>CAVLGL010000082.1:43300235-44585235 GCA_963668995.1 Parnassius mnemosyne | reverse complement strand
ATCTGTGAGGCTACTGACTGACTTTCCAAAGAGTACAATAATTACCATGCAACTTTCTCCTGTTCTGTAAATTCCACGTATGTACAACACAAATACCACTATGGTTATCTAGAAATAATATTTTGTATAATGGCCTATTTGGAATTAGGTCTTAAAAGTATCCTCTTATTTTACCAAGTTCAAAATAGAACAGTTATATGTTAAAACAAACAATTAGGTACAAAGAATTAGGGTTTATATTATTTACATTATAAAAGCTACAAATTTATATAGGTACATATTTTAACTTCCCGCCAAAAACCCAATGACTATAGGTGTAGGTTACATTGTGGCTGACTGTTGTTACAGACGTTAACTTCATTTTACTACTGGCAATGTTTCCCAATATGATTTAAACTTTTTAATTTATGAAAGAAAACAGACGATTATTGGGATAATGTTAATTTTTTCGCGGTATCCCTATTGTCATCACACAGAGGGGCAGAGTAGTAAATTGTCGGTTGTTGTATTTATGAAAGCTTGTTTTATAATCAGGTCTTTAGGACATTAGTTTTAGATTTCTTTGCTCAATTTTAACGGTAAGTAAATTTAAGATGTGATCAATGATTATATCAGAGTATTTTTAATTTATAATTACATATTAAAATTACAAGTTTTATTATTTAAATATGGCACGTGTCGATGTCGACAGTGCGTTACGCCTTATTGGGCAGCAATATCATCTATTAAACTATATTTTCTAGCAATGTTTTGTTTGTTTTTATCCTAACTTAAATGTTATATTTATAATAATAAGCTCAGTTCTTCAATAGCTTTCACATTCTGTTAATTTTAAAAGAAAATTGCATTAATGATTTTCTGAAGGACTGCTGTATCGCTTATTTTCAGAATTTAGTTTAAAACTTAGTATAAATTCTAATACCTTCTATTAAAGCGTCGATGAGAAAATACGTATAGAGCACTAAGGATACTAGCAGTAGTTAAGGCGGCAGTAAGGACATTCTATTCTATTTACACAGTATTAAATTCTGGACCCAAATTCAGTTAGACTGAAGATAGACCATAGCACCTGCACTTTGAAAATATCAGAAAATTGGCATTAACACCTGGCGTAAATGAAACCCCTCATGTCCAAGTGTTGTAGCTTACATGGTTTTTGTTTCACAAATATGGAATGTCCATAAACATGTCCAGAACATTAAACAGAATCTCTTTCCTTCTTTGTCAACATTTTATAACACAAGCATGGCTAGCACCTGCCCGCATTGAATGCCACTCTGCTACTGAGTGCTCTAACTACCTAACTGAGCTTACACTTCCCTAAGTAGTGCACCAGTTAGGATTAAGTAATCTTCTATAATCAGGATCCTAACTGACTAACAGTAATTACACCAATCAAGAACATAGGCCTCCCCCATAGATCGTTTTATAGGGAGAATGTTGCTATAGTTGCCACGCTTGACTTGTGAGTTGGCAAATGCAGTTTTAGTTTATTTATTTTTAGTTATAAGAAAGATGCTGCTGCCCATCTCCTGTTTTAGTATACCTATGTTATATTTCATGACAGCCACGAGACTGGGTGCAACTCTGCTACTACACCATAACTACACAACACTAATAATGGGTCTTAACTGGTTTAGTTCAGAATTTATCATGACATAATTGGCTCTTAGTCCACAGTTGGTCAATAGATTTTTATAAGAATGTGCTATCATACAAAGAATGTCATACAATTCTTGTTCTTGAACAGTTGTTGTGGCTTCTTCAAGTACAGTTGAACATAATTTTGTTAAGAACCTTGGTGTATCTAATAATTTGTAAAACTTAATGTTCCTTTACCTTACTTGGCCACCCTGAATTGGTATTTGAGTTGTGAACTTAAGATCAGTTCGTACTTAACTTTAGGAGTATTTTTATGTTTTGATTTTTCAATGCAACTGCATTTTTGGAGATAAATGAAACTAAAGGATAATTAATATCTTTCAATTAGATCAAAAATATTGTACCTATGGGTTTACTGTAATTTGCTTATGGAATAATGATCACCCCATCTGTTGTAGTTTAGATTATTTTGGATTCAATTTATCTTTTAAAATACAAATGCAGCAAACAAGCAAAATTTGTTGAACAAATGTACTTATAAAGTAAAGTAAAATCTTGACATTTTGGAGTCAAACAATGTTTTGAGTCTAAATGGGTCAAAAGTATTTGACTGGTATATGGCCACCTTTGGCAAAAAATGCAATTATATTAAAAAGAAAAATACTAATACTCCTAGAAAAAAGTAATTTAGCATTAGCACACCTCTAATGCAAATTCATGGTAGTGAAACAAGATTAACAAACATAAATTATTTGTCTATAGGTCCTCTTATTAACTTAAATATTACTTACAATTCAATTTGATAGATATGAAGTGACATAACAATAGAAAGATTTAAAGAACAATATAGTTCTTGATAATTTTTTGCTACTTATTATTTAGCTGCTTGCTTATAAGTCAATTTTATTTCATAACTTAAATGTTTAACCTTCCAACCAGCAAAACTGAAATTATTTATTATAAAATGTGTATATGAAAACGTTATTGCTTGTATACATTATAATTTATAATACAATACTAATTTCTATACTGAAGTAATAATGACCCCGTTGGTGTAATACGGTACCACCAACCTGTTTTCTACTCATTGTGTATTACAACAATACAGTACAGTGTATTAATACAGGATTAAAAATAAAATGGGCAGATTAAGTCACCGGGTAACTGAAAATATAATTATTTTCATTTTGGTTCATGACTGCTACATCATTGAGCTAAATAGCCAAGTTAGCAACATAAGTTAAAGTCAAATTTATTACAAATGTGCCATTATTGTACAAGTTCCTCTTTTTTTAATAAACAAGTTCAAAACTTCACAGAAAAGAAGTTATGTCAGTATTTCTAAAACATAAAAAAGTAAATGTGGAGTAGAGCTATTATTACATGGAATATATTGTTGATTATTTGAACAATTTCTATAACTCTTAAAAATATATTTATTTATTTAACGGCTACTTAGTGGATTGGCTAAACAATGGGTGCAATGCTGCAGTGCCACGAATTTTGATTCCGTATGAAGCAAATGTGTAGTCTACATTATTATTGCTGGTCCGCCTGTGTATCCTTGTGTAATTTATGTATGTAAACTGCCTCCATGATACAGGCAAAAATTATATGAGGGTAACATTTACATAAATTCTCAATCAGTGTCTAATTTTCTTAATATCAGATAATACCAAGAATTAGACAAAAGTTTGAGTCAAGTCTTTTTAGAGGTTTATGTGCAAGTACTCATAGATAGTATATTTCTCATTTTTGGTGCAGTTATTTTTTGTATAATTAACTCTCAATCTCCATTAAAGCTCTCTTTAGATATAGCAAGAACTAAGAAATTTTGTTCTAAAAGTACCTAGGATTTTTACATTTCAATATCCTAAGAAAAAAAAACCTAAGCACACTGAACACATTGTAGTTTATTTAGTTTTTTGCTTACATCACATCTTTTATCTCTGCATAGTTCAATATTTGACTGGAAGAGCATGTGCCCATAGACAACAAATCCACCATACGGCTAAGGCCAAACTATTATGTGTATTAAAGTTTAAATATAATAACACTAATTTCTTAACTCGACAATCAGTAATTTAACCATAGTACAATACACTATTACTATTATAATATCCCAGAAAGTCGGTATGTAGAGTACTAGGTCTGTTTATTATCAAGATTATCTTTTTTATTAAATACTGACTATAAATAAGGTTATGAGAATAATAAATTTTGAGATTGTTTTAGTGGGTAGTAAAGGTGCTGATAGGCATTCTAAGTTCGCTCTGACTAATGTTTGGAATAGTGTTAGTTGGGAATTACTCTGAAGTAATAAATAAAGTTTAATATAAATTTTAATTTGTATAATAATTAGAAAATACGTTGATGATTTACATTGTAGCTTCTTAAAACAGTGACATCTATCATATGCAAAAAAAGTACATAATATATTTTGCTTTCAGTTACTAATAAATTGAATAATACAAACAACTAACATAGTATACATGTTTAAAAAAGAAGGTATATTTATAAAATGCTTTGAAAATTGACTTTATAGTTTTGTCTTTCATAGACTAATCTAATAATACCACAAATAACTGTTAAAACTCAATAGAATGCTACAACACAACATATTGTTGACACAATTGATCCAATTTGTTAATTTTGGCACGAAGCAACAATAATGAGTGTGAGTGATGTGAAGCGAAACCAAATACTTTTTAATTCATGATCCACACAATGATCTCAAAAATTAATTATTTCAACTATATTTTTACCCTGTAATACTAACCCCTGAGGTGACCATTGGAATTTTCAATTAGGAAATTTCCTTTATCTAGGTACCTACTATATTTTTCTTTGAGAGTTAAAACACTAACTTAAAAAAACAGTATATTTATTAAGACACTGCAGAGATTCAAACAACTGGTTTTGCAAAGACTACTTTAATAATGAGGAAGTCAGTTTTAAAGATTTGTAATTTAATAGGAATTGAAGACTAAACAAATTTTGTAACATTTCTGTTCAATAAAAGATTTAAAGCAAATTATGAAAATATTTAAAATTTTGTTCTGGTATTTATTTAATTTTTACCAAACTGCTTTCTACAATTATAGCGCTTACCTGTGTTAGACTTAACAAAAAACGTTTAAAAACAATTTACCTTTCTTCATTGTTATTTATCGGGCCAAACTTGTCTGTCATTAATCTGCGTCGCAAATCATTTAATGAATGGGCGACAGTAGGAATTAATAAAAGTAGGCGAAGGTTATACGAGCTTTATGGTGAAAGATCATATAATAGTAGTGTTATATTTAGAGATTATGTAAAAAAATATTCTAAAATATTTTAAAAAAGTGTGCTCCACTGCTAAGGCTTTACATTTAAGCAACAAAATTAAAATTACCTGGAGAATAATAAATAGTGAAAAGGGCAAGGTCAAACCGCGCAACTCGGATTTTCAATTGAATATTAACAATAATTTAACACGATCTGATCAAGAAGTTGCTATGGCTTTTGAGAAACATTTTACTGATGTTCCTTTTTTGACAACAAAATCATTAAATTCTTCTCCTACTGTCGCCGAATCATTGCTCAAACAAAATGTAAAGGCTTGCTCAAATACTTTTAAATTCCATATAGTACTACCGAAAGATATCGTTAAATATTTTAAAACTATTGATGTTAAAAAAACGGCAGACTTATGGGGGATTTCCGTTAAAATTATTTTATCTATAATAGATATATTAGCACCTTATCTAGCCACTATATTTAATATAAGCGTCGAATCTGGTGTGTTTCCTGATTTAATGAAACATAGTAAAGTCATACCTATATTTAAATCTGGTAGTACATTAGACCCCGCCAATTTTAGATCAGATGTTAAGTTTCTTTTATATTAATAAATTGCTACATTAAAATCAATTCGGTTTTACAAGGGGTCGCTCGACAACTGATGCTGGAGTTGAGCTTATTAAACATATTTTTTGTGCATGGGCGAATTCAGAGGATGCTTTGGGTATGTTTTGTGACCTTTCCAAGGCCTTTGACTGTGTTCACCATGAGACATTAATCAGGAAGCTACAGTACTATGGTGTCAAGAACACAGCGCTTAAACTTATTATTTCATATTTAAGCAATAAAAAGTAGAAAATTATTATCAATGGTAAAAGTTCTTCTGGGTCACCTGTACTAATGGGTGTCCCGCAGGGCTCGATTCTCGGCCTATTCCTGTTTCTGGTGTATATTAATGACTTACCTCACCTTGTAGGGGATATTCATGATATAGTATTATTTGCTGATGATACTTCCTTGATTTTTAAACTTAAACATCAATCATTTAAATGTGACGAAGTGAATAATGCTATATCAAAATGCACTAAGCATTGGTTTAACGTTAATAATCTGCATTTAAACGGAAATGAAACTAATTATGTTAAATTTACAATAACAAATATAAAAATCTGAATAAATAATAAAATCTGAATGTTTTTAAATGGGGAGGAATTGAGCCCTGTTGTATCCACTGTTTTTCTTGGCATCACTCTCGACGCAAAGCTTCAGTGGGGCCCCCCATATATCCAAATTAGCAAGCAGACTAAGTTCTGCAGCCTATGCTGTAAAAAAGATTAGAGGTCTCACTAGTGTCGAGACAGCTAGATTAGTTTATTTCAGTTATTTCCATAGCATAATGTCTTATGGGATTTTGCTATGGGGAAATGCGGCTGATTCAGAAACTATTTTTGTTTTACAGAAGAGGGCCATTAAAGCTATTTATAATTTAAAACCGAGAGAGTCCCTTAGAGATAAATTTAAAGAAATAAATTATATTAACTTTGGCCTCTCAGTATATTTACAAAAATTTAATGTATGTTCACAAAAACAAAGATAGTTTTAGTAAAAAAAGTGATATACATTCTGTAAACACTAGGAACAAACACAAGCTAGTGATGCCAGTTTCTCGACTCCACAGAGTTAGTAATTCATTCTTAGGGCAATGTATACACTATTACAATAATTCATTCTTAGGGCAATGTATACACTATTACAACAAGGTCCCGGAAAGTGTACAGGTTCTCTCTATTGCCAAGTTTAAATGTTTTATTAAGCTGAAACTGTATAAAAAGGGTTATTATAGTATAAATGAATACATGGTTGATAATAACCCCTGGGAATGAGGTGGTCGCTTCCAAGCAGTTTCTAAAATAAATTTTGTAAATAGTTCGTAATCATTTATATTGTAAAATTTATTTTTAAAAAAAGTCCCGCTGGGTTTCTTGCTGGTTCTTCCCAGGACAGAGGGTTTCTGAACCAGTGGTAAAGTAAAAAATGACTTTCAATAAGAATTACACATGTAATATATATTAAATAAAAATTATTCTATTCTATTCTATGCAACTTCAGAGAAATTACTATGTAATAAAGAATTGTATTGAATTCTAAAGGCTTGTAGGTATAGGCATATATTTAACAAAGTCTAGCTTAATGAGGTTGGTGGCAATATTGCATATCATACTCTTCGAAGTGTTTACAGTATTTCTGTTAGCTTCTCTAAGCTAATAACTATGATTTCTAAACTGATTGCAGACTCGAAAACCTGAACAACATGATTAATATATGAAAAACTATGTCATTATACCAAAATTTATGGATCTACTGTTTAATTTTATGCATCACAAAGGCAGAGAGAGGTAAACCCTCCACTTTGCACCAAAATTACTCAGCACACATCTCACCTTTAGTATCATTATTTAAATTGATAAAGATATCAATGAAAATATGCATACTATTTGCAGTTTATTTTAACTTTTTCGATGCTTTATGGAAATAAATAAATTCTAGCTGAAACTCAATGATATTTTTGTACAAAGATAACTGTTACAAAATGTAAATATGATCCAATAACATCGTCAGGTCAACATAATGTCAAAAAATGGCAGCCGCAAACGCACAGCCTTGACTTCGGGGCGTCTTACCAAGGGCAAAAAACCACGCAAGCCGCTTTCTGAGGATGAAGAAAGCAATGAGTCATCTCTATCAGACCAGGCACTGCAAGAACCACCAAAGACACCTTCACCTATTTTTGATGATCCAATGTTGAAATTACCAGAGGTAAAAATAGATAGTATGCGTGATAAAATTTAAGACTTTTTGAATGCATTTAGTAAATATCTTTACATTATTCTTCGTCATCATCATCAGTACAGCCTATAAAAAGTCCACTGCTAAACATAGGCCTCCCTATAGAATTTCTTATAAGGTTGATATTTGCTATGGTTGTCACACCTGGCAGGCAGGTTAGTAACCGCAGTTTTTTTATTATTTTAAGTTTTCAGAAAGGTGCTAATGTTCATCTGTTTCATTTTGCTCTATCGCATCTTACGACACCCACGGAATGATATGAGGTTTTTAGTGAAATCTCTTACGCCTCTACTATACGGCCATTACATGATATTAATAATTTATGTGTTGCAGGAGTTACTGAAGACATTCTACAAAACACCCGGTGTGTTGCTGATTTCTGGACTTGTATCCTGGGATCTGGTGGCTAAGAGAGACAACAACCCCTCTAAACGCACACACCCAAATCTGTACACCTTTCATAAGTTTACTGATTGCAAGGTATCTTTTCATTTTTTTTAAAGTTATTTACACTGCTACTTAAATTAAATTATGAAATTCAATATTAATCTATGTGTATAAAATTTAATTATTATATCATTTGTGTACTAAAGTGTTCAAAAATAGTGATAATGGTATATTACTAGTAACTTCTATTAAATATTATATTACACTTAAATATTCCTATAACGATTGCTGCTTCATCTACTTCAAATCTCTGCCCTCTCAGATACTCATTCAATCTCGGAAATAGATATAAATTAATAGATGTAATGTCTGGTAAATATGAAGGATGTTTAAGTATTTGAAAGCGAGCCTATCGTATTCCAGTGATCGCAATGGTGATCTTACTACTATAACTGTTTCCTGCGGGCTTATTAAAGTCGTTTCAAAAGGGTTGTTATACTGTTTAAGAATGCTTGATTGATAGTGACTCCTGGGAATGATCGAATTACTAAATGATCAATAAATGATTTTATATTTAATTGTATACATATTTTAATAATTAAAAAAGTAAGTTAATCTTTTAAAAAAGGCCTGGGTTTCTTGCTGGTTCTTCCCAGGTCAAGATTTTTTCGAGGAAGTGGTGTTTTTTTTGGAGATGATGATCTGTTCCAAGTAATAGACTGTTTAGTTTCGGGGTTGTTATTGTGTTTTAGCCATTATTATAGTATAAATGTTCATTTTCTTTTTTTAGTTATCTTGAAGATATTCATGTTTTACAGTTCTAACCAGTTCTTACAGTTTATTTATACTGCCAAAGAGTTAGGACCGTGTTTGTACTTTTTTTTATAAAATCCCTCGAATTTCTTCTTAATATACCAATAGGTTTATCCGTTTAATAATTAAGTTTAGTTTCTTTACTTTTTATTTGTGAAAAGTTCTTAAATATATATATTTTGGGTAGATTCAGTAGCATTGACGTTGATTGCAATTTTGTATATTACAGTACCGTCTGATAGTAAGTGGATGTAGTGCTGGCCACTCTATACTGGTCTCTGAAGAGGGCGAGGCTTATACTTTTGGTATGTATTTCATGAAACTATAAAAAGTTTCAACCTTCACCAAAATTACACTATTAACCATTTCATTGCCCCGTGAGTATTGACATGGAACAGAGATATATATAAACATTTGTGAATTTTTAACTAGCTATTGTTACTTTTTCGTGGACAGGAAATTTGTTGAGATTGTTTTAAATAACTTGGTATGTCCTTAGGCTTAACTGAATTAGAAATTACATAGTTACATAGGTGTCGATCGATATTCTATCACTGCTGACTTATAACGTCGTGCCGAGTTACGTTTATAACACGAATTTCAAATAGAAAAAAGTGAAGATATAGAAATATAATTACCACTATATTAATAAAGTAGTGTAAGGATATCCACTACCCTATATCGTCCGGCGAATGTCATATAAGAAGGAAACAAACCAGGAAATGAGTGGGGAACAAAGGGGAACAGACTAGGTAATGTAAAAATAAAACCTCAGGTTGCAAACGCACCTGCCTGCCAATCGTGAAGTGTGGCAACTATGGCATTAATAAGAAGCAATCTATGTTAAGGAGTATGAAGGCACTTAACTTTGATAGCTTGTAATGAATGAATTGAAATAAAAATTAACCCACTTTTTAACCAACTTAAGATAGAGGAGGATCTCAATTTAAGTATACGTTTTTTAAACACGCTCTTATTTGCTTCACGCGTATCAGTGTAACATAATCTTTTAATGGAATTTTCACCAACTTCTAGACGGCCGATTGACTTGAAAGTTTGCAATACAATAATTAAATAACTTTATGCTATTATCCTGATCAGGATCACCAGGATTAAATAACATAATTATGAGGATCGTCACAGCTCATGATTAATGCATGTTACGTTTTTTTAAACTTTTATATTATTATTTTTTTATGTATGTTACTCAATATCTTTGTCAATTTTTTAAGAATTTTAATGTTTCTTTTATTAAATTGATTATAATTAAGGGGTGGTTTCATATATGCATATTTGGAGAAAATATAGTAGATGCAGTTTTAAATGTAACTATTTAGACGACATTCGAGCACTTCATAGTTCGCAGTTGACAAAACACAGTCGAAAGATAAGACTTAACAAAGAGTAAAAGCTAAAATCAAAGAACTAAATAAAATAAAATAATTTACACATAATAGCTTCAGAAGTCAAGGACTGTAATTTCTTTTCCTGTAGTAATTTAAGTACTTTATTTTTAGGACGTAATACTTGTGGTCAATTGGGATTTGGTGACACGGTTACCCGTAATGTACCTGAAGCTGTACCAGCTCTAAAAGGCATGAATATTATTCATGCTGCAGTGGGCAGACACCATTCACTGTTTGTTACTGGTTAGTGTGTTTTGTCTATTGTTTTGACTACTTTCTTTACCACTACACTATATTATACATACCTATGCTTTAGTGGAAAAATAGATGCTTTGTGGTGATGCGGGTTCGCAGGTTCGAATCCCTCACGGTATAAGTGTTTGTATGGATTACTAAATAATTGTTAGATAGGTAGATTTGGACAGGAGAAAATCCTAGTGTAACGTTTTTTATAAATAGATATTTAGAAATCATACTTTGATTAATATTTAAAAAATTTGTTACTTTTCTACTACTACTACTACTTCAAAAAGGAGGAGGTACCCAATTCAACTGTTTCTTTAATGTGTGTTACCTCATAACTTTGTTATACGTGAACGAATTTTGATGATTCTTTTTTTTATTTGAAAGCTGTCGCTTCTCGTGTGGTCTCACAATTTGATCAATGTCTGGTCAATAGTTTTTGAGTTATCCTTAATAATATATATTGAAGTTGGTTGAACTAAATTTTAAATTATGTAACATGTAGTTCAAACTTTTATTAAGAACAATATTAGCAATGTCGGCTTAAGAGAATCTACTACCCTATATCATCCCGTAAGCGAACCCTACCACAGGTAACAAAACAGCTGATGACCTTGAAATGGCTGAACCGTTTTTGATAAGACAGCTAAGAACCACTGCTAGAAATCCTGTGTTTAAACAAAAAAAGCCAAACCCAAATTGGTTCACCCGTATGAGAGCTACTGGGCCACCGACAGACAGACACACACACATAGCTGTCAAACTTATAAAACCTCTCCTATTGCGTCGGGGGTAAAAACTATAAATATTTAAATAATTTATATCCAACATTATTTAACTGTGGCAATGGCTTGGCCATATAGCTTGGCAAACTACTGATAAAGAAGAAAGGTTTCAAATAGCAGCCTTGTACTGTTTGGGTAAGTGCAGGGTCCCCTACTAAAATGAAGTGACGAGCTGGTATGACAAAATCGGACATCAGACAGGGCCATGTCTTTTTTTTTTATAGGACAAAGGTGACAAACAAGTACACAGTCCACCTGATGGTAAGTGGTTGCTGTGGCCCATAGACATCTACATCTATCCTCGATTACGAATCAAAACGCAGATGCGTTGTCACTTGTGAGGACTAGAATTCGATTTACATAAATTTATTGAAATTGTTTGAATGAATGCACATGAAATACTGTTCTCATCTCTAGGCCGGGGCACCCCAGTGCCAGCTCCTTCCACTTGACCGCATCCAGCGTTCGAATCGTCGACGACCGAGTTCTTTCTGATCGGCTCGATACACTGACACTGCGTAGAGATGTTGCATCTCTTTGCGTATTTTATCGCATCTATCACGGGAAGTGCTCTGAGGAATTGTTCGGACTAATTCCAGCCGCTCAATTTCACCATCGCACATCGCGACAAAACTCGCGTTACCATCCATACCATCTGGATGATTAGCGGTCCACCACTGGTGCGATTTAGAAAAAGTTTTCTCCCTCGCACAACTTCCTTGTGGAATCTATTACCACCAGCGAATTTTCCGGACCGATACGACTTAGGAACCTTCAAGAAAAGAGCTTACACCTTTCTAAAAGGCCGGCAACGCATCTGCAATTCCCCTGGTGTTGCGGTTGTTCATGGGCGGCGGTAGTCACTTACCATCAGGTAAGCCGCATGCACGTTTGCCCCCTCTTCTATAAAAAATAAATAAATACTGGGTTATTTATATTTTAAAGTTACAGCCTGTGTTTGATATGTGGTAGAGTCATGCTGCAACTATATTAATAGTATAGTTGTAGCACGAATGGGTAGGCTCGACCGGGGAAGGACCACGCTCTCACAGAATACCAGCGTAAAATAGCAGATTAATGCTGCTGTGTTTCGTATGGTGAGTGTAGAGAACTGGAGACCCTTTTTACTGAAAAAGAGGCATTCTATCTTAGGCTGGTTTCACAGCTGTATGGAGCGGAGACAGACGTGAGGCGCTTTAACATCGTTTCCCAGCGACGCGGATTGTTCTGTACGGGACTGGCTCCGCGTAGAGCCCGTACAACACCACCCGTGTCCCGCACCCGTACCTCGTACATTTAGACGTGAGCGCACCGCTGCACATTCATCGTTTCACAGCGATGCGGAGCGCCCGTGCTCCGTGAGTACAATCGAGATGAGTCGATTAATCGACACGGGGTATTATAGCAGCACGAAATATGTCTTGATGTTTTATACTGTTCTCCAACCTGGATAGTAGTAGTTCATCAAAACTACTAATCGACATGCGAAAATAATTAAAAAATTTGCGCGGGTCGTTCCTAAGTTTATGGTTTAAGGTTACAAATGCACTTTCGAAACATCTTGCTTCGATGATGGGATGTACCCATAGTCTCTTTCTCTTTCTCTGACGTCGTCGTTTCTCACAAATTAAATAAATACCACGAATTTTTAATACGTTCGCATTCATTTTCATTTGCGACTGTCTTCCGCTAGCACCCGTATCGTACTAAACACTCGTTTCAGAGCACTGCGGGCGCTACCCGTAGGGGTCTCCCGCATTACGGGCTAACCGCACTGGACTCCCGTACAGCTGTGAAACCAGCCTTAGTCCTCATGGCTGACAAAGCATCTGCATTTTAATTCGCAAACGAAGATAGATGTAGATGTCTATGGGCCACAGCAACCACTTACCATCAGGTGGAGTGTGTGCTCGTTTATCACCCTTATTCTATAAAAAAAATGTACGTCTTCGTACTTTCATCACTGAGAGAAAGTGTATGCCGCGCTGGCTGACTTGGCAGACTTCCTCGAAATTTTTAATTTCTCCGACATTTCTTGTCCTGCAATTGATTGCTTATCCCATGATATTTACCACCTGTTCTATTTATAGCATAATTAATATTCGACAATATTGTAATATACATAATTAAACAAATGAAATACAGATACAGGAGCAGTGTTCGCTTGTGGCGACAATAAAAGCGGCCAATGTGGCGTTGGCAACACCACGCCTCAGATCCTAAAACCCATACGCGTGAGACACACGTTAGTATTTGTTTTGTTGCCATATTGTCATATTTAATACATATGTACAATCCTCTTTGAAAATTTCTTAAAAGGCTATTTTTTAAAATAACCTTAAATAATTTAAAAAAATATACATACTTCATGTGTTTATTTTTTAATTAACTTCTAAATTGAGTTTTAAAGTAGATTTTAGCGATGTCTTAATTGATTTTACAAAATAAAATTTTCTACAGCCTTTTATTAAATTTTCAGTGAGAATAAAATGTTCAGAAATTATGAAGGAAAAAGTTTATGCCAGATAATTTTTAAGTATGTATAATTATTAAGAACTATTACGACACATGGGAAGATATTTAGTATTTTTTATGATTTTTAGTGGAGCACCTATCGTGAAAGTAGGATGTGGCGCCGAATTCTCAATGATACTGGACTGCAATGGGGCACTTCATTCATTTGGATTGCCAGAATACGGCCAATTAGGTATACATTTTCTTCCTTTTTAAATAAAACTACATATGCCCAAACATTAATCTGTAATTAACTACTAATTGATGATCTGCTAATGCCTGGTATCTATAAGTATTAGTATTTTATATGTATATATATATATATGGTAGCGATTCGCCCCGGCTTCACACGGCTGATTTCTGAATCTTTACAACAACACCAACTACCGGGCCCATTTGTGAATCTAAATCATTCTCGAATCAACTTAATGACTTACATACACAAAATTTCATCAAAATTGGTCCTGCTTGTTTAGAAGGAGTTCAGTCAAACATATGACAAAAGGACAGAAAAATTATATATATACTAGCTAGCCAGGCAGACGTTGTTCTGCCTTCTTCGACGACCCTGTGTCCTATAAAAATTCTTAAATTTCTAATAAAAAATATTGAGAGTCACTTATAGGCATACAAACTATCCTATCTCTCAAGTTAGACCAAACTGCACACAATATTCAAAATTTCATTCAATCATTGCAATTGCAAATATATATATCTTCTTTATATATAAAAACTATGTGTCACATTATTTGTCCGCGATGAACTCCTAAACTACTGAACTGATTTCAATGAAATTTTGCACACTGCAGTTCGGTCTAACTTGAGAGATAGGATAGTTTTTATCATGATAAGTGGACCTTCAAAATTTTTTTATTGCGAATTTAAGGATTTTTCATAGGAAGGGTCGGAAAGGGCAGAACAACGTCTGCCTGGCCAGCTATTATATATATATATATATATATATATATATATATATATATAAATAAGACACACACATTTGTGGAGAGGTACCAGATCAATGCTCGGTCCAGTCAGATAAAATCCAGTCTGAAAGAAAAATCTATGGTTTAACATACGAATCTCTCACTGCAGGCAGTCTCCAAATGGAGTGATGCCAATCTTGTGAAATTTAACACATCCAAAACACAAGCATATCTCTTCACTTCTAATTGACACATTAACACCTTTGATTCTATTTTCTAGGATGTATTTTAGGGAGTATTACTTCACTTGTTGAGTTTGTTCTCAACTATAGGCGTTTCATTGAGTTCAGAGCCAAAGCAAGTTTAAGAAAACTAGGTTTCCTTGTAAAGGTGCTGCTGTACTTCATGCCGGGGCAGCTTCTTACCTATATAAAGCGCCAGTCTGAGCGTGCATAGAATACTGCTGTCATATATGGGCTGGTGCTGAAAAATGCCACCTAGCATTGTTGGACAAAGTAGAGACACAACATGTATATGTTTAGTCGCTTTGATGGTAGGTAACCTTGTTGATTGAAACCAACGACGTAAGCCTTGGTCACAGGCGCAGCGTAGTCAGTCTCTTGTTATTCAATAGGATGCATTTCAGAGACTGTATACAGGTATTACATGCCTTAATTCTTACCTCCCCTTTCCATCATAGAACAGCCAGGCAGGTCCTCACTTTGTAGTGGATATTTCATGCATTTTAACCAAACTGTTTTCTTCGTCTTTTGTAATGCATCTGTACGCATTACTCCATTGTTTGCTTTGTCTTTTGTAATGCATCATACGAAAGACGAAGCAAACAATGGAGTGGAATAATGTGCCGGGGTCTGTTTTTACATTCCATTTTAATGTGGAAGTCTTCAAGGCAAGAGTGAGTAAGCTTCATCACAACTTACTACCAGGTGAGATTGTAGTCAAGCATTGCTTTATAATGATTAAAAAAACTATCTATGGGGGAATTCATTACCTCAGTGTCGTAAAGTGCGACCATGGGAAAAACTTTATAACATTTGAAAATGATGATACATACACAGTCCGCCTGCCTGCCAAGCATGGTGAGAAAGCAACTCCTGCAATGCAAGAGGTCTAATTCCATAAGTGGAATATTATAAACAGATAATGAAGAAAGAATACCATAAACCATCCAGGTAAATTTTTCTGTAATGTTTTCAGGACACAACACCGATGGTAAATACTTCTTGACATCTACAAAGCTGTCATTTCATTTTGAGACTGTCCCCAAACACATCGCACTTTTCTTCGAAAAATCCAAAGATGGTCACGTCACGCCAGTAAAGGATGTGGATATAGTCGATTTTTCCTGTGGAAATAACCATACAGTAAGCAAAAAAATTTAAATAATAATAATTAATATTATTTAACCCAGGCAGCGTTCGGGATTACTATTACGACACATCTTCTCGTCAGACATACCTCAAAACCTCAAAACTAGATTGTACAACCAGCGGGTGTTATTTGTTGTGCCAGCTACGTGTGGTTTCAAAATTGCTGTTTTAGCATATAACGCGTGGTACTCCAAATCATTAAAACGGACATGATTGTTTTTTAGTCTACATAACAAATTGGGGCATTCAGGGTGTTGACTGTTTTGGGCCAAGCAATTTACTATGTGCTGAGACATAAATTTGGTAAATATAAGGTGTTTTGATAAGCTTACCTTTTTCGGAGCTTATTTCTTGGGTAACGTCATAGAAAGGCTGAAGAATTGGTACAATTCTTTTCAACTAACTCCTACTCTGAAGGCTGAGGTTGCTTCATATTAGGGCTACGGTGCTGGTAACGGCATCTTTGATTTTTAATATGCGTTCTAGCGTATCTTAGCGTATATTCCAACGCGTTGGACATTCCTGCTTTAGTTTTAAAAGTGGCACATTCATTTGCCATTGGGTAACTTCTAATTTAGATTGTGCTACAGAGAACTTAAAAAAAAATGAACTGGAACTTTAACTTGAACAACCATGTCAGCAATTGTTTTTATGCCGTCCTGTATTGCTAAATTTAATAAATGAGCGAAGCAGATAGTCATTTTCCTAACCTAACAGCTGATAAAATGTTAGCAGCGTTATCACTGACTATACAACAGATTATGTGCGATAGCTGCCAGTGGATTGAAAATGGATTACTTGTCTTAAAAATACAATCAAATTAGCACTATTATGCTTCTCGTTGTAGTTGATACAGCCTAACAAAATAGATTGCATCTCTGTGCTTTTATTAATCACCATATTAACTGCCGTGCAAGGCTGGTTAGGCTTCTTTTAAATTATGGAAACAAGAATCAAAAACCTCTGTGTACAATTTGGGTATGAGCGACTGCTATCTGTGATAATGTTTTTCTTTTCGGAAGTTGGTAACACTGACAGCTAGATACCAAGTCAATAACTTTTTTAAATTCTGGTTCCTTAGTCACCATGGCCACCACTAGCCTATCAATTTGTTGAGTCTTTCGCAAAGATGGTGGTTGCCTAATGAAATTAGTAATTGATGGCACACTAAGCGGCTGCCTAAATGTGGCTGGTGTGCCTGAGTGTGGGTTTGGCGAAGTTATTATGCTATCTTGTGGCTCTTCTACAACAGCAGCAGGTTGTCGTTCTATATTAAAAGATATGTTCGGGTGCTTAATGGGCATATGTCTTTTTAGATTTTCTAGAAATCCACTTTTTGTACTCAGTTTCGTCAAACAATATTTAAAAATGGCTTCGTTTATTCCTTACTAAAAATTTCATTTTGGTCTTCTGGTCGGCTCTTTCAGACAAGAGTCCGAATGACATACTGACCGATCCAATCGTTGTGTGAGTGCGTTCGCACGTTGTGTCGTTGCACCTTGCGAGTGTAGGTGTACGAAAAGAACTGTTACACCTACAGTTACAGGGCTAAGATACATTTCCTATTTGTTCATCATTCGCGGACCACATAAGAATAAAAATTGTATTAAAAGCATTTATGTCACCAATAATTCACAATTGTGTTAAGAAACATGCGACACAATATGTTCCAGTGTTAAACAATTATCTCATGCTTGGGAGAAACCTGAATTTCACCAAAACTTATTCTCTATGCTGGCGTACTGGAATTTGCCATCAAGAATATTATTGGTGTTGGCAGGGATGTAAACCGAGTTGCTTGCGTACCATAATTTTATATTGATAAATAGGCCAGGATTCGATTAAAAACTAAAAACCTAGAAACTTACCACTTGGTAAGTTTCTAGGTTTTTTGGAGAAACCAAATTAACCGTTACTTGAATCCTTTGGTGTGATGTGATTCCTTCATATTTCGTTCATATTGACAAATGGTGGAAAAAGGAAGGAAGAATTAAAAAGTGCAGCTCTAGCATATACTAGCGAAAGTGAGAGGTCAGACTCGTTAATAGTTAGTAGTTGATTACTTTAACTAGAGAGTTTTGCTTAAAAAAGGATTGCAAACCCTCAAGCCCTGTAGCTCGCCATTCCACCGAGTTCAAAGCTATCAGTTGTTATTTGGTAGAACCAGCGGCAGAAGAAGAAGAAGAAGTCTAATATTTATGAATTTCATAATGGACAATTCACAATTTTATATTACCGGTTTAGAAAAGTCTGGGACCCACTCCAGTGTGGGTGATTTTTAGTCTAGTTGTTGGATTTCATATCATTTGAAAATATTTTTTACATGTAAGGTACACAAAATCGAACACAATGGTATCACTATGCCTAGTTTTGCTGATGACCAGATGACCATAGCAATGGCGGTGTGGGGTGCTATGAATTTTCAGAGATTCGATTTCCTCCTTAGACTACTCAACTTGAGAATGCACATTCCCTGAGAACTAAAGAGAAGTTTCTGGAGCTGGAAAAAGAGGTTGACAAGTTGTATTGGGATATGTAGGATATATTGAGGTCGAAATACAGGGTAAGGACACTTTAATCCTCGAATCCGGCATCTTGTTCTATCGCCGGGGGAGCCATCATCTATCCCAAGGTGTTGGATTTATTATCCGTAAAGCTATCATCAACAACGTGAACAAGATGAAAGAGTATATCGACAAGGGTTGCATACCTTATATTTAAAATCACAAAATACCATTATGCTATGCTTAGTTACACCTACAATATGATTGACTTCATTATGACAACTAAGTGAACAGTTCAGTGTGTCCTTAGAATCACCAAATATTGTCTACATGTACACAAAATTTTACGTAAAGATGGAGAGAGGTCACACATAATGAAGTCAATGTTCTATTCCCCTCGTGCTTTAATCAAAACCATTGAAAATTCTTATTTCAAATAACAAAATCGTTTTAGTGCCTAGAAGATTGTAATAAAGTGGAGGATGTGACAAGTTCGTGGAAACTGTCCATTTGGTAAGAGCTAACTTTTGCAAAACCCGTTGTAGAAAAATCAAAAACTTCGATAACCTTCTTAATCACATGGCGACGGGAAATAAAACTGCAGTCTGCAATAACAGCATGCAAGCAACTGCAAAGACAGATCTTTTAATGTATGTTCCGAAATTCATGTAACTTTATACAGTTACATTGGAAAATCGATAGTGCTGAACCAAGGCTCCAATGTCGTTATCAGAAATCTGTCTGCGTAAAAGTGCCAAATTTCACAACTTGACTGACTGCAACAGTAGTATTGCCAGCGACCTAGGACTTTGGTGGTTCTGAAAGCAGGCGGATAATCGATACTTTAAGTCCTTCAGAACCTGCTCAATTCTATGTTCTATGGTGGATCTACTCTGGAGGCGTGGAACAGAAGTGTGGTGGTCTTATTCTTATGCAATCGACGGATTTAACTTAGCTGAGCAGCATTCGAGAGGTTATGACACATAATTTCATTACGTATACCTCAAAAATTGAAAACAAAATAGTTGCTGAATTGTTGTTGACATGTGTTTCTGAGGAGTCTTTCACTTCTGGCCAGATGAGGACATGTATGACATGTATGAGAGACTTCATATGTATGAAGTCACAAGCTATGGAGATAGCTATGCTCAGAGTTTCTCTGCTTGATATAATCTGTAACAATGATATCTGTAGGAGACTAAGTATCCGACATAGCACATAGTTCAGAAACGTTCTAGACTGCAGTCTCATAGCGGCTAAGCGGAGTGTAAGACGGCCCACTACTAGATAAGAGTGAGGACCTGATAAGACATGCTGACATAAAACTCAAGTTGTTGTTAATGTATTTTGAAATTTCGTACGGGATACATTTTGCGGCTGTGTTAAAAATTATTTAATTTAGAAATTAGTGTTCATGAGTCATTTTTTTATTTAGATAACATGAAATGAATCATATAAATATTCGTAACAAAAGCAACTCGAATATATCACATTTAATATGAATATTGAAATATATCTTAATATAGAAGATCCTCTTGAACTCTTTATCCTGTCACCTAAACACTTAGTTATGTTATAAAATAAGTATTTTTTTGGTTATGAATTTCTACACCAGGAATAGAAGACTCTTGTTGTCCTTGGATTCGATAAAACGCTTGAAGTTGGCATTTTCAGACATTTGAATACCTAGCAATAGTTAGTCCCTTTTTAAAAGGTGAGAAAGCTTCTACTAAGCAGTGCTATGTAGACAAATTAAATCTACAACTATTTTTTTTTTGTTATCAGGTGGCTATAGACTCCAAAAAACGCGCGTACAGTTGGGGTTTCGGCGGCTTTGGTCGACTTGGACATGCGGAGCAAAAGGACGAAAGCGTCCCACGCCTTATCAAGTACTTCGAATCGCAGGCACGAGGAGTGCGCTCTGTACACTGCGGTGCTACATACAGTCTCGCCATCAACGAGAATGGTAGTGTCCAATTGTTTCATTTTATATTTTATTTATTTATTTATTTGTTCCACTGCAGAGCATTGGCCTTCCTCATTCCACAAAGCATGGTCCTGAACCAACTGCCTTCTTCATAAAACAATAAACTATTGAGTATTGACATGGACAAGAAATTGCCACTTCAGTGAAATTATTGACCATGTCATTATTACTTTTATTCTACTGAAAACTTCTTCATCTCTTCAAAATCACTCTTGTTAGAGTGATTTTTAGTTTCCTCTGAAGAGAACTTCGGACGGCGTTTAGTCTATGTAACATAACATATTACTGTTTTCTCCTTGAATAATGACACCCGAACAAATAATTTTTAAATACCATCTATTTCTACTATATCTACTCCATTTTATTCCATAAATTTATTATTTTAAAATCAAGAAACCTTCAAAAATTACCTAAAATGTCCAGTCATATCACTTTTATTGAATATCCAACAAACAGGGAAATGAGGGATGTAATGGGAAACACACAGCCACAATCTTTACCGAATACAAATATATTATTTTATTATTCTTGAAAAATTTCTTATTTTGGAAGAGAAAATAGGAATACCGGATGGCGATTTCTTTTTTATAGGATCGGGTCACAAACGAGCACACAGTCCACCTGATGGTAAGTGGTTACTGTGACCCATAGACATCTACATCTATCCTCAATAGACTCAAGATGCAGATGCGTTGTCACCCGTGAGGACTAAGATGGCATGCCTCTTTGCCAGTAAAAAGGGTCTCTGGTTCTCTACACTCACCATACACCAACACAGCAGCGTTAAGCTGCTATTTTACGCTGGTTTTCTTTGAGAGCGTGGTCCTTCCCCGGTCGAGCTGACCCATTCATGCTACAACCATAATATAGCTGCAGCATGTGTGGAATTTATTAGGATTAGATTTTATGCATTTTAATCTCTCCCGTGTGGAATTTATTAGGATTAGATTTTATGCATTTTAATATTTTTTTGGGCGGAACCCCAATTCCTTTCCTAAAATAAAAGTAGCCTAAGTTACTCCTTAAGGATGATTCACGCTACAACGTGGCGCGGCCGGGCCATGCCCCGGCCGGGGCACGGTCAAACATTATGGTGTACTTTTTATATGAAGCGATTCATGCCTGACCGTGGCACGGCGTTGAAATGTCGGTGGGTATTGTTTCCCGGCTCCGGCACGCTCCGGCCCCGACACGTTGTAACATGAACATATGCGCCCGGGCGCCCGGAGAGCAGTCAACGTCAAATCTTAGTGAAGTGAGCAGCTCAACAGCAAAATGGACGATGAAAAATTATTAGAATGTGTGCGCAAGTACCCTGTGATTTACGATATGAGCCATCCTAAGTATTTAGATAACATATACATACTAACATATTTACATAATACAAAAATATTATTTGGAAAACCATTTCGGACGAAATAAAACAATCTGGTAAGTTGTAACTTTTATTTCAATTTACATTTATAATAGTTAATCAAGTGTCACTAATTACTTTACGACAAAATGTAAGTACATGTGAGTGGGATTATCGGTTTTTAGTAGGTATTTTAGAATATGTTAGGTAAATTATAAGAAGTATATTATAGTGTAAGTATGTATTTATTCTTGATACTGTTGTCCTATAAAATTACGTCCCGCTGTTGACGCTAAATATTCTTTAAACGTTTCTCTTACCGCAAATGCATCATTAGCCGGTCTTCCTGGTTGAACGCTCAATGGATTTAATAAATGTGGTTGCGCATTTTGTGCACTATGATTGATAAGCCCTGTGTAATCTTTTTGTTCGCATAAAAAATTATGCAGTACGCATGTAGATAGAATAATGTAATCAACATTTTCTGGAGCAAGTTTCATTCTTCTTTGAAATATTCTAAATCTTTGTGTCAAAATACCAAAGGCATTTTCGACTAGTCGCCGGGCCAAAGACAGTCTATGATTGAAATTCGTTTTATTAGCGTCATCTGTTGCTTGGTGTCCTGGATACGTTCGCATTAGGTATGTTTTCAAAGGAAACGCTTCATCACCAACTATTACATATGGTGCAAACGTAGAGGAACCGGGTAAATTTTTACCAATAGGTACATGAAGCGTCCCATTTTCTAAACGTTTTCCAAGATTACATTTTGCAAAAATGCCACCATCACTGTTTCGTCCGTAAGCGCCAACATCAACTGCAATAAATTTGTAGCATGCGTCCACTAACGCCAATAAAACAATTGAGAATGTGTGTTTATAATTAAAATATATTCCATCCAATGCGCCTATACAATTTGGAAAACCTCTAAGCTTTTCAAAATCTTCGGCAATTTTACGCCACATTTCTTCTGTTCTGTTCTTCTGGTATAACGTCTTTCTTAAATCTTTTAACGATAGATGAACGACATGTGCTATGTACAATTTCGGTCACAGTTGAATGCCCCAATCGAAAACTGTACGAAATAGTTTTAAACGAATCCCCAGTAGCCAGGAACCTGAAAAAATAATAATGGTATAATTTCGCGGTATCTGTGTACTACAGTGAGCTATTACGTATTAACAGTACCATTTATACAGGTTGTAAAGAAAATTACTTAACTTGTTCATTCTATACTATCTTTTTGCAGACGATGTATGTAAAAAAAGGTGGGCAAACATACGGGACCAGTTCAAAAAACATAGAAACAAACGTAAAACCAAGAGTGGACAGGGTGCTGTGGCAATAAAAAATATAATTATGAAGAGAGCTTGAATTTTTTACTGCCTCATATACAGGATCGAAATACAATAACAAGTATCGAGTCTGAGAACGAAGAGACGCAAAACGAAACGGTTACTTCGCCAGTTACTACGCCCAACGAAACAATTAACACCGATGAACAGCAGCAGCAGGAAGATCGCTCACCAGCTATTAGTGAACCAAATTTTACGCCACCTGCTGATCCGAATCCATATCCCCCGTCAACTGCACAATTCACTCGTTCCGGCAACCGCAATCGCAATGCAACCGTTGCAACTGCACACAATCGCCGTCGTATAGTGCCACAATCCCAGTCCTCTGCGTCAAGCGCATTAATGGAATACATTCTAAAAAATAAAGAAAAGTCCAACACACAAGACATTCATCCTATTGATGCTTTCTTCAACGGTTTGGCAGCCACCATAAAATCTTTTTCCCCTTACTATCAGCATCTTGCAAAAGGAAGATTATTTGCAGTAGTACAAGATTTGGAGTGGGAGCAATTGTCATCAGAGCCTTCTTCTTACACATCTCCAATGAGTGGAACAACGTTAGCGTCGTCTACTAATTCAAGGTCGGTGTATGCACCGGTTCCGATAACTACACCAACACCAACACCGGAATCAACGCCTACGGAACCTACGCCTTCGGAACCTTCGCCTTCGGAACCTTCGCCTTCGGAACTTACGCCTTTGGAATCTAATAATTTGTCTACTTTATTTTCAGAGTTCACGGCAGACTAATGAAATGAATAAATACTATGCGAATTATTTAAATTTTTACTTTTTTTCATTCACAATGCAATTTTGATTATTGAAAAATTGAAAATGAAGTATTTAGAAAAAATCGACCCATCTTACAACCAGCTCTGATAGATGGTTGTGAGACGGGTCAATTTGTAATACTACATTTTTAAATACTATGTGATTTAGTGCATATCAATTTATTATTTACCTGATGCAGACTGCTAATCGTTCGATGGGAGATATAGGCTTTTGAAATCTTGTAATTTTTTTGGTTAGGTCTGGTTTTACTTTTTCAAGTAAAAAAGTAAAGCATTCTTTAGACATTCTAAAATAACCATAAAACTTGCTCTCATCATCTATTAATTCTTTGTAAAGTAAAGCAAATTCTCCTTCTGCTTCTCGCTTTCTCCAGGTTGGATGTACACCCAATCTTCTTTTAGTAGTTTCGCTTCGTTTTTCCAATACTTCATCATCGATGGCAATTGCAATAGCTGCCAATTCAAATTGTGAAAATTGCATATTTATGTAAGCGTGAAGTCTATCGATAGATGAAATCACTAGCTGACAAAAACCACATAACACAGAGTCGTGCATAAGCCACGGTCGTGCAAACAGCCCGATGTAACATGAATGACTGGCCCGGCCAGCGCACGGTGGACGTGCCCCGGCCGGGGCACGGCCCGGTGGCGACACGATGTAGCGTGAATTATCCTTTATCCGCTTAACCGTCCACCCCGCGCGAGTGATTCTCGCCTGACCTATCCGCACATTAGTCACTATTTTTTTACGACCGCGCGAGACTGTCTTAACAAAAACGATTACTACTGAAAAACTTCTATAGCTACATTCAAATAAAAAATATTCTCAAGACGCAAAGAATTCACATTTTATTTTGTTAAAAGAAAATTAGTCAAATTAACAATAAAGGCTGAAAATAATGCTTAAAAATGGGAATATCAAAAAATCGTATTTATTTTTTATTTTAAGTTTTACAAGAAAAGTATAATACTGGAGATATATATTTTATAATATTATAATAGTACATGATATTCCCTTTAAAATGACACATATCAATAATATCTTATATACTCAATATACATAAGTATATAATGTTTAGCCAATATAAATTTGAATAAATAAGTAAATAAATAAATCTTAACTTATTTTTAAGTTCTAATAATTTCTAGACACATCTCGACAGGTATTTCGTTTATAAATTGCTATCAACGTGTTAATAGTGAATCATTCTTTTATATTTAGCATTCATTTAACAAAAAAAAACTGATTAGAATACATTTTAAACAACATATAATCAATAAACGATGATCGCGTATAGTGATTAAAATTTCAAGCTAAATTAATATATGTAAATGTTTTGGAATCGTAGTAATGATACATATTTACTAAGGAAAATATCTTCACAATTAGTTTGATGTACAATAACATTAGAAATAACGTATAAAAATAGAAAAGTTATCACATTTTTCATCGAATTTCTCACACTTTAACATTCCACAAACAAAAATGACGAAATTTAATTTTAACTTTTTTTTCTAATTATTTTATTACTATTATACAGATAAAGTTCACTTTCACAGATGACAAATTTCATATGGCACCATCTACAATTTTTACTGTATTAATGACAGCTATCTTTTGCACTGTACATGTTTAAACAAGAAAGATGTAGTTTGGTGACTATAGTAACCATGGAAAGGTGAGGCAATAATTTTTTTTGGGGACTGTAGTCACCGTTGACGGTTGAGTAGATAAAACATTAACAACTATCTACCAGTCAAAATCATTTTTTTTATACTCATTTATTCAAAATATATAAAACAAAACAAAATGAATTTTTTTTAGCCCTACAACAGAAACCGCACACGGTTTAGTTGCTGTGGTCTATTAATTATAAACTATAATCTATATTAAAACTATTATTGATAATAATGGTAGATTTATATCTTTATTAACTAATCAGCTAATCACTAAGTATATTATTAATATGTAAATTTGAGATAAATCAGTTATAAACACATTAGATCAGGAAATTTACAGTAATTATGTTATCATTTAAGATACTATTAATATATTATACTAACTTATAATAATACAAATACACATACCATACCGACCATCTAATTATTTAATTAGAAACTCTTTTAGTGTTCTTTTAGCTATTTTTACTTTATAATATTTTATTTTATTTAAGATAGTGAGAGGAAGTTCGTTGAGTAAAGAGGGGAGCAGGTATTCCCATGTGCGCTTACCATAAATATTTTTGTAAGTTGGAATCTTATATGTCGGTAACCTATTCAACTTACGTAGGGTTACAGGTCTACTATATTTTTTTAATTTACTCAACTGTTCCCACTCTTCACATAATATGACTGCCAATTTAGTTTCTTCATATACATTTAACGTTTTACAATATTTAAATAAGTTTGAATCATCATGTCTGTATAGTTGCTTAACATAGCTAGGAACTATTGCTTTTAAGATTTTTAGTTGTATTTTATAAATTTCTTGTATATAATTTTTAAATGTTCTACCATAGCTACTCAGTCCATAGTTTATTATTGAATTTGCTAATGCCAAATATAAAAGTCTCAACGTTTGATAAGGAATTTTATGCTTAAGTATTGTTAAATTACAAAGTATTGCTCTTAGTTTGTTACAAATGTGAATAACATGAGGTCTCCAGTTAAATTTACTATCTATTATTAGGCCTAAATACATATGCTGATCAACCATTTCCAGGGGGTTACAGTTGCATTTGGTGTATTGCTGATGCAGACAGCTGTGCTCATGTGCAATGATGGTGGGTTGTGTATCATATTTTATGTAGCTTGAGTGTATATGCATCAGTTTAGTTTTTTGAGTATTGATTACCAGCCCAACATCATGTGCCCATTTGCACAGCTGATCATAGTTATGTTGCATCAATTCTTGTGCTTTAAATAGGTTGTTATATGCAGTTATTAGACATGTGTCGTCTGCGAACTGGTAAATGGAACAATCTTTAAAGATATTACACATATCATTCACATATAACAAGTATTCGGACGGACAAATAATGGAGCCCTGGGCTGTACCCTGAGAAGTAAATACTTTATTCACCTGCGACCTTTACTACTGTATGACGGTTTGTGTGATAGTTTTTGAACCAATTCAGAGCCGGATCCTGAATTCCGTTTTGTTCTAATTTTGAAAAAAGTATATTATAATTTAAAACATCAAATGCCTTACTAAAATCAATAGACAGCAATAACATGTCTCCTCTCATTTAGGTGAAAGTTGACTTCGTTAGTAAACTTTGCAAGTAACTGTGAAGTACTTTTATTTTTTTGAAGTCCAAATTGTGAATAGGAATTTGATCTCTTTTTAATAGTAAAATGCAGTAATTTGCTCAATCGACCTTTACTTGATCTCTAAATTTTACAACGACGACAGGTACAACATTTTTTTAAACATACCTACACAGCTTACGGACTAATATTGGCATGAGAACTGCTAATATAATTTGACAGGCGCTTCAACATGCCCCCCGGCGTTGAAAGTCTACCTTTCAACCAGATTCTTCAGGTTCAGGAAGCGGACAAATTTTGCTAAATGATCGGCGAACTATACCAGTCGATGTTTTGATATCCGCCACCCTTGATACGCCGTCCGAGCCTGGATGGACTGCGACGATGCTACCCATCTTCCACTTTAATGGCGGTGAATTCTCCTCTTTTAGGAGTACCAGTGAATTTAACTTCAAAGAGCCTTTACAGGAACGCCATTTCATCCGCAGTTGAAGCTCTGATATATATTCCTTGCTCCATCTAGCCCAAAAATGTTAACGTAATTGTTCTATTCGTTGAAATCGGGTTAAAGAGCTTACGGAATGATCTTTATAGTCTGGTGTCGGCAAGGAAGTCAAGGGGCGTCCAATCAAAAAATGACCGGGCGTTAGTGGTAGCAAGTCTTCAGGATTCGTTGACAAAGGTGTGAGTGGTCTGGAGTTAAGTATAGCCTCAATTTGTATTAATGTGGTATTTAGTTCCTCGTAAGTCACATTACAATTGCCCAGCACTCTAACTAAATGATATTTAATGCATTTGACACCAGCCTCCGCAAGCCCAGCAAAATGGGGAGAATAAGGCGGTATGAAATGGAAATTAATTCCTTCATTTGCCATTACCTCAGATAAAGAATTACAACACGTCCTAATAAATTTTGAAATGTCATTGTATGCGCCTACAAAGGAGGTACCATTATCCGAATAAATATTAAGAGGTTTCCCTCTTCTAGACATAAATCTGCGCAAAGCTAATATGAAGGTATTGCTAGTTAAATTACCCACTAATTCAAGATGAATTGACTTAGTCGCGAAGCAAATAAAAATAGCTATATACACCTTTACAATTTTACAACCACGGCCATGGCGAGAAACAGATTGAATTGGTCCCGCATAGTCTAGTCCAATATTTTGAAATGGAAACCCAGAAAGGATGCGTTGGTGTGGTAGGTTGCCCATTATTGGAGAGATGGTTTTTCCTTTCATTCTATTACATCTTACACATTGTCGATAACAAGATCTGGCCAAATTACGACCTCTAATCGGCCAGTACATCTCTCTTATAGTGGCCAACATTAGCTGTGGTCCCGCGTGCATTAACCTTATGTGCTCATAATTGAAGAGCAATTTGGTAAAATAAGTGGACTGTATAAGTATGGGATGTTTTTTCTCATAACAGTAATCGGAATTTTCAAGACGCCCTCCAACACGCATTATTTTATTATCATCGAGAAATACATTAAATTTATGCAACGGACTTTTAGTGGGTAAACTTTTATTTTTAATTAACATGGTGTATTCCTCAAATGATTCACTCTGGGATATTCTTATAATAACATTGAGTGCGGTTTGCAACTCTTGATTGCTTAGAGGACCGTGAACGGATTGCTTTCTACAATTATTAATAAAACGCAGCACATAAGCAACGGTCCGATTTAATCTAGTATATTTAGAAAAGCGTTTAAATTCAATTAATTTATTCCCACCTAAATCTTCATTGTTGCTAGAATGAAGTATTCCGTGGAGGATAACATTTGACGATTTAATCTCAGGCAACTCGTGATTAATACTTAAGAAATTTGCAGGCCAGTGAGAGACCTCTTTCTTTAAAAATTCAGGTCCTGACCACCACTTACTCATGGATGAAATATCCTTACAACTCACACCGCGAGAAATATGATCGGCCGGATTACACTCTGTTGGGACATGCCTCCACTCGCAATTTCCAGTCTTCTCTAATATTTCAGCAACCCTATTTCTGACAAAGGGTTGTAGCTTGCTAGGTAACACCTTTAACCATCCTAACACGATGGACGAATCTGTCCAAAAGAAAGTGCGCTTAGCCTGTTGTCTCAGCGATGCTACAACCTTTTGGTAAAGGCGAGCTCCAACAAGTGCACCACAAAGTTCCAGTCTTGGGATTGTTATAGGTTTAAGCGGCGCGACACGACTTTTCGCCATCAATAATTGAATTAAAACCTCACCCTGATCATTAACACTACGCACATATAAACAGGCGCCATATGCTCGCTCAGAAGCGTCCGAGAAAATATGAAATTCAAACAAACTAGGCGAGTCACAAATAACACGACGTGGAATACGTAGAGTATTTAATTTAGGTAAATCGACTATTATCTCAGCCCACATCTTGCTGATTTCTGGCGTCAACTGCTCATCCCATGACAGCTTGAGCAGCCACAACTGTTGAAGAAGCATTTTCATCTTAATTACACAGGGAGATAGAAGTCCTAGTGGATCAAAAATCTGAGAAATCACAGATAACATATCACGCTTTGTTCTACCTGAGAATAGCCCTCCTATAGGGAAACAAAGTTGGTCAGTATGTGATTGCCAACCAAGGCCTAAAGTTTTAGTCGGTTCAAAGCCACCAATATTCAAATCAAGCGGAGAAATATCATTTTCACTAACCAGTTGAGATTCATTCGACTTCCACTTTCGCAAAACCATATGAGCTGATGCAAGTGTGGAAGTCACTTTACGGCGCAAATCTGTAACCTCGTTAATATTATCCCCTCCCGTTAGCAAGTCATCAACGTAAAAATCGTGAATGATCACTTGAGCAACCTTGTCATCGGTACACTCTAAGCCTAATTGTTGGAGGCACCTAGTTGCCAAAAAGGGAGCACTAGAGGTGCCGTAAGTCACGGTGTTAAGTTGATAAGCTTGAAGCTGTTCTGAAGGGTTATCACGCCAGACAATTTGTTGCAAATAGCGGTCATCGGGATGAATGACTATTTGCCGGTACATTTTCTCAACATCAGCTGTGAGAACGTATTTGTGTAGCCGAAAGCGTAAAAGAATGGACAAAAGGTCGTCCTGTACCACGGGACCTACCATCTGTATATTATTCAAGGAAACACCCGAAGAAGTCGGACTGCTAGCATTGAAAACGACTCTTAATTTAGTAGTAGTACTACTTTCCCGAAGCACACCGTGATGTGGTATAAAATGCATCTTACGTGGTAAATTATCATTCTCACATTTCTCCATATGACCCAGACTTTCATACTCTGACATAAATTCTTTATACATTTCATAGACCTGAGATTGACCTGCTAACCTGCGCTCTAGCGATAGTAAACACTTTTTAGCTCGTGGCCAAGAATCACCTAATACGTCAGGATTATGTTTTAAGGGTATCCTCACGCAAAATCGACCATTTGCCAGTCGCGTGGTGTTTTTTAAAAAGTGTTCTTCGCATAATTTTTCTTCGTTTGAATAAAGAGACGCAGGGCTTACCTCTTCGAGGTGCCAGAAGCGTACTAATTGTTTTTGTATATCTTCATCTAAATCTTTACTAGCCTCATCTTGAAATATTCTTGTAAAATTACATTTAATAAAGTTAACCCCTTTCTTTACATATCTATAATCTATCGGACCTGATACTAACCATCCTAAGCTAGTTTCACAAAGAATCGGCTGACCGTCCCCTAATTTTAATCTCTGCGTTCCTATTAAGTCCCAAAAGACATCAGCACCTATAAGCATGTCAACGGGAGCAGGTGAGTGAAAATTAGGATCTGCCAGAGAAATATTAGATGGAATTTTTAAGTTTGACAAATTAACATATCTAGTAGGTACATTTTGGGTTATTGATGGTAGGACAAAACAATGAAGATTACTAGAGAAGTTATCATTCAATGATTTTATCGATACCTTACAAATCTTCTTGATGTGTGCCGAAGCATTATTAATACCGACTACCGACTGATTTACATTTTGAGCGGGCAAACCTAGCCTTTGATATAACTCTTCAGTTATTAAACAAGCGTTACTGCCACTATCAAGAATAGCACGAGCAATATATGGACAACCATTCTTACCTATAACTTTAATTAATGCCGTCGATAACAATACGTCGCCTTGTTCACTACACGATGCAGTGCCTACCTTTGCGGATAATGACAGATGTGCGTTAGAATTGGATGACAACTGTGAGCCTGTCGAACTGTTTGTTTGTTCGAAATGACCTTGCATAACGGGCTTATTATTACCACTACTCGTGTTAGATGTATTAATATCTGTAATTGGTTTTGACTGGTAATCTGCGACGTGCACGAGAGTGTTATGCTTTCGGTGGCATATTTTGCATCCTGGCTTTTTGCAGTGATTTGCATAATGTCCTGAATTAAGACAATTGAAACATACTTTATACTCTGGCAGTAACTGTAGACGCACATCGTTACTTAATCCAAGAAACTGAGGACAACTGCTTAACTTATGGTTACCCTTACATTTAGGACACAGTTTGGCGGAAAAGGCCGAACCGTTTTTATTACCGGTATCCCGCACTGAAACCATTGCCTTAACTTTTGGAGCATATTTTATAGAAGAATTTAAACGGTTAGTAGCACCAGAATTAGACATTTCTAGTGTTTCGATTAAATCGGCTCGATTTTTTAAAAACATCAAAAATATATCGAACGTAATAGGTGTATCTTTCTCCAAACGACCTTTAGACTCTTCCCATTCACGATATGTCTTAGCATCTAATTTTTGAGTAATAATATGAATGAGAAGTGTGTCCCATTGTTTAGTTGGCTCACCGAGAGATTCTAGTGCACGTAAATTTTTATTTATTTGGTCAATAAGACGTTTTAAGTTGACAGACAATTCTTTATTAATTGGTGCTATATTAAATAAGGCTGTCACGTGATTTTGAATTAGTAGTCTTTTATTATCATATCTATCACATAATATAGTCCATGCGACGGTGTAATTAGCTGCCGAGAATTCGATTGACTGTATTACCACAGCAGCGGGCACTTCCAACGACGCTCTCAGATAGTGAAACTTATTTATGTCATCTATCTCGTCATTTGAATGTATGAGGCTCATGAACGTGTCATGAAACTCTAACCAATTATCATAAGAACCATTAAATTTAGGTAGTTGAATAGTGGGCAGTTTAACAAATTTATGATTGTCGGAATGAGAGCCACCGTCACTGCTTACGTCATCTGACTTAATGCAATCTGCTAAGATCCTTTTTGCAAGAGAAAGCGATTTAAAATACAGGGATTCAAAATCAGTTCGTTCTGATATCTGGGCGTCTATATTATCAGTATTACACTCGATGGATAATTGTACCTCATCATATCGTTCATACATTGACTCAATCCTACTAATACGTAATTGCAACTCATTTACCTCAGTAGCAGCCAATGAAGATACCTTCAGTGAATTTAAATAATTTGAAAAAGCTGTTATTTGTCCCTTGTAACTAGCTCGTTTCCTAATTTGCTCCTTATCTTCTGGCATGCTGGCTGGTATTGGGAGACTAGTGCAAATGCCTGATAAATTAGCAGTCGATTTACACAAAATACTACCTGATAATGAGTGCTGGGTTAAATAAATTAAATAATAGTCCAATATCTAAGGGGCTAAGACTCCAGATTTCTTGGTTAAATATCTTCACTCCCTCGGTGGTATTTCCACAACGAATATTTAAGACTTCCCAAGCGTATTCCACTAAATAATATCTTGTCCAATTACGTTTTTTCAAATCCGGCTTCGATTTAGGACCATGAATAGGAATTTGATCTCTTTTTAATAGTAAAATGCAGTAATTTGCTCAATCGACCTTTACTTGATCTCTAAATTTTACAACGACGACAGGTACAACATTTTTTTAAACATACCTACACAGCTTACGGACTAATATTGGCATGAGAACTGCTAATATAATTTGACAGGCGCTTCAACAAATTGTTTACAGTTTATTATTTTATTCTGAGCAAGGTATTTGCTTAAAGTATCTCCAATGTACCTCTCAATCACTTTGTCAATGGAAGATAAAATAGTAATTGGTCGGTAATTATTTGGATTGTCGTAGCTTCCTTTCTTATGTATAGGCCTAATAACACCTATTTTTAATAGGTCGGGATAATTACATGTTTCAATAGACTGATTAATTAAATGAGTAATAATAGGTGTTATTTTGCCTTTAACATGTTTTATGTATTTTGCACTAATATTATCCCAGCCAGCACTTTTATTCTCATTTAATTTGTTTATTATTGTGGATATAGTGTATTGGTTTGCTTTTCCCAATCTAAAACATACATTCGGTTCATTAATATAAGTATTGGTTTTAAGAATAGAAGTGCTGCAGGATGTACAGGTTTGTTCAATATTTTTTTGAAATTCTGTAGCAAATATATTTGATATTTATTTAGCAGGCATTTTGAACTTATTTAATAAAATTTCATCTATAGATTTTGTCAATTTACCACATAACTTGTTCACAATATCCCAAACTTTTTTTGGGTTTTTAAAATTAGCTATTATCTGACTTTTAATATGTTTGTTTTTTATGTAATTAATATATTTGTTAGTTTTATTTCGATACTTATTATACAATATTCTATTTTGCAAGTTACTCTCATCCTGTTTCCATATAGCTAATAGCTTATTCTTAGTATTACACATTTTTATGGCTCTTTTATTTATCCATACACAATTCCTCCTTTTACCTGTATGTACTTTTGCAGTAAATTGACATTTTTTATAAATATAATTGTATTTGTTAGAAATAAAGTTCATTATATCATTTGGACTAACGTATCTTAACCCCTGGCTCCAGTTTACATTACACAATTCATTTAGTAATTTGCGATGGTTTGTTTTAGTACAATATTTAATGTTCTCTTTTTGTAATGAAGCCTGGACTATCACAAAACCGGTCATATAATGGTCAGCTATGGAATTGTTTATCACTGCTGTATGTATGGATGATGGAGTAGCACTGTGATTGTCAAGGCTTCGTATGAATATGTGACCAATACAGCTTTTGGTAATCAAGTTTCCTCTAGATTCAATCCGTGTATACTCTCGAATTCCACAATCAAGGCCTACCTCGCTCATGGAATAGAGGAAGCTTAGGTTTAACTACTATAAAGTAAAATCGAACCAGAATAAAATAAGGTATAGGATTTATTCCACTTTACTAAGACGTTGTATAAATCAAGCGCAAAAACTTAATAATGATAAATATATTGTGCAATCAAAAAATAGATGTCGTGCTTCTTGGAATATAATAAAAAATCAGACTTGTTGCATAAATAATAATTTAATTGAAAAAGTTTGTATAAGTGATAATTCTTTGACAGACCCTCAACAAATTGCTGAAGCTTTCAACAACCACTTTATTCAATCAACAAATATCAATAATAACAGTAATCAGTGCCAAAACACTAATAGTCTAAGAGTATGTAATAGTATGTATTTAGAAATGTATACTGTTGATGAAGTATTGAAATTAATACAAACATTAAATAATACGAAGTCGGAAGGTTTTGATGGCATTTCAACGGATGTTATTAAAAGTTGTTGTACAGTTTTAAGTAGAGTATTAACTTACCTAATAAATCTGTCATTTAAAAAAGCTACTTTTCCTAGTGTTTTAAAAAAGTCAGTTGTCAAGCCGATACATAAAAAGGGTGACTCTAAAAATTTTAATAATTATAGACCTATTAGTATAGTCTCAGTTTTATCTAAAATATTTGAAAAGGCAATGACTAAACGCATTATAGACTTTACGACGAAATATAATTTAATTAAAAGTGAGCAATATGGCTTTCAAAAGAATAAATCGACAAGCCTTGCTGGATATGATCTTGTTGACTCAATTGTTAAAGCTATCAATAATAAGCTAAGAGTAACAGCAATCTTTTTTGATATGTCGAAGGCCTTTGACTTTGTATCCCACAAAATACTTTTACAAAAACTCGATAATTTAGGGTTTCGAGGTCCTGTCCTGGACTGGATTGCTAGCTATTTAAGAAACAGGATACAATTTGTGGAAGTAACAAATATTGATAATTCACAGACATTAACTTCTTACAAATCCAGTGATAGATTAAATTCATTTGGAGTTCCACAAAGTTCTGTATTAGGGCCAACTCTTTTCATTTTATACATAAATGACTTACCTGACTCAACTTTATATAAATGTATTTTATTTGCTGATGATATTTCAGTTATTGTGACATCTAAAAGAGACATTGACATAGACATTTATGAATCTAATATTAATAATACTATTGACAATATTTCAAAGTGGGCGACATATAATAATTTATGTATTAACGTAGAAAAGACATGTTATATTCAATTTAGTAATTATGGACCATTGAATAATAATCTTAATATATATTGCAATGGACAATCTGTTAATGAAATGACTGAAACAAAATTTCTGGGAATATTATTGGACAAACGTGTGAACTGGAAAGCCCAAGTTGAAAAGGTCTGTTCTAAAATAAACAGTTACATTTTTCTACTTAGCAGACTGAGAAGAATTACATCTCATGAAACTATAATAACGGCGTACTATGCATACATTTACTCTGCACTTGATTATGGTCTTTTACTTTGGGGTAACAGTACAGATGCTGTTAAGGCCTTTACAGCCCAAAAGAAATGTATTCGAGCTATGCATGGTTTGGCACCAGATTCATCGTGTAAACCGTACTTTAAAAAATTACACATTTTGACGCTGCCATGTATGTACATCTTAAATTTGGTATGTTTTGTTAAAAATAATATACTTTTGTTCACAAAGATAAGAGATACTGTACAGAGGAACTTGAGGCATACTGAAAGACTGACTCATAGTGTAATGCCAAGCACTAGCCTCTATAGGAAAAATTGTTCAGCTATGTGTATAAAAATTTTCAATGCACTGCCTACAGAGTTTCAATCACTCCCAAAAGGACGTTTTCGCAGGATTGTTAAACAATGGCTTGAGGAGCAATGCTTCTACTCTGTTGAAGAATATTTAAATTTTATGGTTAGGATTAGGCAACGGTATTAAAATGAATTAAGTAATTACGATTATATTATTTTAATTAAATTAAATGTAATAAAATGTTTATGATGAATTTGAAAATATGTTATTTATTATATTAGTTATGAAAATGTAATTTAGGTATTCTATAAATATTTGTATGTCATCATTATGACAAAACATGCTGGTCTAAAAAAATCTACCAACCTGTAATGTACCATGTTTTCTGCAAATAAATTATGATTATGATTATGGTGTTGAGATATAAGTTAACATTTGACTCATTTAGTTTAATGTTTATGTTTATGTCCCCGAGAATTACAAGATTACTTTTTGAAGGAAACTGCATTATTACCTGTTTGATTTCCCTGATAAAAAATACTTGATTAGAGCTTGGAGGTCGGTATAATGCACAAATACACAATTTATAGTTGTAGCATGTTGACACTTCACCAATAATGGATTCGGAAAAGCATGTATTCACTGGAAGTCTATTAAATGAAACACTTTTATGCACATATAAGATGACTGCTCCACCTCTTTTGTTTTTGCGAAGTTGTGTATACATCTCATAATCTTCTAGTTGAAAAAGAGATGAGCACTCCGCTCTTATGTTAGCTTCTGTAACTACAATGATGTGTATTATTCTTAAGCTGTTGCTTATTATGTATTCAAGTTGATCAAAGTTTTTTAGCATGGATCTTATATTTAAATGAAGCGTACATAAATAATTACATTCTATGGGAGTCTTTTCTATAAATGCATTCCAGCTGTTATATGTATATTCATTTATATGTGGAGTGAAATCTTCCATGAAACACTACAATAATAACTTGACATTTGACAGTTACATATAATTTCATTTTGTGTTAAATGATTTCACCAATCTTTCTACATCATTGCTAGATCGAATGTGGTGTATTTTATCTGTTTCATGTTTTCTTGCCAATATCACACCATTCTTACACCACACGAACTTGCAGAGATTATTTCTTTTTAGTTCTGTTTTTGATTTCCACAGCAAATAAGCAGTTGCAGGTGTCAGAGATTCCCTGAAGTAAATCTTGCTTCCTTGCGAAAGTCCTATGTCTCGGCAGCTGATATCTATATTTTTTGAAAATTCCAACCACATCTCTTTGCACCCATCTCTCAATGATAAAATCACTACATACTGCGAGTTATTGCTGTTGTTCGAGCGTGCTGTTTTTTTTCTGAATGCTTTAATTATATTTTGTGGGTTTTGGTTTATTTTTATAGTAATTCTTTTTGTTAAATCTAATAGATATAATAGAATACCACATATCTCGATGTTATTAATAATGAGGTTTTGTTGTAACGAGTTAATTTTTTGTTCAATGGCGTCATTTTTTAGTGACACGTTTTTTAAGTTGTTTTTTATGTCTTTTATTTGGTTGTCAGTTAATTTCAAGTTTATTTCGTATTCTTTAATTTTCTCTTGATATTCATCCATTTTTTCGCAGAAAAATTGTAAGGTAGTTTGAAGTTCTTGTTGCATAATTTCTCGTAATTCTCTCCTTATGTCGCTGATTATTTTTCTCGTTAGGGTGTTGTATTGCAGTTCTGAGCTGGAACCTGTGTCTTCTTCCGCGTCAGGAATAATACATGAAATTCTTTTCGGTTTCGCTATACCCGTGCACATACGGCATTTCCAATCAACAGAGTCGGTACTATTTAATACGTTAAGTTGCTCTTCTGAGATTGCAGTACATTCCCCATGTGTCCACTTGCTGCATTTGCCACACTGGATCCCTTGGGACTTTTTGGTAACAATTTTGTTGCATTGAGAACACTTAACCATTGTATTTGTAAATCGATTCGAAGATGCAATCATCGGTCGAGCTGTTTCGGAGATTAGCCGGAACAAATATACAGACAGACAAAAATTTTAAAAATTGTGTTGTTGTTATTAAGAAGTGTACATACTTTCATATGTATATAGTTAAAAGCTATTATTTTGACATTACAAACAGACGGTGGAGTCGAGTAACTGGTACTACTAGCTTATGTATGTTCCTAGTATTTGCAGTACATACCTTACATTTTCATAAATGTATTGAAAAGCTAAAGTCGATACTTGATATATTAATTTTCTTAAAATTTTACCTCAGCGACTTTAGGTTTTAAGTCATATATTATGGCCCTCTTCTGTAAAAGAAATATAATTTCAGTGTTAGTCGCCTATCCCCATAGCAAAATACCATACGACATTATGTTATGGAAATAACTAAACTAAACTAGTCTAGCTGTTTCAACTCTGGTAAGATTTCTAATCTTTTCTACAGCATATTCTGCAGAACTAAGTCTGCTTGCTTGTTTTGATATATGGGGGCCCCCATTGAAGCTTTACGTCTACTGTGATTCCAAGAAAAATGGTCCTATCGACAAGACTCTGCTCCACTTCATTATAATTACATTAGTATTTAGATGTTTGACATTAGGAGTTATAAATTTCATACATTTAGTTTCAGTGCCATTTAAATACAAATTATTAATGTTAAACCGTTTGCCTAATTAAGAAAATATATATAGAATAGTTTTATTCAATTTTATCAATTGATGTTTTAAACAGCAAAATAGAGCACATTATAATATCACACACCATGAATAAACTTGAGTATGTTTTCTAAAGCTCATTGGCTGCTGATATAAGCAATAAATAATTCAAAGAACTCGTCATACTGTCTGTCAACCTGTGCAGAATCAACATCACAGATTTTAATTTTTTTATAAAATTAAAGTAATAAACTAGCATACAGCCCGTCTGTTGGTGAATGGCCGTAACCCGTGGACACTTGTGACCAATTTCAAACAAAAAAGGCTAGAGATGCATTGTGACCTCGGAGCTTCCTATGCCATTCAGACTTGAAAACAGCACTGCAAACACTGCTGTTGATAGAACATATAGGTACCAGGATGATACCTACCCAGACGAGCAGTAAACTAACTAGGTAGTATATTATTAATCCCTTCCATTAATAATAAAACAACAACAACAAAAACTTAAACTCTCTAGTTTCGTTATTTTTTTAAATTATCTAATTTACATATATTATGAAAAAAAAATACTTGAGATTCACCTTAATTACATCAATCATTTAAGTATTTGTGTATGATTGTATTGCAGGGGTACTTTTTATGTTTGGGCAGACAAAGCGAACCGGAGAAGCCAATATGTATCCTAAACCAGTACAGGATCTCACTGGTAAGTTTTATGTATCCCGAAAGTGTGTTGTAGTGTACAAGTACTATGTGATAGATAAACAAAATCCCCATGAGCCTTACCCATTTACACTGCTACACTGAAAAAATATCAAAATATCTGCCTGTTAATTCAGTAATCTTCAGAATAGCTGTGATGAAATTACATAGAGGACAATGACAGTAGTGATTTAGGCTACATTATATTAGAAAAACAGCTTGCTATTCAATATTTTCGACTTAATTGAGGGTTCACGGAACTCGTTGCTGAGGCCGATATTTCAAGAATAGAATCTCATATCAACCCAAGGAAGTAGATAGAAGAATACCACTATCATTACCATTTATACAACTTTCGATAGCCTCTAACTCTTAACTCTCTAATGTCAACATTTACACACACTCTCACATAACCAACTTTTTTTACCATGTATTTCAGGGTTACGTTATTTAAAAAGGTTGGTATATTTTTCACACAACAATTTAATACTTGTAAAATCTGAATGAAATTATTGTCATATTCCAGGATGGAACATCCGAAGCGTAGGCACTAGTAACACATCCATAGTGATAGCTGCTGACGACTCGCTAATCGCCTGGGGTGTCTCGCCAACTTACGGAGAGCTGGTTAGTTGGATCTCTGCAAAAATACATTGCCAGACATAAATTTTACAATATCGATGCTTTCCTTGTCGATTTTCAAAAATTGTCCAAGTTTAAAATTAAAAGAAAAAACGAACATATGCGAAGTCCGCCATGCACACGTATCATTTTGCAGCATTGTGGACTCTGCCTTCCCCTAAAACCCTCACATAAATGAGAGGAGTGTATCCCTTGCCCAGTTGTGGGATATAATAGGTCAGGGGAAAGGTTTCTTCATATTTTATTTCTATAAAATTGAACAAAAACTTCTTTGGTTGTACTATAGGGCATTAAGAAAAATAAAAAGTAAAGAACACTTTCACGCCATTTTTCAATTATTTCTCTGTTCACCAAAATGAGTGAATCTATAATGAAGAAATTCGATACATTCTGAAGTTTTATTACAAAAATGGAAAAATGCGACTCAAGCCTCGAAAAAAATTTGTGACATTTATGGACCTAATGCAGTGTCAGTAAGAGTAGCACAAAGTTGGTTCAAGCATTTTCAGTGTTAAAGATGCAGCTCGCTCTGGTCGCCCTCATATGGATAAAGTCGATACTATTAATGAAAAAGTGGAGCAATCTAGTAGATCGGCATATTAGTAGTTACGACATAGCCGAGTAATTGAGGATTGACCACAAAACAGTTTTGACCCATTTGAAAAAGTCTGGCTATACAAAAAAGCTCGACATTTGGGTACCACACGAGCTCACTGAAAGAAACCTAATGAATCGTGTACTCATTTGCGATTCTCCATTGAAACGTAATGAAACCGAACCATTTTTGAAAATATTGATCACTGGTGATGAAAAGTGAATCAGAAGAATGTCCGAAAAAGATCATGGTGAAGGGTAGTCAAGCTCCACAGACTGTAGCTAAACCCGGATTAACACGCAATAAGGTGATGCTGTGTATATACACCTGCTTCGGTCTCTTCAGAATTTTTTAGGTAGTGTTAGGTTAACATCAAGAGAGGACTGTCAAAACTATTTGTCACATTTTTTTTAATCAAAAACCCCAAGATTTATACAGCAACGGGATTATGTCACTACCTACAAGATGGCAACAAGTTATCAAACAAAATGGCACATATATAATTGAATGTAATTAAACTTTGAAAAAAAAATGTCTTGTATTTTGTATATAAAATACGAAGAAACTTTTACTGTGCAAATATAACGTAATCATATGCGAACACTGCGAAAGTTTTTTTTTTTTATTTCAATATGTCAAAAATTCAATATATCAAATTAATTAATCAAGCTAATATTATAGCGTTACATATTATGTGCATAGATAAGGGTATATCTTCACATACTCTGGTATGTGAAGATATATCCTTATCTATGATGTAGCTTCCGATAAATGGCAGTACAACCACAGAATAAATAATAGTACTATGTAGTATAACCATGTCATGTAAAACGTAAAATGTACCCAGACTGGTGACTAAAAGCAGCGTCAATGGTATTGGATATTCGGGATTATGACCAATCTGTGGACTTTTGCGGCAAAATATCTTCACAGTGATCCCATATAAATTTCAGACAGAATGTTAATATTTTAAAGTCGTTTGTATTTTTTTTTATTAATTTAATAATTACATTTTATATTGCAGGGAACTGGAGACATTAATAAATCCACAGCGCGGCCTAAAGAAGTCACCCGAATGGAAGGGCTTAACATTACACAGGTTACTATGGGTTTCTCGCACACGCTCTTGCTGTCCGATGACTCGACTGAAGAAGTGAAACAGAAGTTAGCTACAATGCCCACATTCAATCCTTAAGCCTGAAACTACTTTTGCCTGTAACTATGTTTAATTTAGATGAAAGAAAATAAGATTTTTGCTCGGCTTCATATGCCTGTAGGTTTTGTATTTTTTTTAAATCTATGTGTTTTCTTTTATTAATTGTGTTCACATCATATAAAATGTTTCTGGGTAGTTTTACATTCCTTTGCTGTGTTTTAACAACGTGAAAATGTTTATATGTCAAGAATGATTCGACAGTGAAGTTATAATATTACGAAAATTTGGAATACAAGTGGATTTTTTTTTATCTAGCCAACAAATATGCTTACAGTTGTTATCAGTTACTAGTTTTCTCTATCGTGCGGTCGTTTTGTAATACTCATTATTTATATCTAATAATTTCAAATTCTATGATAAGAATGTAATAGGCCGTGCATTGCTTTATATAATGCACGATTAACAAAATAGGGCAAGAAGATTCAACGAAGCCAGTACACAAGTAATACGTCGCGGATCGACAGCATATTCAAGCGTATGCCCCAACACATTGTAATATACATTGAGTAGTCGATCGATAGTTCTTAGACTGATTAATCAAAAAGCAGTCGATGTAGTTTTTTTTATTTTTTTGTCGAACAACTATCGATGGATAATATTCGGGCCTCTATCCATACATTTATACACACTTTCACATACAACTATACAGTTGTTTGATAAAAAAAATTTAAATAGTCTAAGGGTGATGCATGAGTTTCTTATTATTTAAGTATTTATACAGTCCACCCTTAAACCCTAAAGATTCAAAACCTGTTAATAAACTTCTGAGTTCGTACCGTCTGCTGTACTCGGAAAGTTAATGCGTGGTATCTCGATATGGTGTGTGAACAACCATTACGTATGACCATCAATTGTGACATTCGTATTATAGTACTTCACTGGCGTAATATTTAATAGTAGCGACAACATGAATATGAAATTGATAGTTTATTACTTATTGGTATTTATAAGGTACCTAAATATTTGTAACTGTATTGTTTTGACAAAATTTGTCAATTGCAACTTGTGATACTTCATCATTTTTTTTTTCATGAACAATTATTTAAGAATAGTGTTGGTGTATAGCCATCATCAATAAGCATTCCAGAATTTATAAGCTATAAGTGATTTTCTAATTATACTTTTATATAGTTTTAGTGCTGTGTGTAATCTCTTCACACACTTGCACGTTATAATTCTAGTAAATATCTGATATATTATGTCGATGTTTACTTGACTTATAATTATAGTTGAGCACAAAATGTAGTTAGGATTTTTACGTCAAATGGAACGGGTAACACGGTAAATATCCGATATCAGTTAATTTTGCTATTTCTATGCGAGTTGAATTTAACAGATTAACATTTTGTGTCCACATAAATCACTATTAAATCTGATCTAGGATTTTTTAAAGTGTAAGTTATGTAAATTGCAATATATTTCAGCCACATTTTGTTCAAATCGACTGATAACTGTTATAATGCCAATTGTTTTCTCGAATTTTATTGATCTCTTATTGGAACGTGTACATTTAGAATGTATTTTAAAACCTTAACACCTCAAAAGTATTCAATAATTACATTAAGATTAAATAAGTTAGTTTTGCATTTTGAGACTGGATGTTGATATGTTAGTATTTTATGTTAACACTTAACAAGTTTAACAAATTATTATTTTATGTTGTGAATTTAATATCAGAGCAAGTCCTCATCACGTCATCATCTGGCTTAAAATATATAGATTTAAAATTTGACTATGTCGTCTAACTTTTAGCTTAAAAACTGACCAGGAATTTAGTTCACTGTCACTGCCCACCTCCGTTCAATTTCCTAGTATACGATTTTTAGAATTAAAAGATAATACCTATATAATTAAGTTATCTTTTTCTACAGGTACATATTTTCTATGAATATAATGATGCTTAATTATAGTTAGGGTTTCTATAAAGTCTTGTACTTAAAATGTCTTTGTTTAATTTCTCTAAATATAATGTGTTAATTATAAAAATCTTAAATACACTGTTGTGTCAATTTCATTCTTGTAAACGTAACATGAACAAGTGTAATGATAATAAAATATTGTCGCCATTTTAGAAAAGTATAACGATTAAGAATAGGCTGATTTGACAAAAACTAATAATATCACATTGCCTTCTGTTGCACATACGAGTATACTGTTTTAATTAAGCTAGACTGTTCAACAAGTGTTTCCGGATTTGAAATCTGGGTTGGGCCAAAATCATTATGAATCAAGTAGCAGCCTGGAATCAGGAAGTTAGAAGTGTTTTACGCCAATGTCTCGGAAGAACATCAAGCCGTAGGTCCTGCGCCTAATCATTCTCCAGTCATGTCGGATGACCGTACCATGGGACTACGAGAGTGAGGGAATAGAGAGAGCACCTGTATTTACACACACGCTAATGCCTATATAATTTTATACTGCGCAGATGGCTAGTCTCCGTTTATAACAGGCCGCAGTGACTGAAAATCAGCCCAGAAGATATTATAATTTTAAATGGTGAATTTTACTCATTTAAATATTTGTTATACTCTTAACACAGTCAAAAATTTACGAGTACAAAAGATTTAAGAATACATTTTCATTGCCAACGATTTTTGTAATGAATAAATGTAAGTTTTCTCTTTCTTATTAGTTTAATTTCGTCAACTAAAAAATGCAGCTTTCTTTATACAAGGCTAGGACATATTGTAACCATAATACCAAATTATAATAATTATCTATACTTATAACAAATAAGATTTCTTCAATTTAGCTTAGGTTAGGGGGTTATTTGCATGCATTAAAGACAAATAACCATATTTAAAATTTTTGTCTGTACGGGCAAATTGTGGAACGGTTGAACCAATGGTGATGAAACTAAGAATATAGAGAGCAATGCCAGGGGGGATCTAGGCTATAGTTTATCCAAATAACTTGTTTTTTTGTTAAAGCGAAAAATTGATAAATGGTCGTTGATTGTCTTAAATATAAATAACTACATTAATAGGTCCTATCTAGGCGAAGCCAGAGCGTGTCGCTAGTTTCAATTAAATCTTTCAATGTGTTTGTTATATCGAAAATCAAAATAAAATATTTTAATATTGCTGCTTTCCATATACGCTTACCTTCCAATCTGGTTTACGTTTAAAGATAGCATTGCATTCATTGCGCCGAGACTTACAAATCAATTGAAAAGATTTTTTTAATTTCAAAGAAATTTTTGTAACTTAATCTCCTGGATATACCAGCGTCATACCTATATTATAATATAAAGAATTAAAAATTCGTTCTAAAATTATCAGTGAATTGTTTTCGGAACTAACCGTTTTATAGTATATGTGTAACCTTAGTAAACTAGCAACACTGCAACAAGCGTTATTTTGAGTTTGACAGACACGTCAATTAACTTTTTTTTTGATGCGGTAACGGCGGTATCAAGGAGTATAGTCTACTCTATACTCCATGGGTATGGAGTGTAGAGTAGAAGGAGAACCATCTTATAAGGTGCGAAAGTTGAAAAAGTGTCCCAATATATACTGAAAATAGAGGTTCCAAAACCTACCACAATAGCGCTGGCGTCTGAAAAACTACGATATGAATATAGCTGTTGTAGACGGAGTGAAGTCAGTTGAATTAAAATATTTTAAAAATTTCATGACTAGAGTAAGTAAACTTCCAGTATACAAAACCTCAACTATTTACGTAGTACAAAACCAAGCGGATTGGTCGGTCTTTGTTTATTTCTCCATCTTATTCTAATAAATTTTGGCGCTTTTTTTTAATTTATCCTATGCTACTGCAGCGCCACCCTTATTGGACGCGTTTATAGGGACACTTTTCATATACAGAGATGGTCCTCCTTCTACTCTACACTCCATATCCATGGGCGGTATAAGTCAGGTTGATTCAACTTTGTATGAAATCCGAGAAAGTTGCACACAATCATAATTTTGTCCGTGTGAGTTGGGCGTATAAAAATAAAGCGATTAAAAGATATCACTGTTTCTTTCCTTCGCGTTGCTTCAGATTGCAATTAAAAATTAGATAAATATATACGTAATTATTATGTCGAAATAAACTGAAAATGTTAAATCTGTGATATATTTTTTTTTGTTTGCACCTTACAGTAATTAAATACATACAAAGGCCTCCCCCAAGGAATGCCACAAAGCACGGTCCCGAGCCACCTGCGTCCATTGACTTCCTGCATACAGGTCGTCACTCCATCTAGTGGGGGAGATTACGACATATCTTCTCGTCAGGCATACCTCAAAACTAGATTGTACAACCAATGCTTGCTGACTGATGACCTATGGATCTGAGACGTGGTCCTTCACTGTTGGCCGTACTAGGAAACTCAGTCGCTCAGCGAGCTATGGAGAGCGCTATTGCTCGGCGTTTCTCTGCTGATAAACTTAAAAATGAGGATATCCGCAGTAAAACCAGAGTAACCGACTTGGATTAGTAAGCTGAAGTGGCACTGAGCTGGCCATATAGCTGGAAGAATCAACAACCGATGGGGAAGAATGGTTCTTGAGTAGCCGCCTCGCACCGGAAGGTTAGGGCGTCCCACCACTAGATAGAATTGACCTATTAATTGATTAAAATTAAATATTAGCAAAATTCTATCAGGAGAAGCCATGAATTAAAAGAAGAAAAAAGGCAATTGTTTGTCTTCTTTCATGTTGAAAAAAATTCTCAAATTATTTCATAGGTTTAATATTTTAATATGGTGTTTATAATTGTGTGTTTAGTGTTTTGTGTGTAGTTTATTATTTAATGTATTGTGTCGACTTATAAAATACTAGAGATTGGCCGGCGGCTTCGCCTGCGTCATAGTTACATAATTTATCCTAAGGATAAATTATGTAACTATGACGCAGGCGAAGATCCTAAATCTTAAAAACCATGTATCCGAATGGTCACATCGATTTTGACAATTATTATACAATACTATTTAGTAAAACACAGACCAAAAATACAAAGAGAAAAATATTTAAGACTAAATGAAAAAACACCTATCTGCGGGGAAGCTGGCAAAACAAAAACAATCGGTCTATGCGTTTAAGCTGTAGGCTCAGCCAAACAATTTTTGAAACATATCCACATATACATACATAACACAGCTTCCTTGATGTATTTCCTCTTCTGGAGTAGTCGGGTAAAAATGAACATATTATATCAGCTTTTAAGACAACTATACGGGGAGATTCGCAATCAGAAACTGGCAACAGCAAAAAACGACGCGTTGATTTTGTCAAAAAAAAAATCAATTTATTAGTTTTGAGTTACTTACCGATGGTAGGAGATTTTGTTAGTTGTTTGTAATTTTGATAGTCTAACTTGTCATTTTCACCAAAATAATCTAACACAAAAAAATGAGCTGTACGTTAGTATCTCTTGGCGTTATAATTGACACTGAGGATTTTACTGAAAATGAGACATTCCATCTTAGGCCTCACGGGTGGCAACGCATCTGCATTTTGATTCGCAAACGAGGATAAATGTAGATGTCTATGGGCCGCAGCAACCACTTACCATCAGGTGGACTGTGTGCTCGTTTGTCACCCTTATCCTATAAAAAAAATAATGAAAGAAGGCCAATCGGCACGCGGGACATGATGTCTCTGTCCACATATATAATAAAGGCATTAAATATTTGCAATCTATGAATAAATACAAAATAGGCGTTCATTTTGAAAAGCCCTCTCTAGCGAATGCATTTTTAAATAATATTACTTTTCTTAATGAATACAAAATGAAGGCACCTATCCCAGCTGTAGGGACAGAAATAACAGGAGTCATAACCAATGTTCCCACTAATTTTTTTTTCTCTTATTCTTTTTGAAAAACGTTACCCCCACACTAGGATTTTCTCCTGTATCGTGGAGGCAGTTTACAAACACAAATTTCACAAGGACAAACATCCAGACCCGGAACAATCATTTGTAGGCCATACAAATACTTGCTCCGTGCGGGATTCAAACCCGCGCCCCCCAGCGCAGCAACTCATTGCTAAGCCACTGCGCCACGGAGCCGTCATTGTGTAAAAGGTTATAATATTATACGATTAGATTCAGGTAATGATCATAATGGAGTAGCAATACTTCTACATAATAAAATTGGATTTCGTGTTATCAATACATTCTCTGATGACTCATTGCAAAATATAGCTGTACAAATACAATACAATGATAAATTATTAACTTTAGTTAGTGTTTCCTGTCCCCCTAATTCACCAATTAATTATAATAAATCCAAATTAGATAATTTAATCCAAAGTTTGTCACAGCCAGTCTTTATAGCTGGTGATTTCAACGCCCATCACACGTTATGGGGATGTACTGAATTAGATTCACGAGGTAGGGACGTTCTTGCAAGTATAGATGACAACAATCTTGTAATCTTGAATGATGGTCAGATGACTAAAGCAGGATCTCATAGATGGAGGCAGAACGCATTAGACTTAACACTTGTTTCATCTTCACTGGCTCTGTCTTGTGAGTGGCAAGTATGTGATCATGATTCTCTAGGCAGCTATCATTTTCCTGTAAAGACAAAAATTACGGTCAATAATCAAAATTTTCAAGAAACAGCTGTATCAAATAACATAAACTTAAAATTGGTAGATTGGTCAAAATATCCAAATTTAATAGATAATTTAATTAAAAATTATAGTTTTGATTATAGTAATCCTTTACAATGTTATACAGACTTAATAGAACTAATTAAACAAGCCATGCATGAATCCACACCATCCAATCAGTCTTCTAATCGAAATGTTAACATCAACTTGCAATCTTTTGAAAGAATTAAAAAAAAATTCTACCTTGGTGGAATTTAAAATGCAAAGAGGCAGTATTAAATTGTATAAATGCATATTTAGTATTTAAGAATGATCCCACAGAACGAAATTATATTAATTTTAAAAGACTACAAGCTGTTAAAAAAATACTTTGAAGACTGAAAGACAGCTTAGCTGGAAAAAACTATGTGAAACTTTTAATAAATCTACTCCATTGACTAGAGTATGGAATTACATTAAAAAGTTTAACAAAACTTTTGTTCATAATAACACATCTGTCATAGATTCTAATTGGGCTAATGAATTTTTGGAAAAATATACTCCAGAAACAGATGAAACACCTCTAACCCCTCACTCCTCAAATGATAATCATTGTGATTATCTTACCAAACCTTTTACCTTGACCGAATTCAATTCAGCTGTTAACTCTAGAAAAGACGCTACTTGTGGTTTAGATTCTGTTCCATATAAAGCTTTAAAAAAATATGAATAGGTACTGCGTGTAGAGAACTAGTTTTGAAAATATATAATATGTTATGGTTTCATTCACTTATTCCTAACTATTCGAAAGAAGATTGTTTAATACCCATTTTAAAGCCTGGAAAAAACCTCACATTGCAGAATCTTATAGACCTATAGCATTTACATCTTGTATGGGTAAAATATTTGAGCAACTTATAAAATCTAGATTAGAATTTTATCTAGAAAAAAATTGTCTTTTATATCAAATCAGTTTGGATTCAGATGCCGTAAGTCATCTAGAGAAAGTATTGCATTTCTACATTTAGACATCTTTAAAGCTGTGGAAAATAAAGAAGTATTAATTAGTACACAGATTACTGTATACCAGTCTATTAGTATATTCTTTGACATTGTTGGTGCATTTAATAACGTTAATCTTCATGTACTCGCCGCAGAGTTGAGGTCTTTGGCCATTCCTGAAAAAATTGTAAAATGGATATTTAACTTTTTACATGAAAGAAGAGTTTTTGCTCAAGTTAATAATTATAATACAATTATTGGTCCTAGGCTCAGTTATAAAGGTGTTTGTCAAGGAGGAATATTAAGTCCTCTTATCTTTATTTTATACATATTTAAATTAAACAATAGTTTAGGATCAAATGTTACTAATTTACAATATGCAGATGATTTGATCAGGAACAAATGTCAAAAACTTGGTAACCACTTTAAATGAGGCTTTAAAAAAATTGCACATTTACTTTTCATACTTAAAGTTAGATATTAGTACTGAGAAAAGTAAAACCGTAATATTTAATAAAATTCGTCCATTTAACACTAGAATAATTTATAATAATAAATTTTTACCAATAGAAAAATGTGCAAAATTCTTAGGTGTAATTTTTACAAATAATTTATCTTGGACCAAATACGTGAATTCTATTTCAGACAGAGCTTCTAAGGCCTTTAATGTATTAAAAGCTTTGGCTAGTACTAACTAGGGAGCTGATCCAGAAATATTATTAATGTTATATAAGTTTTTGGCGAGGAGCCATTTTGAGTGCGGCTTTCTTTGTTTTGCATCAAATAAAAAACTAGTAAACAAATTAGATAATATACAAAATGAGAATTTAAGACTTATTACCGGCTGTATGAGAACAACTCCTATTGTTTCTTTACGGGCTGAATGTCTTACTCCTCCTATCTTACTTAGGTTTAAATATATTAAATATTAATTCTTTGTCTCATCATCCTCTTTTTCAAAAAGTATTATTTTACTATAACAGTATGTTTCCTATATCTAACTCAGCCCCATATATACTCCATGACTTTCATGAAGTGATACGATATGATGAACAATATAATATTCACAAAAGCACACATACTTGGCCTTGTTATAAGGGGAATTATGAAAGTAAATTCAGTGATATACACATAAATATTGATGAAAAATTGAAAAGAAAAGAAGAGGTTTATGAACTTATATCTACATATGATGAATATCGACAAATTTACACAGATGGTTCAAAAGTTGAAAATAAAGTAGCCTGTGCATTTTACATACCTCATCTGAAAACTGGACGTGGCCTTTCCATTCCTGCATTAGCAAGCATATACACTGCAGAATGTTATGCTGTCTTAATCGCTCTTAAATATATAGAAGAACACCCACATGTATCTAATAAATGGTTACTGATCTCTGATAGCATGTGTGTGTTGAAGGCACTGAAGGCAAGAGCTTTAGATGCTAAAACGTCTTTCATCATATATGATATCAAAATTTGTGGTAGTAATTGAAAGAAAATAATTTGGAAGTAAAATTTTTATGGACTCCGTCACCTAATGATATTGACACGATAACCGATGTTGCAATACCACATACAGATTTATATTCAATTTTAAAGCAAGAGTTAAAAGAAGAACGGAAAATGCAATGGAATGCTGTTTTAGAGGCAGGAAAAGGTCGTTGGTATGCATCAATTAATTCAGAATTAAGTATTCCTTGGTTTTCTCGCAACGATATGCGAAGATATCATAGTAGAAAATGTTATACAATAATGTGTAGACTTAGATTTGGCCACTATCGACTGAACGCTCATCTTTCCAGATGAGAATAGTAGCATCTACAACATGCAATTTCTGCGATACAGCAGCAGATCAGACTGCAGAACATATAATATTTAACTGCCCAGCGTACGCCATAGAAAGATTGCTACTCATTGAAAAACTTATACAAGTTTATGAAAACTCAGAAAGCGTCCCGCGTGCCCTGCAAAATGTTCTTAGGAATACTAAGACATATTTAGCACTTTGCAATTTTATTCATAATACTGTAAAAGAAATATGAAATATGGTATCGCTGTTTATGAAAATATTGGATTGACAAATCTACATGGATTGAAACTTACAAAGAGATAAATATAAAGAAAATATAAAGAAGACTTGGCTTTAGCCTTTACGGGTTTTTGAAAATATGAACAATTAAAGAAAATAAGACTTGACTACGGCCTTTATGGATTTTGAAGAGATGGAAAGAAGAAAAATAAAACTTGGTTCCGGCCTTTACACTCTAAAATTCTATATATTCAAAATAAAAAAAACAAGGCTGTATGGCTTAGTTCCTTTGCCTGCTCTCTCGAGCGAATAATAAAAACAACAACAATCAAGCACTTCTTTAATGACTTCTTATTATAGTATATTATATAAATTAGTTTGTGGTCTTTTTCATATATATTTATCTATGGTGTTTTTGTATTCACCACTATGGTATTCACAATAATTTTTTTTATAAATGAAAATACGGTAGGTACTTATAACAAAAAAAATTGTCTGTCTATCCGTCTGCTTACTCCGGCTGATCTCCGATACGGTTGGAGTTGGACTGTATATAGTGTATTATCTATGGTTGGACTGATTATGACGGAACTTTTACTGGCAGAGAGCTGATGTTATATTTAGAAGTAACATAGGCTTTTATGATAGTAAAAGAAACAGGGGCCGCGCATAAAAATTAACTGGGGTGTTTGCGTCACGCGTCTAGCATATTTTGTATGTTTAATTTTTCGGCGTTTTTGTTTTGAATTGAAATAAAATAGGCTATTTGACAAAATTGAAAATATACTATAAATTGTGGTCATCCTATCAGATAATAGGGTAAAAAAATATATTTCACTTTATTTTAACCTAAGATATTTATATTTTATGCAAAATAAACGAAAATAAAACATAATTTTTTTTTTTAAATTTTATCTGTAACGAGAACGCCCTGTGATTGGTTTCGACTCTGGTGACGTCACACGCGAGTAAACATAGCTCAGGGCCGGTCAACTTCCTAATAGCAGATTGGCACCGGGAGATGACCTTGGGGGGCTTTAAAGAAGCGAGATGGAATAATATCTATCTCCCTCGCACGTTATGTTATATTGCCATGAAAGAAATATTATTTTAAATGACACATCATTTTAATCATTTTTTTATTTAATAATTATAATACTTTATTATATAATATATTTCGTTAAACATATATTTATTACGTCTTTATTGAAGTAACAAAATGTATAAATATGAAACTGCATACTATAATAAAAAGGCAAGTTATGGCAACGGCAAATAAACAAAATTACAAATGGCAGATCCGTTGCGCTTGCCGTTTCGTTCTTGTTTATTTGTGTTGCAAATTAAGTTTATCTTTCGATATAAACTTATTTCTTACATTACTAACGTTGAGTTGAACATCCCGTTCCTCCGTTTTAGTGTTTACAGTGAGAAAGAGACTCAAAAACAAGTGCTGTGCATTGTGCTAAAGAGACAGAGACTCAATTTTATCTTTCATCATGAAAGTAAACGAAAGGAAATGTTACAAGTGTGGATGTTCTCCTGCTCATGATCGTAACATCACCTTGCATCGTTTTCCTAAGCCTGGGAGAACAAATAGCGTACGGTACGTATGTTAAATAGCTTTTTGATTACTGATTAAAACAGTTTTAAAATGTTTAAATTTGAACCACTGAATTAATAAAGTAGCAGAAATAAAAATTATTATGGGCCGCATCAGCTAATAAAACCTAAGATACATATTAAGCGATTTAAAAACGTGTGCAAATAAATCTGAAAATTAGAGAAATTATGCAGAACAGCATGAGGTTTATCACATAGAAATCATAACATAATAAAAAGTTCTAGATGTATTGGTACACATAGAAATAACTTGTGGAATAATATTTATATATGTATACAATACAATCACATTGTTTGAAAGGAACAATCTTCTTGTATTGCACTCTTCTTCCAAGCACGTTTTTAGCACCTCAGTAGTATATTACTATCTAATTGTATTTTTTCAGATGGGAATTATGGGCGAAGTACTGTTTTCCTCATGAATCTTGGTGGTCACCAGAATTTCAAAACAATCTTCATTCTAGGCATTTAATGTTGTGCACTAAACATTTTAAGAAATCATCATTCATTGATAATTTTGGAAAGAGGCTAGTCAAATCTGCAGTGATGTATGTAAATGAGGAATGTGATAAGGTTAGTTAATCTTTCTTTTGTTACTATCTACATTTTTTACTTTTGTGTGGCTTTTGTCATACTACAGTGAAAATATTATCTAGTTAACAAACGGTGGTAGCAGATTGAGTGGTGATTTATAAGGGTATGCGACGTAACCTACCATTACTTCTCAACCATAAAAAAACAAAAGATATAAACTTTAAAAAAAAAGTTATCTTTTATTTAAAAAAAAAACCTTATCCAAACTAGGATTTTCTCCTCTTTGTGGAGGCACTTTACAAACATAAATTGGATGAGGACAAACAACCCCCGGCACAATTATTTATAGGCCTTGGGTCAATTTAAAATCGGTGGCAGAAAATGTGACTGTAAATTTCGAAAACAAAAGAAAATAAAATTCTGTTTAACTTAGTTGTATAGGTATTTATGCTATGTAGATATCATTGTTAAATGCAATATCGTGGTTGGGCACGATGTCTTGCCACTATTTTTAGATTTTCAAGGAATTTACTAGTAGCAGGGTAAAAAAAATTACAACTCTGTTACCATCATATATTTATTCATATTTAAACAACAAACAATTATTTTTAGAAACATTCTTTGTTATGAACATTAATTAAGTCTTTATTCTCATGTTCAACATGCAAAATTACACAATAGTTCTTCTTAAGTAGGAACAGTAATGGAAGTTAAATATACTCTGTTACTTCCTTTGTTTTAATGATCAAATTTTCACTATAAACTATGTAAATTGAATTAAATTATTAAAATATAATGATGATTATATTTAATTTTATTATTATTATATTATATAATTAATAAACAATGCATAGAGTCAGGTGTCAGCTTTTCATAAAATTCGAGACATTACTCTTATATATTTAGGGACACAAAAGTAACAAAGTTGTAGGAACAATAACATAGTTGTACTATTCGCAACAAATTTATGAACTACTATCACAAAAAACAATATTTTTGGCTATGAATTGTTTTAAGAAGTTTAGAAACTTAATTAGATTATAAAACTTAAGGGGAAAAAGCTAAAAAATCTTATTGAGATCAAATTAAACCTAAGCTGATAACTTATTTTTCAAATATCTCTAGTGGAGTATGGAACTGGTAATATACCCTTTTGCGTTTATTTACTTTTTAGGTACTGAAACAACTCTTATGAAACTCTCATATTGTTCATATGATATATCATTTTAAACTAATTTGTATGTTTTTCTAGTATTGTCAACAGAATTTAAAAAGACAATTTTTACTTCACCATCATCATCTACTTCGCTTAATGCTTTGCCTAGATAAACACTTACTTTCAGAATTGTAAACTTTAACTAAGACCTAGACTCCTTCTTTGATTTTACTTGGATGAATATTTTCTTTATGAATCAAGTGATTCTCATCATTTTTTTCTTTAGACAAGCAGGGTTGATTTGATGCCTTATCTTTTAATCGTAGCAAAGGATTATCATCATCTGATTCTGAACTCGAACTGTAAATTACATTGTAAAAAGATTTCCTTTTCTGTTCAATCAAATTACTTATATCCGCTAGATTAGTAGAATTACTCCTTTGATTCTTCGACTGTATCCTTTAGTAGACAATAGTTTTTTGGATTCATTCATGAGGAGAAACCAAGCTAGCAGAAACAGCTCAACTCTCGATATTTCAGCGCTCCCACTTCTTCTGTAATACACTAGTAGTACACTTGATGTACTTTCATTATACCATAGAAAGGAACAATTTCTGCTGGAATTTCATTCGTGATTCTTTCAATATCATAATCAGTTCAAGATTGACCTTAACTCCACTACTATCTTTCAGAGACTGATAGAACGAAGACGCTATCAGAATGTCTTTCCCAACAGCAACAAGCTGGTCAGCAGTCCGTTTTAGAAAGCCACCAACACCAACAGCTGCTCCTTTGCCGTGTTCAGACTCGAAAAAATTCCATGTAGGCTTGGTGAGGTTGTACTTTGAAAAAAGTTTTGTCCATATTAAGCAGAAGTTTTGATTCTGGCAGTACTGAGTAGCGGGTCATCTGAAAATATGTGTATCACTTTTATCTTAGGGGATTGGTCTTGAATTGAGGAAAGTATAGGATGAAGGTGACTCCAGATTGCCGAAGGGCCGTGAGAGAGGTTACCTGATACTGTACAAAAAGACTTCACCTCTATGTTTCGATTTTCCAAGCTTCGCTTATACAATACGCCAGTATGTAAGGATACCTGGTTACGAGTATCACGAAAGTGGTGTGATTGTATCACTTCATGGAACTTGCAATTGTAATTTTCACTGAAATCTACGTGTAGCGCTATTTTTTCTTCTGTCAATCCATCTATACAAGATCTGTAGTTTCTATACTGAGTTGAGTCATGTCTTTTATTAAGCGTTTCTTTTTATGATATCTCTCTAAATCCTTCTTCTTAGTTTCCGCTACCTCTTCAGGGTTTTATTTGCACTTTTCTTTATAGCGCCGCTGCTTTTCAGCAGCAGTGAGAGCCATAGCGAAGTACTATGTATTATCTAGAACAAATGATGTAATTTATTAGATAGCTATTATATAATATTGATTCCTACTAACATAGAAGCAGAGATACGGATATACAGACGCCAACGATGGCTTGTAACAGCTTAGTAATAACAACTCTGTTACCTCTCTACAACTCTGTTACCAGTAGCTAGTAACATAGTTGTGCAGTAACAGAATGGTAAATTTAACTTTAGTGACATTTTTTTTAGAAATGAAAGTTTATTATGTACAAAGAAAAGCACATTCGATATATCTTACACTAGAGCTACTTCAATAATATAAAACCGGTAACAGAGTACACACAGAATAAAACCACGAGCACACAGCAGCAGCTCACACCGCAGCCATCGGATAAATGAATCGTGTACCCGCGCCTCAACCGCCGCAAACCGTACGGATAGAACAGTAGAAATTTAAAATAATCGTACAAGCTTCAATTAATTTATTTAATATGGATGAAGTATGTTTTTAAATGTGTTATGATTGCTTTATTACACTAACTTTCAAACATAACAATTACATTGAATTGATAAAAAGATATTATGATTTTCGCATGATGCACTGCATATGGGACAGAATTTTTTTGTATGGAAAACAACTATGTTACCAAGAATGACCACTCTGTTACTTGATAAAAGTGGTGATAAATCAATAATAAAATTCATTTTTCTTGAGAATAAGCTTAGTAATTCGCCCCATATTTGACAAATTCAATAACATTATAACAATTTAATTAATATCACCGAGAAGAAAATATTTTTGCTCAGGGACGACTTTATCTGCAACCAATTTTAAATTGACCCCCTTACAAATACTTATTCCGTGCAGCATTCGAACCTGTGACCTTTAGTGCCGCAACTCAATGCTAGCCACTGCTCCGCGAGCTGTCAATGTTGTTTAAATGACATGATTATAATTTAGTTACTTACAGAATATATTTACAAATAAAAGAAATTGTTAAAATAGTGTCTTAAAAATAGGATGGTGGTGGTAATGGTGTTAAAGCAACATTCATTAAAAAAAACAAGTTGTATTTAATGTTTATAAATTTATAAGGCTGTTTGAAATTTAGAGATTGGTTGACCAATGCTGGGATATATGATATAAATAATGATTTGATAATCTCTAATTTTCAGATCACATTAGCTGACCTTAATTTGGAACAAAGGAATGTCTTTCAACATATTGCAGGTCCATCAACTAATAAACAACCACTGTCTGAAAATATTCAGAAGACTCAGAGAACTGTTTCAAATGTATTTGAGCCTGTTGCGGGTCCGTCAAAATTTATACAACCCTTGTGTGAGAATGTAAATTATAAAACCATTCCTGACATAACTAGTGATATTCCTCAAGTAACTGAGAATATCAACCCTGTTGCTGCTGCAAATCCATCCACGAAAAACAAAAAGGATAAAGATATGTTGATAAAAATGAAATATCATCTGAGAAAAATTAACAGGCTTCAAAAAACTGTAAAGCATCTAAAGAATGAAGCATTTCTCAAAGTATTGAGCAAAAATGATTCCGTAAATGAAATATTAAAATGTAAAATATCCCCCTCTTTTGCATTATTTTTGCAAGGAGAATTGCAAAACTATAAAAAAAAAATCGTAAGGTCGAAGATGGAACATGGGCTCCAAAGTAATAGCACTAAGACTGTATAAAAGGTCACCTAGGTGCTACAAATTATTAAGAAGGATGATTTGCCTGTCAACACCTAGTTCATTAAAAGCGTTATTAAGCAAGTTTCACATGAAAGTTGGTATTAATGACCAAATTTTTAATGTTTTGAAAAAAAGCAATAAAGCAACAGACTCTCTCAGACAATGAGTATATCCTAATGTTTGATGAGATGTTAATAAAAAAGAATTTGTTTTACAACAAAAAGGAGGACATAATTGAGGGTTATCAAGACCATGCACTGCAGGGCAGGTCACCACAAACGGCAACACATGCCCTCGTGTTCATGATTGGCGGAATCCGTAAAAAGCTGAAACAACCAATTACTTATTATTATTCTAAGGAGGTGAGCATTATGGTCTTTTATTTGTTATTATGTCAATATATGTAGTAGTACTTTTTTACCATATTAATTTACCCTTTTATCATTCTAGGTCCTGCAACATTGTTTTGATGCTGGAATTAATATTTCAGCTACAGTGTGTGATATGGATGGTGTGAATAAGAGAGCTTTAAGTATCTTGGGAGCATCTGTAGAACAGCCATATATTCTGCTAAATAATCGAGAAGTGGTTACCATTTTTGATACTCCGCATTTGCTCAAATGCTTTAGAAATATGTTTTTAAAATATGATATTAAATGTCCAACAAATATAACATCAAATGATCAAATTGGATTTGGTAAGATATTTTGTTTTATTACAATCATAATATTATACATATTTCCAATTTACTGGATATTTACACAAATTTTTTTTACAGGTGTTGCTAAATGGAGCCATATAAAGGAGTTTTATGAAACAGATAACACCAATCCCAATTTTGTGTTTGCACCTTGCTTAAAACAAGAACATTTAAATCCAAATACGAAGCAGAAGATGAAGGTGAAGCTAGCTGCACAAGTGTTAAGCCACTCAGTTGCTGCAGGAATGTATGCTAAAATTTCACAAGGTAAATTAAATTTATAATTTAAAGTATAATATTTAAACATATGTCCACCCATTAAAATAATTATTAACTTAAAAAGGAACTAGGCTCTCCGAAGTACAAATTATTGTTTATTGTGTGATACTGATATGTGATATTATTTTTGAGTTGTCTTGTAACATACTTTAAATCATGTTTCTTTAATCCTAATAGTAAGATCTTAAATTATGTGTTGTTTACAGGGGAACTCTCTTCAGAGGCTGTCACTACAGCTAATGTTATTGCAAATATGGACAAGCTGTTTGATTGTGTCAACGCATGCACACCAGACCTAAGAAGGGGGAAACCATATTCGACAAACATGACAAATAATACACCACATCTCACACATTTCACTTTAATGAAGAATTTTTTTAAAGAATTGACGTTTTTGGGATGCAAACGAGCTTCTCCATCCCAAGAAGGTTGGATATGGTCCATCAATGGAATAGAACGATTTTGGAGAAATCTCAGTTCTAAACATAAATCAATAAAAAGTTTGGAAACAAGAAGGCTCCAGCAGGACCCGTTAGAAAATCTTTTTGGATGCATTCGGGCCAATTGCGGCTGCAATTCAAATCCCACTGCTGGGCAGTTTGTTGCGGGTCTTAAAACGGCTGTCCTTAGCAACTTATCTTTTATTGGGACAGGAAATTGTGAAGAAGACCAAAATCAAGTTATATTGACAAATTTTAAATCTTTATTGTCTCCACCCACAGACACACACACTGCTTATGCCACAATTTTAACCGATGAGTTAGAAGAAAGTGTAAATTCTACATTTGAATGTAGCTTGGAAGAAAGCGGTGGCGAAATACAAGCATGTGCCTATGTCTGTGGGTTTATAGTAAAAAATAATCTCAACAAATGTGAAATTTGTAAAAAAATTTTTGTATCTGAGACACAAGAGAGATCACATACTTTTATTGACTTTAAAGAATATAGTGATCTAAAAAAGTCCCTTAAATACGCCTCTAAAAACCTCATTAACTGTATTGAAAGTAGTGCTACGATGATTTATGATTTTTTAGAGGCAGAAGCATATAAAAAAAAATTAAAAGGGACAATTAAAGTTTTGTTCAAAAACTCAATAAATTGGGAGTTTCTCGATAAATGTCCAGAACATAAAGATATGAATATAGATTACTTATTTAATAGCGTATTTCACATTTGTATGAAGAGATTTTGTATTTTGAAAAATCGGCAATTTGCAGAAGAGTACTCTGCATCTGCTCTTAAAAGAAAAATTGATATCCTGCAGAATAAATAAGATATTACATGGAACTACTTTTTCTGTATGTACAGTCATAATCACTTCAGTGGTGACATTATATAAGGAGATAAAAGGAGAGGGAGAATTTGTCCTCTCTCGAGAGAGGCTGCCAAGGAGTGACTAGCGCTGATGAGGCTACGGATGTGTGTAAAAGTGTACCCGTAGTCCTGCCGATAAGTGGTGAAGATGAAACATCTGAGAGTTTTAGTCGGAGTGGGTCAGATATTCCTTGCTTCCGCGAGGCAGGTAGGATTTAAATTTAAGTTTTTTTTTTAAATATTTGCCATATAGAGCCACTTTTGGATTTCGAATATAGTATTTTCGAAACTATCACTTTACTGGTGCGAATCATACCTTACAGTCTTTTTATCGTTTAATGTCGGATAGTTTATTAGTCACCCTACAAACAATCGTATTGCTATGCAACTAACTTTTAAGTTTACTGTGGGATATGGATAACACATACATTTGTATTTTTTATAGAATTTAGCAATTAAATGCTGTGACACTTAGACATCTACCTGTATTATCGAAAAATAATAATAACTACTTAACTATTAAATCGATATTTAGTTAAGAGCTGTTTAGAACTGTTTACATGCATAAAGTTAAAAATTAGTTAATTACGTATATATCCATGTAACATCTTATTTATTCTGCAGGATATCAGTTTTTCTTTGAAGAGCAGTTTGCAAAAGAGGGGGATATTTTACATTTTAATATTTCATTTACGGAATCATTTTTGCTCAATACTTTGAGAAATGCTTCATTCTTTAGATGCTTTACAGTTTTTTGAAGCCTGTTAATTTTTCTCAGATGATATTTCATTTTTATCAACATATCTTTATCCTTGGATGGATTTGCAGCAGGTAGTGCTACTTAATGACATGAAAATGTTGACTTATTAGTTTTTAATGCAGTCAATAACAATAACATAACGAAAATAATTTCTACAAATGTAATATTATTGGTGGCATCTATAATATAATCAGGTTATTGGAGTTTAGACATAATATTGCAAAGCTATTGCCTTGTTTGTAGAATGTGAATGTAAATAATGTTTTCTTGTTAGAAAAAAGTGTTTATATTAGGATTGTCTAATCTTTTTTATATAAAACCAATGTACTTTTACTTTCCATTTTGCTTAAATGTCATGTTACATATGCCATGTTAAAAATTAGTTAATTACTCCGTCACTTACGTCCATCAATGTACCAACGGTTTTCTATGTACCAATGTAGACAAGTATGTAATGTAAATAAAAAATATGTATTTCAAAAACCACTTTTATTTGAAAAATAGTTCCTTTTTTATATTAAAATGATTGCTAATCGTTTCAAAAGTGGTTTATGAATGTAAAGTACCATAATTTACAAATAACTTTGTGCTTTTGTTTTCGTTTTAATTTAGCAATATATATCATTGAAACGAAAAACTACAAGCTATATCTATCTATATGGTATTTTACATTCTTAAGCCATTTTTGAAACGAAACAACCAAGACGACAACTAAAAAAAATCACGTGTCAAAATTCCCGCGCAAAAAGTTTTAGGGGGCACGACAGAGATGGCGTGCATTATGGGTGCCATTTTCTTTGTTTGAAGTTGACATTCTTCCCGCCTAAGGGTATTAGTCACAGAACACTAATACCCTTAGGCGGGAAGAATGTCAACTTCAAACAAAGAAAATGGCACCAATAATGCACGCCATCTCTGTCGTGCCCCCTAAAACTTTTTGCGCGGGAATTTTGACACGTGATTTTTTTTTAGTTGTCGTCTTGGTTGTTTCGTTTCAAAAATGGCTTAAGAATGTAAAATACCATATAGATAGATATAGCTTGTAGTTTTTCGTTTCAATGATATATATTGCTAAATTAAAACGAAAACAAAAGCACAAAGTTATTTGTAAATTATGGTACTTTACATTCATAAACCACTTTTGAAACGATTAGCAATCATTTTAATATAAAAAAGGAACTATTTTTCAAATAAAAGTGGTTTTTGAAATACATATTTTTTATTTACATTACATACATTGGTACATAGAAAAACCGTTGGTACATTGATGGACGTAAGTGACGGAGTAATTAACTAATTTTTAACATGGCATATGTAACATGACATTTAAGCAAAATGGAAAGTAAAAGTACATTGGTTTTATATAAAAAAGATTAGACAATCTAATATAAACACTTTTTTCTAACAAGAAAACATTATTTACATTCACATTCTACAAACAAGGCAATAGCTTTGCAATATTATGTCTAAACTCCAATAACCTGATTATATTATAGATGCCACCAATAATATTACATTTGTAGAAATTATTTTCGTTATGTTATTGTTATTGACTGCATTAAAAACTAATAAGTCAACATTTTCATGTCATTAAGTAGCACTACCTGCTGCAAATCCATCCACGAAAAACAAAAAGGATAAAGATATGTTGATAAAAATGAAATATCATCTGAGAAAAATTAACAAGCTTCAAAAAACTGTAAAGCATCTAAAGAATGAAGCATTTCTCAAAGTATTGAGCAAAAATGATTCCGTAAATGAAATATTAAAATGTAAAATATCCCCCTCTTTTTCAAACTGCTCTTCAAAGAAAAACTGATATCCTGCAGAATAAATAAGATGTTACATGGATATATACGTAATTAACTAATTTTTAACTTTATGCATGTAAACAGTTCTGAACAGCTCTTAACTAAATATCGATTTAATAGTTAAGTAGTTATTATTATTTTTCGATAATACAGGTAGATGTCTAAGTGTCACAGCATTTACTTGCTAAATTCTATAAAAAATACAAATGTATGTGTTATCCATATCCCACAGTAAACTTAAAAGTTAGTTGCATAGCAATACGATTGTTTGTAGAGTGACTAATAAACTATCCGACATTAAACGATAAAAAGACTGTAAGGTATGATTCGCACCAGTAAAGTGATAGTTTCGAAAATACTATATTCGAAATCCAAAAGTGGCTCTATATGGCAAATATTTAAAAAAATAACTTAAATTTAAATCCTACCTGCCTCGCGGAAGCAAGGAATATCTGACCCACTCCGACTAAAACTCTCAGATGTTTCATCTTCACCACTTATCGGCAGGACTACGGGTACACTTTTACACACATCCGTAGCCTCATCAGCGCTAGTCACTCCTTGGCAGCCTCTCTCGAGAGAGGACAAATTCTCCCTCTCCTTTTATCTCCTTATATAATGTCACCACTGAAGTGATTATGACTGTACATACAGAAAAAGTAGTTCCATGTAATATCTTATTTATTCTGCAGGATATCAATTTTTCTTTTAAGAGCAGATGCAGAGTACTCTTCTGCAAATTGCCGATTTTTCAAAATACAAAATCTCTTCATACAAATGTGAAATACGCTATTAAATAAGTAATCTATATTCATATCTTTATGTTCTGGACATTTATCGAGAAACGCCCAATTTATTGAGTTTTTGAACAAAACTTTAATTGTCCCTTTTAATTTTTTTTTATATGCTTCTGCCTCTAAAAAATCATAAATCATCGTAGCACTACTTTCAATACAGTTAATGAGGTTTTTAGAGGCGTATTTAAGGGACTTTTTTAGATCACTATATTCTTTAAAGTCAATAAAAGTATGTGATCTCTCTTGTGTCTCAGATACAAAAATTTTTTTACAAATTTCACATTTGTTGAGATTATTTTTTACTATAAACCCACAGACATAGGCACATGCTTGTATTTCGCCACTGCTTTCTTCCAAGCTACATTCAAATGTAGAATTTACACTTTCTTCTAACTCATCGGTTAAAATTGTGGCATAAGCAGTGTGTGTGTCTGTGGGTGGAGACAATAAAGATTTAAAATTTGTCAATATAACTTGATTTTGGTCTTCTTCACAATTTCCTGTCCCAATAAAAGATAAGTTGCTAAGGACAGCCGTTTTAAGACCCGCAACAAACTGCCCAGCAGTGGGATTTGAATTGCAGCCGCAATTGGCCCGAATGCATCCAAAAAGATTTTCTAACGGGTCCTGCTGGAGCCTTCTTGTTTCCAAACTTTTTATTGATTTATGTTTAGAACTGAGATTTCTTCAAATTCGTTCTATTCCATTGATGGACCATATCCAACCTTCTTGGGATGGAGAAGCTCGTTTGCATCCCAAAAACGTCAATTCTTTAAAAAAATTCTTCATTAAAGTGAAATGTGTGAGATGTGGTGTATTATTTGTCATGTTTGTCGAATATGGTTTCCCCCTTCTTAGGTCTGGTGTGCATGCGTTGACACAATCAAACAGCTTGTCCATATTTGCAATAACATTAGCTGTAGTGACAGCCTCTGAAGAGAGTTCCCCTGTAAACAACACATAATTTAAGATCTTACTATTAGGATTAAAGAAACATGATTTAAAGTATGTTACAAGACAACTCAAAAATAATATCACATATCAGTATCACACAATAAACAATAATTTGTACTTGGGAGAGCCTAGTTCCTTTTTAAGTTAATAATTATTTTAATGGGTGGACATATGTTTAAATATTATACTTTAAATTATAAATTTAATTTACCTTGTGAAATTTTAGCATACATTCCTGCAGCAACTGAGTGGCTTAACACTTGTGCAGCTAGCTTCACCTTCATCTTCTGCTTCGTATTTGGATTTAAATGTTCTTGTTTTAAGCAAGGTGCAAACACAAAATTGGGATTGGTGTTATCTGTTTCATAAAACTCCTTTATATGGCTCCATTTAGCAACACCTGTAAAAAAAATTTGTGTAAATATCCAGTAAATTGGAAATATGTATAATATTATGATTGTAATAAAACAAAATATCTTACCAAATCCAATTTGATCATTTGATGTTATATTTGTTGGACATTTAATGTCATATTTTAAAAACATATTTCTAAAGCATTTGAGCAAATGCGGAGTATCAAAAATGGTAACCACTTCTCGATTATTTAGCAGAATATATGGCTGTTCTACAGATGCTCCCAAGATACTTAAAGCTCTCTTATTCACACCATCCATATCACACACCGTAGCTGAAATATTAATTCCAGCATCAAAACAATGTTGCAGGACCTAGAATGATAAAAGGGTAAATTAATATGGTAAAATAGTACTACTACATATATTGACATAATAACAAATAAAAGACCATAATGCTCACCTCCTTAGAATAATAAAAGTAATTGGTTGTTTCAGCTTTTTACGGATTCCGCCAATCATGAACACGAGGGCATGTGTTGCCATTTGTGGTGACCTGACCTGCAGTGCATGGTCTTGTTAACCCTCAATTATGTCCTCCTTTTTGTTGTAAAACAAATTCTTTTTTATTGACATCTCATCAAACATAAGGATATACTCATTGTCTAAGGGAGTCTGTTGCTTTATTGCTTTTTTTCAAAACATTAAAAATTTGGTCATTAATACCAACTTTCATGTGAAACTTGCTTAATAACGCTTTTAATGAACTAGGTGTTGGCAGGCAAATCATCCTTCTTAATAATTTGTAGCACCTAGGTGACCTTTTATACAGTTTTAGTGCTATTACTTTGGAGTCCATGTTCCATCTTCGACCTTATGATTTTTTTTTATAGTTTTGCAATTCTCCTTGCAAAAATAATGCAAAAGAGGGGGATATTTTACATTTTAATATTTCATTTACGGAATCATTTTTGCTCAATACTTTGAGAAATGCTTCATTCTTTAGATGCTTTACAGTTTTTTGAAGCCTGTTAATTTTTCTCAGATGATATTTCATTTTTATCAACATATCTTTATCCTTTTTGTTTTTCGTGGATGGATTTGCAGCAGCAACAGGGTTGATATTCTCAGTTACTTGAGGAATATCACTAGTTATGTCAGGAATGGTTTTATAATTTACATTCTCACACAAGGGTTGTATAAATTTTGACGGACCCGCAACAGGCTCAAATACATTTGAAACAGTTATAGTCTTCTGAATATTTTCAGACAGTGGTTGTTTATTAGTTGATGGACCTGCAATATGTTGAATGACATTCCTTTGTTCCAAATTAAGGTCAGCTAATGTGATCTGAAAATTAGAGATTATCAAATCATTATTTATATCATGTATCCCAGCATTGGTCAACCAATCTCTAAATTTCAAACAGCCTTATAAATTTATAAACATTAAATACAACTTGTTTTTTTTAATGAATGTTGCTTTAACACCATTACCACCACCATCCTATTTTTAAGACACTATTTTAACAATTTCTTTTATTTGTAAATATATTCTGTAAGTAACTAAATTATAATCATGTCATTTAAACAACATTGACAGCTCGCGGAGCAGTGGCTAGCATTGAGTTGCAGCATTAAAGGTCACAGGTTCGAATGCTACACGGAATAAGTATTTGTAAGGGGGTCAATTTAAAATTGGTTGCAGATAAAGTCGTCCCTGAGCAAAAATATTTTCTTCTCGGTGATATTAATTAAATTGTTATAATGTTATTGAATTTGTCAAATATGGGGCGAATTACTAAGCTTATTCTCAAGAAAAATGAATTTTATTATTGATTTATCACCACTTTTATCAAGTAACAGAGTGGTCATTCTTGGTAACATAGTTGTTTTCCATACAAAAAAATTCTGTCCCATATGCAGTGCATCATGCGAAAATCATAATATCTTTTTATCAATTCAATGTAATTGTTATGTTTGAAAGCTAGTGTAATAAAGCAATCATAACACATTTAAAAACATACTTCATCCATATTAAATAAATTAATTGAAGCTTGTACGATTATTTTAAATTTCTACTGTTCTATCCGTACGGTTTGCGGCGGTTGAGGCGCGGGTACACGATTCATTTATCCGATGGCTGCGGTGTGAGGCTCGTGGTTTTATTCTGTGTGTACTCTGTTACCGGTGTTTTCGCGTAAGTATTCAGATATTTGCGTATAGTTTTATATTATTGAAGTAGCTCTAGTGTAAGATATATCAAATGTGCTTTTCTTTGTACATAATAAACTTTCATTTCTAAAAAAAATGTCACTAAAGTTAAATTTACCATTCTGTTACTGCACAACTATGTTACTAGCTACTGGTAACAGAGTTGTAGAGAGGTAAAAGAGTTGTTATTACTAAGCTGTTACAAGCCATCGTTGGCGTCTGTATATCCATATCTCTGCTTCTATGTTAGTAGGAATCAATATTATATAATAGCTATCTAATAAATTACATCATTTGTTCTAGATAATACATAGTACTTTGCTATGGCTCTCACTGCTGCTGAAAAGCAGCGGCGCTATAAAGAAAAGTGCAAATAAAACCCTGAAGAGGTAGCGGAAACTAAGAAGAAGGATTTAGAGAGATATCATAAAAAGAAACGCTTAATAAAAGACATGACTCAACTCAGTATAGAAACTACAGATCTTGTATAGATGGATTGACAGAAGAAAAAATAGCGCTACACGTAGATTTCAGTGAAAATTACAATTGCAAGTTCCATGAAGTGATATAATCACACCACTTTCGTGATACTCGTAACCAGGTATCCTTACATACTGGCGTATTGTATAAGCGAAGCTTGGAAAATCGAAACATAGAGGTGAAGTCTTTTTGTACAGTATCAGGTAACCTCTCACACGGCCCTTCGGCAATCTGGAGTCACCTTCATCCTATACTTTCCTCAATTCAAGACCAATCCCCTAAGATAAAAGTGATACACATATTTTCAGATGACCCGCTACTCAGTACCGCCAGAATCAAAACTTCTGCTTAATATGGACAAAACTTTTTTCAAAGTACAACCTCACCAAGCCTACATGGAATTTTTTCGAGTCGGGACACGGCAAAGGAGCAGCTGTTGGTGTTGGTGGCTTTCTAAAACGGACTGCTGACCAGCTTGTTGCTGTTGGGAAAGACATTCTGATAGCGTCTTCGTTCTATCAGTCTCTGAAAGATAGTAGTAGAGTTAAGGTCAATCTTGAACTGATTATGATATTGAAAGAATCACAAATGAAATTCCAGCAGAAATTGTTCCTTTCAATGGTATAATGAAAGTACATCAAGTGTACTACTAGTGTATTACAGAAGAAGTGGGAGCGCTGAAATATCGAGAGTTGAGCTGTTTCTGCTAGCTTGGTTTCTCCTCATGAATGAATCCAAAAAACTATTGTCTACTAAAGGATACAGTCGAAGAATCAAAGGAGTAATTCTACTAATCTAGCGGATATAAGTAATTTGATTGAACAGAAAAGGAAATCTTTTTACAATGTAATTTACAGTTCGAGTTCGGAATCAGATGATGATAATCCTTTGCTACGATTAAAAGATAAGGCATCAGATCAACCCTGCTTGTCTAAAGAAAAAAATGATGAGAATCACTTGATTCATAAAGAAAATATTCATCCAAGTAAAATCAAAGAAGGAGGCTAGGTCTTAGTTAAAGTTTACAATTCTGAAAGTAAGTGTTTATCTAGGCAAAGCATTAAGCGAAGTAGACGATGATGGTGAAGTAAAAATTGTCTTTTTAAATTCTGTTGACAATACTAGAAAAACATACAAATTAGTTTAAAATGATATATCATATGAACAATATGAGAGTTTCATAAGAGTTGTTTCAGTACCTAAAAAGTAAATAAAGGCAAAAGGGTATATTACCAGTTCCATACTCCACTAGAGATATTTGAAAAATAAGTTATCAGCTTAGGTTTAATTTGATCTCAATAAGATTTTTTAGCTTTTTCCCCTTAAGTTTTATAATCTAATTAAGTTTCTAAACTTCTTAAAACAGTTCATAGCCAAAAATATTGTTTTTTGTGATAGTAGTTCATAAATTTGTTGCGAATAGTACAACTATGTTATTGTTCCTACAACTTTGTTACTTTTGTGTCCCTAAATATATAAGAGTAATGTCTCGAATTTTATGAAAAGCTGACACCTGACTCTATGCATTGTTTATTAATTATATAATATAATAATAATAAAATGAAATATAATCATCATTATATTTTAATAATTTAATTCAATTTACATAGTTTATAGTGAAAATTTGATCATTAAAACAAAGGAAGTAACAGAGTATATTTAACTTCCATTACTGTTCCTACTTAAGAAGAACTATTGTGTAATTTTGCATGTTGAACATGAGAGTAAAGACTTAATTAATGTTCATAACAAAGAATGTTTCTAAAAATAATTGTTTGTTGTTTAAATGTGAATAAATATATGATGGTAACAGAGTTGTAATTTTTTTTACCCTGCACTAGTAAATTCCTTGAAAATCTAAAAATAGTGGCAAGACATCATGCCCAACCACGATATTGCATTTAACAATGATATCTACATAGCATAAATACCTATACAACTAAGTTAAACAGAATTTTATTTTCTTTTGTTTTCGAAATTTACAGTCACATTTTCTGCCACCGATTTTAAATTGACCCAAGGCCTATAAATAATTGTGCCGGGGGTTGTTTGTCCTCATCCAATTTATGTTTGTAAACTGCCTCCACAAAGAGGAGAAAATCCTAGTTTGGATAAGGTTTTTTTTTAAAATAAAAGATAACTTTTTTTTTAAAGTTTATATCTTTTGTTTTTTTATGGTTGAGAAGTAATGGAAAAATAGGTTACGTCGCATACCCTTATAAATCACCACTCAATCTGCTACCACCGTTTGTTAACTAGATAATATTTTCACTGTAGTATGACAAAAGCCACACAAAAGTAAAAAATGTAGATAGTAACAAAAGAAAGATTAACTAACCTTATCACATTCCTCATTTACATACATCACTGCAGATTTGACTAGCCTCTTTCCAAAATTATCAATGAATGATGATTTCTTAAAATGTTTAGTGCACAACATTAAATGCCTAGAATGAAGATTGTTTTGAAATTCTGGTGACCACCAAGATTCATGAGGAAACAGTACTTCGCCCATAATTCCCATCTGAAAAAATACAATTAGATAGTAATATACTACTGAGGTGCTAAAAACGTGCTTGAAAGGAGAGTGCAATACAAGAAGATTGTTCCTTTCAAACAATGTGATTGTATTGTATACATATATAAATATTATTCCACAAGTTATTTCTATGTATACCAATACATCTAGAACTTTTTATTATGTTATGATTTCTATGTGATAAACCTCATGCTGTTCTGCATAATTTCTCTAATTTTCAGATTTATTTGCACACGTTTTTAAATCGCTTAATATGTATCTTAGGTTTTATTAGCTGATGCGGCCCATAATAATTTTTATTTCTGCTACTTTATTAATTCAGTGGTTCAAATTTAAACATTTTAAAACTGTTTTAATCAGTAATCAAAAAGCTATTTAACATACGTACCGTACGCTATTTGTTCTCCCAGGCTTAGGAAAACGATGCAAGGTGATGTTACGATCATGAGCAGGAGAACATCCACACTTGTAACATTTCCTTTCGTTTACTTTCATGATGAAAGATAAAATTGAGTCTCTGTCTCTTTAGCACAATGCACAGCACTTGTTTTTGAGTCTCTTTCTCACTGTAAACACTAAAACGGAGGAACGGGATGTTCAACTCAACGTTAGTAATGTAAGAAATAAGTTTATATCGAAAGATAAACTTAATTTGCAACACAAATAAACAAGAACGAAACGGCAAGCGGCAAGCGCAACGGATCTGCCATTTGTAATTTTGTTTATTTGCCGTTGCCATAACTTGCCTTTTTATTATAGTATGCAGTTTCATATTTATACATTTTGTTACTTCAATAAAGACGTAATAAATATATGTTTAACGAAATATATTATATAATAAAGTATTATAATTATTAAATAAAAAAATGATTAAAATGATGTGTCATTTAAAATAATATTTCTTTCATGGCAATATAACATAACGTGCGAGGGAGATAGATATTATTCCATCTCGCTTCTTTAAAGCCCCCCAAGGTCATCTCCCGGTGCCAATCTGCTATTAGGAAGTTGACCGGCCCTGGTATTAGTGTTCTGTGACATAGCTGCTTTGAGTGATTGTAGTTCGAGTTCTACGTTTTTGGGTGCTATATTCGATCTTTGAGCTATTTCTGAATTAGTATTTCTGATAAATTTGATAACTAGCGGCATAAATATTCGTTTTGTATCTCAAAATGGAATCAAATTTTGTGCGAGCCGATAACAGCAACTTGCCTAAGATAGACGGATTTATGGTTGCAGATTTCTTTAAGAATAACGCTGATTACTATGCTGCAGAACATAAGAATGTGAAAACAGCAGTGTAAGTACTATGTACGAATTATTTATTTACAAACCTATAAATATGATTGTCATTCAGAAGTTTTGTAATATCTCATTTTAGGTTATGTTGATATAGTTAGAAATTTCTTGTAAATTCTCTTTGTAATGGGCTTTACTTTAGGTCTGCAAGGGAATCCTATGGAGACGATGCGATTGGCTATGTCCAACTACAACGGGAGCATGGGGTTTGTACAGTTAAGTGTAAAATGTGCCCAGAGCATAAAGTTAGAACCAAACCATATAATGTGACGATGATTATTAATGAAAATGACAGCGAAATTATGAGCTGTCAATGCCACGACTATGCTGCTTCAGCTGGAGGATGCAAGCATGCAGTTGCTTTTTTGATGTGGGTCCTTCGCCGTTCTGATGAACCTGCATGTACTTCCATAGAGTGCTATTGGAAAAAGCCTACATTGGGCTTAGCTTTCCATTGACGTCAGTGGAGTTTGGTGTTGATACGTATTTTTACAGAAAGATTACACTATTATAAGCACACACACAAAGTCTCAATATACGGAAACGCGTAATTTTTGAGAAAAGAATAATTGAAAATCAATTATTCTTGCAATGTTTATGTCTAATCTGCTAATAAACTGGCGCCATTTTGTAATGTCATTGTCGACGTCAATAGGGATGTCGATTCTTTCCGAAAAAGATCGATTTTTAAATCGATTCAAATCGTAAGCTGATGTATCGGTTCACAAAAAATCGATTTCTAAAATATCTATATTTTTTTTAATATTTCTATTTATAATGTAAATATAAACCCATTTTATGAAAAACAAGAAAGATACCATGATAAATGATCTCTTATTGAAATTTGTTTTATTTAACAGTACCTATTAGGGCAGATAACAAATAAAATAGGTTAGGTTCAACTTATGTCAAAGAACCGAATTGATTGACCCCGACTCCACCTGGTACGAGTCTGTCCTACCCCTAGAGTGGTTTTATAGAGCCGGAGGCGCGTAAGGGGAGCAGCCTCCGCCTGCTGTAACAAATCATAGGCATCGGACGAGCCGGAGCGGCTGAGGCTGGTCGCCGAAGTTGACCAACAAGCCGAAGCTGCGGAGGCGAGGAGGGATGCCTGCGATTTGTTACGCTAAGGCGTAGAGGTTGCTCTTCCCGCAGCGCCGGAGACGTAGCAGTCTCAAAATAAATACAGAAATCCTTATGAATCAGTCCCCTTATTTTTTTATGATGAAGGGGATTTTTTTTCTCATAAAATGGATTTATATTTACATTATAAATGCAAACATGAAAAAAATATCGATATTTTAGAAATCGATTTTTCGGGAATCGATACATCAGCTTACGATTTGAATCGATTTAAAAATCGACCTTTTTCGGAAAGAATCGACATCCCTATTGACGTCGACAATGACATTACAAAATGGCGCCAGTTTATTAGCAGATTAGACATAAACATTGCAAGAATAATTGATTTTCAATTATTCTTTTCTCAAAAATTACGCGTTTCCGTATATTGAGACTTTGTGTGTGTGCTTATAACAGTGTAATCTTTCTGTAAAAATACGTATCAACACCATACTCCACTGACGTCAATAGAAAGTCGTACCCCGAGTTCATCAGCACTTTATACTGAATTTATTTCAGAAGCCAAAAAGAGAAAAATTGATAACCGTGAATTGCTAAAATATCAGCATGATTTTAAGCATAGTAATGTGATGCAGTATTCATTGCACTGTTTAGTAATGGACCAATCTCCAGAAATTAAAGCAGATGTAGACAAGTTTATTGACGTGATGAAAGCAACATTTACTGAAGCTGTGATAAGTACCATTGAAGAAGCAACAAGGAGGCAGAACAAAAGCAGCTTGTGGTATGAGATGCGATATGGCCGTATCACAGCTTCAAGGGCACATGAAGTAAGTGTTTGTCATACACCAGATGGTTCATTGGTGGCTTCTATCATGGGGGCAAAAATACCTGATACAGCTGCAATGAGAAGAGGTAGAAATTTAGAACTGTCTGTCCGAAAGACAGTCAGTAATATATTGAAAAGAAAAATCACCCCATGTGGGCTTTATGTGTGCAAAGAGAATCCCATGATTGCGGCATCACCTGATGGTTTAATAAAAGGTGCCGTTATTGAAATAAAATGCCCTAGCAAGGCAAAAGCAAAAGACAGTTATTTGAAAAACGGTGTTATCACAGAAAAATGTAAGGCACAGGTGCATCTGCAAATGTATGCAACAGGGGTAAAAAAGAGCTATTTTTGTGTTGCTGATAGCAACTTTGAAGAAACGAAAAATGTTGACATTATTTTAGTGACATATGATAGTGATTATGTTAATAACTTAATACCAAAGTTAGCTACTTTTTGGCAAACAAATATTTACCCTATTTTGTATGGTACCAGTCTGTGATTGTTGGCGACACGCTTTAATGTTTATTATTTTTCCACTTTTATCCACTCCACATATTTGAATTAATAACAATTTATGTAAAAAGCAAATGTATTTCATATTAAAAAATAATATATGTTAAAAGTAAATAAATTCAATATAATGATAAAAATCCCCGCTTGTCAAAAATGTGTTTATAAATTAAGTCACGCGTTATGTAGTAATCAGTATGTATGTAATACGAATAAAAGAATTGCATTGTATAAGACATTTGTTTGAGTGAAAACATGTTATGTTCTTATGATAAGAGATAAGTTACATAATGGCTAAATGAACAGAGATAGCTGTAATATTAGATAGAGATAACTCTAGCCACCTACCGTGATGCTGAGGGTCATGTAGAAATTGGTTGTTCATTTTGTATGGGATTAGAACTGGCATCTCAATAATGTACTAAAATTTAAAAAAAAATAATTGCATTTAAAGAAACAATTATTTTATGAAAGTTTCAATAACATGTAAATGTATTAAATAAATTAGAGATTTAATTAGTATTGTAATAAATGTTACAGGATTATTGTATAGAATAATAAGATAAGAAATGTGTTAAGTGTTATGGCTAGAATAATATTAATATATAAAAATTATAATACATTAATAATATTAAATAAAAATTATAGTTGAAATAAAGAAGAAGCTTCAGAAGAAGCTTAGAAGCGTCAGTAGCCTAATGGCAGGGCGCGGACCGCGAACTCGTAAGGTCGTGGGTTCGAATCCGCCATTCGATTACTGTCGTGAACCACTTCTAACACAAGCATTTTAAGCTTACCAGAAGTGGTTAAAGGGAATATTAGTAAGGTTTAATAGCATTACTAGTATTTTTAAAAAAAAATAAAGAGTTTTAATACTGCTTAAAAGTTTTAATTTTTGAATTAAACAATTGTATTAAGATATTCATGCTTATTAATAAAGATCATTGTTTTGAATGTGTGTGATAGATATTTAAGATTTATGACTCTAAAAATAGCTTGTAAAATTGTTATATTTTGCTAAATATTTGAAAATTTTTATGTTGCCCCGAGTTGCACACCTACTCAGGGGTCAGGGAACCCAACGTCGTGTGGTATTAGGATCTGTGAATAGGACACTAATTGGTTGATCTCTGCCGCAGGACGGGCGATGGAGGCCCGTTTTTCCTTTTCAGTGATAATGATTAAATAGAATAAGAATAGAATAAAATAATTTTTTATTCAATATTGATTATTACATAATACTTATTGAAAGTAATTTTTTATTTACCACTGGTTCGGAAAATACCTCAGTCCTGGGAAGAACCAGCAAGAAACCCAGCGGGACTTTTTTTTTAAACATAATTTCACTTAAAAATAATTTATTTATACAATTTTTAAATGATTTTTCATAGAACCAGCATGGTGGCGATCACCCTATTCCCAGGGGTTATTTTCATTCATGTATTCCTTGATATTATAATAACCCTTTTTGTACAGTTTTTCTTTAATAAAACTTTTAAACTTGTTTATTGACAAACTTTGAATATGTTCTGGGATTTTGTTGTAAAAGCGTATACATTGCCCCATAAATGAATTACTGATTCTGTGGAGTCTAGTTACTGGCATTACAAGCTTATGTTTGTTCCTAGTATTTAAAGTATGCACATCCTTATTCTTATTAAAGCTATTTATGTTTTTATGCACATACATTACATTCTCATAAATATATTGCGATGCCAAAGTTAATATGCTTATTTCTTTAAATTTTTCTCTGAGGGACTCTTTACAATTTAGGTTATAAATCGCCCGTATGGCTCTCTTTTGTAAAACAAATATAGCTTCAATATCAGCCGATAAAAATCATGATGTATTTCTTGTTTTATTATTTATGATTTCACATTATTTAATAAGAGAATCCTGCAAATTTATTAGAGCACATGCAATAATAATGACATGATCAAGTACACGACATATGTTAGTATTTATCACTGAATGTTGCTTTAGCATATGGAATTCTCTTACTCGCCTAATTACCCTTTCAATATGAATTCGCAAACTAGCGATTATTTTAGTTTGTCGAACTTCAGTTTTTGATAACTTTGCACCAGCATTTACACTGGGTGGCCTTAATAGTTTTATGCCCTTTTCATGAAGTATCTGTTCAAGGTGCTTGAAGCCTCTGTCAGCTAAGATGCAAGTTCCCTGTTGTAATCCATCTAGAAAGTTACAGTTCTCTACTATGGTAACATCACTTGCTCTACCCCCAAACCCTTGAGAAACATAATTAACCAAACCATTAGGTGTGCATGATATTAAATACTTCACAGTATTCCCCTTTTTGTACTCTGACCATGTCAGAGCCTGATGAAGAGCCTTTGATGGTTTTTGTATATCAATTTCTAGACAATCGATGATGCAGCTTACATTATGATAGTTATGTCTAAATGCAATAGGAAGATTCCTTTTTATTAAATTTTTGTCTAAGTTTACAATGAATGGTTTTAAAAAACTACTTATTATTGGTAAGTTTCTTAAAAATAATTTACTGGCATAAGATAATGATATACCAAAATTATCCTCGAGTTCAGAAAATGTGCTGTTTAATCTAATTTTTTTCAAGCATAGCAAAATATGTTCTCTATTTATATTTGTGTGTCTATGCAACAACTCAATTAAAAAATAACATTCTTTGGAAATACCAATATACATCAATGGTTTCTTTTCAATTAAACGCAAAGTATTTTTGAGGCACTGTAATTTTTCAATATTCTCATTGGTATCTGTAACATTACTATCAGAGTCAGTAACCTTTACTGATGTAGCTCCAAAAGGTGATAAAAGACCACTTTCAAAACAAGAAATATCACTATCAGATTTTTCATCTACAAGGAAAATATTTCTCTTAACTGCTTTAACAACCTCTGACTGTAATGGTTGAAGATGGCATGGTTTAATATTAATTGGTGAAGTGAAATGAGATATTGTAGAAACTTTCCATGGTGAGGTAGAAATACTTTTATTTTGGCATCTAGTTTGCACAGCCTTGCTCCTAAAATGCGTATTCACTTTTTTTGTTGCTTGAACAGCTTTTTATACAGTTATGATAGGGTCGGTGATTGTTTCTTTGTCTTGAGTTTTTGGTAATTCTGAAAAGACAAAAAACCAAATTAATTACTTAATTTAAATGTGAATAACATAAACTTAACTCATTTAAATGTGAAAAAATATCTTATGACATTTGTATTATATAGATAACATAACCTTTAGGCTCAATGATTTCTTGTATCATATCATCATTTTGTAAGCTTTCTGTATGGGTTGTAGTACTATGTCTTCGCAGACATTCTGTGACAATATCAATTCTTTGCCTTTTAAAGAAAACTTCTCGAGAAGGTCCAGCATCAGGTAGCCGACTTCTACGATCCTCTTGACAATGAAATTTAGTTGGCACAGCCTCATCTGCCAAAAGTATCTTCTGACTGAAGCCCATTTTGTACTTCAAGTAGTTAATTGTGTCCTTTTCCATCTGTAATTCAACATTATTGCCAATGTAAGGAGTGAAGTATCTATATTATGTTTGACAAGACAATAAACATTACAAGACAGCATAAGAAAATTATTAAGAAAGCTAAATAACATAACAGATAACATATGAAACCCTACAGGGAACCCTGTAGGGTTTGGGTGAAAAGTATCCTTCCAACTTATGCTGTAAGATTAAGCCATATTTGGAGGTTGGGTATTAAAGATGTTATTACTTTATACAAAAACCGATATTAGGCTACCATCTAGTCTAGTATATATAAAGTTATATATTACTTACATTAAAATGATCTTCACACATAAAAACATTGGTATGAGCTAAAATGCTCTTTGGGTCTCTTCGAGCTAATCGTAACCACATTTTTCGTCTTTTGGGATTCGTTGGAACAGAAACAAACAGTTTGTGTGGACTACTTATAGTCGTATTAGTACATTGTGGCACTACACACCATTTATACACCATTTTATCGAATAAATTTGAAGAAAAATAATAAAATTCACTTCAGCTGCACTGTTTTATTAGGGTTATTGACCTTTTTACTTGTGTGTGACGTCACACGGAATATGACCAGCGCCATTACAGAATAAGCGTTTTTGCCGCGGTTTTGGAAATTTAAACTTTAACTTTGATTTTTATTGTTAATACAGTAGATCTCTCGGAAATATCAATGTAGTATGCTTATTACGTAATAAAGAATCATTTAAAATGGTTTTCCAAAATTAGTCAAATAGCCTATTGCATTACGATATCATGTATATAGCAAATTCAAAGGTATTGCTACGAACATGATATCGTCTCTGTCAGGACGAATCATCACATGAGGAATTTCCGACTACCCTGTCGTTGCCTGGTTTGCTGTTGCCGAACATACAGAAATACTCGATATTGTAGGGTAAATATTAAAAAGTAAAAGTACCACCAATAATACAAGTCGGTCGACCTGAAGATAAAATTATGGTATTTTCGCGTAGTATAGTGACATAGTAGGTACAGTATAAAAGTTAAGCACCAAGAAGGTAAGATCCGATTACGTTGTCTACCAATGCAACGTGGCACTCATGTAGTTCGTAAGTATGTGTTATGACAGATTGTGCTACTTTTGCTTGTATGAAAAAGGCTACTATTTACATGGGCGTACTTATAATTCATTTTGCAATCATTGATAATTATGATCAGTTTTACGTACAAGATATTTCAATCTAATGTCAATATCCAGGGTTATTTTGCAATAGCCGGCCAAATTTGCAGAGAAGGTTCAGAATAAATATTATAAGCAAATGGTAAAACAAATTAATTAAAAAAAATCTCAAGCATTCTGTCCTTTTTATCTTTTTAAATTTTACTTATTGAATTTACGGTGTACATTCGTAAGGGTCAATCGGTAGATAAAAACGTTGTTGCCTATAAATCACATTCAATTTGTGATAATCACAAATAAAAATAGAAACCTTATTTACTCGTATTTTCAAAAACTGCAACAACGGTATATTATCATTATTTATATATTTGAACTTAAGTTTAAAATTTGGCTGCTCTTGAAAAATAACCCTGTATATTTTTTTTATAGAAGAGGGGGCAAACGAGCATGCGGCTCACCTGATGGTAAGTGACTACCGCCACCCATGAACAACCGCAACACCAGGGGAATTGCAGATGCGTTGCCGGCCTTTTAGAAAGGTGTAAGCTCTTTTCTTGAAGGTCCCTAAGTCGTATCGGTCCGGAAAAACCGCCGGTGGTAAACAATTTCAAAGTTGTACGAGGAAGTAAATTCCTAGTAAAACGCACAGTTGTGGACCGCCAAGCATCCAGATGGTGAGGATGGTATTGTGAATTTTGACGCGATGTGCGTTCGTGAAATTTGGCGGCTGGAATTAATCCGAACAATTCCTCAGAGCAGTCCCCGTGGTAAATTCGATAGAAAATGCAAAGGGATGCAACATCCCTACGCAGTGTCAGTGTATTGTGCCGATCAGAAATAACTCGACCGTTGACGATTCAAACCACTCTGTCAAGTGGAAGGAGCTGGTACTGGGGTGCCCCGGCCCAAAGATGAGAACAGTATTGCATGTGAGGCCGAACTTGCGCTTTGTAAAGTTGCAAGCGATGAGCAGGCATGAAATACTGTCTCGCTCTGCTGAGCAAGCCAAGCTTTTTAGAGGCCAATTTGGCCTTCCCTTCCAAGTGACCACGAAACTGCACACTATTCGATATGTCGACGCTGAGGATTCCGATGCTAGCTGAGGCAGCAAGGGGAGTGCCTTTAAACTGAGGAGATACGATAAAGGGGTTCTTTTTAGCGGTAAACGCGCAAACTTGTGTCTTCTGGGGATTGAACTGGACTAGATTTAGTCGCCCCCAATCCGAGACTTTGTTCAGCAAAGACTCGACTTCAGACATAAGTTTGTCCCGGTACTTGGCCACGTTTTTCCGAGAAATATTGACACGGCCTGTTTATAAGGCATCACCAGTGCTGTCGTCTGCATAGCAAAGAATGTTATCTACCAGTTTGCAACATATTGATATGCAGGAGAAACGGCGTTGATAGCACGCAGCCTTGAGCAACACCAGCGTTTATAGGCTTGAAATCAGAGCATGCACCGTCTACTAAGACCTTGATGCTCCAACCAGCAAGGAAACTACTGTTTCCTTGCTGATCGGATCCATTTGCATAATTTCTCGGGAAGTCCATAGGAAGGAAGCTACGAAAAAAGCGCTTTGTGCCAGACCAGACCACATCGAAGGCCTTCGCTATGTCCAAACTAACAGTCAATGCCTCCCCCTTGGACTTACATATATTTTATCTTGTGATTTAAAAAAATGGCTAATAATAGTTATCCACTATATGTATAAATTTTTACAACGGTTTTTTTTCAAATCTTGTTTTGGTAGGAGTATGCAAACCTGTTCGGTTGTCTACGGATCTAAATTAAATTTCAGTCCAATTATCTATACCTATAATAAATCTGTAGAAAAAATGTGTTTTGCCACGATTCACCTTAAAACTACCGGACGGATTTCCATAAAATGTTGTATGTAAATAGTAAATGACCGCATATATATATACGGCAATTATGTGGGCTCCAGCCAGAGGTTGCAAAAAAAGCAATCTTTATTTAATATATATTTAATTTAAAGTAATTATTACAATTAATTCTTATAACTAAGTGAGGTGACTCTAATTCGATGTTTGAATGTAGAATGGATTCACACGGTAAAATATTAGATCCAGGTAATATAAGACAGTAGACACGTTATGCTGACACGGCGCCTCGTGATCGTCGTAAGCCGATGCAACGCAGCAGATTGCCTGGATTAGGGCTGCGTAACACCTCCCCCCGAAGAACAGCGACTATGGAAGACCTTGGTCGTGAATTGAGCTGGGAGTTGATCGGGATCAATCTTCTCAGTGTCTGGAACAGCGTATACCCTTAAGATTTAGGATGGTCCTCTTCTGAGTTCCTTTGCGTACCTCCAGTTGGCTTCGGCTTGTATCTTCTATAGAGTATGCATAGAATCAGTGCACCTGCACTTATTATTAATGCGTAAAATGGTATTGTAGTATGATATAGACTGTAGTCATCGTTTCTTCTTAAATTCAATAGCGATTGCTGGGATATTTTAGTGTTCGTTGCATGAAGATGTTGGAGGTTTATTGAATTTAGTTTATATGCCGATGCAGAAGATGGGATGCTGGTGTGTTCCTCAGGTATGTCCATTATCTTTAAGGCTTGTCCCTTCAATCGATCTTTAGTATTTGAGATCGAGAATAGTGGCGTTTCTATGTAGCATTTCAGAGGGACAATAACGAGATAACTACCTTGAAGTATTTTGTAGAGATCTTGTCCACAGGATAGATGTACTTTCGTTGGTGTGGGGAAAGTGATGGTGTAATGCTTGTCGTCCAGTTCTTCGTAAGCTGGTTTATCTAGGGTGACTGTATACGGGTTACATACTGCATTCGTCTGTTGTTTAGTGATGAGGTGATGGATGCAATCAGGGGATGTTTGACCTCTCAGGCTCCGCTTTTCTTTACAGATGTACCATTTACTGGTCTTCGGGCATTCTGCCTCTATGTACTGAAAATCTTTCTGATAAATGGCTAGGAATGGAAAGGGTGGTGTGAGGATTTCGTGTCTCTTGTTAGGAACAATAGATAACTTATACATATCATATATATGGGGTAATAGAATTGGGAACTTAAATACTATTACTATTTCATTTCCTACATAATATGAACCTAATTTAATAATATCATAATATTCCCTAATATCTAAATCTCCTACCTTTTTACTTCCATAAAGTTCGGTTGCTCTGTTAATCATTATTCGGATAGATTTTAAATTAACTATAGAGTGGTGCATAGTGTTAGCTCTTATAAATGCTAAGTTGTTCTGTAACTTAATTAATTCCTGTGAAATGGAATCAACGTTATCACTAAGGATCATTAGTACTTGTCCAAAATGGGCATATTTAATTAGGTCATAGTCTCTGGTAGCCTCGGATTGATTTATTTTACCTATTAGTATTTCTAATTTATTTTGATTATCTACAATGCTATCTATTATTCTGGAGTGTTGATTTGATAAATCTTTAGTTAGGCTTACATGATTATTAAATTCCGTAACGATTTTATTTTCGTCTTCGTGGATGGATTTTATAGCACGATTAAAATGATCTGCATCTGTATAATCAAGGTTACCAGTTATACTTTTTATGATGGAACCGAGACCATCTACAAGTCCTCTTTTCTCACGGTTCGTTTTAAAGCTACTCAACTGTATGGTGACACTTTCAAGCTTATTTTTAAGATAATCAATATGAGGCTGAAATAACGAATTGGTTATGTTGTTAAGGTTAGGGCTAATACTGATTAACTGTGTTTTAACTGAATTTACTTTATCTCCTAATTCCTGGAGATTTACATATTGCAGAAATGCATGGTAGTGGGATAGGATTCGAGCGGGGCCTAATTTGAAGGGTAATATACCAGGTCCATCGCTAAGACTTTCAAGTCTTATCTCCTGCATTAGAGCTGGTCCCAGAAGGAGATGAAGTACCAGGAGAGTCCTGTAACAATTGGTTAGTTTTAGGTATTCTCTTCAATCGAGTTTTTGCTACGGGGCCTCGTTTTTTCTTTGTATAAATGTGAATTGGGAGGTTTGCCATTACTGTGTCGTGTGTGTATCGAGGAGCTAATTTCTGACGGGATGCGAATGGATTTTTTTATAAAGATTTGTTGTTCCGGGGAATATTCAGCTTCCTGTTCTCGGTTTTTATTGCGAGTATTAGTCAAGTCTTAACGCATGTCGTTACATAGATCGTGAATAGTTTTATAGGTCTCAGTCATTCTGTCTTTGTGGTTTACGACGTACTGTTGAAGTAACTGGGCGGACAGATCTATGTCAAAAGGATCGCGAGGGTCAAAATGTCCTGTAATTACTTCTATTGGTTTGCATTTTGTGAAGCTATGTATACTATGATTGTAAGCTAATAGGGCATAGGGCATAAGGTTAATAACGGATTCATTCTTTTGATTTATCTTTAAAATACGGAGATGTTCTAATATGGTGGCGTGAAATCGTTCAACGATACCATTTTCGTTGGGTGCATGTGGGGCTACTCTATGGTGCTGAATTTTATGAAGTCTAACGAATTCTGCGATAAGTTGGTTGGTAAACTCAGGGCCGTTATCGGAAACTATGGTAATTGGAATTCCATGATGTGTGCAGAAAATTAGTAAAGCTTGTACTACACTGACAGCAGTGCCGTCTCGCAAATAATACGCCTGAGCATATTTAGAAAAACTATCGACTATTGTCAAATACTTTTCCCCTTGAATTGTTAATAGATCTACGTGAACTAGTTCAAAAGGCTTAGAAGCTGGTGGTACAATTTTAAATTTCTGTTTAACTGGATTGCGGTCGTATTTAGCTTGTCCGCATACTGTACAGTCATTAATAAATTTAGTGATATGCTCTCTCATTTTCGGCCAGTAATATTTGCGGGACAAAGCCGAGAAACACTCGTTAATGCCTCGATGGTTCGTCTTTCCATCGTGATATTTATGAATGATTTCTTGCTGTCTTAAATACTCCCTAACATTTTCCAATTCAGTTTTTGTTAGAAAAAGGTTAAGAGATGAACTTTTAAAAGACTTTTGTATGATTGGTATGACAGTGTACATTGCAGAGTTTGGATTAATGAGTAATCCTGTCCTAATTTTCGGATGGACGTATTCTTTTATAGCATTAATGACATCCTCTTCTATGTTTGATTGAGCTATTTGTATCGTAATGCGTGTGTGTGTTTCGAATGGTTTAGTGATGACTGGTCTAGCTTTTATGTCGCCTACTATATTTAAGATTATCTGTTTAGTAAACTTATTTAGCGGTTCGTCAGAAATGGGAACTTCCAGGATGGGGTTTTCTTTATCTGTATGAACGGTGATGGTTCTGGAATCGTCTGTGGCTTCGGTAGCCGTTATAGTCCTAGAGTCATCTAAAGTGTGTACCCCTTCGGAAGGGTTAGGTAAAATGGAAAGCAATTCATCTATTATGGGTCTTAGCTCGTCATTGTGAAGTTCGATGCGCGATAGTGCATCGGCATTCGTGTTGCACTTGCCTTGCTTATATACGACACTAAAGTCATATTCACTTAACTTAAGGCGCCATCTGGTTAGACGCGAATTGGGTTCTTTTAAGCTCATAATCCATTGTAAGGGTTTATGGTCTGTAATAATTTTGAACTTACGGCCGAATAAATAGGGACGGAAATACTTAGTCGCCCATACGATAGCTAAAAGTTCCTTTTCTATCGTGCTATAGTTACTTTCGCTGGAGTTAAGTGTACGAGAAGCATATGCAATGGGTTTATCTGAACCGACTGTTCCCTGTGATAAAACTGCACCAATCGCCACGTTTGAGGCATCGGTTGTCAAAATAAAATCTCTACTGAAGTCTGGATACTGTAAGATTGGGTCATTTGTTAAGAGAGTTTTACAGTGTTCAAAGCAGTTAATATAATTTTGATCTAATGTTATCTTTGATCCCTTTTTAAGACATTGAGTGAGTGGTTTTGTGAGACGTGCGAAGTCTGGTATAAATTTTCTATAATATCCTAGAAGTCCTAGAAAACGCTTAATTTCGGTTGTAGTTTTTGGCAGTGGGTACTTTTCGATGGCTTTAATTTTGTCTGGGTTGGGTTTAACCCCGTTTTTACAAATAACATGACCTAGAAACTCGGTTTCCAGCTTCAAAAACTCTGATTTATCCATCTGAATTTTGAAGTTGGATTCCCGTAGCCTTTTGAATACTTTTTCCAGATTTGTCATATGTTCTTGTAAGGATGTGCTGAAGACAATTATGTCATCTAGATACACTAAACAAATTTCGTTCTGTAAGTTCTTTAATACGTTGTCCATCACCCTTTGGAAGGTCGATGGACTATTTTTCAGGCCCATTGGCATCCTAAGAAATTCGTAATGCCCATTCTCTACATTAAAAGCAGTTTTGTGAATATCCGCGGGATCCATTTCTACCTGATAGAATCCACTGGCTAAATCGAGCGTGGTGAAGTACTGACATTTGCCCAGTTTGTCTAGAACATCGGTTATATTAGGAATAGGATATTTGTCATCGACTGTCTTTTCGTTCACCTTCCTGAAGTCCACAACAAGACGCCATTTTATTTTGCCGGAAGCGTCCGCCTTTTTGGGTACAATCCAAATAGGAGAGCTCCAAGCAGAATCCGATGGTCTAATTATATTTTGCTCGAGCATCTTATTGATCTGGTCTCGGACTTCCTGTCGGTGGACATACGGGTATCTGTAGCTCTTAGTATGTACGGGGATTTCATCATGTGTTTTAATTCTATGTTTGATCTTGTTGGTGAATGTTAAAGGTTCACCATCAAGGTAAAACACGTCGGCATACGAGGCACATAACCGTTGTAGGTTTGCTAGCTCTTCAGGATTAAGATGATCGGTGCGAAGACGGGATAGAACATTTTTAGCGCGATCCGATAACGTTTCAGTAAACTGGCACTCGACATTATATATTTCGGCTTCTACCGGACGGTCCATTGAAAAAATTACATCATTTGAGCTATTATTGGTAATTTCGACCCAACCACGATTATTAATTACTTTCGTTATACAATCAGAGATTATGCAGTTGCAAATTATTTGATTTTCAACTACTACGTCACCGTCCTTTGAGTTTATAGGCAACCTAACTAATTTTGATGACTGCGCGGGTATAATTTCTTCATATAAATTTGCGTTACGTGAGTCATACATTTCGATGGGAATTTTTGCGTTACGAGTAATAAGTAATTTATTTCTAAGATCGATATTAGAACCCCATATGTCTAGTAAATCAAACCCTATCAGTCCGTCGAAGTAATTATGAAATCTATAAACGAACAAGGTTATATTATCTCGTTCATTAAATTCTAAAGGGCAAGGGAGAGTTATAGAATAATCATTTTTACTTGTCGCGTGAACATTGGTGACTTCGAATGGGTCATAATTCAGTGGAATATGGCTAAAATATTTTCTTACAGCTTCGGGACTAATAAACGATTGGTTTGCGCCGGTGTCTATTAAGAATTTCAGTGGGGGATTACTTGTCTGAATGTAACCGAGTTGCCTTTGTATGTGGAAATTTATTTCTATTTTTGTTTTTCTGGTTTGGGACACTTCCGAAAATCCTCATCATTAGTCGGGGTGAAATTAGTCTCTACTTCCTCTACGATAGGAGCTTCCGCGTGGTTATACGGTGGCTCGTATCCATGGTTAGGATATTGTTCGTAAGTACAGTACTCTTGATTATAGTTATAGTCAGGATAGTCGTATTCATAGTACGCGTCGGTGCTATAGTCGTAGTCAAAATCCGTCTCGTTAAAGTTTACCTCCCGTGTTTTAAAGTAATTGCTCGGCGGTGGGTTGCCAAATCGTCTCCAGTCATGTCCAGTCGGTGGTAAGGGTTTCGGAACAAAGGGAGTGACACCGCTCATAGGAGAAGGGCGCGAATTATTATTTAAATTGAAGCCCTGTGGTTGCTGAGGTCTGTTAGGAAGCTTAAACACATTACTCTGGGGGTTATAATTTGGTGGAGGAGCACGCATCATCTGTTGAGTACGAGTGGGACCGCGTGGTACATGCATCTGGGGTGGTAGATTGGGCCTCCAACCCTGTGCAGCATGCGGTTGCATAGGTGGCTGTCTAAATGAGTTCAGTATATTATTACCCTGTGGTCTAGGTAGTGACAGCATGTTAAACGTGGTAGGTTTTGGAAGGAAATTATTTAATGGTAGGCTATGTGAAGGTTGAGTCCATTCCTTCTTGTTCTGGCTGCCTTCATTTCGTTGTTGGAGGCAAAGGGTGTTTAATTCCTCCTGTACGAATTCAAGTGCTTTCTCCATACTTTCGGGACGCATACATCTTATTCTAGACCCTAGGGGGTCTTTTAATCCGCGTAAATAAGCTTGCAAGGTCAGTTTTTTATAGAGTGCGCGCTTAGCTTCAATAGTCGTACTAATCGTTTCATGTAAAGTGACATAGGTCATTATTGTACTAAATAAACTTTGAACTCGCTCGTAAAATTCTTGCGGGGTACTAGACCCTTGGGTTTGTAGTGATAAATCACTGTATAATGCGGTTTCGTCGCGATGGTCGGCGAAGTTATTTATAAGAGCGTTTTTAATGCCGGCCCAGGTTTCGGGTATTCCATTCGAATTTATTAGCCTAGCCGCGGGCCCAGTTATTTTATTTAAAATCCCGTTAATAAGAGAAAGATTGGCTAGTTCGTATCCGGGCTCATTTCTTACGTGGGCTAACACAAGTTGATCGCACAGGTTAATAAAGCGCGTAAGGATGTACGGGTTACCGTCAAATTCGGGCAAAACTCTAAGTGACTTATAAATTAGGTCTATTTCATTTGATTGGGCCATACTATCGGTTTCTAAACCTCTGTTCTCGTCTATAATACTAAGCTTAGAAGTCCTACTACTATCTAACCTAACGTTCCGTGTTCCCCTTGGATGGAAAATTTTGGAAGCTTTATACTAACACAGTTAAAATGCAATAAAATACAATAGAAAAAAAAGGTGTATATAAAATTAGGATAGAGTAAAAAAATTAATTACGGAACTAGGAAGGGTAAGGATTGAAAGATTCAAGCACTTACAGCATTACTTCTTCTTGCGGAATCAATGCCTGGATTCGCCTCTGGACTGGTGCTCCCGTAGGTTCTGTATCTTCTTGGTCACTCTTGATTCACTGACTCTACTTTAGAAGATCCTACCGACTGCGCCAATTATGTGGGCTCCAGCCAGAGGTTGCAAAAAAAGCAATCTTTATTTAATATATATTTAATTTAAAGTAATTATTACAATTAATTCTTATAACTAAGTGAGGTGAGTCTAATTCGATGTTTGAATGTAGAATGGATTCACACGGTAAAATATTAGATCCAGGTAATATAAGACAGTAGACACGTTATGCTGACACGGCGCCTCGTGATCGTCGTAAGCCGATGCAACGCAGCAGATTGCCTGGATTAGGGCTGCGTAACACGGCCATTAAATATTTACATACAAAATTTTTTAACGAGCGACAACGGATCTGCATTTTGAATCGCAAACGATGATAGATATAGATGTCTATGGGCCACAGTAACCACTTACCATCAGGTGGACTGTGTGCTCGTTTGTCACACAATCCTATAAAAAAAAGTAAAGGGTGATGTTTTATTTGTTTATTGTCATTTCGGCTGCTGATAGTTCTATTAGTTCTAAAGATTATTTAACTGTACGTATAATAAGTCTATAGAAAAGTGTGAGTGTGAAAATAAAACTCATCGCGTCACCAACCAGAAAGGGCAGAATAACGTCTGCCGGGCCAGCTAGTATATAAATAAATATAGTGTTTTAAAATAACAACACAATAATCCTCGAAGCCGGCAACAACTTCTTTTATCACCCGTAGGGCGACTATCTGTCCCAAGTAGGTTTCGGATTTATCGGTTACAGATAAATCCGAAACAAACTCTCCATAAACAACATTGTAAATATTGGGAGTGTGTCGACGAGGGTTGCATACCTTATATTCAAAATCACCAAACAGTCATACAGGTTTACGCACCAAGTTCCGGTAGGTAGGTAGGTGGAGGAAATTATGTATGAGGATATATCTAGAGCCATGCATTCCTCCAAACCAAACAATACGGTGTTAACTGGAGACTTCAACCCAAAACTAGACACAAGAGAGAACGGAGAACTAAAGGTAAGGAAATTCTGGATAGGGCAACCCAAGGGCAGCTGGCTGACTTCATGAAGAAAGAGGGACCGAACTCTTACTTCCAGAAGTGGCACCACTTCATTATTACAACTATTTGGCAATTATACAGTGATGTGTAAGTGATCGCGAGGGTGAAAACTGGCAGCGATCATCGAAAAGCGACAAGCACGAGGAGCCTAAACGCTAAGTTGGAGAGGTCGCGTCTAATGAAGTCAACGCTCCGTTCCCCTCGTGCTCTAATCCGAAGCCCCGTGAAATTTCAAGTCGAGTTACAAAATCTTTTTCAGTGCTTAGAAGACTGTACTACACTGCAATGCAATACAATGACAAGTTTGTGGAAACTGTCCATGCGGTCATAGCTAAGTTCTGCACGTGGAGCGGAGGTGCGTTGGTCTAGTTCTTTAAGAAAGGCGATAACGCTCTCTTGTAGAAATACATACCGATTTGCTTTCTGAGCTGCGTCTACGTGTTATTTTCGAGAGTCATTACGAATCACACGCAGACTCGACTACTTCCAGTCTCCCGAACAACCCGGTTTCCGAAAAGGCTTTAGATTTATTGTTCGACAAAAATGGTTGAAAATAATAAATTGACCGATGAAGATAATAAGATGATAATTTCAAAATTGAAGGAAATAAGGTGTAATTTATTTATTACTTATGATAACAAAAAAATTAGACAATCATTTTAATTCTTTATTAAAGTAAGTTTTCAAAATGACGTTCTCCTATTTCAATACAAAGACGACAACTTTTTCAAAAGTTATGTTTTACTGTCTGAAGGAACGTGAATGACCTTCTTTAATTTTTTTGCAGCTATTTCCAGATTTTCTCCTAGTTCTTCTTCATTATTTACTTCCTGGGCGTACACCAGCTCCTTGTAAAATCCGCAAGTAAAAGGTTTAGGTCTGTCGAACGTGCAGGCCATTCGATAGTTTTGTCGAAAAGTTTCGTTGAGATGCTGGCTTGTCTTGTCTTGCATAGTGGCAGGGAGCACCGTCATTTTGTAAAATCATTCGTTGTCGTACCGCAGCGTTTACGTCTTCCAACAATTCATAAAGGTGATTTTGTGTGAATTTGAAAGTCCGTCCATCTAACTTGGACGGTAATTCTAAGGGACCAATAAATTCTCCATTTAGGATCCCAGACCACAGGCTTACGCTAAAGCGGTGTTGGAAGTTCGATGCCCTTGCCAGACGTGGGTTTTCGATGGCAATTGATGATATTAAAAATTCTAGTCCTTCCTAATCTGGACTCGTCTGTCCGAAGTATTTTTTTGAAGAAATCGGGGCCTTCATCAGATCTCTGTAACATTCACAAAAACCTACTCTTCGCAGGTAATCAGATTCCCGAAGATGCTGTTCGCGCGAGTTTTGATACGCATGGTACCCTTCTGCAAAACAAAAAAAAAACTCATAATTATTACTAGTTAAAATCTTGCCGTGTAATGGTGGTTAAGAATATCCTCTACCCCATGTCTTCCCGTGGGTGTCGTAAGAGGCGATAATGGGAAACAGGCAGGAGAAGGGCAGCAGCATCTTCCTGATAACAGCTATATCACAATAAAAAACTGCGGTTGCCAACCCGCTCACGAAGCGTGGTAACTATGGCAATTTACCCCCCAATGAGTAAAGTTACGAAGAGACGGCCACCAGTCCCCGGCGGCCCCACTATTCCTGGCTACGATGGCGAGCATGGTAACGGCGGGGCAGGGGGTGCTAAGAATCTCCGGTGGAGGTTCGGTTGTCATCTACGACGACTCGACCTGGCAAATTATAACGCACGTATCCTGAGGACTGACGAGAAGAAGAGCTAGACAAGTTGCGCTGGAATGTCATAGGATTATCCGAAGTCCGAAGAGAGGAGGAGGACAAGTTAATCCTCGAATCCGGCAATTTGTTCTATCACCGGGGAGGCGACCACCTGTCCCAAGGAGGTGTCGAATTTATTGTCCACAAGTCTCTCGTTAACAACGTTGTAAAGATTGGGAGTGTGTCGACGAGGGTTGCGTACCTTATACTCAGAATCACCAAACGGTATTCGCTGAAGATCATACGGGTTTGCGCACCAACCTCGGCACACCCCGATGAGGAGGCGAAGGAAATGTATGAGGATATCTCTTGAGCCATGCATTCCTCCAAAACCCACTACACGGTGTTAATGGGAGACTTCAATGCAAAACTAGGCACAAGAGAGAACGGTGAGCTGAAAGTAGGGAAATTCGGAATAGGGCAACGGAACTCAAGGGGCCAGCATCTGGCCGACTTCATGGAGAAAGAGGGACCCTTTATGATGAACTCTTACTTCCAGAAGCGGCCCCACAGGAAGTGGACCTGGTCGAGCCCCAAGGGTTCGACAAAAAATGAGATTGACTTCATTATGATGACCAGACGACAACTGTTCAGTGATGTCTCCGTGATCGCGAGGGTGAAAACTGGTAGCGATCACCGAATGGTGAGAGGCACACTGAACCTAAACGTTAAGTTGGAGAGGTCTTGTCTAATGAAGTCAACGCTCCGTCCCCCTCGTGCTCTAGTCCAAAGTCCCGAAACCTTTCAGATCGAGTTACAAAACCGTTTTCAGTGCCTAGGAGATTGCAATGATGTGGACGATATTAATGATAAGCTCGTGGAAACTGTCTATGCGGTCGGGGCCAATTTCTGTAAGACCCGCCGCAGCAGAACACAAAAACTCTCCGATCACACTCTTAATCTCATGGCTGTTAGAAGGAAAATGAAGCCGCAGTCTCCAACAGATTTGACAGCATACAGGCAATTGAACAGACAGATCTCCAAAAGCATGCGGCGGGACTTACGCAACTTCAATACAGCTTGTATTGAAGAAGCGATCGAGCGAAACCAAGGCTCCAAAGTCTTCGCCAGAGATCTGTCTGCCAGAAAGAGCCAACTGTCAAAGCCGAAGACCGAGTGTGGCAGCATCGTTTCCGGGACACCTGAGATTTTGAGTGAGATTGAGAGGTTCTATGGGCAGCTGTACACCTCATCATCGGACCCATACGCAAGTGTGAGTAACGATCCATGAGTGCGTCTTATCCGACACTATTCCGAAGATATCCGGGACGTCAGTCTGAGCGAGATTAGAATGGCTCTCCAGCACCTTAAAAACGGCAAGGCCCCAGGTGAGGATAGAATTACAGCGGAGCTTCTGAAAGCGGGTGGAAAACCGGTACTTGAAGTCCTTCAGAAGCTCTTTAATTTCGTCCTCCATGGTGGCACTACTCCGGAGGCGTGGAGCAGAAGTGCGGTGGTCTTGTTCTTCCAGAAAGGCGATAACGCTCTCTTGAAGAACTACAGATTACATACACTACATACACATTACAGAACTACGATTTCCCTTCTGAGCCGCGTCTACGTGCTGTTTTCGAGAGTCATTACGAATCGTCTCGCGCGCAGACTTGACGACTTCCAGCCTCCCGAACAAGCCGGTTTCCTAAAAGGTTTTAGTACCATAGACCACATACACACCCTTTGGCAAATTATACAGAAGACCGAAGAGTACAAATCTGCCATTTTGCCTTGCGTATGTGGACTATGAGAAAGCCTTTGATTCCGTCGAAATTTGGGCGGTGCTACAGTCCCTTCAGCAGTGCAAAGTTGACTGTCAGTATATCAAAGTGCTGAAGTGTTTGTACAGTAGGGCTACGATGGCTATCCGAGTACAAAATCAGAGTACGAAACCGATCCAACTGCAGAGAGGTGTAAGACAGGGTGATGTTATATCCCCGAAACTCTTCACCGCTGCATTGGAAGACGTTTTCAAGCTACTGGACTGGAAAGAAGACGGTATTAACATCAGTGGCGAGTACATCACTCACCTTCGATTTGCCGACGATATAGTCCTTATGGCAGAATCGTTGGAGGACCTAAGCACTATGCTCAATGACCTCAATAGTGTCTCCCAACGGATAGGACTTAAGGTGAACATGGACAAAACAAAGATCATATTTAATGTCCATGTCACACCTATGCCGGTAGTTGTTGGGAGCACTAAGCTCGAAGTTGTTGACGAGTATGTTTACCTGGGACAAATAGTCCAAATAGGTAAGTCAAACTTCGACCGAGAGGTCAATCGACGGATTCAACTCGGTTGGGCAGCTTTCGGGAAATTACGGCACATCTTCTCGTCAGGTATACCTCAAAACTTGAAAACAAGACTGTATAACCAGTTGTTGTTGTTGCCAGTGATGACCTATGGAAGTGAGACATGTTCCTTCACTGCTGGCCGGATGAGGAAGCTCAAGGTCGCTCAGCGAGCTATGGAGAGGGCTATGCTCAGAGTTTCTCTGCGCTAATTTAGAAAACGCAAACTTAGAAATGAGGATATCCGCAGTAGAACCAGAGTGACCGACATAGCCCAACGGATTAGTAAGCTGAAGAGGCAAGGGGCCGGCCATATAGCTCGAAGAACCGACAACCGATGGGGAAGAAAGGTTCTTGAGAGGCAGCCTCGTACCGGCAGGCGAAGTGTAGGGCGTCCCCCTACTATATGGAGTGACGACCTGGTAAGACATGCAGGACGTCGATGGATGCAGGTGGCTCAGGACCATGCTTTGTGGCATTCGTTGTAGGAGGCCTATGTTCAGCAGTGGACTTGTGAAGGGCTGTAATGATGATGATGATAATGATGAAAATCTTAACTGGTATTACAGCATATTTTAAGGCTGAACTTTATTAAGTATTCTTAGAACCGAAGTTCGTGGAACTCCAGTTCGTGTTATTCTTATTGAACTTGAAGACGGACCTCTTTGGACTTCTGCCACAACTTTGTCAACTTGATTCGGATTCCGGGGTACTGGTTCGCAAGATTGATTGCGACCGGGGACACGTCCATCCAACAGGGTGTTATGAACGTTAAGAAAAACCCTATAATCCAGGTAACGCTCTAGTCCTTCTTGCCTCTCCAGTGCCTCTTGACAAGCCCTTCCAGCTGAACAACCGTTGCCTTGTACAACACCATAATAAAATGCATATCTGCGTATTGGCTTACTGACTAACTCATGATACCGCACAAAGACAATATTCGTGAAGCAAACAAGCACAGGTTATCGTGAGGCAAATCAGTATCCAGTTAACACGGTGAAAGTAGTACAAAGGAACGAAAATAACGTCAAACGCCAATAAACGAGCAGTTTCAACGACTAAACTAATGAACTAGTTCATTAGTTTAACTCTCAGCCATGCAAGTTTCCTCGTGATGTTTTCCTTCGTAATTCAACAGTAAAAGTATTATAACTAATAAATAAAAGAAAACTTTGTGTCATTATTATATATTTTATTTATATTTCATAAGAGTAATTGTGGTCGTGTTCTTAAAGCGGCCAAACTCTAGAATCCCTGTTGTGAAAGATGTACCCGCTAATATGTTTCCCAAGTTCATTACTTGGTGATTTTAATTTTCCGTATTCAGCTTTTCGAATGGTATAATCGGAACTTGTAAACGTTTCTCTTTTTTCATAAAAAATAAATCTTTTAGGATAATCTGCTGCGCTCACTTTTAAGTGCTATAGCCATTTTATTTCAACTTTTCACAATGAAATCAAAGAAAGCACTCACCTGAGAGCGAAATGACATTTATAAAATTAGCCTTAGTTCCAATTTTGTCCATCTGAACAGTTAAGTTGGTGGCACTGTACATCAAATCATTCGATTCGATTGATCAATCTAATCTGGTGTGTTTCTTTTTATTTTAATCTGGTAGTACATTGCACCCCGCTAATTTTAGACCTATTTATGTACTACCAACTCTCAGTCAAATTAAAAAAATTATAGATCAATTGTAAAAAAAAAATACAAATTAACTACTCCATAAAAATCAATTTGGTTTTACAAGGGATCGCTCGACGACTGACACCAGTGTTGAGCCTATGAAATATATTTTTAATGTCTGGGAGAATTCACAGGATGCCTTAGGTATTTTTTTGTGATCTTTCCAAAGCTTTCGATTGTGTTCATCATAAGATATTAATCAGGAAACTACAACATAACGGTGTTAAAAATATTGCGCTTAGACTTATTACTTCATATTTGAGTAAAGAACTAAAAAAGTCGTGACCAATGGTAAAGGTTCCTCCGGATCGGTAATATCAATGGGCGTTCTTCAGAGCTCGATTATTGGCCTTTTCCTGTTCTTATGGTATATATTCTTCGGTGGTTTCTTTTTCAAGCTCAAACGGCAGTCAATTAATTATGACGATGTAAATACGAAATTAGTACATTGGTTTAACGCCAATAATTTCCTCTTAAACGGCAATAAGACAAAATTTATTAAATTTACAATACCTAAAATGTAAAGATTAAGGTCTCTTTCTGAACTATTAGCTATATTTTATATTAATTAGATTAAAATAAATAAACCAAATATTCATTCATTCAAGATATTCATAAAAATAGAAAAATTAAAAAAAGTTAAAACGAGCAAAATATTAAAGAGCAAAATATCGAGGCATTGTTTTGTATATTAATATAATACACTAGAAACTGAGAAACTTTTATTTAGAACTAAATTCTTAACTAAATGACATTGTGTAACACTTAACCTCAGTGTCAACTAGCAACATCAGGTGAGCGGAAGATTATTAGCCCTCATTGCAATATGTATCTTGACATTAAAACAAATAAAATAACTGCAAGTACCTGTGCGTAATAGAATCGTGTGGATGACAGTTGACAGGTCACTAGAACGTAACTTGGGTGCGTTTGTAAGATACCACAAAATTTTAAATGATGAGAAAATAACATTGAATTTTTTAATTAATTTTCTCTATTCTATTATGACTATAAGATTAACATTAATTTAAAAAAATTCACCTACAGAATTTTTTAATAATAAAATTATAAAAGTTTAATTTGTTTCACTTGCGTGCGCAATTACGTACTATGCTTACAAAACACAGCAATAAACTCAAAAATCGAAAGTAAAATCAATATAAACTCTACTGGATATTACAACGGCCGATATGTACTTCATACAAAGTGAAAAGGACTGGCGTAGATTATACAGATTAGTGTTGCCAGGTGTCACGATTTGCACGGGACATCTCAACTTTTGGGTCTGCTGACACGTCCCGATTCACCCTTATAAACCAATAATAAATTTTACTCAAACTCAAAAAACTCAAAACGCCCTCCCTTTTACTTCATATACTTACCGCGTTAGTGCAAGAGGCAACTTCAAATTTAAAAAAAATTAAGTAGGTACAAAAGAAAGGTTGTTTATTAGTTAAAGGTAAGTAATAACACTGTTTCCAAAAGTTATTTGCTTATATTTTGTAACGTATGGAATAAAGTAGTCAGAAGGAACTGAAAATAAAATATAAAGTTATAGTAAAATTATTTTGTCCGTGCAGTTGGGGTCATAAATCATAGCTCAGCCTCAGACCGGCTAGGGTGGTGAGCATGTTGCGCGGGCACAACGCAACAAAATTTGTTTTTGAGCATTCACTCTCTGAATTTCTTTAGTAACACAATGGCTACTCCTTTGATTTGTACCAAAACGGCAGAATTTATTCAAAATAATCTTTTGCCTGTTGGCAATATACCAGCACAAGCACGTGTTGTTATCAACAATGTTTTAACATTTTTCACTGAAATGATAATAGATCCCGAAAAGTTACAGTGTTAATTTCTGCCGTTCTCGTGAATTTGCTGAGGCAATATCTGGTGTGAGTGTTAGAGCAGTTGACAAAATTAAAAAAGAGTGTATAAAGGAGGAAGTTAGCTCTCCGCGAGAAAATTGTACAGTAACTGTTTTAGACAACTTTGACAAAAGTGTAATGAAACAAATAGTGTCATCGTTTTATATTTATTTTAAATTATTCCTATTTTAATAAATACGTTGTTTTATCTAATTTTTTTTTTTAATTTTTATCACTAACCCACATAATGACAAAACTAAATACACTATCGATAATGATTATCGACAACAATAATGCGCATCACTATGCTCGCCCCTAAGGCCCGTGAGTGGGAGAGAGAGCAAAATACTCCGATGATTTATGACCCAAACTGCACGGAAAATATAATCCTAGTATAGTCGGTGTACCGTTCTAGTACACGGTAACATGTACCTTGTTACATAGTAGCATCTATAGCAAATATACCCCCTATAAGGCAATATATAGGGAAGGCCTATGTTTAGCAGTGGACTTAAATAAGCTGTAACGGTAAGTGGTTGTTGTAATAGTAATAAGATAAATGTAATAGTAAGAGGATAAAAACTATTGGTAAATCCAATTGTGCATGCCCTAAGCACATTAAAAAATTACGTATAACATGATTATACGGATTTTTTAAAAGTAGTTTAAATACACACAAGTTTTCACTTATAACCTTATTATACTTCCAATTTTCCGATAATTTATGTCAAACATCAATTTCAAAAGCTTGAAAATCCTAAAGTGCACGACTCATAATGCTCATATGATCATCATCACCAATCAGGTCACTCCATAAAGTCCAAGACGTATTTAAGTATAAATATATACATCCTACTTACTTTTAGTACGTACTACTATTATTTATTCTGTGCTTTTAAAGTATTGCAATAAAAATCTCTGATTATTATAATAATCAAGTATGTATGAAATTTGGTTTTTTGAATATTTTGTATTTGTACAGCGATCTTTTTGAGCTGCTCCAAACAACCGATACAGTATCCACTCACGACGGTGGTTGACGCCGAAGTGAGTGAGTGAGCAAGTCTATTTAGTAAAATAATTTAATACAAGGCTGCTAAAACATCGAAAATTTCGACATTTCGCAGCCGAAAAAAATTATAACTAAAAATACATTCCATGGCTTCCCACATGATAGATGAAAAGATTAAAAAATAGATTGCGTTAAACAATTGATATTTTCAAAAGTTATCGTGTTTATGGTAAGGTGGGGCACAGTGTTACACGGGGTACACTGTTACAATGTACATATCTCCTTCTCTGTCTTTAAATTTTTTAATATTAGTATACAGTTTTGACAAGCGCATAAGCAGCCATCTTAATACAGTTGTCGTTGCCCCAGGTTGTACCGCGTTGAAGAGTTATCTAACAAAAATCGAATTTGGATGATAAAACGTGAGAATAATCACGTTAAAGTTTTATATTTTTTCTCTGAGGTTTTGCATTTAGGTAATTGATTGTTATTTTCTTCTGTTTATTGTATATTTAGCGACAAATTATCGTTATATAGTTTTTTGTAAATAAAACCTAAAAGGCTCATTTGAATTTATTTTTCTGATTGCTTCGCCTGGGGCACTATATTACGTGGCACTGTGTGACTGTAACAATGAGCCTCAAGGATCTAATTCTTGTTCTTTTGAAGGTATACGAGAAAATTGTGCGAAATCATGATTACAAAATACTGGAAAGATAAAAAGATGGCAGGAGTTGGTTGGTTATACGGATTTAGAACACGCCATGCGGATTTAACGTTGAGAAAACCGCAACCTTGCAGCTTGACGCGCGCAACATCATTCAATTGCCATAGCGTGAATATATCCACCAGCAATTTCGAATATCTTATGCGGCGATGCCCTAGTTTCGCAGACAGTAGCAGATTTTACTGATTGGATGAAACTGGAACAACTACTGTCCAAAAACCTAAAAAAGTATTCCGGTAAAGGGAGCTGAACAGCTGAATAAAGAAACGAGCGCCGAAATAGGAATACTGGTTACTACGTGTTGTGCAGTATCTATAACGGGATCATCACTATCTCCGGCAATGGCGTTCCCAGAAAACAATTACCGACATTCATTGTTTTCTATTATTTTAATGTTGTAACATTGTATACCCCTTACCCTGTAACAGAGTACCCCAGATGCGGGGCTCATTGTTACAATCGACTGATTTTATTAAAGTGCCATTTTAAGTAGGCTGTTGCTAATAATAGTTAAGTTTAAATAATTATAAGTAAGAAGAGACTATTAAAGTTAATATCCATGCTAGTTAAAAGTTGATTAAATTAATATTTTCGTCACTACATTACCGTTTTTTTTTTGTAACACTGTGCCGCATCTTACCCTACCACTCCACGCGGACTTGATAAATCTGCACCCATAAGCCACGAAAATCACTTTTTTATGTAAAAACAGTAATTAATCGATTTAATAAGTTCAACAATAATTTATCTTTCTGACAATGTGCTTTTTATATAATTTATATGTTCAATATGAATGTTAGATACAATTTTATGCGACAAATCGTTGGAGTCTTGATTTTAGGCGCTATTAGAACCATACCTACGTGCTTTGCGCTTAAGGCATGCAAAAGACGGAACATTTTTTTATTTTATCTTTTTTTTAATAGGATAAGGGCGACAAACGAGCACACAGTCCACCTGATGCCTGAGTTGCTGCGGCCCATAGACATCTACATCTATCCTCTATTACAAATCAAAATATAGATGCGTTGTCACCCGTGAGGACTAAGATGGAATGCCTCATTTCCAGTAAAAAGGGCCTCCGGCCACCTGCACTCACCAAGCGAAACGCAGAGGTAAACCTACCTCTACTTCACGCTGGTTTTCTGTGAGGTCGTGGTACCACCCCGGTTCGAGCCGGCCCATCCGTGCGACAGCAAAAACTGCCGCGTGGCTCTACCATTGTTAAAAATTATTATCTCGGCGGAACGCAGGTGCTCCGTGCGATCTTTAGGGCAGAGTTGCTGAGGTGAGCGATGTCTGCGTAAATAAATAGAAATTCTATCATAGGTATATACTTTATTCTGCTATCTTTGAAAACGCCATTTTTATTGAAAACAACCTCACCATAATATTCACGATATATCGAAATTATAACACATTGAACTTTTTGGAGTATGAAAATTTGTATTTTTACGTGATTTATAGTGATAACGCACACTATACTAGAATTATTTTGTCCGTACCCTTTGGGTCATAAATCATCGCAGTATTTCGCTCTCTCTCCCACTCACGGGCCTTAGGAGTGAGTACAGTGATGCGCATTATTGTTGTTGATAAGCGTTATCAATAGTATATTTAGTTTTGTCATTATGTTGGTTAGTGATAAAATAATACAAAAAATACAAACACTCACGACTGTCACCCAGAGGGATAGGCAGAGACTACGGACTTCCATTTGGCGCGATCCTGACACACGTCTCTCACCTCCTTTACATCCATATATTTACGCATACACGCTCGTCGGTTAAGGGTACTCCTTATCTGGCCCATTTTCAATGTATCGCCGATTTGGTCGATAAATCTTCGTCTAGGGCGTCCCTTCCCGACTTTGCCGTTCACTTATGAAACATAAATTTGCTTTGTCACTCTTTCTTCGTTCATTTTTTTTACGTGACCAAACCACCAAAGCATTCCTTTTTTAATCCTAGTCACAACGTCATCTTGCAAACCACACTTCTGTTATCACACTATTTCTCACCCTGTCATTCAGATTCAACCCATGCATACTCCGTAATGACCGCATTTCTACAGCCTTTTTTCTACTCTCATGCTTCTTCTGCCATACCCAACTTTTACTACCATACATTAAGTAGGGACTAACACAGCATTATGAATTGCCATACGTGCCTTCTTTGACACATTCTGACTCTTCATAATAGCGTGTAGAGCCCCTTTAACTCTATTTCCTGCGTTCACTCGTCATTCTATATCCTTATCATATCTACCATCCCTGCTAAATAAACATCCCAAATATTGTCTAACACAGTTACTGTATAAGGCCGATAGACGCTTTCTCGCGGAGAGCTAACTTCTCCCTTTATACACATTTTTTTGTCGATCGCTCTAACACTCACACCACTTATCGCCTCAGCAAGTTCACGAGAACGGCAGAAATTAACACTTTGTAACTTTTCGGGATCTATTTTCATTTCAGTGAAAAATGTTAAAACATTGTTGATAAAAACACGTGCTTGTGCTGGTATATTGCCAATAGGCAAAATATTATTTTAAATTCTGCCGTTTTGGTACAAATCAAAGGAGTAGCCATTGTGTTACTAAAAAAATTCAGAGAGTGAATGCTCAAAAACAAATTTCGTTGCGTTGTGTCCGCGCAACATGCTCACCACCCTAGCCGGTCTGAGGCTGAGCTATGATTTATGACCCCAACTGCACGGACAAAATAATTTTACTATAACTTTATATTTTATTTTCAGTTCCTTCTGACTACTTTATTCCATAAGTTACAAAATATAAACAAATAACTTTTGGAAACAGTGTTATTACTTACCTTTAACTAATAAACAACCTTTACCACTCCAGTTAGCTCGGCTATCTTCAGTTTTTTAATATTAGTTTTTGGTTCGATCTACGGAGAATGAGCTTACAGTATCTTGAAGTATTGCAGTGGTATGCTTGGGTTTGGATTTCATTTTGTTAAATATAGGATCCCAAGCAGATGGTAGCACCCATGGTACGATTCACCATTTAAATATCGGTTGGTATTTAAATGGTGAATCGCACCATCATCCATCACAGTTAGTTACCATGGGAAAATCTTTGTTTCAGAGAGCACGAGGGATCGATCTGTGACAGAAAACATCGGGCCGCCGAGCTTCAGCACGTCAAGCAAGTATTGCATGCAAGATAAGAAGCTTCGGGTCCCGCGCCTATGTCACTTGTGCCTGCTGTACTACCCTATGTCAGAGGAGTCACAGACAAGGTTGGCTACATTTTGAAGCGAGCTTCTATTAAAACATACTTCAAGCCTCCGAAGAAGATTAGTCAATTTTTACCATTCGCTAAGTGAAATATCCCTCTACAAGATGCAGGAGTGTACAATCTTGATTGTGAATGTGGTCTCTCTCACATAGGACAAACAAAAAGATCCATTAAAATCCGCGTGAAAGAACATATAGAACATATGACGTGAGGCACCGACGCTATGGGAAGTCTTCAGTCTGTGCACACGTTCAAGATCGTCCCGGTCATTACATCAGATTTGATAGACCACAGATCCTCGCAAAATAATACCCATTCCTACCAAGGATGATACGCGAGGCAATTGAAATTTAAAAAAAACATCCTAATTTCAATAGAGAAGATGGATGGGTGCCGCCTTCTGCTTGGGATCCTATAATTAACAAAATTAAATTCAAACCGGTACTTGAAGTCCTTCAAAAACTCATTAATTCCGTACTCCATGGCGAGTCATTACGAATCGTCTCGCACGCAGACTTGACGACTTCCAGCCTCCCGAACAAGCCGGTTTCCGAAAAGGCTTTAGTACCATAGACTACATACACACCCTTCGGCAAATTGTACAGAAGATAGACGAGTACAATCTGCCACTTTGCCTTGCGTATGTGGACTATGAGAAAGCCTTTGATTCCATCGAAATTTGGGCGGTGCTGGAGACCCTTCAGCGGTGCCAAGTTGACTGTCGGTATATCGAAGTGCTCAAGTGTTTGTACAGTAGAGCTACGATTGCTATCCGAGTACAGAATCATAGTACGAAACCTATCCAACTGCAGAGAGGTGTAAGACAGAGTGACGTTATATCCCCGAAACTTTTCACCACTGCATTGGAAAGTGTTTTCAAGCTGCTGGACTGGAAAGGATGCGGTATTAACATCAATGGCGAGTACATAACTCACCTTAGATTTGCTGACGATATAGTTCTTATGGCAGAATCGCTGGAGGACCTAAGCACTATGCTCAATGACCTCAATAGTGTCTCCCAACGGATAGGTCTTAAAATGAACATGGACAAAACAAAAATCATGTTTAATGTCCATGTTACACCTATGCCGGTAGTTGTTGGGAGCACTAAGCTCGAAATTGTTGTCATATGTCGCTCAGCACTGTTTCTTCTGCAGGTCGACCAAGAACAGCGGTCACGCCTGAAAACATCGCAGCTGTGCGAGTTTGGGTCTTCGAAGACGAGGTCAAACCAACGAAAGTGGTTCGCACCCGCAGTGTGTCAAAGAAAATGGTTGCTACGTTTGTCTCGAAGAAGGGGCATGTTGCTACAATTCCTTTACAGGAATGAAGAACGGTCACCACTGAGTGGTATATCGCGGTTTGTTTGCCAGAAATGATAGAATGATGCCTCGGAAGACAAATGATTTTTTGAAGCAGAAACACGATGAGCTGATGAGCCATCCTCCCTACAGTCCTGACCTAAGCCCAAACGATTTCTTTACATTCCCTAGAATGAAAGATTTATTACGCGGTCAACGGTTTTAAGACCCCGAAGCAGCTGTGGAAGCGTATAAATCAGCCATTTTGTCAACGTCAACTTCAGACTGGAATTACTGTTTTAATGATTGGTTTGCACGAATGGAAAAGTTCTTCGAAAAACAATAAAATACAATTTAGCTATACCGTGCATGTGGTTTTTCTTATTCCCGATCATTTTAGTGTGCCCCTCGTATAGGAAACGATATATATATACGGAACGGATTTCATTTCTCGATCGACGGAGCCGCAGCCGTGCGCAGTTGGCGTGACTTCTATAAATTAAAAATATCATTTCCTATCATTAACTAGCTTTACCTCGCGACTTCACCCGCGTGTAATTTATTACGATTGGATTTCATGGGTTTTAATTTTTTTCCGCGGAAACCTAATTCTTTTTCTAAATTACAAGTAGCCTAAGTTCCTCCTTATAACATCTGCTATCTGCCACTGAAAGTCTCGTCAAAATCGGTTCAGCCGATTCGGAGATTAACCGGAACAAATAGACAGATAGACAGAAAAACAGACAAAAATTATAAAAATTGTATTTTTGTTATAAGTACCGTATGTACATTCATAAGCATTTAGTAAAAAACTGTTATTTTGACATTACAAACAGACAATTTAATTTAATTTGTTTGTATAGATATATATTAATAGACAGGAAATTATATTAAATAAGATTTAGATATTACTACGAGTAAATATCATTTAATTCATCTATATACATGATATTTTATAGGAGTCACGCAAAACAAACGCCTCCGTCGATCGAGAAATGAAATCCGTTGCGTTTGAACTAGCACTGTTGATAAAATATCGATATATCGAAAAATCTATTTTATTATTAAGAAATATCGATATTTCTTTCTAAAAGTTTTGGACGACATATAAGTACATGAAATATAAGTTTGATATTGAAATATAGATATTCAACAGTCGATATATAATTTTAAATAATTTATTTTTTTATTTTTTCTCGTAAATCATCCATCGTATACTTAAATCCTAATCCTTGATGGACCCAATCTACTATACTTTATTTACACTATATTATGTTTTAAATTTTTCCCCAGTTTATCTATTTGCTTATTACCCTAAAAAGAAATATAATTTTGTATCTCTGTGATATTAAAATCACTATAATCTATGAAACTTAGTACTACATTATTTACTGAGTTTTGGCAGGAACTTGACCATCGACGGATGGTTGCTTTACAGCGGGCGCTAACCATCTGATCTACCACGGCTCATTAAAAATTACTAAAATTTTTTACAACATTTTCATATTTGTTTAATAAATATACTAAATTATAAACTGTGTAAATCATTTCTAAGCAATAAGCATCTATATATCGCTTATGTTTTCGATATATAAAACTCCGATATTGATATATTTATAATTATCGATATATTGAAGATCCGATATTTTAAAAATATCAATAGCCCTAGTTTGAACTGATCAGTTGGAATGATCAGTTGAACTGACCGTGTGTGTCGAACTTGTTTTGGATTAAATCCGTTTGAAATGATCAGTTGAACTGACGTCAGTTTAACTGACCCTGTGTGGGGACCATAATTCTGCTGTACCTGTACAATACCCGGCCTGTCTCAGAGTTAACAACCAGTAACTAGTGCCTCTAGGCACGCTAGAGGCACTAGAAGCTAATTGAGAAATCAGTTGCGCGCTTAGTTGATGCGCAATTTTTGATATTTATTTTTTTGTTATGGTTATGAGTTATGACTTACTATTTTAAATAAAATGTATATGCCTACTGCTAAGTTTATTGTATAAAATGATTTTTACATAAACATTGATTAAACGACTTCTGGGGTATGTACTATTTTTTCATGTACAAATATTATAATTAACTTAGCAATCTAAAACTGTTGTCAGTTTTAATTAAAAATAACGTAAGATCATCATCATCAGCATAAATATTGACCCACTGCTAGAACACAAGGCTCCCCTTATAAGGAGGGGGTTTGAGCAGTAGTAGCACGCGTCACAATACGGATTGGTGGACGGAGTACTTGATAATGAGTACTTCTTTAGATTCCCTTAAGTCGCCTTTTACGACACGTACAGGCAGATATGGGGCGATGCTATCCACTCTTCTACCGGCATCATACAGCACGTAATAGTAATAAAGTATAAATAGATAGTAGTAGTAGGTAATAAATTTAATCTAACTCACATTGAACAATAATGTTTTTATGATCATTGTTATCATTATCGTGATTTTAAGTAGTTATGTAATTAATTTTAAGTGCCGTTTTCGAACAATAACTGTTTTTAACTTATAAATATGTACATAATGTTAAAAAATGATAATAAATTTATTGACCGAAATTTAAAAAATTAAATTATTATTATCCAAAATTATCTTTTTCCCAATTTCGTGACAACCGCCAGCATATGGCAACGACGGCGTAAATAGTTAATATCTACAAAGGCGTTCTAGGGCTCTGACATGGCATTACAAACAGTAAAATTCGACTTCAAAGATGACTGCGGCGGGCACTGACCGGTGGTCGGTGGCCGCTGTTCGAAGCAGGAGCGAGGGCTTGAACTAATCAATTTTGTTTATTTTTTACTTAACATAAAAAGTAATTTGTAAAGTTTGTTCTCAACATTACCCAAAAATATGTGATCACACAATTTTGAATGAATAATGAATGTGATTATACAAAGCTAATAGAATATTAGCTTTGTATAATCACATTCATTATTCATTACAGCCCTTCACAAGTCCACTGCTGAACATAGGCCTCCCCCAAGGAATGCCACAAAGCACGGTCTTGAGCTACCTGCAGCCATCGACTTCCTGCATGTCTTACCAGGGCGTCACTCCATCTAGTGGGAGGACGCCCTACACTTTGTCCGCCGGTACGAGGCTGCCACTCGAGAACCTTTTTTCCCCAACGGTTGTCGGTTCTTCGAGCTATATGGCCGGCCCATTGCCACTTCAGCTTACTAATCCGTTGGGCTATGTCGGTCATTCTGGTTCTACTGCAGATATCCTCATTGCTAAGTTTATCACGCAGAGAAACTCCAAGCATAGCCCTCTCCATAGCTCGCTGAACGACCTTGAGCTTCCTCATCCGGCCAGCAGTGAAGGACCACGTCTCAGTACCATAGGTCATCACTGGCAACACGCACTGGTTGTACAGTCTTATTTTCAAGTTTTGAGGTATACCTGACGAGAAGATGTGCCATAATTTCCCGAACGCTGCCCTACCGAGTTGAATCCGTCGATTGACTTCTCGGTCGAAGTTGGACTTACCTAGTCGGACTATTTGTCCCAGGTATAGTGCCACCAACTTATCTGTTCAGTTGACAGCGTTGCTAGTGGAGTGCTTACTATTGCCATTTAAGAAATTCACCGAGGAAATAGGTAACTACATATTAATTACACATAATATAAAATAAAACAAATTTCGTGTTAATATATTAAAATTGGTGAGAATTAGTGTTATTATATATATTGTTTAGGCCCAAACATGGGCATTGGAGACGACATCCAATCGCGTTTGACTCAGCGCATCGCCCGATGGTTTGAAGTGACGTGCGCGCCGCCAGGGGGGGGGGGGCGGTATGCCGCTTCCCGGCGTTTGGCCTTGTGAGCTAGGACAGTAGTTTGACCGCAGCGGCTCTGTCGACTAGTGTATTATTTGTGACCGCTGGATCGGTTTTGCGCGGCCAGTTTTTGGTTTTGGTGGTCTAGAATTTGAGTATTTGTGTGCGTCTAATTTACTATTGAATATTTGGGTTTCGTGTAGACCGCCTCGAATTGGTTTGTCTAAGTTGTATGTTTCGTGACAAGAGGCTTATATTGAATTTGAGTGATTAAAGTAACTTCGTTTGCAAGTAATTTACGTCAATTTGTATAGTGATTGCGTTTTGAAGTGCATTTGCAATCTTTAATTTGCTTGAGTGGCCTGTTAATATCGTACGAAAGAATCTTAGTTGTTGTGGGGAACGCGGAACTTTGTGACCCGAGAGAAGGTCGCATTCGGTTTCTAGAAATAATTTGTTGCTAAGTGAAAACGGAAGTTGAACTTTGGTCAACCGTTCATCAGCTCCGGTGGATCTTCTGTCCGATTAAATCGGGCCGTCAGGTCACATATATAAACACTACTACACACTACTTACATGCACCTCTCTTATCACCTGACTGGTACCCTGTGGTCAACCCTACCTCCTGAAATAGGTAAGTGCTTGCTTATTTGTCAGCCGTTTTTTATTGAACATTTATCCATAGGCCGTGGGCCCCGTCCTCTGTTGCCCGTCGATGGGATTACTCATGGGCCCTAATCCAGTCAACCTTTGTCGGGGCAACTCAGGGCGTGAACATATATTTTATAAAAATAATTGTGGTCGTGATCTCGGAGTTCAAGCGGCCGAATTCCAGGAATTTCTGTTTTGAAAAATGTACCCGCGTTATCTACTGGTTCCAATAATTCATCTTCTGAGTCACTGGAATCGCTTTTACTATCGCTCTGACACTATAATAAAGGGTTCATTTAAATACGCGTCTTTTAGTCTGTAATAATTTTCAATCTTTTTTACATGATTACAAGTGCTTATCCACTGCACCGGTGTAATTTTATGAAATTAATCTTTAATAATTTAGAACATTAGCAACACAAACTACGAAGCTAGGTACTTTAGATGAATTGCAGTAAATTGAGATAATTTTTTTTACTGTTTCACAAGTGCATTATTTGGTGATTTTAATTTTACATATCTGGCAATACTAACCTGTCGCGGCAACAACGCGTTCATACAGCTTTTCAAATGTTATAGTTGGGACTTGTACACGTTTCTTTTCTTTCATAAAAGATAAAACTTTTAGGATAATCTATCGCGCATCACTTTTAAGACCTTTAGGCATTTTATTTACATTTTTTAAAAACACTCACCTGATAGCTCAGACTAAATAATAGCTGACAGCTAAATGTCATTTACAATATGGCGGCTTTAGTTCCGATTTTTTCCACCTGAACAGATAAGTTGGTGGCACTATAAGCATACTCGTCAACAACTTCGAGCTTAGAATAAAACTAATTTTACGGATTTTATCGCGTATATTAACTTATTTTACATTCCCGACGTTTCAAGCACTTTACAGCACCCATGGTCACGGGGAGGACTGAGGTTTATGACGTCCCAATGTCATAGTTAACCACGGCTACCTCCAGATTAAAAATTATTAATTTTTGTTCCGATCTACGCAGTATAAACTTACAGTATCATGAAGTCTTGCAGTTGTATGCTTGGGTTGGGATTTAATTTTATTAATTATGGAATCCCAAGCAGATGGTAGCACCCAGCCATCTTCTCTATTAAAATTAGGATGTTTCTTGATTTCAATAACCTCGCGAATCATCCTTGGAAGGAATCGGTGTTCTTTAGCGAGGATTTGTGATCTATCAAATCTAATGTAGTGACGGGGGCGATCCTGTACGTGTTCACAGACTGCAGACCTCCCGGAGCGTCTATCTTCACATCAGCTATGTGTTCTTTAACGTGTAAATGTGGTCTCTCTTATATAGGACAAACTAAAAGATCCATAAAAACCCGCGTTAAAGAACACATAGCTGATGTGAAGAATAGACGCTCCGGGAGGTCTGCAGTCTGTGAACACGTACAGGATCGCCCCCGCTAAAGAACACCGATTCCTTCCAAGGATGATTCGCGAGGCATTTGAAATCAAGAAACATCCTAATTTCAATAGAGAAGATGGCTGGGTGCTACCATCTGCTTAGGATCCCATAATTAATAAAATTAAATCCCAACCCAAGCATACAACTGCAAGACTTCATGATACTGTAAGTTCATACTGCGTAGATCGGAACAAAAATTAATAATTTTTAATCTGGAGGTAGCCGTGGTTAACTATGACATTGGGACGTCATACACCTCAGTCCCCCCCGTGACCATGGGTGCTGTAAAGTGCTTGAAACGTCGGGAATGTAAAATAAGTTAATATACGCGATAAAATTCGTAAAATTAGTTTTATTCTAATTAAATGTGTAGTGTTCGCGTAAATATAAGAAATTATTATTCGAGCTTAGTGCTCCCAACAACTACCGGCATAGGTGTGACATGGACATTAAACATGATCTTTGTTTTGTCCATGTTCATCTTAAGACCTATCCGTTGGGAAACACTATTGAAGTCATTGAGTATAGTGCTTAGGTCCTCCAGCGATTCTGCCATAAGGACTATTTCGTCGGCAAATCGAAGTTGAATGATGTACTCGCCATTGATGTTGATACCGTATCCTTTCCAGTCCAGAATCTTGAAAACGTCTTCCAATGCAGCGGTGTAGTATCGGGGATATCACGTCACCCTGCCTTACACCTCTCTGCAATTGGATAGGTTTCGTACTCTGGTTCTGTACTCGGATAGCCATTGTAGCTATACTGTACAATCACTTCAGCACTTCGATATACCGACGGTCAACTTGGCATCACTGAAGGGACTGCAGCACCGCCCAAATTTCGACGGAATCAAAGGCTTTCTCATAGTCCACATACGCCAGACATAGTGGCAAATTGTACTCCTCGGACTTCTGTATAATTTGCCGAAGGGTATGTATGTGGTTTATGGTGCTAAAGCCTTCTTCTTAAATCCGGATTGTTCGGGAGGTTGAAAGTCGTCATGTCTGCGCGCGAGACAATTCGTAATGACTCTCGAAAACAGCACGTAGACGCGGCTCAAAAGGGAAATCGGTCTGTAGTTCTTCAAGAGAGCGTTGTCACCTTTCTTGAAGAACAAGACCACCGCACTTCTGCTCCACGCCTCCGGTGTAGTGCCACCATGGAGGACGGAATTAAAGAGCCTCTGAAGGACTTCAAGTACCGGTTTTCCACCCGCCTTCAGAAGCTCCGCTGTAATTCCATCCTCGCCAGGGGCCTTGCCGTTTTTAAGGTGCTGGAGAGCCATTCTAATCTCGCTCAGACTGACGTCCGGGATATCTTCGGAATAGTGTCGGATAAGACTCGCTCTTGGATCGTTACTAACACTTATGTGTGGATCCAACGATGATGTATACAGCTGCCCATAGAACCTCTCAATCTCACTCAAAATCTCAGGTGTCCAGAGAAAGGACGCTGCCACACTCGGTCTTCAGCTTCGACAGTTGGCTCTTTCTAGCAGACAGATCTCTAGCAAAGACTTTGGAGCCCTGGTTCCGCTCAATCGCTTCTTTAATACGAGCAGTATTAAAGTTGCGTAAGTCCTGCCGCATGCATTTGAAGATCTGTCTGTTCAGTTGCCTGTATGCTGTCAAATGTACTGAGGACTGCAGCTTCATATCCCGTCTAACAGCCATGAGATTAAGAGTGTGATCGGAGAGTTTTTGTGTTCTTCTGCGGCGGGTCTTGCAAAACTTAGCTCCAACCGCATGGACAGTTTCCAAGACCTTGTCATTCACATCGTCCAGTGCATTGCAATCTTCTAGGCACTGAAAACGGTTTTGTAGCTCGAGCTGAAAGGTTTCGGGACTTTGGATTAGAGCACGAGGAGGACGGAGCGTTGACTTCATTAGACGTAACCTACAACTTAACGTTTAGGTTCAGTGTGCCTCTCACCATTCGGTGATCGCTGCCGGCTTTCACCCTCGCGACCACTGAGACATCACTGAACAGTTGTCGTCTGGTCGTCATAATGAAGTCAATCATATTTTTTGTCGAACCGTCGGGGCTCGACCAGGTCCACTTCCTGTGGGGCCGCTTCTGGAAGAAAGAGTTCATCATAAAGAGTCCCTTTTTCTCCATGAAGTCGGCCAGCTGCTGGCCCCTTGGGTTCCGTTGCCCAATTCCGAAATTCCCTACTTTCAACTCACCGTTCTCTCTCTACTCTCTTGTGCCTAGTTTTGCGTTGACGTCTCCCATTAACACCGTATAGTGGGTTTTGGAGGAATGCATGGCTTTAGAGATATCCTCATACATTTCCTCCACCTCCTCATCGGGGTGTGCCGAGGTTGGAGCGTAAACCTGTATAACCTTCAGCAAATACCGTTTGGTGATTCTGAGTATAAGGTACGCAACCCTTGTCGACACACTCCCAATCTTTACAACGTTGTTAACAAGAGACTTGTGAACGATAAATCCGACACCTCCTTGGGACAGATGGTCGCCCTCCCGGTGATAGGACAAATTGCCGGATTCGAGGATTACCTTGTCCTCTCCCTCTCTTCGGACTTCGGATAATCCTATGACATTCCAGCGCAACTTGTCTATCTCTTCTTCCAGCTCCAGGATCTTCTCGTCAGTCCTCAGGGTGCGTACGTTATAAGTTGCCAGGTGACAACCGAACCTCCACGGGAGATTTTTAGCACCCCCTGCCCCGCCGTTACCATGGTCGCCACCGTAGCCAGGAATAGCGGGGCAGCCGGGGACTGGGGGCCGTATCTTCGTTACTTTCATGGGGGGTATATTGCCATAGTTGCCACGCTTGGCGAGCGGGTTGGCAGCCGCAGTTTTTTTTATTGTTGTTTTGCTGTTATCAGAAAGATGTTGCTGCCCATCCTCTGCCTCAGTTTCCTTCTGTCGCCTTTTACGACACCCACGGGAAGATATGGGGTAGTGAGTATTCTTACCCGCCACTACACGGGGTGTGATCTCATATTATACCTAAAATACTTATGGTTATACCAGGTAGTATAAATAAAATGATCTTGAATTTTTGACACAAACTTATATATTAATTTCAGTTATATGTTAGTTTCAGTATATTAATTACAGTTGCAGTTTAATAAACTCCCTTTACGTTTTAATTAATAGAAAATAATGAGTTATTTTTAGGACATTGAATCAGTACAACCCGTGAAACATAGAATTAAGCAATGATGCATTTTTTACTTAAATTAAAAATAATGGGCGTTAGCAGTTGCGGTAAAGCTATATAAAATTAATTTGTTAATTTATAGAGTCCAACAGCTTAAGGTGGAAGCGCCAGGGCGGCGTATGTGCTTATAGGATTATAATCATTATAACCATCAATACAACCTTCTAAGTTCGTATAATTAAATTGTATGGCTATTTGCAGAAAATTTCAATTTCACGGGCTACCCTGGCGCTTCCACCTACGAAGTTTAATTTGTAATGTGTTATCAGTTATCATGAAATAGGATGTACAGGTTATGGTCTTGATTTTGGATGCAAAATAATTTTCTAGTACCTACGTATTGATAGAACGATGGAACGTTGGCGCAACATTACTTAATCTATGTTAACAAATGCCACAGGTACCGAATTCGAGATCATGAACAATCAAAGATAACAGTAGGTAAACCCTCTATTGAATGAACAACCCCCCAGTGAATGAACAAAACACATTTTACGAAACATACATTTTTTTTTTGTTATACAACATTATTTTTTTAATCTGGTTATATACCTTTCATCTGTCAGTCTTTTATTTACAACATGGCATCTTTGTAATAACTAGGAATTTTGTTTGGGATAATTTGTACGGGTAAGTCTAATTTCCAGGCAAGAAGTAAGTTCTTTTGGCTTTAACTTTATAGTATCATTTATACCAATAATGATCGAATTAGTAATTTATAGAGTAGAAGAACATTGTTTAAACTTTAAACTAAATACACACTAGTATTGAATTGATTATTGATGCTGGGGTAAAAATGAAATAATTAGGTATATATTTTCTGTATTATTAAGTCGACATTTTTTTTGCGTGTGGTATATAACATGTTTAGATTTCTTGAGTTATTATTGGAGAAAACGTATTTGTTAAACTATAAAGGCTAGTTAACGAATACTAGTAATTTTACATCACAGTTCAATTTCCGGTCCTAATATTGCAGTAAATGAATCAGAACACTTGATTGTTCATTTACTGGTTTATCTATAAAACATTATTTTAGGTAGATATGGATCCTAATAAATAATATAATCGATATCAATATACTGAACAGGCTTTAGAAAAAGCCTTGGACGCGATTAAGAGTCGTCTATTATTCCTTAGTAAAGCGAGCAAGTTTTACAATATACCAAAATAGACACTACATAAAAAACTAACCAAGTTCCGCCAGGGAGGAAAATGAGGCCACGGACTGAATTAACCACTTTTGAATAAGAAAAAATTGTTGAGTGGATCATGAATAAAGCAAAATTTGGATATTTCATGCATCCAGATGAAGTAATCCGTACCAGACGGTAATTCCGTAGCCGACCGCAGACAGCAGTACCAGACGACGTGTCGTCGCGACACTACTGGTTTCTATGTAGTTCTATGAAATACCATGAAATACCTTCCGTAGCTAGCGACATGTCGTTTGCCGGAGCGGCAGACGACATGTCGCCCGACCGCAGATCAATAGTGCCGCCAACGCCCGAGCGAGATGTTGAATTTTTCTCAAAAAATGAGTTTCACCGATTCCGTGGTAGAGAAACTGATAAACCAGGAGGCCCAATATCCCGCACTGTACGATACATCTCACAATAATTATTTAAACAGTGTGACAAAAGATAATATTTGAAAAAATATAGGAAAGGAGTTATATAAAAGCGGTAAATAGGTACCTATTTATATATATGACCTTTATGTGACTAGATATACCTGAAACACTTATCTAAAGGGGCGAGATCATGATTGGTTTAATTTATAATATTACCTAATACTTCGTTTTTTACTTTATTTGATTTATAAAGTAAGGTGGGTGGACCATGGAAGGCCATGCTCCTTTGAAGGCCAACTATTGAAAAGTCGTAGTTATTGACATGTAAAGACATATTCCTTTTGCTATACACAAAGATCCATCAAACTCAAGGCCACAGATGCGGCGGCGAGTCGCTGGCGCCGCATCTGTGGCAGCACGATCTCACGTTATGTAGACTTTGGTCGTCGACGTTATAATTGTTATTCGCGCGCACAGCAAAACGTAATTTTTTAGTTAAATAACCTATTATTATCTTATTTTTTTTTACTGTGAATTGTCGTATAAGCATATGTTTATGGTACTAAAGGAAAAAAATAGTTTTGCCTCGATTTAAGTTAAAATATTGGTAGTGTTCCTAGAAAAGCCGGTGGTTCCTTATAAGGCCAAGCAAAAATTTGACGGTTGGCCTTGCTGGGGCACCTGGCCAATGGGCCTTACAAGGAACTTCCACAAACCATGAACATATGAACAGTTAGGTACTGTTGCAGTTGTTTTATATTTATAATATTTTTATTTATAAGGGTTATTAAACTTTTTAACTCATATTGAATAGACATTTTTTCACAATTATTTTATTTCCAGTATATATTTAAATTTCTTTTATGGGAAGGTTATGTTTGAAAATAAACTAAGCTAATTTACATGAAAAGTAACGAACATAAAATATATTTGCATGTTAAAAACGGTAAAGTATGTGATAAAGTAAGTAGGTATGTGAGTTAAAGAATCGTTGATTTTGAACAGTCCTGACCTCAAGACTGACTATGTGCCATGATAAGTTTGTAATAATTACAGTACTTAGTCTGTAGCGTCCATTATTTTATTATAATATAAAAAATCATTGATAATTGTTAGTTTGGCCTTCTTAGGAACATTTTGGCCTTACAAAGAACGGACCCATAAGAAGGTTAAAAAAAAACTTTTTATTTTCATTATAAAACGCGTTGGCAAGTTATTTGATGTCAATATAATACTCATTACTACTATTTTTAAATAATTTCTATTAATATATTCTTAGTTATACGATGGTGTTCAAGTAATGTTCGTTGAGTTTTTTATAAATGATAAAAATATACTGAGCATTTAATGTTTCGCTTAAATGAAAAAGCTTATAATGTAGTTTTAGTAAAAGCGGATAATTAAACGAAATTAATAAAAACGAAAAATATTAATTATTACAACTCTATTTTTAAGTTGTACGACTGATGTATAATATTGGCCTTGTTTGGAGCCGTGTTCCTTGCAAGGCCATTTGGAAGGGCTTAATAAAACTTAAGTTTAATAAATAGTGATTAAAGCTAGGTTAAAAAAAGTGATTTCTATGGTACACAATAAAACAAATTATTACTTGATAATTTGTTTTCTTCATTTATGCAGTTAATAAACGAATAAAAAGTGTTTACTCGTTAGAGTGGCCTTCCATGGTCCACCCACCTTACACAATTACAAACATTCATTCACTGGCTTTCACTGTGTTCATTCACTGGAAACATCTATCCAGGCTTTGTTTTCGAGCCTAATAACTGAGGATGGTAGAAATTAAACAAGTAACCGGCTTGCTAAAGAATGCAACTTACTCAAAAATATTTTATATAAACAGAAATTTTCTTAACCGTTCATTCATTGGAGGGTTTACCTCAGTAGAATAGTAAACAATAATAATGGGTGTCTCACAGCAGACTTAGGACTTTAAATTTGAATATTTGAAAAACAGTTTGAACTGAGCGCGAGGGAGGGGCGCAGTAGACTTATGTTGTTTGTGCGGATTTGTTTAGTCATTGCCATTTTGTCGTGTCAGTTACAAATTACGATGTCGCAGTGGTCGAGCGCACACCGTGCTTGTGGAGGAGGAACGTACTAATACGGCACGGAGGTGATTTCGATCCCACTACAATATCAGACATTTACGAGATGGACCAATCAAAAACATGATTAGTAAATGGGTACAGAAGTTTCAAGCAACTAGTTCTGCTACAAAGCCCGGGCCCGAGCAAGAACGGAAGAAATAATAAACGAAATCGCAGCTAGCGTTCGTCACAATCCGCGCTTATCAATACGCGAGAGCAGCGGCTTTGAACATAGCCAAATCAACGAGTGCGAAATCCTAACTCTGCTGCGAGACGAAAAGTAATATACAATCAACATACGATTGGTTTGAAATATAGACAATTAAAGCTGAACTCACATTTGTTCGCGCCATACGCACCGAATTTTAAAATTTGTTGTACGAAATCATATGAAACCTCGCACATTACACCTGCATCGCAACTTAATGGATTTTCTACTAAAACTGGTGGTTTCGACTTTTGTTTCAAATTATATTTTTTAAGAAATTGAAATTTCTTGTATATTAAATGCAAATATCTAAAAAATCGTTCATCATTATATAACAAGTCTTTACATAAAGTATAATACTCTCCATACAATTGCCTTTTTAATTTAATACTATGAAACCAGAATCTGCTTTTTCTTCGAATTTTGTTTTCTTCTTCCTCTGCCAATAAGCGGGCTATTACAATATTTTTCCAAAGCGATTCCGAGCGATAAATGTCTTCAATCTAATCTATCTAATGTACCATTTCACACCCAAAAGATTTGCGTACGGTGCTGACGGTGCGTACGTGCAAATGTGTGAGGCCATCAGTAAAATCGGCGCGTACGGCGCGGACAAATGTGAGTTCAGCTTTATACGGAAATCAAAACTAATAATTATTACAGATTTAATTAAAAGATTTTAATAAGTCCGAAATACCTATCATATCACAATTATTAAATACTTTTTACGGTTCAAGTTCGAAATTACAAAGTTCCAATAGAAAATAAGAAAAATCATCACTTCATCATGAAAAAGATTCTATTCTAAACAAACAAACGTCTATTGGAGAGTAATGGCGATTGTCCACTGCCACAGTCATCGGGACGTCAAGGAAAATAAGATTATTTTTGGCCGAGATCAATATGACGAGACGGCGATCGTTTGTCCACCGCGACGATCTCGGTGATTCAGTCGGTTATTTGTATCGGTTGTGCGTCGGCGCGGTGCGACGTCACGGCTCCGGTGTGGATGAACACGTTTAAATGTGTTTTGTATTGCCGGTACATTGGCCCGTCGCAACCTCGGGCCGATCTAGCAGTCGCGCGGATGTACTCTAAACTACGGAGGCCGGGATGACGGCGCTCGGGCGACGGGATTGCGGTGGACAAGCGGCTATAGTAAATGTATATCGCTGCCTCGGCGCCGTCATCTCGTTCTCGTTGACGTCCCGGTGACGGCGGAGCGGAGGGGCACAATCGCTCTAACGCCGTGCAGTTATTAATTTCTTATAAAATTAAACTTTATAATTTAGACAAAATAAAAAACCAACTAAGTAGTAAGTACATTTTTGATTAAAACAGTATAAAAATGTAATTTTCAATTCTTAACTAATTGTTTGCGTAAACTTGTTTGACTTATCAATACGGTTACATGTTATAGTATATTAGTAATACTTACGATAGTGTTTAAGAAATCACATTCATCATCATGATTATAGCTTATACAGGGTTATTTTTCAAAGAGTAGCCAAATTTCAAACTTAAGTTCAAATGTATAGATAGATAATGATAAACCGTTATTACAGTTTTTGAAAATACGAGTAAATAAGGCTTCTACTTTTATTTGAAATTATCCCAAATTAAAAATACGATTCACGATTTGCCGACCGATCTACTTACGCGCGTATCTTCTATTTAGGTATATTTGTAAAGCTCGGCAAGTTTGTGTTGGACCTCTTACTATCATATGAAATTTAGTTCATAAGAGTGTGTCGGGACACTAAAAAGTCTAATATAAAAAAATAATTAAATAACAATAACGCGACTGCAGAAAGACAAAGAATTAATGCGCTAAAACGACCGAAACAAGATTGAGAATAGAAAACTAAATTAAAATAAACTATAAACAAAGGAAACTCTACTTCGGTTTAGCAGACTATATTATAAGCTGAAATCCAAATTGCTAAAAATAAACCGAAAGGAAATTAATGGGTTACTTGGTTAGTAATATAACTATCTTATTATTTTTAATTCGTTTTTCTCCACCATTTAGCTATTATCCCAAGCAGCATGCGAGTTGTATTGAAGTTCGTTTTTATACCAGAAGCTATATTTTCTGGCTGTATAAGCGCTTATACAGTTTATTTATTAGTTTAATATTATTATTATTATTATATTATATTATTTATTTATTTTCTTATAAGTAAAAAACTGGCACATATTATGGAGCTTTACGCGTTAGTATCTCTGTACAGTAGCTGTACAAGCATAAAAGAGGCTGTATAACTCCTGTATTACAGCAGTTATTTGGTGTGCAAGGAAACTATTACACTACAGATATTGTCTAATAAGTAACTTATAAAGACAAAAGTTCTAAATTGGTTTTTGAATCGGATTGCAAGTGAATATAAAATAAAAAGAACGTTTATTGAATGATGGCGACATTTAATGTACCAACGTACATATTAATATTGTATTCAAATTCGAGTTGAGTTTGACGATAATAATTGGTGAATTGAACGTGCCAAATTAGATTTAACGGTAAACTTGTATATGTTTTCTAACGAAAAATTGCCGCGCCAGCAAAAAAAAAACAAAATAATATAAGGACAAAATACTAAATACAGTAACTAAATATCGGTTGTATAGGTTAGAATAAATAAAAATTAATGGATATGGTGGCATATTGGGGCACAGTGATCATTAGTTAAACTGAAATAGTTGTACAGGCTAAGACTAATGTCTAATATTCCCAAATTTATATTTTTAATGTTGTTTTTATGGGTCTTAAAATGGCTACAATTTGCTAAACAGTGTAAACGCTATTTCGAGGGTCTTATAGTCTTAGTAGCTGTATGTTATGGATTCTATCATGCAGCTATTGGTTTTTAATCAGTTCTATTATAGGATATTTTTATTACTTACGATGTATAGCAGTTTTTTTAACATAACATATAACTCTCTTTAGATGTACGTATAAAAGATGAACAATCTTGTCTTGGAAATAGTGTTCGATAAATTTTATTTAGACTTAACATGGTCTTTTTACTGCACCAAATCTTTTTCTTTTTTGCCACATATTGATAGCAAATTTATTTTGTTCACTAGCACAATATAAACACGCAGCGCATGCAAAATGGCGATATTCTGTCACTTATACAGATTTAAGTTGTACTATGGCTGTTATTTATTTTTTTAGTATTATATCACTCTCATAGACAGAAGTTATAAAACTACTGTATTTACAAAAGTGTACAATGACACCATAAGAATAAGTTTTAGAAGAGAGTTTGCCATTGTCCAGAAATAAGATTATAGCGATACTATAATAACACTTAGTTGTACAAGCAAGGGACAGCATGCAAAAAGACAGCTTCTATACGGCTTTAATGGTAAAATCAGATTGAAGTGTTACGAAATACTTAAAGTTGCATACTAGAGATTTCATATTCTGATTAAGAACCCTAAGCTTAATTAGATCCCACAATACAGACTTTATACAGCTTGAGCTGTATAATAACTCATAAACCACTCATATAACCTCTTTTCAACACTCTTATACGCATATAAAAGAACTCTAAGTTCTGTGTGAGCTGGTATATTGATGTTCATAACGCTTGTGTGTTGCTTGGGATATTACTTACTCTGAACCTTCTCTCCAAATTTGGCCGGTTATCGTAAAACAACCCTGTATAAAACCCAATTCCCAATAGTGCGATACAGTTATCACACAGCCGCAAGTTTTATTATAATAACTTAAACTAATACAACCATTATTATTACGTATAAATGACATATCGATTACCTTAAATCTTAACCTAAGACGACTCCTTGAAAGTCCTTAAATAAACAAATGGCATTTTTCAACCGACTTCAAAAAGGAGAAGATACTCAATTCGACGGAACCTTTTTTTATGTATGTTCACCGATTAATCGAAGATGCTTGAATTTGGAAAATTCTTTTTTTTTTGTTTCAAATGCCTGGCCAGGTGGTCTCATATAAATTTGATCAAGGTTTGACCAGTAGTTTTGAGTTATCCTTAATAATTTATATTGAAGTCGGTTGTACAAAATTTTTAATTTTACCACTTGTTAAATATTTCTATACCAGAAAATATCTGCTATAACGTGGAGTCGTTTTACATAGATAAACTGCACGTGGACAAACACCTAGACACAAAACTGCATACGGACAAACACCTCGACACAAAACTGCATACGGACAAACACCTCGACACAAAACTGCATACGGACAAACACCTAGACACAAAACTGCACACGGACAAACACCTAGACACAAAACTGCACACGGACAAACACCTAGACACAAGATACGGAACAATTATTCTTAGACCATACCACACAAACATTTGTTCTGTGCAGGATTTGATCCCACAGATCGTAAGCGTGGCTGCACCATACAAATAACTGCGCTATAGAGCCATAAATTTTGAATACAAAATTAATTGACAATACATAGTATTTTTTAATACATTGACTGCACTTTAGATAATTTGGTGATTCATTTAAAAATTATATGAACTAAATTCAAATTATCTTCAAGGTATCTTAAATTTATATAATGAAAAAAATTAATCGTTCCTATTCTAGAAAAAAACGTAATCTCTAATATTTGGCGTAAAGTTGAATAAAAATGGAATACTTCAATTGTGCTGCTCACCAAGTTTTCATTCATTTCGTACATGGGATTATTAAATGCTATCAACTCTTCAGAGTAAATATAAAAACTTACGAATAACCTTATAAATTTAGTATGTAATAAAACTCAAGTACCCTGTTGTATCCAATAATTCTCAGAAATAATGTTAATTGATCCCAAAACTTGAATTATTTTATAGGATTAGGGGGACAAGCGAGCACACAGTCCACCTGATGGTAAGTAGTTGCTGTGGCCCATAGACATCTACATCTATCTTCGTTAGCGAATTAAAATGTAGATGCATTGTCAGCCACGAGGACTAACATGCAATGCTGCTGTTAGCATTGAGCTGCTCTTTTAAGCTGGTATTTTGTAAGACTTATTTCCATAATGTGTACAATACTTTGTTTTATGCCATTTTTTTCAACATATTGATGGTTCGGGATAGTAAGTGACTTATTTCATAATTGAACTTACTATTGAGCTAGCAGATAAAGTTTAAAAGACATCATAGTCACATTAATAGATCCAAGTCAGGCGAATCCGGGACTAATCGCTAGTTTATTAATAAAACATCACTTACGTATTTTCTCTAATGAATAAAAAAGAAGCTGTTGTTTTTTTTTTGCAATGTGAAATATGTATAAATAATGGTTGAAGGAATTTTGCTTGTTATTAGACTTTATTCGGTAGATGGAAATATCATATACTAGCGACCCGCCGCCACGGCTTCGCCTGAATTTGTTTAATAAAATGGCCCAATAAAATTATTTCGATATAACAGACAGAACTTCAAGTTGATTTATCTATACATATAGATAAACTTGAAGGAATAAAAAGAAAAAAATTGGCAATTCTAATTGCAGTGTAGTGAAGTACGGTGTAACACAGCTAAGTAGAATACTAAGACTCATTTCAGGACGATAGTAAATTTGAAAAAAAAAAAAACATGGTACAAACGAAATTCGAATTCCTTAGGTCTGAGAAATTAAAAGATTTCATTTCATTTTAAAAATTTTGTTGACCACTTACACAAAGTAAAATGCAGGTAGAAATCCTTGATTATATAACCAAAAGATTATATAATCAGGGATTAGTTAAGACGATGTGATAAAACAAAGTACTGTTTTATTAGTTTTGGACACATTTTAGCCGACTAATCGATTCTGGACGCCTTGTAAAACATTGTCCAACTCTTGTTCCGAAACAAAGACGTCCATCTCTATTGATGCTTCTCGCTCGCTTTGCCGAGAATTCTCTAGTAAACGTCGGCCGTGTTGGAGACAAACATTTTTTTTTTTTGATGGTAGTCCTCGTACCTGGGAAATAAATCAAAGCATAAATACTTTGCGAGCCAGAGAAACACAAGAGCAACGCAGTAGCGGACATTAATCATATAACGCAGTAGAGTTATGATTAAGATACGAGAATTTACAATATATGTTAGGGGGAAAAAACCCGGCCAAGTGTGTGTCGGGCTACGCACAGTGTTTTTGTTTTTTTTCTTCCTTGATTTCAAAAACGTCACGCCCACACTAGGATTTTCTCCTGTGTCATGGAGGCAATTTCCAAACATAAATTGCACGAGGACAAACATCCAGACCCGGAAAAATTATTTGTAGGCCATACAAATCCTTGTTCCGTGCGGTATTCGAACCCGCGGCCCCCAGCGCAACAACTCATTGCTAAGCCACTGCGCCACGGAGCCGTCCGTCGGTGTAGAGGTAAGGTTTCGTAGTTGCCCGTGGCCTTCTCGATACTATGAGTATATTGAGTTCGCGGTTTGACCGCTATAATGACTAAAATGGGCCCAAATAGGAATATGGTAACTGAAGGACTTATTGTAGTAGTAGTAGTAAGAGTATATAAATGTACACACACAAGTGTAATAATAATCCTATATAATCAAATTTATTAATACAATAAAGCGAGTCTTATATCATCATTCGTTTGTTTAACTCCTTTCCTAACATTCGCCCTACATTATTTTCAAAGCACATTTATAGAGAGTCGTATTCAAAAAGATTAAAAGACTTGTCGATTTTGAAAATTAATACAATCTACAGCAAATCATTCACATGCAAAGTCCATACAAAATGATCACAGTTCCCTATCCATCTATTAGTTTCCGGCAGTGCAACCCTAACATATACCTATATGACCTTAAATCGAAATATATATATATATATATATATATACGACGACCCTTCATATAAAAAATCCTTAAATTCGTAATAAAAAAATATTGAGTGTCATTTATCAGGATAAAAACTATCCATCTCTCAAGTTGGACCAAACTGCACAGTGTGCAAATTTTCATTGAAATCAGTTCAGTAGTTTAGGAGTTCATCGCGGACAAACAACGTGGCACGTAATTTTTTATATATATATAATATTATAAATTCTACAACAAGATCACCAAAAAACAACCTTATGAATTTTTGGTACTACACCCAGTGTTGGGAAGAGGGGGCATCCAGGTAATTTGTCTGTCTGACCTCCAAGCAAAAGAAGAAACAGGGACATGCTTAGACCATGCCGCCACATGAGTAAATAAATTTATTAATTAAATAGTTTTATTATTGAGTATGATAGAATACTTTACAAATTATTTACTCTAATAATTTTCTTTTTATAATTTTGGTATTTTATTAATTTATCGTTTCTATTAATGGTGTGGTAAATGATACCTATTATTGAAATATTTAATTTAATTTAAAGACAGAGCGACTAGTAGCCAGTAAATAAGAACGATGTAGGTATTAATGATAAGTTTTCATTAAAAATGCTTTTAAACGCGTATTCAAGCTGTTGAGGAGTTTCCTCGTGAGGAGACTATCCCTTCTGCCTAAAATATTTACTAAAATGTTAACTGTCATCGATAATTTCGGCTCTTTTATTATTTGATTGACTGCTGAAGAGCTATCGTATCACACAGCTATCTATGTAAACAAGGCTGTAATTTTCGAGCTATATGAAAGTGACCATATTACCCTCACGTACTATACTTTACAGACAAAATTTCGCATTTATAATATTAGTATGGATTATCATAATTGTTTTAGTTTTACAGATTTCCAAAAGACCCTCACTTAAAAATGAGGTGGGCGCAAGGATGCAATCGAAAAAGTGGTTGGGAACCTACCTGCGTAAGTACTATACGTTCCATGTACTTTGATTCGTCCCAAATTCAATGTTTGCCTAGTAAACGTCGCAAATTAGTGTGTAATGCTTTACCAACATTACTGTTAACAGATGCTGTAAGTATTATCCATGTTATGTAATTATAAAATTTGGGATTGTTTTTTGAGGCAAGCCACTCCCACCAATTTTTGATTCAGTACCGTAAAATGCTCTAGCTTGACCTACCTAGCCTTACTTTGCCTAATCCGATCATTTGGATTTCATTAGTAGGCTACTTTAGCTGGAGAATTGAGTCTGCGGTAGGATTTTATCTCATGGCAACGCTTACTTTTGGTCCTAACAAAAAAATTGTGAAATGTCAGTGAACTTCAGAATTGCGCAAATTGTGGTTGCTGATATTTTGCCTGCACGCACTTCAAACTTTCTTTCTGTAAATATTTTAAACTATTTTTACGGATTTGATGAACCATATGAAATTAAAAAATAGTCTCATATCCTTGTTTCTATGTCTTGTTCTTCTAAAAAGAGTTTAAGGTGGTAACATCAAGAAAAACAATTATTGTCTGTCGATTTCTCATAAAAAGCGACAAAACTTTGCCCAGTGGTAGGGTTGTCGATTATTAGTTTGATAATAAAACTAGTGAAATTCCGCGGTTTCTTATGCACAAGCGTATATATAATAATAGTATATATAACCTTTACTTTTACATAAATACCCTGCAAAATACCTTCATTTAGTAATCTAATTAAAATATAGCTAATTGAAATACAAAAGTACCTACATTTATTTATTTAATTATTATTATTTTGTAAGCATAGTTATATTATTGCGTAAGTACAGATTCTTACCTAGGTACTTTAAAACCAAATAACATTGATGTTTTTTGAATTTTTAACATATAAGTTGTTTTGTTTGTGGCTTCAAGGTGACAGCCCTGAAAAATTCCCCTTAAAAGGATTAAATATTCAAAATCCCTGCCTAAATTTGCCTACCTTCTAAAAAAAAAATTCAAAGTTTTACACTTTGTGACATAGATAAGTAGGATTAATAAACCGATACTAATAAGGAAGCGGAATCTGTTTATTTGGAAACACATTTTCAACTGCGATATTTTTACCTAAGCAAAGTAGAGGAAATGCCATTAACTTTGCCTGGCCTTTTCGAAGCTTATTTCTCATAAAATATGAGGTGTAGGCTATAGGCGTATAAAGTTCTGATTTGCAGTTTTTCTTTACATGTTACATGTCATATATAAATTTTCTATACGTGTCAAAAAATATCACAAAAACCTCAAAATTCGTGCAAAGTTAGGGCATTTTACAGTACTTAGTGCCACTCGCACCAATTTTTGTTTCAGTACTTAGAACCTTTTTTATTTCTGGTATGTCATGAATAACCTTGACAAATTACAGCTCTATAGAGTACCAATAGTCTCTGCGCTAAGTCGCGGACAGACGGACGGACTTGGTGATACTATAAGTGTTCCTCGTTGTTGTACTACGGAAACTAAAGACTTTGTTGCGCTGATCAAACTAAAGAGTTCAGGTTATTTTAATTGTTTGCGTGTGTTTTGCTTATACTTGTTTTTTTAGGCTTAGGGAAACGTCTTAAGTGTCTTTCACTCATAACTTTTTTCTAAGTTAATGTAATTAACCTATAAATGTGCGTAAAATGTAAGTGTTGGAGATTTAGATGAGTGTGTGCCATAATGACAGAAAATTTTATTGAGTAGGTGTGCAGTACCGCCTATGTAGTGTTTTCTCGCCCCGCACCAAAAGTAACAGATTTTTTTGTTCGTAGCATTAGGCGCATTACTCGTCCTTTGTCTGTTTTCGAATGGTCTAAAGTCAAGACTTAGTATTCATACCTGACTAACTATTAGTTTTTAAGTTTAAGAAACGAATATTTGCAATTTAATCATCATCACTTGATTTAGAAAACAATTTACTTGATCGCTCGAATTTGGCATAGTATCTATAAAACGACCATAAGACCAAAGACGACCACTTGTGATTAAAGCTTTAAGCATAAATTACACGCAACATCTTTCAATACCTTTCTCTTTTTGCCTTATTTGAATATTAAATTCGCAAAAAACGAAACAAGTACTGTACCCAGTTTATATTAAATTGTAGGTTCTCTCTACGCATACTTATGTATGTAATTATTCTTACATATATCATTTATATTCATTTGCAATAATTTTTATTCCTTTTAATTCAGCTATAGAAGCCGTAGTCCTCTAATAAAATTGTAAAAGATAATTATTACACTTGTTATATATAGGTTAGGTGTGTTATAAGATAGTTATATACAAATATACGAAGATAGATAAAAAATATACCCTGGAGAGATATAATGTAGCGCGGCAGATTTCGCACTCGTCTTGTTCGCGAACATTCCACGCTCTCGCTGGTCGCTTACGGGACGGTTTGCAGTGGCGACTCTGTTTAGTGGGCACCAAAACAAAAATATTTATTTTATTATAATCTCGTTTACAACTTATCACTACTAAATTAATAGCAAATTTCGTAAAATTCTTGAAAATTTTGAATAATATAAAAATGAAGGGTATACGACCACAACGACAAGTTTTAAAGTTTCTCTAAGATATCTGCCTAGTTTCCGGGGTTCCACTGTTCCGTATTTAATATAGCGCTTTAATATGAGACCAGGTATGAGAAAGGTATAATTTAATACCCACTTCCCAGTGTAGGGAGAATTAGATGGTATTTAATTTAGTAAGCTTTTAGTACTCTCATTAGATAAGGAGGAGCTCAGAGGGATAGTTATAACAGAGAAAAAACCAACTGAACTCTTGGGGCTGCACTCGTTAAAAATCCCATTAAGCATAGAAAAACTATGTGAATAGCAAGCTATAACTTAAAATACACTGCAATAATAATGGTTAGTGCACCCTGCTACTATACCGTGGGTTTTGAGTTCGGATTCCATCTCGAAGCAAGACAACATTTGTAAAAATATTAATCATAATTTTCAGGTGTGATTGCGTTGTGATGTACCTGTGTTGGACTACCCCGATAATTTCACAAGTGTTACAACGGATACAACCAGAAAGCGATGGAACGGTTACGCAAAAGTTTTTATGTTAGTGTTCACGGTTGTGTGGGATTGAACTTGTCTCGTTGATCATTTTTATTATTCAGAACTTGTCGCCATGGTCTAAAAGAGGCCAAAAGGTAATTAGTATTTGAAAGTCTAGTCTAGTTAGCAGTGCGCTTACCTTATTTGAATACTTTATCGGAACGTTGAAGCGCATTATGGCAGCACGGTTGTCGAGTTCCTCTCTGATAATGATACTGAGGCTGGAATATATTTCCGGTAGAATCGACAGAGGAGAGCGAGGGTCTCGTGCAGCCGCCAATAAGAAGTGTTCTAGGGCAAACATCGTTGGTTCGCAGCTTTCTTTCAACTCCTGTTAAAAAATAATATTTTAGTCTCAAGTAAAATAGTTATTACATGAATTTAAATGGACAATAGAATCAGGCCTTTAATGACAAATTTATAATTTAAAAAAATAGCGAATGGCCGTGAGTTCACTTGTGTTATTTTTTATTTGCATTGTCTGTGTCCGACTGTATGTTTGTGTCTATGTCTGTATTTACGTGTGCACCTCTTATTGTTGTTATTTGTATGGGTTATGCGTGCATGCTTGCGTGCGAGCCAGGGAAAGCAGACCGAGTGTGTGCATGATTGTGATTGGAGTGAGTGGGAGTGAGGGCATGTGCATGTACGTATGAAAATTTTACTTACATTTGATGACTAAAAACGAAGTTAGGGAAATCGCACCTAAACGCATATTATGATAATAGGTCTTTACTTATGAAATTGCCGTTCTGCAGTAATGGCCACTTCAAACCAAAATAAGTTTTGTTTGGCTAAGAATTCTAATTTCAAATTAAATTTATTTGAATACATGGAATTTTGTTTTCATAATTAGTCATTTGTTTATTGATGAGCTTTATGTTTTCATCGCATTTGAATCTTTTTCGTCATCATCTCTACGATAAAACTTCATATTGAGAATTTTAGCAATAAAACCAGAGTAGGTAGCCCATTTAGCCCAATGGATATATTATGTTATGGTTGTGGCACAAATGGATAGGCTCGACCGGGAAGAGCTACACTATCACAGAATATAGCAGTTAATACCTACTGCTAAGTTTCATGGTGCTGCAAATGAGGCATTCCCTCCTAGTCCTCAGTGATGAAAATGATTTCTGCATTTTGGTTAGATACGGCACCCACTTACAATCAAGTAGACTGTGTGCTCAATTGTCATCCTTATTCTATAAAAAAGAAATCCTTAACCATAGCTTACCTGAAAAACTTGATGGATAGTCTTCAGCCATGGGTTAGTGGCAAAGTACACACTCTCCGATACAGTGTATCCTGTAGATATTGAGCAAGAATAAGCATTGGGGAAGACCAAAATGAATTCTCCAGGCTTTTGTTCCACCCTTGAAAGAGACACATTGTGCTCTAAGAGTAGATTGGGTGGGATCATGACTAAATCAGATGACAGCCAAATAGACTTATTTTGACATAATGTAGGGCAGAGCAACTCGACCGCTCTTCGGAAGTTTGTACTCTGTTCATCAGGAATCCCGTACCTAAAAAAAAATATAATATATTAATTTTTATATACGAGGCACTGAAAATTTCGGGAATCAAGGAAGTGACACAACATTACTATTTAAAAATGTATTTATTGCTTTTCGAAGTATTCTCCGCGAAATTTGTCACATTTTTCCATACGATGGAACAAATCATTGAAGCAACCATTCCATTCGGAAGTTGGGATCTCCAAAATGGCCGTTTTGTAGGTGTCCACAGCTTCTTCAGGTGATGAAAATCTCTGTCCACGCAAATTCTTTATTTTAGGGAAAGTATAGAAATCATTAGGGCTTAGGTCGGGGCTGTACGGCGGATGGTCTTACAATTTTATGTTTTCTTGCTCTAAAAACTCTTTTGTTCTGTGTGCGGGGTGAGAACTCGTATTGTCGTGATGGAGGATGATGCGGCGGTTGCAGTTCTCTTTACGGAGTTCAGAAACGACCTGTGGCAAACAAATGCTAGCATACCATTCTGCATTAACCGTTCTTTGTCCCTCAAGAGGAATAGTCGTAACATGGCCGGTTTTGGAGACAAACGTGGCCACCATTTTTTTTGCAACACTCCGTGAACGAACAATTTTTGTTGGCTTTAACTCATTTTCGAACACCCAAACTCGTGACTGGTTTTTTGTTTCGGGTTCGTACGCGTATATCCAGGATTCGTCACCTGATACGATGTTGTATACAACATTTGAGGATCCTGCTTAGAATCTTTCGAGAGTTCTGACGCACAAAGTAACGCGAGCCGCTTTTTGCTCTTCACAGAGCGAATGCGGTATCCATCGGAAAAACAACTTTTTTACACCTAATTGTTCATGCAAGATTATTTATATTTGACGCATGCCAATGTCTAAAGTGGCCTGAATTTCGTGGTATGTCACATGTCGATCTTCCTCAATCAGCTTACGCACAGCATCAACGTTTTCTTGGGTGACTGCAGTTTTTGGGCGACCTTGACGGGGATCATCACTGAGCTTGACACGTCCACGTTGAAATTCAGCAAACCAGCGATAAATTGTGGTTTTGCATGGGGTTTCATCACCAAATGCAGAAATCATCCGGTCAACACACTGTTTTTGTGTTAAACCACTTCGAAAGTCATAATGAATCATCGCTCTTGAATTTTCTCGAGTCAATTCCATTTTTTTTTTCTTAGTTTGGCAACTTCCAATGGATTCTGCCAGCAATTCCATTTTCTCAACGACTAAACAAGTTTGACAAAACCTTGTGACAAGACCGAGAATCTTTTTTTTAAATAAATAAATGGTATTCGATTTTTAAAACCAAGGAGTTTTCAATTAAAAAGATTTTAATATGACAGGAACAGTGGAAATATTCCATTCCCGATATTTTTAGTGCAGCCTATGTATTAATGTTAAGTAATAAATTTTATAATGCATACCGTATAAAACATAAAACGTGTTATTTTTGCCTGCTATAAAAAAATATTGTTCTACTCCTTGCCGCTCGGTGCGTTTTTGTATCTATGCCTCGCGGGAAATTTTGTCATGTCATTGTCATACAGTCATAACGTTTACGTTAATATTTAATAGCAATAAACAGTTTAATTAGGAATCTTACTAAATATTATTATTTTTGGTCCTATTTTGGTTTATGGCTAATAAAGCATTCTAAACCACAAAGAAAATTTCAGGATCACAATATACACCAAAGCAGGCCTCTGTCACTTTTGCTACCTGCGTGAAATAATTACTTACAATCGAGAGGCGACCTCGAGTTAGAACGCAGTCGGGGCTAGCGCGTTCTATGCGATTGAATGTTAAAGTTTTTTAACGCTATTTACGCAAATAGTTTTTTGTAAATATTTGTTGAAATACTCGTCAAAATAGTTTTTGGTATATTTAACTCTAGGACAAAATAGTTGAAAAAGTTTTAATGTAATTTAAAAACTACATATACTTAACATGTATATTACCGATTTATTTCATAAATTATATTGACAAAACGTCGTTTCTACTATAATTGTTGTTACAGTAAAAGGATTCAGATATATGATTTTTAAGTTACCGAAGGATAATAAAAAGTAAATTTATTTCATTATTTTTGTTAGATAAGTACTTATAGCGAAAAAAGAATGAAGTATTAACTTAACTAAAGAAGGAACACCTAAGTACTTTATTACAAAACTTAGTTGAAATTTACTTCACTGCCCAAGTACCTACTTACTACTTACTACTACTAACTTGTCTTTTGTAATTAAAATATTTTAAGTAATAATAACACAAAATACTGAAATTGAAACTTTGTTTAGAAGATTTTTAAGTAAGTTGAATACTGTTATGAATCGTATTTCTGGTTTATTTCTTGTTTACTCTATCTACATATTTCTTACGAGCCAAGCATCGCGATTCCCGACGAACAGCCTTGCAAGTTGCATGCGTTGAGCATCACAGAACTCACATATTAGCGGAAATATGGTCGATCATAGAATAGGTACTTTACCTAAGTAACTTACCATTTCGCAATGTATATTTTTACTCTTTATTGACAGCCCTTAGTAACCACGGAAAAATCGTTGTGACACAGGAGGTAGAAAAGATGCAAATTAATACGGACACTCGCGCGCAGCGGTAAAGTTTTATTTAGCTTGCGTGCGCCATTTATCAGATTAATAATAATTATGTAGGCTATTAAAGCATCGGCAAGCAGTCAACATCAAAGGAGTGCAACTTCTGTACGTAGTACTATTATTTATTCTGTGACCAAAGTGCAACGTCTGGTCAAAATAATCAGCTTCGATTTATATGTTATAACTGTAACAAGAGAGGGCATGCAAGAGATTGTCGAGCCCCAAAGAAGTCTGAGAGGAAACCTCAAGAGCAAAAGATGCTTGCATTCAGTGCCGAGCAATGTTTACAATCTGAAGCTGATATAGATACATGAGTTCTTGACAGTGGTGCATCTGCACACACGTCGTACAGGCTCAACTATTTATGTGAGTTATTGGATTATGGCCAGAATAGTGGTGGTACAACTGTGAGATTGGGAAATAACAAGGAACTAGTGGTGCAAGGTCGTGGAAATATATTAATTAATAGATGTGTGAATGGCAAGTGGGAGCTAAGTATTCTAAAAGATGTACTTTATGTACCATAGCTACGCAGAAATTTGTTCTCAGAAGGCATGGCAATAAGAAAAGACTTTGTTATAATTAAGAAGCACAATAAGGCCTTAATATTGAAAGATAATACATTTGTTATGTCTGCAACATTGAAGAAGTATAATTTATTTGAAGTATATATTACTAGTACCTAACCCTTTCGCTGTCCAGTGCACTACATATAGGTTATTGATATTGTCTTACTATTGTGTCTGAAAACCAGACAGTGAAAGTGTTACAACGACAGTGCAAATAGATTGTAATTTCGCACAGTCAAGTTTGAAAATCTGGCCTGCACGTTTGGGACAAACTTGAGGGAAGTGCAAACATGAGCAAGAATGGTGCAATTCCAGTAAAGTTAACAGATGACATCAACTTTGTTTGTGAGGCTTGTCAACATGACAAACGGAGCTGCTTGCCATTTCATAAATCTTGTAGAGGAGAATGTGAACCTAGTAATTTAGCCTATAGTGATGTGTGTGGACCTGTAGAAAATACATGTGTATCTGGAGCAAGATATTTTGTCTTATTTAAAGATGGTGCCACCAGCATGTGTTTATTATCAAACACAAAAGTGATATCCTAGATTCCTTTAAGAAATACAATGCAATAGTGAAAAATAAGTTTGGTCATGGAAAAAGTATATTACATACAGACAACGGACATGAGTACGTTAACAATGAACTTAAATCTTATTTGGATAGTGAAGGTATAGTTTATGAACGCACAGCACCCTACACGCCTCAACAAAACGGTACAGTGGAGAGAAATGCGCACAATCATGGAGAGCGCAAGATCTATGTTGTATTCTCGTGATAATCTCGTGGAATCTCTGGGCTGAAAGAGTAAACTGTGTTGTTTATTTATTAAATCGAAGTTCTTCTACCCAGACAAAAGATGTATCCCCATATGAGCTGTGGAATGGACAGAAGTCATCCCTTCAACACATAAGAGTATTTGGTTCAGAAGGATATGTTCATATATCTGATGAAAGAAGAAAAAACTAGATAAAAAAGTGTAAAACTAATATTAGTAGGATAGGAAAATGAATATTATAGAATGTTTGATATTGAAAGTGGGAAGGATTAGAATTAATATTTTATACGTGGTAGAGCCATGCTGCAGCTACATTAGTAGTATAGTTGTAGCACGAATGGGTCGGCTCGACCGGGGAAGGACCACGCTCTCACAGAATACCAGCGTAAAATAGCAGCTTAACACTGCCGTGTTTCGTATGGTGAGTGTAGAGAACCAGAGACCGTTTTTACTGGATAAGAGGCATTCCATCTTAGTCCTCACGAGTGACAACGCATCTGCATTTTAATTCGCAAACGAGGATAGATGTAGATGTCTATGGGCCACAGCAACCACTTACCATCAGGTGGACTGTGTGCTCGTTTGTCACTCGATCCTATAAAAAAATCCCAGTAAAGACCATGTAAAAACGAATTATTTGGTACTTGTTAAAGACAAAAGATGTTTGTATTACTTACAATTGTCACAAAGAACTACTAGGTTTTGCTGATTCTGATTTTGCCTCAGATATTGTTTCTAGATAATCTAAAATAGTATATTTTTTATGATGAATGGTGGGCCTGTTTCTTGGGCTAACAGAACGCCAAATACTGTGGCATTATCAACTACAGAATCAGAATATATGGCTGCAAGTGAGGCTGCCAAAGAAATTTTATGGCTTCGGCTATTATTAATTGATATTGATGAACCACAGTTGGTGATAACTCTATGTATAGATAATCAGAGTGCTGTCAAACTCATTCATAATCTTATTTACCACAAAAGAACAAAGCACATAGATATAAGATATAATTTCATCAGAGAAAAGGTAGAACAAAATGTCATAAATATTCAATATGTTAAAAGTTCAAACCAACTTGCAGATTTTTTAACAAAAGCTTTACTTTCTGGTAAATTTATTCATAACCTTTAAAATACAAGAACTTTTGTCGGATGCAAGTACGTATAAAAAGGTTAAAAATGACCCAACAAATAACACACTTAAAACAACTAGTGATCTCATAAAGAAACACTCCGAAAAATTAAATCTAGACGTAAAATCGATAATACCTACGTGTGCTAAACCACCGAAGTTGTATGGGTTACCAAAAATACACAAGCCCAATGCTCCACTACGTCCTATAGTGAGCCAAATCGATTCACCAACTTACAGATTGGCTCAATACTTAGCGAATATACTCTCACCGCTCAAGGGACATACAAGAGCACACACAAAGGATTCCTACCATTTTGTCAGCGAGATTAAAGACCTACATCTGGCAGACAATGAAACTATGGTGAGTTTTGATGTGCAGTCTCTATTCACATGCCTACCTGTTGAAGACTGCATCTCGATTGTTACTAGAAGGCTAGAGGAAAACAACATGCCCGTAGAATATGCAGTATTACTCAGACACTGCCTTACATCTGGCTACCTATTGTGGAAGGAGGAGTTCTACAAGCAAGTAGATGGAGTGGCGATGGGCTCACCTGTATCTCCCATTGTTGCCGATATATTCATGGAGGACTTTGAGGAGAAAGCCCTGCGTACTTCTCCCATAAACCCAAGATTCTACAAGCGGTACGTAGACGACACTTTCACAATTCTACCTTTAGATAAAGTAACTGCATTTTTAGACCATCTTAACTCCTTAAATTCTAAAATTCAGTTCACAATGGAGTTAGAGGCAAACAATTCTTTAGCTTTTCTAGATGTATTAGTAATTCGGAATCCTGATAACACCTTGAGCCACACTGTGTATAGAAAAAAGACCCATACAGATAGATATTTAAACGGTGATTCTCACCACCATCCTTCACAGTTAGCTACCGTGGGTAAATCTTTGTTTCAGAGAGCACGAGGGATCTGTGACAGTAAACACCTGGCCGCCGAGCTCCAACACGTCAAGCAAGTTTTGCACGACAATAAGCTTCGGGTCCCGCGCCTACGTCACAGTGAACGAGTGAAGCCGGCCACAGTCGAGCGAGTGCCTGCTGTACTGCCATATGTCAGAGGTGTCACTGACAAGATTGCCTACATCTTGAAGCGTGCTTCCATTAAAACATATTTCAAGCCGCCGAAGAAGATTAGTCAGTTTTTACCATCAGTCAAGTGTAATATTCCTCTGCAAGATGCAGGAGTGTACAAGCTGGATTGTGAATGTGGTCTCTCTTATATAGGACAAACTAAAAGATCCATAAAAACCCGCGTTAAAGAACACATAGCTGATGTGAAGAATAGACGCTCCGGGAAGTCTGCAGTCTGTGAACATGTACAGGATCGCCCCCGTCACTACATTAGATTTGATAGACCACAAATCCTCGCTAAAGAACACCGATTCCTTCCAAGGATGATTCGCGAGGCTATTGAAATCAAAAAACATCCTAATTTCAATAGAGAAGTTGGCTGGGTGCTACCATCTGCTTGGGATCCCATAATTAATAAAATTAAATCCCAACCCAAGCATACAACTGCAAGACTTCATGATACTGTAAGTTCATACTGCGTAGATCGGAACAAAAATTAATAATTTTTAATCTGGAGGTAGCCGTGGTTAACTATGACATTGGGACGTCATACACCTCAGTCCCCCCCGTGACCATGGGTGCTGTAAAGTGCTTGAAACGTCGGGAATGTAAAATAAGTTAATATACGCGATAAAATCCGTAAAATTAGTTTCATTTAAATTACGATTCTTGATGATGTTGCTATATTCACTTGGATTTCAGCATCACAGTGATCACTGTAAATTGATCGAATGCAAATACAGGTTGTATCTCTTAATTTCGATTCAGAAAACACATTGACTTGACATCCTTGATCGACCATAAGAGGTTGAGTTTGATATAATTCACTTCCTTCTTCAATTATTATTTGACTTGATGTGGTATCTGAGACTTTTGTCGTTCTTCGTTTTTTCAAGCGTGTATATCTAGCTAGGACCTGTGAATCATTAACCTTCCTCTTTCGATATATTTCAGGGAATATCGTGGGAGCATAACTCGGACTTTCTACCTCGTCTGATTTTTTGTTTCCCATAAAATGTTCACTACAAATTGTGTCGTCAGGTTTGGGATACCATGGCGACCCATCAACACTATAAAAAAAATAAAGACAATAATAAATATCACATAAAATATAGCGCTAATAAAATTGATCATAATTTAAGGTTATTTCGCTTACTTATTCCTTTTTATAGCATCTATCCATTTATTTCTTTGATTTAATTTCCAGTCCAATGTAGGAAATATATAGAATTTACACCGACTATTTGTGCCGTTATTTTTGCAGTTCACAACACAAGAACATCTATTATTAGGCATTTTTTTTTATTTATTACGAACTGTGCAAATTTACTTAACTTTCCCGGATTGTTGCGTATTTCTGCCACGGCAAGCGCTGCGATCGCTTTACTATACCCCCACTATGTACTTCGCACATAGCGAATACAACATAGGTCGTGTTATCTTTGCCTGCTATAAAAATATTGTTCTACTCCTTGCTGCTTGGTGTTTTTGTATCTAGGTATGCCTCCCGAGAAAACTTTTCATGTCATACAGTCATAGCGTTTAAATTAATACTTAATAGTAATGAACAGTTTAATTAGAAATCTTACTCAATATTATTATTTTTGGTCCCATAATAATAATTAACATTAATAAATATCTTCAAAATAGCAATTAAAATAATATACTATTTAGGGTTTTATTCTATCAATTTTAAAATGTCTTTATATGAAACATAGTACTTTTGAAATACCCTTTAATCCAAACTCTAGAAGTTATATTCTGCGCACATCTTGAGCCAGATCTTGAGTTTAAAATTGGATAAATATTCAATATAGATTATAAATAATACTTATTGAAAGTCACTCTTTTGTTCAATTACCACTAGTTCGAGAAAAAAACGCTGTCCCGGGAAGAACCAGCAAGAAACCCAGCGGGACTTTTTTTTTAAATAACAGCTTACAATCATGTATGTTACACACATTAACAACACAACAAATTAGAAATAGCTTGGTAGCGATCACCTCATTTCCATGATAATAAATCATCCATAAATTCCTTAATATTATAATAACCTTTTTTTACACAAATTTAGTTTAATAAAGTTTTTGAACTTTGAGCCGGTCAAATATTGTATATTGTCTGGAATTTTGTTGTAAAAGCGTATACATTGCCCCAAGAATGAATTACTGATTATTATTTACTCTTTCGATAGAAGTCCGATTTATAGACAAGATTATAGATATATTTTTATGTATTTTCCCTTTTATGTAAACTGGGAGTCTTGGTCTTGCGCCAATACACTCGGCCTTGGTCTTGGTATTGCGCTTCCAGTCTTAGTCTTGGTTTTGCAGCAAGAGTCACGCAAGTCTCGCAATTACCTATTAATCTATTGCTATTTATTAAACGTTACTTTAGATCTTAGAACAACTGAACAGAGTAGGTACATATTGAGCTTGAATTAACACAGCCATAGTAAAGACCAACTAAATTAATAAATGTCTAAACATTTAATGAGAAATTCGAAAAATCAACTGACACCGGTTGGGGTTTGAATCCACGATCTAAGCGATCCGTGCCGATACTCTAACCAACTGAGCTATCTACCATATCCCACGGCCACGGGAGTCTTTCTTTATTAACGTTTAAATTGAATAAGCTTACATGTGCTAAAACATGGTTAAAACATTAAAAAAAATAATGACATTAACTTGACTGTAATTTAAGGCTTTAACTAGCCTGAATGACCTTGACGAAACGGCGATCGCAGAGATTTTAGCCGATGTCAACACCGTCTAGCAACTACGTTCTGCATTACTTATAAAAGTGCAAAGATTAATAGACTGTAGAGATGACAATTATATAAGTGACATACTGCCTGTTATGCTTGCGCATCATTGAGAATTATGTGGCGATTACGCATCTTCAATTACATTGCACGGTGTGGTGTTGTAGTTTTGTCCGGTAGGCATCACGAGCTATCAAGTGTTCAAGTTTCAAGTACGTAAGAATTTTTATTATATTTGTTAAATCGTATTTATTTGTGTCGTATTAAAAATATATCGTCAAAGCGTTCGCTGTAAATTTTCCGGGTTTGATTCCCGACAGCACGAATGAAATTCGTAATTGCAATTTTCGTCAACACGCATTGGGGAAGCACGGCGGGCATTTCCTTGCCCTAAAACCCTCTCAGAAATAAAAAAGAGTCCTGTGCCCAGTAGAGGGATTTGTATAGCCTATTACTTCACTTTGTAGCAATATTTATATTCGTTTCAGATATAGAAGGGTACCTTATGTTGACAAAAATATCATGTGGAGGCGACGAAAACGTAAAACATCTTTGTACCTAGATAAAATGTTCGAAAGATTGTCAGTCATGTCATACGCCACATTTACTATAGAGCGTAGAACATTGCAGATAGGGCAAAATAAAAAATAATCCAATATATTATGGGAACTATTTATTAATAATATATACATTTATAGGTATTTATAATAAAAATAATGAACAAGCTGCAAGGTTCAACTAATAATGTCTTTTTGTAAACACAATCGTAAAATTCCTGTTTTAAATTTTACCAATGGTTAATTGATGAAACGTAGTCAAGATCACTTCATATAAAATATATTTAATTAAAATTGACACGTGACCTATTTGGCCTTCTACTTACAACTCGGCGGAAATTTGAAAAGAAGATTTTGTCTTTTCACACAAGTATTGTTTACAACTGGCGTGGTTTCGAAAAGCGTGATAAAGTGTCAGCGGTATATAATCAATTAAATACTGAACTTTTTTGAAATTTATTTTTTTGTTTATTTTTGTTATATCTTCTTAAAAACTGACGCCATCTACTATTTTATTATTTGTTTTTTTTTGTAACGCATAAGGATAAGTTAGACTAAGTTAGATTAACTTGGATAAGTTTATATTTTTTTTTAATTTTATCACAAAATTTCCGCAATAAATTGTTACCTTTTCTACAGTGATTCTCTCCTCTTAGTTTCGGCGTGACTGTAGGATGTTATAGTGAGTAACCATCAGTTACTAAGCGGCCATAAATCATTATATGTATAGACATACATATATACATTTTTTGATTTTAATCTTTATGTTTTTTGAATTTTGATTGATTTTTTGAAACCTGGTAAAATTATTTTTTTCCATACCAATTGATGGGCCTGAGTATAATGCCAGTTATGCTCTTTGGCTGAAGTTATTTTTTATTTTATGCTCAATTGCAGACAAAACAATATTGATTGTGCATTTCTAGAACAAAATTTTACCTCTTCTTCTTCTAATAATAGCTCCTGCACCTAACACGGCGGAATAGTTATTATTATCTATAAGACTATTTGCGAAAACAGTTTTTGTTAACAGTTATGAGTGTAACATTTTATCAGCTGCCTTTGCTGTTTATAGTGCCTTGAGCAACACTGCCAGTTTCTGTACAGAAAATGATGCTGGCTTTGCAAATATGGATGGCCGCTACCATTGAATATAATACCCGCTATGGTACACTTATTTACATAGAAACTTTAATTATCATTTGCATAAAATTCTAAATAGCACTTTTTACACAAGAAAGTAAACTTTTAGATCAGTCCATCTGGTTTTTCACAAATTAAGTGAAAAGTAAAACAAAACAATAGGTCCGTGATTTCAAATTTCTTGCAACTTTTTATAGAAAAGCATGACCTTATCATAATATAAAAGTCAATCATTTAGCCATGTGGTAAAACTTTTAAGTGTGCCAGTCAAACATTAATGATGATATTCGGGTCATTATGCTAGAAATAGTCTTTTAAATATTTTGTAGTACAATTGATAATCTTCAGTATGATTGACCATGTATATCACTTTTATAAGTCTATGTTATTTTTGATGAAAATTATTATTACAGATAAAAGCCTTTTCACATTTATTTTAGTCTCGAATTAAATTAATCAAAATGAAAATAATAACATTGGCTCTTTATAACTGATCTTTAAATGTAAAATACTGAATTGAAATTATATAATTATTTGCATTTTTTTAATTCATTGAACTTTTTTAAGATTGTGTTGAAACTATACTGAAAAAAAAAACAAATATATATATTACAGTTCTTGATGAAAATAAAGTATGCGCGTTACATCGCATCTCATCAAGAATTTCTAATGTAATACTTGGTGTAAAGCTAAGACGTGATAATAACTGTAAACAATAGAATAACAAAATAATGAAAACATTTACATTTACATACCAAAACATTTACAAAAATACTTGCTTTATAACCTAATAAATATTATTTCACCGTAATAAAATAAAACAAGGTAGTCTTGGGCATGAAAGTAAAAATAAATATTTTTGATTATTTTTGCAATATCTAACAGCCGGATCAGCGGGCGATTCCGATCCATCTAAAGATGCTAAATTTCAGCAAGCACTGTCAAATTCAATAAGAGTGACAGTAAAACGGTTCTTGATATAGAAAGGTAAATAAATTATTTAACCTATAAAATAAAATCACTTTATTACAAATCAAAATAGCCCAATAGCTTTATTAACATGAGATATAATTGTACGAGTGCTTACAATACTTAACATTATTTTACTGAAATCTCAGATTTTTTTTAAAATAGAATAAGGGTGACAAACGAGCACACAGTCCACCTGATGGTAAGTGGTTGCTACGGCCCATACACATCTACATCTATTCTCGATTACGTATCAAAATGTAGATGCGTTGTCACCCGTGAGGACTAAGATGTAATGCGAGGCATTTTTCCAGTAAAAAGGTTCTCCGGTCTCTACACTCACCATACGAAACACAGCAGGGTTAAACTGCTATTTTACATGTTATTCCGTGAGAGCGTGGCCCTTCTCCGGTCGAGCCGACCCATTCGTGCTACAAATATACCTACTACTAATATGGCTCTACCACGTAAAAAAAAAACATGACGTTGAAAATTTAAGTATTTTTAGAAGCAACTTTGCAATTATTTTCTATTGAGTTAATTTTTGTGGAATCGTGTTTTGCAAACCGCCACCTGAAATACGTACAATTCTTTTCGATAATGACGTGAAATTACAAAACGATCCCCATGCATTTCAATGTGGCTATATTCAGCCTCTTTATATGAACATACCTCGGGATTTAGAAATTTCAAAAGTTTTCATGCGTAGAAATAATGCAAGATATAATATTATATTATTACTGTCCCGTGTGAGGCAACCTTTATACTTATATACATATTCTCATCATATTTTTATGGTTGGTTAGAAAAATTATATCTAAATGCAAACTTTCACAGGGTACATTTTTTTTACTATTTTTACCCAGCAAGTAGTAAAGCAACTACAATCCCATCGGTAAGTGGTTATGTAGCCTAAGATGGTGAATTGCACTGACTTAACAAAAACCTATTCACTCTTGCCTAATAGTCCTAGGTAAGTATTATTTGCGACCTATTTGTGTGTGTGTGTGTGTGTGTGTGTGTGTGTGTGTGTGTGTGTGTGTGTGTGTGTGTGTGTGTGTGTGTGTGTGTGTGTGTATGTTTGTGTGTATGTGTGAAGAAAAGCGTATGAGAATATTTACCATTTAACATTTTTTAACATTTAATAATTTTAACATTTTTTAGATGATAGTTTGTCTAACATTAAAAAAAAACCATAAACCCAAGAATGTCTTTAAATAGTTATTTTTACTTAGGGAAGCACCAATTTTTATTTATTTAAATTGCTTGATTTAATTTAATAACAGTGTACCTAAATGTAAGTATCTGTATCTATATTTCCCTCCCCCATAATGTTTCATAAAGTCATACTCATAAAAACAGCGTTTTATTGTAATACATAATTATAAAATTCAGCATCAACTAATTAATAAAAATATGTAACAATAATATTACATAGGTATTAAAAACTATCGAAATCTAAGTAACGAGAGCATGTTCGTCGTTCCACATCTAATTTATATAAAAATGCATTTTTCAATTTCACTAATCAACGTCGCCGCAAAAATTTCTTCTTCTTTGGGCACTTTAAAAATTCATTTATTTAGAAAATAATATTTACAGTTACCAGTATACAGATATTAACTAAATTAAGTATTTCTAGTCATAAAAATATTTATAATTGAGTATAAACTTTTAAAAAACTAATATATATTTGAACGAAGTCGCTCCAACACCGACGTGCGGTCCACCCACGATGTCCGAAAACGGACTGTGACAGAGCTTACATGGCGACGGAGCATGCGCGCTCGCGAAAAATGATATATTCTCTTATAAAACGGGTAATAAAAATAAAACTCTCAATTAAAAATATTAATATTTTTAAGACTTTTTTTTTAGTGTAAGAACTATTTAAAAAGCTTGTGCCGCTTTGGAGAAATTTTGCAAAATATGACAAAGATAGGTAGTCTTTGGGGATTTTTTTTCTAATAAGGGGTTGACAAAAATACAATTTTGTTAAATTAAAAACATTTACCAAATCTTCTTCTGTTACCCTGTATTTTTTCTTTGTGGATTAAATGAACAGTTATTGAGATTTTTTTACTTAAATATCCTAGATTTAGGCATTTCAACCACTGTTAAGGCCTTAAAGAAAATTATCTGTCTAGAAAGAGATTGATAGACCCGCACATTATATGAAATGGAATAAAAAAGTTATAACCATTTATTCAAATAAAAAGTAAAATACAATACAAATTAAATTACATAACAATACACAATAGCTTTGACATTACTGTTACTTTATATTAATTCTTTTGACCAAGAATTAATACAAAGTAACCATCTGGCTCATCATCACTTAACCTATATTATTCTGTTTTCTAATTACTAATGATACTTTAGAAAATAATCTCTCAGCAGGTACTGAAGTTGCAGGTATTGAAAGAAAATCACGGGCCATCTTCGACGTCGATCTTTCGAAGTCGGATATTGTGTCTCAGGCATCCTCCACCACTCTAAAATGTAAATCTTAGTCTCTAAAAGGTAAATCGGCGACGTTTGTATGCGATATCAATAGAAGCCGCCGAAGTCAGTATCCGACCTTTGATGATGCCGATAACAAGATGCCGCGCATTATCAAAGTGCCAATGGTCAAAAACTAGGGATGCACTCTTTTTTCTTTTAATGGATATTTTCATTCGCTATGTATGTTTATGGTATTGTTCTTAATGCGCATAAGTCCAATTTTCAAATTTCTTTAATATTTTTTTGCGTCTCATAGAGTCCCTACGCGTATATCCGAACTCCTATATTCCATGAAACAACACTCAGTTCTAACTGCAAGACGCAAGTCTCACAGGTTTAGTCTTGTTCTTGCTCAAATCTTGCACGGTCAGTCTTGGTCTTGGTCTTGCTAATATTAGGCGGTCTTGGTCTTGCAAAAATGCAAGAATAAGAACAAGACTGAAGGACGTCTTATAGAGTCCCTACGCGTATATCCGAACTCCTATATTCCATGAAACAACACTCAGTTCTAACTGCAAGACGCAAGAGTCTCACAGGTTTAGTCTTGTTCTTTCTCAAATCTTGCACGGTCAGTCTTGGTCGTCGTCTTGCTAATATTAGGCGATCTTGGTCTTGCAAAAATGCAAGAATAAGAACAAGACTGCAAGACCAAGACCAATTTTAGGCAACACTAGCTCACAAACGAAATACACCGCTATCAAAGTTCCGAAGCAAAGCAGTATGTATAGAATACCTCCGAACTACCACTCGGAGCGTTGGTCACTCCCCAAGCAGAACACCCCGCCCGGCGGGAGATCTCTCCTTACCTCTTCAAAATCACAAATCCTCGCGAAAGAACATAAATTATACAGAATGATATTATGTGTGGCTATTGAAATAAAAAAAAAACATCCTAATTTAGATAATAGAGAAGTTGGCTGGGTACTACCATCTGCTTGGGATCCTGTAACTAATAAAATTAAAACTAAACCCAAGCATACCACTGCAAGACTTCAAGACACAGTAAGTTCATTCTGCGTAGATCAGACCAAAAGTAATAATTAAAAAGATGAAGGTACTCCGGGTTGACTTTGACATCGGGACGTCAATCACGTCAGTCCCCTGTGATATTGAAACGTATGGAAATGAAAAATAAGAAGAGTTAAACGCGATAAAATCCGTAAAAGTAGTATTCAATGTACAGTATTTATTACTATGACAATATTGTGATTTAATCATTTTTCTAATACTTGTGATAAGACCAGAAAGACGGAAATGGGCATATAATTATTTACACAGGAGTAATCATTAAGGGAGTTTTAGTGCTACAGGAAAGGTACCTGTTTTGTAACAGGTCAGATGTACGCATATGAAGTGCAGATGTATAGTTAGAGCTAGGGAATGCAATCCAAAAGATAATCTTGCAAATCCGCAAGATTGATACCATCAGTCCCGCGGACCCGCAAGTTTTGCAGGATTGTATAAGATTTTACAATTATTAGCCCACAACATTATTTTCTAAGTCAGTAAATGAAACAATAGAATTTACTTAGAAGAAACAAATAGTACAATTAAATTTTGATCAGAAATAATGACAAAAATCTAAATTATGTTAAAGTCTGAAAAAAATATCAATGAGATTCGGACACTTACTTCTTGAATTGTTTTCGGAGTATACATAAGGTGTTTAAAGTTTCATCTTTTACATTTGATCAGTGTAGTCAACAGCTGAAAATGCGCGTTCAGATTCAACGCTAATAGGTGTAACGGACTTAACAAAGTTGTAAGTTGCTTCCAGATACTTCCCTCTGTTTCCTCCACATTCAAAAAGACTCATTTCTCGTTATATTATAAGATTAAATGATACCGCCGTCTGTTGAGTAATTGAAAATGGTGTCCCCGCCCCGTAGAGAGAAATTCCCATTCACTCGTCACTCGACTCACACACATATACGTACTTCGATTTGGGGATCCCCTTGTTACGGTTCCCAGCTGCCCCGGCAAAAGTCGAATGGGCTAGGGCCCATAGTAGCCTCCTCGACGAGCAGGCGAGGGTTCGGGCCCAATGGCCTATGGATAATTCTAAATTAATGGAAAATAAGCAAGCACAACTTACCGAGTTCCAGAGGTAGGGTTGACCACAGGGTACCGTCAGGGGCAAGTGAGGTGTATGTAAATAGTGTGTAGTAGGGTATACATGTAACGTGACTTAACCGATGTAGTCGGACCGCAGATCCACAGGCGCTGCTTTTCTCCAAATGTGTGATCCCTCCAAGGGGCGTTCACCAATTGGAAGCCTCCTGCTTTTATTTCACTATATTAGTTTATCAACTTTATTGTATATTTAATTAACTTCAAATTTAACTAAATCCACGTTAATCGAAATCAAACCAGTGACACACGACACAAGTAAAGAACAGTCGGTCAAAGTTCAACGTTCCTTGTTCACTTAGCAACAAATTATAATCACGAGAACGAACGCGGTCTCTTCTCGAGTCACAAAGTTCAGCGTTCTCCCGACGAAGCAAAAATTTCTTCGTACGATATTAAAATGCCACACAAGCCACTCGTCGACTCAAATTAATGTCGATCAAAGTTAAGTTAATAATTCAAACTCAATACAAGATTTTTTTCACGAAACGTACAAATTAGACAAATCGATTCGAGGCGGTCTACACGAGACCCAAATCTTCGATAGTCAATTAGGCGCGCATAATTTACTCAAATTTTAGACCGTCAAAATCTACACCGACAAGGCCGCGGCGTTCAAGACACTGTCGCCGGCACACACGGCCGAAAGCCGGGGAGCGGCACACAGCTGCCCCCTCCCCCCGCGGCGTTTACGTCACCTCAATATCATCGGACGACGCGCCGAGGCAAGCGTTATTGGATGCAAATTTCAAATGCCCATATTTGGCCTAAACACCTCTATTATCGTGCATTCGTGCCGTACATGATTTTATGCGAATTCAGGCTAGAAAAAACAAAATCTTGCAAATCTTGCGGATCCTGCACGTGTTATCTCGCTTTTGTAATCTCGTTAATTTTACGCGGGATCCCGCATTTGCGGGATTACGGATCCGCGGGATTGCATTCCCTAGTTGGAGCTATCTCCTATTACATTTAATTGATATATTTGGTTGTCATATTGTACCATCCCGGGGCACTATCAGATTTTAAATTCATAATTACAGAAATTATTCCTCGTTCAATAAAACAAAGGAATGATCTTTAACAGGGTAATGATATAATTTTTTGATGATTTTTTTTCTCTCGATCTAGACAGTGTTTAATAGACGTGCCGACAATTATATTCCAGAGGTTAATTTGAAAATCAATAATATTACAATAAATGCCTAATGTCTGTTTTGTTTATATGGTATAAATTATTAGCTTTAGTTATATCACATGCCATGAGCTAATTTATGTAACTAAAGACCTTATCTAAAGTATGTAAATGATTACTTTTTAGATGATATATATGTCACTAGAACCATAAATTCCTTTAAAAACCACTATACAGTGTTAATGGGAAGACTTCAATGCAAAACTGAACACTAGAACTGAAACAAAAATAGCTGGCCTACTTTTTGCAGAAGAAAAGACACTTCATGGACAATGGTCAAAGGAATGGAATGGTCAAGCCCCAAAAGCTGGATAATAAATTTGATCGACTTAATTATAAGCACTAGACAGAAACTGTGCAGTGATGTCTGATTGATTGCGAGGGTGAAACCTGTAAGCGATCACCGAATGGTAAGAGGCACACTGAACGTTAACGTTAAGTTGATGAGGTAACGTCTCTTGCAGTCAACGCTCCGTTCCCCTTGTGAAAACCAAAAACTTCTGAGCTCGTATCACAAAATCGTTTTCAGTGCTAGGAGATTACAATGCAATGGACAATATAAATGACAAACTATTGGTACTGTTCATGCGGTTTTCCGGCAAGGACAGCCAACTATTTAATTTTAAGACTGACTATGGCAGGGTCGTTTCCGTGACACCTAGAGATTTTGAGTGAGATTTAAAAATTCTACAGACAGATTTACAAAAAAAGTCTCATCCGACACTATTTCAGCATTACTATTCATAGAATGATGGAATAACAGCGACGCTTCTGAAAACGGGTGGATAAATAGTACTTGGCACTACATCGGAGTTGTGGAATTGAAACGCGGTGGTCTTGTTCTTCAAGTAAGATGTCAACGATCTATTAAAGGACTGCAGACTGGTTTCTCTTCCGAGCCGCGTCTGGTTTTCCGACGAATCGGCTCGCGCTTAGATAGACTTGACGACTTCTAGCCTGTCGAACTAGCCGGCTACCGAAAAGGTTTTAGTACATACTACTTACATATTTTAGTATATACTACATACATATACCCTTCAGCAAAGTATGGCCGATAGAAATCGAACACTTTAAAAATTTCTTTGCCGCAAAATGGACTAATCGACAATATTAAATTACTTCGACGACACTTGGCTTCTTTATAAAAAAAATTTATTGCTTACTATAACCTATTTTAATTATTCGTGTGTTCTTACTGTGGCAGCGTTAAGAGATTACGACGTATCATCTAGTCACGTATACTTCAAAAGTTGAAAACAAGAGTGTACAAGCAGTGCGTGTGCGTATGGATTTTAGACGTGGTCCTTCACTGCATGCCGTATGAGGAAGGTCAAGGTCACTCAGTGAGCTATGGAGAGATCTGTGCTAGAAAGTTTTTCTGGGTGATAGACTTCGTAGTGAGGATATCCGCAATAGAACTAAAATAGCCAACATAGTTCAACAGCTGGTCTGTTGAACTATGTCGGCTTTATTATACGTGGTAGAGCCATGGTGTAGCACGTTGTAGCACTAATGGGTCGGCTCGACCGGGGGAGGACCACGCTCTCACAGAATACCAGCGTAAAATAGCAGCTTAACGCTGCTGTGTTTCGTATGGTGAGTGTAGAGAACCGAAGACCCTTTTTACTGGAAACGAGGCATTCCATCTTAGTCCTCACGGGTGACAACGCATCTGCATTTTGACTCTTAATCGAAGATAGATGTAGATGTCTAAGGGCCACAGCGACCACTTACCATCAGGTGGACTGTGTGCTCGTTTGTCACCCTTATCCTATATAAAAAAAAACTATGTCGGTTACTTTGGTTCAGTTGAAGTTGGAATAGACGGCCATAAACGGCTCGTCGTTGAAATAGACAAATAATGGGGAGGAAAGGTTCTTGAATGGCAGCCTTGTACAAGTAAACGATGCAGGAAGTCGATGAATGAAGGCTCAGCACCATGTTTTGTATATTTCTTGGGGAAGGCCTTGGGTCAGCAGTGGACTTGGGATGGGGTGTAATGATGGAGATGATAATGATTTATAACTAATCAACGGAAATAATATTATGTAGCTTACCACAAACCTTTATGCAGACAATTCTTAGGTTTCCAAACAGTGTAAATACGTCCAAAAAAACTACACAGATGCCTTTACATTGATCAAGGCAGCGAATGGGTTAACTTCACTATTAAAAATATATGCAAAAGTAACAAAAATAACCACTTTATGTAAACTGTATTGTTATAATTGAAAGAATTATGAAAGAAACTGATAGAACAATTTGGGATGTGCAAGCGGGATTTAGAAAGTGAATGGTGTGTACGGTTCAAGTATTTTCTATACGCATGATCGCGGAGAAGACTTTGGCAAAAAAAAAGAAGTCCGTAGTCTCTGCCTGTCTCTTGGTGACAGGCGTGAGTGTTTATTTACTTACCAAATCTTGGCGGGTCCAGAGTGCATATATTCAATCCAAGGCAGGCCGTGGGGATCTCGGTGCCAGCAGCTAGTTGAAAACACCATGCCAAGGTGTAGTGTCGGTACAGTGACACCCATTACGGAACCCAAATATCTCAGAGCGTTGCCGGCATTACCACTTAACACCTGTTGAAAAATAATAAATTGTAAAATAAGTATTACGCACTTATATTGATACTGCTACAGCTAAACCTTTAAAAAAGTATTAATTAAAGTTTTTGATATTTAATACAATTTAGCATTAAAACGAAAAAATTGTTTAACTTTTAGAATAATAACGCCCAGAAACCGAGTAGGAGCACAAAAGTAGACAGTTACAAGTTAGCAAGGTAAACGTTTTGTCGAACATAGCCCGCAAGAATAATAAGAGCAATTATACACAATATACAAGACACAATATACCTAAAGAAACTATTGTCAACATAAAAATTAATGATCGAAGATGCATAGATAATCCTAGAAAAATAGGTAACGCGTTTATACAATTATTTTATTGAAAAAGTCAATCCCCTTCCGGATGTCGGGAAAAAGGTAAATACTACAATTAAACACCAATTAAATTCAATGTTTCTTGCACCAAGTTCACCATACCAAATAAATAAGATTATAAAAAGGTAGATAATTAAAATATATAATAATGTTCCAAATAACCTCAAAAATATTGACAACAATAAGTCTTTTATAAAAAAATTAAAGTCATTCTTAATCGATAAAAGTTATTATAATTTAATTTAATTTTTATTGATGCGAATAAATAGTAAATGTATGTGTAATAATTATAAAAAAAAAATATGTTAGACTAGCAAATGTTAAGAAATAAGTTAGTTGGTATTTAGTACGTAGTATATTTAGTATAACAAAATAAAAAAAAAACTACCCTCTTATAAATTCCTATGCCCTTATGGGGCGTCACTTGATGTATGATCTATTTCTTGTGGCATGCAAATTATATAAATAAATAAATTCATACATTTTATATTATGATACAGCGGCGGTTGGCTTATAGACGGGGGAATCGATACAATATGTTCGTGCAATACAACAGTGCATTTTCCCACATTTTTAAAGACCTGGCGATAGTAATAATGAAAGCAACAGCACGCTAATATAACATCGTAACACGATAACGCTGATATTTTATCCTAAGCGCGGTTTCTGTGCGTAATTGTTCTTAAGTTTCGGCTATAATTAAATAAAAATACCTTCAGGTTCCACGGGTGTTTCCCAATAATATCTCGATGATTTTTTGTAAATCCATATCCTTTTACTCCAGTATCTATTGACGCAGTATTGATACACACGTGATCTTTGGATAGAAGGACAAATTTCCAATATGCGTTCTCTACTTCCTGTGTAGTAGGGTTAGGTGTGGTAAAATATGTCTTCATTACTTTATTCGCGACCTAGAATTAAAAAAATCAAATTGAGTTTCGTTTAAATATTTTTAAGCGTGGAAAAAGATTTTGATCAAATAGCTGTGACATAGTTGAAAAAATTAACTATTCAAAATATACTAAGTATCAATGAATTTACTCCCAACCTAACCTCTCAACCGTCCACGCCGCGCTAGTGACACTCCCAACTGTTTTTATTATAATAAAGTGATAAATTAGAAATTATTTTAGATACTCAAATTAATTAATGTAATGACACTTCATTACATTAATTAATTTGAGTATCTAAAATAATAATTTATTATGTAACGATAACACAGTCTTTGCTCGGTGGCCACTACATTTCCGATGAGATGCAGCACTTCTCTGCATCCTATCCTTAACAAGAGGTCTGCTTCTCTTCTTTGGATCCACCGAGCTGCGCGGATGTTTTATCCAATGTGCCGCGTCATGCGATGGAGCATATTATCCCTATTAACGACGTACTCTTTATTACTAATGATATTTTTGCTCATTTTCAAGAATTACTTTGTCCGATAATTGTTGGTCGTCCCAGAAGAATAATAAAGATACAGCATATTTTTTTTAATCTAAGAGCGATAAAACATGCGACAAACCATCCACCTGATGTAATCAGCCACTTGCCGTAAAATTATTTCTCACTTGCTGCCTAGGACGGGAGAGGTTGCGTCAGAGAATTATATAAATGGGTAGCGGTTTTGACACGCTGCTCACTCGGAGTCTATTTTTCCTGCTGACACCTCAGTTAGAGGTGAAACACGTGTCGTACAATCGACGGTAGTGTGTCTTTCCTTGTGTAGTGATGATGAGGATAGTGCATGCAATTGTAGGAGGGCGAGAGATGCTCTTTAAAATAGACCTTAGTTAGCCTTGTTCGGACCTCAGCTAAATAATTTTAACATTTTTAACATTATGGATTTGCTCAAAGGAAAGCTTAATTCTATTAATTATAAATAAATAAATTAAAATACATTAAACTAGAGACTTTTTCATTATAGTGAGTCTTTACTCTTTTTACAGCGAACAGCTAATGAATATATGTGTGGCATAAATGCACACAGGTATCGGTGTGCATTTATGCCACACGTTTATGAATTATCGGGACGATTCTGTGGAGAGTGGACTTACGTAGTACCGACATGTCGTCGTCGATAACTTGCGACGGCATAATGGTATCGTGTCGGATAATTAGAAACCATCATAGTAGGTAGCTTTATACAGTTCAGTAACCCGATATAGGGGAACATGTATCGCTCAATGAAAAAAAGTGCTCTTACATTTACGTGTAACGAAATTTGGTATTGGTAAGGCCTTTCGCACATTATAAGACACGGACACTAGTCAATAATAATGTCTTGTCTGGTTTATCGTACACATTCATGCAGGACGTCTTATCATCTATCTGTAATTATAATTCACGGAGGATACACGGATACCAAATGGACGGACACCAGTGTTTAATAGTGATTGCATTCTTGTACTATAGAAGAAAATGACGTAGGTGCAGGCGTCATTGGATACATCCATTAAATATGAGTAGAATCAATGATGGAGCGTATACGAAGTTGGTAACTTTACCAATGGAAGTTAACTTTGCCAGTCATCAGCACTACCTAATTGTACTAAATAGTTTTAAGTTGTCTTACAAGTGAAATTTTGTAATTTCTTTAGACAATAAATTTGTTTAAACCTATTGGTATGGTCTGCAAAGATTCTCTGTGAATCCGTTGTTATTGCTTTGGAATAAAGTCTGATTTTATGTAATATTAAAATGCGTTTGTATTTATTGAAATTTGTATGACCAATAAGCTAATTGGATTTCTAGTAGTGATAATACGAATTAACCACTTGCATGTGTGCAACCGGCGACACCAGTTCTCTTACAAAAAAAGGTTGGCAGCCATTATATTGTGTATTATAGTATTCTATGCGTATAACGACCAATGCGACTGAATTTCTTATAACAAACACATTTCTCATAAGACACAAGAAATTTTCTTATAATGTGCAAAAGGCCTAATACTACTCACTTGTCACTTTAATTCGTTCGTTATCAAATAAATTATGAGCTGAAATGACGTAGTTACGGTGTATTCACTACTACGATGTTCTCTAATGCCCGAATACTGAAACATCCCTCAAATATTTAACGGCTTGTCAAACATTTGAGCAGCTCCTAAACCCTATATTCGTATTCTCATATTTAAATTTTAAGTATCTCTTAAATTTAGGTGTGTCTCCAATTGAGTTGCGCTTAAACACTACTCAACTAAAAAATGGTATACTGAAACATCACTCAACGCGTTTTAGCTGTCAAATCAAATGTCAAATTGATTTAAGTACTCGTTATTATTGAGTGTGGTAGCGAGGACTCTCAAATCTGTTAAAAGTATTTTTCAAGTTTTAAATATGTCCGTTTCGTCGTTATCTTCTCTTTCGGACAACGAAACGCCTCTAAGAAGTCGAAGAAATGATATCAAGCTTAACGCTTTCAAAAATATGACGATAAAGAATTTCGTGCGCGGTTATATTCCACATCGAGCAACCGTCTGTGCATCGAATCGTGCACAGAGTTACAGAAAAAATAGCGAATATGAGATCTCTTTTTATAAATATGCCAACTGCTGACGAACGTCTAGAAGTAGCAAATGACTTTTATGCAATTGCTGGATTTCCAAGAGTGATGGGTGCTATTGACTGTACGCACATTAAAATTAATTCTCCAGGTACATATTCTAATGATAAGCTATACTTCTACTCCTACATTATCATATCTATTATTAATATGTTATATACATACACTCATTGTTATTAAATATTTGCAGGGGGAGCTCAATCTGAAAGTTTCCGAAATAGAAAAGGTTACTTCTCCTTGAATGTGCAAATGGTATGTGATGCGAAATTGCGCATATGAAATATCATTGCAAGATGGCCAGGTTCTGTACATGATAGTACAATTTTTAACGACTCACCATTGTGTGCCCAATTAGAGAGAGAGGAGATTTTACCCCTATGGTACTTCTGGGCGATAGTGGTTATCCATGTCGCCCCTATTTATTAACCCCAATTTTAAATCCAAGGACACCAGCTGAAGAAGCATATAACCGTTCACAAATTAGAACCAGAAATCCAATAGAATTCAACTAATCAAGCCCTCAAATCACTTGAGTGATGTTTCTGTATTTCAGTTAAATTTGAGTGATGCTTAAGTATAGGGGACCTTTAATAAAGTGACAGATTTAAGTTGCGTTTCAGTATTCGGGCATAAGTTACTTGTTAATTGTGCTAGAACGTAAATTTTGTAAATATTGGTCAATTTAATAATACTACTTATACAAATCGACGGCCCCTAACAACATTTTTTAAATTATTTTTTTTGATAAATAGTGTCTATATAAAACAAACTTTAACCCAACAAAAAGTTTATACCTGCAGTAATTATTTAGATAAATAGGCGTAGAATCAGACAACTAGCAAGATTTTTCTGGTTTGTACGATGTGAACACGGTCAAGTTAACTTCTCCCTATCTAAATGGGAGAGCGCACACCCATCGCTCCGCAAAAGACAGCTCCACTTCTCTCTCTCTCTCTCTCTCTCTCTCTCTCTCTCTCTCTCCCTTTAACAAACAGTGGACCGGTCGGTGCCTATTTTTGAAGTTTTTTTAAGTGATATTTGATTTAAGTGTCAAACCTTTATTGTTTTTTATTACATTAGTTATCGAATATCGTATAAAAAATCCATGAAATAAATATTAAATCTAGAAATACGCGAAAAATAACATGATGTTTCGAACAGTGTGGATTTGTTATAACTAAAATGATAGCTCAGTCCGCAGAAGGTGAGTGTCTTTATGAATATTTTTTTAACTATTTAGTTTTAGGATTATTCCAATCAACAATAACTACATTTCAATCAGATTAAACGTTTAGATTATCCGATATATAAGTTTTCTTTGTTAGTCTATGTTATATTTGATTATGGGATCATATCGATTGACAGTTTCCCAATCATTATGATTGTCTTATTATTTATTTGTAATAACTATGATATTTGTTAAGTGCAGAATCGGAAATCGACGAGCAGCCTTATAATTTTCTTGAAGGTGATGAACAAGTATCCGATAGCGACAGAACAAGTTTCGAATTTTTGGACGTAGGTACATTTATAATAGCTGAAGAAACTAACTCTCAAGCAAATTATGCGTTTTAAACGTAATAATATTAATCTGAAATAAGCTCTATCTTTCTCGCTAATACCTGCTCAAAGCGGCGGAAATGCTATAAATAAACCCTAATCTAAATTGCACCCCCAACCCTTAAGAGCGTAGTCGGTCTGCGCGGGAATTGAGAAATAGGTATTTGAAGAAACTATTGCCGTCGCACTAGCTATCACTCTTGACGGACACTTCTGAAAACATAGATATTAGCAGTTATCATAGAGATTCTGAGGTTATGTTTTATTTTTATGAAACATTACTATGTTAATGCTTATGTAAGCAGTTCAGTCTTAGCCTTGCACTTATAACGTAAATAAAACTCAGCTTGTGATTAGGTAAACTTATTTACCTAATCACAATATGTTCATGTTTATTTATACGAGTCCACAAACGCAGCACATTAGTATTAAAAATAGGTACAACGTTCAAAATCTAAAAAATCCTTTTATTTTGATTTCACAATTCAGAAGTGTCCGTTACTATCTATTTAATGTTATCTAATGCATAATTAGAATTTTGGTAATTGTCAAAAATATATGTTGGTTTTTAAGCGAGTTTTAACAATGTCCTTTAAAGGAAGAATAGATCTATGCTCCTATCACTTGTTTTTATCTTATAAACTTTTCAAACTTCTTTGGTAGTCGTCTGATTAAGGAGGTAAAAACGGGGCATAGATTTTTGGAAAGTCATATTTATTTTTGTTATAATTTTTTGGAAAAAAATAAATGACAGGGGCATGCCTTCAATAGACCTAGATTTTTATAAACAAAAACGATTACTATGTATTCCTATATTATCTTCCTGGATAATGCCTCTAGCATTATCTAGGAAGAGAATATGGGAATACATTTGTATGGAAAAAATGCAGCCCGTCGACGCTCTTAAAACAAATTCGCTACTCTCTGCTCTGTTTTTAAACAAATCATCTGTTGGACAGTAATTGACACCATCACAACCTATGACGAACAATTTATTTAAGGAAAGATCGAGAGCTTAATGATTTTTAATTATTTATTTATTTATTTATTTCCAACTATACAATTATCATTACAGGTTTATTACCTAATGCGATAATGAAGACAACTATTTTTTACAAACTACAATTACAATTACACAACTATTATATTGATCATATGTACTTATTTCTATTACAAACACCATATTTATGTCACAGTAGGACCATAACTTATTTCAAAGAGAGCTCTCGCTATGAACCCATCCAGAGTACAACAAAATAGATCAATGTCTTCTGCTATACGGTTGAGGATATGGAGTGTGCGCGTAAACGGCGCCTCATTTACCAACTTGGTGCGGCCGCGCGGCACAGCCAGCAGCCGCGGCCGCCGCGGCCGCCGCCGCCGCCATACGTATCTGTCCGGAACACATATGCGCACTTGTTGCAATACGTCTAGATTGTGAATTTTTCCCCTCATCACCTTAAAGATATATAAGACTAGCGCTAAATTCCTTCTAGCTTTTAGCTCGTAGTATACTACCATACCTAAGGTGATTATAATCGTTATGACGCAACACAATCCAAAATCAGTGTTTTTCTGGAGAAGAAAATAATGAGACTTGTGTTTGGTAAATCCTGTACCCGATACAGGCTTAATATTGCAAGCACCTTTGGAGTCTAAGAAGTGGATCGTCTCATAGTATAGGATTGATTGCTCTGCACCATTTAATAGAATCGGTAGAAAGAAAAGAAAGACGCATATAATAGACACTCAGAAAAGGTTAAAGAAGACAAGTTAAGAAAGATAACTGGATAATATACGAGAAGAAAAATACTGTTAAATCATGGTTAGAAAAACTTATCAAAGAACTGAAATGAATAAACTCAAAAAAACTTCTTAAAATTAACTCAAACTTTACGGGCAAGAAACGCAACATCTCGTACTTTAAGAAGGTAGGTACAGTAAGTTTTTAATATTATGTAATAATTTTTTTTATAATAAGTGTAATAAATCCTAAAAATGTTCATATTTTTTAATTAAAGAAGATTATATCTTTAATTCTCTCTTACGATTTTTTTATTCCATTGTTACGCCAAATATATATTTTTTTCTAATATATTAAAACTATGTTTTGTATGTTTGTTAAATCTTTATAATTTTTTTATTAATAATAAATATTATTCTAAATATGCCTTATATTGAGTTTTGGTTTACTTTACATCCAACAGTTTAGGCATATAACTTCTTATACGGCAATAATATTATAACGGAAAATGAGATATATGAAAGGTAAGTAAACTTCGATCTGACCGGAAGTTTTATACTATAGAGCTAAGAACTAAATCTATATTTATGAATACTTATCGCTAAAAAACACAGGAATGGCGATATTCTTTAACGATAAACATCGATGTACAACCGGATAAGTGGTAAATGTCTTCTAATACTTAGTTATTATACAAATATGAAACAATCTGTTCAAAAGCAAAGATTATATTTAACTCTTAAGCTTCAAACCGCCGCGCCGTCCTATAAAACTCACTTTTTGCAGTTGTCCGTATGTACTTAGGGGCAGTCGAAATTTTAGACATACCAACACATTATAGACAAAAAAATCATTGATGATGTTTCGTTTATTTATAGTTCGCAATATCTAGACTGAATTAATTACCTTTTTGAATGTAGCCAAATTCATATGTCTGCCTGGGAGAATACAATCGTCGAACCCAAAGAAGGCTCCAGTAACATTCAAATCATCGACATCTTCTTCTTCAGACGATTCCGATTCACCCAAAATACGTTTTTGACTGTGCAAGGGATTTAATGCTCTATCAAGCATCCTTTTATTTTTCTTATTCCAGTAAACTTCTACGACTTTCATCATTTCTAGACGTTCTTCTGTAAATGTTACAATAATTTGTTAATACTCTATTAGCAAAGTATTTATATTAGCCATCCATTCCATTCTATTACAACATATCAGTCATCTGCTGAACATAGGCCTCCTCGTTCGCCTATATTCAGCAGATAACGATGACTTCGAGGCGGGGTGGCCACCGCAGTTTTTTTGAGTTGTTATTAGCAAGATTGCTCTTACTACGGGACAGTATGCGGATATTATTTTTATAATGTTAATACATTGGTAATGGACAATAAGATATAATTTTGTATAACGCCTTAGGTCTACTATTTTAAAATAGTTGAAAGTAGTTTTTGTAATTTGTAGTGTTAAAGATAACGTTGAGCATTATATATTGACATATTATGTATTTTTTAGATCAAGCCTCTTTTGTAATGTTCCTATACTTTTGCTACTTAGGCACAGACAGGAAGAATAAAGGAAGAATATAATCGTCATATGAAAAATATTTCACTTTATGATTGTTTCAGTTCAAGCAGCATTTCGATTTAGAATAACTACAGTCTTGTGACTACTTTGAAATAGGAAAGTCACATCAACGTGCGTCTAAGGACAGACTAATTGTATCAAATGGAGTAAAGGTTTTTAACAGTGGTAGAGCCACTCGGCAGCTTTTGCTATCCCACGGATGGGCCGGCTCGAACCGGGGTGGTACCACGACCTCATAGAATACCAGCATGAAGTAGAGGTTACCTCTGCGTTTCGCTTGGTGAGTGCAGGTGGCCGGAGGCCCTTTTTACTGGAAATGATGCATTCCATCTTAGTCCTCACGGGTGGCAACGCATCTGCATTTTGATTCGCAAACGAGGATAGATGTAGATGTCTATGGGCCGCAGCAACCACTTATCATCAGGTGGACTGTGTGCTCGTTTGTCACCCTTATCCTATAAAAAAAGGTAAAATAAATAAAACTCCTATGACAATTTAATATTACTTGTTACTTGTATACATGTGGTATTATTTATAAGTATTACTAAATGTTGTCTGTTCAGAACAGGCAGGCAGGAGATGGGCAACAGCATCTTCCTGATAACATCAAAATTACAATAAAAAAACTGCGGTTGCCAACCCGCCCGCCAAGCGTGACAACTATGGCAAATACCCCCCAATGATGAGAGCAACAAAGAGACGGCCCCGCTATTCCTGGGTACGGTGGCGACCATGGTAACGGCGGGGCAGGGGGTGCTAAGAATCTTCGTTGGAGGTTCGGTTGCCACCTAAATCTGAACGCACATTTGTCCTCGCCGCACGCGCCGTACGCGCCGAGTTTTACTGATGGCCTCGCACATTTGCCCGTACGCATCCTCCGCGTCGTACGCAAATCTTATGTATTACCGACAACTTTTGTAGTTTTTTTCCAACCACTGGTGTGAAACGGTACAGTGAAATTGATTGCTCTAAATCACTATGGAAAGAAATATAATAATAGCCTGCGTTTTGGCAGAGGAAGAAGAAAATAAAATTCGAAGAAAAAGAAGATTCTGGATTCATAATATTAATTTAAAAAGGCAATTGTATGGAGAATATGAAGGGGATAATATACTTTATTTAAAGACTTATTAGATGATGATGAACGATTTATTTGGATATTTGCATTTAAAATACAAGAAATTTCAAGAATTGCTACATATACTAAATACTACTACTACTATACTTTTTTAATTAAATTTAACTATTTTTTATTAGTTTAGTATTGACATAATTTATCGCTAAGTCTACATATTGATAATCGATGCAAAAAATTCAAATTATGTATAAATAATTAAGAATGAATTAAAAGTTATAAAAATACAAAAATTATCATGTAAGTCGAAACCACCAGTTATAGTGGAAAATCCACTAAGTTGGCAACATTACACAACACTGAGTATCAGCACGCGCCGCGTTATTGACGTCATCAGCATTCGTCCTTCGATATCGTATACCTACCGCATTTTATAAAATTCGGCGCGTACGGTGCGGGTGTAATGTGCGAGGTTTCATATGATTTCATACAAGTAATCTAAAATTCGGCGCGTACGGCGCGTATGGTGCGGACAAATGTGCGTTCAGCTTAAGACGACTCGACCTGGCAACATACAACGCACGCACCCTGAGAACTGACGAGAAAGTCGTGGAGCTGGAAGAAGAGGTCTGGTTATCCGAGGTCCGAAGAGAGGAGGAGGAGAACACAGTAATCCTCGAATCCGGCAACTTGCTCTATCACCGGGTAGGCGACCATCTGTCCCAAGGAGGTGTCGGATTTATCGTCCACAAGTGTCTCGTTAACAACGTTGTAAAGATTGAGAGTGTGTCGACGAGGGTTGCGTACCTTATACTCAGAATCACCAAACGGTATTCGCTGAAGGTCATACAGGTTTACGCACCAACCTCGGCACATCCCGATGAGGAGGTGGAGGAAATGTATGAGGATATCTTTAGAGCCATGCATTCCTCCAAAACCCAGTATACGGTGTTAATGGGAGACTTCAATGCAAAACTAGGCACAAGAGAGAACGGTGAGCTGAAAGTAGAGAAATTTGGAATAGGCCAACGGAACCCAAGGGGCCAGCAGCTGGCCGACTTCATGGAGAAAGAGGGACTCTTTATGATGAACTCTTTCTTCCAGAAGCGACCCCACAGGAAGTTAACCTGGTCGAGCCCCGACTGTTCGAGAAAAAATGAGATTGACTTCATTATGACGACGAGACGACAACTGTTCAGTGATGTCTCCGTGATCGCGAGAGTGAAAACTGGTAGCGATCACCGAATGGTTAGAGGCACACTGAACCTAAACGTTAAGTTGGAAAGGTCTCGTCTAATGAAGTCAACGCTCCGTCCCCTTTTGCTCTGTTCCAAACACCCGAAACCTTTCAACTCAAGTTACAAAACCGTTTTCAGTGCCTAGAAGACTGCAATGAAGTGGACGATATGAATGACAAGCTCGTGAAAACTGTTCATGCGGTTGGAGCTAAGTTCTGCAAGACCACAAACCGCAGAAGAACACAAAAACTCTCCGATCACACTCTTAATCTCATGGCTGTTAGACGGGAGATGAAGCTACGCTCTTCAATAGATTTGACAGCATACGGGCAACTGAACAGACAGATCTCCAAAAGCATGCGGCGTAACTTACGCAACTTCAATACAGCTTGTATTGAAGAAGCGATCGAGCGGAACCAAGGCTCCAAAGTCTTTGCCAGAGATCTTTCTGCCAGAAAGAGCCAACTGCTAAAGCTGAAGACCGAGTGTGGCAGCATCGTTTCCGGAACACCTCAGATTTTGAGTGAGATTGAGAGGTTCTATGGGCAGCTGTATACATCATCGTTGGATCCACACAAGTGTTAGTAACGATCCAAGAGTGAGTCTTATCCGACTCTCCAACACCTTAAAAACGGCAAGGCCCCATGCGAGGATGGAATTACAGCGGAGCTTCTGAAAGCGGGTGGAAAACCGGTACTTGAAGTCCTTCAAAAGCTCTTTAATTCCGTCCTCCATGGTGGCATGACACCGGAGGCGTGGAGCAAAAGTGCGGTGGTCTTGTTCTTCAAGAAAGGCGACAACGCTCTCTTGAAGAACTACAGATTACCATTTTGATACCGATTTCCCTTCTGAGCCGCGTCTACGTGCTGTTTTCGAGTCATTACGAATCGTCTCGCACGCAGACTTGACGACTTCCCGAAGCTCTTCACGCTGCATTGGAAGACGTTTTCAAGCTACTGGACTGGAAAGGATATGGTATTAACATCAATGGCGAGTACATCACTCACCTTCGATTTGCCGAGAATATAGTCCTTATGGCAGAATCGCTGGAGGACTTAAGCACTACGCTCAATGACCTCAATAGCGTCTTCCAACGGATAGGTCTTAAGATGAACATGGACAAAACAAAAATCATGTTTAACGTCCATGTCACACCTATGCCGGTAGTTGTTGGGAGCACTAAGCTTGAAGTTGTTGAAGAGTATGTTTACCTGGGACAAATAGTCAGATTAGGTAAGTCCAACTTCGACCGAGAGGTCAATCGGCGGATTCAACTCGGCTGGGCAGCGTTCGGGAAACTACGACCCATCTTCTCGTCAGGTATACCTCAAAACCTTAAAACAAAATTGTACAACCAGTGCGTGTTGCCAGTGATGACTTACGGATCTGAGACGTGGTCTTTCACTGCTGGCCGTATGAGGAAGCTCAAGGTCGCTCAGCGAGCTATGGAGAGGGCTATGCTCGGGGTTTCTCTGCGTGATAAACTTAGAAATGAGGATATCCGCAGTAGAACCAGAGTAACCGACATAGCCCAACGGAGGAACGGACAACCGATAGGGAAGAAAGGTTCTCGAGTGGCAGCCTCGTACCGGTAGGCGAAGTGTAGAGCGACTCCCCACTAGATGAGTGACGACCTGGTAAGACATACAGGAAGTCGATGGATGCAGGTGGCTCAAGACCGTGCTTGGCATTCCTTGGGGGAGGCCTATGTTCAGCAGTGGACTTATGAAAGGCTGTAATGATGATGATGATTACTAAATGTGACGCGTATATAAAACAGTTATTTCAGAATGTATAGTCTTTTTAGAAATTCTAAACATGACTTTTTTGCTGTTAAAGCTAGTAAAAAATTTACTTACAAATAAATAAATAGTTATACAAATTTGACTTACTGTTAGACAGTGTATCATAGGGTAAAATATATTTAACATATATTAAATCTAATTTCTTCTCAATGTTCGGAGATTTGGTAAGTTGCATTTCTTCGGCTACACGACTCCAACGTTTCTTTTCTATGACTTTCTTGAGACCACCGCACCGTTGCACGAGTTCGTATAATTTTGGAAGACTTACTTCGATGCCGTCGAGCTAGGTAAAAAACACATTATTATTATAATTGCAAAAATAAATCAGTCTATCTGTTTTAACATAGTACCTAGAGCACTGAATCGATCGTAATGAAATTTGGAGAGGTTTTGTACTTAAAAAACACATTCGAATTGTTTTCAAACTCATATTTACATCATAATATTGTACCAAACAAAAAACTAGACAGCGCTTTTAATTGCTTTTAAATCATTTAATGATACAAAATAAATACCACATTAACTTTTTATCATATCAATAATAATGTTACCATAATAGTGTTAGTGATTTTTGAACAAGTAACTTATAAATTTGACATTCAGATTTTGAGTGAACTTTAGTCTTTATTTATTTTTGACAAAAGTAGTTCTCAAAGAAATTTGAATATAAATATTTCTCAAAAGTAGCGCTACCTTATCTGTAATTAAATTATGCAAAGCAAAAAATTAATAATAAGCAATTCCTTTACATGTACCTATATGTTCAATTGGTTTCTCGGAAACGGCTATAATAACTTGGATAAAATTTTGTATTTAGTTAAGGTTTACTTTGCAAGTTGATCTAGATAGGTATCATCATTGAGAAAATATTTTTTATTTACTACTTTAGTACTTTTAATTTAATAAAGGATTAAAATTAGTTAAAATTAAAAGCGATTAAATACATAAAATTAGTTTCATACAACACCTATTTTTTTTTAAGTGAATGGGAATTAAACGTTAATGTAAAATAGCAGATAATATTTACCAATGGTGATCTCGTGAATACTACACTTTGCGTAGCTAAGTATGCTTTCATAGCGCACATTTCTCTCGAAGCCGGACCCCAACGGGTATAAAAACGTGAAATATATTGGTTAGTCACACCAAATCTCATTTCATCTTTTAAAACACACTGCGATTTGAATGTCTCTGGTGCTACAATCTTACATAATCCGAATTTAGCTGCGGTTGGCTTGATTTCATTGAAGTATGCAATCGGATCCTGTTAAACAAACAATAAATAGTTTAATAGAACTCAAATCGTAAATTTAAAGTGGTTGGGATATTTATTTAACTTTTTTACCGTAAACTGAGCCTCAGTTGGGTAAAAAATTGGTGCGTCGACTTGTTGAGCCTTGCTATTATGACGGGGAAAGGCTGCTTTTGGTTTCTCGGCTTGATGGCCTCCTCTATCTCTAGTATCAAAATTGTTTGAAGTCTGCACTGTAACAACTGGTTCTGGATTAGGTCCTCTCGACGTACTCGGAATCGCACCGTCGTCGTTATTAATTACTGAATGACTCGTCTGTTCTATTGCATTCGATAAACTTCTAACCAGTGTATTGAGAGGTAGTTTATCCATTTGTCCAAGAATTGAATAAAAAATATTAGAATCTGTGGCTGAATTTAACTTTGTTATTACTATATCTGGAGATCTAGGAATTTTGTTTGCACTCACTGTAAATTTTTTTTTATGCTCTTGCCAAGACAATTTGAACTCAATGATGTTATTGCTTTTTTCCGAGTAATCCAAATATAAACTTTTAAATGGGAGTGGACGGCGAGGAGATGGAAGTTGATCTTTTGATTGTGGACGAGGTAGTGAAGGTGGACATTGTGAGGGCATATTTGCACTTTCCATATTGCCTGTGTTCACACTTTGATTTCTAAACGCTTGTCTGGAACGTCCTTTACGTGTATTAATATATGATGTCCCTTGAAATGAATTAGAGTGGCTGTCAGCACTAAACTCATAACTGTCTTCTGTTTGTAAAGGAACAGACGTGTCTATATTAAGAAGTTTTGTTATTTTACAGATTTGCAATGCTCTATCCACAACAGTACAATACACGCAGGCCTTACAACGGTTATTTAATACTTTCGGTAGGCAATTCAATATGTCACTAAAGGTGTTAAAACGACTGGATATACACTGAGAAGCGCTCGTACTAGATATTTCAGACTTATTACTGTTTCTTTGACGGCCTGCAACTGTTTGAAGCCGTGATGATTGTTTCCGCTTTGGAGGCTGAGGAACTTTAAATCGATTTGCAACTTGTTTTCGCTTTAATGCGTTGTTAATCCCGGTATTATCAACATTTTGTTCTCCCTCAGTACTGATCCAATCTACGCTATCTTCTACAATTTCGATATCTCCGTTGCCGCCTTGACCAGTTGGTAGTTCAAGACTTACTTCATTGGCTGTAAGTTATACTAGCATAAATGATCAAGTATTTAAAATATTAAAAGAGATCACACATTACAATAAAACATTAAGAACAAGAAAGTTGATAGAAGCATTTGGTTCGAAACGAAGTTTTCGGGCAAAATTAAATCAATATCCATTATTGTGAAGATTCTAAATGTCATTATTTTTGTTTTAGTTTGATGATTCGGCATAATGTATATTATATTTTATAAAAAATAATAATATTTACCGGTTGCTAATTAATCTAACATTAAAAGGCAAGTTGAAAGATTATTATTAAACTAGTCTCATGGAGCACAGCAAATCCGGGAGGTCTAAAATATTTACGGAATATTAAAAACAAGAGGAAGCTCAAAGAGAGCAGGGCATATATGCCACAAATAAGCGCAGTACTGACTAATTGACTGCCATTTGTAGGCTTCTATTGTCACGAGCTGACGTATCGCTACTTAATAAATATAGGGGTAAATATGCCGTATTTTGCAATGTAAGAATGAAAAAATTAAAACATAGGAATAACGGGGAACTTATAAATGAATTAAAGCAATCAATATAATAATACAATTTATATTCATTAATGCCATTTCCAATAGAATTACTAGTTCTATGTCTATTCTTCAATAACGATCAAGCATCGATAGGCTGGATAACATCATGTAGTTGTAAAAATAGCAGGTAATGTGCGGCAAAGTTAACTTAAAGCCGATCATCATTATGTCTATAGTAGCAAAAACTATAATTTCTTAATTAATACCAAATTACAATTTCTTCGTCAATCTTCGAATTAATTTGGATAACGCTCTCTATTTAAACGATTGTTGAAGCGCCTGCGCCTTCTTTCTGAGCAACGAGTTAAGCAACGTACTCTTAGTAATTGCGCTAGTACATAACGTTAATTTTAAACAGGTTCTTTGTCTTTGCAATATTTTATTACCCGCTCAGCTGATGTAAGATCAATACAATTGTACAAGACCACATTCAAGTTGCATTATTTTAAAATTTCTGTAAACTTCCGAACATGGTCCTGGATCGTCGCCGGATATAAAATATTAAGAACCAGAATTTATATTATGGTAAATTTAGTGGGGTTTATGTTTGAATCAAATTTGGAGTTACGTCGGCGCTATCAATGAATGTGGGTCAATTTGCAGTAATTACGTGGCGTTTAAGATAAAATTTAAGATTTATCATCACCCAAAACTCTATTAAGGTAATCTAATAGTATTTGGTATAAATCACCGGACTTATAAGGTTAGTGAATTTATTGTTCCTATCGATTATTAATTACCTACTGCGTTGTGGTTAAAATTCGCAAATTCTTTGACAATTTGCAGTAATTAAGGGGCTACTCCATGCGAGCGACCTTGAGCATTTGGTGTGCCGCGCCGACTCGCTACAATATAATATCGCGTAAGAAATATGTAAGACGCCACCAACTGTAAGAACGTAGTATTTTTTCAACATCAATAAACTATTTTATGGGAATACACACAGCATACAACGATAAATGTATTTAATTTTTTTTATTCAGTATGTTAGTTGCATTATATTAGAATTATGTATTCTCATATATTATCTAATTATGAAATTTTATAATTAATTATATATTAAAAATGAAGCATTGAAAATTGTGAGTTTAAAAGATACCTACTCACTATAGGTAAATAGATAGATAGCTCGACTTTTGTACAAATATTTGGTGCAATAAAGAATAAATAAATAAATAGGATGTTTCACAGAGTGAGAGTAATATAGAATGAGAGTCGTGGAGGCAGTTTACAAACATAAATTGCACAAGGACAAACATCCAGACCCGGAACAATTATTTGTAAGCCATACAAATACTTGTTCCGTGCGGGATTCGAACCCGCGGCCCCCAGCGCAGCAACTGATTGCTAAGCCACTGCGCCACGGAGCCGTTGCCGGGTTATAGCTAAAGTGACCATACGTCCCGTTTTGAACGGAACTATCCCTTTTCTCGGTCACCTGTCCCATTGTCCCCAAACAAAGCTCCGGGACACAAAATTGTCCCGTAACTCGTTGGATGGAAGTATTCAAAGTCAAACAATCTTCAACATATTTTTTTTAATCGAATATATTTTATGTCTCCCTGGTACAAATGCTCCAGTAGAAAGAGTATTTTTTTATTTTGAATAAATTGTGGACGTCTGAAAGAAACACTTACGGTTCCAGTTCTAAAGGCGATGTTGTTAACAAAGGTAACAATAAAAAAACTTAAGCAGAATTTTATTCTTATTTAAAATCATCACCAACTTTATTAAAGCAAATTTAATCCACTGACAAATGTAATTAATAATTAAAAAAAATATGTTGCATTTAAAAATTACCGCCTATACCGAATATAATTTTATATTGAACACTAATTGTGTAAAGTTATAGTTTTTAGAGTATAAATAAACCCATGTCCTGTTTTGAGTAAAAAAATAAATGGTCAGTTTAGTGTTTTTAGTTAAATTTAGTTTAAAAAAAAATTAGTTTCTAGTAAAAAGTAGGTATATTAATGCCTACTTAGATACTTTTTACCGAATTAGGGTGGAAGCCCCTAATACCAGTCATGCCCCTAATTCCAGTCTTTTCGCCTTTTTACTCCATAAATAAGATTTCTAGTAGTCTTAACTACAAATATTTTCATCTAAAAAATTCTTTGTACCTAGAGGGAACTATATTTATTCAAATATTACCTCGCAGTTTTAAACCTAACAGTGTTAAAATCAAAACAGGTACGCAACGAAAAACGATCATTTTCCTAATTATTTGACAAGTTATGATCCCGGTAAAATTATGCTTACTTTACATTATCTCATATATAGGCTTTTTGATTTGTATGAATATGACTATAGACATAGTAATGCATTTATTTTTGTTTGAATTTACAAGTTATTTATTTTCTTTTAGTGGAAATTAATGGGGCTGTAATTAGATAATATAAGAAATGTATGGAGTGCATAATGTCAGCCGCCCGGCTGTTATTTGGTTTGACGTACCTAATAAGAAGTACCTAATTTCAGCCACGTAATATAAATCAGGGCTGCCATAAACTGGAATAAATACCATTAATTAGATCATAACTTATTTTATAGCTAAGGGAGTTATGATCAATTCGTCTGTTTTAAAATTGGTTTTAGATTTTAAAGTTTAGCAGAAGATGTACTAGTTTTTCTCTCTGACATTCGGCGTATAGAACACCTTATGTACTCAATTATTTTTTGAAAAAGAAGAAAAAAACAAGCAATAAATAATATACTATATTTTAGCAAAAAACTATAACTTAGTAATACTAATTATAATTATAACTTATGTTCTACATAAATGAAAAACTTATAACTGACTTTTTGGCCCGACCCGGGATTCGAACCCGAGACCTCATTATCAGCAGTCGCACTACTACAACCACTAGACCAACGAGGCGGTACTATACCTAATAAGATATTGTGGTTGGGTATTAGAATTATTTTTAACTGTATACTATACTGATAATATTGAATTAGCCTTTTATAGTGTAAATTATAATATTTGTCGAAATGTTAATTATGGATTCGAACCTTACATGCTAATGGTGCTTCATTTTTTTATTTGCATTTACTTCAAAGAAAATACACGCAAAAAGCTTCATCGCGCAGTAAAAAACACAACAAATATATGTATAACTAATATGAAAAATTATACCCAAAACAAACAAATAATACTACCTATAAATAACCTAATAAGTAATAATATTATCGACTGATAAGATGACGTGAGCGTGTGCGCTGGCAGACGCTCTAACGATACGGGTTCCACGTATAAGAGCTCAGGGCTCACTGACTCCAGCAAGCCCGTGGACAGTGAATACGCCCAGATTTTAAAACTATTTATTAATAAAATCAAATTTTGGTCTTTTGAAAAAAAATTTAATATAGAAATGTTCATTAATAAATCGCCTATCCATTGGTGTAAATCGCAAAATAAAATAATACTTACTTTACGAGGAGATGCATGTTATCAATAATAATTTCACATTTATGTGGTTTCGTTGTAAGGAGATTATATTAATATTTATTCCTTTAAAAAATTGGATATAGCTTTTATGGAATCAAGATTATGTAGAAATATAATGTGTTTTTTATTTGTCGATATACACTCGGCGTCAAAAAAATCGCACATCCGAAAAAAATAATTTAAATACTATTTTAACACAACAGGCCAATGGCAATGTTGTGGTTTGAGGGTATCATTCGAAAGGTAATTTCATTAGCTTTCAGGAATTTTAATTGAATTTTACTTTTATAACGAGACGAAAGAGAAATTAAAGAAAAAGACAGGGTATGTACAAATTTGCAAATTAATAATTTAAAAAAAAACTTAATAAATACAAAAAAAGTTCTTAAAACCTAGTGTTATCCCCCCTTGCCTTGATAACGGCTTCCATGCGATCTTTCATGGATTTTACAAGGGTCGCAACAGCCTCTTGGGGTATTTGTTCCCACTCTTCAAGAGCTCCAAGATGCGGTACGGTACGGTTGGAGCTGGATCTCGAGCTCGCACGCGCCGTTTTAGGTCATCCCAGAGATGTTCTATTGGGTTAAGGTCTGGACTTCGTGCTGGCCAATGCATAACAGGGATATCGACCTCCTGTAAATAATCCCGTACAATAGCCGCGGTGTGGCAACGAGCATTATCATGCATTAACATGAATCCATCACCGACATAACCAGCATACGGGATCACATTTTCCTCCAGGATTTCAGTAATGTACCAACCAGCATTTAATGACCCTTGCCCACGGCCACCCCGAGTCCGGGAAACGCACACAAGTTCCGTTTTCCCGTCGACGGAAATGCCGCCCCAAAACATACTCGAGCCACCCCCGTATGCGACGGATTCTTCGAAGCAGGGTTGTGTGAACCTCTCCCCCTGTCTTCTGTAGACCCTTTTACGTCTGTCATTGCAGAAGAGACAGACCCTCGTCTCATCAGAGAAGAGTACGGTCCGCCACTATTCTAGAGTCAACTCGCAATGATTGCGAGCAAACTCTAGGCGTTCTCTGCGTTGATGTGCAGTAAGTTTTGGACCTTTAGCAGGTCTATGGGCTGTTAAACTCTTTTCGTGTAACCTTCTTCTTATCGTAGAAACACTTACAGATGTTCTCCGAGTTGATCGAAGATGTTGTTGCAACTCATCAGCATTTGTAAAACGGTTTCGTAAAGATGAAACGGTCATCTCTTTCTGATGTGCACCGTTTTTTTCCAGATCCCGGTTTTCTAACATAACCACCAGTCTGCTGAAAACGTTGGAAAAAAAAACAGTCTTAGAGCTCGTACGAAAATACTACCCTCCAGGTTGGGAAAAATGGGAAATCCAAAATTACTCATTCGAAAACCTTTTTGGAGGCAGCATGTCACCAGAAATCGAAAAGAAAATCCGATTTGCGCTACCTACAGTGGAACTTATTCAAGCGATCTACCCTAATTCGCCAAATGCTTCGGAAAGATCATTCAGAGACTTGAAGCGCCGCCTTTTAAACTGGTCTTTTGGCCGCGCGTTACTATATTCGCCACATAATATTATGGAAAAAATCCATTATAAGTCTCACAACGCTTTCATGGACACAGTCGTAAAATTGAAACCTCTTATACTCTCGAGGCAAAGTGCTTTCGAGCGCCTCCAGGGCATCAAAAGAACAAGCACATCCACAGAACGTTCGATCTCACCACAAGCACGTGCAAAACGAGTACGATCGCCTTCACCAACTCAAACAGATTCTCCAAAGAGGCATTGTCCTACTCCACTCGCTTTATCAGCAAAAAGCGAAGACCTACTCTCACTTCTTTTAGAACAACAAGTACGACAGAATAAGATGTTTGAGCATATCGTACAACTAAGTCAAAATCAAGAAGAAAAGATGTCTAAAATTGAAATGAAGCTAGAACATAGATCACCTGACAGTGCCCCAGAGGATCTTAACGTATCATTTGCCGACAGCACTCAGCCAGAAAACTTTCAGGATGAAGGTGACGAAGAAGAAGAGTTGAACGCAACACCGCCTAATATCTGGACACCCATTAAACCTAATGATGCTGATGAAAATAAAGGAGCACAAATCAGCCAAGAAGGATCTCGACATCTCTTCAAGAAGAAACCGAATGGAGATTACAGAATTATAATAAATTTAAAGAACCTCAACAATTACGTGAGCACTCCAAGATTTCACCTCCCAAACTTATATTCAATGCCAAATCACCTGTGGGAGAAAGATTACATGCTGAAGATAGACATTTCTCAGGCATATTACCACATCCCAGTCACTCAAGCACACCAACAGTACTTAACATTCCAGCACAATCAGTCATTTTTCCATATGACATGTCTTCCATTCGGACTCGCAAGTGCCCCGTCAGCATTTGCGAAGATCACAAATTGGTTAGCACAGTACCTAAGAGAGAACCAACTAAAAGTGATCGTGTACTTAGACGATTTTCTGCTGATGCACGAAGATCCAGAGATCTTATTCCAGCAAGGACGCTTCGCGGTAGAGCTTTTGGAAAGTCTCGGATGGTGCGTGAACCATTCCAAGTCTATAACTACACCTACGCGCTGCGTCGAATACTTGGGTATAATCTGGGATACAGAGAGAAACTTGAAGTACTTGCCACCACAAAAAATAAAAGCATTTCAAACGCACATCACGAAACTTCTCAAAGTGGGCCACTGGAACTGGTGGGACGCAAAAAGCATAGCAGGGAAGCTAAATTTTGCTGCAGAAGTAGTACCTTTAGGTCGCCTACACTGCAGAAATATCCAGAGATCGTCAAAACACCTACCAAAGTCAAACCGTCGCAAAGTAGTAACTATCGACCAAGCCGCCAGGGAAGACCTCACATGGTGGACTCGAAATGTACACAAATCTTCTCCTATTCACCGGAAACCAGCATCAGCCTTCATAACGACAGATGCAGCAGACACAGGGTGGGGAGCTTTAATGAACAGCAAGAAATTGAAAGGAAGATGGAACGACAAACAAAAAGCCTGGCACTCCAACCAGAAGGAACTCTGGGTACTTTACGAAGTTCTCAAAAGAGAGAAAAAGTTCCTGAGAGGGAAATCGATTATCTTCCAATCCGACAACCGAACAACCATAGCCTATATCAACAAACAGGGGGGGACGAAATCAACTATCCTATTGAAGACAGCTTCGAAGATACTAAACCTAGCTGCGCAACTGAAAATCACTATAACAGCCAGATATCTCCCAGGGAAATTAAATGGCATTGCCGACAGCTTATCAAGGCAAAATGCTCTACCAGAATGGCACTTAAGCGAAGCAATTCTTGGCCAAATCTTCCAGAAGCTTGGAACTCCACAGGTAGACCTGTTCGCTTCAAAACGTTCGGCAGTCGTATCCAATTATGTAACCGAAGATGTCTCGGACCGGAACAGCCTATACACGGACGCCTTCAGTCGAACATGGAATTTCAAACTGGGGTGGGTCTTCCCACCGCCAGCACTAATACCAAGAGTTCTTCGCCATCTCAACAAGTGCACGGGGACTTACCTGCTTGTAACCCCGGAATGGACAAATGCATTCTGGATGCCGATGTTGGAAAACAGATCTACCAGCAAACCCCTCCGGCTGGAGAATCTGCGGACTCACCTTGTAGACTTACGGACCCAAAAACCTCCACGGGGGATAGACACAATAGTTTTGCAGGTATGGCACATACAGGCTGGTCCAATTTCGTTAACCCCTGGCCTACCGAACTCAAACACGTAGTGGAAAAGTCTTGGCGACAATCTAGCATCAAAACATACCGACCAGCTTGGGAAAAGTGGGTCGCATGGGCCTCAAAAGAAGATGTCTCTGTAAAAGAACCAAAAGCAACAGACTTAGCACGTTATCTCGGATTCCTACATATCAAGATGAAGCTGGCGCCGAACACCATAGCACTACATAAATCAGTAGTATGCACTTTTACGAATCCAGATGCTACCGCATCGATCGGCTCGCACCCTCTGGTCAAACACATGCTGAAAGGCATCAGTTTGGAAGGGCGGAAACGTCCTAGTAGACTTACCTGGAACGTAAACGAATTTACTGAGTGGTTAAAGTGCTACAAATTAAATGAGGATAGCATCTTTCAAGTCAGCAGACATCTAGCTATCCTGTTACTTCTAGCCACAGGTCGAAGAATCCACGATCTAACTTTATTAAATATAAGCGAAGAGTTCCTTGAAATAACAGATAAAAGTATTAAATTATGGCCTAAATTTGGCTCAAAAACAGATACCTGTACATACATACAATCAGGTTGGGAAATAACAATGAACCCAGTCAAAAACTTAGACCTCGTTACCTGGACTAGACGCCTACAGGAAATATCAGAACCAAGACGAAGAAACAAAGGTATTACAAATTTGTTTATAACAAGCCGCGGTAAAGTCGCCCCAGCTTCAAGATCAGTGATAGCGGGATGGATACGCACACTGTTCAAAGAAGCCAACATAAATGCCTCTCCAGGTAGCTGCAGATCAGCCGTTGCTACCGGTAATTGGTTACGCGGGTATACAAACATAGAAGAAATTATGAAAAAGGGTAATTGGCAAACTGCAAAAACATTCTTCAATCATTATCTCAAACCAATCAACCCTAAAATCCCAAATACAATCAGTAATAACCTTTCAGATAATTTTGCGTTAATCGACTGACTTATTATACTTGTGATAAGTAGTCAAAGTTCCTTTAATCAAGAATAAGAATTATTTATTTTTGTTAGCATGATGATTATATTACTCTGTTTAAGAATAAATACACTTTATTCATACATTCCCTTTTTATTATATTATAAGTAAACTTTAACAGTTAATCACAGTACGCTCATTCAGCGCCGGCAGATAAGAAACACGTCTCAAGGTGGATCAAGCCTCTAGGCTCGAACACCTAAATAGCAGCGTTTTCCCCCCGAAGGGCAGAAAACGCTTATTTAGGTTTCAGCCGTTCGGCTTGATCCACCATAATTTTCAGTGCCTTGCCGGCTTGCAAATTGTACTGACCAATACACCGCCCGCGCTGAATGAGTCCCCTCCATTAGAGTGAAGTTGATACACTTCACACTTGCGACAGAGGGCGCTACTATCAAAAAGAGCTAACTTCACGCTGTAATAACGTCAGAATGTACATGCGTAGTCTCAAGGTGGATCAAGCCGAACGGCTGAAACCTAAATAAGCGTTTTCTGCCCTTCGGGGGGAAAACGCTGCTATTAAGAATACTGTTAGAAATAACTCTACATTATTTCTTGCTTATTTACATTATTTAATATAGTTGTGCAGTAGAAATCGTATAGTAGCATAAATTATTATTACCTACACCAAGTAAATGTTTTTAGGCTTTAGTTATTATTTATTTTCTTGTTTAGAGTACTTTATAGTAATAAAATTATACTATAGTAATAGCGTAATCGTAGCATAGGACGATTGTTAATTTTTTGATTTAGTGGGTATATAATAATTGAATTAGGTATTGTAAGTAGCTTAAATAATAAAATTATCTACTATGGTTTGAATGTCGACCAATATTGTGTAAAGTTACTTGTCACTATATTATTAAATTATTATTTGCCGAGTTAGTACCTACATACTGTATAATATAGCTAAGTAGTTTTTCAGAGCTTAGTAGTTAGTTAATTCATTAGATAGTCGGAGATTGTTTTTGAATATTTGCAATTGTATACATTCCAGGTCGAATACTTACGTCTTCCAGAATGACCGAAGAGGAGTTGATCAAAAAAACGAGGTAGTTTTAAAGGCCGCTTAACTGCTTTCATTAGTTACATGGATTCGCTTACTACACCCACATGAATAAAGAAACCGACCAGAGGGGAAGCTACATACAAACGACTCGCTTCGGGTACACTCACACATAGCGCAGCGATGTGTGCGTGAGCTCTCACCGACAGGTTCACCGACGCTCCGTCAGGGTACAAACCGGTTTGCGCCGGTTCAGTCAGTGTGAATGAAAGGGCTGTTGGTCACGCGCATTGAAATAAATAGACGAATAATATTTCTTGATTTTATAGATCCATAAATTTATAATTTTTTTTACAATTAGAGTTAAGTTTAGAGATTGTGTATTATGAATTAAGAGATTATAGATTTATAAGTATATATTTATATTAGATAATTAGTGTTCGTATAAGCTAAATCCCTAAGTTGTACAGTATGTATGAAAAATTCGAGAGAAAATAATACAATAGCCAGACAGTGGTGCAGTTAGTGTTAGTGTTAGTAGTGCTGGTGATGGTGATGGTGGACAGTGGACCGCCACTGGTACTACCACCACGACCAGCATCACCACCACATCCCTTACTACCGCCACCATCATCCTGGTAGCAACATTGGTGGTGGTGGTGTATTAACACCGCCACTGCCCACTACCATCATCACAGTCATTACTAATATGTATATATGTATATGTAATGGAAGCTAAGCATGAAAATTGGCAAAATGTACAATGTAACAGACATGTTATTATATTAACTTAAGTTACAATGACTACAAATGTTATTTTATACAATATAATAATTTTATTTTTTCCTTAATATTTTCACTTGCATCAGGTGATAACCCTATCAGAATAGGTATAGATTTTCGACGTTGTTAGGAAGCTTCCCCTCTGGTCTTGTTTACTCTGTGCTACACCTTTACAAAATCATGATGCGACGGAATTGTAATTGCGTATGGGTAAGCTGGACACATTGTATAACCAATATGATGAGATGCAGTTACGCTTAGAATGTATTGTCGACAAGCCCGACTTACAACTAACTGAGCGTTCATGCTTTGAATCTCAATATTACAAGGCGCTAGTCAAAGCTCAAATTTTACTGAGTGATCACCATAATGCTAACTCTGAATCGGCAGGTTCTCGAGTCAGTAATCATAAGTACGTTAAGTTACCTACCATACAGTTGCCAAAATTTAGTGGATCATACTGGACTATACTACATAGAACTGGTTGGAGTTCCATGATACCTTCAATAGCCTTCTAATGATTTGAGTTTTCTGCAAGTAACTATACAGTGGCAAGGAATGTCTTATGTGAGAGGTTTAACAACAAACGATTGTTAGTTCAAAATCATGTGTCAGCCTTATTTAACCTTGAAACGATTACAAGGGAGTCGTCTGTAACTTTAAAGCGCTTAATCGATTTATTAAGTAAAAACCTGATGGCATTTGAATCGTTAGGCGAACCAGTTCAAGTAAGACATAATTCAAAAAACGACCGAAAAAGCTTCGATACAAGCGTGCCTCTATATTTCCGAAGTTCTACATCATTTAGACGCAAAATTTATACCAAAATAATCATCAACATTTGCTTAAACTATACTATTGTTTTACTTTATAATCGTTACTATTATATTTTAATTAATTAAATAAAAGTACCATATATTTCACTGCGCCGGCCAACAGTGACGGTCTTATTGAAGTTAAATGTCCTACGAGGGTGGATTGAAAAGTACTCGGCCTAACCAAGATAATAAACAAACACTAAATCAGTTATATTTTTATTTTTCTACATAATCACCATCAAGTTCAATACACTTTTGCCACCTCCCCTTCCAAGCATTTAGACGGTTGAAAAAAAATGATTCTTCCTTAGAGTCAAAATATGCGTCTACAGCTGCTTTGACCTCGTCGTTTGTCGAAAATCTTTGACCTCCCAAGTGCTTTTTTAGGTAAGGGAACAGAAAGAAGTCTGATGGTGTCAGATCAGGTGAATACGGCGGATGCGGTAACAGTTCAAAGCCACAGTTGTGAATTTCAGCCATTGACTGTACTGACGTGTGAACACGGGCGTTATCTTGATGAAACAGGACTTTTCTTCTGAGCATTCCTCGACGTTTTTCTTTTATTTCCTCTCGTAAACGACGTAGTAAGGTGCAGTAGTAATCAGAGTTTATATTCTGACCCCTTTCAAGATAATCAATCATAATGACATCTTTCGAGTCCCAGAATACTGAAGTCATCACCTTATTTGCCGACAAAATCGACTTAGCCTTTTTAGGGGGTGGTGAACCAGGTCTTCTCCACTGTTTTGATTGTTGTTTTGTTTCCGGTGTACAGTAATGAACCCATGTTTCGTCCATAGTAACAAAACGATTCAAAAAATCATCTGCATCGGCTTCAAATAACTCCAAACAGTCGCGTGCAATAGTCAATCGCGTCCTTTTTTGTTCAACTGAAAGCAGTCGCGGAACCCACCTCGCAGACACCTTGTGGAAACCCAACTCGTTGACAATGATGTTTTGAGTTCGTTCATAAGAGATGCCTATAATCTCGGCTATCTCTCTAATTTTTAATCTGCGGTCTCCCATTATTAAATCAAGTACTTTTTTAATATTTTCGTCAGTAGTTGACGTCGAAGGCCTTCCAGAGCGGGGTTCATCTTTCACACTCTCTCTACCACGCTTAAATTCTGCTATCCATTTTTTGACGGATGAATATGACAGAGCACAATCGCCTAATGTACTGACCATGTCATCATGGATGGCTTATGATGATAGCCCCTTCTTATGGAGGTACTTAATGACGGCACGCTGCTCGATTTGCTCCATTCGCGGAAATTATGTCCGATTACTTTGTTAATAAATTTATAAAATCACAACTAATTATCGCACACGTTTCGAACTTTACACAATGAACTAGTCTGAACTGAACTAAATAATGTGGGTAGATTTGATTTTTAGAATTGACTGGATCTGTGTTAGGCCGAGTACTTTTCAATCCACCCTCGTATTTCAGCTTTAGATTTTGACACGGCCTTTCGACCAAAAAAAAGTTAAAGTTTATAAATTCAGTGATTCAAGTGTAACATTACATCAATATCATGACTGGTTTTACCAAATCCAAGGCCAGCTTCATTTAGCAAATAAAAATGTCTGAATACTTGCCATAATATGTACTGGCCCAGATTATTCAGTAAAATTACTAAAAATTTACAAAGTCGGCCAATTTTAGATTTTCAATATGTTACCCAAGTTACAAGCTTTTTATGAAAGTTTGCACTGCCTGAAATTATCGACTGGAGGAAAGTTCGGTCGATGCCGTCGCAGCAAATATTTTTCTAATAAAAAATTTGGTAATTGACTGTACGTACCGATTAAAAAAATATTAGTTACATTTGCTTGTTTTATTTATTAAAACAGGTTGCAACCGTACTATTTTTTTTATTTATACCACTATTCTACCGGTAGTTTTTACGTGGTAGAGCCATGCTGCAGCTATATTATGGTTGTAGCACGAATGGGTCGGCTCGACCGGGGAAGGACTACGCTCTCACAGAAAACCAGCGTAAAATAGCAGCTCAACGCTGCTGTGTTTCGTATGGTGACTGTAGAGAACCTTTTTACTAGCAAAGAGGCATTCCATCTTAGTCCTCAAGGTTGACAACGCATCTGCATCTTGAGTCTTTATTGAGGATAGATGTAGATGTCTATGGGTCACAGTAACCACTTACCATCAGGTGGACTGTGTGCTCGTTTCTCAACCGATCCTATAAAAAAAAATAATCGATTAACATTCGATTACGGGGTAACAATTAAAATATTTATGTGTACTTATTTTGACACTTTCATAAATAATGAAAAATATATTAAAATGGTATATAATAATAAATAATAAATTATATAATAATAAATTAATAAGATAACATTAAAATGACACACCAAAAAATTTTCCATCCACTGAAGTCTATACTAAGAAAACTTGTATTATGGAAGGTCAAGATCGTTTAACCGCCATACTCACAGTATTATAGTGCGAGCGAGTGAATACTGAATAGATATGAAAGAAAGTATCGGTCGCGTAGCTCGCCGCCCGCTCGGTGCTTAAAATATCTAAATTTGCGAAACGCCGAAATGTAAGAGGGCTCTTAAAGGTTGTTATAAATGTAATGGCAATCACAATTTACGTAGACGTCCAGTTTCTTGCACTTAGTAATGACAGGCCTCTGTCACTCTTGCTACCTGCGTGAAATAATTACCTACAATCGCGAGCTGCCCCAGGGGTAGATCGCAGTCGGGGCTAGCGCGCTCTACGATTGAATGTTAAAGTTTTTTTTAACGCTGTTTACGTAAATAATTTTTTGTAAATAATTGTTGAAATACTCGACGAAATAGTTTTGTTTAGTGTTTAGTATATTTAATTGTAAATAGTTGAAAAAGTGTTAATGTAATTTAAGAATAATATATATGTATATTACCTATCTATTTGATAAATAATAATGGCAAAACGTCGTTCCTACTTTAACTGTTGCGGGGATGGATGATTAATGAGCAATTAAAAGGATTCAGATATATCATTTTTTGAGTTACCGAAGGATAATTGTAGCGGACAGCGAGGAGGCCGCCGCGCCGTCGCCCCTTCACACCCCGGTGCGCCCCGCGCAACCCACACACCGGCAGCAGATCACGCGATTTCGCCGACCAATGAACGCGCGGCATCGCTTACGACGCTACTCACGAACCGAGACGCTCTCTTGCGGCATATATAAAGGGCGTTTTGGTTTGTGAGTCGTTCATTTCGGAAGCGGCACTCCAAGAGAAGAAATAGCAAGAGAAATCAAGAAGAAATCAAGACTCCAGAAGACTCCCCTCTGTACATAGTATAGTTTATAGTGCCACAGTTGTAAATAATTGAATACAGTATAGTTTTCTTAGTACCATCTTTTCTTTAAGCAGTTCCCTAGCGTAGTCAGTTCATACAGTCCACTCGCCATAGTAAATTCATACAGTCCACTGCGATCCACAACAAGTTCTTGGTTCATCGTCGCCGGATTCAAGCCAAAGGAAGAAGAAAGAAGTTATTTACAGAAGAAAGATACATATTTTCAGAAGAAAGAACATAATTACAGAAGAAAGAACATAATTACAGAAGAAAGAAGATCATTATAGAAGATCTTCGAGGAAGAAAGAAGTACGTCGACGAAGAGAGAAGATCGTCGGTACTAATTCCTTCCTCGTTTCTTGTTTACATCTACGTCATATACGCATATTGTCTGTTTCCAGACAATTCTTGTTTCTTAAACCGCGTTTACGCGGCCGGGTGGTTGCTCCCTAACGGTGCCAAACTGTGACCATCTGGTAACGCCCTTGAGGCGGGAACGGCGTCCAATACGTGCGTCTTTTTGAAGACGATCGGAGGTCGCAACGAGGGACACCATCATGCGGAAGACAAGAAGCCAGAAGACACGGGACGACGACGAAACGCCAGTAGGAATGCGGATATTCGAGGAAGCACCCGCGTCCCCGTCCGATTATCTCGCGTTGGCACAAGCGCCCTCCGCCACGCCGCAACCCCCGCTCGCGCCCGCATCTATGCCCGCGCCCGCGCCCGCGCCGCCGCGCCCCGCTATGTCCGTGTCTACAACCGATCGCTTGGGAGAAGTTAGCACCTCCGCGCCGCGCACAGAAACGCTCGCCGCGATAATAGAAGATCTTCCGACTACAGGGACTAGTTCGATAGTGCATACCGTCGCGCCTGTAGCAGACGTTGTACATATGCCCGCGTCCCGCGCCCCGTCGGTCCGTTCAGTCCGTTCAGCCCGGTCGACAGCTAGCGCAGTAGCAAGGTTAAAACAAATCGAATATAATGCCGCGGAGGAACTAGCTGCAATTAGGAGGAAGCAATTGCAAATCGAGGAAGATCTCATCAAGAAGAAGTATGCTAGGGATATCGCTCAACTGCAAGAAGAAACAGATAGGGAAAGTCTAAACGAGGACGAATTAGTCGAAAATAGGGTACGCGTTGATAGGTGGTTAGAAAACGTAGAGACTGTGCGGGGGGAGCCGCTCTACCGCCCATCTCAGCCCGCGCCCCGCATCGAGATAGAGCAGGCCCCGCCGAGTAGGGGAACCGGTTACGACCACGCTGAAGATGCCCAGGGGAGGTTGGTTGCGAATGACGTTCAACCGCGCCGCGTAAATACGATACAGAGGGACAATGGAGTCGCCGTAGAAATGCACCAGGTGGATCGTCGTGTACGGGTTACGTCGCCGTCGCGCGTCCAACGCCGCACTCTATCGCCTATACATAGATCGCCACATCGCCAAGCGGATCGTAGATTACCGTCGCCGTGTAACGATGTAGGCAGCGATAAATTGCCACATCACCTTGCGGATCGTAGATTACCGTCGCCGTGTCATAGGGATGTAGGTGTACATAGGTCGCCAGCGCCACAGCGTAGGCTAGAAGGAAATAGGGATAGAGATAGGTCACTCACCCCGCGAGGGAAAGATAGGGGTATAGAACGGCTAGCGGAAGCTTTAGAAAGCATGATTAGGGTTAGACCAGTCGCCGTGAAGCAGACGCAGGACTTGCCTATTTTTAACGGTTCGGCCGCGGAATGGTTAGCGTTTAAAGCCGCGATGAATGAATCCACGCGTTTATATGGATTCACAAATACGGAAAATATGGCAAGGTTAAGGAACTGTTTACGCGGTGAGGCTAGAGAGGTAGTATCGGCTCTGCTGTTTACCGCGAAGGATCCGGCAGACATTATGCGGACACTGGAGCAGTGTTTCGGCCGCCCGGAAGTAATTATAGATCGTGCATTAGAAGAATTAAAACGCCTTCCGCGCCCGGGCCAAACCGCCCAGGAATTAAACTCGTTCGCGATTAAATTACAAAATACAGTGTGCATTATGCAGAACGTCGACGGCAAAGGATATTTGCGTAATCCGATGCTGACTAGGGAGGTTACTAGCAAACTTAGCCCTCACTTACGGTCGCGTTGGTGCGATTATGCGGAGCACTACGGAAGTGCGGATGAACCGGACATCGTTACGTTATCCCGGTTCATGATGAGAGAGGCTGACCGTGCGTTAAGTCATGCCTATACGTCCGTAACGTCGACTAAGGAATCGTCTGTAAGACGAGAGGCGCCGTCGTCGAAAAGAATAGTATTGACACGCCGCGTAGAAGATAGGGCCCGCGATGTAAAGACATTCACCGCCCAGGAGGACACCGGTAGTGCTCATGTATGTGTTGTGGGGGTGAACACCCTATCGTCAAATGTAGGAAGCTAGAGCAAATGGGCTCGGACGGCCGGCGGAAGTGGGTTAGAGAAGATGGGGTGTGTTTTTTTTTATAGAAGAGGGGGCAAACGAGCATGCGGCTCACTTGATGGTAAGTGACTACCGCCACCCATGAACAACCGCAACACCAGGGGAATTGCAGATGCGTTGCCGGCCTTTTAGAAAGGTGTAAGCTCTTTTCTTGAAGGTTCCTAAGTCATATCGGTCCGGAAAATTCGCTGGTGGTAATTGATTCCACAAGGAAGTTGTGCGAGGGAGAAAACTTCTTCTAAATCGCACAGTGGTGGACCGCCAATCATCCAGATGGTATGGATGGTAACGCGAGTTTTGTCGCCATGTGCGATGGTGAAATTGAGCGGCTGGAATTAGTCCGAACAATTCCTCAGAGCACTCCCCGTGATAGATGCGATAAAATACGCAAAGAGATGCAACATCTCTACGCAGTGCCAGTGTATCGAGCCGATCAGAAAGAACTCGCTCGTCGACGATTCGAACCGCTCTGCGCTGGATGCGGTCAAGTGGAAGGAGCTGGCACTGGGGTGCCCCGGCCCAGAGATGAGAACAGTATTCCATGTGGGGCCGAACTTGCGCTTTGTAAAGTTGCAAGCGATGTGCCGGCGTGCAGCTTTTTAGAGGCCAATTTGGCCTTCCCTTCCAAGTGACCAAGAAACTGCACACTATTCGATATGTCGACGCCAAGGATTCCGATACTAGCTGAGGCAGCAAGGGGAGTGCCTTGAAACTGAAGAGATACGACAAAGGGGTTCTTTTTAGCGGTAAACGCGCAAACTTGTGTCTTCTGGGGATTGAACTGGACTAGATTTAGTCGGCCCCATTCCGAGACTTTGTTAAGTAAAGACTCGACTTCAGACACAAGTTTGTTCCGGTACTCAGCGACGTTTTCCCGAGAAATATTGGCACGGCCGGTATATAAGGCATCACCAGTGCTGTCGTCTGCATAGCAATGAATGCTACTAGTTAGCAACATATCATTAATATGCAGGAGAAACAGCGTTGGTGATAGCACGCAGCCTTGTGGAACACCAGCGTTGATAGGCTTGAAATCAGAGCATGCACCGTCTACTACGACCTTGATGCTCCGATCAGCAAGGAAACTGGTGATCCACTTGCACAATTTCTCGGGAAGCCCATAGGAAGGAAGCTTCGAAAGAAGCGCTTTGTGCCAGACCCGATCGAAGGCCTTCGCTATGTCCAAACTAACTGCCAATGCCTCCCCCTTGGACTCTACTGCCTCCGCCCATCTATGAGTCAGATAGACTAGAAGATCACCAGCTGATCGACCTCGACGAAAACCGTACTGGCGTTCACTAATCAGCTAGTGATCCTCAAGGTACCTCATGAGCTGGCAGTTTATAATGGATTCCATTATTTTGGAGAACAAGGAGGTGATGGCAATAGGCCTGTAGTTGGATGGGTCTGAGCGGTCGCCTTTTTTAGGGATCGGGTGGACCAAAGCTGTCTTCCATGAATTCGGGACTACGCCTTGGGAGTAGGAGTATCGGAAAAGACGCGTTAAAACCGGTGCCAACTCCAGAGCACACGTCTTCAGCACAATGGGAGGGACTCCATCGGGCCCACTCGACTTGCTGACGTCCAAGTGCTTGAGCAGCAAAGACCGACGCATACGCTGCAAAGCTAGGAAGTGCGGCGTCGACGGCTGCAAGGCCCTCCACCACGCTCTCCTTCACATCCGCAAGGCCCGTACGCCTGCAGCGTCGGTTAAACCGGACGAAACCGTGCTCGTCGCGTCGAGTGTTAGCAGTAATGCGTCCGTACTGTTAAAAGTGTGCCCGATAACCGTGCGCGGACCGCGCGGAAAGGAAGTCAACACGTATGCGCTACTTGACGAAGGCTCTACGATATCGTTAATCGACGACGACTTAGCTCGCGAGTTAGGAGCGGAAGGACCGGTAAAGCCGCTCAATATTAAAGGCGTAGGTAACAGTCAACGCGAGGCTAATAGTAGATTAGTCAATATAGGGATACGTGGCAAGACGCGCAGCGAGATGTTTAACATAAACGCGCGAACGATAACCGATTTAAAAATAGGCTCGCAGTCTGTGAGTAGGGAGTGATTACGGTTAAAGCAAATACGTGACTTACCGAGTTCGGTGTGTTACGACGACGCGAAGCCGAAATTGTTATTAGGCGCCGACAATTGGCATTTGATAATTACCCGTAGTTTGAGGATAGGACGTCAAAGGCAGCCCATAGCTGCACGTACGTTATTAGGATGGGTAATCCAGGGAACCGTGCCGCGGTTAACGTGTAGGGAAGACGGCGAGACCGTATTACACGTAGAGAGCATTAGCGGACGGTCAGATAGGGATATCCGAACGTTTGCCAGTCAGGACGAGGAGCTAACGGAACTCCTCAAACGGCAGTATGAGATAGACTCTATAGGTATCTCGCTAAAGAGTAGGCCGCGACGGGATGAGGAGCGCGCTGTCGACATATTCCAGCGCACCGTCAAGAAGGTCGGCGAGCAATACCAAGTTGGACTGCCATGGAAGGACGACAACGTGCGGATGCCACCCAGCTACGAGATGGCAGCTCGAAGACTACGGACGATTGAAAGGAAGATGGACCAGTCGCCGGAGTTTCGTGACGCCTACACAGCCCATATAGACAACCTCCTGGCGAAGGGATACGCAAGGGAAGCCGAGGGGACGGAACGAGAGGATCCCAAGAGCTGGTACCTGCCACACTTCGCAGTACGGAATCCGAACAAGCCGGGGAAGACGAGTGTAGTGTTCGACGCGGCAGCGCGCGCATCCGGCAGATGCCTTAATGATTATTTACTCGACGGCCCCGACTTATTACGGAACTTACCGGGCATACTGTTTCGATTTAGGGAGAACGAGATAGCGGTGTCCGCGGATATTAGGGAAATGTTCTTGCGTGTGAAAATCGACCGTCGCGATCAGCCCGCGCAGTTGTTTCTTTGGCGAGGAAACGAGCGACACAGCCCACCGCGGGAGTACGTTATGACGTCTATGATTTTCGGCGCGAGGAGCTCGCCGTTTCTCGCACATAGTGTTAGGGATCATAACGCGCGCACACACGCAGAACACACCCGTTGGCACTTAACGCTATCGTACGTAGCCATTATATGGATGACTATTTAGACAGTTATGCCACGGTAGAGGAAGCGGTAAATACGGCGAAGCAGGTTTCGGAAATGCACCAGCAAGCCGGTTTCACCTTGGCAGGCTGGAACTCTAATCACGCAGCCCTGTTGGAAGACAAGCCGGAGGACTTACTGGCGCGCAAGCCTAAGGAAGTAGGCTTAAGGCAAGACAGCCCAGGCAGAACCTTAGGGTTATTATGGATGGCCGATGAAGACGCCCTAACATTCAACACGTCGATGAATAGGGTGCCGCAAGAAGTAAAGGCGCTACAGCGACCACCGACCAAGAGGGAAGCATTAAGCGCGGTCATGTCCGTTTTTGACCCGCTTGGACTGCTAAGTTACCTCACCATCACCGCCAAGATCCTGCTACAAGACCTATGGCGTATGAAGAAGGTCGGATGGGATGATGAACTACCCGAGGAGGCAGCAGAAGAATTTCAGAGGTGGCTGCGAGTCGTCGACGAGGTATCACGACTACGACTGCCAAGGTGCTATGCTCCTACGGGGGGAGTGGTAGAGCGTCAACTTCACGTGTTCAATGATGCAAGCGAACGTGCGTACGCATCCGCGGCATATTGGCGTATACGATATCGCGACGGAACGATTAGGGTACGATTAGTGGCGGCTAAGGCGAAAGTCGCTCCAATTAAAGCGCAAAGTATACCGCGATTAGAGTTGCAGGCGAACTTAATAGGCGCGCGACTCACGGAATTCGTACTGGGCGAACACAGAGTGGTAGCGGATAGGGTCGTATATTGGACGGACTCTACTACGGCGCTCCACTGGATACAGAATGATACGGCGCGTTACACTCCATACGTGGCTCACAGGTTAGGGGAGATAGCTGAGAAGACATCACACGAGCAATGGAGGTGGATACCGACTGCGGAAAACGTAGCGGATCAAGCGACGCGTATGAATTTCACAACCAAGGAAGAGAGCGATAAGTGTTTCACAAGACCACCCTTTCTCTACGAGAATGAAGACAGATGGCCTCACCGACAAGAAGAGAAGGCAGGGGATGATGAAGAGTTGGAGGAAATCGTGGCGCACCAGAGCGACACCCAGGAAGCTCCACAACTGCCAGACATAGGGAGATTCTCTGCCTACGAGAGGTTAATCAGGGCCACAGCGAGAGTACTACAGTTCATCGATGCGGCACGAGGAAGAGCACGAGGACTGACATTACAGCACATCCAGAGAGCAGAACGGATATGGGTAGAACATAGCCAACGGGAAAGCTTCGCTGAAGACATCAGCCGCCTTCAGCGGAGAAGGAATTTGGCCACCGGCAGCGCACTGAGGAAGCTCGACCCCATATTGGAGGATGGAGTGCTACGAGCCAGGGGAAGGATCGACGCAGCCGACGTGGACGGTCAAATGAAGAGACCCATTATACTGAACGGACGTCACCAATCTGTAAAGCTGCTTGTGGAGAAGGCGCATCAGGAAGCAAGCCACGCCAACAGAGAGAGAGTGGTGAACGACCTGCGCACTAGGTATCATATCCTCCGATTACGACCCACAGTACGAGAAGCGGAGCGGAGATGCCTACGATGCAGAGTACGGAAGGCGACACCACGGCCTGCGGTTACAGAAGATCTGCCACCTGAACGGTTAGGGGCGTTCGCGCGACCATTTATGTACACCGGAATTGATTACTTCGGGCCTCTGACGGTTACGATAGGACGACGGCACGAAAAACGGTGGGTGGCACAGTTCACGTGCCTAACGACGCGTGCAGTACATCTAGAAATAGTCTACACTTTGACCGCGGACTCGGTGATATCGGCATTGCGGCGCATGGCGGCTAGGCGTGGGTGGCCACGGGTTATTTACTCTGATAATGGCACTAACTTTCATGGGGCGAATACAGAATTACAACGGGCGATGGAAGAGTGGGCACCGCAGTTGAAGGATTACGCGCTGACTCGGCGATTCGATTGGAAGTTCATCGCACCGGGTGCGCCTAACCTGGAGGGCGCATGGGAGCGTCTCGTGCGCTCAGTGAAGACCGCACTCGAAGCCTCTCTCCATCAGAAGAGCCCACGAGAAGAGACGTTGGCAACGCTTCTGACGGAAGCCGAAAATACAGTGAATTCTCGACCGTTGACGCACGTACCGGTCGACATCAACGATGAAGAGGCGCTGACACCCAACCACTTCCTACTGTTGGGACCATCGGGCTTGCCAGTCACCGCGCCGTGCACACCCATGGATCGTCGGGCGTGGAGAGCGGCGCAGGGGCTCGCCGACGAGTACTGGAGGCGCTGGGTGAAGGAATACCTGCCGACGCTGGTTGCGCGCGGGGACTCCCGAGATGCTCAGCAGCGCCAAATACAAGAAGAGGACTGCGTCTCGTGACTGCGAGAGGGAGCGTCTCGTGCGTGAGGAGAGTGCTGCGGCCGCCCGTCCGGAAGATCGCCGTCCTCCCGAGAGAAGCTTAGGCTCGCAGGCTACGCCGGGGGGAGGATGTAGCGGACAGCGAGGAGGCCGCCGCCCCGTCGCTCCTTCACACCCCGGTGCGCCCCGCGCACCCCGCACACCGGCAGCAGATCACGCGGTGTCGCCGACTAATCAGCGTGCGGCATCGCCTTACGACACTACTCACGAACCGAGACGCTCTCTTGAGGCATATAAGAAGGGCGTTTTGGTCTGTGAGTCGTTCATTTCACTTCGGAAGCGGCAAGAGAAGAAATCAGGAAGAAATCAAGACTCCAGAAGACTCCAGAAGACTCCCCTCTGTACATAGGATAGTTTATAGTGTTATTTTGTAAATAAGTGAATACAGTATAGTTTTCTTAGTACCTACCATCTTTTCTTTGAGCAGTTCCCTAGCGTAGTCAGTTTTATACAGTCCACTCGCCATAGTAAAATCATACAGTCCACTGCGATCCACAACCGATAATGAAAGATAAATTTATTTAAATTTTTTTTGTTACATAGGTAGGTACTTACAGCGAAAAAATAATTAAGTAATAATTTAACTACAGAAGTAATACCTAAGTACCTTATTATAAAACTTAGTTGAAATTTGCTTCACTACCCAAGTACCTTCTTACATACCTATACTCGTCTTTGTAATTAAAATATTTTAAGTTATAATAGCACAAAATACTGAAATTAAAACTTTGTTTACAACATTTTCAACTAAGTAGTTTACGATCATATTTCTGTTAGGAATCGTATTTCCGGTTTATTTGTTGTTTAAGCTATCTACCTATACGAACCAAACATCGCGATTCCCGACCAATGGCCTTGCAAGTTGCATGCGTTGGGCATCACAGAACTCACATAGTAGATAATATGGTCGATTATAGTGAGCACAGGTACTTTACTTAAGTAGTTACTTGTAAGTTTACCATTTCACAATGTATTTTTTACTCTTTATTAACAGCCCTTAGCAACCACCGAAAGTCCGTTGTGACGTAGTAAGGAGAAAAGATGCAAAGTAATACGGACATTTACGCGCGGCGATGAAGTTTTATTTAGCTTGCGTGCGCGATTTATCTAATTAATAATAACTATGTAGGCTATTAAAACGTCGGCAAGCAGTCAACATCAAAGGAGTGCAACTTCTGTACGTAGTACTATTATTTATTCTGTAGTAATGAGGCTAGATTAAAATTATTACCGTCTTACAAGATTTGTTACAATTGTTTCAAGCCAGGATATTTTGGGAATCATTGCAAAAATCAAGGTTGTAAGATATGTAAGCACCGCTACAACACAATGATTCACGTCACCGCACCGATAGCAAGTCATACCGTACAAAATAAAAATAATTTCTCGCTCGAGAATGAGACGGGCACTCGGACAGGGACTCACTCGTCAATGACGTCAACCGTAGCCACTGCAGTGTGTAGATTTTTTTTGGAGATTATGGCCTGGTATCTGGACCTTTAGGCCAAGTCTTTAGTATTTTTATTCGGTTTATTATAATTTCCCCAAATGTATAATTATCCTTCATAGTTCACCGCTTCACAATATGTTGATGCATCACATTGTGCAGCCCCTAGAAGATTTTGACGGCAACTTGAGCCAGCAGACAGCTGACAGTTGGCGATGGTATCTCAGGGCGCCTATGCAGACAAACAGCTTATCTTGAGAATCGATCACCATCAGAGCACCTGTTTACCGTTTCCACTAATAGTTCACATGCGTAGATAGTTAATACATAAAATCGCACCACTTTTACATATCAAAATCCACCTCAAACTATTAATAAAACTATAATACAGGAGCAGCAAACCGCCGCCGGTCAAGTTTCCGCCAAAATTCTCCCCAGTTGCTAGACATTTTTCAAAATGTTGCTAGATTGACAGCTTTTTTTACCCCAAAAAGTTGCTAGAAGTAGCTAAATGTTACAGTACGTAGGTAGATTACAATAAAATGTCAATTTCTGACAATCATTTTTAATTTCCAACAAGAAAGTTAAAAATGTCTTGTGATCAGTCACGAGCAATAATATGTAAACAAAATAGGACTATATTATATTATATTTATTATTGACTTTTGTGGCACAAATAGTTTTGTTTCGGAACACTTAACGTGACAAAGTTCTATGTTGTTTACATATTATTGCTCGTGACTGTACGTTATTGAATAAAAAAAATAAGTTTAAAATTAATCAATCAAAGAAGATGTCGATATTTGGCGTTCAGTCATTCAGTGTCTTTCGTCGTTAATTCCGAATATATTTCAGCGGTGCCCATTTTATACAGTACATCTTTAGACAAAACACGGTTATAGTAGCATTTACCACTTTTCCTGAGGGTGTCACTAATGCAGAGGATTGAGTTCAGAGTTATGAAACTCAACCAACCTTTAAATTCGTCAATATTTTCTAACTTCGGTCTATATTTCTGTGCGTACGCTTTTTTTCGAAGATAAATCCATTTTCAAATAAAATTAGTTTATATGGATAAAACAAAACAACACAAGGTGGAATACGAGTAGCGTGTACTATTTTGGTTAGTGGTAGGTTAGTGAGTAATCTGTCGTAACGCAACAGGAAACGGGGAATTCCCGGCAAACACCGGCCTAAACCTACCATAGCATATGGCCATAGATTCGCGTTTAGTTTTTATTTTGTCTTTCGAGACTCGGTACCCTACTCTAGGAATCTCGATAGCCTCACGTCTCACGATAAAATGAAAAGTTGCTAGAAAAAGTAGCTAAAAAGTTTAGCTACAAATTTCATTAAATGCATGATGCATGATCTCCAAATGCATGCGGCGGGACTTACGCAACTTCAATACAGCTTGTATTGAAGAAGCGATCGAGCGGAACCAAGGCTCCAAAGTCTTTGCCAGTGATCTGTCTGCCACAAAGAGCCAACTGTCAAAGCTGAAGACCGAGTGTGGCAGCATCGTTTCCGGGACACCTGAGATTTTGAGTGAGATTAAGAGGTTCTATGGGAAGCTGTACACATCATCGTTGGAGCCACACGCAAGTGTGAGTAACGATCCAAGAGCTAGTCTTATCCGACATTATTCCGATGATATCCCGAACGTCAGTCTGAGCGAGATTAGAATGGCTCTCCAGCACCTTAAAAACGGCAAGGCCCCAGGCGAGGATGGAATTACAGCGGAGCTTCTGAAAGCGGGTGGAAAACCGGTACTTGAAGTCCTTCAAAAGCTCTTTAATTCCGTCCTCCATGGTGGCATGACACCGGAGGCGTGGAACAGAAGTGCGATGGTCTTATACTTCAAGAAAGGCGACAACGCTCTCTTGAAGAACTACAGACCGATTTCACTTCTGAGCCGCGTCTACGTGCTGTTTTAGAGTCATTACGAATCGTGTCGCACGCAGACTTGACGACTTCCAGCCTCCCGAACAAGCCGGTTTCCGAAAAGGCTTTAGTATCATGGATCACATACATACCCTGCGGCAGATTGTACAGAAGACAGAGGAGTATAATCGCCACTTTGTCTTGCGTATGTGGACTATGAGAAAGCCTTTGATTCCGTCGAAATTTGGGCGGTGCTATAGTCCCTTGAGCGGTGCCAAGTTGACTATCGGTATATCGAAGTGCTGAAGTGTTTGTACAGTAGGGCTACGATGGCTATCCGAGTACAGAATCAGAGTACAAAACCTATCCAACTGCAGAGAAGTGTAAGACAGGGTGACGTTATATTCCCAAAACTCTTCACCGCTGCATTGGAAGACGTTTTCAAGCTACTGGACTGGAAAGGATAGGGTATTTTTTTTATATGATAAGGGTGACAAACGAGCACACAGTCCACCTGATGGTAAGTGGTTGCTGTGGCCCATAGACATATACATTTATCCTCGATTACGAATCAAAATGCAGATGCGTTGTCACCCGTGAGGACGAAGATGGAATGCCTCGTTTCCAGTAAAAAGGGTCTCCGGTTCTCTACACTCACCATACGAAACACAGCAGTGTTAAACTGCTATTTTACGCTGATATTTTGTGAGAGCGTGGTCCTTCCCCGGTCGAGCCGACCTATTCGTGCTACAACTATACTACTAATATAGCTGCAGCATGGCTCTACCACGTATTTATTATTATCATCATTAACATCAATGGCGAGTACATCACTCACCTTCGATTTGCCGACGATATAGTCCTTATGGCAGAATCGCTGGAGGACTTAAGCACTATGCTCAATGGCCTGAATAGTGTATTCCCAACGGGTAGGTCTTAAGATGAACATGGACAAAACAAAGATCATGTTTAACGTCCATGTCACACCTATGCCGGTAGTTGTTGGGAGCACTAAGCTCGAAGTTGTTGTGGAGTATATTTACCTGGGACAAATAGTCCGACTAGGTAAGTCCAACTTCGACCGAGAGGTCAATCGACGGATTCAATTCGGCTGGGCAGCGTTTGGGAAACTACGACACATCTTCTCGTCAGATGTACGTCAAAACCTAAAAACGAGATTGTACAACTAGTGCGTGTTGCCAGTGATGACTTATGGATCTGAGACGTGGTCCTTCACTGCTAGCCGTATGAGGACGCTCAAGGTCGCTCAGCGAGCTATGGAGAGGGCTATGCTCGGAGTTTCTCTGCGTGATAAACTTAGAAATGAGGATATCCGCAGTAGAACCAGAGTCACGACATAGCGCAACGGTTTAGTATGGAGAAGTGGCAATAGGCCGGCCATATAGCTCAAAGAACCGACAACCGATGGGGAAGAAAGGTTCTCGAGTGGCAGCCTCGTACTGGCAGGCGAAGTATAGGGCGACGCCCCACTAGATGGAATGACGACCTGGTAAGATATGCAGGAAGTCGATGGATGCAAGTGGCTCAGGACCGTGTTTTGTTGGCATTCATTGTGGGAGGTCTATATTCAACAGTGAACTTGAAGAGCTATAATAATGATGATGATAATGACGTACATCGTCATTTATTATTTTCATTATTAATCAATAATATATTAAACTAGTTTTGACACTGTGTGTCTGTCTGTCTATTGTACTTTTGAGACTACTTTGGAAATTATGGCTTAAAATAATAAATGCTGTGGCATTTTACTTTGTTTTTATCCTTACGCAACCAGTTTAAAACATCTTTCTTACTATATAGCGTGCATAGGTAATATTACAAATGGTCATATTATTACTTATTCATCTGGGCTTTAATCATATTTCTTTTATTACGGTAATGGTGTTTGGTATCTATATTCACTAATCAAACAATACATATAAAAATAGTCTCCACACCACATTTGTGCATTATATCTTGCCGAAATTACGAAAAGGATTTGCCATCAATTTTAAACTACCTATAAATGCTGAATGTACCTACAACTTTGTTTTAGACTATTAAATATTGAACAGTGCACTATTTTAACTTATAACACCGGTGAAAACTACTAGACAGCTTTTGGTTTGTATTTAGGTTATTGTGATTTTCCTATTTTAATTTTTAATTGTCAGTATTCCCGTTAAATGTGGTGAAACTAATATAAAAAAGTAAAATGAATAAATCAACATGCATTTCATCAAGTCACGCTACAATTTGTGGTGGGCCCATTGTGCGTAAAAAAGAAATAGTCCCCTTTGGATAATATGATCTTTTCACTAAAATGATTAATTTTAAAAGGAGAATGCCAGATCGTGCCTCACCTTGTACAAAAAAGGTAAAAATATGAAAAATAATCTTATGAATTTTGAAGTTTTTTTGTGATAAATCGTTATTTTGTACAACTTGCGGTAAAATATTATTTAAAAAAAAAAAGGAATTCAACGATTAATATTTACATTTCCAGTCTTTTCTCATAACATCTGCGTTTCTTGGTATGAATAAGTACATACGTACGCATAAATTATCAAACAATACATATTTCTATTAAAATACTAGCTGACCAGGCAGACGTTGTTCTGCCCTCTCCGACGACCCTATGTCCTATAAAAATTCTTACATTCGTAATAAAAAATATTGAGGGTCATTTATAGGGATGAAAACTATCCTATCTCTCAAGTTGGACCAAACTGCACACAGCACTGCACTGCACAACTGCACACACTTCATTGAAATTAGTTCAGTAGTTTAGAAGTTCATAGCGGACAAACAACGTGACTCGTAATTTTTATATATATTAAAATATAAGTCTTTGTGATATAAAAATGTTACTTATCAATTTTTATTTTCAATTATTATTATAAGTCGATAAGAATCATGAATTGCATTAGATGATTACTGAATAACAATCATCGATTTTCGTGAAATGATATACACGTCATTGTGTCAATATCGTAAGTACGTATGTCAAATTAATGTCGAATATTTTCACATATTGACTAATTTGTGCTTATGAAATATATTGATTATGATTATATCACATTTTTGCTTGTGCTGATTCCCGCTTTCTTTACCGTTGCACTTTTTTCTCACTGACGTCTATATATACAAGTACTCTGGACTGGCTATACGATACAAAATGCTTCTCCCGATTTGAAGCGCCCTCATTGTCCGTACCGGGAACTAAAATTGACATGATATGCCAAAGTCTATTGTATTATTTAAATCGTATCTCTGTATTTTGAATTTTGAAACCATACGCTTATACTGTTACAAAATCTTCACATAAATACATTTTCGGAAACAATAATAGTCGTTCTGATTTAGTAAGAATAATTATGTTACTGTGGTCACCAGAGGTTTTTTTTTTCAAATTTCATATCTTTTTATGTCATTTTCTAAAGCGCGTGGAACGTATCTAAAAAAACTTGACACAGGTCCAACCTTAACGACGTCTGGCTGGACACTAAGAGCCAGGGGACTGCCACACGCGAAGGAAACTGCCACACAAATCTACAAGAATAAAAATGCATTGAAAGTTCTGCCCTCTAGTGAACTAGGCACATAAACTTGTAGGCTAGTTTTCTTCAGCGTTGTATAGATGGCGTTAATTAGGCCAAAACCCCAGAGTCTCTGACCTCTATATATACAAGTACGCTGGACTGGCTATGCCATACAAAACGCTTATGTCGATTTGAAGCGCCCCCATTGTCCGTAATAGCAACTAAAATTGACATAATATGCTAAAGTCTGTTGTATTATTTAAATCATATCTCTGTATTTTGATTTTTTAAACTAAAAAATAAAAGTATTTTATGTGTTTCGATTATATTTGATTTTAGTTACATACCAAGAATTATTTTTAGTAATAATGAGTGTGCGTAATATGTAAAACTCGTTACCAAAAGGAAAGTGCGATAACATTTCACAAGTAAGTAAATTTGCAGCTAATATTAAGCAAATTAAAACTGTTTGATAATAATATAGGCACTTAAAAATTTGTTACTAATCTTAGTATCGTAATTACCAACATGTTTCGCTTTATATTACTGAGTTTTTATAAACAATAAAATTCAATAAGGTTGTGCAGTTCCTTGTCCATAATTCTTATCGATGTTCTTTTCTACCTATATCTGTTCACAACCAAAGTTGCCGACAACAGATAATTATCAAATGTTCATTAATTAACACTGTTCCAACTGTACCTAGACAAAATTATGGCTAAAAAGCACAAAAATTGTGAATTGGAGTCCGAAACAAAATGATTATCTCTGTTCTAAACACTTCACAGACAACTGTTTTATTGGACATGAGAAAAACATTACTTTGAATAAATGAAGTATTCCCACAATATTTTCTGGTAGTACCAGTAAGTATAAGAGTATTAGATTGTTATTTCGAATATTTTTTATTGTTTCTCTTTTTATTTTCTCCCAGACTCAAGGGCCATAGTTAAGTGTAGAAAGGTCGCCTGATGATGACTTTGTGTTTAGAAGACGTAAGTTTGTTAAATCTATATAACTATTATGACCAATTTATTGTATCAAGGGAATAAATTTATATTGGAACTACAAAATTATTAATGTCCTTAGTGAGTTTGCGTGAGTTTAGGTGAGAAATAACTCCTCCCTGAACGGGTTCTCGGCTTGGTAACCCATGGTACGTAGGGCGACTCATATAGCTGGCCCGACGTGAAGAGCTGGCCCAAGGTGGCCACTCTGAGTAGGCTGGTCGAGCCCTTGGATGTGTGTTAGTGAGCTGCGGCTATAGGAGAGTCCTCTCTCTTTATCGCTGCAGCCGAGGCTTCGATTAACGATACCAAGAAAATTAACAAAACCAAGTATGTATATACAATGTGTCCCAAAATTCAACGATAAGCCAACACCGGAGGATAGACCTGCCCCGGACTAATCGGGTAAAAAAAGAAAAAAAATATATCCCAATTATATTTTAAGTTATATAAAAAAAAATGAAATTCTTCAGAAATTGAGACCGTTTATGATATTTTTCACTACCATGACCACAATTTTTTAAATATTTTTTTCTTTTTTTTTATAGGCAACCTGAATAGTACTGCTATCTACCACAATTCTTAAAAACTCCAGAATAACTCTTGTTTTATCACGAAAATTAATGAAACTTATTTTATTCCCTAAATTTTTTGAAGACTTTTACTTTTAACCAAATTTAACTTATCGTGGTGTAAAAAAAAAGTATGAACACTAGTATGGCAAGTTTTTTTAAAAATTGACGCAACTAACCAATATTCCAAAATGGTATAATACTCTAGGAAAACAAGTTATAAAAAAATATGGGCCTATTATTTCTTAACAGGGGCCAAATGACGGTCGGGTGTAATAAAAGTATTATTTCTTGAAAAATGTTTAATATTTCAAAACAAATGGTACAAACAGTTTCACGTGTAATTTATTAAGTTATTAACATTATAGCAAATGTTCGAACTGTTTGCCACCAGCATTAATACATGCACGACATCGCCTTAAAAATGATCGTTTTATTTGTCTTGCATATCTTCTGCTATTAATGTAATCAGCAGCCTGAGTGATATTTCGACGAAGCTCGTCCAATGTCACAATGGGTTTTGAGTAGACCCTGTTTTTAAGACAACCCCAATAGAAGAAGTCCAGGGGGTTCAAATCGGGTGAACGGGGTGGCCATAAGATAGGACCAAGTCGCCCGATCCAACGCCCTGGATACTCTTGATTTAAATATTCTCGCACAGGACGGGCATAATGTGCTGGGCAACCATCATTTTGGAACCACATGTTTTGAAGATCACTTAAGGGCACGTCGTTTAACAATTCTTGCAAGTCATTTTGTAAAAAGTTTAAATAACTATTGCCATCTAAGTTTCCTTGTAACTCAAAGGGCCCAATTACTTTTCCATTTAATATGCCGGTCCATAGGTTAACCTTGAATTGATATTGGGATTTGTCTTGTCTCATCAAGTGTGGATTTTCATTACTCCAACTATGTAGATTGTGAAGATTTAAATACCCATCTTTCTTGCACGTTGTTTCATCCGACCATAGAATTTTGTCTAGGAAGTGGGGATCTTCACTGTGCCTTTGCAGCATTACACGGCAAAATGTGACCCGTAGCGGATAGTCCCGCGGTAATAACGTCTGCACACGCCTGTAGTGATATGGGTGAAGCTTGTGACGTTTTAATATTCGATGTGCAGAACTTTTCGGGATTCCTGTAGCTTCTTCTATGGCACGTACCGAAGTAGTCGAGTCATTTTCTATCTCCTTGAGAACTTCTTCATCACGATCCAATCTAGGTCTTCCAGCGCTGCTCCTATTGGATGGCATACGACCCTCCGAAAACGCTTGATGCACATTAATAAACACTCGATAATCAGGATATCTTTGAGCATTTGGGTATCTTTCTGGATACAGTCTGCTAGCAGCGTTAGCATTAGATCGGCATTCTCCATAGATTAAATGCATATTAGCGTATTCCTGTGGTGTGTACGGTTGCGGCATGTTAAACGCCAAACAGTCCAAAATGCGCCAGAACTCTAAATGACAAAACACACAATCGTAGTCCAAGATAATGCCAGGTCAGTTCAGTTTGCAGATCACTTCCAGTCCAAATAATGCCAGGTCAGTTAAGTTTGCAGGTCGATTCCAGTCCAAAAAGCCAAGCCAAAAGTCGATAGTATGTACGAGGGCCACGTAAGTTGAATTGGGTACGGTGCGCAGTAAACAAAGGAGCAGAGCGTACTGAACCGACTTGCTGAGAATAATAACAGTTTCTCTACCTGCCCTGTTGTTGTCTCTTTTTAACGTAAATATCTCTATCTATCTATCTCTCTCTAACATCTAAGGTATTAATGCCCCATTCGAATTCCTAGAAATTGTAACAGGAACCCATTTTGGGCATGTAGTAAAAGTGATTACTGACAATTACAATTTAAGGAATTTGGCCCCTGTTAAGAAATAATAGGCCTATATTTTTTTATAACTTGTTTTCCTAGAGTATTATACCATTTTGGAATATTGGTTAGTTGCGTCAATTTTTAAAAAAACTTGCCATACTAGTGTTCATACTTTTTTTTTACACCACGATAAGTTAAATTTGGTTAAAAGTAAAAGTCTTCAAAAAATTTAGGGAATAAAATAAGTTTCATTAATTTTCGTGATAAAACAAGAGTTATTCTGGAGTTTTTAAGAATTGTGGTAGATAGCAGTACTATTCAGGTTGCCTATAAAAAAAAAAATAAAAAAATATTTAAAAAATTGTGGTCATGGTAGTGAAAAATATCATAAACGGTCTCAATTTCTGAAGAATTTCATTTTTTTTATATAACTTAAAATATAATTGGGATATATTTTTTTTTCTTTTTTTACCCGATTAGTCCGGGGCAGGTCTATCCTCCGGTGTTGGCTTATCGTTGAATTTTGGGACACGTTGTATATACCAACAAACATAAATGCCCAAAACATAAATAATTTTAACTAAACTTATGATCATATTATAAATTATTTTAGTGTTCAACGCGACACCATACCTCCTGTAGAAAAATTCGAAGTAAACGGAAACAAAACGAAACGACGTAGCTTGCAAGGCAATAACGGGAAAAAGTACTTTAATTTGTTATTACTTAAGGTTGATTTCACACTAGATGTTATTTAACCTACGTCTTTTCATTTCCAAGTGACAGGAGTAATGCATTGATTTGTTCCTTTTTTGTAACTAATGATCGTAAGATTTGTAACTTTATTACTAGGTGCCATGTTTGTAATTGGGAACTGTTTTAATTTTTTGTCTCAGTTCTTTAGTAAACAAATGTAGCTGTATAAGAATATATTCACGCGGACAGCATTTATTATATATGATTTTGTACTTGACGTGGGAAGAGGATTGTTGGTATGGTAATGTGAAACTCGACTATCCTCCGCGACTTTGGCGGGACTGTACCACTTGGTGCTTCCGAGTGCTCGTTTTTTCTTGGCTCCATGGCCTCCACATATCGGGCTCGGGAAGTCGGGGTGGGAAGTCCACAACGAAGGAGGGGTCTTCACTGGTGGGGGCACGGATGTGCTTGAAAGCGTTTTCGTCGTCTTGTCAATGTGTGGTGACGGTGGAATGGAGTTTTAGTAGGTGCAAGTCCGACATAATCCATGCTTGCCTCCGCAATGCAGGTATGCGTAGGCATTTTCTCATTTGAAACCCGCAACAAAATCCACTCTGTAGTTATGAATAAAAACGTAGATAGATTAACGGAGCGTCAATCTTGATTTTATATGAGGTACGAGTATAAAGCTTGCGTCTATGGCCTAGGTATTAATTGATACATTTATTTATTGTATGGCATTATATTAATATGATACATAAATACAATGGACGTTAAGGGTAGGCCTGGGAATAGAATTTTTATCGATATATTTTTTCACACTGTCTTATCTCTATTATTAGTTCCGTGGACGTTCACTACTGCTGTCAGCGCCAAAATGGCAAAAATCAAATCACCTCATTAGGTCACGGTTATAGCTAGTCCATATATAGAGGTCAGTGGTTTTTCCTGCTTTTGCTGACGACTTATGCTTTTATTAAAATACGGACATTCTGATAATTGCATCCACGATGTTGAGGTGCACTAATTGTCATCTTTGCGTCGATATAATGCAGGGTCATTTTGTGTCCTCATTTCGATGTACAATCTTAATTCTTCTTTCAACATGGAGATCTTTGCAACAGATATATTTAGTTTCATAGCTTTTTTATATATTTAATAATTTATGGTCCTGCCGTTGTCGTAAAATTAGTAACTAATCTGTAAATATTTACGTCTTCTTCAGACACATGTCATACTAATATGTATATTGAAAAATAATTTTGTAAAGAATATAACTCGTTTACATGACTAGGACTTAGATTTTATGAAAAGCAGGTGGTGCTAGTCTTATATTGTGTAAGGAACTTTTAGATACTATACAAGAGAACCCTTTTTCCAATGTTACTGATCATTATATAATTATGCTCCTTAAATTCTTAAAATCTTATTTATAGATATCATCAGCGCCTGACAATCTATATTCTGAAATTACAATTAACTGCAACGAATGCTGTTCTAAAATTAAGGTAAATGTATTTACTTAAGTCTAGTTTTAAAAAAATCGCAAGTTCATTAAACTTCATATTATATAATTTGTATGAAGTCATAAAGTAGAAAAAAAAGGTTGCATACGGCATTCGTGTACACCACACTTTTGGGTGGGGCAAGTTCTATAGAGAATCTGGCATTCTCCTTTGAATACATTTGTACTTGGAATTGTAATATTACACGAACAACGTAGAAATAAAATCATACCGTCAGAAGGCGGCGACTCCTCGCGCTGCGATCTCAAAGAGGTTAAGGCCGATATTAGAGGTTCATCCAATCTCAGTGCAATAAGGTCATCTAAAGAAAGAGAATACACTTCAATAAATTATAAACATCTAGTTTATAAGTGTATAGTGGTGCTAAAAAATTACCATCAGCGCCCAAATTTATATAATCAACTCGCTCAGTGGTAAACGCTCGTGTGTAATAAGATTGAATTGCAACGAGCTCATAATACTATGGAGGCGTAATTGTGAATAAAATCCACGAAAAATTAATCTTAAGAGAGGTTATTAAAACCCCAAAAATTTCTTATTTTTACGGATACTTAGATATTTTTCTTTTAATTAAATCGATTATTTATTTACGACTAACCAATGCATGTAATCTGATTACTTCAAATTGTTTCGTTCTTGAATTCGAATACACAGGGAACTTTATCGATGTGGTGACATTTGGGTTTGGGGCCGAATTTTTCGTGGATTTTGTTCACAATTACGCTTCCATAGCGTTATGAGCTCGTTGCAAAAAAAAAAACCAATTTACTATAGTAAATTGCCTAAACATTTTATGAGTATCTAACGGGAATAATAAAATCTAAATAAAACGAGTTGTTTTAATATTCCTGTCCTGGTTAATGTATTATGTGGAAAAATGCGTGTGGAAAAATGGATCATTTTTACAATGTGTTTATTAAGAAAAATATTTCTTTACAAAGATAACTTATTATATACATATATGTATTTATTACTAAAAAGAGATACCACTGAGAGCTTTGTGTTTAAATTCTATTTCTAAAAGTGTTAAGTAATATCATATAACATGGTTCAAAGTGATCGTGGAACGAAACGCTATTTTGTCATTGACTTCAGAGTAGGCAAGTCGATTCACTTTAAAAAAATTGATCTCCGATTTGATTCAAATCTAACATACTACAATCGATTCTTTATTAAATCAAGCATTATTAGATGATTTTCGATTAATCGCGACATTTTCAAACATGGCTAATAATACATATAGGAACAACAATACTTTACCAAAAGTGCGAACTGCAACGTGCATTCCTCGATAAATCAAACAATACTATTTATCTCGTTACTATAAACTGCAACATACGAGGGTGACACTGAAAGTTCTTAGAAAGTCCAAAATTGAACAAACTAGCAAGTTATTAGTTTTATTATATCGTTTCAAAATAGTGTACATTTACATCAAATACATCGCTGCATCCGATGGAACCACAGAGAAAAGCACTTTGCCCACTCGTCCTTAGGAGTCTCTTCGACGGCATTCTGAAACGCAGCCACTGCCGCCTCGGCGTTCACAAAACGTTTTTATCGAAGTTTTTCTTTTGTTTTCGGAAATAAATAAAAATTGCAAGATGCGAGCTCGGGGCTATAAGGTAACCCAGTAATTCCATGTCTGACGTCGCCAAGTAGTCGATTGTTTGCTTGGCGGTGTGCGACGAGGCGTTGTCGTGGTGAATTAGGATCCTACCGCGACGTCGTTTCTTCCGAACTTTTTCCGAGACAAGTGGCAAACAGTTGTTAGTATACCACTCTGCAATAACTGTTTTTCGATCCTCTAAAACGATTGTTGCATAATGACCTGTGCTTCCGAAAAACGAGACCACCATCTTTTATCCTACGCTTCGACCTCTCTTTACTTTAGTTGACAACTCCTCGGAAAGACACACCCAGAAAGCAGACTGTCTCTTAGTTTCAGGATCATAAGAATAAATCCAGCTTTCGTCACCCGTAAGTATGTCGAACACAGCATTTGAGTCACCTCCTTTAAATCTTTGAACTATTTCACGACACCAATGAACACGACGGAGTTTTTAGACCTCTGTCAAATTATGAGGTACCGGGCACAAAGCTTCCTGACCGCTAAATGTTCATGGAGGATTTTGTGCACTTGTCTCTTGCCGATGCCTAAGCTTGTCCGAATCTACTGATAAGTCACTCTTTTGTCAGTCTCTATCATACGCCGCATAACACTGATGTTATTTTCAGTCGTCACTGTAGAAAGCCGTCGCTCACGCAGATCATCGGTGAGATTAGTGCGACCACGTTTAAACTCATTATACTAGTTGTAAACAGTGGCGCGAGATGGGCTTCATCGTAAAAAGCCAATCGAAGTCTATCATAACTTTCTTGTTGACTTAAATGACATCGAATGTCATAAAAAATCATTGTACGAAAATTTTCTCGCGTTAAATTCATGCTGACGTGACACAGACAGTTTTCAATTTGCCGCCAAATTGTAATCAAATGACAAATTAATAAAATACATACACAATAATATTGGCAGAGTTCCATTTTCAAAATTTGAACTTATTTTTTTATTATATCGTTTACAAGTGGCCAGTTCTAAAAACTTTCAGTGTCGCCCTCGTATAATATTTCGTTACTTTTGTTAGAAAAGTGTAGAGATTAAAGTTTATTATTGAAATATTAGCTATATTTTTTATTAAATAGATTAAAATGTATAAACTGAACTTCGCATATTCCTTAAAGTAAAGGAATTAAAAAGAGTTAAAAATGTTTAAAAAAATTAAAGAGCAACCACTGAAATGCGAATAATTTCATATATTTTTACTTTTTAATTTTATTCTACTAATAACTCTTCAGATAAATCCAGTTCCAGTAAATCCAGTAATAAACACTGTGAAAGTAATTATTTAATACTACTCATTCATCGATCACTAATAAAAAACTAGATACATAATCAGTGACAAAAAATGTCCTTACCGAATGAGCGCCCAGTCGAACATTCGGGTGCGCTTTGAATTTGTGAATACAACTTTAGGCAATGCATTTAAGGTTGAATTTACATTAATGTATATTTATTTCAACTAGAATTACGTCAAAACAATTGGCGACAGTTTTTAGAGAGCTTTTGCATGGGATTGTGTATCAAGTTTTTTTATTAGTGATCGATGTACTCATTACATAAGATCATTATATGAGTACAGGAATATTTACATTCTATGTGGTTTTACAATTTTAAAACACACCAAAAAGCTATTGTTATACCTGCGGAAAGGAATATTATTTTGTCATCTACTAAAAATATTTTTTTGCCTTAATGAAACCAGTGCAAATAAAAAGTCAATTAACTTGTACTTAGTTAAATAGTATAGTGTGCAAAACCATAAAACTATATTTTTCAGGTGTATCGCTTAGAATAAATGTGTATGCTTTGCAGGCTAAAAGTTTGCTGAGCTGTCCGAAGCAGAAACAATATTATAACACAAATATGCAAATACAGTTTATGGATATTGAAGACATCAATCTTATCTCATATCTCTTATCGTTGAAAATTATCTTCTGATTCATAACAAAATAATAACTACTACATTTTGAAAGGCCAGCAACGCATCTGCAATTCCCCTGGTGTTGCAGTTGTTCATGGACGGCGGTAGTCACTTACCATCAGGTGAGCCACATGCTCGTTTGCCCTCTCTCCCATATGAAAAAAAATAGACATGTTATCGACAAATTATTTTGATGTTAATGATGTTTGGGATTTATATAGCCGCCCACCCTATTCTTGTCTATCAGTGCTGACTTTAAGAAAAAAATATTTTAATATTATGATGATTAAAGACAATAAATACAATTACATTATACATTTTTTTATCTTTACACAACTAGTTTAAATGTCTTACTTAATATATATCACTGTTAACATTACTAGACTTAAGTTGTGTTTGGAATGAATGCTAACCAATCAACCAATACATATATAAACAAAGTTCACACACCACACCTGTCTGTTCGTGCTATATATGATAAATATTATAGATTGTTTTTTTTTTTATCCCAACAACCAGTTCAAAACATTAACTTGCTCTTTATTTATTAGTGTTTAAAATAATAACTGAGTATATTATTACCCAATAATTTTGGCCTAAATGTTATTTACAGTGTATACATACTAATCAATCAAAACATATTAAAACAAAGTCTTGACACAGCGCCTATCTGTCTGTCTAATGTACTTTTATGAGACTATTTTGGAAATTATGACTTACAATAATCAATGCAGTGGCATTTTATTTTGTGTCTTTTCTCCTCACACAACCAGTTTAACAGTTTTCTTAATAAATAGCGTGTATAAGTAAAATTATAAATGGATATATATTTCCTAATTCATCTTGGCTTTAATCGTAATATTTCTTTAATTACATCTGCATTCGCTAATCAATCAACATATTATGTAAAAAATAGTCTCCACACCACGTTTATATGTCTGTGCACTATATTTTGCTGGAACCACTAAACGGATTTTCCATCAATTTTAAACTACCTATAAATGTTGAATGTACCTACAACTTCGTTTTATACTATTAATTATTGAACAGTGCTCTATTTTAACTTATAATACCGGTTAAAACTACTAGACAATAGCTTTTGGTTTGTTTTTAGGTTATTGTGATTTTCATATTTTAATTATCAGTATTCCCGTTAGATGTGATAAAACTAACCAGAGGGAATAGCGTAGAACATTACTTTTTTAAATAAACTGTATGCCAATTAATTGTTCCTTAAATGCTCCAGTAGCTTTCGAAATTGCTATTAGTTAACTTATAATTAACTTTAAAAAAAATATCGAAAATTTAATTTTGCTATAAAACATATGCTCCAGTTTTAAAATTTGAATACATTTGTACTTGGAATTGTCATATTACACAAACAATGTAGAAATAAAATCATACCGTCAGAAGACGGTGACTCCTCGCGCTGCGATCTCAAAGAGGTTACGGCCGATATTACAGGTTCAGCCACACTGGGTGTTGTAGGGTCATCTAAAGAAAGAGAGTCCCCTTCAATAAATTATAAACATCTAGTTTATAGTGTATAGCGGTGCTAAAAAATTTAAATAATTACCATCAACGCCCAAATTTATATAATCAACTCGCTCAGTGATAAACGCTCGTGTGTAATAAGATTGAATTGCAACGAGCTCATAACTTTATGGAGGCGTAATTGTGAATATAATCCACGAAAAATTAATCTTAAGAGAGGTTATTAAAACCCCAAAAATTTCTTATTTTTACGGATACTTAGATATTTTTCTTTTAATTAAATCGATTATTTATTTACGACTAACCAATGCATGTAATCTGATTACTTCAAATTGTTTCGTTCTTGAATTCGAATACACAGGGAACTTTATCGATGTGGTGACATTTAGGTTTGGGGCCGAATTTTTCGTGGATTTTGTTCACAGTTACGCTTCCATAGTGTTTAAGAGTTCAAGTTGGCTACTATCATCATTTGTACTTGGAATTGTATCCTATTCCGCGAATAATGTAGAGATAAAAACATACCCCGAGGAAGCTGTAACTCCTCACACTGCGTTTTAAAAGAGGTTACGGCCGGTGTTACAGGTCCATCCACACTCGGTGCTGTAGAGTCATCTAAAGAGAGTACACTTCAATAAATTATAAACATATATTTGTCGTCTAAACCAAATTTGGATAGTATCATCTCATCAACTAAAAGTTTAATTTAAAAATTTAATAGATTTATACATGCTATTGTGCAAATACTGAAGAGATAAAAACGTACCTTGAGAAAGCACTGAGTTTTTGATATCGGGTTCATCCACACTCATAATAGGGTCATCTAAAGAAAAAGAGTACACTTCAATAAATTTTAAACACTTATTTATAGCAAATAGTAGTGCTAAAAAATTTCAAGAACGTTCAAATTTACGCAATCAAATCATTTAGCGATAAACTCTCGTGTGTAATAAGATTGCATTTTATCTGTAAACATACAAAAAACGCACAATATTTGGCAAGTGACGATATCGCACCTATGCCGGTAGTCGTTGGGAGCACTAAGCTTGAAGTTGTTGACGAGTATGTTTACCTGGGACAAACAGCCCGACTTGGAAGTCCAACTTCGACCGAGAGGTCGATCGACGGATTCAATTCGGCTGGGCAGCGTTTGAGAAATTACAACTTCTTCTCTTCAGGTATACCGAGAAGACTGACGTCAGGTATATCTCAAAACTTGAAAACGAGATTTTAGAACCAATGCGTGTTGCCAGTGATGACTTATGGATTTGAGACGTGGTCCTTCACTGCTGGCCGTATGAGGAAGCTCAAGATCACTCAGTGAGCCATGGAGAGGGCTATGGGGTTCGGGGTTTCTCTGCGTGATAAGCTTAGAAATTAGGATATCCGCAGTAGAACCAGAGTGTCCGACATAGCTCAACGGATTAGTACGATGAAGTGGCAATGGGTCGGACATATAGCTCGAAGAACCGTCAACCGATAAGGAAAAAGGTTCACGAGTGCCAGTCTAATAAAGTATAATATAATAAAGTATAATATATAAATAAATAAAGTATAATATTATATCTTCCATTATCTACGCATGAAAACTTTTAAAATCTTTGAATTTCGAGGTATGTCCGTATTAAGAGGCTGAATAGAGCCACATTGATATGCATGGGGATCGTTTTGTAATTTCACGTCGTTATTGAAAAAAAATTGTACGTATTTCAGGTGGCGGTTTGCAAAACACGATTCCACAAAAATTCACTCAATAGAAAATAATTGCAAAGTTGCTTTTGAAAATACTTAAATTTTCAACGTCAATTTTTTCTTACGTGGTAAAGCCATGCTGCATCTATATTAGTAGTAGGTATAGTTGTAGCACGAATGGGTCGGCTCGACCGGGGAAGGGCCACGCTCTCACAGAATACCATGTAAAATAGCAGTTTAACCCTGCTGTTTTTCGTATGGTGAGTGTAGAGAACCGGAGAACCTTTTTACTGGAAACGAGGCATTACATCTTAGTCCTCACGGGTGACAACGCATCTACATTTTGATACGTAATCGAGAATAGATGTAGATGTCTATGGGCCGTAGCAACCACTTACCATCAGGTAGACTGTGTGCTCGTTTGTCACCCTTATTCTATTTAAAAAAAACGTTCTGAGATTTCAGTAAAATAATGTTAAGTATTGTAAGCACTCGTACAATATTTATGTGTCTCTCATGTTAATAAAGCTATTGGGCTATTTTGATTTTTAATAAAGTGATTTTACTTTATAGGTTAAATAATTTATTTACCCTTCTATATCAAGAACCGTTTTTTCTGTCACTCCTATTGAATTCGACAGTGCTTGCTGAAATTTAGCATCTTAAGATGTATCAGAATCGCACGCTGATCCGGCTGTTAGATATTGCAAAAATATTTATTTTTACTTTCATGCCGAGGACTACCTTGTTTTATTTTATTACGGTCAAATAATATTTTTCATTATTTTGTTATTCTGTTGTTTACAGTTATTACCACGTCTTAGCTTTACACCAAGAATTACATTAGAAATTCTTGATGAGATGCGATGTAACGCGCATACTTTATTTTCATCAAGAACTATAATATATTTTTTTTATAGGAGAGGGGGCAAACGAGCATGCGGCTCACCTGATGGTAAGTGACTACCGCCGCCCATGAACAACTGCAACACCAGGGGAAACGCAGATGCGTTGCCGGCCTTTTAAAAAGGATTAGGCTCTTTTCTTGAAGGTCCCTAAGTCGTATCGATCCGGAAAAATCGCTGATGGTAATCGATTCCACAAGGAAGTCGTGCGAGGAAGAAAACATCTTCTAAATCGCACAGTGGTGGACCGCCAATCATCCAGATGGTGTAGATGGTATCGGGAGTTCTGCCGCGATGTGCATTCGTGAAATTTGGCGGCTGGGATTAATCCGAACAATTCCTCAGAGCATTCCCCGTGGTAAATTCGAAAGAAAATGCAAAGGGATGCAACATCTCTTCGCAGTGCCAATGAATCGAGCCGATTGGAAAGGACTCGGTCGTCGACGATTCAAGCCGCTCTACGCTGGATGCGGTCAAGTGGAAGGAGCTGGCACTGGGGAGCCCCTGCCCAGAGATGGGAACAGTATTCCATGTGAGGCCGAACCTGCACCTTGTAAAGTTGCAGGCGGTGTGCCGGCATGAAATACTGTCCCGCTCTGCTGAGCACGCCAAGCTTTTTAGAGGCAAATTTGGCCTTCTCTTCCAAGTGACCACGAAATTGCACGTCACTTCATATGTCGACTCCGAGGATTCCGATACTGGATGAGGCGAGAAGGGGAGTGCCTTAAAACTGATGAGATACGACAAATGGCTTCTTTTTAGCGGTAAACACGCAAACTTTTGTCTTCTGAGGATTAAACTAGACTAGATTTGGTCACCTCCAATCCGAGACTTTGTTGAGCAAAGACTCGACTTCAGACACAAGTTTGTTTCGGTACTCGGCGACGTTTTCCCGAGAAATATTGGCACGGCCGGTGTATAGAGCATCACCAGTGCTCTAATCCGCATAGCAATGAATGTTACCAGTTAGCAACATGTCATTGATATGCAGAAGAAACAGCGTCGGTGATAGCACACAGCCTTGTTGAACACCAGCGTTAATAGGCTTGTAGTTGGAGCATGCACCATCTACAACGACCTTGATGCTCCGATCTGCAAGGAAGCTGGTGATCCAATTGCACAATTTCTCGGGAAGCCCAAAGGAAGGGAGCTTGGAAAGAAGCGTTTTGTGCCAAACCCGATCGAAGGCCTTCGTAATGTCCAAACTAAAGGCCAACGCCTCCCCCTTGGACTCTACTGCCTCCGCCCATCTATGAGTTTGGTAGACCAGAAGGTCACCAGCTGATCGACCCCGACGAAATCCATACTGGCGGTCACTAATCAGCTGGTGATCCTGAAGGTACCTCATGAGCTGGCAGTTAATAATGGATTCCATTATTTTGGAGAACAAGGAGGTTATGGCGATAGGCCTGTAGTTGGACGGGTCTGAGCGGTCGCCTTTTTTAGGGATCGGGTGGACCAAAGCTGTCTTCCATGAATTCGGGACTACGCCTTGCGGGTAGGAGTACCGGAAAAGATACGTTACGACCGGTGCCAACTAGGGAGCACACGTCTTCAGCACAATAGGAGGACTCCATCGGGCCCACTTGACTTGTTGACGTCCAAGGAGAAGAGTGCTTTACGAACCGAGCGCTGTGTAAATCGCACATCCGGCATGGAGCACTCACAACGCGGGATGGTCGGCGTTGTATTCTCCCGTCATCTAGAGTCGAGTTGGACGCAAAGAGAGAACTTAAAAGATCAGCTTTTTCCTTTGCAGCATGGGTCAGTGAGTCGTCCTCACTGTGCAGAGATGGAAGAGATGGCTGAAAGAAGTTCCTTTGGACAGCTTTGGCGAGAGACCAGAATGCACGGGTTCCCGAAGAAAGGCGAACTAGCTTCTCGCCAATTCTGCCGATGTGCTCAGACCTTGCCTTGGCAATGACGCTTTTGAAGGACCTGGAGGCGGAATTATATTTCTTTTTAAATGCGCTGGTGTTTACATCCCGAGCTAATCTTTATTATTATTTACTAATATTTATTCTATTAATTGGAATTCGTTTAATTGAACCGATAATCTCATATTATGTGTAATTTTCCATGTCATTTTCCAGCTAAAACATGCAATAATCTTTATGACATTTGAAATCAAAGCAGGTTTATTACTTCGCTTTTAGCACTAATGTTATAGATATTATAATATAAGCTTAAGTGAGAAAAACTTTTTGTATTTTTTTCATTATTCCCATATAATAGAAGAAAACACGAATTAAGTAAAACACTGCACTGCATTTGCAAGGGCTGTCAAAATGGCCCACACATGGCGGGACAGACGAACGATTATCCTAATCTATTCCAAACTTTGACTTGCAATAGGTCATGCACCTATCATGTCATGATGTTTTGTTTTGTATAAACGATATAAGTCACACTTACATCAAAGTGATCTTCACAGAAGCATAGTTTAAATTTTGTAGACAATGCCTTCGGGTCTCTTCTTGCCAGTTTTAACTAAGTATTTCTAATATTTAAATCAGTTGACACTTGAATCCATAACTTATCCGGTGTTGATATGCTCGTATTTTTGCATTCAGGCACTACACAACAATGATATAGATGATAACTCGTTATAAATCATCCAAAAGTATCTTATTCCTCTGAAAAATCGGCAAAATTCTAGGGCAGTGACGTCACTAGTTGAACAGCATGGATGATGCTAGTGTTTCCACGCGAAAATTTAAAACGAATTTTTAAAATCAATTTTATGGCACTATTCGGTTTTAAAAAATTTATATAAAAATGATAATGGTTCATTATCACTTTAGGATTCATTTAAAACACTTTTTGAAAATGAGTTGGTCCGTCAACCGTCCTACTGGTCCATCAACCGTCAAGAATAACCGGCCGTATGTATACTTGCTTTATACCTAATGCGACGTTTACATACTCGCCGAGCACAGACGAGTATTCACCTGTGTGCCTAGTGCGAGTTCCACAAAATAATTCGAATGACTTCACCATCGCGTTAACCGAGTTAACGCCATACCTATCGACAAGTGAAGACAAGCGAGTGTGTGTTACAATCGAAGCTAACCTTTCGATTCGCGTTTACTCACCGTGAATCGCGTTCGTTCCTTCTCTTATGTTGGTAACACGTTAGCGTTGTGAAATAAACTAACCAAGTTTAGGATGACATAGTTACTTAGTCGTCTTAATATTAGAAGCTGTCTATCAAAGTTGTGGTTATTATAGCATCTTTCATATACTTTGACAGTTTGTGTTTGTTGTGAACTTACGATTATTGAAAATATTAAATAATAATTATAAGTAAAAAAATATGAAGACTAGTTCGTCCCAATTCGATTTGATGGTGACAATTATGGAGCAGTAAGTTGAATTTAATTTATTTAGTGTTTAGGGAACATATTAATATGTTGTTGTATATTTTGTAACTAAGTTTATTGGTTTCAGGCATGGAGATCTCAGCAAACCATCCAATAATGCAAGAGGTAGGATGGCTTGTATAAAAAACTGGGAGGAATTAGCTCAATTTTTGAATAGTGATGGTAGTGGTGATACAAAAAGTACTGAGAAATGGAAGAAGGTACGTCTAAATGATTATTTATTTTTATATATTTTGGTTTAAACTGGGTTTTGGTTCTCTAATTCTATGAAACATTGAAGTCCGTAGTCTCTGCCTACCCCTCTGGGTGACAGGCGTGAGTGTTTATGTATGTATTTGCTTCAAAAAAAAAGCCAACTTGTTTGTCTTTTTGGTTCTTGTACACAACTACTAGGTATATTGATTTTGTTGAAAGTTTCATTTATATTTTTCATATTTAAGGTTCTCAATCTTGGAACGACCCAGGGCAATCAACACAACCTCATGTTGCCAAGAAAGTCAACCAGGGCCTGCTTTGTCGGGGCAAACTACACCTTGCCATGCAAGACTAATTCGTACTCGAGGATCACCTCGAAGACGAGTGAGGCCAGCACACACAGAGCAGGCAGCACAAGAGACTTCGGTTCTCTACACTCACCATATGAAACACAGCAGTGTTAGGCTGCTATTTTACGCTGGTATTCTGTGAGAGCGTGGTCCTTCCCCGGTCGAGCCGACCTATTCGTGCTACAACTATACTACTATTATAGCTGTAGCATGGCTCTACAAAATAATTTGGATTACTTTTCTGTTCTGTTTCAATGTTCTTGTAATTATTAAATTATTGTATTAAGTTGTAATTGTAATTATTTAATTAAATTTGTGATAAAATTTAAGGATGGTTATAAATAAAAGAAAGATTTAAGCTTATTCAAATTTATTTATTTAATCCCTATAGTAACCTTCTTGCTAATTGATCTCTTAATATTCTACCTTGAATTAAATCAGAGGTAGGTTCTCTTTCTGTGTAACTTATTTGATCAGATTCCACCATTCTTTCAAATTGCAGACCTAAAAATAAATCATAATTAATAAGTTTACTGTTTATAAGTTAGCTTAATATATTATAGTAATTCAATTTAAAATTAGGTATCTTAATACCTATATTTTCCTCTGTATCCGCAACACCAAAATTAATAATTATATTATGTAACACAGAGCATGCTAAAATAATGTGTGCACATTTTACGGGCTTGTAGTGCAAAACTCTATCCTTGTGCAGACATCGTCATCGATTTTTCAGCCTTGAAAATGTGTTCTCAATAACAACTTGAGCTCTCATGTGTTTTTCATTATAATTATTGGACTCAGTGTCTAAAAATGGTGTCATAAGCCATGGGCGTTGGGGATATCCAGAATCTCCTAGAGTTAAAATATACATGTTATTGTCAATAATATAGATAGAAATTATTTAGTAATGTTTTACTTAAAAATACTTCATATAACTCAAAACATCCCAATAAGTTATACTGTGGATATATTACCTAAAAGCCAGACAATTTCTCCATTTTGGTGCAAAGATTGCATGTATGTGTTTAAATTACTGTTTTCCCATATAAAGGAATCATGATTAGCACCTCCAAACTTGGAATTCACATTTAAAATTCTATATTCATCATCACATACCTGAAAAGAAGACATTTTGTTTATTTTCTACCCCTTTTTAACCAAGGAAAAATAAAAAAACTTAATATTTACCATTTGAACATTAAGTGAATGGTAGTGCTTACAACTATAATACAAATGTTCCTCTTCTTTTGGTGGGGCAACTATTTTAAAATGACTTCCATCAATACAACCTACCACTCCAGGGATTTCATATTTTCTGTAAAAACTGAATTTTAAAATAAATATTAACTGAATCTAATGATTAATTTGCATTAGGTTGTTTAAAAATAAGCATATATTTATTATCGTTGACTAACTGCTTGTCTAGCAGCTGGAGTATCAGGGAACCGAATATATTTATTTATTATATTTTTGTGTGTCAGCGCTGGGTAACTTCTTCTATGTACACACTACACATTATTTGAGACGTGTGCTTTGTAACCCCAACTGGCATTTGGTAGGATCCAGTTGCAAAAAAGAATAGAGCAGTGAGCACCTGCAATTAAAAAGAGAACAAACTTATATTTAAACTTGCACTTGTTTTAAACTTGAGTTGCAAAAATGTGAATACTTTAATGATCGATACATACTTTATGTTCCAAGGAAACGCGTTGAGAGGACCTAAGATTTGTCAAACTCCTTAGCTCTTTACACAAAAACTTGAAGACTTTCTTGGAAATGCGATATCTATCTTTAAAGTGCCTCCCCGTGAGGTGTAACAAAGGGTTCAAAGATGCACGAGTTCTTCTTTCAACATTGGCTTTATAATTGCGCTCATCTTGTGCCTTAGCGGCTGTAAACATCCTCCATGCGAAAAAAAACGTCCTGCCATAATTAAATATTGTTCACACAAACCGAAATAAAATTAAACCTTCAACAATCGTTCTCACTATGCTTTCTCACTGTCAAAATTTAGGTGAAAACTTTTTCGATATCGACCGCGTAAACTTTATCAAAATTGGAACTCGCACTCGCAAAATTCTTGAAACAACCAATCACGTGCGTTTACGTTCTCGCTGTCGAATGTGAGTGAATGCTCGAATCGATCGATCGAGCAGCTCGATGGTCGATATCGACGACGTAATAAACTCGCACTCATGAACTGTGATTCCGATTATTGCCACTAGTTGGCGCTGATTTTATTCCATACAAATTGTAGTTAACTTTCTCGCTATCGAGCGCGTAAAAAAACTCGCACTAGGCACACTGTTCTCCACTCGATGTCGGTTTTTTGGCACGAGTAAAAGGACTGCTGGTGTGTATTCGTATCGCTGTTAGAGATGCAAGTATTGTACGCTATGTCGGGCAAACGTACTTTATACTTTATGAGACCAATAACGTACGTAAAAATACATTATTTTACCAATATTTACGATTTTCAGTTTTATTTTAATGTTTACTCAAAGAACGAATTATATACAGACAGGTGTCAATAATACACAACGAGTTAAAAAAGAATAAGTTATATGCAATGCACAAGGAAATAATTTTGAAAATATCTTCTTTACAATAGTGTCAAAATATTTTTCTACGTAGTATGTAACCATTAATTTTGTACTTTAATTTAAAACGTGTCATGTCTACTATCCATCCCATCACTTCAGCGTTACAGCTTATTTAAGTCCACTGCTGAACATAGGTATCTCCCATAGAATGCCTCTTGGGAAGTGAGTTGGCAACCACAGTTTTCTTAATTTTAGTATTATTAGGAAGAAGCTGCTGCACACCTCCTCATTTATTCCCTCTTTCGCCTCTTACTACAACCACAGGAGGATATGACTTACATTACACCGCCACTACACAGTAAATTCAGCGTTATTTAAAAAGTTTATTATTGAATGAATGATAGGGGATGGAATGAAAGGAACAGTGTTATCTTAACTTAGACATAGAATGTCCCCCCGGACGGGTTCCCGCCTTGTCGTGGCGGGAGGCTTAGTAGCCGTGGCTTGGTCAGCCGCGGTGAACAAAGGGGAACCCCTTGGCTAGCCCGTGGTGCGGGGCCGGCCCGATGTGCCAACTTCGGATGTGTGTCGGTGGGCTGCGGCGAGAGAGGAGTCGCAAGGGAAGAGGAGTGTTGGTATGGCGATGCGCCACTCTCCCTATCCTCCGCGACTCTGACGGAGCCGCACCGTTAATACGTCGGATGTGGTGGGGCCGCGGGGGAAGAGGAGTGTCGGTATTGTGAGGGGCCGCTGTCCCTACTTTCCGCGGCCGAACTTGGTTGGCGATGGAGCCAAAGACCAGATCCGCCGCTGGGTTTGGGAAAGCGGGTGCTACCGAGCGCTCGATTTTCCTGGCCTGATGGCTTCTGCGTATCGGAATCGGGGAGCCCGTTACGCGGGTGTAGTTAGAGGCCGTGGAGGAAGGCGTGCCTTGCGTTCCTGGTGCGCTTTGCCTGAGAAGGAGAATGGGGAGGAGAAATCCTCCCCCGAAGAGGGGCTGCCATGGGGAGGCCGGCGCTGGTGGGGCCGCGGATGTGTGCGAAAGCGTTCTAATAGCCCTGCCAATATGCGGTGGAATACCATGGGGTTTTAGTCGGTGCGAGCCCGACATAACCCGTCCTTGCTCCCGCGAGGCGGGTATGCGTAGGCATTTCCTCATGTAAAAAAAGACCTACTGTGATGCTAACGATTCCACTATTTTATAGAACTTTATCAAGAAGAACCCGTGATTTGAGGTGCTAGAAATTAGTTTTAAATAAATATTTCATTATTATCATCATCATTACAGTCCTTCAAAGGCCCATTGCTGATCATACACCTCCCCCAAGGAAGGCCTCAAAGCACGGTCCTGAGCCATCTGCACCCATCGACTTCCTGTATATCTTACCAAGTCGTCGTCCCATATAGTGGGGGGGGGGTCCATACCCACCAAATAAATATATGTGAGTCTATAAATATCAAGTAGGCAAAGTCGTGGCAACGAGACGCACGTCATTCATGTTTTAAAGATCTACATTGAATGAATACAGACGAACATGTAAACGCGTCGTACTTTTCCTCAAATAACTCGGCGTGGTACTCGGCGAGTTGCTCGTGTAGATAATGTAAACGTGACATAAAATGCGGAGTGCGCCTGACCTGACAGAAGTGGCCTTCAAAATGATGAAGAAAAAACATTAGTACTACTGGGCACCTTACCTCAAAATATGGTCGATTGCCTGTTCTATGTGTAAATTATAATGCCACAGTAATACTTTCTTCACCGCAGATTATTATTTTCGAAACAATTCGGAAAATATATTTGGACGTAGTTACACAAAAACGTTCCCAACCCACAAGTCATTGAAAAATCAGTTAAATATACATATCTTTACTTTCACATCTTCGCGAAGATGTCAAAATAAGTAGATCTGTATATTTAACTCATTTTTGATTGTCACTCCCATGACTGACTTGATATTGGCAGAATTCTTTTAAGAGAAACCAAAAAGTAAAGAAGAAGAAGAACTCATATTTGAATGACTTGTGAGTTGGAACGTTTTTGTATAGCTAAGTTTTTTTTTTATAGGAGAGGGGGCAAACGAGCATGCGGCTCACCTGATGGTAAGTGACTACCGCCGCCCATGAACAACCGCAACACCAGGGGAATTGCAGATGCGTTGCCGGCCTTTTAAAAAGGAGTAGGCTCTTTTCTTGAAGGTCCCTAAGTCGTGTCGGTCCGGAAAAATCGCTGATGGTAATCGATTCCACAAGGAAGTCGTGCGAGGAAGAAAACATCTTCTAAATCGCACAGTGGTGGACCGCCAATCATCCAGATGGTGTGGATGGTATCGGGAGTTCTGCCGCGATGTGCGTTCGTGAAATTTGGCGGCTGGGATTAATCCGAACAATTCCTCAGAGCACTCCCCATGGTAGATGCGAAAGAAAATGCAAAGAGATGCAACATCTCTTCGCAGTGCCAATGAATCGAGCCGATCGGAAAGGGCTCGGTCGTCGACGATTCGAGCCTCTCTGCGCTGGATGCGGTCAAGTGGAAGGAGCTGGTACTGGGGAGCCCCTGCCCAGAGATGGGAACAGTATTCCATGTGAGGCCGAACCTGCGCCTTGTAAAGTTGCAGGCGGTATGCCGGCATGAAATACTGTGCCGCTCTGCTGAGCACGCCAAGCTTTTTAGAGGCTAATTTGGCCTTCTCTTCCAAGTGACCACGAAACTGCACGTCACTCTATATGTCGACTCCGAGGATACCGATACTGGCTGAGGCAAGAAGGGGAGTGCCTTGGAACTGAGGAGATACGACAAAGGGGTTCTTTTTAGCGGTTTCCATTTGTACTTGGAATTGTGTCATATTACGCGAATATGTAGGGATAAAAACATACCCCGAGGAAGCGGTGAATCCACTCGCTGCAGTCCCACAAAGACCTCGGATGATTTTACAACTTCGTCGATACTCATTGCAACAGGTTCATCTGAAGAATAATTGTTAACTTCAATGAATTCTAAATATCAACTGTCTGCTCATCATGGTATAGGAAATTCAAATGTAAGCAATCCGGCACAATTTGAAGAGATTATTCATATTTATCAACCCTATTTAACTATTCAGTGGTCTTAAAAATAACGGGCATAGTATAAAGGGAATATTTGAATAAATAAATAATCATAATAAACTATTGAGTGCTAGGTTCATTAAGAGACGCCGTGCACTCCCGGCTATTGGCTAGCAATGCTTATTGCTAAAAGCTCTCGCCAGAGATCGTAGCGAAAGTGTGAGTCTTAATATAATATTGGTTATTTTTTTTACTTTGTTGTTTGAAACTACTTTGACGGATTTTATTGCGTTCAACTTAGTTTATTTATAGCTCCCGACGTTTCGAAGACTCTACAGCACCCGTGGTCACGGGGGAATGAGATGTTGGACGTTCTGACGTCTTTAGGTAACCTATGAATTAACTTTTGAATATTATTTTTGGTCCAATCTATGCTGAACGAGATTACATGCTCGAGTCAGGCGAGGTCCGAAGGGGAGCGTCACATAGGACATGAACACCCCAAAATCGTACGTACGTACACGTCAAATTGAAAAATCTTCTAAAAATTACCGACACTCTTCGCGATAGTTATCAAGGAAACGGTGACGAATATTTTCGGAGGACTGTTAATATTGCACTGATAGATAGCATAGCCTGTTCGGATCAGGCATTTTTATGCCAAAATCTGTATATACAGAAGACCTTCTTAATGTGCTTAAGTGAAGAAAGTATCAGAAATTATGATTTCTTATACTTACGCGAACACTACACATTGAATAAAACTACTGTTGCGCGCCACTATTAATGTTTTGTACATAGCAACACCAGTTACACTAGCGCCCTCTAGTGTCGAGTAGCAGAACTAGGAGAGTCATGAGCCTTCCAGAAATTTCGGGACCGATATGTACTCGAACATTCTACATGTCGCTACAGTAGAAGGTTCTGGAAACTATCTGAGGCCCTATATAAGGCCGGTATAGACCATGACTGAGGCAGTATTGAATTGGCGATACAAGAGAATACTTCGAAGCGAAACAACTGCGAACTTAAGTGATCAGTAGAATTATTGTTTTATTATTAGTGTGTTTTAAGTTGTAATTAGTATCCGTAATTAAAGTGTCAATTTTGGTAATTCAATCGGTAGTTTTTAATTGTCTCGAACCTCAAGCTCGTAACACTACTTTTACGGATTGTATCGCGTTTGATTATACTTCCATTTCCATTCCATTTGGAAACGGGAGCTCAAAGAAAATATTGATACAAAATTTCCGAAGTGTGTGGTTTTTACAATCGAAGTTTGCGACGTTGATATCTAACCAAATATAAAGACTTAGCTGAAAATTCTGGCAACTCTTCCTATAGGCCGTGCGACATAGGAGAGATCATTTTCTACGCTAACGTTAAATAGGACAGAGATTAAGGTGTAATCGGAGTTTTTGTGTTCTTCTGCGATAGATGTTGGAGAACTTAGCTCCGACCGAATGGAGTTTCCAAGAGCTTGTCATACATATCGTCCACGGCACTACCAGTCTTGTAGGCACTGAAAACGATGTTGTAACTCGAGCTGAAAGTTTTCGGGGCGTTGGATTAGCACCCTCCCGGTGATAGAACAAGTAGCCGGATTCGATGATTACCGTGGATTACCATTCTTAGCACCCCCTTACCAGCTATTACCATGGTCGAAACCATAGCCAGGAATAGCGGGGCCGCTGAAGACTGCGGGGCCGTTTCTTTGAGTCGTTGCTCATGGAGGGACGTTTGCAATAGTTACCACGCATGGCAAAATGGTTGGCTACCGTAGTTTTTATTGTAATTTAGCTGTTATCAGATGACCGCTGCTGCCCATCTCCTGCCTCAGTTTTCCCCTGTCGCCTCTTACAATACCCATGACAAGATATGGGATACTGGATGTTCTTACACCGCCACTATACTGCTAACTTAGAGTACAGTAACTTTGAAGTTGTTAGAACTTACTCTACTCTACTGTGTGGTAACTGACCTTAGCGATCAGAGAAAGCAGAGTCTACTTCACCTGCGACTGCGAAACACGTGTCGTATTATTGAGGGTGGTTTGTCGTTAATAGTGTGATGGTGTGGGAGTGGTGGTGATAGGTGTGGTGGTGCTGGAAGTGGTGGTGCTGGAAGTGGTGGTGCTGGCAGTAGTGGTGCTAGGACTGGTGGTGCTGGAACTGGTGGTGCTAAGAGTAGTAGTGCTGGCAGTGGTGGTGCTGGAAGTGATGGTGCTGGGAGTGGTGGTGAAGGAGATAGTGCACACAATTGAGGGAGGGCGAGAGGTGACATTATAATTATCTAGTACTTCTTGCAATTCACCACGTAATGTTCAATATTCGAAGCGGCACTAAGAAATAAATTCTGCTCGTCCGAAGAATTAAATGCGTTCTTTGAGGTCTCGTAATTTTTTGTATGGGTTCATAAATACAACTACGCTTAGCGATAATAATTTTTAAACTCGCTTCTTCACCCGAAACCAGTTTAGATTCCTTGCTTCTCCTTTTCTACAAATAAAATGCGAACTAAAATTATTGTGATAATTAAAGGTAAATAAACAAAATGCGGACTAAAATTATTGTGATAAGTGGCTGTAGAATTAGCTTGGTAAACGAAGCTATCTCGCGTGATTTTAGTTAATGAAACAAGAAAAATATCATTAAAGTAATAATGATTTGGTGTGGTAAGGAAATTATTTACATTTAAAAAGTAGTGCCGGAGAGATATTAATTATAATTAATATAATTTAATAATACATATATACATATATAATTTTTTGTAATATATAAAGAAAACGATATATAAAGGATTACTTGTTCTGGACCAAAATGTTAGATAATATTAAATTATCCCGGCCTGGATGAGGCGTTGCGAATATACTATTTTGCGATACTAAATAATTCGGACTACAGGAAGGTCGTGAAGGAATGCAAGTGCACTCACGTGGACTTCGTGCCCCAAGGGCTGCGTTCACGCATGTTGGTTGTCGCCTGTCTTCACACATGTTTATAGCAAATGTTCTATATACTTTATTATGTTCTTGTATAATTCAATATCTAAACCACACAAAGGTTTAGATATTGAACTATAAGTGTTTTCATGTCTTGCCAGCTTGTGAGCACCCCGATTAACACTAGAGTGAACATGCTAGACATAAAATGCGGTAGATAGGAAATTCGGTAATGGCTTTTGCAGTACCCTCATTGAATAATAATTAACGAATCTCAAATTAGCTAGGCGATAGTTGCAGTGGCGTGAACAGTTATTAACAAATTCTATATTAATAAACTCAAAGTGACTCATCATATCAACAGTATATTATGTTGGCATAGTGCCAAAAAAGTAAATCAGAAAATCGAGACAAAATTGGTGGCGCTGTGATTAAGTTGTTAATAAATATATTTAATCACGTCACCTACCGAAAAGGGAAATTCATTGTCAGCCTGTCCAGCTAGTGTACTAATATAAAGATAATATCAAGAAGTATAATGGGGAAATATATACTTAAATTTTACGTAATAAAACTGACTTCCTATACATTCCTTGCTCATTAGACTGCGGGGCCTATGGTAATATTTCATCAGATTTCATTGCATCTGGGGCATGGGGCAAATTTTTTTTATAATTTGTTTTATTAACATGATTTGACTAAAATAGTATTTGCTTTGTTTGACATAAATTTTCACCCGCGTCAAATAAATCGTTGTGAAGTCCCCGTTATTACGTTATAAATATATTTAACAAAACATATCATTTGTAAAATGTTTTTTCCACTTAATGTAGTGTTTTTACTTTTGGTATCTTTTCTTGCTAGAATTACTGCTTTATAACTAAATATTTATAGCAAAAAATATTTATATTATGTGTGGTCTTTACTGTCTTGCTACCAGCTAATACCGCAGTAATCAATTTTTTCGAAAAACTGTTTTACTGCCTTTTAAGTATTAATCGAAATGTAGTGCCAAGACGATTAGCTTTAATTTCATGACACTCACTGAATCATTCTTTGACCAAATATTGTCCCAAAAAACCAAAGAATTATTACAGATTTGCAGGTTTGTTTTGTTTTTGTTTCCATGCTAACTTCCGGGTCAAAGCTTGTGTGTCATACAACTTTTAAACATTATGAGATAATAGGTTATTTTTTTCGCAAACGTGTGTTGTATATTATGAATACCAAAATTTACCTTTCCATAAAGAAGCAGCATAATTTTCATCACAGACCTTTATCAACGGACTCATAACTGGGTCTGCTGCTGGAATGTTATCTGAAAGATTAAGTCTATGGTTATATACATGTAATTAGAAAGTCTATATCATTTCATTTAATAAAATCGCAAACAAGCAAGTGATGTCAAAATTAATAAGCAAGGACAGGAGACAACTCAGGTCAAAGTAAAAAGAAATAGATTCTAAGGATCGCCTCCTTATTAGTGATACAAATCTCCAACAGTGAATGGTTATGGATATGGTTGCTACTGTCTAAATGTGAATTACCGGCAAAACACGGGAACAAGCACACTTTTTCTTTGACCTTATACAATCTGTACCAACTTAATAATATTTATAAAATCATAAAAAAGCAAGCGGTGATGAAACGTTTTTATTTAACTCTTTGATCGAAAACTACGTCTTAAAGCGTCAGGTTTAGACTTGTTACTTAACGGAAAAATTAGTTTAATCGACATGATTTAGATATATTTCCTTTATTGCTGAGAGCTGATTGAAATATGCTCAATCATCATTACGCTAACACTACATTTTAAACATTGAAATGTAGTGTTAGCGTAATGAGTGATCTTGTACACCCATGTATCTGAACAAGATTGAGAATACAAAACAAAATTAAAATAAACTATAAACAAAGTAAAAACACTACTTCGGTTTAACAGACTATATTATAAGCTGAAAGCCTAAGTTAAATACCTGAATTAAGTTTAGTAGCAGGCGGGATATAATTGCAAATTATAAACCGAAAGAAAATTAATGGGTCAAGGCTGCTACTAAACTTAATGCGGGCCTTTAATTTAGGTTTTCAGCTCATAATACTAGGGGCGGCTGATAAGTTCGCGGCTTAAGGTACTTAATGATATAAAATATATGGTTTCTATATTTTATTTTTCAATATAGTTTCCCTCAAGTAAAATACATTTCTCACATGTTGTATACAATGCTTTTAACCCACCCAAAAATATTCTGCATCTTTCTCTTCAAAATGACAATCAATCGCAGCTTTCATTTCGTTGTCATCTGCAAATCTCCGGCCCCGTAAGTCCTTTTTCAAATTGGAAAACAGGAAAAAATCGCTAGGTGCTAGATCTGGGCTATACAGACGGTGGTCAATCTCTGAGAATCCGGTGTCTTTCAGTGCTTGACTCGCAATATGTGCGGTGTGAACGGGCGCGTTTTCTTGCAGAAACAGCACTCCGCGCGTCAGTTTCCCACGTCGTTTCTGTACAATAGCCTTGCGAACCTCAGTCAATAAATTAGCCATTCGTCGTAGTTCCCTGGATAGCTAGACAATAAGCAAAATTCCCTCGCTATCCCAGAAAACAGTCGCCATTAGTTTGGACGCCAACTTTTCCTGCTTAATATCCTCGGTGGCCTTTCTCCTTTTTATGTCCATTACATGGACTCGACTCGGACTCAGTTTCGACTCCGGATCATATTGGCGAATTCATGTTTCATCTACGGTGACAATCCGTTGCCAAAAGTCTTCCTTGTTATCACCGACTAGCTCCAAAAATATTTGCAACTTGCGAGTCGACCATGCTTGTTGAGCGTTGTGAGCATTTTCGGTATCCAGCGCGCGCTAATTTTTCTCATATTCAAATGTTCTTTGCTAATCTGCAGTTTTTCAGCAATCGGCCCCAATTTAATTCTTCGGTCTGCCGGAACGGTTTTTTAGACTTTTCAGACGTTTTCTTCGGTCAGTACTATGACAGGGCGGCCCGGGCGTGGGTCGTTTTCATAGCTCTCTCGTCCGTGTTGAAATTTGCGGCCTTAGTTGTTCGCAGTCGTACGATGAGAGGTCAAAAAATTCGCGGAATGACAGAGAAGGATAACGAAATTAAACATTAAACTATTTTTCCTTTTCAAGGTATTCTCCCTTAACCCTAATACATTTATTAAATCTCTCAAATAACTTATTAATACCGTCTAAAAAAAGAGATTTGACTTGGGCGTCAAAATAGGCCGAAATTGCCTAATTCACTTCATGATCGTCGCCAAATTTTTTCCCACAAAGTTCTTTCTTCATTTTTGTAAACAAGTAATAGTCGCTTGGGGCCAGGTCTGAGCTGTAGGGTGGGTGGCGCAGTTGTTCGAAACCGCACCGGTGAATGGCAGCCGTCGCAACATGGCTCGTGTGCACGGGCGCATTGTCGTGCAAAAGAAGCACGGCTTTTGTAAGCTTTCCTCGCATTTTTTTATAGAATAAGGATGACAAACGAGCACACAGTCCATATTATTATAAGTGGCCATTAACCGCTAAATCTATCTTCGTTTACGAATTAAAATGCAGATGCGTTGTCAGCCGTGTGGACAAAGATAGAATGCCTCTTTTCCAGCAAAATGGGTCTCCGGTTCTCTACACTCACCATACGAAACACAACAGCATTATGCTGCTATTTTACGCTGGTATTCTGTGAGAGCGTGATCCTTTCTCGGTCGAGCCGACCCATTCGTGCTGCAACTATACAATAGTATAGTATACTATTGTATAGTTGCAGCATGGCTCTACCACGTAAACGTTTTTTCTTTAATAGCTTCTTTTAATTGATCTAGTAAAGAAGCGTAGTATTCCCCCGTTATGGAAACACCACGTTCCCTATAATCAATTAAAAGGATACCTTCTGTATCCCAAAAGATCGTCGCCATGATCTTTCCGGCCGATTGAGACACCTTATACTTCTTAGCAGGGGTGTGCCTTCTTTGTGCCACTGCATCAACTCTTGTTTGACTCAGATTCATAATGGTGAACACAAGTTTCATCGCCAGTTACAATTCGGGCCTTAACTTCCACCCCTTTCTTTCCAAAGCGGTCTAAAAACTCACAACAACTTTCGACGCGCTCGTGTTTTTGATGCGCAGAAAGCTCGGAGCCCATCTTGCACAGACTTTAGTCATGCCAAGGTGTTGATGTAGGATGTTTAAAATGGTTATTTCTGATACTCCAACTAATGCTGCAAGCTGTTTTTTCTTTAACCGGGCATCTTTAGATACAAGTTTGTCAACTTTTCGTTTATTTCTGGAGTGGTGGCCTCAATCGGTCGTCCATGTCGGAGGTCGTATTCAATGGAGACCCTGTCTTGTTTGAAAAGGGCGTGCCATTTACAAATCGTGGTTGTTTGCGCCAAACGCTCAAATTTAAGATTACTATAACTGAGACTCGTTAGCGCGCTTCTTCGATGTAGCTAGCACCGACGGGCACGCAGCTCGCCGGCGCCTCCCCGCCCACGCTGAGCGCGGGGGAGATCGGGTTTTGTCGTCAAGCGGCAGCCGGCAGTGCTTGCTGTGAGTCGAATCGAGCCGCTTGGCGCCGAATTTGTTAACAAATTTGTGCAGCGACGAATAATCGTGTAGTCTAGAACATTAGATGCCAGGTTTGCTAATTATTGAGAAGTTAGTGTTTAATTGTACCGTTGCGTTAAGCGCCTTAAAAGGTCGCGTTCGGTTTTCGAAACAATTTGTTGTGGAGTGAGCGAAAGTGAACTTTGACCCACGAGTCGTGCCGCGTGTTACGCTTTATAATTAACGGGATTTAGTTGCGTCTTGAAGTTAGTTAAATGTACGATAAAGTTAATAGATTGACATAGTGAATTGAAGAAGGAAATAGTCCATTGCTGCAGCGGCTGGAAAGTACCACGACGGAGGGCGGCGCCGGAGTCAGCGTGACTACTGATTAAAATAAAGGGCTAGTTCCGGTTACACAAATTTACACTTCTAACACACTACTCACATTCACGACAATTACGCCTGAACGAGCCCTGGGAGCCTTCTTCGCCAGCGAACAGGTACGTACTATTAATTCACCTAGCCTTCTCCCTGTTGTGTAGTAGGATAAGACATTTTCCATAAGGCCATTCGGGCCCGAACCCTCGGTTGACCGTCGCAGGTGTTACTCATGGGCCCTAATACAGTCGACTTCTGTCTGGGCAACTGAGAGCCATAACAGTGGTTTTCCCAGGAGCGGAGTCCCCATAAACAGCTGGTATCTCTTGAAAATGGTTTAAGGTGTTTTTCTTTGTATGGGGAGAAAATTAATGACGGCGCGATATTCAATTTTCTCCATAGTGGCTAGTTTCTTCCCAGTTGATTTATTTACTTCTTGATAACTCAAAAGCTAATGACCTGATTAGGCGGAAACTTGGTATATATGTTACCGGAAATGTATGAAACCTAAGAATTGTATACAATTCCTAGGAAATGTGTACAATTCCGACGCTATTTAGGAAATTTATGAAATATTGTTTCAAAGATTATCTAATACACACATACCCTGGGAAATGTACACAGTTCCTAGGATTTGTACAAAATTCCGATATCGTATTAGGAAATGTATAAAAAGAATGCTTTTTGTGAACAACACATTTTTTTGACCACAATGGGCACAGAACTTTAGATAAAAATCCTTCGTTTGGTGATTCTTCAGCTATTTCGCTATTGTACAAATTGTGTGGATTGCACATCCGCATTCTCTATATGTATGAGCCCTTGTAGTTTCTTGTGAACAGACGCTGCATTTATGTTGAACGCGAGCTGGAGGTTGCGTGTTTGTTTCACTTTGATATGAATCGTTGTTGGAAACTTGACTTGGCTCCGTGTTCACCTTAGAGAGTTCAGATGCAGAGACTTTCGGATCCTCTTCATTCTCGGTAAGATTCTGTATGATTTTTTCCAAATCTTCTTCAGTTTCGACTTTTGCGTGAAATCGTTGAGTAACTGTAGACCTACTTTTATTTTACACCCGAAAAGTGCCCCATCAAGCTCTATTAGTTATAAGTTGCACAAACCTTAAACCTTCGTTCCAATGTGTATTATCATCAATTGCATCTACGTGGTCAGCACATTTTCAATATCCCGATTTTTCCCTTTCTACACTCCCCTGACTGCGAATGCCTGGGTTTACCATGGATAACTTTTAAAGTAGGCCATTATTTTTTTAAGTTCTCAATAATTTAGTTGGAAAATTTTCTGCCGTTGTCAGATTGGAGAACCGCAGGAGCACCAAGTAGAGTAAATACGTCCAATAAAGTGTAAGCCACTTCCTCAGCTCTTTTCGATTTGAGTGGTCTTAAAACAACAAACTTTGTTAAATGATCTTGATACAAAAATATGAATTTATCACCGTCGAGCTGGGACTGAAAATCTATCGGATCTACTTGACATCCAGAGTTAAAATCTGACGATATAATAGGCACCAATGCCCTCTTTATGCATTTTTGCTTTTGTTGACACGGTTCACAAAGTTCAAGATAGATTTCGATATCCTTACGTATTATGTTTTTGTAGTGACTACATACGTTACTACAGACAAAAAAGTATGTAGACTTTTTTCATCATACGATCTCTTCCGCCGTAACTAATTCGTATATGTGCCCCGTGTAATACTCGCTGTCACATGCGTAGTAAAGAATATTGCTTGCAGATTCTTTAACCGGAAAAATAAGCTTACTTTTCTGGTCAATGGTAAGCACATCATATCGCCGTAACAACCACCCATTTATCGCGTACCCATTGAAATCTTGAATGTACTACATTTCCAAATGCTATTTAGGAAATGTGTCTAATATAAATTATTTCACACACTTACGTACGATTTTAGAAATTATATACATTTCCTAGGAATTGTATACAATGACGGCTTACATACATTTCCGTTAACATATATACTAACAATGAGTCACTTAACTAGCGCCTACCTGGATAAGTAAACTCACCCTCGCCATTCCTGAATCGAAGAATTCTGCTGAACCGATGACATGTTTTCCAAAATGTCTTTCGGTGTATTTCCCTTCTTTACGAGGAATTTTATTACGGCGCGGTATTCAATATTCTGAGAATTTCCAGATTCGACTGACACAGTGATTTTTGTTGTTGAATAAATAATTGAACTGAGTGCAAACTTAATTAGTGATTGCTTTTATAATACTACTGAGTGTTGCAACTAGTGACGTGAGTAACAAGCTAATTGCTCATCGTTAAGTACCCTAGGCCGCGAACTTTTCAGCCGCCCTGTTATAGTCTGTTAAACTTTTATAATACTACTGAGTGTTGCAACTAGTGACGTGACTAACAAGCTAAATGCTCATCGTTAAGTACCCTAGGCCGCGAACTTTTCAGCCGCCCTGTTATAGTCTGTTAAACCGAAGTAGAATTTACTTTATTTAAAGTTTCTAAAGTTTATTTTGTTAATTTTGTTTTCTATTCTCAATCAATTAACCAAAATTAAATTTGGTCTTTTTAGTGCATTACTTTTAAATTGTTTTTTTTGCAGTCGGGTTTTCGATTTTTTTATTATTTTTTTTTTTGTTTAGAATATTAGTGTCCCAACACACTGTTATGAACTAAATTTCATATTAATTTATTAAGCAAAAAAACTTTTAAACGAATTTATTATAATGGGGTTATTATAAATTAATTTGCTTAATTCTGCGTAAAGAAAGAAAATGATGTGTCCTGCCCAGTTTTAAGGGGACCTCCCACCCTCCCTCAATCGCGCTCACTATACTCTGAAGACTCTGCGGAGGTTGGCCGCTAAGCGGTCTACTTCACCTGAGGATGCCTCGTGTAGAGGCGAAACACGTGATGTATTTTGGAGTGGTGTGTCGTGCCTAGTGTGGTGGTGCTGGGGATGGTAGTGCTGGGATTGACGGCGACGGGTATAGTAGCGTATAAGAAGTAGCATACAAGAGAAGCCCGAAAAATATTATAATTTAAAATATATCATAATAATATTTTTTTATAATTTTTTCAGCTATCGTACAATTAGTTACTGCCTTACGTATCTTGCTGAAAGCTGTTTATATCAGAGCAGTAAAGACTATATATGAACTTGTGTTGTATTTATGTTGTATAACCGGTTTAACAGTCGACTCGACAATTAATAATAAATATGAGATAGTTTAAATCTATGTAACACAATAAGTTGAAGGTTTTTCTTTCTTTTGCATTTTTTTTTTATTGTTGTATGATTAGGTATGTCTGTAATGGAGCGCATATAAGCAGATATTTAATTTCTTTTTATGCTGACAAAGCTTGAAAAGCTGAATTGATACATGTTACTATAGATAAACCACTTAATTGACAGACCGCCTGCGCGATGTAGAGGTAGGCTGAAATCGGTGCATACGTAGTAAATTAACCCAAGATAGATCCGTGATAATGTTCGGTGGACGCAATATGAAACAATGCAAATTTATCTTTATCGCGCTATGTATTTTTCTAGTTTAAGCGACTGTGGGTTGAAATATAAAATGGATTTGCAAAATAATATTTAATTTCTTTATTCTACATAATTATAATAATGCAAAAATATTAAGAAAAGAAACAATACACTATAAATATTTTATATTAATAATAATGATATAAAAAATATTATTCTTCGTCGCTACTATCATTCTCACTTGAATTATTTTCACTTAAGTGCAGCTTGATGAGTCAGAATCGTCTTGTAAATTAATTATCATTTATTATTAATTATTATTCAAACATCATCGAGTATTTTATCGTGATGACAATAATAATTTTCAATTTTATGGACCTGGCTATCACAGCTTTCCCATTTTTCTACAGAGCATTCGGTGAATAATAATCTTATAAGTTGTCCCTTGATATCACCCCATACCAACTCAATAGGGTTCAGGTTTGGGTAGTATGGTGGAGTCGTAAGACTTCGTGATCCGCACCCTTTTTCAGATCTGTGCTGCTTGATCAATGTGAGTAAGTCACATTTACTTTCTTTAAGGAAATATTAAAATCCACGTTATGTCTTTGCAGCCAGAATTGCATGTATTCGGCTTTAGTTGACGCCATCGTCCGCTTTCTATCCACGTGTATGATGAATATGATGAATGATAAGCAGCGCTATCCATGACAATCACGGAATGTGGTGGTAAATTTGGCAAAAATTTTTCTTTTGTTCATTTATTAAAAGTTTGAAAATTCATATATTTATGATAATCTCCGGATTTACTTTTTGATTTAAAAATTAAAAGGTCTCCATTTATAAATCCACCACGGCCTCCAGCATGGACAATAATTAAACGTGGATCTTTGCCTAGTATGTGACAGCACTCCTCTCTCTTCTCTAGACTGCCAATACGATGAGACATTTAAGGAGGAATTGACATATGTTTAAGTTACTCTGATCTCTCCGATGCTTCTTTATCGCATTCAGATATCTCCATCGCCGAAATACTATACTTAGTCAGGTCATAAGTTCTGTCAAAAACTTTTTATAAAATTAATGATACACTTTTGGATAATTATATAGAAATTATACATGAAATGAAAGGTAATTTAATTTAGAATTCAATTTTATTTACATTATTCAAAATATCCTCCTCTATTTTGAATACATGCCTTTAATCGACGGGGCCAATCATCAATCGCAACACGCACCACACTCATATCTATTTCTGCCGCTGCTTTAGCCAAAGATACTCGGAGAGATTCCAAATTCTGATGAGGTTTAGTGCAGACATTCTCCTCCAAATGTTGCCATATCTTGAAATCCAGTGAGTTTAAATCTGGACTAGAAGAGGGCCAGTGTTAATGTCCGATAAAGTCAATTCCACGGGCCGCCAACCAGTTTTTCGTGATTCGTGCACTAAGAGCTGGTGCAGAGTCATGTTCGAATATCCAATGTCTGTTTTTGAACATTGTTTGAGAAAGAGGTTCCACTATGTTTGTTAGAGCCATATTTTGGTACACTTCGGCACTGGTTTTTACATCTTCTTCACAGAAAAACACCTCAATTAAGCCTGAATATGAGACTCCAAGCTAAACCATGAGTGACGAAGGATAATGTCCTCGTTGAACGGTCGGAATACGCGTGCTGGCTTCTTCACTGCTGTGGGCATACACTCTACTCTACACGCATTTTGTGTATTATAACTTTCTTCGATGTAAAAAATTTTTTCATCCGAAAAAAAAATGTCGCGGCATTTTTTCCCGCGTACCGCCGTAACAGCGCGGGATCTATCCAGCATAATTTATTTCAAACATTCGTTCAAAAAATGTCCGATCGTCTTACGATAAGTTCATAGTCCTAGGTCTTAATTGATCACTCTTCCATCTGAAGAACTAAGATTTTTTGTTTACGAACAGGATTTCATTTGATAATGATTTCTTATATTTACGCGAACACTACACATTGAATAGAACTACTTTTACGGATTTAATAATTAATAACTAAAAAGCTGAAGGTACTCCGGGTTAACTTTGACATCGGGACGTCAATCACCTCAGTCCCCCGTAACCACGGTTGTTGGAAAGCAACCGAAACGTCGGGAATATAAAATAACTTAATTAAACGCGATAAAATCCGTTTTAATAATTAAAAAGCTGAAAGTACTCCGGGTTAACTTTGGCATCGGGACGTCAATCACCTCAGTCCCCCGTGACCACGGTTGCTGGAAAGCAACCGAAACTTCGGGAATATAAAATAACTTAATTAAACGCGATAAAATCCGTAAAAGTAGTTTTATTCAAGGATTTCATTTGATTCGCGCCTTCACTGCTTTGATGATCGCGGACGTCCTAACTGTACGAGGTCGGCCGGTCCCTTTACGATCTTCGAAGCTTGAATCTTCAGTGAATCGGTTGAAAGTGCGCTAAACAAATCGTAGGATTATTTTCAATTTTTGTAGAATATTGAAAATCTCTTTTGGCGCGTAATCACAGCGGAGCAACGCGATTACCGCTACTCTATCTTCTTTCTTCGACCACTCCATATTTGAAAATTAATGAAAATTAATGTCTTTTTTATTTTCGGCAAGCGCAAATGTTATATTTTGAAAATTGGTAAAGCCAATTTTTTAAATATAACATTTTTTATATATACAAAGTTTTATCCCGTCTTCGCACTGATCATCTTAATCCCGAAGAGCTAGCAAACCTACAACGCTTATGCGCCTCATATGCCGACGTGTTTTACCTTGATGGTGAAACATTCACCAACAAGATCAAACATAGAATTAAAACACATGATGAAATTCCCGTACATACCAAGAGCTACAGATACCCGTATGTCAACCGACAGGAAGTCCGGGACCAAATCAATAAGATGCTCGAGCAAAATATAATTAGACCATCGGATTCTGCCTGGAGCTCTCCTATTTGGATTGTACCCAAAAAGGCGGACGCTTCCGGCAAAATAAAATGGCGTCTTGTTGTGGACTTCAGGAAGGTGAACGAAAAGACAGTCGATGACAAATATCCTATTCCTAATATAACCGATGTTCTAGACAAACTGGGCAAATGTCAGTCAGTACTTTACCACGCTCGATTTAGCCAGTGGATTTTATCAGATAGAAATGGATTCCGCGGATATTCACAAAACTGCTTTTAATGTAGATAATGGGCATTACGAATTTCTCAGGATGCCAATGGGCCTGAAAAATAGTCCATCAACCTTCCAAAGGGTGATGGACAACGTATTAAAGAACTTACAGAACGAAATTTGTTTAGTGTAACTAGATGACATAATTGTTTTCAGTACATCCTTACAAGAACATATGACAAATCTGGAAAAAGTATTCAAAAGGCTACGGGAATCCAACTTCAAAATTCAGATGGATAAATCAGAGTTTTTGAAGCTGGAAACCGAGTTTCTAGGTCATGTTATTTGTAAAAACGGGGTTAAACCCAACCCAGACAAAATTAAAGCCATCGAAAAATACCCACTGCCAAAAACTACAACCGAAATTAAGCGTTTTCTAGGACTTCTAGGATACTATAGAAAATTTATACCAGACTTCGCACGTCTCACAAAACCACTCACTCAATGTCTTAAAAAGGGATAAAAGATAACATTAGATCAAAATTATATTAACTGCTTTGAACACTGTAAAACTCTCTTAACAAATGACCCAATTTTACAGTATCCAGACTTCAGTAGAGAATTTATTTTGACAACCGATGCCTCAAACGTGGCGATTAGTGCAGTTTTATTACAGGGGACAGTCGGTTCAGACAAACCCATTGCATATGCTTCTCGTACACTTAACTCCAGCGAAAGTAACTATAGCACGATAGAAAAGGAACTTTTAGCTATCGTATGGGCGACTAAGTATTTCCGTCCCTATTTATTCGGCCGTAAATTCAAAATTATTACAGACCATAAACCCTTACAATGGATTATTAGCTTAAAAGAGCCCAATTCGCGTCTAACCAGATGGCGCCTTAAGTTAAGTGAATATGACTTTAGTGTCGTATATAAGCAAGGCAAGTGCAACACGAATGCCGATGCACTATCGCGCATCGAACTTCACAATAGATGACCCATAATAGATGAATTGCTTTCCATTTTACCTAATCCTTCCGAAGGGGTACACACTTTAGATGACTCTAGGACTATAACGGCTACCGAAGCCGCAGACGATTCCAGAACCATCACCGTTCATACAGATAAAGAAAACCCCATCCTCGAAGTTCCCATTTCTGACGAACCGCTAAATAAGTTCACTAAGCAGATAATCTTAAATATAGTAGGCGACATAAAAGCTACACCAGTTATCACTAAACCATTCGAAACACACACACGCATTACGATACAAATAGCTCAATCAAACATAGAAGAGGATGTCACTAATGCTATAAAAGAATACGTCCATCCAAAAATTAGGACAGGATTACTCATTAATCCAAACTCTGCAATGTACACTGTCATACCAACCATACAAAAGTCTTTTAAAAGTTCATCTCTTAACCTTTTTCGAACAAAAAGTGAATTGGAAAACGTTAGGGAGTATTTAAGACAGCAAGAAATCATTCATAAATATCACGATGGAAAGACGAACTATCGAGGCATTAACGAGTGTTTCTCGTTTTTGTCCCGCAAATATTACTGGCCGAAAATGAGAGAGCATATTACGAAATTTATTAATGACTGTACAGTATGCGGACAAGCTAAATACGACCGCAATCCAGTTAAACAGAAATTTAAAATTGTACCACCAGCTTCTAAGCCTTTTGAACTAGTTCACGTAGATCTATTAACAATTCAAGGGGAAAAGTATTTGACAATAGTAGATAGTTTTTCTAAATATGCTCAGGCGTATTATTTGCGAGACGGCACTGCTGTCAGTGTAGTACAAGCTTTACTGATTTTCTGCCCACATCATGGAATTCCAATTACCATAGTTTCCGATAACGGCCCTGAGTTTACCAACCAACTTATCGCAGAATTCGTTAGACTTCATAAAATTCAGCACCATAGAGTAGCCCCACATGCACCCAACGAAAATGGTATCGTTGAACGATTTCACGCCACCATATTAGAACATCTCCGTATTTTAAAGATAAATCAAAAGAATGAATCCGCTATTAACCTTATGCCCTATGCCCTATTAGCTTACAATCATAGTATACATAGCTTCACAAAATGCAAAACAATAGGAGTAATTACGGGACATTTTGACCCTCGCGATCCTTTTGACATAGATCTGTCCGCCCACTTACTTCAACAGTACGTCGTAAACCACAAAGACAGAATGACTGAGACCTATGTAACGACATGCGTAAAGACTATTCACGACCTATGTAACGACATGCGTAAAGACTTGACTGATACTCGCAATAAAAACCGAGAACAGGAAGCTGAATATTCCCCGGAACAACAAATCTTTATAAAAAATCCATACGCATCCCGTCAGAAATTAGCTCCTCGATACACACACGACACAGTAATGACAAACCTCTCAATTCACATTTATACAAAGAAAAAACGAGGCCCCGTAGCAAAAACTCGATTGAAGAGAATACCTAAAACTAACCAATTGTTACAGGACTCTCCTGGTACTTCATCTCCTTCTGGGACCAGCTCTAATGCAGGAGATAAGACTTGAAAGTCTTAGTGATGGACCTGGTATATTACCCTTCAAATTAGGCCCCGCTCGAATCCTATATCACTACCATGCATTTCTGCAATATGTAAATCTCCAGGAATTAGGATATAAAGTAAATTCAGTTAAAATACAGTTAATCAGTATTAGCCCTAACCTTAACAACATAACTAATTCCTTATTTCAGCCTCATATTGATTATCTTAAAAATAAGCTTGAAAGTGTCACCATACAGTTGAGAAGCTTTAAAACGAACTGTGAGAAAAGAGAACTTGTAGATGGTCTCGGTTCCATCATAAAAAGTATAACCTTGGATTATAACCTTGATTATACAGATGCAGATCATTTTAATCGCGCTATAAAATCCATCCGCGAAGACGAAAATAAAATCGTTACGGAATTTAATAATCATGTAAGCTAAGCTAACTAAAGATTTATCAAATCAATAATCCAAAATAATAGATAGCATTGTAGATAATCAAAATAAATTAGAAATACTAATAGGTAAAATAAATCAATCCGAGGCTACCAGAGACTACGACCTAATTAAATATGCCCATTTTGGACAAGTACTAATGATCCTTAGTGATAACGTTGATTCCATTTCACAGGAATTAATTAAGTTACAGAACAACTTAGCATTTATAAGAGCTAACACTATGCACCACTCTATAGTTAATTTAGAATCTATCCGAATAATGATTAACAGAGCAACCGAACTTTATGGAAGTAAAAAGGTAGGAGATTTAGATATTAGAGAATACTATGATATTATTAGATTAGGTTCATATTATGTAGAAAATGAAATAGTAATAGTATTTAAGTTCCCAATTCTATTACCTCATATATATGATATGTATAAGTTATCTATTGTTCCTAACAAGAGACACGAAATCCTCACACCACCCTTTCCATTCCTAGCCATTTATCAGAAAGATTTTCAGTACATAGAGGCAGAATGCCCGAAGTCCAGTAAATGGTACATCTGTAAAGAAAAGCGGAGCCTGAGAGGTCAAATATCCCCTGATTGCATCCATCACCTCATCACTAAACAACAGACGAATGCAGTATGTAACCCGTACACGGTCACCCTAGATAAACCAGCTTACGAAGAACTGGACGACCAGCATTACACCATCACTTTCCCCACACCAACGAAAGTACATCTATCCTGTGGACAAGATCTCTACAAAATACTTCAAGGTAGTTATCTCGTTATTGTCCCTCTAAAATGCTACATAGAAACGCCACAATTCTCAATCTCAAATACTAAAGATCGATTGAAGGGACAAGCCTTAAAGATAATGGACATACCTGAGGAACACACCAGCATCCCATCTCCTGCATCGGCATATAAACTAAATTCAATAAACCTCCAACATCTTCATGCAACAAACACTAAAATATCCCAGCAATCGCCATTAAATTTAGGGAGAAACGATGACTACAGTCTATACCATACAACAATACCATTTTACGCATTAATAATAAGTGCAGGTGCACTGATTCTATGCATACTCTATAGAAGATACAAGCCGAAGCCAACTGGAGGTACACAAAGGAACACAGAAGAGGACCATCCTAAATCATTAAGGGTATACGCTGTTCCAGACACTGAGAAGATTGATCCCGATTCACGACCATGATCTTTCATAGTCGCTGTTCTTCGAGGTGTTACGCAGCCCTAATCCGGGCAATCTGCTGCGTTGCATCGGCTTACGACGATCACGAGGTGCCGTGACAGCATAACGTGTCTACTGTCTTATATTACCTGGTTCTAATATTTTACCGTGTGAATCCATTCTACATTTAAACATCGAATTAGACTCACCTCACTTAGTTATAAGAATTAATTGTAATAATTACTTTAAATAAAATATATATTAAATAAAGATTGCTTCTTTTTATAACCTCTGGCTGGAGCCCACATAATTAAATGAACTATTATTTTTGTTAATATTCAAAAATTTTAAATAATAAGGTGTTAACAGAACTTATGACCCGACTAAGTATTTGCTCGTTCAATAAGTAGCTTTCTTTTTGACTGACTTTTCTTAAATCTAAAACCAAGTTTGAGCAACAATATTCTTAAATATTCTCGAATACACAGGGCCTAAAGGGGCTGCCAAAAATGTCTCATCGGAGTTAGAATGTTTTGAATTATTCTTTGATCAGTCTATCATGGAACTCGTAACAAACTCTAGAAATACCTACACAGAGCAAGTGAAAATAAAATTTTCAAGAGAGAGATACTAAAGCTACGGATATATTGGAAATTAGAGCTTTTATTGGCATGCTTTTTGTAATAGGTGTTCAGTAATCCGGAAGACGTAATTTGGGAGATATCTGGAGTACAACGCGAGGTACAGGTACCGAAATGATATATCTCGTCATCGGTAGCGAAACCTCCATAGAAGCCGAGAAGCCGGGCTTGCCCTGTCAAACTGCTCAATCAATAATATCAACTAATAAAATTACTCGGTAAACTGATTCAAACTATTTCAAATTTCCCACGCGCTCTTCTGTTCTACAAAGGTCATGACTTCATAGCCTTATTATGTAACATCAACACTTGGCAGATTGCTTTACTGCGCGATACTTCTGTCATAAAAAAGAGTTGAATTGAACGATTAGTCGTCTGTCTCGCACGCGTGGGCTTTTTAACGGGCTCCCTTTCTAACCTATGGCAAAATGTTCTATAATTAAATATAACTACGATTGTTTATATAGCAATTAGTATGGAGCCATAAGCTGCTTCACTGCAACTTCACTTCACATTTCAATGTTTACTCTGTGTGTTTATTTGAGCGAATGAATTTTGCGAGTTAAAAATTTGTGTTTTTTAAAGATTTTTAGTGAAAGTTAAGGATAATAGTGTTCCTTGTGATGAATTGAAGTGAGTTAAATTGCTAATCGGCGAGGAAAAGCTAAAATCTTTAAATTTTGTTGAGAAAAACAGCTCATATCCACATAAACAGTTCTTGGTACAATTAAAATGTTCACCAACATTTTACGCGGACGTAATCAAATCTTTCACACGATCCGTTTTAGAAAATATTTTTTTTACACATGTACATAGTTTATTTGTACTTTGTTCATGCTTTTCTTTTGTTCATGTATTGTATTGTATGTAAATATCTTTTTCTCAAGCTCAAGCAAACTCAAGCGGCTTTTTTCAAAGCCACCGAAGCTATGCAATTGCTGATATGCCATACAATCTATCTAGCAGTAGTATGCCTTCTGTGTGCTTTGTTAAACACGTCCTCGACAGCACTGAATATGAAACTGAAGAGTGGAGACAGATCAAGATTGGTGTATTTTTATAAAACTGCTAAAAACAGTTAAACAGTTAACAGTGGTAGAGCCACGCGGCAGTGCAGGGCAGTGTCGCACGGATGGGCCGGCTCGAACCGGGGTGGTACCACGACCTCACAGAAAACCAGCGTGAAGTAGAGGTTTACCTCTGCGTTTCGCTTGGTGAGTGCAGGTGGCCGGAGGCCCTTTTTACTGGAAATGAGGCATTCCATCTTAGTACTCACAGGTGACAACGCATCTACATTTTGATTTGTAATAGAGGATAGATGTAGATGTCTATGGGCCGCAGCAACCACTTACCATCAGGTGGACTGTGTGCTCGTTTGTCACCCTGATCCTATAAAAAAAAAACAACAAAACCATATCTTGGGCTTGTCCTAGTTTGTAGTCCTAACTTCGGCACTGTTCGTCATGTCACTAAATAGATTCAGATTTCTTCTTCGACAATTGGATTTGATGATGTAAGTGACAGAGCCGTTCGTAAACAGCAAGACAAGTTAACTCCAGTACGAGATATTTTGAATAAAGAGCAAGACAAGTTAACTCTAGTACGAGAAATTGGTCAATAACAGCCAACAACATTTTGAACCTGCAAAGTATGGGATAAAAGTATTTTTAATAACGGACACAAGGGTACCTTCTACCCACCATATGGAAATATACGCTGATGCTCAGCCAGATGGTAACTTATACACAATCAAATAAAGTTATGGACAGGTTGTAACGTCACAGTAGACAATTGGTTCACGAATATACATCAATGCTTAGAGCTCTTGGATAGCAAAATTACTGTCATAGGCACTGTGAAGAAAAATAAGCCCCGAATTTCCGAAGAATTCAAAATCACAAGAAACAGAAGCGTCAACAGTTCCATTTTTGGCTTCCGAAAACAAGGTACTTTAGTATCTTACATGCCAAAACCAAATAAAGTGGTGCTTATATACTTAACTATGCACTATGATGATCATATCGATTTACAAACAGCAGAGAAACGTAAACCGGAAATAATAACTTTTTACTACAATACCAAATATGACGTGGACATTGTGGACAAAATTTGATGTACTTATGACGTCTCCAGAAACTCCAGGCGCTGGCCACTTACTATTTTTTTTTTGATCGAATGAATATAAGTTATATAAACGGTAATATTGTACATACAATAAACAAAGACTACAGAAATAGGGCCAGGAATGATTATTTATATGAACTTGGTTTTCGGCTTGTCGCACCATGCATACATCGCAGAGTAAATATTGAAAGTATTTCGAAATCATTGAAAATGAAAGAGAAAATGTTTTTGGGTATGAATGAGCCATCTGAATTACAACCATGCCCAGCACAACCACCCAATTCTGGTCGCTTTGGGAAATGTTCCTTTTGTGGCAGAGCCAGAGTCCACCAGAAAACAATGTCACACCTGTAAAAGGTGGATTTGTCCTCAACATTAGGTTCTTCAATGTCCTGACTGTTGTAAAAATGATGAAGACTGTGTGGAAGATATGAGCGAGTAAAAAAAGGAGACAGAAGGTTTGACGCCTAATTGATTTTTCTCAAATTTCACAAGTCTGATATTAAGTGCCTAATAAATGTTAACAGTTATGTTTAGTCTGTTTTAGTAAGTAGTTTTTTTTTTGTTTTTTTTTTATAATTTTTATATATTTTTATATTTATACTATTACAGTGTGTAATAGAATAAACGTTGTACGTCATTTGTTCCGCTTGCGTGCTAATCTTCTTACCAAAAATCTGAGGGCGATTCATCTTGGCATTTATCGTGGCACTTTATTCTCGTGTGCGTTTTGCTCCAAGCGTCCGTGACAGATATAATCAACTGTTCATTGCGAGATCCGTGAGTGAACTGCAACTGCTAAACATGAAAAATGTTCCCAGCCGCCCGCCCCCACCTGAATGACTGCCCTGTAACGTCCGTACGTCACTACCCTCCGCAAACTTCTTATCCCGCGGGCGATTCCTGGTTTATCTACAGCTCGATACGGCATTAAATTGAGGTACTTGGTTTTGGCTGCATGACGGCGTTATATTTGTATATTTTATTATAATTAAATATTTCCTTCATTTACATCGTAATGTAGATCATTCATCACAGAAAAAAAAAACAAATAAAGAATTTTGTAATTTTGTATTGTCGACATTGAATATATCTTTTTATAGACATATTAAATATGCAATTCCGTTAAAATAAGAAATATATAAAAATATGCGTGACACTGAGGTACGAAAACATATAATCGCGGTCCTGGCGGTCCAAGGTTTAAATAGTTTATGACAGGATATAACAGAAAATTCCTTCGTTATTGTGTTCTAGGTAGGTGGCGTGATTAAATATGTAAATTTCATATTTAATCACGCCACCAACCAAAAAGGGGAATTCATCGTCAGCCTGTCCAGATAGTGTACTAACATAAAGATAATATCAAGAAGTATAATGGTTAAATATACAGGGTATTTTTGGAACGCTCCCGAAAACTAAGACAGGCGACAGCACCAAGTATACCTTTGATCATGGGTCATAAATAAATTTGATCCTGATGAAAAAAAAAAACATATTTTTACAACGTTTTATTAGCTTTTTTCACGCGCCATCATGTTAGTACAGCTAAATGAAACGATAATTTCATAAAAAAAATCATGAAAATACTGAAACATAAAACCAGCAGTGGAAACTGAATTGATATCACCTGACTAATGGAGGTTAATGTACGCGCGAACGGTGAAAAAAGAACGCTGGCCTTGAACTTGGGCACTGAGCGATTTATCACATATTGGCCAGTATTACTGTGCCTGCATGCTATTGGTTCCCGCGCTTTGTTCGCTCCAAAAATACAGTCGCATACACAGCTTACTTTGCGACTCGCGACGATGTTTTAAAAAGGAAGGAAAAAAAATTATTTATATCTATTGTTTTATGACTAAACTAGTGAACGAAAAGGTAAATATGATAGGAGAAGGTGAATGGGGAAAATTGTGCAGTAAAGTTAAAATTGTTGAGGAAGAATACCGAAAAAATTACCATGTGATCGACCTGATGACGGAAGCTCAAGCGAAGATGAAAGTGATGATGAAGTAGCATCCAGTAACACCAACACACCATCAACATCTGGCTTCCATGTGACCCAAGACGTCATAATGGACGGCGTGTCACCCTTAGCTTAAGTTTTTTTGTTACAAACTACTTTATATTTTACGATAGAAATAACAAACAATGCTCAAGTAAACATTATCTATTTTTAATTCCCACCTCTTCCAAAGTTCTAAGTAGCTAGTAAAACACCTATTATGATTCTACAATAAAACAATTAATTACTATAATATTATAAAACAATAGCCCAATACCATGTAGTACTTTAGAACGCGACTGTACCCACACTCACTCCGCTGTCGACCTGTATCTAGCTCGGTATGAAACAATGCTGCGGTCATAAGAAAAAAAGGCGCATCTAACAATTTTCGAATAAATTACCATTCGACTCATGATAAGAAGACGCATCTACTAAATTTTTTTAATATTCACTAATATCAATATTTTAGAAATTATCGTCAGAATTTTAGACGTAGCTGTTGATCACAGATGACATTTTATTAGTAGAAAAGACTTATACAAATTCAACATAAAAGAAAAGACTTATTTAACCAGTTGCTACGTCATCTTTAACAATATTTGCATCGATTACTTAAATTTAAATTATTCTTGTCTTATTATTTTATATCTTATTATTAAGAGCTCATATCTTATTATTAAGAGCTGGTGTTTCACATGTGGTCCCATATAAATTTGATCGAGGTCAGACCAATAGTTTTTGAGTTATCCTTAATTATTTATATTAAAGTCGGTTGTACAAATGTTTTAATTTTTAATTATTATCGTAGTAAGTCTTGTATGATATCCCCTTTAAAATCATTACTCAAGAGTTGCGGGTTGTTATTTTTTGTGTCTCACTACCAATGCTTTTCTAATATTTACTAAGAAAAAAGTAGTAAATTACTATTAGCGTCCTTTCAACTTCAAATGACCTTTCCAAAATATGTAAAAATGTTAAATGAATGGTAGTTTTGTTTTATTTATTAGGTTGGGAAGACCCAAATAGTTATATGCGTCTTTCCTTCGATGTTTTTGTGTTGCCAGGTGTACTTTTTAATCTAAGATGAAAAGGAAAATTCGTTTTATTTAAATAAATAAACAAATTAAAAAAAAAATAAGTTCGTCCTAAAAATCTTCATGTCTCTACGTATATATTTCAATATAGATACCTTTTAATATACTTTAGACACGGGGTCTGAAAGAAAAATTCATCAATTTATTTTTTATTTCCATTTTACGTTTTTGTTAGTTACTTCCTTTTTTATTATGACGGCAGAATGCCTAACCCTGTCGCCTCACACTTGTGACGCAGTAGCTTTCAGCCTTGACGGGGTTCGTTCGTTTTAGTTTTTGAGACAGTTCCGTGTTGATTTTGTACACGCGTGCGCGAGCGACAGTTCAATCGTTTTGTTTAATAAATTTACTTGTGATTACGTGTTGATATTAAAGTTTTTGTTACGTTTTTGGATTCTTTTTTGTTTTAATAATGCCTAACGCGTACGTTTATAGTGGTCAACATGTTAGGTATCCGAACCTAGGTACACGTAATATCGCTAAATAAATTGTTAAGACGTCGGGATGGTACAAGTGTGTCATACTGTGCAGTGCACAAAGTGTTGAAGCGTAACCAATGCGCCCATACAAATTGCACAAAGTGCAAGCTTTAGTTCCCGGCGATCACGACCGCCGACGAGTTTTCTACCGTTGGTTATTATACCAGCAGCAACGTGTGCCTGGTTCCATTGAGCACATTATCTGGACGGATGAGTCGACATTTACCAGAAACGGCCTGTGGAACCGAAGAAATACACACGTGTATTCAGAGGTTAACCCGCACGCTGTTCGACAAACCGGGCACCAAACCCGATGGTCGGTTAACGTATGGGCAGGTTTATTTAAGGATCGCATACTGGGACCAGTGTTTCTGCCAGAGCGACTGAACGGACAGCGATACCTAAACTTTATAAATGAACAGTTGGTTGACATGTTAAACGACCTATCGTTGGCTGAATATCGCCGCACATAGTTCCAACATGATGGTGCCCCTCCACATTTCGTGAGGTTCGTCCGTGAGCGCCTCAATGAGCTATTTGATGATCGCTGGATCGGCAGACTAGGACCACACGCTTGCCCACCTCGCTCACCAGATCTGACTCCGTTAGACTTCTTTTTGTGGGGTATGTGAAAGAAAGGGTTTTTAATCGTGAATGTGATAGTGCTGAAGAAATGCGCTAAAGGATCGTGGATGCTTTCGAGAAACTACGTACGGACTGTGTCGAAGACCACACGATGATGCCCCGCCTGCACCCAAATCTGCCTTGCAATGAATGGAGCACAATTTGAGCCGCATCTCATAAGACCACGGAGGATTTAGAGCAGTAAGCTGTTTCATAACTATGTTTTTTTTTAAATAACTTATTACTAATCTGAATAGGTACATAACTGAATACATGAGAATAATAAACATACCTACACGATGAATAAAAACGCATGACTCCAACCTTGGTTACATTTCATTTAAGTATTTCTTCATTAGCGGGGAATCGAACCAGTTATTTGGGTTATTTAACCTGTAAATTCGGATTAAAGTGGCTACGTGGAGATAAGCACAGTGGCAAAATAGTAGGTTAAGTAGATAAGTTAGGTATTTAGACACGTGTTGTAAATTATTATATTGTGGGATGACCCGCTAGTTGCGGGCCGCGCGAATTTGTGTTCGCGCGTACATTGACCTTTATCTAGCTCAGGTCAGGTGATATCAATTTAGTCATTCCACTGCTGGTTTTATGTTTCAGTATTTTCATGATATTTTTTATGAAATTATCGTTTCATTTAGCTGTACTAACATGATGGCGCGTGAATAAAGCTAATAAAACCTTGTAAAAAAGATGATTTTTTTTTCATCAGGATCGAATTTATTTGTGACCCATGATCAAAGGTATACTTGGTGTTGTCGCCTGTCTTAGTTTTCGGGAGCGTTCCAAAAACACCCTGTATACTTAAATTTTACGTAATGAAACCGACTTCCTATAAATACCTTGCTCATAAGATGGAGTTGTCTCTGGTAATATTTCTTCAGATTTCATTGCATCTGCGGCATCTAAAATATTTTTTTTTATATAATTAATTTTATTAACATGATTTGACTTAAATTGTATTTGCTTTGATTGACATAAATTTTCACCCGCGTCAAAAAAAATAAATCGTTGTGAAGCCCCCGTTGGTACGTTATAAATATATTTAACAAACATATCATTTGTAAAATATATTCTCTCTTAATGTATTGTTTTTACTTTTGGTGTCTTTTCTTGCTAGAATTACTGCTTTATAACTAAATATTTATAGCAAAAAATATTTATATTGTGTGGTCTTTACTGTCTTGCTACCAGCTAATACCGCCCCTCAATCAAATCCGCAAGGTATGTCCTTGCGGATTAGATGGAGGGACCTCTGGTAATATTTCATCAGATTGCATTGCATCTGGGGCATCTGTATGAAATCATTTTTTTTTAATAATTTGTATGATTAACATCGTCATAGTCATCATTACAGCCTTTCATAAGTCCATTGCTGAACATAGGCCTCCCCCAAGTAATGCCACAAAGCACGGTCCTGAGCCACCTGCATCCATCGACTTCCTGCATGTCTTACCAGGTCGTCACTCCATCTCGTGGGGGGTCACCCTACACTTCGCCTACCGGTACGAGGCTGCCACTCGAGAACCTTTCTTCCCCATCGGTTTTCGGTTCTTCGAGTTATATGGCCGGCCCACTGCTACTTCAGCTTACTAATCCGTTGGGCTATGTCGGTTACTCTAGTTCTACTGCGGATATCCTCATTTCTAAGTTTATCATACAGAGAAACTCCGAGCATAGCCCTCTCCATAACTCGCTGAACGACCTTGAGTTTCCTCATACGGCCAGCTGTGAAGGACCACGTCTCAGTTCCGTAAGTCATCACTGGCAACACGCACTGGTTGTACAGTCTTGTTTTCAAATTTTGAGGTATCATATTTCAAATTTTGAGATATCATATTTCAAATCCGTCGATTGACCTCTCGGTCGAAGTTGGACTTACCTAGTCGGACTATTTGTCCCAGGTAAACATACTCGTCAACAACTTCGAGCTTAGTGCTCCCAACAACCAAATTTTGACGGAATCAAAGGCTTTCTCATAGTCCACATACGGCAGACATAGTGGCAAATTGTACTCTTCAGACTTCTGTACAATTTGCCGAAGGGTATGTATGTGGTCTATGGTGTTAAAGCCCTTTCAGAAACCGGCTTGTTCGGGAGGCTGGAAGTCGTCAAGTCTGCGCGCGAGACGATTCGTAATGACTCTCGAAAACAGCACGTAGACGCAGCTCAGAAGGGAAATCGGTCTGCAGTTCTTCAAGAGAGCTTTGTCACCTTTCTTGAAGAACAAGACCACCGCATCTCTGCTCCACGCCTCCGGTGTAATGCCACCATGGAGGACGGAATTAAAGAGCTTCTGAAGGACTTCAAGTACCGGTCTTCCACCCGCTTTCAGAAGCTTCGCTGTAATTCCATCCTCGCCTGGGGCCTTACCGTTTTTAAGGTGCTGGAGAGCCATTCTAATCTCGCTCAAACTGACGTCCGGGATACCTTCGGAATAGTGTCGGATGAGACTCGCTCTCGGATCGTTACTCACACTTGCGTGTGGCTCCAACGATGACGTGTACAGCTGTCCATAGAACCTCTCAATCTCACTCAAAATCTCAGGTATCCCGGAAACAATGCTGCCACATTCTGTCTTCAGCTTTGACAGTTGGCTCTTTCTGGCAGACAGATCTCTGGCAAAGGCTTTGGAGCCTTGGTCCCGCTCGATCGCTTATTCAATACGAGCTGTATTGAAGTTGCGTAAGTCCCGCCGCATGCATTTGAAGATCTGTCTGTTCAGATGCCTGTATGCTGTCAAGTCTGTTGAAGAATGTAGCTTCATCTCCCGTCTAACAGCCATGAGATTAAGAGTGTGATCGGAGAGTTTTAGTGTTCTTCTGCGGCGGATCTTGCAGAACTTAGCTCCGACCGCATGGACAGTTTCCACGAGCTTGTCATTCATATCGTCCACTTCATTGCAGTCTTCTAGGCACTGAAAACGGTTTTGTAACTCGAGCTGAAAGGTTTCGGGACTTTGGAACAGAGCACGAGGGGGACGGAGCGTTTACTTCATTAGACGAGACCTCTCCAACTTAACGTTTAGGGTTCAGTGTGCCTCTAACCATTCGGTGATCGCTACCAGTTTTCACCCTCGCGATCACGGACACATCACTGAACAGTTGTCGTCAGGTCGTCATAATGAAGTCAATCTCATTTTTTGTCGAACCGTCGGGGCTCGAACAGGTCCACTTCCTGTGGGGCCGCTTCTAGAAGAAAGAGTTCATCATAAAGACTCCCTCTTTCTCCATGAAGTCGACCAGCTGCTGGCCCCTTGGGTTCCGTTGTCCTATTCCAAATTTCCCTACTTTCAGCTCACCGTTCTCTCTTGTGCCTAGTTTTGCATTGAAGTCTCCCATTAACACCGTATATTGGGTTTTGGCGGAATGCATGGCTCTAGAGATATCCTCATACATTTCCTCCACCTCCTCATCGGGGTGTGCCGAGGTTGGTGCGTAAACCTGTATGACCTTCAGCGAATACCGTTTGGTGATTCTGAGTATAAGGTACGCAACCCTCGTCGACACACTCCCGATCTTTACAACGTTGTTAACGGGAGACTTGTGGACGATAAATCCGACACCTCCTTGGGACAGATGGTCGCCCTCCCGGTGATAGAGCAAGTTGCCGGATTCGAGGATTACCGTGTCCTCCCCCTCTCTTCGGACTTCGGATAATCCTATAATATGCCAGCGCAACTTGTCTATCTCTTCTTCCAGCTCCACGATCTTCTCGTCAGTCCTCAGGGTGCGTGCGTTGTACGTTGCCAGGTCGAGTCGTCTAAGGTGGCAACCGAACCTCCACCGGAGATTGTTAGCACCCCCTGCCCCGCCGTTACCATGGTCGCCACCGTAGCCAGGAATAGCGGGGCCGCCGGGGACTGGGGGCCGTCTGTTTGTTGCTTTAATCATTGGGGGGTATTTGCCATAGTTGCCACGCTTGGCGAGCGGGTTGGCAACCGCAGTTTTTTTATTGTAATTTTGGCTATTATCAGGAAGATGCTGCTGCCCATCTCCTGTCTGTTTCCCTATGTCGCCTTTTACGACACCCACGGGAGGATATGGGGTAGTGGATATTCTTGACCGCCACTACACGACATGATTAACATGATTTGACTTAAATCGCAAACGTTTATATTCACGTTTTACCAAAAACTTTTCGCACGCAACAAATACAAATTAAAATATCAAGTTTGCGTTAAATAAAATATGTAAATAATAATAAATGTAAAACGGGTAATTTACGCGGAATTAAGCGAATTAGTTTATAACAAACCCATTATAATGGATTTCCGCAAAGTAACGCCTGATTCTACCAATTATCATAAAATATGTAATCAAAATTAGCACAGACGGCACGGCTGTCTTTTCTGGGCCGTTTCACTTACCTTCTATTATAGTGGCGTCATGATTTACATCATTTACACCGCAAGGACCTTCATTTTCCAACAGCCTCATAGCAGGGTCTACCGCTGGAATGTTATCTGAAAGATTTCCTATTAACCTTTAATTAAATACATTGTACCACATTTAATTAAATACACGTACCAGAAAAAATTGTAGATGTGTAATATACTGGTTGATCAATGTCTTCGGAATAGGACACTTATCAATCTAATATATAAAAATTAATATCTGTTTGTTGGTATTTTCATCATCATCATCATCATTACAGCCTTTCATAAGTCCACTGCTGAACATAGGCCTCCCCCAAGTAATGCCACAAAGCACGGTCCTGAGCCACCTGCATCCATCGACTTCCTGCATGCCTTACCAGGTCGTCACTCCATCTCGTGGGGGGTCGCCCTACACTTCGCCTACCGGTACAAGGCTGCCATTTGAAAACCTTTCTTCCCCATCGGTTTTCGGTTCTTCGAGCTATATGGCCGGCCCACTGCCACTTCAACTTACTAATCCGTTGGGCTATGTCGGTTACTCTAGTTCTACTGCGGATATCCTCATTTCTAAGTTTATCACGCAGAGAAACTCCGAGCATAGCCCTCTCCATAGCTCGCTCAGCGACCTTGAGCTTCCTCATACGGCCAGCAGTGAAGGACCACGTCTCAGTTCCGTAAGTCATCACTGGCAACACGCACTGGTTGTACAATTTCGTTTTAAGGTTTTGAGGTATGTCTGACGAGAAAATGTGTCGTAGCTTCCCGAACGCTGCCCAGCCGAGTTGAATCCATCGATTGACCTCTCGGTCGAAGTTGAACTTACTTAGTCGGACTATTTGTCCCAGGTAAACATACTCGTCAACAACTTCGAGCTTAGTGCTCCCAACAACTGCCGGCATAGGTGTGACATGGACATTAAACATAATCTTTGTTTTGCCCATGTTCATCTTAAGACCTATCCGTTGGGAGACATTATTGAGGTCATTGAGCATAGTGCTTAGGTCCTCCAGCGATTCTGCCATAAGGACTATATCGTCGGCAAATCGAAGGTGAGTGATGTACTCGCCATTGATGTTGATACCGTATCCTTTCCAGTCCAGTAGCTTGAAAACGTCTTCCAATGCAGCGGTGAAGAATTTCGGAGATATGACGTCACCCTGTCTTACACCTCTCTGCAATTGGATAGGTTTCGTACTCTGGTTCTGTACTCGGATAGCCATCGTAGCTCTACTGTACAAACACTTTAACACTTCGATATACCGACAGTCAACTTGGCACCGCTGAAGGGACTGCAGCACCGCCCAAATTTTGACGGAATCAAAGGCTTTCTCATAGTCCACATACGCCAGACATAGCGGCAAATTGTACTCTTCAGACTTCTGTACAATTTGCCGAAGGGTATGTATGTGGTCTATGGTGCTAAAGCCCTTTCGGAAACCGGCTTGTTCGGGAGGCTGGAAGTCGTCAAGTCTGCGCGCGAGACGATTCGTAATGACTCTCGAAAACAGCACGTAGACGCAGCTCAGAAGGGAAATCGGTCTGCAGTTCTTCAAGAGAGCGTTGTCACCTTTCTTGAAGAACAAGACCACCGCATCTCTGCTCCACGCCTCCGGTGTAATGCCACCATGGAGGGCGGAATTAAAGAGCTTCTGAAGGACTTAAAGTACCGGTCTTCCACCCGCTTTCAGAAGCTCCGCTGTAATTCCATCCTCGCCTGGGGCCTTACCGTTTTTAAGGTGCTGGAGAGCCATTCCAATCTCGCTCAGACTGACGTCCGGGATATCTTCGGAATAGTGTCGGATGAGACTCACTCTCGGATCGTTACTCACACTTGCGTGTGGCTCCAACGATGACGTGTACAGCTGCCCATAGAACCTCTCAATCTCACTCAAAATCTCAGGTGTCCCAGAAACGATGCTGCCACACTCTGTCTTCAGCTTTGACAGTTGGCTCTTTCTGGCAGACAGATCTCTGGCAAAGACTTTGGAGCCTTAGTTCCGCTCGATCGTTTCTTCAATACGAGCTGTATTGAAGTTGCGTAAGTCCCGCCGCATGCATTTGGAGATCTGTCTGTTCAGATGCCTGTATGCTGTCAAGTTTGTTGAAGAATGTAGCTTCATCTCCCGTCTAACAGCCATGAGATTAAGAGTGTGATCGGAGAGTTTTTGTGTTCTTCTGCGGCGGGTCTTGCAGAACTTAGCTCCGACCGCATGGACAGTTTCCACGAGCTTGTCATTCATATCGTCCACTTCATTGCAGTCTTCTAGACACTGAAAACGGTTTTGTAACTCGAGCTGAAAGGTTTCGGGACTTTGGAACAGAGCACGAGGGAGACGGAGCGTTGACTTCATTAGACGAGACCTCTCCAACTTAACGTTTAGGTTCAGTGTGCCTCTAACCATTCGGTGATCGCTACTAGTTTTCACCCTCGCGATCACGGAGACATCACTGAACAGTTGTCGTCTGGTCGTCATAATGAAGTCAATCTCATTTTTTGTCGAACCGTCGGGGCTCGACCAGGTCCACTTCCTGTGGGGCCGCTTCTGGAAGAAAGAGTTCATCATAAAGAGTCCCTCTTTCTCCATGAAGTCGGCCAGCTGCTGGCCCCTTGGGTTCCGTTGCCCTATTCCAGATTTCCCTACTTTCAGCTCACCGTTCTCTCTTGTGCCTAGTTTTGCATTGAAGTCTCCCATTAACACCGTATATTGGGTTTTGGGGGAATGCATGGCTCTAGAGATATCCTCATACATTTCCTCCACCTCCTCATCGGGGTGTGCCGAGGTTGGTGCGTAAACCTGTATGACCTTCAGCGAATACCGTTTGGTGATTCTGAGTATAAGGTACGCAACCCTCGTCGACACACTCCCGATCTTTACAACGTTGTTAACGGGAGACTTGTGGACGATAAATCCGACACCTCCTTGGGACAGATGGTCGCCCTCCCGGTGATAGAGCAAGTTGCCGGATTCGAGGATTACCGTGTCCTCCCCCTCTCTTCGGACTTCGGATAATCCTATAATATGCCAGCGCAACTTGTCTATCTCTTCTTCCAGCTCCACGATCTTCTCGTCAGTCCTCAGGGTGCGTGCGTTGTACGTTGCCAGGTCGAGTCGTCTAAGGTGGCAACCGAACCTCCACCGGAGATTGTTAGCACCCCCTGCCCCGCCGTTACCATGGTCGCCACCGTAGCCAGGAATAGCGGGGCCGCCGGGGACTGGGGGCCGTCTGTTTGTTGCTTTAATCATTGGGGGGTATTTGCCATAGTTGCCACGCTTGGCGAGCGGGTTGGCAACCGCAGTTTTTTTATTGTAATTTTGGCTATTATCAGGAAGATGCTGCTGCCCGTCTCCTGTCTGTTTCCCTATGTCGCCTTTTACGACACCCACGGGAGGATATGGGGTAGTGGATATTCTTGACCGCCACTACACGACATGATTAACATGATTTGACTTAAATCGCAAACGTTTATATTCACGTTTTACCAAAAACTTTTCGCACGCAACAAATACAAATTAAAATATCAAGTTTGCGTTAAATAAAATATGTAAATAATAATAAATGTAAAACGCGTAATTTACGCGGAATTAAGCGAATTAGTTTATAACAAACCCATTATAATGGATTTCCGCAAAGTAACGCCTGATTCTACCAATTATCATAAAATATGTAATCAAAATTAGCACAGACGGCACGGCTGTCTTTTCTGGGCCGTTTCACTTACCTTCTATTATAGTGGCGTCATGATTTACATCATTTACACCGCAAGGACCTTCATTTTCCAACAGCCTCATAGCAGGGTCTACCGCTGGAATGTTATCTGAAAGATTTCCTATAAACCTTTAATTAAATACATTGTACCACATTTAATTAAATACACGTACCAGAAAAAATTGTAGATGTGTAATATACTGGTTGATCAATGTCTTCGGAATAGGACACTTATCAATCTAATATATAAAAATTAATGTCTGTTTGTTCGTATTTTCATCATCATCATCATCATTACAGCCTTTCATAAGTCCACTGCTGAACATAGGCCTCCCCCAAGTAATGCCACAAAGCACGGTCCTGAGCCACCTGCATCCATCGACTTCCTGCATGCCTTACCAGGTCGTCACTCCATCTCGTGGGGGGTCGCCCTACACTTCGCCTACCGGTACAAGGCTGCCATTTGAAAACCTTTCTTCCCCATCGGTTTTCGGTTCTTCTAGCTATATGGCCGGCCCACTGCCACTTCAACTTACTAATCCGTTGGGCTATGTCGGTTACTCTAGTTCTACTGCGGATATCCTCATTTCTAAGTTTATCACGCAGAGAAACTCCGAGCATAGCCCTCTCCATAGCTCGCTCAGCGACCTTGAGCTTCCTCATACGGCCAGCAGTGAAGGACCACGTCTCAGTTCCGTAAGTCATCACTGGCAACACGCACTGGTTGTACAGTTTCGTTTTAAGGTTTTGAGGTATGTCTGACGAGAAAATGTGTCGTAGCTTCCCGAACGCTGCCCAGCCGAGTTGAATCCATCGATTGACCTCTCGGTCGAAGTTGAACTTACTTAGTCGGACTATTTGTCCAAGGTAAACATACTCGTCAACAACTTCGAGCTTAGTGCTCCCAACAACTACCGGCATAGGTGTGACATGGACATTAAACATAATCTTTGTTTTGCCCATGTTCATCTTAAGACCTATCCGTTGGGAGACATTATTGAGGTCATTGAGCATAGTGCTTAGGTCCTCCAGCGATTCTGCCATAAGGACTATATCGTCGGCAAATCGAAGGTGAGTGATGTACTCGCCATTGATGTTGATACCGTATCCTTTCCAGTCCAGTAGCTTGAAAACGTCTTCCAATGCAGCGGTGAAGAATTTCGGAGATATGACGTCACCCTGTCTTACACCTCTCTGCAATTGGATAGGTTTCGTACTCTGGTTCTGTACTCGGATAGCCATCGTAGCTCTACTGTACAAACACTTTAACACTTCGATATACCGACAGTCAACTTGGCACCGCTGAAGGGACTGCAGCACCGCCCAAATTTTGACGGAATCAAAGGCTTTCTCATAGTCCACATACGCCAGACATAGCGGCAAATTGTACTCTTCAGACTTCTGTACAATTTGCCGAAGGGTATGTATGTGGTCTATGGTGCTAAAGCCCTTTCGGAAACCGGCTTGTTCGGGAGGCTGGAAGTCGTCAAGTCTGCGCGCGAGACGATTCGTAATGACTCTCGAAAACAGCACGTAGACGCAGCCCAGAAGGGAAATCGGTCTGCAGTTCTTCAAGAGAGCGTTGTCACCTTTCTTGAAGAACAAGACCACCGCATCTCTGCTCCACGCCTCCGGTGTAATGCCACCATGGAGGACGGAATTAAAGAGCTTCTGAAGGACTTAAAGTACCGGTCTTCCACCCGCTTTCAGAAGCTCCGCTGTAATTCCATCCTCGCCTGGGGCCTTACCGTTTTTAAGGTGCTGGAGAGCCATTCCAATCTCGCTCAGACTGACGTCCGGGATATCTTCGGAATAGTGTCGGATGAGACTCACTCTCGGATTTACTCACACTTGCGTGTGGCTCCAACGATGACGTGTACAGCTGCCCATAGAACCTCTCAATCTCACTCAAAATCTTAGGTGTCCCGGAAACGATGCTGCCACACTTTGTCTTCAGCTTTGACAGTTGGCTCTTTCTGGCAGACAGATCTCTGGCAAAGACTTTGGAGCCTTAGTTCCGCTCGATCGTTTCTTCAATACGAGCTGTATTGAAGTTGCGTAAGTCCCGCCGCATGCATTTGGAGATCTGTCTGTTCAGATGCCTGTATGTTGTCAAGTTTGTTGAAGAATGTAGCTTCATCTCCCGTCTAACAGCCATGAGATTAAGAGTGTGATCGGAGAGTTTTTGTGTTCTTCTGCGGCGGGTCTTGCAGAACTTAGCTCCGACCGCATGGACAGTTTCCACGAGCTTGTCATTCATATCGTCCACTTCATTGCAGTCTTCTAGACACTGAAAACGGTTTTGTAACTCGAGCTGAAAGGTTTCGGGACTTTGGAACAGAGCACGAGGGAGACGGAGCGTTGACTTCATTAGACGAGACCTCTCCAACTTAACGTTTAGGTTCAGTGTGCCTCTAACCATTCGGTGATCGCTACTAGTTTTCACCCTCGCGATCACGGAGACATCACTGAACAGTTGTCGTCTGGTCGTCATAATGAAGTCAATCTCATTTTTTGTCGAACCGTCGGGGCTCGACCAGGTCCACTTCCTGTGGGGCCGCTTCTGGAAGAAAGAGTTCATCATAAAGAGTCCCTCTTTCTCCATGAAGTCGGCCAGCTGCTGGCCCCTTGGATTCCGTTGCCCTATTCCAGATTTCCCTACTTTCAGCTCACCGTTCTCTCTTGTGCCTAGTTTTGCATTGAAGTCTCCCATTAACACCGTATATTGGGTTTTGGAGGAATGCATGGCTCTAGAGATATCCTCATACATTTCCTCCACCTCCTCATCGGGGTGTGCCGAGGTTGGTGCGTAAACCTGTATGACCTTCAGCGAATACCGTTTGGTGATTCTGAGTATAAGGTACGCAACCCTCGTCGACACACTCCCGATCTTTACAACGTTGTTAACGGGAGACTTGTGGACGATAAATCCGACACCTCCTTGGGACAGATGGTCGCCCTCCCGGTGATAGAGCAAGTTGCCGGATTCGAGGATTACCGTGTCCTCCCCCTCTCTTCGGACTTCGGATAATCCTATAATATGCCAGCGCAACTTGTCTATCTCTTCTTCCAGCTCCACGATCTTCTCGTCAGTCCTCAGGGTGCGTGCGTTGTACGTTGCCAGGTCGAGTCGTCTAAGGTGGCAACCGAACCTCCACCGGAGATTGTTAGCACCCCCTGCCCCGCCGTTACCATGGTCGCCACCGTAGCCAGGAATAGCGGGGCCGCCGGGGACTGGGGGCCGTCTGTTTGTTGCTTTAATCATTGGGGGGTATTTGCCATAGTTGCCACGCTTGGCGAGCGGGTTGGCAACCGCAGTTTTTTTATTGTAATTTTGGCTATTATCAGGAAGATGCTGCTGCCCATCTCCTGTCTGTTTCCCTATGTCGCCTTTTACGACACCCACGGGAGGATATGGGGTAGTGGATATTCTTGACCGCCACTACACGACATGATTAACATGATTTGACTTAAATCGCAAACGTTTATATTCACGTTTTACCAAAAACTTTTCGCACGCAACAAATACAAATTAAAATATCAGGTTTGCGTTAAATAAAATATGTAAATAATAATAAATGTAAAACGGGTAATTTACGCGGAATTAAGCGAATTAGTTTATAACAAACCCATTATAATGGATTTCCGCAAAGTAACGCCTGATTCTACCAATTATCATAAAATATGTAATCAAAATTAGCACAGACGGCACGGCTGTCTTTTCTGGGACGTTTCACTTACCTTCTATTATAGTGGCGTCATGATTTACATCATTTACACCGCAAGGACCTTCATTTTCCAACAGCCTCATAGCAGGGTCTACCGCTGGAATGTTATCTGAAAGATTTCCTATAAACCTTTAATTAAATACATTGTACCACATTTAATTAAATACACGTACCAGAAAAAATTGTAGATGTGTAATATACTGGTTGATCAATGTCTTCGGAATAGGACACTTATCAATCTAATATATAAAAATTAATGTCTGTTTGTTCGTATTTTATGCACTATTAATCAGATTGCGGTACAACTTGGTCAACTTATTGCTTGCACTTGCGCGAAGGTTATAGGATAGTCCAATTAACTTACAGTAACTGGCACTCGTATCGTACCGACAAATTTATTGAAGGTTATATATGATACAAATTCAATGAATATATTATCATTTTAATTAACCTACATAGCTCTTCCAAATTTAAAACAATATTTCCACAATTATTTCTTTTGCGGCAGCAACGTGCCGGGTACCAGCTTATTGAGTTACAAAAATGCGTTCTATTTTTTGAAATCTTAAATTTGTTAGTAGTCAGTGTCAGTAGTCATGACCATAAAAAATTTAAATAAATTAAATAGGCGGGTGTTTCGTATTCGTATGCAAAATCGAGAAACTAACTTCATGCTGTTGTTAAAATTCCTGCCTGTAATTTTTTTTGGTAGATATAATAAATAGGGGGATGATATGAATGATAGAGGGATGAGTCACTCGCGTCCGTAGGCTTCGACCACCTAATCCTAGGCCCACCCTACACGTGTCCCCCGGGTGGTGCTAAACGAGCGACAAAGCCGAAACGACAGACTCAGCTCCTCGCCGTATGGTAGCGGCGTAAAATCTACCACCCCTTAGTTCGCACCATGAGCCAAGAAGAAAAAGAAATGGCCCCGAGTTCCCGGCGCCCCGTTAATGGGTCAGGGGTGCGAAGAATCTCCGGGAGAAAAACCGGAGACGAGGTTCGCCACCCGTCACGTCCTGTCTCCCGGGGGGGGGGGGGGGGCGAAAAGTGGATTGCGGAGGCCCGTCTGGCTACGCTGAATGTATGTGGAGCAATGAATGATAAGATGGATGAAGTATGCGAAATGATGAATGATAGAGGAATAGATGTGTTATGTGTAAACGAGACGAAACGAAAGGGAAGATATGTCACTGCACATGGCATATATACCGCTTACTGGTCTGGAGTAGACGAGACCGAGAGGGCATGCCAGGGAGTCGGTGTCATACTTTCAGAAAGAATGGGTCAATGTGTGAAAGAGTATGAATGTGTTAGCCCAAGGCTGCTATGGATACGAATGAAAGTGGGCTTAAAGAAGTAGTTTGTGCTAGGAGTGTACGCCCCAGATATGTCTAAGCCCACTTATATCCGAGAGCAGTTTTGGGACATGGTAAGGCTGGTGTTGATGAAATGTAAGGAAAATGAAAATATTATTATGTTAGGAGATTTTAATGGAAGGGTTGGGGTGAAGAGGTCTGGTTATGAAAGGATATTAGGAACGTTTGGCGATGAAAGAATAAATGAGATTGGTGAAGACCTCCTCACAGTATGTGTGGAAAATAATCTTTTTGTGGCGAACACTTTCTTTCGCCATAAGAGGATTCACATGTATACAAGGGAAAGAGGGGATGATAGAAGCATGATAGATTTTATAATTGTGGATGAAAGAATGAGGAGCGCAGTGGTAGATACAAGAGTTTACCGGGGGTCCAACGTAGGGACGGATCATTACTTGGTCTTATGCCGAATTAATGGTCTATTCAGACGTAGGCGGCATCGGACATCTGTGTCTACCACTGCGTTACAGCGTATAAGAATAGAGAGGTTACAAGATGAAGGTGTGAAAGAGAAATATAAATGCAGACTGAGGGAAAATATAAGTGGGTTGAATGAATTATGTATGAAAGATTTAGAATTGAAGAATGTATGGAATAATATTAAGAAAGTTTTGGTGGATGCAGCCACCGAAGTATGTGGTGTAAGTAAGAGAACGAATGAAAGGAAAAGTAATACGTTGTGGTGGGATGATGAGGTACGGATGGAAGTTGAAGCAAAGAAGAGAGCATGGCTAGATTTACTAGCAACTACAGCTGGTAATTCTGGCGGTATGAATGATGAGATTGAAAGAAAAAAGGCAGACTTTAGACGTATAAATAAGAGAGTAAAAGAAGTTGTTGAAAGGAAAAAGCAAGAAAGGATAGATAAAAATGATAGAAGGATATCTGATAACTTCCAGGAAAATATTAAAATGTTCTGGAAGCTCGTAAGAACTGCCAGGAAATTCAAAACAGCCTAGAATGAATGCTATACGAGACGAGAATGGCTGCATGTTGAATGATGAAGTTTCGAATTTAAAGAGATGGAAGGAATACTTTGAAAGCGTGTTTAAGAGTGAAGAGTCGTCTGAAATAAGTGAAATAGAAATTCCGGAAGAAGTGGAGAGAGGTAGGGAGATAAGTGTAGATGAAATAATGAAAGCAATGAAAAGCATGAAAGCAGGTAAGGCAGCCGGATATGATAGAGTATCACTCGAAATGCTAAGGGCTGGTAAGGGTGTGGTTGCAGGCCTGCTGTACACCTTGTTTAATTTATGTTGGGAACTGAAGCGGGTACCGGAAGACTGGTGCAAAGCTGTTATAGTCCCAATATATAAGGGAAAGGGGTCGCAGCAGGACTGTAAAAACTACCGTGGTATCAGCTTGCTTAGCATTGTGGGTAAACTGTATGCTAAGGTGTTAATTGAAAGAGTTATGAAAGAAACTGATGGAAAAATTTGGGATGTGCAAGCTGGATTTAGAAAGGGGATGGGGTGTACGGATCAAGTCTTTTCCATGCGCATGATAGCGGAGAAGTTTTTGGCTAAAAACCAGAAAGATTTTTGTGCGTTCATGGACTTGGAAAAGGCTTATGACAGAGTAGACAGGAATGTGTTATGGCAGACACTGAACTCATTTGGGTTGAGCGCTGGCTTGATACAGGCATTAAGGTATCTTTATAGGCACTCTAGTGCTTGTGTCAGGATCAACGGGGTCTACTCGGACTGATTTGGCATTCATAAAGGTGTCAGACAGGGATGTGTGGCTTCCCCGTGGCTGTTTAACCTATTTATGGACAGTTGTGTGCAAACTTTGAAAGTTTAAGAATGTGGGTTGAGAATGGGTGAGTCAACCGTCAAATGCCTTTTGTACGCCGATGATCAAGTCATATTTGCATCGTCGGCGGCCGAGTTGCAAATGATGGTTACTTTAATGAATTAGTCATTGAAAGAAAGGGGTATGAAAGTGAACGCAAGTAAGACGAAAGTGATGGTTTTTGAAAGAGAAGAAAGTAAAACTTTATGTGAAATAAGAATAGAAGGGGAGTTGATTGAGCAAGTGGATGAGTTTGTATATTTGGGATGTTTATTTAGCAGGGATGGTAGATATGATAAGGATATAGAACGACGAGTGAACGCAGGAAATAGAGAGAATGGGGCTCTACACGCTATTATGAGGAGTCAGAATGTGTCAACTAAGGCACGTATGGCAATTCATAATGCTGTGTTAGTCCCTACTTTAATGTATGGTAGTGAAAGTTGGGTCTGGCAGAAGAAGCATGAGAGTAGAATAAATGCTGTAGAAATGCATTCCTTAAGGAGTATGCTAGGGCTGAATCTGAATGACAGGGTGAAAAATAGTGTGATAAGAGAAAAGTGTGGTTTGCAAGATGACGTTGTGACAAGGATTAAGAAAGGAATGCTTCGGTGGTTTGATCATGTAGAAAGAATGAACGAGGAAAGAGTGACTAAGCAAATTTATGTTGCAGAAGTGAACGGCAGGGTCGGGAAGGGACGCCCTAGACGAAGGTTTATCGACCAAATCGGCGATACATTAAAAATGGGCCAGATTAGGAGTACCCTTAACCGACGAGCGTGTATGCATAGATATATGGATGTAAAAGAGGTGAGAGAGGTCTGTCAGGATCGCGCCAAATGGAAGTCCGTAGTCTCTGCCTACCCCTCTCTGACAGGCGTGAGTGTTTATGTATGTATGTATATAATAAATCTTGCAAAGGCACAAACAAAACACACATGGTAAATAGTTGCACATAAAATAGATATTTGCTAAAGCTGCCACGCTTAGCATGCGGATAGGAAGCCGCATTGTTTTATTATATAGTTATAATGAGAAAGATGTTGGTATCCATCTCCTGTTTCAGTTCATACTGCCGCCTCTCACGACACTTTCGGAATGGTACAAGTCAAGAAACTAGAAACTAGACGGCGATTTAACAAAAGTTATGCACGCATAATAATTATACCATGTTTCCATTCAGAATGATATTTTAACCACGAGAACAAAATTAAGCATTGTTTATATACATATACGCTAACGGAGCTCGAATCGAGCAGTCGTGCCTATTAGCAATTATAAAAGTGTTTAAATATTTTCAATAAAATATATATATAAGTCATAGGACAATTTATGCTAAGTGTGACTTTACAGTAGTGAATAACAAATTATAATGAAAAACATTTAAGAGAAATCTTGTCTAATACATACGAAAATAGCCCTTTTAACAGGAGCACCATTACACCTCGGAGTCCGCCCAGCACGCCTCAACTATCTTAGCGTGATGTTGCAGACCCCATTGAATTTTCAGCCACCAGTGAAATTAAAAATTGGATGACCTCAATCGAACAGTGCCTTAATGAAGTTTGCCATATGGGCAATATGGCAAACGGAGGGAAAACTAAACTCTGAACAAAAGCTGAGGAATAATTCCCTATCGCGAAAGGTTGGTAATGCAGCCTCAGATGGCAGTATTCTACAAATCGTTGAAGCAAAAGGCTATTTTAATGCACACTTCTCTTGAAGCACTGAAAGAAAAACAAGACCTAATGGAGTGCCTTAATGATTGCAGAAAATCTCATATGGAATCTATTTAAGGAAGCTGCACCAAACCACCATTAGAAAAATGTATTTTGCTGATATAGTCAAGACAATCAAATATAATTACTTGCGCCCCAAAACATTCAGTTCCATTGCAATTTACGCGGAGAATAAATTAAAAACTATTGAAGACACAAAATCTCTTGTACAAAAAATTATATGCCCTGAACAATTGAAATTACACGTAAAAGGACTACTTAAAACTAAAAATGGAGGCGTTATTATGAGCACTGAAACAAAGGACGACATTGAGAAGCTAAAAAAATCTACCCAGCTTAGTAGTTCCGGTCTAAAGTTAAAAGAGCACAATAAAAAATACCACGGATTATTTTCTTAGGTATACCTGCCGCCCTTAGCGAACGAGAAGTGTTTGATTGCATTTATGATCAAAATTTTGCCGATAAGCTCCCTAACGGGAATTTTTTTGTCCTCTCTAAAGTTTGAGCAACCACAAAATAGGTAACCCTGAATGCACGGCTAAGATTTTTTATAGGATAGTGACAAACGAGCACACAGTCCACCTGATGATAAGTGGTTGCTGTGACCCAGACATCTACATTTATCCTCAATAAAGAATCAAAATGCAGATGCGTCGTCGCCCGTAAGGACTAAGATGGAATGCCTCTTTTCCAGTAAAATGGGTCTCCGGTTCTCTACACTCACCATACGAAACACAGCAGTGTCAAGCTGCCATTTTACGCTGGCATTCTGTGAAAGCATGCCCCGGTCGAGCCGACCCATTCGTGCTACAACTATACTACTAATATAGCTGCAGCGTGGCTCTACCACATACAAGATGGCTGAAATTAGGTACATTAATTCCATAGATTATAATGAGAGCGCCGTCACCGTTCATCTTAATCTTATTGCCCTAATCTAATTTAGTTTATATATTGTTTTTCTTTATTTTTTATTTTTTTTCTGTTGTTAAGTAATTACTTATTAAAAAAAATGGATAAGTTAAGTAATGAAATCGATGCTGTTTATCAGTGGCAAAAACATGTGAAATTGATACGTGCAAGGACTCTACTCTCAAAGGCCGCGAACTCTCTTACTATTTTAACAGATAATAGAACATTCGTAGCATAAATAAAAACATGGATAATTTGGATAATATACTCTAATTTCTACACTTCGAAGATTGGACACTGAATGCGACTTTATCATACTAACAGAATGCTGGCTATCTAAAAGCCAAAACAACTTGCCATCACTGCCAGGATACAATAATTTTAGTAGTAAAACTGTATATAACCAAAATGACGGTGTGAATATCAGTCGAAGAACCTGATATGCTAGATTGTAGTAGATTATTGGTGAAAGTTGGCCATGAAACTGCTATCCTTGCTGTTTACAGACCTTGTGGCTTTGAAAAAATAGATAATTTTATGACGTCATTATACAATACACCTAGGCAACTGTCGCCATTCAAAAATATAGTGTCAACGGGAGATATGAATATAGATCTCAACCCTGAAGGCAGTCATGGCAGAGCAACAGACTACCTTAATATCTGTGCATGTCAGGGCCTGCTTCCAGCACATTTGCTCCTTACTGATCTAAGTGGTTCCTGTTTAGACCACACTTTACTTACCTAAACCGAAGTGTGATTCCTAAAACTAATATGAAAAACCTTGAACAAGCAATTCAAAACATTGACTTTAGCCCAGTTTGTAAAACCGATGACGTAAACATTTCTTTGCCTTACTTAATAAATGATTTACGAAATGCCATCGTTAGCAATACTTCGTATACCGCAGTAGTTAAAAAAAATAACTTAAAGCCTTGGATTACACCCGGTCTAATTAGGTGCATGAAACATAGGGACAAACTACACCTGATGGTAAAATCTTCTTCAGATAATTCCGTCTTACAAATTTCATATACAAAATATATTAAAAAAGCTGAAGTATAATTTATTTTACATTATCTTGCAAACTTACTGGAAGAGTCTGATAGAGATAATAAAAAGCTTTGGCGGCATGTAAAAGATATTGCATTTATATCCAAATAGCATGAATCTTCAGTAGAATTATCTATACAAATAAATAAAATTGAAGTGTCTGTTTGTAATGTCAAAATAACAGCTTTTTACTATATGCATATGAAATTATATACGGTGCTTATAAAAAAAACAAAATTTTTAAAATTTTTGTCTGTCTGTCTGTTTGTTTGTTCCGGCTAATCTCCGAAACGGCTGAACCGATTTTGACAGGAATTTCACTGGTAGATGATAGCTGATGTTATAAGGAGTAACTTAGGCTACTTTTATTTTACAAATAGAATTAGGGTACCGCGTAAAAGAAATAAAACCCATGAAATCTAATCGTAATAAATCGCGGGCGAAGTCGCGGGGAACAGCTAGTTACACAATATATCCTAGCCGCCTATATCAGCAAGTAAAGCGAATAATTACTTTTGAACGTCGGTAAAAATCTTGCTGAACAGATAATTAAAAATTCTAACAATAATCATGAATGCAGCAGTTTTTGCTATTGCATGTATGGGCCGGCTCGAGCCGGGTTGGTACCACGACCTCACAGAATACCGGCGTGAAGTAGAAGCTCTGCTTCTGCGTTTCGTCTGGTGAGTGCAGGTGGCCGGAGGCCCACATTCCCCCCCCCCCCCATCAACATGGTAGCGGAATTACACGATGAACTACCCCAGGAGGGTACCAGTACCCCTGGAGAATCCCTCGCTGAGCATCCACGACCGTGTTATTCCGATCCTGAGCGTGGGTGCTCAGGCTGCCCCGCGTATTCTGGGGGGGGGGGGGGGGGGGCAAAATTCCGCTCAAAAGCATAACTGCTAGGGGCAAACTGAGCAAGAACACCAAGGCGACCCCTGCCACGCTATCCGTGAATTTCTGCAACATCAGGAGACTTCACTCTAACCTAAACGCCGTCCACTACCATCTCGAGACGGCGAAGCCGGCCTTGCTCTTTCTGACCGAGACGCAGGTTTCCTCTCCGGCTGATATTTCGTATCTCTCCTACCCGGGGTACAAATTGGAGCATTCCTTTGTGCCTCGTGCTGGAGTTTGCGTGTATGTCAGAGAGGACATCTGTTCTCGACGCCTCGGCAGTCTTGAAGGTTCGGACCTGTCCATCCTTTGGCTACGCGTAGACAGCGACGACCATCCGCGCGTCTACGGGTGCCTCTATAGGTCCCATAGCGGTAATGCCGAAACAGACCGACTCATCGACCACGTCCAAATGGCTACAGATTCCTTGCTACAACAGGTCCCATCCGCAGAGATCGTGATCCTTGGCGATTTTAACGCCCACCATGCCAAATGGCTCGGTTCACGTCTAACCGATCATGCGGGGAGATCTGTTTATGACTTTGCCTTGGCATATGGTCTGACACAACTGGTTACTTCGCCTACGCGGATTCCAGATGTGGAGGATCATACACCTTCCCTGTTGGACCTTCTGCTGACCTCTCATCCGGACGGATATCAGGTTTCCGTCGATGCCCCTCTCGGCTCTTCGGACCATTGTCTGATCCGGAGTGTGGTGCCACTCACGCTCCCTTCGCGGTTGCGTTCTGCAGGTTGCCGCCGTGTTTGGCATTACAGGTCGGCGGATTGGGACGGAATGCGGTCTTTCTTTGCATCCTACCCATGGGGGCGGGTTGCTTCTCGCCGGACGATCCCAGCGCTGTTGCTGACTCTGTCACTGATGTGGTGCTACAGGGAATGGAACTATTTATTCCATCATCTGTGGTACCCATCGGAGGCAGATCTCAGCCTTGGTTTGGTCGCTCCTGTAAGACTGCATTACGCAGTAAGCAGGAGTGTTATCAAGCCTGGGCTGCGGCTTCGGCGACTCGGGATGTAAACACCAGCACACTTAAAAAGAAGTATAACTTCGCCTCCAGGTCCTTCAAAAGAGTTATTGCCAAGGCAAAATCAGAGCACATAGGCAGAATTGGCGAGAAACTAGTTCGCCTTCCTTCGGGAACCCGTGCATTCTGGTCTCTCGCCAAGGCTGTCCAAGGGAATTTCTGTAAGCCATCACTACTATCTCTGCACAGGGAGGATGACTCACTGGCCCATGACGCAAAAGACAAAGCCGACCTTTTAGGCTCCCTTTTTGCGTCCAACTCGACTCTTGATGACGGGGGGAAAACACCGCCGACCATTCCGCGGTGTGAGTGCTCCATGCCGGATGTGCTGTTCTCACAGCGCTCGGTTCGCAAAGCATTGCTCTCCCTGGACATCCAGAAGTCGAGTGGGCCTGACGGAATCCGCCCAATTGTGCTGAGGACGTGTGCTCCGGAGTTGGCACCGGTCCTAACGCGTCTTTTCCGGTACTCCTACTCCCAAGGCGTAGTCCCGAATTCATGGAAGACAGCTTTTGTCCACCCGATCCCTAAAAAAGGCGACCGCTCAGACCCATCCAACTATAGGCCTATCGCGATCACCTCCTTGTTCTCCAAAATAATGGAATCCATTATTAACTGCCAGCTCATCCGGTACCTTGAGGATCACCAGCTGATTAGTGACCGCCAATACGGTTTTCGTCGGGGTCGATCAGCTGGTGATCTTCTGGTCTACCTGACCCATAGATGGGCGGAGGCAGTAGAGTCCAAGGGGGAGGCGTTGGCCGTTAGTCTGGACATTGCGAAGGCCTTCGATCGGGTTTGGCACAAAGCGCTTCTTTCGAAGCTCCCTTCCTATGGGCTTCCCGAGAAATTATGCAATTGGATCACCAGCTTTCTTGCAGATCGGAGCATCAAGGTCGTTGTAGACGGTGCATGCTCTGACTACAAGCCTATTAACGCTGGTGTTCCACAAGGCTGCGTGCTATCACCAACGCTGTTTCTTCTGCATATCAATGATATGTTGCTAATTGGTAGCATTCATTGCTATGCGGATGACAGCACTGGTGATGCTCTATACACCGGCCGTGCCAATATTTCTCGGGAAAACGTCGCTGAGTACCGGAACAAAATTGTGTCTGAAGTCGAGTCTTTGCTGAGCAAAGTCTCGGATTGGGGGCGACTAAATCTAGTCCAGTTTAATCCTCAGAAGACACAAGTTTGCGCGTTTACCGCTAAAAAGAACCCCTTTGTCGTATCTCCTCAGTTTCAAGGCACTCCCCTTCTTGCCTCAGCCAGTATCGGAATCCTCGGAGTCGACATATCGAGTAGCGTGCAGTTTCGTGGTCACTTGGAAGAGAAGGCCAAATTGGCCTCTAAAAAGCTTGGCGTGCTCAGCAGAGCGGGACAGTATTTCATGCCGGCTCAACGCCTGCAACTTTACAAGGCGCAGGTTCGGCCTCACATGGAATACTGTTCCCATCTCTGGGCTGGGGCTCCCCAGTGCCAGCTTCTTCCACTTGACCGCATCCAGCGCAGAGCGGCTCGAATCGTCGACGACCGAGTCCTTTCCGATCGGCTCGACTCATTGGCACTGCGAAGAGATGTTGCATCTCTTAGCATTTTCTTTCGCATTTACCATGGGGAGTGCTCTGAGGAATTGTTCGGATTAATCCCAGCCGCCAAATTTCACGAACGCACATCGCGGCAGAACTCCCGATACCATCCACACCATCTGGATGATTGGCGGTCCACCACTGTGCGATTTAGAAGATGTTTTCTTCCTCGCACAACTTCCTTGTGGAATAGTTTACCACCAGCGATTTTTCCGGACCGATACGACTTAGAGACCTTCAAGAAAAGAGCCTATTCCTTTTTAAAAGGCCGGAAAAGCATCTGCAATTCCCCTGGTGTTGCGGTTGTTCATGGGCGGCGGTAGTCACTTACCATCAGGTGAGCCGCATGCTCGTTTGCCCCCTCTCCTATAAAAAAAAAATACAGGGCCACTTTTTCAACTCAAAGAAACTGCCTATTAAGCTCGTTCGCATTATTAAATACGGACGCTACCGAAGTAGAAAGTATTATAATGGGACTGAAAGAAACAAGCGCAGTTGGTTGGGATGGGATACCCACTAATATATTAAGAAAACTTAGAAAAATTCTAGTACCACCATTAATACATATTTTTTGAATTTGCCTCTCTGAATGTATTTTCCCAGATTGTTTAAAAAGCCATTGTCGTTCCAGTACATAAATCGGGGGACAAGAAAAACCTTTCCAATTATCGGCCTATCTCAATACTCTCATCTACGTCCAAAATATTAGAAAAAAATTAACAATGGATTAATGAATTATTTACAAAGTAAATCAGCAGCAGTGGACAGTTTCAGACCAAAACTGTCCACTGCTGATGCTGTGCAGTTAATGACTGATTACGTCTCTCAAGAATCAGATAAAGGCAACCAATCAATTGGCATTTTCCTTGACCTACCAAAAGCTTTTATACAGTTTCTATTCCCATCCTATTAAATAAGCTAGTGAGCATAGGTATTCGAGGTAAACAGAATCAACTTTTTGCGAACTATTTAGAAAATCGATATCAATGCATAAAAATTCAATAGGTTATTAGCTCTGAACAAAAAGATACTCATTTTGGCATGCCTCAAGGAAGTGTATTAGGACCAACCCTATTTATGACCTTTGCAATCTTGAACTTAACTCAGGTAAAATAATATCTTACGCAGATGATACCGTGCTCCTTTTTTCCGCAAATACAGTAGACAAGGTTTATTTATGTGCACAGCAAGGTTTTGACAGGGTTAATAAATGGTTCCAACAAAAGATATTAACACTGAATACGGACAAAACCAAATATATTCATTTTTCTATGCGCAGCTCAATACAGCATATAACCATTCCAGAAAGGACCATGCCCATATTCGTATGGAGCTGAAAGTCAGCAATACCATGCAATGCCCAAATTGCAGCTCTATGTCATATGATAACTTTTTAACAGTATTTATATGATATATAGATTTAATGTCATATAAAGCACCGATTCAAGAGATATTGGACATTAAACATGATAATTTCGTACTGGTTTTTTATACAGTGAAAGAATGAGTGACAGTCATTTTAGTTTTTTTTGGAATGTTTATGACTTGGAGCTAAGTCTTTTGAGCCATTACTTCATTAGGATCATTTAGATCATTATTTAACTCGTTGATGATTCAAATGTAAAATAATAATCGATATTGGAATCGATTATTTAGATCAATTGACCAACAAAAAAATGATTCCTTTTTCGAAGATTTTATTTATCATGCCAATTATTTAGCCCCGAACTAAACAAAGCCTAAGATTTTATAATTTAAGAGACTGTCAATGAGGGATAGGTGAACAAACAAATAGTCCCATCAATGGCATTGGTAAAAAACTAGTCTGTCTCTGGCTTTTGATAACAAAAATGAATGCTTAACTGGGTCATGTTTTTTTCATCTCATGACGTTTATTATAAAATCATATTTTTATTTGGTTTTGTTGTAAAGCAGTATACTATTATTCGATTATTTATTAATCACTTTTATGACTAATATCAATCATGTTGAGTTTTACATGGGCCAAAGGACGTGATTCCAGACCGTAATTAATAAAGCATTTTTTTTTTATTTATTAGAGCAATCTTGTAATATACTTTATCTGGGCATTCCCGGGAGCACCGATGGGCATTGTCTTTTATGCAGATAAATGTTGCTCAGTCGCAGTCTAATTGTAACTGCCCCGTTATTTTTAATACAAAAACCATTAGATACCTTGAAATAATTATAGATTCTACTCTTACATTTAAAAATCACATAGACCACCTCTGCAATAGAGTCCGTAAACTTGTTTTTTTTTAAAGATTCGGTCTTTTGTTGATATTAAGGAAGTAAAGCAAGTATATTTCGCATTATGTCAATTAATTCTCACCTATTGTATAACCTCATGGGGAGGAGTAACTAAAACTACACTGCTACCACTGGAACGCGCTCAAAGAGCTGTATTAAAAGTCGCAACATTTCGCCCTATCCTATTCCCGTCCCATCCATCTCTTTTATAAATCCTATAATGTCCTCTCAGTGCGCCAGTTATTCGTTATGAGTACGTTACTAAAACAGCACTTAAAGTTGCCCTACAGAAGAGAGGTCACTGATAAAAGACGGAAAGATAAAGTCATTGAAACTAACATTAGAATAAGGCATTCTTTCACGCATAGATTTTTTACATTCCTTGGCCTTTTTCTGTATAATCAAGTAAATGCAATTTTGTAAATTTATCCATTAAAAATGGCAGATTGTAAAAATGTAATTCGGACACATACAAAGTATGTCATACGATGATACGGAAAAATTGCTTATTGTTTTAAGCTAGTTAAAATCTTAAGTAAATTAATGATAATATATTTTACCAAATTAACCGTAATTAGTTAGTAATTCATTTTATATAAGAAACAGAAAATATTTGTATATGTATCTATTAGCACATACACCTGAGATACAGGTTTATCTTAGTTCAGGTTCCTGTTATTGTAGACTATTTTACATTAAAACATTATTTGAATTAATTGTACAGTTTCTTGAAATAAATTATTATTAATATTATATGTAGTTATGACAATTAATTTAATTACCTGTTCTAACTGCACGTAAAATTTTACGCTTTCTAGTTGTTTTTATGTTCTTCTTGTTATTTCCTGCCTTATACCTTCTGGTGAAATATGTTAAAGGTTTATCATCTTCAGTATTAAAATCATATGACCCTGTAGCATCAGATCTTTTAATAGCTGAAATAATGTTCCTGGTCTTTTTTGAATTAATTTTCTTCTTTGCTACATTGGTTTTCCTTACATTTAATCTTTTCACACGTTTATTAGTAATCCTTGCAGATCTTAATTTCATACAGTGTTTCTTAGGTGATGATTTTGATATTTGAAGAACTGAATGGTTTGGTAATATATCTTGAGGTTTTCCCAACGGTGTCACTTGATTTAAAATACCGGGTAAAGATGTTGAAGGATTTTCTTGTAATCTTTCTAGCAACACAATAGGTTGCATATGTGTATGGACATCTATAAAAAAATATAATTGAATAAACATAAACTAAAAAAGTATCTTTACTTTTTCGTTTAGATTTTCTACCAAAAAGAATATTTAACCTTGATTAGAATATGTTAAATTAGCAAACTTATACACTTATAAAAATATGAAGACAAGTTACACTCACTTAAAAAGCAGACAATGTCCAGAAGGCTTTTAGCCGAACTATTGTTACGAAAAATATTGTTGGTTTTGTGGTCAGTCGTTTCCTTTGGAGATAGCAAGTCAGTCTTACGCTCAACTGTTAGATTACTGACATTGCTGTTGGTGTTGTTATTCACTTTTGACGGGATGTATGCACCCTGCGCGAATTTTCGCTGGGCTTGCACCTTCCTGCGGTGAACAGAATACAATTTATAATGTTAGTAGTACACATATTAATTTTATTTTTATGTTATGGCAAACCAACAGCTTACAAATCCTAAGTAAATAACATGTTTAATTACAAGAAGCCAATAATAGGTTCTCACTAATAAATTATAATAATAATAATAATAATCTGCGAACGGGTTAATCCCAGTCAGCCTCTCGGGTCATCTGAGGCGACTGGGACTCCGCGACGGACCGCTCCAAGCTCAAAAGCAGAAGGCGGTGCTCCTCGATACCGCCCGCATCGTCCGCCGGTTTCTTTCCCTTTCCCCCTAACCCTTGGCCGTTTGGTTTCCCCTGCCAAGGGCTTCCATCTGGTTGGGTTTTTATATATTTATGTATTTTTTATGTATTTATTCTATTTTATTGATATTTATGTATGTTTATATATTTCGTTTACAATATATATTTAAACAACCCAACCAGATGAGAAAACTTTATAGATAACCCCAATAATAATAATAAACACATAACATTCAAAACACAATAGCTGAGAAAATTTGTAAATATGCTGAGTTAAAAGAATAAATTGGAAGAATATGGAAACAAGAAAAAGTATATATAGTGTCCATAGTCATCTCAACCACTGGAGTTGTCCCAAATAATATGTTCAATAACCTAAAACTTATAGAATTAACAGAAAACACATATATAACCCAAAAAAGCCGCAATTTTAAATACTTGCAGGATAGTGAGAAAGTTCCTGCAGTTGGAGGAAAATGAAATAGTTTAAAGTCCCACAATCCCTACATCTACAACAAACACATACCACACACTGTAATTTACTTAGCTAAAGGTCCGTAAATAAAGTTATTATCAACTTTTTCAAAAAGGTTGAGCAAATTTAAGCTTTTCCGTTACATTTTCATTTACAATTATATATTTATACAGCCCATCCAGATGAGAAAACTATATAGATATACCTCATAATAATAATAATAAGTTCTTTATTTCCAAAAGGTAGTACAACCAGATATTTGCTTAACAATTAATAAAGCTAATTTGGTACATATATTTAAAACATAGCATCTGCAGCCGAACTAGGAAACTTATGCATCAGCTGTCAGCGCCATATCCCCATCGTTAATTTACATAAATATTAGGATGCAAGCAGTAAAAGTTAATAAATAATATTATCTAACGAGTTTGTACTTAATGCTAACATAACCTAGGTACAATGAAATTTAATGAATCACATGTTATGTTCCATATGCTAAGTTATTACTTGTTTGGTACAAAAACAAGAAAATAATTTATACTAATAATGTCGTTCCTCTCACCTGAGACGTGTAATGTATGACTGCAAGAAGTATTTGTGTAATGAGTGTAATGGTATGAGCAGTTTAAGGAGAGGAATGTGTGTGTATGTGCGTGTGTAAGTTATATAAGAATTTATGTTTAATTCTGAATACTAAGGTTTTCAGTTTCATTATAATTTAATTTCAATCTAATTAAAATGTACAACATAAGTGAATCAGAACAGAAAGCAGGATTATATGCACTACACAATATTTTTTTTATTACGCACGCACAAACTCTTGCACCTATGTGCGATGCCTCCCGTGTTTGCGATGTCTTGTGTGTCCGAATCAATTCACAAAATTTGTGCCTACTATTTACTTTTTTAAAGACGCTCACTACTAATCATAGAAATATACATTTCTTATATCTGTGTTATAATGCTTAAGTTGATAACTACACGACCCGAATTATACGATTCCAATTTTCCCTTCGTACTTTTAACGGACTTACGACGAGGATCGTCATAATAAATAATATTAATAAAATATTTTTTCATGACTCATTATTATGGCGTATTTATAAAATTGGAATAAACTACTTACAACTAAACCACTTGTATTTTTAATTCATTCATTGAAGGTTATACAGGTTTACGCACCAACCTCGACACATCACTAGAATGTATGAGGATATCTCAAGAGCCATTCATTACTCCCAAACCCACAATATTAGGTGTTAATGGGAGACTTCAACGTAAAACTAGGCACATGAGATAACGGTGAGTTGAAAGTAGCAACGGAACGCAAGAGCGGCTAGCCGATTTCATGGAGAAAGAAGAACTCTTTACGATGAACTCTTTCTTCCAAAAGCGGCCCCACAGAAAGTGGACCTGATCGAGACCTGACGATTCGACAAAAAAGAAGATTGATTTCATTATGACGACCAGACGACAACTGTTCAGTGATGTCTTAGTGATGTCTCAGTGATCGCGAGGGTGAAAACCGGCAGCGATCACCGAATGGTGAGGCACACTGAACCTAAACGTTAAGAAACATCGAAAACCGTTGAAGCGGGCTATCGCCGGACTGACCCGATTGAGTACATAATTTCTATAAAAACTTAAAAAACGCCGTCTTAATTTCTAAAATTGTGTAGCACCCGCGACGATTAAGACCGCTTAGAATCTTAAAATATTTTAAAAAATTATTGATTTAAGTAATCAAAACAATGATCCAGTAAATTACAAATATTGATATTATGAATGTATTTGAGTGATTCCCAGTTAAGTATTTTCATTGTAGTTTCAACTCTTAGTGATTTTTAGAGGTGTGTTCGCAAATAATTATGATAGAGTCAAAATTATACAATCGTGTTTTTGAACAAGCAAGTTCAAGATAAAAACATGAATTTACCTATATTGGCGGATGCGGATGGCACGCCATCGATTACTTTTGTGTATGGCGTATGACGCGAGTCGTGTCTTTTTAAAAATCGTTATAACTCGTTCAAATTGCTTTTTTGGAAGATTTATCCAGAACAAAATATTCATTATTTTGCAAGTAGTTCATGCCTACAGCTTCGTTTCTAAATATTTTGAAAATTTGAAATTTTTAGGGGTTGACAACCTTTAACTTGTACATGGTACTCTTTTTACTTTGTGGGTTTTAAATCATGTTGTATAAAAATAGTCTAATAAGTAACAAATAATAGCACTCTTTGCGATCGCTCACAAACTAAAGTTGTAAATAAATTTCTGGAAAACAAGTCTCCTGTTAAAAAAACAATGCGTTTGTCTTATTGTTTAATTTTGCTTAAAATGCTTGAACTATCGTCTTATTACTATCATATGGCCAAATAGACCTACGAAGTACCATGTGCTCTGGTGATATGGTATAAGGTTTATTTTTGCTTGAAACAGTTCGAAACCGTTCATGCATAGATAAATCCTTCTCCAGTCTTTTATCAATCCGCCGCCGTATAGCGCTGGCGTTTTTTTTTTTCCTTTTGCAAATACTTGTTTTGCTATTCTTACTAATTAGTCGTTTTCAGATCGACTTTACTTTTACATTTGTATAGCATTAATTAATATTTAACATTTGTAAATATCAATGAATCATAAACCTTATTTTTTTCCAAATTAAGGTTCTTCATTGTTTGATATTTACAAATGTTATTATTAGGTGAAAATTTAATTTAATAAAAACCAAGGTTTCTAGGGTGATTTAGCTGTACCTACTTATATAAATGATTATTTTATAAAACAAAAAATAGTACAAAAGGTTTGTAATCTCTGCATAAAAAAAGTCACTCTCGATTTTAAAGAAAACACGTAAAAAAACACGTCAAGTCACGTTTATGTCAAGTAAACTTAATTAGGTCTAAACAAGTGAAAAAACCATAAAAAAGGACATTACTTTTACACATGGCTGATGGCACAAAAGGCGTGTCATGAAATATTTGTTCGCCGCCACAGCTAAAAGTTGTCGAAAATCGGTGCCGCAACGAATCGGTTAAGTTCGAGAGGTCACGTCTAATGAAGACGGCAAGTTTTCTTCTGGAGTTGTGATTGCGACACTTGAATATTGTGTTTTGCAAACTCTGCAGCCGTTAAACACCAATGATTTGTGTTTTGTACTCTACTTCGGGGAATCCGAATCATGTCTTATCTCTACTCAGTTGAAGAATATGCGGGCATACACCTCATCTACGGAGAATGTGGGTGCAGCGTTAGTGTCACAGCTAGGCTTTATCGAGAAAGGTACCCGAATGCCAAACGCGCTTTCCTCCATGTACATCAGGCGTATTCGGAGGGACGACAACCCCGAGGAGACTACTTCAATACGTGCGATTCAAGAAAATAAGGGAGTACCTAAAACTGTCGTGCATCGCATTTTGAAACATCATAAATACCACCCATCATGTGAAACGAGTACAAAAGTTGCAAAAATAGGGAAGACCTGCAATTTTTGGATAAAATATCATGGACCGATGAAACAACATGCAAAAAAATGGTTATTTCAACATTCATAATGTTCATGGTTGGCATACTGAATACCCACATTTAATGCGAGAGGAGCCATTGCAATACCAATTTTAAATTAATTTGGGGACTGGAATAATAAATGGTCAAATTATTGACTTTTTTCATTTACCGGAGACCTTGAATGATGAAAATTAATTGAATTTCCTCGAAAAAGTTTTGCAAGTCTCATTAGGAGATGTACCGCTCAACATACTTCGAAGAATGTGGTTTCAACAAAGTGGTTCCCCGCGCGTTATGCATGTCCTGTACGGGACTATCTAAATAATGCATTTCCTGATAAATAGATTGGCCGCCTTGGTACAATTGTGTGGCCACATCGTTCTCCAGATCTAAACCCTCATTTTTTTTTTCTGGGGATTGCAACAATTTTAACAGTGGTAGAGCCACGTGGCAGCTTTTGCTGTCGCACGGATGGGCCGGCTCTAACCGGGGTGGTACCACGGCCTCACAGAATACCAGCGTGAAGTAGAGGTTCACCTCTGCGTTTCGCTTGGTGAGTGCAGGTGGCCGGAGGCCCTTTTTACAGGAAATGAGGCATTGCATCTTAGTCCTCACGGGTGACAACGCATCTGCATTTTGATTTGTAATTGAGGATAGATGTAGATGTCTATGGGCCGCAGCAACCACTTACCATCAGGTGGACTGTGTGCTCGTTTGTCACCCTTATCCTATAAAAAAAATAATAATAAAAACGCCAGAAAGTCAGACCAGCTGCTGCAAAAATTAATGAAAAAAGATACGGAAGATTAGTGAAGCAATCTTTTTTTTTAATATGTAGAACCTTCATTCATGCTGAAGGTAAACAATTTAAACATTATTTATAACTTAAAATACTTTAATAAAATCACTGTTTCATTTTAAATTTTATCTCCTAATTTATTATTAGAATTGCTTTTTTAGGATTCCGTACCCAAATGGTAACCATCATCATCATCATTATTACAGCCCTTCACAAGTCCACCGCTGAAAATATGCGGGAGGCATATGTTCAGCAGCGGACTTGTGAAGGAGGACTTTTCCACGTGGTAGAGCCATGCTGCAGCTATATTAGTAGTATAGTTGTAGCACGAATGGGTCGGCACGACCGGGGAAGGACCACGCTCTCACAGAATACCGGCGTAAAATAGCAGCTTAACACTGCTGTGTTTCGTATGGTGAGTGTAGAAAACCGGAGGCCCTTTTTACTGGCTAAGAGACATTCCATCTTAGTCCTCACGGGTGACAACGTATATGCATTTTGATTCGCAAACGAGGATAAATGTAGATGTCTATGGGCCACAGCAACCACTTACCATCAGGTGAACTATGTGCTCGTTTATCACCCTATGCTATAAAAAAAAGGAATGCCACAAAGCACGTTCTTGAGCCACCTACATCTACTTCCTGCATGTTTTACCAGGTCGCTAGGGTCAAAAGGGTCACTAGATGGAGTGACCATATAGTGCGACCCCCCACTATATGGTCACTCCATCTAGTGGAGGGTCGCATCATTGACCCTAGCACAAGAAATTTACATTTTGTGGATTATTAAAATTTTATCTGTTACGGCCCACAGCTGCCCTTGTAAAGGTCGCCTTGGCTAGGGCCCATAGTAGCCTCCTCGACGGGCAGCCGAGGGTTCGGGCCCAAATGGACATGTGGAAACTTAACCTATCATACTACAAAATAAGGAGAAGGCTAGGAAAATAAATGGTACGTACCTGCATCCGAATCTAAGACCACCCCAAGTCTCGGTCAGGCCGTAGGTAGAGTATACGCATGTAAAGTTGTGTTTACTGGTGTGTATATGAGGGTGACCTGGTGTGTATATGAGGGTGACCTGGCCCAACTGAGGTGACCTGGCAGCGCGACGGTTTCCATGCTGCCCCACAATGCTGCATCACTCCAGCAGGCGTCCACCATGGACAGTTTCTTTCTTCATTGTCACTTATTTAGTCTATTAACTTTATTGTACATTTAACTAACTTAAACTCGCCTAATTCCACATTTATCGTAGAATCGAACACGTGACACCCGACACAGTAACGGACAGTAGTTCAAAACTCAACATTCAAGGTCCCGGATTCATTTATCACCAAATTACAAATAGGGAACTAACGCGATCTCTTCATGAGTCACACGGTTCAGCGTTAAACACAACTAAGTTCCTTCGTTCGATTCGAAACACCACGTCGCAATAAGAATTCAAAATTAACCTAGCTGACACGCAAACTGGCTACAGAGTCAACACACAAAGGGCTCTTAACGTGACGGTATAATTGATTTCCAAACAATCAACCGGGAGACGCCCTCGAACAAGACTCGGCGCGCGCGTGCAAAATTCCACGTCACCCGAGCAAGTTAAATATTGTAAAATGGACTTCAACACGCAATCGCTATATAATTGACGCAATTAATTTCAAACGAAATTACTTTTATCCGTCAAATACAATACAAGCCTCTTGTCACGGACTTAAACCCTAGACAAACTAAACAGAGGCGGTTTTCACGAAATCACAATTACGTAGCGAAGTCACGCGCACAAATTCTAAAAATCTAGACCGTAATCCCAAAATCGGTCTCGCGAAACTTCGGCAGCGGCAACCGAGGTATGCTAATTAACTGTACCGCTGCCGGCGAGCTACTGTCACCTACTGTCTTCAGCCAGCGCGTTGAGCGACTGCCCGACTCGACCCAGCGGCCGGTAGCAACTAACTCCCGCCAACCGCCCACTCGTCTAGCCGGTTATGAACGCGCCGCATCGAGCCGAGCGCCCTACGGCGTCAAATCTTGAAACCAGAGTTTGGGCGCGAACAATTATATTGTGGAGTATTAACCTCTAAGTACTGACATTTTAATGGACCAACTTAGACATGTGGTCAATCCAAAGAGTATAGTGGGTAAGGCTAAGGACATTTTTTTTTAAATGAAGGTAAACATAAGTCATTTTCCTAATTAATTATGATTTCTTATATTTACGGGAATACTACACATTGAATAAAACTATAATTACGGGTTTCATCGCTTTTAATTTACTTATTTTAATTCAACTTTACTTATTTCAATTCATTACAAGACAAGAAGCTTCAGGTCCCGCGCCTACGTCACAGTGACCGAGTGAAGCCGGCCACAGTCGAGCGTGTGCCTGCTGTACTACCCTACCCTATGGTAGAGGAGTCACAGACAATGTTGGCTAGATCTTGAAGCGAGCTTCCATTAAAACATACTTTAAGCCGCCGAAGCAGATTAGTCAATTTTTACTAAATAAATAAATTTTCGCCATCCGTCAAGTGTAAAATCCCTCTACAAGATGCAGGAGTGTACAAGCTTGGTTGCGAATGTGGTCTCAATTACATAAGACAAACAAAAAGATCCATTAAAACCCGCGTGTAAGAACATATAGCTGACGTAAGGGAACGACGCTCTGGGAAGTCTGCAGCGTGTGAACATGTTCAAGATCGTTCCCGCCATTACATCAGATTTGATAGATCATAAATCCTCGCAAAATAATACCGATTCCTACCAAGGATGATACGCGAGACTATTGAAATTAAAAAACATCCTAAATTCAATAGAGAAGGTGGATGGGTGCTGCCATCTGCTTGGGATCTTATAATTAAGAAAATTAAATTCAAAACCAAGCATACCACTGCAAGACTACAAGATACTGTAAGCTTTTTCTACGTAGATCCGACCAAAAATTGATATTCATTAACTGAAGGTTAGGATTAGATTAAGGTTAGGCTAATACTATGACATCAGGGCGTCAAACATCTGTGACCATGGGTTGCTGTAAAGCACCCGCAATGTCGGGAATTGAAATAAGTAAATTAAAACGCGATAAAATCCGTAAATATAGTTCTAATTAATTTTAGTATGTTCTTATCCAATGCTCGGGGAAACGCAGCCAGCGTTTTTGGCACGATACCGCGGGGAGTAGGACTATATTATAATTAAGTTTCTAGTTTTAGTTTTTTTATTATTATTATTATAGTTTTTAATATTGTATATAATAAAATGTGCAATTGAATTTTATGGTAAATTTACAATGCAGCATGCTAAAATTCAAAACATTTCCAGTAGAATTTGATGTTTGATAAAATTACGAAATTTGTATTGTAATATTGGTAAACGATGGGGGGAGTAGTGACGCTCACCCACGGAAGGGGAGGGGGAGTGGATAAAATTTAACTTTGATCTATAACGTACTATGACCAACGCTGTTTCTCCTGCATATCAATTATATGTTGCTAACTGGTAGCATTCTTTGCTATGCAGACGACATCACTGGTGATGCCTTATATTATACCGGCCGTGCCAATATTTCTCGGGAAAACGTCGCTGACTACCGGGACAAATTTGTGTCTGAAGTCGAGTCTTTGCTTAACAAAGTCTCGGATTGGGGCCGACTAAATCTAGTCCAGTTCAATCCCCAGAAGACACAAGTTTGTGCGTTTACCGCTAAAAAGAACCCCTTTGTCGTATCTCCTCAGTTTCAAGGCACTCACCTTGCTGCCTCAGCCAGTATCGGAATCCTTGGCGTCGACATATCGAATAGTGTGCAGTTTCGTGGTCACTTGGAAGGGAAGGCCAAATTGGCCTCTAAAAAGCTTGGCGTGCTCAGCAGAGCGAGACGGTATTTCACGCCGGCAGATCGCTTGCAACTTTACAAAGCGCAAGTTCGGCCCAACATGGAATACTGTTCTCATCTCTGGGCCGGGGCACCCCAGTGCCATCTCCTTCCACTTGACCGCATCCAGCGCAGAGCGGTCCGAATCGTCGACGACCGAGTTCGTTCTGATCGGCTCGATACACTGACACTGCGTAGAGATGTTGCATCCTTTTGCGTATTTTATCGCATCTATCACGGAAAGTGCTCTGAGGAATTGTTCGGACTAATTCCAGCCGCTCAATTTCACCATCGCACATTGCGACAAAACTCGCGTTACCATCCATACCATCTGGATGATTGCCGGTCCACCACTGTGCGATTTAGAAGAAGTATTCTCCCTCGCACAACTTCCTTGTGGAATCAATTACCACCAGCGAATTTTCCGGACCGATACGACTTAGGGACCTTCAAGAAAAGAGCTTACACCTTTCTAAAAGGCCGGCAACGCATCTGCAATTCCCCTGGTGTTGCGGTTGTTCATTGGCGGCGGTAGTCACTTACCATCAGGTGAGCCGCACGCTCGTTTGCCCCCTATTCTATAAAAAAAAAACATATATATAAAAAATATAAAAAACTTCATTTATTTTGCCAATTATTTAACCAAAATATAAATATTTATATTTTTCTCAGTGGCCGCATCAATTACATTTTAAAAGTAGCATTTGCTATGCTACTTTTAAAATGTAATTGAAAATTAAGGATTTTAGGAATGAATTATAATTATTTTTAAAGAGCAATTCTATTCTTTACTTTAGTAATACATATCTTAGCGGTAAAGTGGGAAATTTTTGAGAAAGCTATACTTTGAACAAAAAACCGATAAATGATAAAAATGTTTCATATTTCGTGACAGATTGCGCAGAAACTATAAGTGATATCGCTTTTGTATGTATGAGGGATTAAATTTATCAAGGATAATTTCGTACCTGCACACTTTTCATGTATCTTGGTCGGTTTTCTTTAAAACTGGATAAAATCGCGCCTCAGGACACTTTCTGGGGCGGGGGAACCACTCACCCGGGAAGGAGAGGAGAATGGATAAAATTTAACTTCGCTCCATAAAGTACATATATTGATAGATAAAAGTACTCCATAAATATTGTTGTCCTAAAACTGGGAGCCCAACAGGAATTTCGTTTTTTTTTTCAACAATTTTAGTGCTTCGTACATTTTTGAAAGATAATTGCCACATTTTTCTTGACATACGGAATAAAATGACTGCCAGCACCTGTGATTTCTAGTAAGGCGTTGACTACACCTGCAGCTTTTCAAGATACGAATGCTAGCGCAATATGTTTAATTATTAATTAAATTATAACCTTAAACACACAGATAAAATCCTTGTATTTTTGTTTATTGAAAACAACAATACCTACAACCGCTTGAAGAATTTGACTAGTGGAAGACGTAACCCTTACTAAATGTACTTATCTAAACCGCAATAATAAATAATGGTTGAATTGACGACGTTGATGCATAGTGTGGCTGGGCGGGCGGTTTCACTTGGTGAGAGAGAAAACGAAACAGCATGAATGAATCTGTATCTCGCCAACACAATACGCGTAAAATTTAAAACTTTGATCTTAAGGGGCTACTCCATGCGAACGACCTGGAGCATTTGGCCGGCGGCGCGCCGCTCGCTTCAATATATTGCTTATGAAATATGTAAGAAGCCACCTATTGTAGGTACGAACGTAGTATAATTTTTTCAACATCAATAAACTAATTTATGGAAATACACACAGCGCACAACGATAAATGTATTTTAAGTTTTTTATTCGGTAATTCGGTATATTAGTTGCATTATTATTATCTAATTATGAAATTTTATAATTAATTATATATTAAAAATGAAGCATTGAAAATTGTGAGTTTAAAAGATACCTATTCACTATGGGTAAATAAATAGATAGCTCGCCTTTTGTACAAATATTTGGAGCAATAAAGAATAAATAAATAAATAGGATGTTTCGCAGATGTGTTTTTGATTATTGTTAATTTATACGTGTCACGTATTGAAAAGTAATATACCTACCTACTAATTTTTGAACTGAGCACCTTGTAACTTAGCCTGCTTATTACTTATGCTGGAAGACATTATCCTCACCCCAATGATTGATGAGGATGAAAATCAATTTTATTTCTACATACGTAATTATATTTATTTATACATAAGGGTAACTTTAATAAAGGTAATACAAAAATCAACAAGAAGTTCAATCTTTCAATTTCAATTGTAAAAAAACGTTACTACACTAGGATTTTCTCCTGTGTCGTGGAGGCAGTTTAAAAACATAAATTGCACAAGGACAAACATCCAGGCCCGGAAGAATTATTTGTAGGCCATACAAATACTTGTTCCGTGCGGGATTCGAACCCGCGGGCCCCAGCGCAACAACTGATTGTTAAGCCACTGCGCCACGGAGCCGTCGCCGGGTTATAGCTAAAGTGACCATACGTTCCGTTTTGAACGGGACTGTCCTTTTTCTCGGTCACCTGTCCCATTGTCCCCAAACAAAACTCCGGGACACAAAATTGTCCCGTAACTCGTTGGATGGAAGTATTCAAAGTCAACAATCTTCTATAATTATATTAAGAATTATTTTATGTCTACCTGGTACAAATGCTCAGGTAGAAAGAGTACTTTTTTATTTTGAATAAATTGTGGACGTCTGAAAGAAACACTTACGGTTCCAGTTCTAAAGGAGATATTGTTAACAAAGATAACAATAAAAAAACTTGAGCAGAATTTTATTCTCATTTAAAATCATCACCAACTTTATTAAAGCAAATGTAATCCAGTGACAAATGTAATTAATAATAATAAAAAATATGTTGCATTTAATAATTATAATAATAATGTCCTCCCGACCGAATTTCGGTCACGGCGGCCAGCCTCAACGGAGACTAGCCATCTGCGCAGGACAGGATTATAGTGCCCGAGTGTATGCGCAAGCACAGGTGCACTCTCTATTCCCTCACTCTCATAGTCCGATGGGACGGTAAACCGACACGACCGGAGAGAGATTAGGCGCAGGACCAACGGCTTAACGTGCTTTCCGAGGCACGGGGGTGAGACACCGCCAACTTCCTGACTCCGGGCAGCTACTGAGAATTTCTTGATAGAAAAACTCAATAACTGATTTTTTTGGCCCGACCCGGGATTCGAACCCGGGACCTCATGATCAGCAGTCGCACTACTACAAACACTAGACCAACGAGGCAGTCAAGTCAATTTAATAATTACCGTCTATACCTAATATAATTTTATAGTGAATACTAATTGTATAAAGTTATAGTTTTTAGAGTATAAATAAACGCATGTCCTGTTTTGAGTTAAAAAATAAATGGTCAGTTTAGTCTTTTTAGTTAAATTTAGTTTTAAAAAATTTTAGTTTATAGTAAAAAGTAGGTATATTAGTACCTACTTAGATACTTTTTACCGAATTATAAGTATAGAACACCTTATGTACTCAATTATTTTTTTAAAAAGAAAATCTGGCAATAAATAATATACTATATTTTAGCAAAAAACTATAACTTAGTAATACTAATTATAACTTAGAACATAAATGAAAAACTCATAACTGACTTTTTGGCCCGACCCAGGATTCGAACCCGGGACCTCATGATCAGCAGTCACACTACTACAACCACTAGACCAACGAGGCACGAGGCAGAGACCAACGAGATATTATGGTTGGGTATTAGGATTATTTTTAACTGTATACTATACTGATAATATTGAATTAGCATTTTATTGTGTAAATTATAATATTTGTCGAAATGTTACTATACCTTTGATGGGGTCCTGAAATTTAGCATGTTGCAATTCAATTGTTTTCGGTCGAAGGAGCCCCGGGCTCTTGTTTCTGGATGGTTTATAAAAAAATAACCATGAAGGGGATGGAGGGGTCTGTTCGCTCGGTTAGCTCACTCACTCGACCCCGCCATCCCCTTCTAATCTAACCTGTCTGAGTCGGGGTGCCCCAAGTCCCGAGCTCGCTTCGCTCGCTCTTGCACCAAATAAACCACCAGAATGTTAACTTTTATAATTACTTTAATAAGTAAACATATTTTATAACTTCCAACATTTCCAAAATCATCGTAAAATAGCAAGCAATCGGTCTCCAGTGGGGTAGCAAAGTTGCATGGGGGCACTTGAGATAATCCCCCTTGACCCCCCCCCCCCACCAGAGTGATAGACTCCTCAAATTCAGGCGACTTGATTCTAAACCCAACCCATTGGACAGCCTGGACCTCCAGCGGTGCAATTCAATAACTACTTTTGACTAACAATATATTCAAATTTGTCAACAAATTACATATTAAAAACTATTTTTTATCTGGCTTTATCTATCAACAAACCTTTTCATAAATATGAACCGGTTATATAATTGGCAATACAGTAAATTAATTAAAAATAAATAATGCACACAGCAGTACTAGACTTTGTGGGAATTTGACAACTTAGTGGATATGGGTCAACTCTTTTTTATTTATGGTTATGATTTTTTGATGAATTTTGTACCAATGACCTTTAAAATATTTACAAAAAAGGGCTGGAAAAATCACAATTCTAGAAAGTGACAACTACTGGCCGCACATTCGCCATGTCTCTCTCATACTTTCCAGTCAGTATCTGTGCACAACTGACTATGGAACACACAGTCTTCTCTATGTCTATAGTTAATAGATACACTAAAAATCATGGTAACATTTGACTAACAAACTTTGAACTTTTGATGTCAAAAAATTAAGTATTCATTTCATTTCATTATAAAATAGAAAGATATACATCAACTTCTAAAAGAATCCATTTTAAATTATAATAACAGAAAGTAGTATATTTATGAAACGCCTATTAGCGCTTATGGTTCACTACATCGTTATAAATACATATCTGCAAAAATGCACGAGCGATGCCGCTTTATAGCGAGAAAATTAAGTACTTAAATAGCTTAAAATTAATCGCAGCGCAAAAGCGGCCCTCGCCATTAATATTATAATAATACGCCAGCAACGCATTTTTGATCCTTGTCACCACTTAAATTATGCATGCTAACGAATAAAATAAATCAATAGTATGCGAAGTTCGCCATTATAAACGCGCAGCTTGATTTTTCTGGATAAGAATTAACAATTGTTATGAAATTGCTTGCATCTTTAAATCTTTTTAACGAAACGTATATAAAATGAAATAATAATTCAAGTTCTTAATTTGTCGAATCTCTGAGACACTTCGGGTGATTTTAAATAAATTCCTTACCTTGTCATTGCTTGCATCTTTAAATCTTTTTAACGAAACGTATATAAAATGAAATAATAATTCAAGTTCTTAGTTTGTCGAATCTCTGAGACACTTCGGGTGATTTTAAATAAATTCCTTACCTTGTCATTGTAGACATGGGTGATCAAAATTCACGACAAAGAACTCTCATGTAGAAAGCCACCTAAAGCCACCAACAGTTATGCACAGGTATGTATGGAATATGGAAGATATTGATTAGTTATGCGCAATGAGCAGTACAGCAACGTATAGACAGTTATGGAAACGTCTATTTACTTTATAACGTATAGATAGTTATACATAACGCTCATAACTATCTATTTCTTATAACGATCCGCAACGCACAGACTTGCTACATATATATTTATCTATGCGCACAGAGTACCTTTGTACCGCAACGATGCAACGTGAACATAGACATAGTATCTTATAGACTAAACATTCAGTGAAGTCATCAGCGTGTGAAAGGAATGCACGTATATAGTTAGACATAAGAGTAAGGGGGAAGCAAATCTATATTTCTTGTCTTTTTCTAGGTATGCGTTTTTGATTGTTTTCCCTCCTTCATTTGACATTAACGATGTCAAGCTCTTTTGAATAATATTGATATTATAAGCAAACAGATAATTGAATTTAGTGTTTTTTGTGGGTCTTAGTTATTAGGTAAGGTGAAAAAGATGGTTAGTTGTAGCATATTAGGATGCAACAGCATCAGTCAACGAAAAATTGATAATATTACCTTTCATCGGTAAGTTTGTTTTGTGCTTACAATTGCTACTTGTACTGATTAATATCTATTGTTTTGAATATAAAGTGTAACATTTCATGTTTTTAATAAACTTTGTGATGTATTTTGTCAAATATTTGGACTCCCAAATTGTAAATTCTTCATGATAATGCTCCTTAATTTGAACGGTCATTCGAAAGCTTAAAGTCATAACAAATGTGTACTTTTTGATTTGGTAGGATTATAGAAACTTTAGGGATATCAGCGAGTACAATAATGTTTTCGCATTGTTCAATAATAATTGTTATTGTGATTAGTAGTTATGTCCATAAATATGGATCACATAATGTTATACATATACATACACTTTTATATTCAGCTTTAAAGGAAACTCCTTATTGCCATACAACTCTTCAATCATTTTCCATATTACATAGACGTCACAAATAATATGTAAGTATCAACCTGATAACACGTTTGGATTCAAGTACATAAATATTGTGCAAAGTATATTTAATATCACAAAATATGTATTGCCTGAAATCAGATGCACAAAACTTTATTTCATTCCATTAATTCTATTATACATTAGCAACAATTACATTACAATATTTATTAAAAAAAATATGTCATGCTAATATAAAAATAAATATAAATATAGATAAAATAATAAATAAATAAGTCTTAATCTTAAGGTACACAATAACTCAACAACATAAGATAATATTCTCAATTAATGATGTAGAAAAAATTTGATGATAATATACTTACCGTTACCATTAGTCAGTATCAAAAGTCAAAAGTTATAGGTTTTGTGATAGTTGCCTAGCTTGGCAGGAGAATTGGCAACTGCAGTTATTTGAAGACAAACTGTGGGAGGTCTATGTTCAGTGGTGGAGGACATTTGTTAGGCTGTAAATGTATTAATTAACAATATCTAAAGCTTAATATGTACATAATTTTTTTAAATGTTTGGTATGAATAATATTATCATTACATTTACATATACTTGTTATTTAATTCAATCAATTGATATTGTTTTAATTGTTATAGGTATTGTATTTATGCACAGATACACATACTTGATTTTTTTCGTTAAATACCTTGATATAAAAGTGTACTATATATTTAATATATTAATTTCTTTTAAATATATTATTTCACAGCTTTCCTAAGGAATCAGCTATCCGTAACTGTTGGATAATCGCTACTGGTAGTGATTATAGGTAACCAACAAAACTTAGCCGTGTATGCTCAAAACATTTTAAGCCTCATTGTTTTAGATGGACTAAATATGCTTAACTTATGTAATTTATAATATAATTAAGATAATTTTTTTAATGTTATAATTTCTTGTTGTATGTTGTAGTTACTCCATAAGTGATATAAGTTTGATCTTGTTGGTAGTTATGATTTTTGACATTGTTCTGTATGTATTAAAAATTGACTAGCATTGCTTATTTTATTTTCAAATGCTGACATTCTGTATTATTATGACTTGTAATAATTGGGTGGCATGACAATGACAAAATATTTACTTATAGATGTATTGATTAAACATGAATTCTCATTTATAAATGTTGAAACTTTATCTGTACTACCATGTTTTATGCAAATAAAGATTTAAATAAAATAAATAAATAAGAAATTTAAAGTCCTGACCTAAATATACAAATGAATAATTTATTATGCAATAATAATTGTAAAACTGACTGGGAATGCCTACCAATGGGACATTTAGTCCAACCTTAATCCCTTTTATAAAGGTTTTATAAACATTAATGTGTAAATAAATTAAGAAATAAATGTAATAATTATGATAAATTCTACTTAATTGTCATAAATAATGTAATAAAGATGTTTTTGCCAATAGATAAGTATTACCTATCTAAGTATAGTTTAGGAATTGTACCTTATTATTTATACCATGAAAATATATTAAATACAAGGCAAATAATATATATATATACTCCCTTCTAATCCGATTCTAACGAGCAGCACCCAAGAATTTCGGCCATGCAAAAGTATAAATCAAGTTTACAAATGCACATTTTTGAGAAATTCTAAAGCTACTCAAACCAAGCATTACAACGAATGCTCTAGAAAGAAGACAAAAATTTTGTTAAATTTGTTGTTTATTAATGTGATCAAAAATTAATAAATAATCGTTTGTTTATTTTAATTTTATTGAATTGTATTTAATATATAATTGTATTTTTATTTCTTTTACTTAATGTAACTTTGTTAATATTTCTAAATGTTGTGTAAGTACACAAAATTTAGTTCTTTTTCCTTTTTAAATTTCAATATATTTTCATTTAAATAGAATATATATCTCTACTGTCTATCAAAAGTCCACTGTTGAACATAAACATGATTATAGTTATTTGGCATAGTTTCAACGCTTGGAAAGCGGGTTGTCAACCACTGTTTTTTTTATTTAGTTTTTATCAGGACAGGAGGTAAATTAAGATAGAATATTATAAAACATTCGTTTTTATTTTATATACCAACATATTACAAAAACAAACCCTTTGTTGACGCTTTACAACGTATATTAACTAAAAGATTTTACCACCTTAACCATTAGGTAACATGATTAAGCCACCTAACCATAAGTAAGTCACCTAAAAAGGCCTTCCATAGATATCCTCATAGGATGACTTTTGCCATAGTTGCCACGCCTGCGTGAAAATATGTGTTATGCTGGTTGGCTACCGCAGTTTTTTATTATTTTAAGTTTTCATCGGGAAAGTGCTGCTGCCCCATCCCCATCTTGTATTATTGCTTACGACGCGGGGTAATATCATCCCGTGTACAGACAAATTCTCTTGTACGCCAATACTTGCTGCACACAAGACACTAACTTAGCAAAACATGCAGTAAATCGCGGGAGTAGGCTCAATAACCGTGTTTTGTACTACAAAACCTAAGTGGAAACCCTTTCCTTTTGAAGGTCTGTATTCAGCACTGAATTTGTGATGGAATGGTATGTTAAAACAGTATTGATTTTTTTTTTGTAAAAACAACAAAACTCGACGAAGTAAATTTTTGTTTATTATTTAATATTTTTATTCTCAATTAATATTTATTAGCGATATCACACTTTGTGCTATTAGCGCCTTCACTTAGTGGCGTCGAAATCCAGAGTTATTGAATGTCTAGTAAAATCGTCGATGCGCCGTTGAATACAGAATGATGATTCTGTTTTTACGCCGTTTCCGCCCGTAGTTTTTAGTCACAGAATGTATTTTCAAGAGAAATTAATTAATCATCTGAATTATAAAAGAACATTTTTTTATGGTAACAATTAAGTTTTTTGTATGAATGTAAGTGCTGTGAATATAAATAAACCCATAACGAGGGAAATGGAACAATATCTGGTAACCCAGTGAAAGTACCTCCCGCCTATTTCTATCTCAAAAGCATACGCGAATGCTTTATCTAGTCAATTCTCTATCTACGAACGTGAACGTGATAGTTATACATAACGCTCATAACTATCTATTTCTTTTTTTTTTTGGAGTTTATGGCCTGGCATCTAGACCTTTAGGCCAATCTATATCTTATAACGATACGCAACGCACAGAGTACCTTTGAACCGCAACGCTGCAACGTTGTGTTGGCTTGGAATCATGATTTCACGCACTCGCTGCCGTACAAAAACAAATATTATGCCGTGTACGATAAGAACGAAACTGCAGCAGGGCTCATATTGAAACGTGTAGGTGAGCGAAGCGAAATTCGAGAAATAAGTTTATTTCTTTCATTTTCATATAGATACTTGTATAACTATCTCAAATTGTCAATGTGTCTTTTTTAATAAAGCAATTTTAAACCTCGTGCTGTTTATTATAAAATTCTACACAGTAAATACGGGTTTTGCCATATATTGAAAAATAACACTTGTGCCCCAAAATGTAAGGATTAAACTGCATTAATAGCTTTGACCTTGTTAAGACGAAATATTATTACTGATCTTCTGTCCTTCAACTTTTGAACTTGAGTTTTCATATTAGGTAATTAGATCTCTGAGGAACAATGCAATAATAAATTTTGGGTGTAATATTATTATTTAAAAACTTTGCATTATTTGCTAATTCCAAGTTGATTTCAAAGCATAAAGCACGCATAGTGATATTAGTGTTCATAAAAAAAGTCTAAAAACGAACAATAAGCTTTGTAAATATTTATTTGATTTCGTGATTGTAAATAAAGATATTGCTTCGTTTTAGGTTATAATATAACAAAGAAACAATGTCGCGACAAAACACTGTGTTTTGTGCGAGTTTTTCGAAAAAAAAAAAACTGATAATTTAAATAAAAAAGCGCGTTGTAATATTTGTAAAAACGAATTTAGTTTTCAGACGACTTCAGGTTATCTGAAGTTACATTTACGGCAGCGATATATAGAAGCGTGCACACAAGTTTCGTTAGAACAGCAAACGATTGCTAGATCTTCGAGACCTGTGAACACTTTGGGTGTCCTTGCGTCAGCACTAACTTAAAAGACAACTTTTTGAGCCAGCCTTCGATGTCAAATCCAACCTCCGTGATGCGAACAGCTGTACTGTAACGCAGTCTCAACACAAATGAGGGAAAATGGATGCCTTAATTACTAGAAAGTTGTCAAAAGATCAAAAGTACGAAGGAAAATTCATTTCAGCAACTAAATTAGTATTCACTTAGTGAAACGAAAATAATTTTGAAGATAACTGTTCTATGACGGTATATTGTTAAGTTGCGGTTACATGGAAAATGGACAGTTATGAATATAGATGGTTATGATAACGTTATCCGTTGTACCATAACGATAACGTTACGTTATTTAGAAAAGACATAACGATTGATCATAGATATGTAGCATTGCTCCTCTTTCGGCTTGTTAATTCTCATCTGTGAATGCTCACTAGCAGTCATCAGCGGCTTCGTTCACGCACCCACCATAATTATTTTTCTCGTGGGAATGAGTAACTTTTCTGAGGTAAAAAGTACCTATGTCAATGTTCTTTTCTAAACTTCAATTTATATCTGCATACCAAAATTTATCCAAATTGATTCATTGGTTTAATCGAAAAAAGATAGCAGTCAGAGAAACAGAAAGACTTTCGAATTTTCAACATTAGCAATGTTATTACACCTATTTAAATGTTTTTATTTTTTACCGTACAGAATGGCTGACGGTACATCACGCTTGTCGGGTCACCAATATAAAAAAAACTAAGACTTGAAAACGATGCAGAGCGACAAAATCAAGCAGGGGCATTAGAGTCCTTTTTGAAAAAAGGTGAACTTAACAAAGCATCGTCACCCATACCAGAAACCGATGCTATAGCTGAGATTCCGCTTAAACCTCGAGAGGAAAATACGTCCGATTCCAATATAATCTGTGATCCTGGTGCTTCTATTTCTGGGTCAAGCACTATTGCACGTGAAGGCGCTATTACAGGTGAAACTGCTATTGCAGGTGAAGGTGCTATTGCAGGTGAAGCTGCTATTGTAGGTGAAGGTGTTATTGTAACTCCAAGTGTTTCTACAGAACCAACATCTATTTTAGATGTCCACCCAGTCACGTGGCCCAATAGATTAACAGATGCAGAAAGAATATATTTGGTAAATAGAGGTTCTTCAGACCCATTGTATTAATTTGAATTTCCACAAGATATCAATGGTCGGAGGTTTACTTCGAGATACTATAACAAGAAGAAATTTTGAGAGATTGGCTTGTATATTCTGTGGCAAAAAATTCGTTGTATTGCTTTTGCTGTAAAATCATCAATACAACTACAACTTCCGGTCTATCTGAAGATGGCTACAAAAATTGAAAGCATGTAGGTGATAAGCTTAAATCTCATGAGACATCACGAAACCATATAGAAGCTGTAAAATCTTGGGTACAACTTTTACGTAGGCTCAAATCGTGTCGTACGATAGATGCCGAGTCACAGAGAATAATTTAATCAGAAATAGAACACTGGAATAGAGTATTGTAACGAATTGCCACAATCATCAAAATGTTTGCTCCCAATGGCTTGGCTTTTCAATGTGGGTATTTAATAATCAATTATAGCAAGCTAATATTGATTATTAAATACCCACAGATCATAAACAATTTTTAAGGGACATTTTCGGCTTGGATGTTTGTTCTTTAAGCGATCACAAGCATTATTTTAACTGGCTTTACGGCTCTGGGCTCTAGTCTTTCTGAGCCTGAAGTACAATGTATATTTATTTATCATTAAAAATCATTTCCTATATAACATTGTAGTCTTTGTTAAAATTTTAGATGTCTTGTCACATACGATAAATAGATTCATCAAAAATTCACATTCACACTGATCCACAGAGTTTGTTTACGTTTGCACTATTGATTAATATCACGTTGTTTTCATTTTTAAATATCTTGAATACCAGAAATAAAGGACTATAATGGTCGGAAGAATTTTTCATCAGCTAATAGACTTTGAAGAGTATCAGACTCTTTATCATTGTTAATATATTGAATGAGGAGTACCTAATCACTTCAAACCAAATTGACAACATTGAAAAACTAGTTTATTAGTTTTAGCACCTAATTTTTAAACTTTGCACCTAATTAGCACCTAAAAAGCCCCTAATTTGGGCTTTTTCTAAAAGCATTTTTGATTTTTTTCTGATTTTCAATAAACCTGAATTTTGCATCTGCTTTGTTCTGAATAACGACTTTATTTTTATTAGTGGCGCCTTGTTATTGCGTATACTTACAGCACCTAATTAGCACTTAATTCTTTGCTATTAATATTTATTGTATATCTAATAACTTCATTGGGTTGCTAGCGAGACGTTTTGCTAGCAACGCAAATTTCATCAGTTCGTTGCGGTGAAAATTTTAGAGCACCTAATTTTTAAACTTGGCATCTAATTAGCACCTAAAAAGCCCCTAATTTTGGATTATTCCAAATGCAAATTCCCGACTTTCCGTTGCTAGCGATACACAACTAAGTAGATTGCATAACATTCAGCTGTAAAAATAGAGCATAAATTGTGAATTTTAAAAGTTTTAGATATTTTCTTTTGCGAACCATAAAATGCGGAAGTTGTGTACTCTACAGATTTTGATCCATCTGTATAAATTGTATAAAAATCATTATCAGCTAGATATCTTAACATTTCCATTTGAGAATTCACTTTTTCTTGACATACAGAAACATTAATGTTCACTAAAGCATCATATTCTGTTTTATATAAAGGCCATTGTTTACTTTGATACTCATTTTTGGTTTGGGTCTGTGAGTATAAAACAAGGAAGTATTTTTTTTGAACTAAATCATTTTTTGAACTGATTAATTTAACACAAAACTGTTCAGTAATTTGTAGCCTTCTTAGTAAAAGTGGAGGAATACAATTCCATTACATGGATTGGTGTAGAGCACATAGCACCAGTTATTATACGCAATGCTTTATTCTGAATTATATCTAATCTTTTTAAAATTAATTTATTTGCATTTAAGTATGCTAATGTGCTGTAATCAAAATGAATTTGAACTATACTTTTATAAAGCATTGATAACAACTTGAGGTCAGCTCCCCAACGCACACCTGCTAATGACTTTAACACATTGAGACTCCTACACCACGGAATATATTTCCATGTCCTACACGTTTTTTTACATAGATTATTTACATGTTCTTGGAAAGTTAACTTCTGGTCAAGCAATATACCTAAAAATGTTTTTCTGTAACCAAGGCAATGGTATGTTCTTAAATTTTACAAAATTATCACATGTATAATTTTTTTGGAGAAAATGAGGGCTCCACTTTTACTAGGACTAATGTTTAATTTCAACTTATTTGAATAAAAATCAGGAATTTGTTCTAATGCTAAATTTTAATTGTTTACTGCTATATTTACATCTTTGATAAGATGGATGAAGTATGCGAAATGATGAATGATAGAGGAATAGATGTGTTATGTGTAAACGAGACGAAACGAAAGGGAAGAGATGTCACTGCACATGGCATGTATACCACTTACTGGTCTGGAGTAGACGAGACCGAGAGGGCATGCCAGGGAGTCGGTGTCATCCTTTCAGAAAGAATGGGTCAATGTGTGAAAGCAATGTGTTAGCCCAAGGCTGCTATGGATACGAATGAAAGTGGGCTTAAAGAAGTTGTTTGTGCTAGGGGAGTACGCGCCAGATATGTCTAAGCCCATTTATATCCGAGAGCAGTTTTGGGACATGGTAAGGCTGGTGTTGATGAAATGTAAGGAAAATGAAAATATTATTATGTTAGGAGATTTTAATGGAAGGGTTGTGGTGAAGAGGTCTGGGTATGAAAGGATATTAGAAACGTTTGGCGATGAAAGAATAAATGAGAATGGTGAAGACCTCCTCACCGTATGTGTGGAAAATAATCTTTTTGTGGCGAAAACTTTCTTTCGCCATAAGAGGATTCACATGTATACATGGGAAAGAGGGGATGATAGAAGCATGATAGATTTTATAATTGTGGATGAAAGAATGAGGAGCGCAGTGGTAGATACAAGGGTTTACCGGGGGTCCAACGTAGGGACGGATCATTACTTGGTCTTATGCCGAATTAATGGTCTATTCAGACGTAGGCGGCATCGGACATCTGTGTCTACCACTGCGTTACAGCGTATAAGAATAGAGAGGTTACAAGATGAAGGTGTGAAAGAGAAATATAAATGCAGACTGAGGGAAAATATAAGTGGGTTGAATGAATTATGTATGAATGATTTAGAATTGAAGAATGTATGGAATAATATTAAGAAAGTTTTGGTGGATGCAGCCACCGAAGTATGTGGTGTAAGTAAGAGAACGAATGAAAGAAAAGAAATACGTCATGGTGGGATGATGAGGTACGGATGGAAGTTGAAGCAAAGAAGAGAGCATGGCTAGATTTACTAGCAACTAAAGCTGGTAATTCTGGCGGTATGTATGATGAGATTGAAAGAAAAAAGGCAGACTTTAGACGTATAAATAAGAGAGTAAAAGAAGTTGTTGAAATGAAAAGCAAGAAAGGATAGATAAAAATGATAGGAGGATATCTGATAACTTCCAGGAAAATATTAAAATGTTCTGGAAGCTCGTAAGAACTGCCAGGGGAAATTCAAAACAGCCTAGAATGAATGCTATACGAGACGAGAATGGCTGCATGCTGAATGATGAAGTTTCGAATTTAAAGAGATGGAAGGAATACTTTGAAGCGTGTTTAAGAGTCAAGAGTCGTCTGAAATAAGTGAAATAGAAATTCCGGAAGAAGTGGAGAGAGGTAGGGAGATAACTGTAGATGAAATAATGAAAGCAATGAAAAGCATGAAAGCAGGTAAGGCAGCCGGATATGATAGAGTATCACTCGAAATGCTAAGGGCTGGTGAGGGTGTGGTTGCAGGCCTGCTGTACACCTTGTTTAATTTATGTTGGGAACTGAAGCGGGTACCGGAAGACTGGTGCAAAGCCGTTATAGTCCCAATATATAAGGGAAAGGGGTCGCAGCAGGACTGTAAAAACTACCGTGGTATCAGCTTGCTTAGCATTGTGGGTAAACTGTATGCTAAGGTGTTAATTGAAAGAGTTATGAAAGAAACTGATGGAAAAATTTGGGATGTGCAAGCTGGATTTAGAAAGGGGATGGGGTGTACGGATCAAGTCTTTTCCATGCGCATGATAGCGGAGAAGTTTTTGGCTAAAAACCAGAAAGATTTTTGTGCGTTCATGGACTTGGAAAAGGCTTATGACCGAGTAGACAGGAATGTGTTATGGCAGACACTGAACTCATTTGGGTTGAGCGCTGGCTTGATACAGGCATTAAGGTCTCTTTATAGGCACTCTAGTGCTTGTGTCAGGATCAACGGGGTCTACTCGGACTGGTTTGGCATTCATAAAGGTGTCAGACAGGGATGTGTGGCTTCCCCGTGGCTGTTTAACCTATTTATGGACAGTTGTTTGCAAACTTTGAAAGTTGAAGAATGTGGGTTGAGAATGGGTGAGTCAACCGTCAAATGCCTTTTGTACGCCGATGATCAAGTCATATTTGCATCGTCGGCGGCCGATTTGCAAATGATGGTTACTTTAATGAATTGGTCATTGAAAGAAAGGGGTATGAAAGTGAACGCAAGTAAGACGAAAGTGATGGTTTTTGAAAGAGAAGAAAGTAAAACTTTATGTGTAATAAGAATAGAAGGGGAGTTGATTGAGCAAGTGGATGAGTTTGTATATTTGGGATGTTTATTTAGCAGGGATGGTAGATATGATAAGGATATAGAACGACGAGTGAATGCAGGAAATAGAGTGAATGGGGCTCTACACGCTATTATGAGGAGTCAAAATGTGTCAACTAAGGCACGTATGGCAATTCATAATGCTGTGTTAGTCCCTACTTTAATGTATGGTAGTGAAAGTTGGGTCTGGCAGAAGAAGCATGAGAGTAGAATAAATGCTGTAGAAATGCGTTCCTTAAGGAGTATGCTAGGGCTGAATCTGAATGACAGGGTAAAAATAGTGTGATAAGAGAAAAGTGTGGTTTGCAAGATGACGTTGTGACAAGGATTAAGAAAGGAATGCTTCGGTGGTTTGGTCATGTAGAAAGAATGAACGAGGAAAGAGTGACAAAGCAAATTTATGTTGCAGAAGTGAACGGCAGGGTCGGGAAGGGACGCCCTAGACGAAGGTTTATCGACCAAATCGGCGATACATTAAAAATGGGCCAGATTAGGAGTACCCTTAACCGACGAGCGTGTATGCATAGATATATGGATGTAAAAGAGGTGAGAGAGGTCTGTCAGGATCGCGCCAAATGGAAGTCCGTAGTCTCTGCCTACCCCTCTGGGTGACAGGCGTGAGTGTTTATGTATTATGTATTTACATCTTTATTTACAGTATATACAATGAGATCATCATCAAATTGCATAAAGTTTATGTTTCTAGTTCTAATCTATACATATAATAAATCTGTAGAAAACTCGTGTCCGTAATTCTAATATATTCCTGAAAAAACAAGTCCAGGGGACTAAATAAAGGGTTCTGAACCCAAATCATTGGTTTTTAGAATTTTTGTCTGTCTGTCTGTCTGTCTGTCTGTCTGTGTATTCCGGATTCACGCAAAAACTACTAGACCGATTTACATGAAATTTTGTATATAGGTAGTTGGTAATCCAGGGCAACTTATAGGCTACTTTTTATCCGATTATGGAACTTAAAAAAAAAGGTTAAGTATTATCCTTCCTTTAGATGTTGATTTTCTTTTATATCTTAGTTATAGATGGGATGACGAGTGTTTTTCAAATAAATACCATATTTATAAATAAAGTATATAATATAGTTCTAAACTTGGTAAAATAATTTGAAATTACACCGATTTAGTTATGAAATCAGCGCCATCTATCATCAAAATGGAAAAAGTAGTATATTTTGCCTTCAGTTACTAATAAATTAAATAATATAAGTAACTTGCATTTATATTTTTAAATAATGAGATAATAAGATTTTTTAAATTATTTAAAAACTGTAACGTTTAGTTTTTTAGTATTTTTATTATTTTATTTTAAAAGTGTAATAATTTAAATAGAAGATCAATCAAAAATATGAAATTTTATTTCAATTAGGTATGTAAACTGATTAAAACTGGTCTGTCTGCAATTATTGCAAAATTTTCATTATCATTATAGTTTTATTAAAGAGATTTTATATATGTCGTGGCTAGATCGTAGAATAGATCATATAAAGTAGTCTATCATTTCGTGAAATGGTGTGGTCATTTCATGATATTTAACACTGTTTGTTGACCATCTCATGATATAGCTTGAACAAATCAATGAATAGAAATCGTTTGAAGATATTACTAACTAGAAACGTTGCTATTTCATGATATGGTCATAAGACGATATCATTAAATCGTTTTTCACCGCTACCGGCGCTGATAGCGTATATTTTTAACAGAAACAGCACTTTTAATAGAATTGTCATCACTTTATGCCTTATTGATAAAATAAATAAATGTTCACTTCTATTGCTAATATTATTAGATAATATAGTTTTGGCTTTCATTATTTAATCTAATAATAGCGCCATCTACTTACCACTAAACAAACTAAAATGGTAAGTATCTGATATAATTAAATAATAGAATGCTACTGAATATACGATGTAAATAATTGAAAATTCGTGGCAGCAACGTTGGATGTGTAATTACTAGGTAGATGTGGTCAACAATCATGCAAAAACTTACTTTCAGTTTTAATGAATTGTATTTAAACAAATATTTAAGCAAAGCGTGTACGAGGATGATTCTGTTATAGAAAACTTTATGTGCTGACTTAACACGTGTCCGTTAAAGTGGTGAAGAATAACTTCGTGGGGAAACCTAGATATCTGAGTAGTTAAAATAGTCGTGGAGATGTGAAAATCGTTAACATGACATTGCAGCGTACTCTATTTTTCTGCCCACAAAACACTATAGGTAATGAGGAGTCCTGTGTACAGTAGTGAGACGTATATTAGCTGCTACTTTACTTTTTTACCTTTAATGAGATTTATAATCACTTTGTAATTTAAGGTAGCTTTCATATTTTCGGACATATTAAGATATTTGTGACAGTCTTGGTTTCATAGCTCATATGAGTACATATTTGTAAATTAACAGGCTCTTTTTTTAAAGCAAATTTTACTTAAACTGCTTTAAATAAAGGTTCTTTTTATTTTACTTGTCAAAGGCGGTAATCCAACTGATAAAAACTTAAATTCCATGGTACGTAAGCATTATTAAATATTTCAGCATATTATATATTAATTGCAATTTGAAGTGTCGATTTACCACGTTCTCGGCGGTTAAGGAAAACCTGCATATCTGAGAAGTTTCCCGGTTGAGGTCATCCTGCATTGGAATCAGCGCAGCGAACACTTTTTTGGCCAAAAACTTAATGCGGCCATTGCCCAGTAGTAACTTGTATTTGAGCTGCAACTTTTTACTTTTCATGGGGCAATATATGCATTTTTTTTTGTATTCATATTTTCGGGTATGTTACTTTTTGTTTTCACTCTAAAAAAAGTCCACTGAAATAAACATAGGCCTCCCGCATAAATTGTCAAGTAGCTGGATATTTGCAATAGTTGCCACACTTGGTAGGCGTGTTGACAACCGCAGCTATTATTATTTTGATCTTTTGTCAGGAAGATGATGCTGCCCTATGTCATGTCATGCCCTAGGTCATATGTCACTGCTTACGACGGTACGATATGAGGTGGCGGATTCTCTTTCACCGCCACAACAAGACGAACATTTTTCTACTCCCGTTCAAAAGAGTATTGCTTCCCAGGTTCACTGTGAATAAAATTTATAAGGAATAAAACTAATTTTAAGGATCTTATCGCGTTTAATTTTAACTTTTTTAATTCCCGATGTTTTGGGCACTTTACAGCACCCATGGTCACGGTAGGACTGAGGTTTTTGACGACCTGATGTCATAGTTAGAATGGAATAGAACGAGTTGAATGAAAATTCAAGAAAAACAACTTCCTTCTGCGTGAATCCCATATCACTGGTGCCCTTTGACCTATAGGACCCAAATTCAAACTCAACCGAGCTACTACCTCAAGGTATCCACATACCAAATTTAAAGTCAATCGGTCCAGTGGAACGGAAGTTATCGTGTCGGCATACAGACTAACAGACCGCCAGCTAAAACCATTAACTTCCTTTCAATGCTACGCAGAAGGAAGTTAATAAGAATAGAATAGAATATAATAGTAATAGAATAAATGCATGAGTATGCTTGGGTTTGAATTTTATTTTATTAACTATGGCGCCAAAATTCCACTCGCGACTAATGCTGCTCAGGGCAAGCGGAGCAATACAACCAAGGCGACCCCTGTCACGCTATTCGTGAATTTTTGCAGCATCAGGGGACTTCATTCCAACCTTAACGCTGTCCATTACCATCTAGAGACGGCGAAGCCGGCCTTGTTCTTTTTAACCGAGACTCAGGTGTACTCTCCGGCTGATACTTCATATCTCTCCTACCCGGGGTACAAATTGGAACACTCCTTTGTGTCGCGGGGTGGAGTTTGCGTATACGTCAGAGAGGACATCTGTTTTCGACGCCTCGACAGTCTTGAAGGTACGGACCTGTCCATCCTATGGCTGCGCGTAGACAGCGACGACCATCCCCGCATCTACGGGTGCCTCTATAGGTCCCATAGCGGTAATGCCGACACAGACCGACTCATCGACCACGTCCAAATGGCTGCAGACTCCGTGCTACAACAGGTCCCATCCGCAGAGATCGTGATACTCGGTGATTTTAACGCCGACCACGCTGAATGGCTAGGTTCTCGTTTAACCGATCATGCGGGTAGATCTGTCTATGACTTTGCTTTGGCATATGGTCTAACACAACTGGTTACTTCGCCTACGCGGATCCCAGATGTGGAAGAACATGTTCCTTCCCTGTTGGACCTTCTGCTGACCTTTCATCCGGACGGATATCAGGTCTCCGTCGATGCCCCTCTGGGCTCTTCGGACCTTTGTCTGATCCGGAGTACGGTGCCACTCACGTTCCAATCGCAGTTGCGATCTGCAGCTTGCCGCCGTGTTTGGCACTATAGGTCAGCTGATTGGGATGGGATGCGGTCTTTTTTTGCATCCTACCCTTGGGGGCGGGTTTGCTTCTCGCCGGAAGATCCCAGCGTTGTTGCCGATTCTGTTGCTGATGTGGTACTTCAGGGTATGGAACTTTTTATTCCATCCTCTGTGGTGCCCATCGGTGGCAGATCTCAGCCATGGTTTGGTCGCTCCTGTAAAATAGCATCACGCTATAAGCAGGAGTGCTACCGGGCCTGGGCTGACGCATCGACGTCTCGGGAACAGCTGCAACACCAGGGAGTGAATCGCAGATGCGTTGCCGGCCTTTTAAAAAGAAGTTCGCTCTTTTCTTGAAGGTTCCTAAGTCGTATCGGTCCGGAAAAATCGCTGATGGTAATCGATTCCACAAGTAAGTCGTGTGAGGAAGAAAACATCTTCTAAATCGCACAGTGGTGGACCGCCAATCATTCAGATGGTGTGGATGGTATCGGGAGTTCTGCCGCAATATGCGTTCGTGAAATTTGGCGGCTGAGATTAATCCGAACAATTCCTCAGAGCACTCCCCGTGGTAGATGCGAAAGCAAATGCAAAGGGATGCAACATCTCTTCGCAGTGCCAATGAATCGAGTCGATCGGAAAGGACTCGGTCGCCGACGATTCGAGCCGCTCTGCGCTGGATGCGGTCAAGTAGAAGGAGCTGGCACTGGGGAGACCCTGCCCAGGGATAGGAACAGTATTCCATGTGAGGCCGAACCTGCGCCTTGTAAAGTTGCAGGCGGTGTGCCGGCATGAAATACTGTCCCGCTCTGCTGAGCACGCCAAGCTTTTTAGAGGCCAATTTGACCTTCTCTTCCAAGTGACCACGAAACTGCACGTCACTCGATATGTCGACTCCGAGGATTCCGATACTGGCTGAGGCAAGAAGGGGAGTGCCTTTAAACTGAGGAGATACGACAAAGGGGTTCTTTTTAGCGGTAAACGCGCACACGACTTCAGACACAAGTTTGTTCCGGTACTCGGCGACGTTTTCCCGAGAAATATTGGCACGGCCGGTGTATAGAGCATCACCAGTGCTGTCATCCGCATAGCAATGAATGCTACCAATTAGCAACATATCATTGATATGCAGAAGAAACAGCGTTGGTGATAGCACGCAGCCTTGTGGAACACCAGCGTTAATAGGCTTGTAGTCGGAGCATGCACCGTCTACAACGACCTTGATGCTCCGATATGCAAGGAAGCTGGTGATCCAATTGCACAATTTCTCGGGAAGCCCATAGGAAGGGAGCTTCGAAAGAAGCGCTTTGTGCCAAACCCGATCGAAGGCCTTCGCAATGTCCAAACTAACGGCCAACGCCTCCCCCTTGGACTCTACTACCTTTGCCCATCTATGGGTCAGGTAGACCAGAAGATCACCGTATTTGCGGTCACTAATCAGCTGGTGATCCTCAAGGTACCAAGGTAAAACTACATGGGTGCAGTTGAAATGATTAATATTTTTGAGATGTGTTATTTAAAATACATCTGCCAGTATTTTTTATATACTCCAAATTCATAGGCTGTTTTTCATCAGCACTAGGACGAATAAACTCTATTACTTCACTTCTGGATAAGAATTAACAATTGTTACATTTTATTTTGATCTGCATTTTGATTCGCAAAATGCAGATGCGCAGCAGCCACTTAGCATCAGGTGGACTGTGTGCTCGTTTGTCACCCTAAGAGTAGAAGGAGAACCATCTCATATGGGGGGAAAGTTGAAAAAGTGTCCTACTGTTTACTGAAAATATAAGTTCCAAAACCTACCACAATAGCGCTGGCGTCTGAAAAACTACGATATGAATATAGCTGTTGTTGATAGACGGAATGAAGTTAGCCGAATTCAAATATTTAAAAATTTCATGACAATATAGTTGTTAGTAAAATGCACAGTACTTTTTTATATGGGGAAGTAAAATCATAAAATGCCAGTATTATACAAACCATTTACGTAGTCTAAAATAATTAAGTTAATATAACCTCTAAACAGTGTGACTAATGTTTCCGCCATTTTGCGTATCTGTGATGCCGACCGTCGGCAAGCGCACAGACAGGGATATTATAAGCATATGTTTTTTTTAAAGTTGGATTTCCTCGATTTTTTTAAAGGAATGCTGTACGCTTACAATTAAAATATTGGTTTTAATTACCTATTTTGTATATATCTTTACATATTTAGCATATTGGTAGTTATTTGCCATAGAAACATTACTACTTAATATGGGGTACAGAAAATTTTATTGTATTTCTTGATAATTTGTATAAAATAAAACAATAATTAAACTGAAACTAATTTTAATTAACACATTACATATCTAAGTTTACAATACAAACCAAAATTAACAAGGTCCTATACATTTTTTTCACACAACACATGTTTACAAAGTTGACACACAAAATACTTCCACTTAAAGTAAACAAAAAAGGGTCTCACATTTCTTGTTATCTAAAATGACCCTGAGCGAATGGGACAAAGACCTTTTGTTTGCAGCAACTTAAGCTTATAAGCTACAAATATAAATAAAAGAATCATGTTACATTCAATATAAATTTGAGTATGAGTGGAACAAAGATGGTATGTAATTTGACACCAAAATTAGTACCTCTAAAAACATGTCTATTTTGGATAATATCTACTTACAAATGGAAAAGAAATTATTGTTTCAAGATATACATTAAATTTAGTAATCAATTAAACAAAAAAAACAAGTTGTTTCTAAGAAATATTTCAAACATCAAGCTCATGAAAGTAGTAAATATCTAAACATTTTAGCCTCATACATGCTAGCAAAGTGTGGATACGACTTGTCTTCAACAAGATAATGACTAGGTGATTTTTGTAACCCTCATTATTTTGAAACATTATAGTAAACATAACGGGTCTAATAATGACAATCACTTGGGATACTACTTAATATGACATAATTTTTAAATCATGCTTTGTTCACGAATCACAGCAAGAGGTAAAATGAACCGGCGGCTTGTAGGTTGAAGGTGAAGGTTTAGGCAGCATGTTGATACCCAAGCATGGTTGGTCATAATTTACCATTGTTCGATATGTACAAATATGTACAATATACACATAATATATGTATATATATGTACATGGCTACCGATCATGGACATATATATACATATGTTACAAAATGCCAAGGAAACGTACTGAAAATTAGGTTGAGCAACCCCCCCCCCCCCTTCATTGCGTCCCTAATTTTCGTACGATCCCTTATCAGTATAATGACGTTTGCAATTTGAATGAATGACACGGACCTAGGTTCCAACAATTTTATGATGAGCCAAAATTTCAAAAGACAAACATACATATTATAACTCGTTAGAAACAAATTTATCACAAAAACATAACCCTCTATCTGAGGCACTACATACATACATACGCACATACATACATACGCACATACATACATACATATACAAACTATAGTATATAAATGTGCAGCTTTTTGTTTTCCAAATTTCCCATTACGATTTGGATGGTAACACCTACCTACTTTAACCTTCCCATTAAAATAGCGGCATACCCTTTTTACTGAAAAGGAGGCATTCCATCTTAGTCCTCAGGGGTGACGATGTATCCACTTACCATCAGGTGGACTGTATGCTCAAGTACAAGTGTTTTTCAGATAGACCTTCAATACTAGTGCCTAAATACCTTGTGTGTAAGACAGTGTTTTTGTGTAGTTTACTGTGAAGTGTGATATGACTCAAAGCAACCAAACACACACAGGGGCACGTTGCAGGCTTTGCAAAAGCTTGATGTTCGCTTTAAGTGTCTACTTAATATTTTGATTCTTAATAATTTATTTTCTTCTTTTAGAATTACTTCCTCGTCATCTTCGTCGCGTTCTCTAAGGGATATTGAAATATCCAACGCCCTTAATTATGGTAAGGGAAAATAGTTTTGCTTTAGCTGCTAATAAAAATACAAATAAAACCCGTACTGTGTTCTATAAACATCAGCTCTCATGTTACTGATTCTGTTACATAAGTAGTAACTTAATACAGTCAATTATTTTTAGAATAATTGACTGTATTAAGTTACTACTTATGTAACAGATTATTTTAAAAAAAACGTAAATTATTACAGTCGGCCAATGTGGTTATTTTATCTTATATTTTACAGGCAGCGACGAGGACTCCGAAGAAGATGGCGAAGAAGAAATTGGACTCCAATCCACCATAGTCCCCAGGGTGGTACAAATGTTCGCGGCATCGGAGGATGAGGGTGAAGGTGGGGAAGTAGACGCATTTATTTCTTTTTCCTGGCCTCCGACATCCAATGATCACCCACCTGTCCCTAACTCTTCCGGTCCCATTCCTTCCACATCCCATGTTCCTGATTATTCTGTTCCGCCTTCCTTACCTACCCATACTCCCTCGTCCCCATCCTGTCCCATGTCGGAGCCAGGAAATAAATTTGATTTTAAATGGAGGGGGTTCCCGCAACCTCAAACTCCTCCTGAGCTGAGGAGGGAACCGTTCTCCCAGATAAACTGTGGGCCCACGGTTCCATATGCGAGCCCATATGACGCATTTACTGCCATATGGGATCGCGATATAATGGAACACATTGCCATGGAGACGAATCGATATGCACAACAGCTTGCAACGGTCATGCTGGTGGACGGTTCGCTCTGTCCGAGCAGCCGCATCACCAAATGGAAAGACACCGACGTAAGTGAATTGCACGTGTATTTCGCTATAATCCTCGCTACCGGGATTGTGGTGAAATCACATCTCGAGGAGTACTGGAACAGCACGCTGGACATTTTCAGTACCCCCGGGTTCACTGCGGCGATGACGTATGACCGCTTCATGCTGTTGAGCAAATGTCTCCACTTTCAGGATAATGACGGTTGCGATCCTGAACTGATGACACGGGCTCAGGCCAAGTTGTTTAAGGTGCAGCCAATTTTGGATCACCTTAACAACAAATTCCAACAATTATATGTTTTGGGTCAAAACGTGTCTGTGGATGAAAGTCTGACCATGTGGAAGGGTTGGTTAGATATTAACCAATTCATCCGCAACAAAGCAGCTACAGTAGGAATTAAAACATACGAGGTGTGTGAGTCCCAGACTGGTTACTTGTGACGCTTTGAAGTCCACGCAGGCCATGATACCTCCTCAGACCCACAAGAGGACAGTCCAGTTTCTGGGAAAGTGCCAGCTCTTGTGCTCAGACTTTTAAATGGTCTTGAGCATAAGGGCCACACGATTTGGATGGATAATTTCTACAATTCTCCCGCGCTTGCGCGAGAATTGAAAGTTCGGGGGTTTGACTGCGTGGGGACCTTACGAACGAATCGTCAGTTTGTTCCCATTGAGCTGACGAATCTTACGAAAAAAGACATGGCGATAGGTCAGGTGAACGGTTGCACTTCGGGGGATGTGGACCTCATCGTATACCGGGACAAAAACCGTGTGGCATTTGTCTCGACATACCATGGGCTAGCAACCGCGATGTGCGGCGATACACACAAGCCCACCGTCATACCAGACTATAATGTCTGTATGGGGGGGGTTGATCGCAAAGACCAGATGCTCGCCATGTACCCCAATGAAAGAAGGCGGAACAAAATCTGGTACAAAAAGTTTTTCAGGAAGCTCTTGAATGCTAGTGTTCTAAATGCCTACATACTCCACAAGGCACACCGCTCAATTTCTCACCGAAATTTTCGCCAAACTTTGGTGAGGGAATTGTTGGCAGCACACACACCACCAGTTTTTTTAAAATAATCTGTTACATAAGTAGTAACTTAATACAGTCAATTATTCTAAAAATAATTGACTGTATTAAGTTACTACTTATGTAACAGAATCAGTAACATGAGAGCTGATGTTTATAGAACACAGTACGGGTTTTATTTGTATTTTTATTAGCAGCTAAAGCAAAACTATTTTCCCTTACCATAATTAAGGGCGTTGGATATTTCAATATCCCTTAGAGGACGCGACGAAGATGACGAGGAAGTAATTCTAAAAGAAGAAAATAAATTATTAAGAATCAAAATATTAAGTAGACACTTCTGCACATAGAATATATATTTATTAATAGGCACTCACAGACGCCGTTTAGCCCCCATGTCATTGTGGTCCGATCTGAAAAAATAATGTTGTTTTTTGATTTCTATCGTAATAGTTATATTCGAACAGTTAACAGTTCAAAGTCAAATACTATCAATATTTAATAAAGCAATAAAGGAAAAACTTACGCATTTCGCTTTCGGGACGTTGGAGTCCGATTAGGTGTGGAGGTTCCACTCCCTCCAACTTCAACGTGTCTGTAAAACATAAATAGTGTTAAAAATACGTTATTTTATGACCAGTTACGAAAAGTTTAGCTTCAAAATATGAATATAAGTAAAAACTTACAAAGCAGGTGAAGGAACTGAGCAAAGCTCCATATCAACTACTGCTGGTTGGGCCGCTGCAGCTCGGTCCTCCTGAGGGCTCAGCGGCTGGGTCGGGTGGTTGCCGGTGAGGAGGTCCATGGACGACCACAACGACACCGGCACGGGACTAAAAAGAAAGTTAAATTCAATGCCCTGCACGTGAATCGAGTAACAAAACCAACTTCGAAGTGCTTACCCTCGCCTTGCGGCAGGCAGTACTCGAGGTCGCCGCTGAGTCAGCGGCCGCTCTAGAGGCCTCCCCACCGGCAACTCCCCCACCATGCCACAGTAAACTCTAAAATATTAATGCAGAATATTAATGTTGCTAAAAAAAAACGAAGAAACTTGTTAGTTGTTAAATTTGTTATTACGGATCAACAGCAGAAGGCCTTTCGGTGTGGCCAGCACCGCTAGTGGGCCCACCACGCGTCCGCGCACCACCAGTGTGCGCATGCGCCCCTTCACCACCAGTGTGCGCATGCGCCCCTTCACCACCAGTGTGCGCATGCGCCCCTTCACCACCAGCGTACGCACCACGCCCACGCCCACGGCCACGAGCACGACCACGTCCACCTCTTTAAAGAAAAAAGCAAAAACAAAAAGCATGCAAACCAAAGAGAAAATAAACACAAAAATGCAAGAGATACGCGAGACATGAATGCAAAAGGTGCCCTTAGAGCTAATTTAGTAATGTCCATGCGTAACTTTTTTAACTTACTATAAGACGTCTAGAAAATATGTAAATATTATTTTTGGAGAAATTTTTTGAAAAAAAAATTGGTTGTCAAAGTTAAAAATAAAATTATTTATTTTTAAATTTATCATCGTGCAACAAACACTTTTTGTCCCAAACAATTTTGGGCTTGGACGCTCTTCAAATGCCTTTATCTCGGCCCAGGTTCGTCTAAGTCCAAAATTGTTCAGGAAAAAATTGTTTGTTTGGGTGCCCCCCCGACACGACGCAAACGAAGAAAAAAGAAAAAAGAAACAAAAATGCTGTATTTTTATCTTGGTACCTACTTGGTACTTCAAATACCTAAATATCTTTGCTCAGGTTCATCCAAGCCCAAAACTTTTTACGACAAAAAGTGTTAGTATATGCGCCCTCTACATGATGCAAACATAAAAAATAAAAAATTACAAAAATTCTGCTAAGTTTTTTCGCTCCCATATTTTATATTTATTTATTTTATTTATTTAATATTCTTTATTGCACACCATACAAAGCATACAGAAATGACATACTACAAAAAAGTATGCAACTTCCACTATATCTCCACAGTAACTAAATGTTTATGCAATTAAAAGTGATGTAACATTACATGCAAAATATTTAAAAATAACTTCAAACAGAAAATACAAAAGCGTATCTATAATTTCTAGCATGCCCGACATGCCGCCGTTATGACGTCATCAACTGCCAAAACCCTGTCTGTGCCCCTGCCGACTGACGGTAAAGAAATAAACTTCACGTATTTAGACCCAAAATTAAAGTTTTCAAAGCTAAATACACGTTTACCATTGTCATCCATTGCAAATTAATTACATTAGTAGCTTAAATTCTCCAAAACATTACGGTTTCATTCACTTTTTAGACCAAATATTGCAGAAATAAAAGTACGTTCATAGTTCGTTAGACGGCTATGTCGTTGGTTTGGCCTGGTTTTTACAATTAAATTAGCAAAATTATATGTTTCCCAGTAATAAAAATGTGAAAGTACTTACCTTTCCATGGTTTCTCCTTCAAATCACAACAAATTTGATTCAAGAAAACTTATCAAAGGCGTGACAAAACCGGAGTCGGTTGGTTTGACAGCGTCCAATTTGAAGTGCCGATATTTTTTTTTTACGGAGCAAAGAGTAACAGTAAAGCAGTTTGACACTGAGTATATATTATTAGTCTATGATTTCAAGTGTCGCACCTAAAAAACGCATCGTAGTTCCGTCGTAAAGAGCGCGAAAACATAAACAGGAAACGATGCCGACTGCTGGTCGGCTCACAGACGCGCAAATAATTTGACGTGCCGACTGCTGGTCGACGCACAGACAAGCACAAATTATAAAGTTGTATGTACAAGACATGCAGACAAGGGGATAACCAGAAACTTGCTGTGAGGAAACTTGATTTTATTAGTATGGCTTTTTAAAAATAATTATTAGTGATTTTGTGGTGGTGATAGTTATAAAAGGTTAAGAAATAATTGAACAATTATGGGGAAAACCTGTATTGTGAAAAGTTGTCCAAGTGGACGTAAACTAAAAACTTCAAAACATGGTTCGCCTCAACTTCTGTCTTTTTTGCGACCTACTGTATGTTGAGTAGTTTATTTTGACTTATTTATTTAATTTACGACACCCTGATTGAGAAATCGAATTAAAAATAATTCAATCCATGCAAAGTGTATGTTTATATATTATTTAACTCGAATCATGTTATTTCAAATTGTTTTATAATAATTTCAAATTAGATTTCTTAATCAGGATTTAACGCTTCTTTAATGTTTAATCAACACTTTTTTTATTTTGTATTATATTAAATTATATTTACAGACAACAGCAAGATTAGACAAGTGGCAAATGTGTTTGGGTATTAAATTAAAAGCAACTGATAATATTTGCCATCTTCATTTTAAAGAAGAACATATAAAATTGTATGACAAGTTTATGATTGACGGAGAGCTCAAGATTATTCCAGCAGTGAAAAAAATGCTAAAAAATGAAGCTTTTCCAACAATCGAGCATCAATTTATTCCAATACCAGCATATGAGCTCCAAGCAAGTATTATTGAACCACAAAAATCAACTTCATGCCACAATCACCGTGGAGACGACCAGCAGGATAGTATGCAAAACTATCCTGCTGGTCGTCTCCAAAAATCTGTATAATCCTAATAATGCTACATATTACAATGAACAAATGGAACAGGACTTGGAAGAATCTCTGTTGAGTCAGCAGTCCAATGATGATTTAAATAATAACGTAGCAAAAGAAAGAACTATACAACCAATAGAGAGTTTTAGAGATATCCTGAAATGTCCAATGCTACCATCTTTTTGGATGCATGTAGAGAAACCAGACGGACTAGAATTTCTGCGAATGGATCCATCAACCAAGGAAACAAGAAATTATATACGTCTAAATGAGGATTTATCAGTTACTGTAAGTATTTATTAATTAATGTATGGATAAAGTAATTAATTTTTTAGTTACAATAATCATTAATAGCAACTTAATTGCAGGTTATTTTTTCTAATGACGAAGAACTGTCGCTTTATGTAAAAATTAATTCTTTCAAAAATCTTTGTGAGTTCTTAAAATCTGTAGAAAGATGGCCATAATGCATTGGTACTCAAATAGACAGTAATAAGTAAGAATATTTTTTTACACATAAAACAAAGGAACTATAAAAAGTTTTACACATCTATAATACTTAAAAAAAAATACATAAATTTTAAGGCACTCAAAATTGAGTAAAGGTGTGATTATAAGTGGCGATGCTTACCAAAGAAATTAAAGAAATCCAAGATGTAAATCATGTCGTATTTTAAGGAAACGCTTACAAAGCCGTAAATCAACTTCAATTATTTTAGAGAAAACGACAGCTCTAAAACGGCGTGCTTCAAACCTTGTTAAACAAAACAAACGTCTAAAAAGAATGGTAAGTTTTTTTTTTATTTCATTGAAAACGTCTAATCTCTATGAAAATTGCAAAAATTTATCTTCAGGGTAATAAGGTATTGCAGGTACTTTCTTTCAAACATTTTATTTATCATTTTACATCCACATATCTTTTTGGAAAAATAGTGATGACATGTACATATGAGTTTTAAATTAAATCTTTTGGTAAATTATTCATAATGTATATATTAATTGTACATTAATTTTTTATTCACAACATTAACTGTTTGTACATAAAAATTGTACATTTAATCTGTTGTTCTAATATAAGTGATTTATACATTGTTCATTGTTGATTCGTTCAAATGAAATTACTTAGCTTTAGAAAATCATAATTATATATAACAGAACATAAATTTTGTACCATACCAACCACATATGAATAAAATTATTATACCAAATCTTTCTTCTTATTAAATAATGTAGATTAATTCATCAATAACATAGTTGATTGTTTTATAAATAAAATAATAACTTTAAATATTATAATTATATGTGAAAAAATGTAATTTTAAATTGTGGTTTTCGAAGTTAATGATGTTGCTAAGTGTGCAATATTATTAGAATAAGATTTATACTACTCATTTAAGAATTTTAATTTTTTCTTAATTCAGTTGAAGCCTCGAAAGATGATTGCCATTGCACTATAAATAATTAGGTTAATCAGTAATATAGATCCAATTGTTTTATCTACTCTGTAATATGGCACAATTTATTTTATGTTTTTGTTATTCCGCAATGTTAATATTTTATTTTTTCTTTACAGAAAAATGGGCTAAAAGAAAAAGTTTTTATGGCGAAGTCTAAGTGTGCTCAAAAATCACAGGCTGTACTACAAGAAGCTATTAAAAATATACCACAAGAATTTCAAACTGTTGTAATTTCCTGTTTCGAAGCTTCAAAGAAAAAAACACCAAAAGGACGACGATACACATTAAAATAGATTTATGAATGCTTGTTGATACGTTTAAAGAATCGAAATACGTATAGATTTTTGCGTAGTAGAAATATTTTACCGCTACCATCTTTAGAAATATTGAGTAAATTCATTCGAAAAATTAGTGGCTCTGCTTACGGATTTCAACCGGCTACTTTTCATAGTCTAAAAGAAAGATGCGAAGCAATGACAAAAGTAGAGAAACATGGAGTTATTTTGGTCGACGAAATGAAACTAAGTGAAGGCGTTTATTTTGATCAACATTCTATGAAATTTAGTGGTTTTGTAGTTCTTGGACAGCATACCCCGGAAGACTTGAAAAATAAGACAGCAGATCATGCCTTAGTTTTTAAGTTTGTACCCTTCAGAGGTAGATGGGTTCAAGCTTTAGGCTGCTTCCTTTCTAAGAATGCTTGCAAAAGCGAACCACTTCATAAGCTTCTTTTAGAATGTATTGTACTTGTGGAAAATAGTGGAATCTGCATTGATGCTGTAGTCATGGATGATGCATCGTGGAATAGAGGGGTTTGGAAAATTTTCGGTATTGACGACAAAAACATTAGCTGTGAACATCCTTATGATAGGTCACGACGATTGTGGATGATTTCGGATTTTAATCATTTATTAAAATGCTTCCGAACATCTACTTTGGATGACAATTTACAGGAATTCCAGGTATAATAAAAAGTAATGCTATATACAGTAAACAGAAGCACAGAAGATTATTATAAATAGTGTTATTGATGTTACAGACCCCTTATGGAATAGTCAAAAAGAAGCATTGGGAAGCTCTCTTAGAAGAGGAGAATTATCGTCAGCCCAATATGAAAATTGCCTACAAATTGACACCTGCCCATTTAAAACCTAAAGGCTTTCAGACAATGAATGTGCCTCTTGCAACACAAGTATGTACATTTTTTCAAGTATATTTTTTTTTGTATTGAATGAATAGACTAAAGACTATGATCGATTTTAGATCCAGACGCTTGTTTGCTTTTATTATATTATTTTTATTCACTTTATTTTAGGTGTTTGGTCACGAAGTATCAGTTGCAATGGCTCATTACCAATCTGTTTGCGACAAATTAAAAGATTCTACACCAACGCAAAAATTTATTGATGTTGTTTATAAATTAATAAAAGCTATGTCATCACGCGAGCCAAAAAAAGCTCTGTATGTGAAGTAAGATTGCTGTCAAAAACAAGTAAGGACATTTATTTAGTAATACATAACATTTAAATGTTTTACCAACTACTGAATTTTGTAGTATTTTCTGCATGACATTTGTTATCATTGTCAGTTCTATTAGATGCTGCATGTCATTTAAACTACAAATGTTCACAGAAACAACAGAAATTGTACAGGAGTAATATTTTTCTGTTTTTGGATCCATGCTTTGTTGAAGTTTTAAAGGCCTTACAACTAATTAGAATTATACTTTTCTAGGCAATTTTGGATTTCTTACAATTTCTTGAAGATTGGGAGAAAGTAGAAAAAAATACCTGTATCAAGGAGTACGTTACTAGGATTAAAAGTAACATTGCACGCAACACTACAAATATCGAAAATGTTATACATGGAATGTAATTATGAGTATTTAATGACAGCAACTTTGTCACAAGATCCTTTAGAGGTAATTATACAATATACAATTTTATATTCAATTATAATTGATTTCACTCATTTTATTTCTTTATAAACAATTATTTATTTGGAATTTCAGAGATTCTTTTCTGTAATGCGACATTCGTGTGGAGGAAACGACCACCCTGATCCAAAAATGTTTGCACAAGTGTATCGTTTGGCTTCTTGTTTTTCTCTCGTACGTCCTCCAAAAGGATGTAATGTATCAGGGAAAGACCTGCTAAAAACTTTATTAGGAGCTCGAGGAATTTTAACTTCTCCCAATAAAGACAAGGAAATATGGCTTCAAAATATTGATATTATGGTTGAAAGTTCTGAACCATTATTGGAAGGTTCTTTAATCGATGAAGACCACGATTACAATGAGGCTGTAACATGAAGCAAATACAAAGAGGAGACGTTGTAATTAAATTTCACTATGTAACAACGCGTGACAATTTGCGGGGTGAGGGGATGCAAAGCCCCGCCCACTACACTATCTACATCTACCGATAAATAGTAAAACTACTCGAATCTTTCCATATCGATGATGCAATGTAGCTTAGCTAACTTGACGGTAGATGGCGGCATGTCCACAAAATGTTATAAATTATAAAAATAATATTTTGGCGATTAAAATTTCTTTATGTCTGAGTGCAAAACAAATTTCAGCACCTTCGTATGATTATTTTATCATTACTGAGCTCTACGTACCTTTATATTTTTAGTTCACAGGACACAAAGTGTCGCCATCTAGTGTGGAATATATTTAATTATATTTGAAAGCCGACGCAAAGAGATTTTTCTAGAACTATTTTAATAAATTAGGTGTAAAATTACTTACAAATGAAACGTGATGCCATCCATAGCATTGGAGCGTCTATCTCATGAAGCAAATACATTGAGACACAGAAATTTTAATCGCCAAAATAATATTTTTATAGTTTTCATAATAATTTTGGGAACAGGCCGCCATCTATCGACAAGTAAACCTCATAAAAAATAACAAAAAGACAGGGCCGCAATTAGAATTCAATTATTTTACCCAGTAACCCAACATTCAATATTAAAATGAAGGAAATTGTACTTGGCTGATTTTTACGAAATGTTTAAGTTATATTTAAGTGACATTCTATATGCAAAGAATCATTTAAATACAATTTAAATGTTTATCATTTTGTGAAAGTCAACACAAAATGATAAACAACAAAAGTGTTTTTCACGCAGAAACGGCTGGACTATTATTTATGTGTGGGTTATACTACTTAATATCTCTGAGGGAGAACAAATAATAGACAAATTATTATAATTAATATAATTTTATTTACAAATCAATTAAAATATAAATATTTTATACCAAATTAGGCATCCGAATGCACTTTTTGAATGCCAATCTAAAAACATTAAATTGTATTTAAGTGATTCTTTGCATATAGAATGTCACTTAAATATAACTTAAACATTTCGTAAAAATCAGCATAAGTACAATTTCCTGCATTTAATATTAAAAGTTTGATTACTGGGAAAAATAATTGAATTCTAATTAGGGCCCTGTCTTTTTGTCATTTTTATGAGGTTTACTTGACGAGAATACGACCTGTTCTCAAAATGATTATAAACTATAAAAATAATATTTTGCGATTAAAATTTCTTTATGTCTGAATGCAAAACAAATTTCAGCACCTTTGTATGATTATTTTACCAATACTGAGCTCTACGGACCTTTATATTTTTAGTTCACATGACACAAAGTGTCGCCATCTAGTGTCGAATATATTTAAAGCCGATGCAAAGAGATTTTTCTAGAACTATTTTAATAAATTAGGTGTAAAATTATTTACAAATGAAATGTGATGCCATCCATAACATCAGAGCTTCTATCTGCGTAGTTTTTACACAATAAAACACAACACTTCATCCTTTTCTTCTTAATACTACGAAAATACACCGATTTGCGATTTTTTCAATACATAAGCGCACAGGACGAATGCTAACAGTATACTAACTAAAGCCACGCCCACTATGATGACGTCAGGACCTACTTAGAATCACAGTGCACAGTTGCTTATGCCGTCTCCCCTTTGTATTAGCTTCATGGGCTGTAACCAGCGATGCCGTTCAATCATACATTGCTGGTTACATAGTCCGCAAATTGCGAAAGACTACGAAGTGCGTGAATTGCTTACAAGCTTTACAAATGAAAGCGGGAGATGGTAGACAATTACAGAGAAATGATGTCATTAATAAAATGGATTTATATGGTGGACTCATATATGCAAGCAATGAATTATTTCATTTAACGAAACAATTAGAAAAGTGTGTTTTGAGAACTATTAGTAAAACTCTAACCAATGTTGACATTATAAGTCAAATATCGCGAGAGCTAAATAAAGAAGTTTAGCTAAGAGTAAGTTGCTTTCAACATGAAAAGAACTGACTGTTAAAATTATTTATTTTTATGTAGTGATGAGATCCTATTTTTTGGCTAAATCTGAAAGTAAACGCTATGAAGCTGCCAAAATTAAGACCAAAGCAAATAGGAAAAATGCCAAACTACTGTCATAACTACACATTAACTTGTTATTAATAAAATAATGTTTAACTATAACTATTGTTAAAGAAGTTTATTTATATAATTTCATATTATAAATCGTTGAATATCTGTTTAACCCGCTTGTTGATTTATTTTACATTTACACTGAAAAATGCCAACCTACTATCATAAGTACACAACTTGTTATTAATAAAGAATATTTAACTATAACTATTGTTATCAGTGATTGTTATATCATTTCTATTATGAATCGTTATAAGTATCTAATAATTGTATAATTTATCCATTATTATTTTTGTTTTATATTCTTATTTTTTAATTATCAAACATAGTCATTGTGTTGTTTATAAGAATTATCATAGATAATTTTCTCAGTTTATTTCTAATTTAGAATTTGAAATATTTACAAAGAATTAATTCACTCATCAGTAATATTTATAACAGCGTTTTACTTATTTTCATATTAAAAAATATTTGCATTGTATAATTCTTATACAATCAAACTGTTGTGCTAAGTTCAGTTTTGATAGGTAATAGGGATAGGCTACCACCATTGTGCGATATTATAAAAACATAAAAACGATTGCAATAATTATTGAATGCAATTCGTGTTGTGAGCACTAGTATAGCAAACAACAAGTAATCAATGTGTTATTACTCTTCCTGCGACTCCCGTAATATTATTGTTGAAAATGTAATCGTTTATTTATATAATTTAATAATATAAATCGTTGAATAACCGGCTTGTTGATTTATTTTGCATTTACACCTTATTTATTCCATAAGACTTGTTATTTATCTTTCAAGAAATAAATTTTTTAACAAGTTAAAATAATTTCAAATTTTACTTGTAATTCCCTCAAATTTTCCGCATTACAATTTCTGACTGAAAAAAATAGTTTAAACGTTTGTTAATTTGATTGTATGAAACGACGCTTTTTTAATTTTAAATTTATATTCCCTTTATGATTATAAATCATAATATCATATGTTGCTCCGACCATATATATTGTTTGAAAATTGCGCCAAAACCAAGTGGATTGGTCGGTCCTTGTTTATTTCTCCATCTTATTCTAATTACTTTTGGTGCTTTTTTTTAATTTATCCTATGCTACCGCAGCGCCACCCTTATTGGACGCGTTTTTACGGACACTTCATATAAAAAAATTTTTACAGAGTGGTCCTCCTTCTACTCTATACTCTAAACGTAGTGATTATATTCTCTTTGCTATACTCCATGCCCTTTACAGCCCTTATACTATAAAAAAAACCACAGATTACCGTAAAGAGAGAATTTTTTTTTGGAGTTTATGGCCTGGTATCTAGACCTTTAGGCCAAGTCTTAAGTATTTTTATTCGGTTTATTGTAATTTCCCCACTCCTTCATAGTATACTGCTTCACAATATGTTGATGCGTCACATTGTGCAGTTCTTGGGAGATTTTGGCGGCAACTTGATCCAGCAGACAGCTGATAGTTGGCGATGGTATCTAAAGGTGCCTATGCAAACAAACAGCTTATCTTGAGAATCCATCACCATCAGAGCACTTGTTTCACTGTTTCCACTAATAGTTCACATGCGTAGACACTTAATACACAAAATCGCAACACTTTTACATATCAAAGTCCACTTCAAACCATTATTTAAACAATAATACAGGAGCAGCAAACCACCGCCGGTCAATTTCCCGCCAAAACTCGTAAAGAGAGAATGAACTACTTGTACCATAGATACAAGAAAAATAGAGGATAAGCAGTAAATTGCATACAGATATATTTTTTGGTTATACAAATATCATGCAAACATGAACCTTGCCTACAAAAATATATCTGTCTCATTAAGTACATATCTTAGACTTCAATTTTCTGTTAACAGTTTTCATAATGTCACTAAGCTCCACCTTGAAGCATGACGCCATTTTAGGATGACCGGATGACGTTCATTTGTGGATTTGTGGTAGTTCGTCTGTCATCTAAGCCTTGTTCGGAGTTATTTTGCAGTGTTATAGTGAATTTTGACTTTTTTGGAGCTTTTTTGTTCATTAGTAAAGGATAATTGAGCAAAAACAACATGACAAAGTGTTGCATCAATGGATGTAATTCAAATTCTTGTAAAAATGAAGGATTGTCATTTTTCAGGTTAGTTGTAATTTTTTTCCATAATTGTATATTTTTTCGTGTGAATTGCGTTTCGTGTTCATGTTATGGGTTCTAAATCGTGTTTCCCGCTATTATATAGAATTTCCAATGACTATTATCATGTAAATTTAAACAAGTAAACATTTTGATTGTTTACATTTTTACATAGTGTTGCCCTTACGTGCTGTCATGTTTTGAAATTATCGCTATAAATTTTAACAATAATATTAATGTAGTCCTATGATCAAATAACGTTTTAGATACGTAAACTGTATATTTAATCAAACGATTGATTGAGAGCCTTTCATTTAAGAACAGAACTTGAAAATAGTGTAAATAGTAAATTTTCTATAGTAGTTATTTCATCAAAAGATTTGATGATGTTAAGATTATTTTTGATTGGTACTTAAGGATGCATAATATTTATTTTAGGTTGCCAAAAAATGAAGGCCTTCAAAACTTGTGGATTGATAATATAGGCCAGGTAAACATAAAACCTGCAGTAGTAAGAAGAATATGCTCCTTGCATTTTGAAAATGAATGTATAAATAGAACGCTGGATGTAGTTCGGCTTAAGGGTGATTTGGTTCATGTATTATCTCGTCACGAATAAATGATTTTAATCAGTATACATTATTGTTATTTTATTTATTTTTAATCCTTACTCTCTCGTTTACCTCCAGTATCCACCACTAATTACGCTACTGGTGGAAGTCATTACAACTTGCAGGTTGTAAACACTATAAAATTGATAATTTTTGGTGTTACAAAAATGGGATATAATGAGAAATGAGTATGGAAGTGGAAGTCTGAAGTGGCGCAGCCACCCCTATTGATCGAAATGTTGCATGGAAATTGGTTGTCATATGGTATGAACATGGAATGCTGAAGATTGATTAATACGTTAGGATAGTTAAATGATTAATGGATTGTGTGAAAGGTGGTATGGTTAGAAAGGGGCTGCTCAACTCGATTAGATTACTGAGATAAATAAATAAATAATCTTTATTATCAAAAAAAAGAGATGACGGCTACTAACTATGTATGAAAGAACACATGCTCCACAAACTTTAAATAAATCAAGATAAAGGTCAGTCTACTGCACGTTCATGGTGACTTGAACTGGTAACCGACCATTACCACGAAAGAAAGGTGTTGTCGAATCTTTATGGCGGCTTGGAAGTTAGGAGCGAGCGCTAGTCCATGCAGATATAGTTGAAAGAAAACTTGATGGTGTCTCAGGTTACAGTACGTAAAGCGAAGCGTGAAGGTACAGGACTAGCGCTCGCAATTAACTTCCCAGCCGCTATAAAGTCTATATATATGATATAATTCACGCAACCTGGACGCATACTGTTGGGGCTGGTTCGATGTGGTGCAGGACAAAACCACTGGGAAAAACTTAGGGGAGACTTCTGCCTAGTGGGACAGCATGGGCTGGACAAAAAAATCATATGAAGCCTAATACATTGCCTATAGTGGTAGTATCGTTTATCTCTGCAGAGGAAAAAAATGCATGCGTCAACCCAGGGACATACGGATGGAGTGCTTATGTGCAGTTTGCCGTCGTTACGAAAAAACGTTAGCTCGTTGCACGAACTCAGTATAATATTCTGGTGCACGTCGTATACGTGTTCTGAAAAGAAAGGAGTTAAAGCTCCAATCAAGTGCTCTTTCCTTGGTATCTTCGCTCACTTTTGACTGTTGCTTCACCATATCTTAAAGCAATTACAGTTTCAAAACTTTCCTATTCTGAGTTGAACGTAAGATTTATTTATTTATCATCTCAATACAACTTTTATTACAGGATTAACGCAATGCAATAGTGTAGTGATCTAATGTTTGTTTATTTAATATATACTTATGAGATGGACAATACGTCATAATTTATATAGCATCGATACTGAAAATATCGCCAAAATCAACGCTATATCTTGTGGGTGGAGTCGTCGCCATATTTGAGAAACACTTGACTTCAGATCACGTGACCAAATGCCACATCCCTACATATCCCCTATTTTTCTAATATCTATGACTTGTACACAGAATACTTTACTCCTAGCGGAGAGACTTGTACATACTCCCTCTACGCAGATTACATGGAAATATATGTACTTCGATTACAAACCATTTTTTAATAAAGATTGTTGGCTTGGATGCTTGTTCTTTAAGCGATCACAAGCAAACTAAAAACACTCCACAGATTAATAAATATAGTATGTAGTATGCGTAGATACACGAATAACGAGATATTAGATAAAGCGTCGCCTAAGCTTTTGAGATAGAAATAGACAGTAGGTACTTTCTACTTTCTCTGCGTTACAAGATATTGTTCCATTTCCCCCGTTATAGGTTTATATATATATATATATATATATATATATATATATATATATATATATATATAAACATATAACCTATAACGTAATATTATATATGTGTGTATATATATATATATATAATATTTAACAATAACCCTGTGGTTCCCGTTAAGTGCGTTATCAGAATCAGTATTCAAACGCATAGAAATAACTTTAAATTAAATAATATTTGTAAATTGTATGTGGACCTCTGCATGGAATGATAACGCGCCGAAGCAGCGGACGGCGGCAGCATACATCAATCGCGCGCACGCGTCTTAACTACACTAACCGCATCAAAGTCTTGAACTCGTCACATCACTCAGCTGTTATTACTTTAGTAATCGATTGTCACAAAATGTTACTTCGACTGATTGTAATAATTATGCACTAACCCTAATTCATCACTATAATATCTACTTTACGACCACCTTTTATCTCGATGCACTTGTGACACCGGCTTATATTAATATTATAATGTCTGAACACACGCGTTGCAGAACAAATATTTCAGGCTTTATTTTTGCAAAGGCTGTGACTATTCCGCCCCGGTATCGAATGTTTTTTGAAATACTGCTTAATCGTACCACAGAAATAAAAATCCAAAGGTGTGTGATCAGGTGATCGCACCAGCCAGTTGACCCGTCCACCACGGTCAATCCATTTTTCACCGAATTTTCCAAGACAAATATATTAAAATATTCCTTGTTTGAGCAATTATTTATTCTGTGGTTTGAAAAAATATCGGATACAAATCACTCACGGCTGTTACTAAGGCCGGCCACATACATACGGAATTCCGTTTCGAGATTCCGTTTCGATATTCCGATTCGGAATCCCGAACGCAGCAAGTCCATATAAAATCTATGACCCGCCACACACGTACGGTAGTTTTCCGTTCGATATTTTGCGGGCAAAACGGGATTCCGTTTGTGTGTGGCCGACCGTTCGGAATTCCGAAACGGAATATCGAAACGGAATTCCGTATGTATGTGGCGGGCCTTAATTACACAATGTAAAAAGGAGATCCGTCCGGAAGTAATTTACGCAGCTAGTTAATTTCATCTGAGACAAAACGTTTAACAGCCAGCGCTCGCGCACTACTGGTTGGTGGTTGATGCTTCAGAATATTCGACTTATGCCGCCAATGGCAAAGCGACTGTAGCCATCAACATAATATTGATATTTTATGAATCAACAAATTTTTTGTGATTTTTGGAGTACTTTTTTAAATATTTTGTAAAATCAACTAATTATTTTTGAATATTTTCAACGCCTTAAAAGCATGTAAAGAAAATACAAAAACCTTAATTAACATAAACTTTTTATATCAATCGTTGATAAACAACCCGTAGGTATTTTTATATCATTTCTTGACTACTGATTTGTTAATTAACTACTAAATATGTGGTATCTCAAAGGCCGGCAACGCATCTGCAATTCCCTCCCTGGTGTTGCAGTTGTTCATGGGCGGCGGTAGTCACTTACCATCAGGTGATCCGCATGCTCGTCTGCCTCCTCTCCTATAAAAAAAAGGCAGAAAAAATACGGGATGAAAATAATTCAGTCGGCATATACTGGACGCTACCTATGTGCGTGTAAATTTTAGGGTTTTTCCTAAAGCAAAGTCCTACGACGACGAGCAGGTAATCTCTTTGAATGCTTCTTTTCTAGTAAAGAGGGTCTCCGGTTCTTTAAACTCAACATACGAAACATAGCAGTGTTAAGCTGCTATTTTACGCTGGTATTCTGTGAGAGCGTGGTCCTTCCCCGGTCGAGCCGACCCATTCGTGCTACAACTATACTACTAATATAGCTGCAACATAGCTCTACCCCATATACGTACATAAGTATTCAATAACAATACGTATTGGCGGTGAAAGAATATCTACTACCATCCCCTGGGTGTGGAAAAAGGCGGGAGAGTGAGGAGAGAGAGAGTGAGAGTGACCAAAAGACGTTCTAACAACAACTAGATCTGAAGTAAAATACTACGGTTGCCAACCCACCTGCCAAAAGTAGAAACTATGGCTGATATAGCCCCCTTATGAGGTTAAATGTGGGGACAGACTTTAATAGATTGTAATGAACTAATGAACAACGCATATTTGATCTCAACATAATATCTACCTAATTTCGGAAACTTAGAATTCGTCAAAATATCGTCGTCTACGTAGCGGGAATATGGATTTCGTAAAATGATTTTTGTAAGATATTATAAAATATAAAATTAATAATTTGATAAGAACATTTTAAATATTATTAGGTATTCACGAAGAGAAATGGATTTTTCATAAACTGCAAGCGCGTTATTAAAAACTCTTTTCATTGTTATTTCTATTATTTATAAATTAATAATTACTTTGTTATATACTAGATAGGTACCTATAACGATTTACACAAAAACGTTGAGGATGCTTGCGTCGCGCAGCGGCTCGCTTTGTGGCGGCCGTGTCAGTGACCTTACAGCTGACGTAGGTAATATGGCGGCACGTGTCGGTAAGTTTAGAAGCAAATAACATTTTTACAAATATTAAATTTAGTAAGATATCTGATTAGAAACTAAAATCCCATTTAAAGCAACCAAAAAAATATATTTTAATATCATAGTTTCTATGCCTATACGTCCATGAAGCGACCAACGGGGTTTTTGTTATACACTGTAATATAATATATACATGATATATATATGTATATATATAATCAATACAAAATTATATATGATTATATATATATATATATATATATATATATATATATATATATATATATATATATATATATATATATATATATATATATGTATATATATAATCAATACAAAATTATATATGATTATATATATATATATATATATATATATATATATGTATATAATAATTTTGTAGTACAAAAGACGGTTCTGAGCCACCTCACGCGATTTCTTGCATGCCTTACCAAGTCAGTGGCTTGTGTGCGGCAAGTGGCAGAGTACAAGAGAATCTATTCACGGAATGACACTACCTTGCGTCGTAAGAAATAATACAACAGACGGGAAAATAATAATAACTATGGCAAAAGTCATCTTATGTACCCAATAATTAAGGTGGTAAATGTTTCAGGTAATATACGTTGTAAACTGTCAACAAAAGGTTTGTTTTTGTAATATGTTTGTATTTAAGCTAATAAACGAATGTTTTATATAATTCTATTTAAATTTACCATATAGTGGCAGTGTATCCTACTACCTCACACCATCAGACATAGGAAAACAACAAAAAAGATAAACAGCAGCATTTTTGTGATAACAGCAAAATAATAATAAAAACAGTGGTTACCAACCCGCTAGCCAAGATTGCCGACCATGATAAATATCCCTCTCCAGGCAATCTATGGGGGAGGCCGATATACACCAGTGGCCTTTTGATAGGCTGTAAATATGAAGATATTCTATTTAAATACAAATAATTGATATTTAAAAAGAAAAAAGTAATAAATTTTGCGCCCCTGAACGATATACAACGTGACCGCTACAATGGTGACTTTAATTTACCTCACGGAGTGCTAGTGTCCATTAATCATATTAATTTTGATAGGTTAAAATAACTCTTAAATTGACAATTTTTTTTTTCAAACAAACTTAATAATAAAAAAGTAACTAAAATTGGGATCAGGCTTGCAAAAATTCATTCATAAAAGTACTTACCTAGCTAGCTTACGTTAACTCGGAGTGGCAACAAAAAAAGATACAAAGTACATACGACTTTACAAACTAGTTGTGTCCCGCAGCTTCACCTAGTTCTTAGTGATGGAAATAAATACTTGTGCTTGTGCAGATTGGTTAGGTTTTATATACTACCTAATTTTACTCTAATTCTCATCCTTAAATATAATTCAATTGAAAATCGTGATAAATTAAAAAAACGCACGAGAAATTAGAATAATGTTCAATAAATATTATTAACAATTTAAGCGTAACTACCAGTGACCGCTACTAACTACGTAGTACGCATGGATTATTGCGTAATGCGTATGCATAGACTTAATATATAAGTGTGCCCTCTAGTGAGATTAAAATAAGTCTAGCCTAGCGCTTCAGAATGCAGATGGAAGCACATAGAGCGTATAATTTTGTTCGTAAAATAATGTTCTAAGTTGCATGCCCATGGTGCCAATGCTTATGGGATTCTGGGATATATATAATCTGTATGGAGTGTAGAGTAGAAGGAGAACCATCTTATAATGGGCGAAAGTTGAAAAAGTGTCCTACTATTTACTGAAAACAGAGGTTCCAAAACATACCACAATAGCGCTGGCGTCTGAAAAACTACGATATGAATATAGCTGTTGTAGACGGAGTGAAGTCAGCTGAATTCAAATATTTGAAAAATTTCATGACTAGAGTAGTTAGTAAAATACCAGTAAACAAATCCTCAACTATTTACGTAGTACAAAACCAAGCGGATTGGTCAGTCCTTGTTTATTTCTCCATCTTATTCTAATTAATTTTGGTGCTTTTTTTAAATTTATCCTATGCTACTGCAGCGCCACCCTTATTGGACGCGTTTTTAGAGACACTTTTAATATATATATATATATATATATATATATATATATATAATGATTTCTAATATTTACGCGAACACTACACATTGAATAAAACTATTTTTACGGATTTTATCGCGTTTAATTAACTTATTTTATATTTCCGACGTTTCGGTTGCTTTCCAGCAACCGTGGTCACGGGGGACTAAGGTGATTGACGTCCCGATGTCAAAGTTAACCCGGAGTACCTTCAGCTTTTTAATTATTAATTTTGGTCCGATCTACGCAGAATGAACTAACTGTGTCTTGAAGTCTTGCAGTGGTATGCTTGGGTTTAGTTTTAATTTTATGAATTACAGGATCCCAAGCAGGTGGTAGTACCCAGCCTCCCTCTCTATTGAAATTAGGATGTTTTTTAATTTCAATAGCCTCACGTATCATCCTTGGCAGGAATCGATGTTCTTTTGCGAGGACTTGTGGTTTATCAAATCTAATGTAATGGCGGGGGCCGTCTAAGATATGATCACAAACTGCAGACTTCCCGGAACGTTGGTGCTTCACGTCAGCTATGTGTTCTTTTACGCGGGTTTTTATTGATCGTTTTGTTTGCCCTATATATGAGAGACCACACTCACAATCAAGCTTGTATACTCCTGCATCTTGTAGAGGAATATTGCACTTGACGGATGGTAAGAACTGACTAATCTTCTTCGGCGGCTTGAAGAATGTTCTAATAGAAGCTCGCTTCAAGATGTAGCCAATCTTGTCTGTGACACCTCTGACATATGGTAGTACAGCAGGCACACGCTCGACTGTGGCCGGCTTCACTCGGTCACTGTGACGTAGGCGCGGAACCCGAAGCTTGTTGTCGTGCAGAACCTGCTTGACGTGCTGAAGCTCGGCGGCCAGGTGTTTGCTGTCACAGATCCCTCGTGCTCTCTGCAACAAAGATTTGCCCACGGTAGCTAACTGTGAAGGGTGATGGTGGGATTCACCGTTTAAGTATCGGTTTGTATGGGTCTTTTTTCTATACACAGTGTGACCTACGGTGTTATTAGGATTTCGAATGACTAACACATCTAGGAAAGCTAAAGAATTATTTGCCTCTAACTCCATAGTAAATTGAATTTTAGAGTTTATGGAATTAAGATGTTCTAAAAATGCAGTTACTTTGTCTGATGGTAAAATTGTGAAAGTATCGTCTACGTACCGCTTGTAGAAACTTGGAGTTACTGGTGCAGTAAGCAGGGCTTTCTCCTCAAAGTCCTCCATGAAAATATCGGCGACAATGGGAGATACCGGTGAGCCCATCGCAACACCATCTACTTGCTTGTAAAACTGTTCCTTCCACAATAGGTAGCCAGATGTAAGGCAATGTCTGAGTAATACTGCATATTCTGCTGGCATGTTGTTTTCCTCCAGTTTCCTAGTTATAATTGAGATGCAGTCTTCAACAGGTAGGCATGTAAATAGAGACTGAACATCAAAACTGACCATAGTTTCATTGTCAGTAAGACATAAGTCTTTTATCTCACTGACAAAATGGTATGAATCCTTAGTGTGTGCTCTTGTATGTCCTCTGAGTGGTGATAGTACTTTTGCTAAGTGTTGAGCCAATCTGTAAGTTGGCGAATCGAATCGTTGGAAAATCGAAAAAAAAAAAAAAACACAAAAAAAAAAAAAAAAAAATACACAAACCGAACGCTCCATTACGTCCAATAGTGAGTCAGATCGATTCGCCAACTTACAGATTGGCTCAACACTTAGCAAAAGTACTATCACCACTCAGAGGACATACAAGAGCACACACTAAGGATTCATACCATTTTGTCAGTGAGATAAAAGACTTATGTCTTACTGACAATGAAACTATGGTCAGTTTTGATGTTCAGTCTCTATTTACATGCCTACCTGTTGAAGACTGCATCTCAATTATAACTAGGAAACTGGAGGAAAACAACATGCCAGCAGAATATGCAGTATTACTCAGACATTGCCTTACATCTGGCTACCTATTGTGGAAGGAACAGTTTTACAAGCAAGTAGATGGTGTTGCGATGGGCTCACCGGTATCTCCCATTGTCGCCGATATTTTCATGGAGGACTTTGAGGAGAAAGCCCTGCTTACTGCACCAGTAACTCCAAGTTTCTACAAGCGGTACGTAGACGATACTTTCACAATTTTACCATCAGACAAAGTAACTGCATTTTTAGAACATCTTAATTCCATAAACTCTAAAATTCAATTTACTATGGAGTTAGAGGCAAATAATTCTTTAGCTTTCCTAGATGTGTTAGTCATTCGAAATCCTAATAACACCGTAGGTCACACTGTGTATAGAAAAAAGACCCATACAAACCGATACTTAAACGGTGAATCCCACCATCACCCTTCACAGTTAGCTACCGTGGGCAAATCTTTGTTGCAGAGAGCACGAGGGATCTGTGACAGCAAACACCTGGCCGCCGAGCTTCAGCACGTCAAGCAGGTTCTGCACGACAACAAGCTTCGGGTTCCGCGCCTACGTCACAGTGACCGAGTGAAGCCGGCCACAGTCGAGCGTGTGCCTGCTGTACTACCATATGTCAGAGGTGTCACAGACAAGATTGGCTACATCTTGAAGCGAGCTTCTATTAGAACATTCTTCAAGCCGCCGAAGAAGATTAGTCAGTTCTTACCATCCGTCAAGTGCAATATTCCTCTACAAGATGCAGGAGTATACAAGCTTGATTGTGAGTGTGGTCTCTCATATATAGGGCAAACAAAACGATCAATAAAAACCCGCGTAAAAGAACACATAGCTGACGTGAAGCACCAACGTTCCGGGAAGTCTGCAGTTTGTGATCATATCTTAGACGGCCCCCGCCATTACATTAGATTTGATAAACCACAAGTCCTCGCAAAAGAACATCGATTCCTGCCAAGGATGATACGTGAGGCTATTGAAATTAAAAAACATCCTAATTTCAATAGAGAGGGAGGCTGGGTACTACCACCTGCTTGGGATCCTGTAATTCATAAAATTAAAACTAAACCCAAGCATACCACTGCAAGACTTCAAGACACAGTTAGTTCATTCTGCGTAGATCGGACCAAAATTAATAATTAAAAAGCTGAAGGTACTCCGGGTTAACTTTGACATCGGGACGTCAATCACCTTAGTCCCCCGTGACCACGTGAAACGTCGGAAATATAAAATAAGTTAATTAAACGCGATAAAATCCGTAAAAATAGTTTTATTCAATATATATATATATATATATATATATATATATATATATATATATATATATATATATATATATATATATATATATATATAGATGGTCCTCCTTCTCTCTACACTCCATAATAATCTGGTTCTGTGGCCGATGCCACTCGCAGTCCTGTCAAATGTCAAAAAAATCCGTTTCACTCATGCGCACTCAATGACATACTGCATGATTAATTTATTTAATTTTTATGTTATTGTTACGAGCTTGGGGTCCGAGACAATTAAAAACTGCCGATTGAATTACCAAAATTGACACTTTAATTACACAACACTAATTACAATCTAAAACCACACTAATAATAAAACACAATCACTTTAGTTCGCAGTTATTTCGCTTCGAAGTATTCTCTTGTATCGCCAATTCAACACTGCCTTCGTCGTGGTCTATACCGGCCTTATATAGGGCCTCAGATAGTTTCCAGAACCTTCTACTGTAGCGACATCTAGAATGTTCGAGTAAATATTGGTCCCGAAATTCTTGACTCTCCTAGTTCTGCTACTCGACACTAGAGGGCGCTAGTGTAACCAGTGTTGCCATGTACAAGACATTAATAGTGGCGCGCAACACTGCCCCCTCCTAAGACATGCACGTCCCGAGCATTATTAGCCCCATAATAACGCGCCAGTCAATCCTCATGGACAATCTTAAGAGTACCTCTTCTAACATCAGTCAGCACCCGCCAGTTTCCCTGCTGCTGCTGGACGGTGCTGTTAGCCACACTACCCTCTCTAGATCGATCACCTTTTTCTACAGTTCGCTTAGGGCAGCTGGATCGAAGATGGCCCCCTTTCCCACAGCCGTAGCACCTAGGGCTGTAGCCGTTATTGCGGTCCCGAACTGTATGGGCAAAAAAGTTGACAATGAATAAAAAAATATTATGAAACCAGAAAGAGTATTAAAGCCAAGATAAGATGTACTTGTAAAGAAAAAACCAATAGTGTTATTCAATGTCATCTGATTTCTGAAGACGATAGAAGAAAGCTGTTCGATAAATTCTGGGATATGACTTGGGATGAAAAACACGTGTACACAGAACATTTTGTAAAAGTCATTCATACTAACAGGCAGAGAGACAGAAAAAATCCCGTGGAGTTAAAACGAGTGAACACTTTTATTATTTAAAGAAACGTGAAGATACTATAAGGGTCTGCAAAACCTTGTTCCCGAATACTTTCTCTATAAGAAAATCATGTGTTTGGGAATGGAAGACACGATCCAAAAAAACACTGATGAGCAAGCAACTACGAGTAAAAATACACTGCCTGTAAAGAAATCCTTTTGACAAAAAGCTCGTCGAAATGCAGAACTTTTTAAACGAGTTGCCAAAAATATCTTCGCATTACTGTAGACAAAGAACAACATAGTCCTACCTACAGCCCGCTATCAAGTCAAAGCGACAACTGTACGACCTTTACAAAAGCTACTGCAGCGAAAAAAATGTTAAGCCTTTGTCGACTACCACATTTTCAAATACATTAACCGTCTAAAAAATATCAATATTCAAACCAAAGAAAGACCAATATGTCATTTGCAATGGATACAAGTTAGGAAAAACTAGCAAGGATGGTTATGACGAGCTTGCGAGTAAAAAATGAGCAGAGAAAGAATAAAATAAAAAAGAAAGAGAATTTGTGATTACGGCAGATCTACAAGCGGTGCTTTTAGCACCAGGATAGGCATCTGTTACTCTTGCTACCTGCGTGAAATAATTGCCTACAATCGCAAGGCGTCCACGGGGCATAACGCAGTCCGCGCTAGCGCATCCTAGGCGATTGAATGATTTTTTTTTATGGATATAGGGTGACAAACGAGCACACAGTCCACCTGATGATAAGTGGTTACTGAGGCCCATAGACATCTACATCTATCCTCGTTTGCGAATCAAAATGCAGATGTGTTGTCAGCCTTGAGGACTAAGATGGAATGCCTCTTTTCAAGTAAAAAGTGTCTCCGGTTCTCTACACTCACCATACGAAACACAACAGCATTAAGCTGCTATTTTACGCTGTAATTCAGAATGTTAAAGTTTTCTAATGCTATACATCTCAAAAATTTTTTCAACGATTCTGTCTGATATCCTATCATTACATTTTTGACGGCAGCTTTTAGGACCACGGCAGGATGTATTTTCCCATTTCTACTGGGGTACTCCATACCTCTATTCATTTTGTATTATCTCTGGCTATCCTTCCATCCTTACTTAAATTACTTCCTTAAGCAACCCTTGTCCTTTTTAATTTTTGAACTTCGCTTGCGTCCATTGCTTAGCCGATTAGGAGTACTTACTGCAGAATCGGTATTTTCTATATAAGACCAATCACTGGTGTGATTATCAGGTACAGTAAAACTAAAATTTATGTAACTATTTGTACAAGAAAACGAAATTGCTGGTGAAGGTATGGGGCTATAATGCTCAGTTAGTCTTAAGTCCATTTACAGGTATCTCGGTAGATGAGAATTCTCTTGAATTTTCTATTGTTAATGGCGAATAGACTGGCTTAGGTGATGTTTCAATATTACTGTCAGGAAACTGTGGAGGCTTTGGATGGAAAAAAATCTAGAATACGTTCACTATCTACGTAATCGATATTTGACAGTTCATCCTTTGTAAAGTAAGTAGCATATGGCAAAGGTGACTCTGAAAATAAAGTAAATATGCTTTTTGTATCATGCCATTGATAAGGCAAATTATGGCAGCACTGACTGACGGTCAGACGACAGTTTAAAATTAATCTCTTTACTACTAAAAATTAAAATACTAAGTTTTTTTTTTATAGGAGAGGGGGCAAACGAGCATGCGGCTCACCTGATGGTAAGTGACTACCGCCGCCCATGAACAACCGCAACACCAGGGGAATTGCAGATGCGTTGCCGGCCTTTTAAAAAGGAATAGGCTCTTTTCTTGATGGTCTCTAAGTCGTATCGGTCCGGAAAAATCGCTGGTGGTAAACTATTCCACAAGGAAGTTGTGCGAGGAAGAAAACATCTTCTAAATCGCACAGTGGTGGACCGCCAATCATCCAGATGGTGTGGATGGTATCGGGAGTTCTGCCGCGATGTGCGTTCGTGAAATTTGGCGGCTGGGATTAATCCGAACAATTCCTCAGAGCACTCCCCATGGTAAATGCGAAAGAAAATGCTAAGAGATGCAACATCTCTTCGCAGTGCCAATGAGTCGAGCCGATCGGAAAGGACTCGGTCGTCGACGATTCGAGCCGCTCTGCGCTGGATGCGGTCAAGTGGAAGAAGCTGGCACTGGGGAGCCCCAGCCCAGAGATGGGAACAGTATTCCATGTGAGGCCGAACCTGCGCCTTGTAAAGTTGCAGGCGTTGAGCCGGCATGAAATACTGTCCCGCTCTGCTGAGCACGCCAAGCTTTTTAGAGGCCAATTTGGCCTTCTCTTCCAAGTGACCACGAAACTGCACGCTACTCGATATGTCGACTCCGAGGATTCCGATACTGGCTGAGGCAACAAGGGGAGTACCTTGAAACTGAGGAGATACGACAAAGGGGTTCTTTTTAGCGGTAAACGCGCAAACTTGTGTCTTCTGAGGATTAAACTGGACTATATTTAGTCGCCCCCAATCCGAGACTTTGTCCAGCAAAGACTCGACTTCAGACACAAGTTTGTTCCGGTACTCGGTGACGTTTTCCCGAGAAATATTGGCACGGCCGGTGTATAGAGCATCACCAGTGCTGTCATCCGCATAGCAATGAATGCTACCAATTAGCAACATATCATTGATATGCAGAAGAAACAGCGTTGGTGATAGCACGCAGCCTTGTGGAACACCAGCGTTAATAGGCTTGTAGTCAGAGCATGCACCGTCTACAACGACCTTGATGCTCCGATCTGCAAGAAAGCTGGTGATTCAATTGCATAATTTCTCGGGAAGCCCATAGGAAGGGAGCTTCGAAAGAAGCGCTTTGTGCCAAACCCGATCGAAGGCCTTCGCAATGTCCAGACTAACGGCCAACGCCTCCCCCTTGGACTCTACTGCCTCCGCCCATCTATGGGTCAGGTAGACCAGAAGATCACCAGCTGATCGACCCCGACGAAAACCGTATTGGCGGTCACTAATCAGCTGGTGATCCTCAAGGTACCGGATGAGCTGGCAGTTAATAATGGATTCCATTATTTTGGAGAACAAGGGGGTGATGGCGATAGGCCTGTAGTTGGACGGGTCTGAGCGGTCGCCTTTTTTAGGGATCGGGTGGACAAAAGCTGTCTTCCATGATTTCGGGACTACGCCTAGGGAGTAGGAGTACCGGAAAAGACGCGTTAGAACCGGTGCCAACTCCGGAGCACACGTCCTCAGCACAATTGGGGGGATTCCGTCAGGCCCACTCGACTTGTGGATGTCAAGGGAGAGGAGTGCTCTGCGAACCGAGCGCTGTGAGAATCGCACATCCGGCATGGAGCACTCACACCGCGGGATGGTCGGCGGTGTGTTCCCCCCGTCATCAACAGTCGAGTTGGACGCAAAAAGGGAGCCTAAAAGGTCGGCCTTCTCTTTTGCGTCGTGGGCCAGTGAGTCGTCCTCCCTGTGCAGAGTTGGTAGTGATGGCTTACAGAAATTCCCTTGGACAGCCTTGGCGAGAGACCAGAATGCACGGGTTCCCGAAGGAAGGCGAACTAGTTTCTCGCCAATTCTGCCTATGTGCTCTGACTTTGCCTTGGCAATAACTCTTTTGAAGGACCTGGAGGCGAAGTTATACTTCTTTTTGAGTGTGCTGGCGTTTACATTCCGAGTCACTGAAGCCGCAGCCCAGGCTTGATAACACTCCTGCTTACTGCGTAATGCAGTCTTACAGGAGCGACCAAACCAAGGCTGAGATCTGCCTCCGATGGGTACCACAGATGATGGAATAAATAGTTCTATTCCCTGTAGCACCACAGACACCAGAGACAGAGTCAGCAACAGCGCTGGGATCATCCGGCGAGAAGCAAACCCGCCCCCATGGGTAGGAAGCAAAGAAAGACCGCATTCCGTCCCAATCCGCCGACCTGTAATGCCAAACACGGCGGCAACCTGCAGAACGCAACCGCGAGGGGAGCGTGAGTGGCACCACACTCCGGATCAGACAATGGTCCGAAAAGCCAAGAGGGGCATCGACGGAAACCTGATATTTGTCCGGATGAGAGGTCAGCAGAAGGTCCAACAGGGAAGGTGTATGATCCTCAACATCTGGAATCCGCGTAGGCGATGTAACCAGTTGTGTCAGACCATATGCCAAGGCAAAGTCATAAACAGATCTCCCCGCATGATCGGTTAAACGTGAACCGAGCCATTCGGCGTGGTGGGCGTTAAAATCGCCAAGGATCACGATCTCTGCGGATGGGACCTGTTGTAGCAAGGAATCTGTAGCCATTTGGACGTGGTCGATGAGTCGGTCTGTTTCGGCATTACCGCTATGGGACCTATAGAGGCACGCGTAGACGCGCGGATGGTCGTCGCTGTCTACGCGTAGCCAAAGGATGGACAGGTCCGAACCTTCAAGACTGCCGAGGCGTCGAGAACAGATGTCCTCTCTGACATACACGCAAACTCCAGCCCGAGGCACAAAGGAGTGCTCCAATTTGTACCCCGGGTAGGAGAGATACGAAGTATCAGCCGGAGAGGACACCTGCGTCTCGGTCAGAAAGAGTAAGGCCGGCTTCGCCGTCTCGAGATGGTAGTGGACGGCGTTTAGGTTCGAGTGAAGTCCCCTGATGTTGCAGAAATTCATGGATAGCGTGGCAGGGGTCGCCTTGGTCTTGTTGCTCAGTTTGCCCCGAGCAGTTATTGTGTTGAGCGGAATTTTGCCCCCCCCCCCCCCCCCCCCCCAGAATACGCGGGGCAGCCTGAGCACCCACGCTCAGGAGTGGAATAGCATGGTCGTGGATGCTCAGCGAGGGATTCTCCAGGGGTACTGGTACCCTCCTGGGGTAGTTTATGACGTAATTCCGCTACCATGTTGATGGGGGGGGCGGGGAATTGGGCCTCCGGTCACCTGCACTCACTCACCAGACGAAACGCGGAAGCAGAGCTTCCACTTCACGCCGGTATTCTGTGAGGTCGTGGTACTAACCCGGCTCGAGCCGGCCCACACGTGCAACAGCAAAAGCTGCTGCAAGGCTCTACCACCGTTATAAGTCACGTGTAATATTACTGTAAACTATCACGACGTATACTGGTCTATCTCAAATTAACCCTGTATAGAATGTACAGAACTATTAATAATTTACAATCTAAAATAATGTGATTATTTACTGTCATAATTATAATTTAATGTAATGAAAAACTTAAACTGTTTACCATTTGTATGAAAAGATTCCACTGTATTTTAAAAACTTTCGTGAATACCTATAATTTAATTTGAGTGTATAAAATCTACTAAGTTAATCATAAGTTTTGCTCTAACATTTTGCAGTGTTCCCTCCATGCTTATTTAAATTAAAATATAGTGATTATCGGTCTGAAGAACATTATGCTACATGTCGCTCAAAGTACCCAACTCGCGTCCCGGGTATACTGAATCGGAGTATTTAGCTTAGAGTACCTACGTCGTATTGAAATGTTAAATAACACAACATGATCCAGTATACGTTAGATTATTTCCAAAAGTACTTATGAATTTTAGGTTTCTTCGACATAGTCTGATAAATAACATGTTTTTACAACCAATACCGTCAAAACCTGAAAATACCTAAAATGTTTGACGACTCAGTATACTTAGGAGCTCATCATCATCATCATCATTACAGCCCTTCACAAGTCCACTGCTGAACATAGGCCTCCCCCAAAGAATGCCACAAAGCACGGTCCTGAGCCACATGCATCCATCGACTTCCTGCATGTCTTACCAGGTCGTCACTCCATCTCGTGGGGGGACGCCCTACACTTCGCCTACCGGTACGAGGCTGCCACTCGAGAACCTTTCTTCCCCATCGGTTGTCGGTTCTTCGAGCTATATGGCCGGCCCACTGCCACTTCAGCTTACTAATCCGTTGGGCTATGTCGGTCACTCTAGTTCTACTGCGGATATCCTCATTCCTAAGTTTATCACGCAGAGAAACTCCGAGCATAGCCCTCTCCATAGCTCGCTGAGCGACCTTGAGCTTCCTCATACGGTCAGCAGTGAAGGACCACGTCTCAGTTCCGTAAGTCATCACTGGCAACACGCACTGGTTGTACAATTTCTTTTAAGGTTTTGAGGTATGTCTGACGAGAAGATGTGTCGTAGCTTCCCGAACGCTGCCCAGCCGAGTTGAATCCGTCTATTGACCTCTCGGTCGAAGTTGGACTTACCTAGTCGGACTATTTGTCCCAGGTAAACATACTCGTCAACAACTTCGAGCTTAGTGCTCCCAACAACTACCGGCATAGGTGTGACATGGACATTAAACATGATCTTTGTTTTGTCCATGTTCATCTTAAGACCTATCCGTTGGGAAACACTATTGAGGTCATTGAGCATAGTGCTTAGGTCCTTTAGCGATTCTGCCATAAGGACTATATCGTCGGCAAATCGAAGGTGAGTGATGTACTCGCCATTGATGTTGATACCGTATCCTTTCCAGTCCAGAAGCTTGAAAACGTCTTCCAATGCAGCGGTGAAGAGTTTCGGGGATATGACGTCACCCTGTCTTACACCTCTCTGCAATTGGATAGGTTTCGTACTCTGGTTCTGTACTCGGATAGCCATCGTAGCCCTACTGTACAAGCACTTCAACACTTCGATATACCGACAGTCAACTTGGCACCGCTGAAGGGACTGCAGCACCGCCCAAATTTCGACGGAATCAAAGGCTTTCTCATAGTCCACATACGCCAGACATAGTGGCAAATTGTACTCTTCGGACTTCTGTACAACTTGCCGAAGGGTATGTATGTGGTCTATGGTGCTAAAGCCCTTTCGGAAACCGGCTTGTTCGGGAGGCTGGAAGTCGTCAAGTCTGCGCGCGAGACGATTCGTAATGACTCTCGAAAACAGCACGTAGACGCGGCTCAGAAGGGAAATCGGTCTGTAGTTCTTCAAGAGAGCGTTGTCACCTTTCTTGAAGAATAAGAAGAACGCACTTCTGCTCCACGCCTCCGGTGTAATGCCACCATGCAGGACGGAATTAAAGAGCTTCTGAAGGACTTCAAGTACCGGTCTTCCGCCCGCTTTCAGAAGCTCCGCTATAATTCCATCCTCGCCTGGGGCCTTACCGTTTTTAAGGTGCTGGAGAGCCATTCTAATCTCGCTCAGACTGACGTCCGGGATATCTTCGGAATAGTGTCGGATGAGACTCGCTCTTGGATCGTTACTCACACTTGCGTGTGGCTCCAACGATGATGTGTACAGCTGCCCATAGAACCTCTCAATCTCACTCAAAATCTCAGGTGTCCCGGAAACGATGCTGCCACATTCTGTCTTCAGCTTTGACAGTTGGCTCTTTCTGGCAGACAGATCTCTGGCAAAGACTTTGGAGCCTTGGTTCCGCTCGATCGCTTCTTCAATACGAGCTGTATTGAAGTTGCGTAAGTCCCGCCGCATGCATTTGGAGATCTGTCTGTTCAGATGCCTGTATGCTGTCAAGTCTGTTGAAGAATGTAGCTTCATCTCCCGTCTAACAGCCATGAGATTAAGAGTGTGATCGGAGAGTTTTTGTGTTCTTCTGCGGCGGGTCTTGCAGAACTTAGCTCCGACCGCATGGACAGTTTCCACGAGCTTGTCATTCATATCGTCCACTTCATTGCAGTCTTCCAGGCACTGAAAACGGTTTTGTAACTCGAGCTGAAAGGTTTCGGGACTTTGAAACAGAGCACGAGGGGGACGGAGCGTTGACTTCATTAGACGAGATCTCTCCAACTTAACGTTTAGGTTCAGTGTGCCTCTAACCATTCGGTGATCGCTACCAGTTTTCACCCTCGCGATCACGGAGACATCACTGAACAGTTGTCGTCTGGTCGTCATAATGAAGTCAATCTCATTTTTTGTGGAACCGTCGGGGCTCGACCAGGTCCACTTCCTGTGGGGCCGCTTCTGGAAGAAAGAGTTCATCATAAAGAGTCCCTCTTTCTCCATGAAGTCGGCCAGCTGCTGGCCCCTTGGGTTCCGTTGCCCTATTCCAAATTTCCCTACTTTCAGCTCACCGTTCTCTCTTGTGCCTAGTTTTGCATTGAAGTCTCCCATTAACACCGTATATTGGGTTTTGGAGGAATGCATGGCTCTAGAGATATCCTCATACATTTCCTCCACCTCCTCATCGGGGTGTGCCGAGGTTGGTGCGTAAACCTGTATGACCTTCAGCGAATACCGTTTGGTGATTCTGAGTATAAGGTACGCAACCCTCGTCGACACACTCCCGATCTTTACAACGTTGTTAACGAGAGACTTGTGGACGATAAATCCGACACCTCCTTGGGACAGATGGTCGCCCTCCCGGTGATAGAGCAAGTTGCCGGATTCGAGGATTACCGTGTCCTCCCCCTCTCTTCGGACTTCGGATAATCCTATAATATGCCAGCGCAACTTGTCTATCTCTTCTTCCAGCTCCACGATCTTCTCGTCAGTCCTCAGGGTGCGTGCGTTGTACGTTGCCAGGTCGAGTCGTCTAAGGTGGCAACCGAACCTCCACCGGAGATTCTTAGCACCCCCTGCCCCGCCGTTACCATGGTCGCCACCGTAGCCAGGAATAGCGGGGCCGCCGGGGACTGGGGGCCGTTTCTTTGTTACTGTCATTCATAGGGGGGTATTTGCCATAGTTGCCACGCTTGGCGAGCGGGTTGGCAACCGCAGTTTTTTTATTGTAATTTGGCTATTATCAGGAAGATGCTGCTGCCCATCTCCTGCCTGTTTCCCTTTGTCGCCTTTTACGACACCCACGGGAGGATATGGGGTAGTGGATATTCTTGACCGCCACTACACGGCAAACTTAGGAGCTATCGAAATATAATAATGTTTGGTTAACAAACAAGAAAATCAAAATTATTACTAATTGACCACTGAAGAAAAACCTTGAGTTTGGTAATTGAACGCGACATTCCCGGCAAACGTGTAATAGCTATTACGTGATAGAGCCACGCTGCAGCTATATTATGGTTGTAACCCGTATAATCCTCTTCTGTCAACCTGTATTTTTTCTTTACGGATTAAATGAACAGTTCTTACAATTTTTTTAATTAAATATTCAAGAATTTTGGCATTTCACCCGCAATCGGGGCCTTAATTCACTAATTAACACCAGTTTTATTACGTGTAGCACGAATGGGTCGACTCGACCGGGGAAGGACCATGCTATCACAGAATACCAGCATAAAAAAGCTGTTTACGTAAATAGTTTATTGTAAATACTTCTTGAAATACTCATCGATATGGATTTTGTTTAGTGTTTAGTATATTTAATTGTAGGATGAACAAGTGGGATGCGGGAAGTAAAGACTGTGTAAGAACCTCCGAAGGAGGCGAAGTTATAGCTGAAATAGGAATTTTCAATTTTTTTGTCCATTTTGACCCCTAGGAGTGTAATGAGACCTTTTTGTCCCTATTCAACTATGACCCCCATGACATCCTCTACATGACAAGCTATTTAACCTAGCTATGTTTAAAGTTCGAGCCAACCCCCATTTTTTTGGTTTTTGGCCATTATGACCCCCTAGGAATGTAATGAGAACTTTTTGCCCCTATTCAACCATGAAACATCCTCTATATGTCTTTACTTTCATACTCGTAATTACTTCCAAATTGTTGAAAAAGTTTTAATGTAACTTAAGAATAATATTATATATGTATATTACATATCTATTTCATAAATTGTAATGGCAAAACGCCGTTCTTACTATACTTGTTGCGGGGATGGGGATAGATGCCTAATGAGCAAACAAAAGGATTCCGTTATATTATTTTTTAGTTACCGAAGGATAATGGTGAATATATTTCCATTTTTTGTTAAATAGGTAATTAAAAATACCTAATTACTTTATTACAAAACTTAATTGAAATTTACTTCACTATCCAAGTACTTACTATCCAATCACTATCCAAGTACCTATACTTGTTATTTGTAATTAAACTATTTTAAGTTATAACAACACAAAATACTGAAATTAAAACTTAGTTTATAAGATTTGGCTTCCCGATCAAGGGTGAATTGGGAGGTGTCACCAGACCCCTGAAAATCGGGACGTCCCGCGCAAATCGGGACACCTGGCAACACTACTGTGTATAATTTACGCTAGTGCCTAACACTGTATGAAGTACCTATTGGGCGTTTTGTATTTTCCAGTTGAGTTTATATTTTATTAAGTTAATTTTTGCTATTTTTTGAGTTTGTTTATCGAATAACACCGAATCTAACAAAAAATGTTTATGGGAGTCAATCCAGGGACGGGGTAGGGAATTCGGCATTTTCCTTCGAGATTATTAATTAAACGAGAACAACAAAATGGCGGAATAAATATAAAATTAATTAAATTTTTTTCTTAATTATACTTATTTTCTTTTTTTTTATAATGTAGTAGTGTAGTACATGATGACGGTGGTACAGCCACGCGGCAGCTTTTGCTGTTGCACGTATGGGCCGGCTCAAGCCGGGTTGGTACCACGACCTCACAGAATACCGGCGTGAAGCGGAAGCTCTGCTTCTGTGTTTCGTCTGGTGAGTGCAGGTGGCCGGAGACCCAAATGAGCAACAAGACCAAGGCGACCCCTACCAAGCTATCCATGAATTTCTGTAACATCAGGGGTCTTCACTCGAACCTAAACGCCGTCCACTACTATATCGAGACAGCGAAGCCGGCCTTGCTCTTTCTGATCGAGACGCACGTGTCCTCTCCGGCTGATACTTCGTATGTGTCCTACCCGGGCCACAAATTGGAACACTCCTTTGTGCCTCGGGCTGGAGTTTACATATACGTCAGAGAGGACATCTGTCCTCGACGCCGCGGCAGTCTTGAAGGTTTGGACCTGTCCATCATTTGGCTAAGCGTAGACAGTGACGACCATCCGCGCGTTTACGTGTGCCTCTATAGGTCCCATAGCGGTAATGTCGAAACAGAACGACTCATCGACCACGTCCAAATGGCTACAGATTCCTTGCTACAACAGGTCCCATCCGCAGAGATCGTGATCCTTGGCGATTTCAACGCCCACCACGCCGAATGGCTCAGTTCACGTTTAACCGAACATCCGGGGAGATCTGTTCATGATTTTGCCTTGGCATATGGTCTGACACAACTGGTTACTATGCCCACGTGGATTCCAGATGTGGAGGATCGTGCACCTTCCCTGTTGGACCTTCTGCTGATCTTTCATCTGGACAGATATCAGGTCTCCGTTGATGCCTCTTACATCCTCGGACCATTGTCTAGTCCGGAGTGTGATGCCATTCACGTTGATATCCCGGTTGATTTCTGCATACTGTCGCCGTGCTTGGCAGTATAGTATCGGTTCCGGTTCGGGTTCCGATGTACCGGTTCTAAATACCGGTTCCGAGAACCTATAATCAAATTTCTCCAAATCCGTAGATTGGTATATAAAATTCAGTACAATTGCATAGATGCTATTTCAAAATATCCGTTCCGTTGAGGATCGACAATATTTGTTTTTGAACTTAGTTGATAAATTAATTCTGTCATGGAAAATTCTTGTAAGTTTAATTGTAGTATAATATCGAATCAAGCTGCACATGTAAGAAATAGGTACCATAAAAATTGATTAAAATTAATTGTTTTCTTTTAATTAAATAATTTGTAGTAAAAAACAAATAAAGTAACTATACACACTTTTATATTTGTAGATAGTTATACTAAAAAAATACGTTACAAACTTGATTATAACGACTTATTAACATGGATTTTATTTTCTGGTTTTTGTTAGTATTTGATATATTATGGTGTTTCAGACTCGGGTGATTTATATAACAATGAAAAACTAAAGCCATGTAGCGGTGGTTAAGAATATCCACTACCCCATATCTTCCCGTGGGTGTCGTAAGAGGCGACAGTGGGATACAGTCAGGAGATGGGCAGCAGCATCTTCCTGATAACAGCAATATAAAAATAAAAAACTGCGGTTGCCAACCCGCTCGCCAAGCGTGGCAACTATGTCAATATACCCCCCAAAATGAATAAAGTTACTAAAAGACGGCCCCCAGTCCCCGGCGGCCCCGCTATTCCGGGGCTTGGGCGGGGGGTGCTAAGAATCTCCGGTGGAGGTTCAGTTGCCACCTACGACGACTCGACCTGGCAACTTATAACGCACGCACTCTGAGGACTGACGAGAAGATCCTGGAGCTGGAAGAAGAGATAAATATGTTGCGCTGGAATATTATAGGACTATCCGAGGTCTGAAGAGAGGGGAGGACACGGTAATCCTCGAATCTGGTAGCTTGTTCTATCACCGGGAGGCGACCATCTGTCCCAAGGATGTGTCGGATTTATCGTCCACAAGTCTCTCGTTAACAACGTTGTAAAGATTGGAAGTGTATCGACGAGGGTCGCGTACCTTATACTCAAAATCACCAAAAGGTATTCGCTGAAGGTCATACAGGTTTACGCACCAACCTCGGCACACCCTGATGAGGAGGTGGAGTAAATGTATGAGGATATCTCTAGAGCCATGCATTCCTCCAAAACCCACTATACGGTGTTAATAGGAGACTTCAACGCAAAACTTCAAACAAAAAAAAAGAGAGAACGGTGAGCTGAAAGTAGGGAAATTTGGAATAGGGCAACGTAACCCAAGGGGCCAGCATCTGAACGACTTCATGGAGAAAGAGGGACTCTTTATGATGAACTCTTTCTTCCAGAAGTGGCCCCACAGAAAGTGGACCTGGTCGAGCCCCGACGGTTCGACAAAAAATGAGTTGACTTCATTATAACGACCAGACGACAACTGTTCAGTGATGTCTCAGTGATCGCGAGGGTGAAAACCGGCAGCGATCAAGGAATGATGAGAGGCACATTGAACGTAAACGTTAAGTTGGAGAGGACACGTCTAATAAAGTCAACGCTCCGTCCCCCTCGTCCTCTAAACCAAAGTCCCGCAACCTTTTAGCTCGAGCTACGAAACCGTTTTCAGTGCTCAAAAGATTGCAATGCATTGGACGATATGAATGACAAGCTCGTGGAAACTGTCCATGCGGTCGGAGCTAAGTTTAGCAAGACCCGCCACAGAAGACCACAAAAACTCTCCGATCACACTCTTAATCTCATGGCTGTTAGACGGGATATGAAGCTGCAGTCTTCAGTAGATTTGACAGCATACAGGCAACTGAACAGACAGATCTCCAAATGCATGCGGCGGGACTTACGCAACTTTAATACTGCTCTTATTGAAGAAGCGATTGAGCGAAACCCACTTCAAAGTCTCTGAAAGAGATCTGTCTGCCAGATAGAGCCAACTGTCGAAGCTGAAGACCGAGTGTGGCAGCGTCGTTTTCGGGACACCTGAGATTTTGAGTGAGATTGAGAGGTTCTATGGGCAGCTGTATACATCATCGTTGGAGCCACACGCAAGTGTGAGTAACGATCCAAGAGCGGATTAGTTAGTTAGGAGTTAAAAACGGCAAGGCCCAAGGTGAGGATGGAATTACAGCGGAGCTTCTAAAAGCGGGTGGAAAACCGGTACTTGAAGTCCTTCAGAAGCTCCTCCTTTAACTCCGTCCTCCATGTCTTGTTCTTCCAGAAAGGTGACAACGCTCTCTTGAAGGACTTCAGGCCGGTTCCCCTTCTGAGCTCCGCCTACGTGCTGTTTTCGAGAGTCATTACGAATCGTCTCGCGCTCAGAATTGACGACTTCCAGCCTCCCTAACAAGCCGGTTTCCGAATGGGCTTTAGCACCATAGACCACATACATACCCTTCGGCAAATTGTACAGAAGTCCGAGGAGTACAATTTGCCACTATGTCTGGCGTATGTGGACTATGAGAAAGCTTTTGATTCCGTCGAAATTTGGGCGGTGCTATAGTCCCTTGAGCGGTGCCAAGTTGACTGTCGGTATATCATTCGCATCGCGCGCAGTCAGAAGTAGACGTATCGTGAGTTGTTGTGGATTTCTAATAATAAAATAAAAACTTAATTTTAACGTGATTTATATTTCGAATCTAATTAAGTGGTGCATAAAGTTCAATCTAGTAATATTATTTTTTTGTCACTTAATTCCTATTATAACCGCATAATACAACGGTGCGACGTGCTGCCAGTGCTGCCCTTCGTCTCACCTTCTCGAGTAAAGGAGACAACCAGCGATTTTTCGTCCTGCGCACACGCATAGTTGTTACATACACAGTGCTAATACTCGTTAACCATCTTAACATGAGCGTGCAGCGGTCACCACCCGGTTCTAGAGCGGGCTCACCTCTTAGTGGTGGATCCATGAGTGGCTCAAACACTGATTTGCCTACTCACGATTATCAAAAAATTACACATAGACGACGTAAACAAATAGATGCAGATTTCGTGTCGTCTTCTCAGCTTACGGAATTCAAAACTGAAATAATGGTATTCTTTAATAATTTTGGGAAGTCACAGAAGAAAGAATTTAAGAGTTTGAAAGATGAAGTGTCTCAAATTAAAGGAGTAAAGGATGACGTCACAATAATAAGGGAACAGCTGGAATCTATAAAAATTAGTATTGTGAAAATCACTCGTGAGCATAATGAGATGATGAATGATATTTCCGAATTGAAAAACTCATTAACTTATCATTCAGCCGAACAAACCACTCTGACAACACGTATTGATGATGTAGTATCGGAAGTCAAAAAGGTTGATCTGCTGCAGCAAAATATGTCAGAATTGGGAGAAAAATATGAATCTCTGAAAAATGATTATAATTACATGCAGCAACGTGATCGCGCCATGAACATTGAGATCTCTCAAATCCCCGAAAAAAATAATGAAATTATCTCAGACTACGTTATTGCAATAGGCAAATACACGGGGTAGATTTATCTGCCGAAGACTTAATTAATGCCCATCGTGTTAAATCACGTGACAGCGACAATAAACTACCAAAAAATATTGTGGTTCAACTAAAATCAATCCTCTTGAAAGACAGCATCATCTCCGCTATACGGAAGAAGAAGGGTTTAACTACAATCGACATAGGAATCCCAGGAGAGTCGCGAAATATATACGTTAATGAACACCTCATACCGTCTAATAAAATACTGTTAAAACAAACCAAAGCCGCCGCTAGAAGTGCAAATCCTAAATTTAAATACGTGTGGGTACGTAACTGTAAAATTTATACCAGGAAAGACGACAATTCCCCAAAAATTCACATAAAAAACACTTTAGATTTAAATAAAATTAAATGACTGTATTACTTTAAGTTGTTGCTTATCTTAAACAGTGTATTCGTTTTGTTTTCTACTATCATGGCTGAATGTTTTCTAAAACCACAAAATGATACTATTTATATGTATACAAACGTTTTTCAAATACTTTATTATATATACTATGTAATTATTATTTTAAATACCGTATATACTATATTTTTTATACCATATTATTATTTATATTTAACATATTATACTCGTACATGCATATACAACTTTTATTGGTCTGTGTGGCTAACTTCTCATTTAATTTTGGATTCATGTTTACAAAACAACAAAGAAATGGTAATTCTTATGTCATTTTTAATGTTAGTGATGTTGAAAAGTAATCAAGTAGTTTTGTTTTTTGTTCTAAATTCATATATGCTTTTTATTAATATACACATAAACTTTTTTTATGACTACAAATTACACTTAATATATACATACAAATGTAACGATTGCTTGATTAGGAGGATTACCATTAATGTAATATCTAATTATAATCTACAAAACTACATAAAATTGTTAACTTCCGACTTTAGTACTTTATTTACAAATACCTACCTAAGTTTATATTCTTACTGTTTGTGTAAAGTAAAGCGTATCATTATAAATTGCAACGTAACTCTGAACACATTATTTTTGTTTGTTTATGATTCATTATTTACATTAATTATTCTTTGTTTTAAAAGTCGTTTTTAGCAATCTAAAAAAGGGTTTAAGCATGTACTATAAAAATGTTCGTGGTTTACGTACGAAATGTTATGAACTATATAACAATATTTTATGTCAAGACTATGACATAATCTTATTGACCGAAACTTGGTTAAGAAGTGATATACATAACAACGAAATATGTGACCCTAGATATGATGTTTTTCGAAGTGATCGTAATTTCTTATTGTCAGGGAAAAAGGTCGGTGGCGGAGTGTTAGTGTGCGTACGTCGCGAATTGGGTGCAAGTCTATGCGGCCAATGGTCCAGTGCACCTACAACACACGAATCTGTGTGCGTGACTTTACCTGCACGTGCGCTTGGGTCCTCGATCGACTTACATATAGCTATAGCGTACATTCCACCTGAATCTAACGTAATACAGAGTGGACTGAATGATATTAAGCAAAAATTATCGCAATGCATTGACAATTATCCCATGGATAATTTTTTACTTGTGGGAGATTATAATTTGCCATGTTTAAGATGGGACTCCTACGATTGTATTGCGCACGTCGACGGTTCATCTTTTATGGACAATTTAGCGATATCTTTTGTTGATGATTTAGGGTACCTCGGTCTAAAGCAATACAATTATAATGGTAATTCAAAAGGTAATATTCTCGATCTATGTTTTTGCAATTCTCCGTTAGTTGTTAGGACCTCTCTACCACTCTTAAAGGAAGATGCATATCATCCTGCGTTAAATATTGAAATACCTGATATTAATATACCGCCTTTTAAAAAACGTAAACAACCGCGTTTTAATTTTTTCAAATGTGACTACGAGAAATTAAATAATTATTTTAAAAATATTGATTGGCATTCAGAATTGAATGCCGCCGACACAATGAATGAAGCGTTAGATATTTTTTATAGCAAATTACATGAATGCTTCTCCATTTACGTACCCATTAATATGTATTCTAACAGCCGACATCATTATCCTGTATGGTATTCTTCTTCTTTAATAAAACTCATTCGCGAAAAATGGCGCACTCATTGTATTTGGAAAAAATACCGTAATCCGAGAGATTATGATGAATTTTCGCTTTTAAGAGCGCGACAACACCGCATTCAATTTAATTGTTTTAAATTTTTTACCAACAATGCTGAAAAATATATTAGGTCCAATCCTAAACACTTTTGGAAATATGTTAGTTCAAAAAAAGGCTGTTCCAGTTACCCAAGACAGTTTACACTGGGAGATCAGAAATATGAGGAAGGTGCAAGTATTTGCTCAGCTTTTAATAAATTTTTTGAAAGTGTTTTTATTACACCATCATCAAGTAGCCAAACTCAGCCTTATCACGTTTCTGAATACTCCACCACGGAGTCACTATCCCGCATACATATTACTCGAGAAATAGTTCTTAAATTCCTAAAATCACTTGATAAATCTAAGGGACCTGGAACTGATGGTATTCCGCCTATTGTATTGGTTTCATGTGCTGATAGCTTGTCATTGCCTATTACTATTCTATTTCGTCGTTCTCTCGATGAATGCATTTTCCCCGATTTATGGAAAACAGCAAATATAATTCCCATACATAAAAAAGGACCAAAAACCTCAATTGAAAATTATCGTCCGATTTCAATTTTGAACATTATCAGTAAACTTTTCGAAAAAATCGTTTACAGTTTCATCTACCCCATTATAATCCGTGGTATTCCTGAAACACAGCATGGCTTCATAAAAGGGCGATCTACGGTATCGAATTTGTCTCTGTTTTCGAGTTATGTCCTCCTGCATATGGAGAATGGTGGTCAGGTGGACGTGATCTACACTGATTTTGAGAAAGCCTTCGATCGTGTAGACCACGACCTTCTGCTCCACAAGCTCTATTTGCTTGGAATTCAAGGAGACCTACTTCGGTGGGTGAGCTCCTATCTTTCTAATCGCTCCCAGGCTGTAGTATTGGGTGGATACAGATCCGATTATGTAACTGTTCCCTCGGGCGTCCCACAGGGATCGCACCTTGGCCCGCTATTCTACAATGCGTACATCTTTGACATTGCCAACTGTTTTTCTCATTCTAATCACCTATTATATGCGGATGATAAAAAAATATACCGGGCATTTCGTTCTGTTGAAGATTGTAGATTGTTACAATATGACTTGGATAACTTGTTTTCTTTTTATCAACAAAATAAGATCTATGTCAATATTAAAAAATGTCAGATTATAAGCTTTACACGCAAGAAAAATCCAATTGTTTTTTCTTATAACTTTAATAATCAAGTATTAACACGAGTCACTGATGTACGTGATCTCGGCGTTTGTTTTGATTCCAAGATGCTCCTTAATATGCATTATGATAATATAGCAGATAGAGCTTACCGTATGCTTGGATTTGTTCTAAGAACCTGTCAACCGTTTAAAAGTACTTTAGCATTAAAAACGTTATATTTTGCATACGTGAGAAGTATATTGGAATACGCTAGCCCAGTATGGTCGCCCTTATACGAAGTTTATAAAGCACGCTTAGAGCGTATTCAGAAAAAGTTTTTAAAATCTCTAAATTTCAGGTGCGACGTCCCCACGCAAACATTCATGTCTTACAGTGATAATTGTCGTAAATTTAATCTTCTTACGTTAGAAGAACGCCGTGAGATGTTAGACATGGGTTTTATGTTTGATATTTTACGCGCTCAACTTGATTGCCCTGTTCTGCTTTCACAGATCTCCTTCAATGTGCCCCGACGTAGGACTAGACATACACCGTTATTCAGTGTTCCCTTACATCATACTAATTATGGCAAGAATAGTGTCCTCACCAGAATGGTTAAAATTTTTAACAGTAAATTCTCTCATATTTACCCATTTATCCACTCAAAAAATACATTTAAACTAAAGATAGTACATGCTTTGACAGGAGTAGACAATTAATCTTTATTGTTTATGTTGGTATCCGTGTAGCATCTCAATTTAGGGTATCCGTAGTAGCATCTCAATTTAGATGTCCAATTTGCTAATTGACATAAAAGGAATTTTATATAATGTGTGTATATGTGTGTAATGTGTGTATGTGTGTGTACGTGGGTATATTGTATGTATAGTTATTTATTTTATGTTTGTATATATATGTTTACCTATATGCATAAGTATTTAAATAAATTTGATTATATGTGATGTTGATGTATGTCTACATATGTGTATGTGTGTGTATGTATATGTATGTGTATATATGTATATATATTATATTATCTTATTAAAGCATATATATTTTCCTAGATCAGCCATGACAAACTTAGTATTGTTTTTGATCAAAGTTTTTGTTACTTTTCTTTTCTTACTTCTGATTCATGCTAAATTGTAAAAAGTGGATGACTGTTATTGGCCCTATGTAAAGACATATTATATAAGAATTATGTATCACAGAATGAAGGCTGTTGTTATCCCTAATAATATAAAAATAAAAATAAAATAAAATAAAATATCGAAGTGCTGAAATGCTTGTACAGTAGGGCTACGATGGCTATCCGAGTACAGAACCAGAGTACGAAACCTATCCAATTGCAGAGAGGTGTAAGACAGGGTGACGTTATATCCCCGAAACTCTTCACCGCTGCATTGGAAGACGTTTTCAAGCTTCTCGACTGGAAAGGATACGGTATCAATATCAATGGCGAGTACATCACTCACCTTCGACTTGCCGATGATATAGTCCTTATGGCAGAATCGCTGGAAGACCTAAAAGCACTATGCTCAATGACCTCAATAGTGTCTCCAGATAACAGATAGGTCTTAAGATGAACATGGACAAAACAAAGATCATGTTTAATAGGTTCACTGTCCACAGACCACATATGGTCTGTAGACTAAACTACACTACCAGTCTACAAACCACATGTGGTCTGTTCGTCAATACAACTTCCAGGCTGTTTTTATCATTGGACGTGGGGAGAACGTCGTTTATTTGACGTGGACTTGACAGAACATACCCTATATATTACAAATAGTGTCGGGACATAGGGAACAGATGTGCCGTTTTATCGTAATTGCGATTTAAAAAAAAATATTGTCGAAACTAAAGTTACCTATGTACATTTTATTGCCTTTTAACTTTAAGCTTAATAAATAATGGATATGTAAAATATAACATACAATGAAATTAAAAGTATATTATTATGTTCTTCTTGGAAACATTGTAGACAATACGGTTTGGTACAGATATTGCATATTTGTGAAACCCTTTTGGCTTTATTGGTGGCAGCTGCTGATGTTTCCCCTTTTTGACGAAACTCATTATAGCATCCGGCACACCTACGTCTAGTAATTTTGCCATCTTTTCTATCCAGCTGTTTGAGAAAGTGCTGTGCTTGTGACGTAGACGGCGCCGGCGGCGCTGGTACGGCCGGTGTATGGACAACGTTCAGACCCAAAAGATTTTTTATAATACACATTTGGGCCTGTAATTTATTCTGTAATTTATACTGTACATTTATTCTGCTGGTTCAATTTATTGAACAAATAAACTGTATTTATGACACCCACTCCAAACAGGACATCGACAGCAATTTTTTTGTACCATGTCAGTCTTACGAATTGGCGAATAGCTAGCTAATTCGTCAGAAAGATCGATAACTTTTTTCGATTATTGTATTTCAATATCATATTAGACTTTGGACGCGGGTTTCGACCTGTACTCATCGTTTGATCATCTTCGTGACAAGTAGATATCATGAGCACGTCCCTCTTGTCATGCCATTTTAGGATCGTCACATTATTCTTTTAAGCAGCAATTTGCTGCAAAAATAATATAACTACAAAAATACGCACAGACCACATATGTTCTGTGTACTCATGAGACAACTTTTGTTCTATAGAGTCCACAGACCATATGTGGTATGCTTTAAAAAAATATTTTCCAATTACATATATACATATTATTTATTTATTTATACCCATAAGATACAAATTTTCACAAAAACATAACTGGACTTCTGAGCGATTTTCACTCTATAACCTGGACAGTGAACCTGTTAATGTCCATATCACACCTATGCCGGTAGTTGTTGGGAGCGCTAAGCTCGAAGTTGTCGACGAGTGTGTTGTACCTGGGACAAATAGTCCGACTAGGTAAGTCCAACTTCGACCGAGACTACGACGGATTCAACTCCGTTGGGCAATGTTCGGGAAAATACGGTGAATGTTCTCGTCAGGTATACCTCAAAACTTAAAAACGAGACTACAACCAGAGCGTGTTACCAGTGATGACTTATGGAACTGAGACGTGGTTCTTAACTGCTGGCTGGAAGAGGAAGCTAAAGGTCACTCAGCGAGCTATGGAGAGGGCTATATTCGGAGTTTATCTGCGTGATAAACTTAAAAATGAGGATATCCGGCCAAATGAGGATACCAGAATAACCGACATAGCACAAGGGATTAGTAAGCTGAAGTGGCAATGGGCCGGCCATATAGCTCGAAGAACCGACAAACGATGGGGAAAAAAGGTTCTCGAGTGGCGGCATCGTACCGGCGGACGAAGTATAGGGCATCCCCCCACTAGATGGAGTGACGACCTGGTAAGACATGCAGGAAGTCGATGGATGCAGGAAGCTCAGGACCGTGCTTTGTGGCATTCCTTGTTGGAGGCCTATGTTCAGCAGTGGACTTGTGAAGGGCTGTAGTGATGATGATGATGATGAAAAACGACATAACTAAGAACTTTGAGAAATTCGAAAAAACAAGATCGAGGAAAAGCCAAGAATAATCCGGCAGATTTTTTTTAATAATTGTAAAAACAAATGGGATAGCATGGATTAAAAAAAATTGAGACATAAGTGACAATTCAATCATCTATAAAAATGTTATAAGCGCTTATATTAACAGCCTATTTTCCAAGAAGTGTTCTAAATTCGAAACAAACGTAATTTCATTCAAAATGTCTAAGCTACTAACTAAACGTAGTGGTTTTCTCTTTGCTACTAACATTTGAAATCGATTAACGTCACAAAAATTTTATATTTGCATAATAATTTTATATTTGCAAAATATAAAATTTTTGTGACGTATGCAAAGGGCTACAACCATGTAAGTTCATATTAGCCCTTTGAATGAGTTTTTCCAGAGTTTCTGGAAAAACTCATTCAAAGGGCTAGTATGAACTTACAGGGTTGTATTGGTGATTTTAATGATAATAATTCTGTAAACACATAATCGCTACGGTCGCAAATCATATTTTGTTAAATATACAATCTAACCCTGACCTGCAAATTCCAAAATACGCAAGAAAATTTGAATTTCGCGGGCCACCCTGGAGCTTCCACCTTAAAAAATAGGTAAAAATCGTTTTTTTTATAACTGGCTTTACGGCTCTGGGTTCTAGCCCTACTGAGCCTGAAGTTAAAATGTATAATAATTATCAGCAAACTGCCGCCGGTCAAGTTCCCGCCAAAACCATATTTCACAGTTTCATACTCATAATCACATAATACTTTTGAGTAGGTACTTCTAAGTTCAAAATGTCTTTTAATTTTTTTTATAATGCATTTAGAATTTATAAAATTTCATACGTTAAAAAGTTAACTTTTGTAACTTTATAAGGAATTTTCTTGAAACCGGTTGCATCAAACAAAGATGTATTTAGATTTAAAGGCTTTGGAGAATAGAATAAAATTTATTTTGTGCCACTATACCCACAAACAAAAAAGTTATTTATAATTAAAGTTAACATTATAGGTATTGTTTTCATTTTAAAAAATCATATGTAACCAACCATGACATTTGGGACAAAAGGTGTATGGCTAAAACCTACCTAATGACCTCCCGAATCCCTGGAAAAATTGTGTCTGTCCCTGCGCCAAACATTCTGTATAAAAACTAAATCAAAGATAAAAAAGAAATCAAGTTGCCAAAAAAACATTTTTTGGATATTTTTTTACAAATGTTATATTCTGCGCAGTAACAAAATAACCGCAAATGCTCTGCCTGACTCCTGGGGCTGGATCCGCCAATTGACGAAATTATATTTTTTCCCAATTTCAACTTGCCAAAGGGACCTTCCCTAAGTCGTCGCTAGTTCTCCAACTATAAGGAAAGATGAATCAAATAATTCAGTCTTATTTATACAATCTAATTATTTGTTTTGTACCAAAAATAAACAAAGAACAACAAGTAAAATACTTGCGGCACTTAATCGGTTATGTATTGAGAATATTATACCAAATTTTATTCTGTACATGAGTGGTGCTTGCAAAGGCAATCTCAGCGCCCCCTCGAACCATGCGCCCTAGGCTCCAGCCTGTAGGTAATGTGGGTAAAACAGGCCCTGATTGGGCGGGGTGGTTGGAATACAAACTCAACAATTTGCAGCAAACCTTTACTGGAGAAGCATAAAAGTAAAAAGTAGAATAAAAACAATTTTATTAAAAGAATGCATTTCCACATTATTTGTGCCAGTAAGTATAATATAGTTATAATAATTAGACTACAAAAATTTAACTTTCAAAACTTTACATAAAAATAGAGACAGATTTTTTATACATTATAAAACTTACATATATTAAATTTAATTACACACATACATTAGTACATTAGAGATAAAAAATCAAATGGGATTATTCTATTACCACATAATACAACTAAGTATCTATTTATCTATAAAATATATAACAAAAAAAAATGTATAACCTTACTTCACTACCCGCACCTCACGGTCATATTAGTGCAATATTCATAGCATCACGCCATTTTCTCCAAGGGGTTGCGTGGAGCTTCGAATTATATTCCCAAGTCGCAATAATAAATCTTTTATCGTAGTGAAATATAATATATATAGTACGGATCAAGTCTTTTCCATGCGCATGATAGCGGAGAAGTTTTTGGCTAAAAACCAGAAAGTTTATTGTGCGTTCTTGGACTTGGAAAAGGCTTATGACAGAGTGGACAGGAACGTGTTATGGCAAACACTGAACTCATTTGGGTTGAGCGCTGGCTTGATACAGGCATTAAGGTCTCTTTATAGGGACTCTAGTGCTTGTGTCAGGATCAACGGGGTCTACTCGGACTGGTTTGGCATTCATAAAGGTGTCAGACAGGGATGTGTGGCTTCCCCGTGGCTGTTTAACCTATTTATGGACAGTTGTTTGCAAACTTTGAAAGTTGAAGAATGTGGGTTGAGAATGGGTGAGTCAACCGTCAAATGCCTTTTGTACGCCGATGATCAAGTCATATTTGCATCGTCGGCGGCCGAGTTGCAAATGATGGTTACTTTAATGAATTGTTCATTGAAAGAAAGGGGTATGAAAGTGAACGCAAGTAAGACGAAAGTGATGGTTTTTGAAAGAGAAGAAAGTAAAACTTTATGTAAAATAAGAATAGAAGGGGAGTTGATTGAGCAAGTGGATGAGTTTGTATATTTGGGATGTTTATTTAGCAGGGATGGTAGATATGATAAGGATATAGAACGACGAGTGAACGCAGGAAATAGAGTGAATGGGGCTCTACACGCTATTGTGAGGAGTCAGAATGTGTCAACTAAGGCACGTATGGCAATTCATAATGCTGTGTTAGTACCCACTTTAATGTATGGTAGTGAAAGTTGGGTCTGGCAGAAGAAGCATGAGAGTAGAATAAATGCTGTAGAAATGCGTTCCTTAAGGAGTATGCTAGGGCTGAATCTGAATGACAGGGTGAGAAATAGTGTAATAAGAGAAAAGTGTGGTTTGCAAGATGACGTTGTGACAAGGATTAAGAAAGGAATGCTTCGGTGGTTTGGTCACGTAGAAAGAATGAACGAGGAAAGAGTGACAAAGCAAATTTATGTTGCAGAAGTGAACGGCAGGGTCGGGAAGGGACGCCCTAGACGAAGGTTTATCGACCAGATCGGCGATACATTGAAAATGGGCCAGATTAGGAGTACCCTTAACCGACGAGCGTGTATGCGTAGATATATGGATGTGAAAGAGGCGAGAGAGGTGTGTCAGGATCGCGCCAAATGGAAGTCCGTAGTCTCTGCCTACCCCTCTGGGTGACAGGCGTGAGTGTTTATGTATTTATGTATGTATAATGCTCTTGAAGCGCCACTAGATGCCCACGCATGAGACCTAATTTGTTAAATGTCATTGTGTGCATTTGACACTTAACAAATTTGGTTTTATCAACTTTTTGTGTTTATCATTGCATTTAATGCATTTTTAACGATAGTGCAATTATATTCAAGCAAGGTGCAGTTTTTATACTGCAAAAAGTACCTAATTCTAATTATTGGAAGTAATATCGACGTTATAAGGTGAACGATCTTTAACTATTTTTTATTTCTAAATTACATGGGTGCAGTTTAAATAATTCAATTAAAAAAAAATTAATAATTTTGAGATGTGATACTTAAAATACGTCTGCCAGTATTTTATTAATTTATTTATTTCAACACTTACAACTATCTTTACAGGTAATCCTAATACGATAGTGTAACTATTCTATATGCTATTATTATAACTTTTTTATGTGCTATTATCTTTTTAAATTAGGTACATAACAAATAATGTATAATGCTATCTTTGTGAACTCACTCAGTGGACAGCAAAACAAGTCTATTTCTCTCGCTATCAAAATAAGTGTGCAGAGAGCAAGTGTGAGGGGCGCCTGACGCATTAGGTTTGTCCTTCCGTTCGGCACGGCAAACAGTTGTGGCCGTCGCCGTCTCCCTATGTATCCGTCGGGTACATACATGTTTAATTGTTTTAGTATGTCAGAATTAAATATTTTCCCTATGAAAATACTCTAGTTATATACCTTATAAATGTATAAAACTAGAGTAAGTTCTCTCCTAACCCTAAGTTCATTGTATCCGACCATTCCTAAAATGAATAAGGTTGGATACATTAAGGGATAGAATGGGTACACGCCGTAAAGTTTCATATACAGATATCTCACAAATTTATTCCGTACCCTTTCCAACATTAGCTTATACTTAGCTTCATGCGGGGACCAAACGATTGCATTGTGTTCCAAATGACTTCTGACCAAGGCATTGTATAATACAATAACTGCTTTGACATTTGTGAAATTATTTACTCGGCGAAGAACAAATCCTAGATTCCTATATGCTTTTTTGCAGATATTAATTATGTATATACATAGATATTATGTATGTATATACGACCATAGACTTAGTATCTTAGATTAAACATTCAGTGACGTCATCAGCGTTTGAAAGGAATGCACGTATATAGTTAGACATAAGAGTAAGGGAGAAGCAAAAATCTATTTTTTGTCTTTTTCTAGGTATGCGTTTTTGATTGTTTTCCCTCCTTTATTTGACATAAACGATGTCAAGCTTTTGTCAATAACATTGATATTATAAGCAAAAAGGTAATTGAATTTAGTGTTTTTTGTGGGTTTTAGTTATTAGGTAAGGTGAAAAAGATGGTAAGTTGTAGCATTTTAGGATGCAACAGCATCAGTCAACGAAAAATTTATAATATTACCTTTCATCGGTATGTTTATTTTGTGCTTACATTTGCTACTTGTACTAATTAATATCTATTGTTTTGAATATTAAGTGTAACATTTCATGTTTTTAATCAACTTTGTGATGTCTTTTGTCAAATATTTCGACTCCCAAATTGTAAATTCTTCATGATAATGCTCCTTAATTTGAACGGTCATTCGAAAGCTTGAAGTCATAACAAACGTGTACTTTTTGATTTGGTAGGATTATGGAAACTTTAGGGATATCAGCGAGTTCAATAATGTTTTCCCATTTGTCAATAATAATTGTTATTGTGATTAGTAGTTATGTCCATAAATATGAATGTTAAACATAAAAGTATATGTATATGTTATACATATACATACACTTTCATGTTCAGCTTTAAAGGAAACTCCTTATTGCCCTACAACTCTTCAATCATTTTCTATATTACATAGACGTCACAAATAATTGGTAAGTATGAACCTGAAAACATGTTTGGGTTCAAGTACATAAATATTGGGCAAAGTATATTTAATTTCACACAATATGTATTGCCTGAAATCAGATGCACAAAACTTTATTGCATTCCATTAATTCTATTATACATTAGCAACAATTACATTACAATATTTATTTAAAAAATAAATAAATATGTCATACTTATATAAATATATATATATATATATAGAAAAGAAAACATATAAATAAATAAGTCTTAATCTTAAGGTACACAATAACACAACAACATAAGATAATATTCTCAATTAATGATGTAGAAAAAATTTGATGATAATATACTTAGCATTACCATTAGTCATTATCAAAATTCAAAAGTTATAGGTTTTGTGATAGTTGCCTATTTTGGCAGGAGAATTGGCAACTGCAGTTATTTTGCAGACAAACTATGTGGGAGGTCTATGTTCAGCTGTGGAGGACATTTGTTAGGCTGTAAATGTATTAATTAACAATATCTAAAGCTTAATATGTACATAATTTTTTTAAATGTTTGGTATGAATAATATTATCATTACATTTACATATGCCTGCTATTAAATTAAATCAATTGATATTGTATTAATTATTATAGGTATTGTATTTATGCACAGATACTGATACTTGATATTTTTTTAAATACCTTGATATAAAAGTGTACTATATACAGTCAACTCTCGTTAATTCAAACCTGCGATAACACGAACCTCTCTATAATTCAAAGTTATCACGAGTTCCCTACAAAATCCCTTCCTATTTCGAATTAAATCAATACATTTATATGCACTTGGTAATTCGCACGAAAATATCATTGCTACGTAACAAAACGACGCATTAATTCAAACTCATCGGCGTCAAACACTCGACAATTCAAAGTTGCAGAGAGAAAGGCACTTTTTCTCTTAAAAGAAGTTATTGAGCAGTCTGAGCAGCAACAATGTGCTTTGAAGCAAACCAGTAAGTTCTTTCGAATGATTAATTAATTCACATTATGATTATGTACACGAATGTACCTCTAAACTTTTGTCATTGGTAAAGAATAGCAGTTAATAAATAATGATTGATCAACACTTAATGATTCGAAGTTTTATTTATTTTCTCTCAAAAGTTTTGAACTATTTGATATTTCAAATACTCGATAATTCGTAATATTTTAAGAGTCCCTCGAGTTTCGAATCAACGAGAGTCAGTAGTATTTAATATATTAATTGCTTTTAAATATATTATTTCACAGCTTTCCTAAGGAATCAACTATCAGTAATTAACCAGTAGGTAACCAACAAAACTTTGCAAAAGTTTGACCTTGTTGGTAGTTATGATTTTTGACATTGTTCTGTATGTACGAGTATTAAAAATTGACTAGCATTGCTTAATTTATTTGTGGTTCTTGACATTTTATTTTCAAATGCTGACATTCTGTATTATTATGACTTGTAATAATTTTATTGTAATTTATATTTATTTGATTTTCGTTGTGTAATTTGATTGCATAACAATGACAAATTATTTACTCATAGATAGATTGATAAAACATGAATCCTCATTTACAAATGTAGGAAATTTATCTGTACTACCATGTTTTATGCAAGTAAAGATTTAAATAAAATAAATAATTTTAAGTCCAGACCTAAATTAACAAATGAATAGTTTATTATTAAATAATAATTGTAAAACTGACTCTTGGAATGCCTACCAATGAGATATTTAGTCCATCCTTAATCCCTTTTATAAAGATGTTATAAACAATAATGTGTAAAGAAATTAAGAAATAAGTGACATAATTATGATAATTTCTATTTAATTGACATAAATGATGTAATAAAGATGCTTTTGACAAGAGATATACCTATCTAAGTATAGTTTAGGAGTTGTATCTTATTATTTATACCACTAAAATATATTATATACAAGGCATATAATATTTATATTTAAAAATTACGTGTCACATTGTTTGTCCGCGATGAACTCCTAGACTACTGAACTGGTTTCAATGAAATTTTGCACACTGTGTGCAGTTTGGTCCAACTAGAGAGATAGGATAGTTTTTATCCTGTTAGATGACATTCAATATTTTTTTATTACGAATTTAAGGATTTTTATTTATTTTTCAATATTTTATTAATTTCAATATTTATACACACTGGCAGATAGTTGATGTTATAAGGAGTTACTTGGGCTGCTTTTATTTTAGGGTTCCGCGAAAAATAACTCCACGCGGACGAAGTCGCGGGGAACAGCTAGTATATACTGGGTGGCGAATAGGTTATCACGTTAAATAGCATAGCAGTTAATACAAGTTGATATATGTCTGTTAAAATAATAAAATAAACAATAATAAAATAAAATAAAAAATGCATTTTATTATTTATTTTACAAGAAATAAATCAGCCTTGATAATATATAGGTTACTGACCTGAAGTAACTTACAAAACGTCGCACGCGCCAGAAAAATAATAATTTCGACACCCGATCCCATTTCTTGTCACGTCGCGCATAGAGAATTATGCCTTAACTTCATTATTTTAAGTAAATTTTTCGCTTAAATTTGTTTTCACACACCCACAGTGCGCGGTCCCTTTGTTTTTAATTTCGCGTATAAAATTATGCCTTAAATTGTTAGCCGTAAGTACAGTTTTTGTTTGATTTTTTCTTTATTTGAGTAGTTCGGATTGACAACGTTTAAACTACCTATCTTCGCCTTCAAATGGCATGGGTCTTTGACCTTCTAGAATACATCAGGTGATATCTGTATGCATTTACATAACGTTATTTAATATTAAAACGAAAAAAATGCTACCGCGACTAATGTATTAATTGTTATATATATATTTTTAGTTGTGTAAGTTGAAAGAAATTTATGTAGCATACGTCTTTTTATTTTATGTGATAACTTTTTCGTCACTCGGTATATATATATTTATACAGTAAGGAATACACATTATATGCAATAAATGAAACCTCAAGTGGCTTAGCTTTTCATTGACTCCCGTCGAATTGAGGGTTGATACGTATTTTTACAGAAAAGTTACACTATTATAAGCACACACACAAAGTTACAACATGCGGAAACGCGTAATTTTTGAGAAAAAAGTTATTGAAAATCAATTATTCTTGCATTGTTTATATCTAATCCTACCATAAAACCGACGCCATTTTGTAATGTCATTGTCGTCAGTAGGGATGTCGATTCTTTCAGTAAAGGGTCGATTTTTAAATTGATTCAAATCGTAAGCTGATGTATCGATTCATAAAAAATCGATTTCTAAAATATCTATATGTCGGAGAGTCTATAAAATACTCGGTTGGATTGAGGTGCAATGGCGGGTATATCGAGAAACTTCCACTTGATTGTGCAGTATAAAGTTCACTGTAGGTGACGTGCGCGAGAGAGTTCGCTCAAGTCATTCAACGAGTGTGGTCATTTTACTAGTGCTAAGATAGTGTCGTGGTTTTGTTCGTTGTTGTAATTCTTCTAGTGTAAGCAAGGAGGATTAGTGTTGCTGAGAGGCTGCCGTGTTACATTGAGATAAGTAGTGTTGCTGTTGGTTTACATATTTTGGTGTTATCATGTAATTACGTACCTCACATTACACTGGTGTGTGATTGTGGCAGAGACGTGTTACGGTGTGGTCGAACTGTAATTTCACTATACTGAATGTATAGTGCGTTACGTTGTCTTATTACTGATAATGATTATACTGCGTAAGCAAGAGAGCAAGTTGAACATCCGCTCTCACACTTTTATTATTTTTAACAGTTAACGCTATCCTGATGTATTTCCAAGATCGAAATTGGAATCCTCTGCTGTAAATCTCCGACATCAGAAGTGGATCTCCTGTTTTTTTTATGTTTGCATTTATAATGTAAATATAATTCCATTTTATGAAAAACAAGAAAGAGACCATAATAAATGATCACTATGAATTTTTTTTTATTTTCACAGCACCAATTAGGGCAGATAACATATAAAATAGGTTAGGTTCAACTTATGTCAAAGAACCGAATTGATTGACCCCGACTCCACCTGGTACGAGCAGGCCTCCGTCACTCGCTCAAGGCCCTGCGTTATATGCCTACCGTTCTGCGTATCGCCCACGATACAACCGGCATAGGGCCGCCGCACGCCCGCCTGAGCCCTCGCATCGTGCACTTTTCCCGCGCTTACTCGTCGAAATGCCGAAACCACGTAATTATTGTTCAGTGGATGGGTGTCATAGTCAAAAAAGCCTTCTTAAATAATATTGACAACGCCATAATGAATCGGCCTGGCAGCAGCGTGTTACAAATTTTACAAACCATTGATTTTCCTCTGCTTTGCTCCTGTTTTCCTTATGATTATTTATTAAAATTATTTATGCGATTTAGGATATTTTCAACGTTAAGATTTAATAACCGAGAATTCAGAAAAGGAAAAAAATATGTATAAACCATTTTATAAAACTCAAACATATGTATTTGCTTGACAAATAAAAGATATGGTTATTTCGCAAGATTCGTTTTATTATAATAATCATCATAGGTACAACCCTAACGCATTCGTGCGATAACGCGCTTGCACGTGAGTCGCACGGCAGTCAACACAATCTCGACTCTTTTTACGCGTATTTATGGTACATTTTCTTTTCGCTGCGAACAGCAGATATTATTATTAAGATTTTGTAGGCTATTATAGCGCAGGTATTTTCGCTTTTGTATGGGAGTGATGTATCTGTTTAGTAAACTATTTAATAATCTGTGGTACGAGTCTGTCCTATAGTCGTATTTTTAATTAGACGAAGCCAACTGACAGTAGCTAATGTCACTTTGTAAAATAATGTTGCCATATTTAAAGTAATAGTGATGCGTTCAGTTCTCGTTCAATCAGATGAATGAACAATGAGTGTGTATAGTTAATCATTTCAAACTATAAAAGAATATTATTTCTATTTTACAATAAAATTGTATAAAAGTGCTCTGATATAAGTTACTAGTAGTATGTAACTACAATCAGTTTTTTGAGGTTTTATTACAAAGCGCGGCGCGGCGACTACTGCCAACACCGATCAACGCTGCGCGCGTCGGTCGCCATTTTGTTTGTTATTCGGCTTCTAACCTCTGGTCTGATAGCACGAATGTTTTTTCTGCGCTCACGCTGTTTAGTTATTGTTTTTGTTAAGTTTTTCGTTACGTTGTGTTTGTGGTAATTGTTGTGTTTATTTGTTGCTATATTGTTTCGTACAAATGATATGGATCCTCAACCAAGCACGTCAAGCCAAAGCTTGTCTCCAAGAAAGAAGAGACCACGGATTGCTTTAAGCGTTACCGAAAAACTTATGATACAAAACGTCTACAAACACGTATTTGAGGAAAAAGCTGCTTCACTATTACCTATTGAGGCCCCCGAAAAAAAAGAATGTGTTTCGAAAACAGCTGACATTTTGGGAATTGGTGTGACCTCAGTTTACAGTGTGTTAAAAGAATGCAAAGAAAATGAACAATTTAAGTCTCCCGAGAAACGTGGACCGAAACACAGTTTCAAAGATAAATTAGACGATTTTACTTTTGCCGCTATAAGGCGAAAAGTACATAATTTTTTTTATGCAAATGAGTCACCCACCATTATAAAGGTAACTTAAACTTTATTCCTTCTACTGCATTATATTCTGTGTCCACCATAATGTTCTTTGTAAAACCAAAGTATTAGATTGCGTAGACTTCCTTACTCAAAACATATTTTTATTACTTTACAGATTCTTAAGGTTGTCAATGAAGACCCAGACTTACCCAATTTTTCTTGGAGTACATTAAGAAATGTTATGAAACATTTAAATTTCAAATATGTCACAAAATCAAGACACAGCATTTTAATTGACAGACAGGACATTATTCTATGGCGCCAGCGATACCTTCGAAAAATTAAAGAGTATCGAAGGGAAGGAAGGTATATTTATTACCAAGATGAAACCTGGATCAACGAAGGTAATTACAATTTTCTGTTTTCTTTACATTAAATTGTACTTTCAATAATTAATTGATATTTTTCACTATCTTGAAGGTCATGCACCGAAGAAGGCATGGATTGACCAGACAGTGTTATCGTCCCGCCAGGCCTTCCTAGATGGCTTGACCACTGGCTTAAAACAGCCTTCAGGAAAGGGCAAACGATTAATTATCGGCCATATAGGCGGGGAAGAAGGATTCGTAGAAGACAGCTTATTAATATTTGAAGCCAAAAAAAATAAAGAAGATTATCATCAAGAGATGAATGCCGATTCCTTTGAGAAGTGGTTTAGGGGGGTCTTGCCAAAACTAAAACCAAATTCCGTAGTAGTGATGGATAATGCCCCCTACCACTCCAGGAAACTAGAATCGCTGCCTAAAATGTCTTGGACTAAACCTAGAATACTAGAGTGGCTAACGAGCAAAAATATTTCATTCGAAGCAACAATGGTTAAAGCTACTCTTATAGACATTGTACGGCAGCACAAGCAAGAACATTGCGATAAGTATGTTGTGGACGAGATGGCAGCGCAGCATGGGATAATTGTTTTACGTCTGCCCCCATACCACTGTGAGCTCAATCCCATTGAGTTGGTATGGGCGCAGGCTAAAGGATATGTTGCAAGAAATAACAAAACCTTCAAAATGACAGAAGTAAAAAAACTTTTTGAAGAAGGACTTCAACATATCACACCTGAAAAATGGAATAGCTGCGTGTCTCATATAATTAAAAAAGAAGACAAAATGTATGGTCTCGACCACATGATTGACAATGTTACTGACAGATTTTTAATTAATGTCACCGAAAGCGATAGTGATGATTTTTTATCTGATAATGAATAAAAACAAATTATGTAATAAGCGATTTTTTTTATTCTCATTACCTACCTATAATTGTTATATTTTATACATCTATAGTTTCAACTACATGATGTATTGAAAATAGGACAGTCTTACAAGTTTCCTCGCAATATTTTCCTTAATGTTTAAAACACTCGGTATTCAGTATAGGTAGATATTATAGGAACATAGTCGTCGAAAACTCGTTGGTATGTACAAAGCACGACTAAAATTCGAACCCCGTACCCGATATCGGCAGTTCAGCACACTAACTATTCACTAGACAATCGAGGCAATTTCATTAATTCAGGAGTTTTTCAATCATTCACTTTGTCACAACACTATTTTTATTTCATCAAAAACTGACAACACAGTAAACGTCAGTTGACTTCGTCTAATTAAAAATACGACTATACCTCTAGAGTGGTTTTAAAGAGCCGGAGATGTAGCAGTCTCAAAATAGATACAGAAATCCTTCTGAATTAGTCCCCCTATATTTTATGATGAAGGGGATTTTTTTCTCATAAAATGAATTTATATTTACATTATAAATGCTAACATGAAAAAAAAATATAGAAATTTTAGTAATCGATTTTTTGGAAATCGATACATCAGCTTACAATTCGAATCTATTTAAAAAATCGATCTTTTTCGGAAAGAATCGACATCCCCACTGACAATAACAATAAAAAAATGGTGTCAGTTTTATTGTAGGATTAAACATAAACAATGCAAGAATAATTGATTTTCAATAACTTTTTTCTCAAAAATTACGCGCTTCCGCATATTGAAACTTTGTGTGTGTGTTTATAATAGAGTAACTTTTCTGTAAAAATAAGTATCAACCCCCAACTCGATGGGAGTCAATGGAAAGTCGTACCCCACAAGTAATACTAGTCTATAGAAGTGTAGAAAAAATAAATATTAAATTAAAACCCGTAAAATAAAAAAAGTGAAATTTTCAAACAAAAAAATTTTAAAATAAATTTAGTAAAAGTAAACGTTCTGTTTAGACTACGTACCTTGACCCCTTGGAAGAGTGGCAACGTTGCACGCGGGTGGCACGGCGGTTGGCGGCAAGCAGCGTTACTGTGGGCACGGCCTTTGATTCGTTTGACAGTGTGTGACGAAATAAAAACTTACTCACTAAACTGTTTAGATATTTTACCGCCACTTTATTTCGCGAAAATGGAACTGAACGAAATAAATATTATTGCATATTAGTTGCTAAATTTAATGAAACCCTAAATTTTAAAATTTTCAAAATGTCCACCACGTTCTTGAATGCACAAGTTACATCGCCGCATAATATTGTCCTGAAGCCTGCTCAACAATTTTCGTTAAGGATACAGAGCCAGGGCTTTTAATTTATCAAAGGCGGCAATAATACGATTGCGCAGTTCATCTTCGGTTTCGGAGATCTTTGAGTACACCTCATTTTTAATAAAGCCCCATAAAAAGAAATCTAGAGGAGTGAGGTCGGGCGACCGAGCTGGCCACCTGCGAGGGTAGGGTTGCCAGATCGGAAGGCCAAAATATCTGGACAAAATTTGAAAATGTCGGGATTTTGGGGTTTTTGTCGGGAGAAATTAATATGAAAAATAAAAACGTAAAATAAAAATATTTTTTTAATTAATAGGCTACAAAAAGACAGCATTGTTGACATATAACCAATTTAATTATACTTAAATTTTAGGTTGTCACATGTATTTGGCATTGGACTTTACTGATCTGAACCTAAAGTGGGGGACTTTAGGTCCTTTAGTAGTATTCAGAAACTATTTTTTGTTCAATTCAATTACTAACGATTTCTCTCTTTAGTATATAGATTATATAGCAAACTAAACACTTGCGTATAGGAATCGGCATATATTATGATATATTATTTTTCAAGTTTTAGGTCGTTTTGGTTGCATTTTAAAAAAATGCTCAAATTTTGTCATTTTACATATCCTTGGTTTTTGGAAGATGTTTATGTGTTTCTCGAAGACATATATTGGATATATAAAGTCAATATCGGTTTGAAATATTAAGTACGTCAGACGGATAACTCTCTCTTCCCACGTAAATAAAGTTGCACCTTCTAAAGATAATACAAAGAATTTTTAAAGAGAGTTCTCAGAAAAATAGCGTTCTTGCAAGTATTGAATAGCTCGTTTTAAAAAATGTTCAGCTTTGACGCAAAAAGGGGTTTTCTCACTATCGGAAACGTTTCTTGATAAGGTTATTTTTCTACTACCTAAGAATTTGTCATCCAACCTATTTTTAGGTGACTCATTAGTTTTTTCATTACACTTTTAAGTTGTAGGACAGTGCCTGCAGCACTTTCCAATGCTAAAATTGCTACTTGGAACTCCAACATTACGTTACAAAGTACAAAATATAAATAGGCTTCTGAAATCCTCTTCCTGTTTGCATTCGTCAATCCGTTCACTATTATTATCAATATGGCTAATACTTTTTTGTTACAAACTCCCATATTAATATCTCTTTTCGACTTCCCCTTACAACAACAAAAAAACTGCTTTACAGCAGTCTAACAATACAGTAAATTATCTAAAGTGGGCAAAAGAAATAGCCATCTTATCGGGACATGACGAAGAAGAACGTGAACGCACGTGGCAATTTTAAATTATTATTTTGTATAGAACTTTCCAAGAAGCTGTTTGTCTGGAGATTTTGAGTTTTGTCGGGAGTCTGGAGATCATTTAAAATGTCGGGAGAATCCAGCCGAATCCCGACCATCTGGCAACCCTATGCTAGGGCCATAGCGCCCTACCCGCTTAGCTAGTTAAGGCCCGAGTACGGAGTATGGAGGAGCTTCATCTAACTGGATCCATACCCACTCGTAAGCTGCAACAGACAATCCTTCTAAATGTTCTATTATTAGACCTTTAAGAATATTGAGAAACTTCTTTGCATTCAGGTTTCCGTCAATAAAAATAGGGCCGATTATTTGATCTCCGTGAATGCCTGCCCAAACATTAATGGAAAATCGGTATTGATGAGCTGATTCCTTAAATAGTGGGGTTTCGTATGGCTCCAGTGACGCATGGTTTGTCGGTTCCATATGCCGTTTTGAGTAAACGTGCTTTCATCTGTCCAAAAATACATTTGTTAGGAAACGTTGGTCTTAAGACAGTTTTTCCAGTACCCAGTGGCAGTAAGACAGCATATTGATAAGGACGTAGTTTTTTAATTTTCAGCACTCGGTGTATTGTTCTATGCCTCACTCTAAAGACACGCCCAGCTTGTCTAAGGCTGCAGGTTGGCATCCGATCAAAATGGTCTAAGACTCGTTGTTCGAACGAGGGTGGAAAGTGACGCGGAGCAACTTCTTCATGAGTGTTGGGCACTATGCGCTGATTTTACCTAATTCTTTGGACAACACTTAGGATTGTCCGGACGCTAATAGGGCAGACAAAAGTTGCGTATCTCTCACGATAAATATGCAGAGTTAACGCTGAATTTTGGTGGCATTCGCCGCACAATAAAACTATGTCTGTATATTCTGCCGCACTGTAAAAATGCTGTTGTCTTGGCATTTTCCGCTGCCACCACGTATACACAAAAGTCAAGTAGTGTCAATGTCACAGTAAAAAAAATATAAAAATAAACGTACTTAAAAACACTATTTACACACACAAAGTCAATTACCTAATAAGTGTCTATTTCACCGTAGAAAAATTGTTGGACTAATTGTTTTATCTTACGAAAAATAAATCACTTGAAGCAATGCGCGTAAGCAGCGAAACGCACCTGTATTCTGGACAAATTGCAGTGAACTGACAGCCAAACTTCCAAATTCCAAAATGGCGAAAATAATAAAAGTATAAATAGGGAGGCCACAAGGTGCAATTATCGTGTATCGATACTTTTCTTTTTAAACTTACTTACCCACTACATTTGAATACAAGTAATTTTGATTTTTGATTTGATAACAATCGACAAGTTATTGATTGTTAAAAAAAAAAGTTTATTTTTGTACAATTGAACTTACAAAACTACCGTTTTATGACTTCCTATGAAACGGGTAAGTAAGTGTGACTATATTAATTGGTTGTTTTATGGGTTTTTTATCATGTTAAAATAATTTATCTCTAAATCTACAAGAACACACTTAAAAAAAAAAGCTTTAAAGTATAGCTTTAAATACTTAGGTCGTAGTGTTTTTAGAATTATCATAACAGCACGATAATTCTAAAAACACCATGCAGTAAGTATTTAAAGCTAAACATTTTTTTAATGTTTATCGATCATTACTCCCTTTCAAAGAAGCTAATGGTCGATAACAATAGGTGTACTACTCTACGACACAGGCGCGCGCGCACCTGCACCGTTATCTTTGAAGAGCGCCGCGTGCCTCGTGCCGCTTGTTTATGGACGCCGCCAAAAGACACCGCTGGCAATACGTCGCAATAGTTTGCACTGCGTGGCAACGTCGCTTTTTAATGTTCAAGGATTCAAGTTCATTGAATCATTGACTTAGTGACCCAATTCTATAGAGAGTTCAAATTTCCTTAAAATTAAAACTCTATTTTTTTACCTAATTACTGGACCGATTACGTTCATTTTTTGTATATCGTCAGCAAAGGCGATACCAAGTATGTGGTTTCATTTATTGCCTATATGTGGGACCCATTCTGTATATTAAATAAATTATTTTACCACCTTAACCATTAAGTGACATGATTAAGTCACCTAACCATAAGTCGGTCACCTAAAAAAGGCCTTCCCTAGATATCTTCATAGGATGACTTTTATATTTACCATACCATAGTTATATTTACCATAGCCATCGCAGTTTTTTATTATTTTAAGTTTTCATCAGGAAAGTGCTGCTGCCCCATCCCCATCTTGTATTATTGTTTACGACGCGGAGTAGTATCATCCCGTGAATAGAAAAATTCTCTTGTACGTCATAACTTGCCGCAAACAAGGCACTAACTTAGCAAGACATGCAGGAAATCCCGGGAGTTTTCTCAGAACCGTGTTTTATACTACAAAACCTAAGTGGAAACCTTTTCCTTTCGGAGGTCTGTTTTCAGCACTGAAGTTGTGATGGACTGTTATGTTAAAACATTATTGAAAAGACTTTTTTTTATAAAAACAACTTAAAACTCGACACGAGGAAATTTTTGATTATTATTTAATATTTTTATTCTTAATTAATATTTAAGTACATACTTAACATAATTATTGTCACTTATTAGCGATATTACACTTTGTGTTAGTAGCGTCTTTACTTAGTGCCGTCGAAATGCAAAGAGTTTATTGAATATCCAGTAAAATCGTCGATGCGCCGTTGAATGCGGTGTGACGATTCTGTTTTTACGCCGTTTCTGCCCGTTGTTTTTAGTCACAGAATGTATTTTCAATAGAAATAAATTAATGATCTGAATTATAAATGAACATTTTTTTTTATTGTAACAAATATGTCTTTTGTATGAATTTAAGTGCTGTGAATATAAATAAACCCATAACAGGGGAAATGGAACACTATCTGGTAACCCAGGGAAAGTACCTCCCGCCTATTTGAGTTTTGGCGGGAAATTGACCGGCGGCGGTTTGCTGCTCTGTATCATTGTTTAAATAATGGTTCGAAGTGGACTTTGATATGTAAAAGTGTTGCGATTTTGTGTATTAAGTGTCTACGCATGTGAACTATTAGTGGAAACAGTGAAACAAGTGCTCTGATGGTGATGGATTCTCAAGATAAGCTGTTTGTTTGCATAGGCACCTTTAGATACCATCGCCAACTATCAGCTGTCTGCTGGATCAAGTTGCCGCCAAAATCTCCCAAGAACTGCACAATGTGACGCATCAACATATTGTGAAGCAGTATACTATGAAGGAGTGGGGAAATTACTTAGAGTATTCAACTAACAGGAGACGACATTAGAGAGCGTTCCCCGCTGTCAAAAGTACGAGAGCGCGGATCATTCCCGTTATATAAAACTAGTTGCGCCGCGTACGGCGTCAGTTACCAAGTAGTCGTAAGCGTGAGTTGACCTCCACAAAAATGCGGAGTTGCTGTGTGTTTTCTTGTAAAAAAAGATCACAGACCACAAATTTACAAAAAGACGGCGTTACCTTTCATTTTTAAGTATTTATTTTGATTTCAATAATTAATATAAGCATTAAATCACGAAAATTCTGATCAATATAGCTGAGCAGGTAGTGTTGCCAACTTAAAGTATTAATACTATAGTAAGGACTTTTGCACCACTAGGATATAATTAAATTTTGCTTAATTATAGACAAATGTCGTTTCTCTTTGTTCTAATTACACAAGACCAAATCGTGTTATTGAATAGTCTTAAATTCATCAATATTATTGTGATCTGTTTGCAAAACTATATTATTTCAAACAACATTAATAATTTTTAATTGTTTTTAACGAAATGAAAACATCAATTTAAATTGTTTTATTGTATATAAAACATTTGAAATAGATATTTTCATTTCATTATGTTACGTTATGAAACGAAAAGAAGGGGAATTCCGAGTATATAAAATGGTATCATCAAGACAATAATAGTGATGTTCACTGTAATCTTTAGTGTCGATGTTTTTATTTGACTATAAGTAATACCTTGATATATAATACCAAGGTGTTATTTAAAATTCTTTTTTGTACAATGTTTAAAAAAGATATTTGGTTTTAGAGTTTTCCAAAAGATCCCAATCATATAACCTGGGTACCTAAACGAACAAGCACTATTTGTTCCGAGCATTTTGGCCAATCTGTTTTCGTAATCCAATCAAATAATAAAAGGAAACTAAATGAAACTGCTGTACCGACTTTGAAATTATCGGAAGTAAGTTTATTATTTTGCTACAGGTTTATTTTACATTATGAAGGATAAAATTTAAAACATGTAACAAATCGAAATGGAAGGTTTAGTGAATGATATTTATTCATTTTAAAATGTTATTTACAAGTTTATCGTCTTAGATGGTGTCAACCAAATTATTGTTTTCAGATGAGACATGAATTATTAGCGCTTAAATAAATAAATAAGGACAAATAAATAATCTCAGTGTCATATTTATAATCTATTATTATTAAATATATACAGAGTACTACACTTTCGTACTGTAGAACACAAAATATTACCGCTTTTTACGAAGACATTAGTTATTTTTCAATCCTAAGTAAAGTGACGAAAAAAAGTATGTTTGGTTAAGCGTAAACTTCGGCCAAGAGATAGCAAATGTTTAATTTTTAGGGTTCCGTACCTCAAAAGGAAAAAACGGAACCCTTATAGGATCACTTTGTTGTCCGTCTGTCTGTCTTTCTGTCAAGAGCCTCATGAACACGTGGAGGTATCAAGCTGAAATTCATATTAAATACTCAAGTCTACTGTCCCTTGGAGCTGTGAAAAAATCAAACTGCTAAGCTAACGCAATCAAAAGATACAGCCGTTTATGCCGCAAACTCGACATTCGCAAGGGAATCAAAACCTACAGGTTACTTCCCGTGAACTTAGAATCTTAAAATTTAGTACGAAGCAACGTATTATAGCACAGATAAAGGAAAAATTGCGAAAAGCATAAATTTTTAGTTACATCATATAATAAAAATATTTTGAATAATTTTAAACTTATATACCGGATTATATACGGGAACTTATATACGGATTTGTTCGGAACTCTCAGTGCGCGAGTTCGACTTGCACTTGGCCGGGTTTTTTTATTGTTCCATTCCGTTGCTGCGTAAAGGAAGGACAAAATCAAATAAAAAAACACACTTTCTCATTTATAATATTATATTAGTATGGATTTTGGCTTTTTGAGGGTGGAACTATACACTCCCGCTCTCTTTCTCGCTCTAGTAAATAACGTTTCTGAGTGACCAAAAAGAATAGAAGCACAGGAAAGTGCGATTTCGTGCTGCCAAATGTAGTTCAACCCTAAGCCTTAAAACGGTTTAACTCTATAGGTTGGGTAAAATCTGTAAAATTAGACCGTTTAAAACCCCTATACAGATAACATTTCCGGTAATGATAAAAACATTTCATAGACTAGGCATATTATATATTTTTAAGCATACAGGAACATTATTTCGATAATGATTACGTTCCACATAACATTGAACTGGCAAACTTGGTGATGGAAAAATATACAAGCACTAGAATTAGCTACCTCGCAAAAAAAGAGTGATCCCAAAAAGTGTATTCGTCACATATATACCAAATTTATTCACTTTGAAAACCAGTAAAAATATAATATAATGCTTTTTCAATTTGTTTTAATTTTGGTAATTTTGTATTATTATTTTGTACCTTATGTATTTTTTTTAATTTACTTTGAATGTAATATTACACATTAAACTTTTGTTCATTTTTATTTTATTTAATTGGCTAACGTAACTTGCATAAAATTTCATCGACATATCCATATCGACAAGGCCCTCGTACTAGTTGTTTATACGTTAAGCACTGTAACGATGAGACATTTATGAGAGATTTTCAAGGTTGTGTGCGTTTTACTTAATCGTGTGCTCATATTATGCTGTGTGCGTGCGTAACGACGTGGCCCAATGTTTACGATTTGCTTAGTGTGCGTTACCTCGCCTCCCGCTAGAAGTGACAGACTTTTTTGTTTGGAACTTTATGCGCATGGCGTCTCCTGTTAGTTGAATACTCTAAGGGAAATTACAATAAACCGAATAAAAATACTTAAGACTTGGCCTAAAGGTCTAGATACCAGGCCATAAACTCCAAAAAAAAAAATCCCGCCTATTTCGATCTCAAAATAATACTCGAATGCTTTATCTAGTCAATCCTCTATATACGTCGTCGACTTATTCGCCGACTATATATAGTTATCTATGCTCTTTAGCATCATAATCATATCCCGCCTAAGGGTATTAGTGTTCTGTGGTATTAGCTTGCTACATATATATTTATCTATGGTTCTGTGAATCATATTCTCTGCTAGGAGTAAAAGTATTCTGTGATCATATTAATCTGTGGCTCTTTGTTATACATGAAAAGTGAAAACGCACCAACACCATCATATTAGTCTGTGGAACGTACTAAGAAATTGGTTGGTAATAAGAATAAGAAAATTTAAGCCATGATCGAGGACGAAATATGATAGTAATATTGCGTTAAGTGATTTTCCAGCCACTTACCTCTCCAGCTGTTAGTATTCAAGCCGTAAGTAAATGTGTGTTTATATTTGTATCTAGTTTCCTTCTCTTATCAATTTGTTTTTACTTGTAACTTAATCATTCTGTTTATGAGAGTGCTTTAGTGGAAATGTTTCAGTCCTTTATTTAAATGTATGTTTTTTATTATCTTAAAATAATTAGCCTTTTACATTTTTTTTTCGTTTTGTTGCTGAAAGTGTTTTAAAGTTAAATTTCTGTAGAATATAAACGTTGGTATATTTTCTAAATTTATACCACAGTCCATTCACCTACAAGTGTGTCACACTTTTCGAAGATATTCGATGCGCCAAATACAAATTGAGCGATCGCAAATGTGTTTAAATAAATTACTTTAAAAGTACTAGTTCATTATAATGTCTACAAATTTATTCAATTTTTTGTGTTTGTTCAAACACAACACCAATGTAATATAGTTTTGGTAAATATAAATACTCTTTATTTTTAGAGTTCCTTATCTTTTCATCAATAAGTATATAAAATAATATGTGATATAAAATATTGATATATTGTAAATTATTTATTTGAAGTGTCAAATTGAAAAATGATAGAGATGCCCATTGGGCAAGTTGCCAAATATTACTCAGTTCACTGGCTGCCATAATCTTTAATCATTTCTTTAAATGGGTGGTGAATAAATTTAGGTTACTACCAAATTTTTTAGGTTTAATAAATTGTTTATATATACATAAAATTTTAATGTTAAAATGTTAGCTGTACTAAACCAGCAATCAATCTGGAAGTCCAAATTTTATGGTGGATCGATCTTGTTTTTGTTAGACTGATTAAACATTATTATATGAAATAATGTTTTTACAGGTTTTGATATATAAAATTTTTAAATTGTTTTTAGTTGCGTATAAATAAGTTTTATTATTTATGTATCAAAGTAAGAGTGACCCACAAGTATAAATTTCACATATATGTAAGAAGATACTGTAGCGAATAGGTTTACACTTATCTTTTATTAAGTACTAAAATGCAGATTGTCACTGTGCTGATTATGACAAAGCCTCATTACCAGTTAAAGAGAGTATTTAGATTTCGTCTCCTTACACAAAACAATAAATAAATAGTCTTTTTATTTCACATTTTTAACATTTTTCAATATTAAAATTTAGATGATATACCTATTAATTATTATTACTGATTATATTTAATACTAGCTGTTACCCGACAGATTGGAATATACTGCAGAAGAAATAATTGTGGAAATATTGTTTTGAATTTCGGCGATTTTTTCCACAATCTGATGAATGGTGTGGAAGCACATAAAAAATGAACAAATAAACATTAATTTTTATATATTAGGAAGTCGATTATGAAACTGATAGATAGATTTTGAAACTGTTGCAAGTTTGTCCATTTATAAACCCCATTGTGCTGCTGGTACAATGGGGATACCAATAAGCCTCTTAGCACATCTCCCCACAGATGGTGATGATGACACATATCTGTATCGCTGAATCCAATCATAACAAAATAAGTGAAAAACATTGTCCTTATTTTGTTTTCACTTTTTCCTTAACTCCATGTCTAAGTGCAAGTATTTTGCGTGTGGGCTAGCATATTATGATTATTTGAGCCATGAAATCTCCCCGAAGAAGTTCAACAGTCTTGGTGTTTCGAGCAAATTTGGAAAGCAATAATGGCGTGCCGAGATGTTGGTGCTGGTATACAGCAACCTCCGGACATGCCAGCAAAACTTAGGTGGCCGTTTCTATCTGAAACACCTATGGTAAATAAATTATCTTATCTTATCTTCACGCACAATCCCTGACGGGGTAGCCAGAGAGAACAGATCGCCAAGTGTCACGATCCTTACAAACCTCTTTCGCTTCTTTCAGATTCATTATCTTCTTCATGCATGCACGTCGAAGTATCCGAGTACTTTTGACCCTACCCTCTTCGAGCAATTTGCTCACATGGTCTTCGAAAGTTAGTCTCGGTCTACCTCAACACCTTTTAATATTAACTTTCGCGCTATATATTTTCTTCACCATTCGGTCTTCACTCATTTGCTCAACGTGCCCAAACCACCGAAGCACGCCCTTATCGATTTTTGTGATAAGGTCATCTTTCAAACCTGCCATATTTTGCCTGCTTTCGGTCGGCCATGGTAACGCCGCACATTTTACGAAGAGATCGCATCTCCACTGCATTCAACTTACTTTTATGCTTCTTCTGGCATACCCAGGTTTCGCTGCCATATAACAAAGTCGGTACCATGTCTGTTAAAAGGGCCATGTGAAAAATCTTAGTGAAGTTGTAGAAGAATCTTAAAAAAATTGTGAAATTTTTACATACCAGTAAGGTGAATGTTACAAAAAAGGATTGGTATCATCAATTCTGGCCCTATAGCGGCCAAAGCCAATCCTCTCCTGGCTCGTTCGTCTGCTGCAGCTATGCCACTCGATCTACTGTGTCTCATCATATCTCATTTATTTTGTATTTGGTTACTGTAATTGTAAACAATAAGCTTGTCATCAATCAAAGAGTTAAATATTATCCTCAGGACAATATGTAAAGCATAGAATCCGAACTAAAATATCAACAGAATGCATTGGCTCATACTAAAAGATACACCAGATTAAGTTGCAAAACAAACTCATTTAATCAAATCTACCTTAAACAGATATTACAATTTTACCCTCAACATTATCAATACATAACATAATACCTTTTTATTCCAATAACACGGTTACAATCATAATTTGGGCCTAAGTTAAAATAAACCATTTTAATTATTGTTTTTCATTATTTATTTCTAATCACTAATAAACCACAGCTTCTTGCCAATTTGTAATTACAGTTTAGTCAGTACTAAAAAAATTTAAATGCCAATAATTTCAGGCCACATTTCTGGTGGTGGTATTCGTATTGGTGGGTCAGACCCAGAGGACGAATTTGATTCTCCTACATAATTGAGGTATTGGAAGGGCATCAGAGGTCTGGTTCTCGGTTACGGCCGTGGATTACGTCAGTATTTGGTCAACATTTCGGCGAATTATCAGTCCATCTTCCGTTTTCACCTTATAACAACCAGGCCCTCGACATACTCAATGGTGGCCGGTCGCCACTTCTCTCCTGGCCCATAGGCACGTACCAGCACGGGCAGCTTGAGCGGAAGGCTCGGGCAGGCACCCGCAGCGCCACCTCTTCCAGCTGCCGCTCAGAGCGCTCTGGTCCACTGTACGGATGTAGCGCCGACACCGCAGGTCTATATTTACGTCCATTCAACATCTCTGCAGGAGTTTTACCGAGGTGATTCGGCACCGTTCTAAGCGAGTATAACACCCTAGGTAGTTTCTCAGTCCACAATACACCTGCATCAGACTTTTTCTTGGGCTTATTCTTGAAGGTCTGTATCGCCCGTTCGATTTGTCCATTCGTCGCCGGGTGATATGGGGGTGAGTACAAGTGCTCGATGCCGTTGTTTTGCAGGAATTTATTAAATTCCCTTGAGCTAAAGGCTCTGCCGTTGTCCGAAATTAATTTTTCTGGCAATCCCTGCGAAGCAAAAATCCTGCGCCAACTTGCTATTAGAGCTTCACTACTCATATTTGATAATATATCTGCCTAAAAACTATTTGCTATAGATGTCAATCATTACAAAAAAGGTCTTCCCTTGAAATGGTCTTGCAAAATCAACATGGACACGACTCCATGGCTTGTCAGATAAAATCCATGTGTGCGGATCTCTTGGTGGATTGTTTCTCACGGCTTGTCACAACTCACAACCAGTCGCCGTGGCCTCTATCGGAGCGTCCATACCGATTATCGACCCACCATACGTATCCTCTAGCATAAGCTTTCGTCTGGATGATTCCAGCATGCGGTGCATGCAATACCTTTAATACGTGCTGTGATAAAAAAGCGGGTATAATGACTACAACCAAGTTACACCACAATAAACACTCTTTATTATGTGAAAGAGCCTCTCTTCGCGTATAATACAGCTGAAGTGTGGGGTCAGTATTTTTGGCAGTCCATCCATGTAGCTCATGAAAGAAAACCTTTTGTAGTACCAGGTCTTTTTTAATCTCAGCAGCAATTTTCGCTGCATCCAAGTTTAATGCAGAGAGAGGTTCCTCTAAAAGTAGCACATCCGCTAATTAATCCATCCCTCGCGCTTCAGCTGTGTTAAAAGAAGCCTATCGGCTGAGAGCATCTGCATTACCAATGCCTTTTCCAGGTCTGTATTTTATGTCATATTCATAACACACCAATTTCAGACACCATCGCAAAATTCTGGGTGAAATCTAACCCGGAATAGGTTTATTCGGATTAAACAATCAGGTTAGTGGCTTATGATCTGTAATGATACAAAACTTCCTTCCTAGTAAAAATTCATGAAATTTTCTAACCCCAAAAATTATCGCTAAAGCTTCTTTATCAATCTATCCATACCGTCGCTCGCGGGTTTTTCATAAAAATTGTATAAAACTAAAAATGCCCGTAGTTCTTCTCTGTTCTTAGGTGCTGGTTTCCCCTTTATCTCTTTCACTTTAATAGGTGACGGGTGCAGTCCCTCTGCATCAATCATATATCCTAAAAAACTTATCTGGTTTGATGCAAACACACATTTGTTCAGATTTAACCTAAATCCCATTGCATTTAATTTTACCATGACTGCCCGTAGTCTTTGATCATGTTCCTCCTTATTCTTTCCACTAACAGCGACATCATCCAATAGACATGCTACTCCTTCCATACCTGCGAGTGCAGTCGACATCACACGCTGGAAGATTCCAGGAGCTGCGTTTACTCCAAATGCTAACCGGTTCATCTTCATTAACCCTAACGGAGTATTAAGTGTTAACAACATAGCTGTGTCCTTGTCCACTTTCATCTGCATGTAAGCCTGTTTTAAGTGAAGCTTACTAAAAACTCTTCCAGCATTTAATTTCACAAAGTAATCATTAGCAGCTGGTAATGGAAATGTATCAGTCTCTATGGCTAAATTAACAGTTGTCCTGTAGTCACCACAAATTCGAAGCGAGCCGTCATCTTTTTTTACAATTCTTAATGGAGTAGCCCATTTGGGGTATTTTACAGGGGTTATAGGGATATTAACCACTGTAAAGCCCTTCATTTACCATGCATGTTAATTGTTCCTCAACTTGTTTTATCAGATGAAACGGTATGGGACGTGCCTTCATAAACCGTGGCAAGGCATCAGCTCGCATATTTAAGGACAATTGAGGACCCTTATACTCTCCAAGTCCCCCTTTAAATAACTCCGGAAAGGCTTTTATGATTCATCAATCTTATCATCTATCCAGCACATGCCAGCTATCTCTAAACCCAACATTTTAAACCAGTTTCTTCCTAAAAGGCTAGGCCCACGACCAGAAACAACCAGTAGCTTACATTGTGCTTCCTTGTTTCCTCATGACACTCGAACATGAGCTCAGCCTAACACCTTCAGTTCATCACGGGTCCAAGTAACCAACTTCACGCCTGTCGCCTGTAAAGGTGGGGGGAACAAACCACAGTTTATAGTATGTATCTTCAGACATAATTGTCCTTGAATCACCTGAATTCACTTCCATGCTAACCTTCACACCCTCGATAGTAACATCTGCTTTAAATGGTGGTCGAATATTATCTGAGCAGTTGAACTTTCCTTCACTTAGTGCAACTTGCCAGATTTCTTCTTTATATACGCCGGCGCAATATGTCCAAACTTCTTACAATGAAAACATTTTGCTTTTATAAAAGGACACCTTTCGCCCTCGCGGTGTGACCATGCACAATGACGACATGTGATCGCTTTAATTTTACCAATATCCATAGGTACTACGGCTGTGGACGGAGTTTGCTTTAGCACACTGGTTTCCCGGTACAAATCTGAGAATGTGCCTCGATAGTTCAGGCTCAATTGCACTGCTAACTCATAAGTAAGATCTTTCGTCTTTAACAAACTGCGACGGAAACGCTTCTCACACACTCTTAATAATAATCGGTCCAGTAGCTGCCTTTTTAAGTATCAAATTACACCTGGAACCTAGAGAGCCAATGGCCGCAATAAAGTCCTGAATACTTTCGTTATGATTTTGTTGACGTTTATGGAATTTATCAGTTTGTAAAATTTCATTCACGAGGTTCATAGAATTGGTCAAGCACTGCCAAAATGTCTTTAAATGTCACAGAAGTCGGTCGTCTAGGCACCAACAATGAAACAATTAATGAATATGTTTCCTTTCCACATTTATTTTTTACATATTTCACACAAATTCACACATGCATCCGTGGCTTCCAGAGCACACAATAAACGTTCTTTATATTTACTCCAATTGTTAGTACTGGGATCAAATTTTCCGGGAAACACCACGTTTGAAGGTTGTCACCACAGAGATTTAAATATATATATATATATACACACTATAGGGCGGACATTGGAAACAATTGCATACAAAAACTTTGAGCTCGCGCGTGTTGACGCCCTCTAGCTAAACATAGCACAACTACGCTGAATATTTATTAGGAAAACATTTCAGTTATTCTCCACCTGGTGATGCTAATAAATATAAGGTAAAACCCTATAGATTAATGATAAGTCATCGCGCGCTCTGACTAGATACCGCGCTACCTGAATAAACAGCTCCGTGAATGCGGCATCTTAATATTGTAGTGTGTATAAGACAATTTGCAAGATGCTAGTGTGCGTGAAAAATTGTACATGCCAGCAGCTTAACTATTACCCGATTAACGGGAAAATTTATTTTATGCTATGACCTAGTAGTTAAGTTCATGGTTATGTATTCCAGAAATACTTAAAAATGAATAGTTTATTAATAACGAATGTATCAATATATTTGTGTATATTATGTATAGGTTTTTCTTCTGAATAAATGACATATAAATGATAAGGCCTCCTTTTTACCTGTTTAATTTTTTTATTTACATGTCTAACTAATATTCACCAATTATTTAAAAAAATAGTTATATATATATATATGGTGTAGTCATCATCATCATCATTACAGCCCTTCACAAGTCCACTGCTAAACATAGGCCTCCCCCAAGGAATGCCACAAAGCACGGTCCTGAGCCACCTGCATCCATCGACTTCCTGGATATCTTACCAGGTCGTCATTCCATCTAGTGGGGGGACGCCCTACACTTCGTCCGCCGGTACGAGGCCGCCACTCTAGAACCTTTTTTCCCCAACGGTTGTCGGTTCTTCGAGCTATATGGCCGGTCCATTGCCACTTCAGCTTACTAATCCGTTGGGCTATGTCGGTCACTCTGGTTCTACAGCGGATATCCTCATTTCTAAGTTTATCACGCAGAGAAACTGAGCATAGCCCTCTCCATAGCTCGCTGAGCGACCTTGAGCTTCCTCATCCGGCCAGCAGTGAAGGACCACGTCTCAGTACCATAGGTCATCACTGGCAACACGCACTGGTTGTACAGTCCTGTTTTCAAGTTTTGAGGTATACCCGACGAGAAGATGTGCCGTAATTTCCCAAACGCTGTCCAGCCGAATTGAATCCGTTGATTGACCTCTCGGTCGAAGTTGGACCTAGTCGGACTATTTGTCCTAGGTAAACATACTCGTCAACAAATTCGAGCTTAATGCTCCCAACAACTACCGGCATAGGTGTGACATGGACATTAAACATGATCTTTGTTTTGTCCATGTTCATCTTAAGACCTATCCGTTGGGAAACACTATTGAGGTCATTGAGCATAGAGCTTAGATCCTCCGGCGATTCTGCCATAAGGACTATATAGTCGGCAAATCGAAGAGGAGTGATGTACTCGCCATTGATGTTGATACCGTATCCTTTCTAGTCCAGAAGCTTGAAAACGTCTTCCAATGCAGCGGTGAAGAGTAGACGCGGCTCAAAAGGGAAATCGGTCTGTAGTTTTTCAAGAGAGCGTTGTCACCTTTCTTAAAGAATAAGACCATCGCACTTCTGCTCCACGCTTCCGGTGTAGTACCACCATGGAGGACGGAATTAAAGAGCTTCTGAAGGACTTCAAGTACCGGTTTTCCACCCGCTTTCAGAAGTTCCGCTGTAATTCCATCCTCGCCTGGGGCCTTGCCGTTTTTAAGGTGTTGGAGAGCCATTCTAATCTCGCTCAGACTGACGTCCGGGATATCATCGGAATAGTGTCGGATAAGACTGGCTCTTGGATCGTTACTCACACTTGCGTGTGGTTCCAACGATGATGTGTACAGCTGCCCATAGAACCTCTCAATCTCACTCAAAATCTCAGGTCTCCCGGAAACGACGCTGCCCCACTCGGTCTTCAGCTTCGACAGTTGGCTCTTTCTGGCAGACAGATCTCTAGCAAAGACTTTGGAGCCCTGGATCCGCTCGATCGCTTATTTAATACGAGTAGTATTAAAGTTGCGTAAGTCCCGCCGCATGCATTTGGAGATCTGTCTGTTCAGTTGCCTGTATGCTGTCAAATCTACTGAAGACTGCAGCTTCATGTCCCGTCTAACAGCCATGAGATTAAGAGTGTGATCCGAGTGTTTTTGTGTTCTTCTGCGGCGAGTCTTGCAAAATTTAGCTCCGACCGCATGGACAGTTTCCATGAGCTTGTCATTCATATCGTCCACTGCATTGCTATCTTCTAGGCACTTAAAACGGTTTTGTAGCTCGAGCTGAAAGGTTTCGGGACTTTGGATTAGAGCACGAGGGTGACGGAGCGTTGATTTCATTAGACGTGACCTCTCCAACTTAACGTTTAGTTTCAGTGTGCCTCTCACCATTCGGTGACCGCTGCCGGTTTTCACCCTCGCGATCACTGAGACATCACTGAACAGTTGTCGTCTGGTCGTCATAATGAAATCAATCTCATTTTTTGTCGAACCGTCGGGGCTCGACCAGGTCCACTTCCTGTAGGGCCGCTTCTGGAAGAAAGAGTTCATCATAAAGAGTCCCTCTTTCTCCATGAAGTCGGCCAGCTGCTGGCCCCTTGGGTTACGTTGCCCTATTCCGAAAATTCCTACTTTCAGCTCACCGTTTTCTCTTATGCCTAGTTTTTCGTTGAAGTCTCCCATTAACACCGAATAGTGGGTTTTGGAGGAATGCATGGCTCTAGAGATATCCTCATACATTTCCTCCACCTCCTTATCGGGGTGTACCGAGGTTGGTGCGTAAACCTGTTTAACCTTCAGCGAATACCGTTTGGTGATTCTGAGTATAAGGTACGCAACCCTCGTCGACACACTTCCAATCATTACAACGTTGTTAACAAGAGACTTGTGGACGATAAATCCGACACCTCCTTGGGACAGATGGTCGCCCTCACGGTGATAGAACAAATTGCCGGATTCGAGAATTACCGTGTCCTCCCTCTCTCTTCGGACTTCGGATAATCCTATGACATTCCAGCGCAACTTGTCTATCTCTTCTTCCAGCTCCAGGACCTTCTCGTCAGTCCTCAGGGTGCGTGCGTTGTATGTTGCCAGGTCGAGTCGTCGTAGGTGGCAACCGAACCTCCACCGGAGATTCTTAGCACCCCCTGCCCCGCCGTTACCATGGTCGCCACCGTAGCCAGTAACAGCGGAGCCGCCGGGGACTGGGGGCCATCTCTTCGTTACTTTCATGGGGGGATATATTGCCATAGTTGCCACGCTTGGCGAGCGGGTTGGCAACCGCAGTTTTTTATTGTTGTTTTGCTGTTATCAGAAAGATGCTGCTGCCCATCTTCTGTCTCAGGTTCCCTCTGTCGCCTTTTACGACACCCACGGGAAGATATGGGGTAGTGAGTATTCTTACCCGCCACTACACGGGGAGGTGTATCATGTCTATAGTGTAATCAAAATAGTGCTTTCTATTCTACGCGTCAATATGAACAACTTTTACTGTAAATCTATCTTCCAAATCGCAAGAAAAATCAGGTCTTCCATACATTTTGAGAAAGTTTGTATGAAATTTTGTATGGAATAACTGACTGAGATTTTTTTATTAAGATATTATAAAATATAGTAACAATAAATGCACATATAAAAATCTCAGCCACGGGGAACTTTATTTTTGCATTCGTGGGAACCATGAAGCAAATACAAAGAGGAGACATTGTAATTAAATTTCACTATGTAACAACGCGTGACAATATGCGGGGTGATGAGATGCAAAGCCCCGCCCACTTTACACTATCTACATCTACCGATAAATAGTAAAACTATTCGAATCTTTCCTTATCGATGTGGCATTGTAGCTTAGCTACCTTGACGGTAGATGGCGGCATGTCCACAAAATGTTATAAACTATAAAAATAATATTTAGGCGATTAAAATTTCTTTATGTCTGAATGCAAAACAAATTTCAGCACCTTCGTATGATTATTTTATCATTACTGAGCTCTACGTACCTTTATATTTTTAATTCACAGGACACAAAGTGTCGCCATCTAGTGTGGAATATATTTAATTATATTTGAAAGCCGACGCAAAGAGATTATTCTAGAACTATTTTAATAAATTAGGTGTAAAATTACTTACAAATGAAATGTGATGCCATACATAGCATCGGAGCGTCTATCTCATGAAGCAAATACATTCAGACAAAGAAATTTTGTGTGTTCTTTCTGTCTCCTTGAGCTTATTCCACACTATGTGTAATTTTTTCACGCAGAAACGGCTGAATTATTATTTATGTGTGGGTTATACTACTTAATATCTCTGAGGGAGAACAAATAATAGACAAATTATTATAATTAATATAATTTTATTTACAAATCAATTAAAATATAAATATTTTATTCCAAATTAGGCATTCCAATGCACTTTTTGAATGCTAATCTAAGAACATTAAATTGTATTTAAGTGATTCTTTGCATATAGAATGTCACTTAAATATAACTTAAATATTTCGTAAAAATCAGCCTAAGTACAATTTCGTGCATTTAATATTAAAAGTTGGATTACTGGGAAAAATAATTGAATTCTAGTTAGGGCCCTGTCTTTTGTCCTTTTTATGAGGTTTACTTGACAAGAATACGGCCTGTTCTCAAAATGATTATAAGCTATAAAAATAATATTTTGCGAATAAAATTTCTTTATGTCTGAATGCAAAACAAATTTCAGGACCTTCATATGATTATTTTACCAATACTGAGCTCTACGGACCTTTATATTTTTAGTTCACATGACACAAAGTGTTGCCATCTAGTGTCGAATATATTTAATTATATTTGAAAGCCGACGCAAAGAGATTTTTATAGAAATATTTTAATAAATTAGGTGTAAAATTATTTACAAATGAAATGTGATGCCATCCATAACATCAGAGCGTCTATCTGAGTAGTTTTTACACAATACGAGGGCTGCATTAAAAGTATCGGGAATGTAATATTTCCACTGTTCCTGTCATATTAAAATCTTTTTAATTGAAAACCCCTTGGTTTTAAAAATCGTATACCATTTAGTTGTATATGTCTTGTCACAAGGTTTTGTAAGTTTGAGTTTAGTCGTTGAGAAAATGGGATTGACTCGAGAAAATTCAAGAGCGATGATTTATTATGACCTTCGAAGTGGTTTAACACAAAAACAGTGTGTTGACCGACTGATTTCTGCATTTGGTGATGAAGCTCCATCCAAAACCACAATTTATCGCTGGTTTGCTGAATTTCAACGTGGACCTGTCAAGCTCAGTGATGATCCCCGTCAAGGTCGTCCAAAAACTGCAGTCCCCCAAGAAAACGTTGATGCTATGCGTAAGCTGATTGAGGAAGATCGACATGTGACATACCGCGAAATTCAGGCAACTTTAGACATTGACATGAGTCAAATACAAATAATCTTGCATGAACAATTTGGTGTAAAAAAGTTGTTTTCCCGATGGATACCGCATTCGCTCTGCGAAGAGCAAAAAGCGCCTCGCGTTACTTGGTGCGTCAGAACTCTCGAAAGATTCCACGCAGGATCCTCAAATGCTGTATACAACATCGTATCAGGTGACGAATCCTGGATATACGCGTACGAACCCGAAACAAAAAACCAGTCACGAGTTTGGGTGTTCGAAAATGAGTTAAAGTCAACAAAAATTGTTCGTTCACGGAGTGTTGCAAAAAAAATGGTGGCCACGTTTGTCTCCAAAACCGGCCATGTTACGACTATTCCTCTTGAGGGACAAAGAACGGTTAATGCAGAATGGTATGCTAGCATTTGTTTGCCACAGGTCGTTTCTGAACTTCGTAAAGAGAACTGCAACCGCCGCATCATCCTCCATCACGACAATGCGAGTTCTCACACCGCACACAGAACAAAAGAGTTTTTAGAGCAAGAAAACATAGAATTATTAGACCATCTGCCGTACAGCCCCGACCTAAGCCCTAATGATTTCTATACTTTCCCTAAAATAAAGAATAAATTGCGTGGACAGATATTTTCATCACCTGAAGAAGCTGTGGACATCTACAAAACGGCCATTTTGGGGACCCCAACTTCCGAATGGAATGGTTGCTTCAATGATTGGTTCCATCGTATTGAAAAATGTGTCAAATTTCGCGGAGAATACTTCGAAAAGCAATAAATACATTTTTAAATAGTAATGTTGTGTCACTTTCTTGATTCCCGAAATGTTCAGTGCCGCCCTCGTAAAACACAACACTTCATCCTTTTCTTCTTAATACTACGAAAATACACCGATTTGCGATTTTTTCAACACATAAGCGCACAGGACGAATGCTGACAGTATACTAACTGAAGTCACGCCCACTATGATGACGTCAGGACCTACTTAGAATCACAGTGCACAGTTGCTTATGCCGTCTCCCCTTTGTATTAGCTTCATGGTGGCAACACTGAATAGCGTCCTTGATATTTTGTGACTTATTTATGGCTCGTGTTATTTTATGTTAAAATTTCGAAATTGTATGATACTTAATGATAGTATGTGATTCCAGTGTCTTTCTTATTTCTTAGAATATTTTTTTTAATACCGTACGTAAACTGGTATTTTACTTCGGATTATGATCAAAATTTAATAAAACATTCGGTACGTTCACCTCACACGTTGCCTGCAACGCGACTGGCTCGGGTACTCGGGTAGTATTTGTTGCCGCATTTTACATGAGCGCCGGCGGTATCTAGTCAGAGCACGCGATGACTTATCATTAATCTAAGGTAAAACCCGTTTTAGGAATGTTACCATTCCATCAAAATATCGATAATGTTAAAGGTTACTATTGTGTCATGAAAATTACTAAAACCTAGTTCAAAGTTTAATTCGTCATATATGTCATTAAATGTCAGTTGCTTCATTATTTCTATAAATTTTTCTCCTATCGTCAGTGCTATAGTCTCTTCTAAGTATCCAATATGTGTTTGTTTGTTTTATATTTATTTGGAAATTTTATAGTAAGCGATTGACTCGTGTTATGGCCTGATAACCCCAATTCATATTATTTACCTTCGGCTTCTCTGCCATTGCTTATAATATGATCTATTCAAGTTTTCTGTCTGGTAGGCTTTTGTGATGTGTGAGATTATTGTTTAGTTAAATATAGTGTCTATATTAAAATCTCCGACTATAACGATTTTAAAGTAATTATATTCTTAATTATAGACTTCGTCTGTCGGTACGAGGCTGCCACTCGAGAACCTTTCTTTCCCATTGGTTGTCGGTTCTTCGAGCTATATGGCCGGCCCATTGTCACTTCAGCTTACTAATTCTTTGGGCTATGTCGGTTACTCTGGTAACCGACATAGCCCAATAGCGGTTATCCTCGTTTTAGTCTTATTACGCAGTGAAACGCCGAGGATAGCCCTTTCTATGGCTCGCTGAGCGACTTTAAGCTTCCTCATACAGCAAGTAGTGATGGACCACTTTTCAGATCCATAGGTCATCCATCCACTGGCAACACGCACTGGTTGTACAATCTAGTTCTGAGGTTTTGAGGTATGTCTGACGAGAAGATGTATCGTAGTCTTCTGAACGCTGCCCAGCCGTATTGAATCCGTCGATTGACCTCTCGGTCGAAGTTGGGCTTACCTAGTTAGACTATTTGTCCCAGGTAAGTTCGAAGTTGTAAGCTCGAAATTATTAACGAGTATGTTTGGGTGATATTATACTATAGTTGTTACGGGTTGGCTTACACAGTTTTTGATTTTGGACTTGTTATCAGAAAGATGCTACTACCTATCTCTTGGTTTTTCGCTCTGTCGCCTAATTTCGACGAAATCAAAGGCTTTCTCATTATCCACATACCCAAGACAAAGTGGCAGATTGTACTCTTCGGTCTTCTGTACAATTTGCCGAAAGGTATGTATGTGGTTTATGGTGCTAAAGCCTTTTTGGAAACCGGCTTGTTCGACTGAAAACCTTCGAGTCTGCATGCGAGACGATTCGTAATAACTCTCGAAAATAGCACGTAGACGCGCCTCAGAAGGGAAATCGGTCTGTAGTTCTTCAAGAGAGCGTTGTGGCCTTTCTTGAAGAGACTCAGACTGACGTCCGCGATATCATCGGAATAGTGTCATATAAGACTTGCTCTTGGATCGTTACTTACACTTGCGTGTGGTTCCAGCGATGAAGTGTACTTCTGCTCATAGAACCTACCAATGTCAGGCAAAGACTTTGGAGCCCTTGTTCCGCTCGATCCCTTCGAAGTCTTTCTAAATACGAGCTGTATTAAAGTTGCGTAAGTCCCGGCGCCGCATGCATTTGGAGATCTGTTTGTTCAGTTGCCTCTATTCTGTCATATCTGCTGAAGACTGCAGCTTCATTTCCCATCTAACAGCCATGAGATTAAGAGTGTGATCAGAGAGTTATTGTGTTCTTCTGCGGCGGGTCTTGCAGAACTTAGCTCCGACTGCATGGGCAGTTTCCACAAGCTTGTCATTCACATTGCCGCAGTTGTTGCAGTCTTCTAGATACTGAAAACGATTTCGTAACTCGAGCTGAAAGTTTTCGGAGCTTTAGAGCATGAGAGGGACGGAGCGTTGATTTTATTAGACGCGACCTCTCCAACTTAACGTTTAGCTTCGGTATGCCGCTCACCATTCGGTGATCGCTGCCAGTTTTCACTCTCGCGATCACTGAGCCGAGAAAACCGTCGGGCTCGACCAGGTCCACTTTCTATGGGGTCGCTTCTGGAAGAAAGAGTTCATCATAAAGAGTCCCTCTTTCTCCATGAAGTAGGCCCCTTGGGTTCCGTTGCCCTATTCTAAATTTCCCTACCTTCAGCTTACCGTTCTCTCTTGTGCCTAGTATTACATTGAAGTTTCCCATTAACACCGTGGGCGTTGGAGGAATGCATGGCTCTAGATATATCCTCATACATTTCCTCTAACTCCTCATCGGCATGTGCCGAGGTTGGTGTGTAAACCTGTATGACCTTCGAGGAATATCGTTTGATGATTCTGAGTATTAGGTACGTAACCCTCGTCGACAAACTCCCAATCTTTGAAACGTTGTTAACGAGAGACTTGTGGACGATAAATCCGAAATTGTTGCTGAATTCGAGGATTACCGTGTCCTCTCCACTTTCTCTGATAATCCTATAATATCCCAGCGCAACTGCGCTGCGTGCGTTATATGCTGCCAGGTCGAGTTTTCAATGTTATAGTAGTATAGTGGATATTCTTAAACTGCTACAATACGGCTTTTTAACCAGTTTAATTTAAATATATTATTTTATAATTTCAATAAAAGATAATTTACAAAATTTTGTTGATGTTATCTTAGTATTGGAAATCATTAAATGAAACTAATTTTTACAGATTTTATCGCGTTTAATTTAACTTTTTAAATCCCGACGTTTCGGGTGCTTTACAGCTTCCACGGTCACGGGGGTACTGAGATGTTTCACGATATGTACGATATAGACCGATATGTACTCGAACATTCTAGATGTCGCTACAGAAGAAGGTTCTGGAAACTATCTGAGGCCCTATATAAGGCCGGTATAGACCACGACCGAGGCAGTATTGAATTGGCGATACAAGATAATACTTCGAAGCGAAATAACTCCGACTAAAGTGATTCTGTTTTATTACTAGTGTGGTTTTAGGTTGTAATTAGTGTTGTGTAATTAAAGTGTCAATTTTGGTAATCACTCGGCAGTTCTTAATTATCTCGAACCCCAAGCTCGTAACAATTGGTGTCAGAAGTGAGATCAAATCATGCCGATTTTACCAAAGGACGACATGGAGGGTATGCGTACCTGAAGTTAACGCCAGCTGGAGACGGACCAGAGACGATTTGGTAATGCAACGCCGCAAACGTCGGAGGGCCAGCTGCTGACCACGGAGGCCGGCCCGTTAGGAGCTCCTGCATCTGCAGCACCTGACTTAGGTGCTCTGATGATGATGCGGCAGGAACAGGCCCGTCGGTTGGAAGAGCAGCTGCAGCGAGGACAGGAGGAATAGGCCCGTCGCTTAGAAAATCAGCTCAAATGCGATAAGGCAGAGCAGATGCTCCTCATGAAGGACCTTCACGCTACCTTCGGGAAAGAGATAAAGAGGTGAAGGATAGGGTTGCTCAACATGACAACCGCCTGTCGGAAGCTAAAACCCGAATCGACCAAGTGAACAATCGGGTTGATAACGTGATGGTTGACGTGAAGAAAACGCTGGACGACCTCAAAATTGGGGATGGAGTTACAGCTCCCGTGGTAGCTCCAACACCTTCGCTACGTGGATTCAAATGGCACCGTTCGACGGGACTTCTTCCTGGTCGGCCTACAAAATCCAATTCGAGGCTGTCATGAAAGCGAACGGCTGGAATAAAAGTCAGGCCATGACTGCTCTCACCCTAGGCCTGCGCGACCAGGCCTTAACTGTTCTGGAAGCTCTCGGTAAGGAAGTGACTTACGAGCAGCTCCTTGAGGCATTGGAGGCGAGATATGGCGACGCTCACCTGGAACACGTCTTTCGCGCGCAGCTCAAAGATCGCGTGCAACGTAGTAACGAACACCTGCAGTAGTGGGCCCTTGAGGTGGAGAAGCTCGTTCGAAAAGCGTACCAGTCTGTACCTGCGCTCATTGTGGGGAACCTGGTGCAGACATTCATCGACGGCATCCGCGACTTTGAAGTCAGAGCTGCTGTGAGACTCGGGCACCACGAGACGCTTAAGGACGCGTTGGCCCATGCACTGAAAGTGGAAGCCGTGCGACAGGATCATCGTTCCTATCGCGTCAGGGAGGTTGCAGTAGCTACAGTTCGTGACCGCAGTAAAGGATACAGGCCTAGGTGCTACGGCTGTGGGCAGATGGGATATCTTCGATTCAGCTGCCCTAATCGAACTGTAGAAAGGGAAGGTGATCGATCTCGAGAGGGTAGTGCGGCTAACAGCACCGCCCAGCGCAATAGAAAATCTCATGACAACGCAGATGCATTGTCAAAAAGACTGTGTCCTGAAGATTATAAGCATTGTACTAGGCAAGAGGGTAAGGAAGTGGTATCTGTGAGGATAATCAGGACAGAACAGCTCAGAAATGAGTGGAAGGACAGCTTACAACTTGCACAGCAGGAAGATTCGGACATTAAGCCGATTCTGGAATGGATGAAGGCCAGTGCTTAGGAGCAAGTGGAGCGACGTCTCAGCGATGAGTTCGACCACGAAAAGCTATTGAGCCCAATGGGACAGCTTGCTGATTAAGGATGGAGTCCTGTGCCGTAAATGGGAAAATGGTCGGGGAGACAATTGTCATTTGCAAATGGTTGTCCCTAAGGCTAAAGTACCGGATGTTCTACAGCTGTACCATAGTGGTTGTTCAGGAAGCCACCTGGGAGTTAAACGAACTCTACTGAAGATCCGAGAACGGTTTTACTGGGTCCACTGTCGTGACGATGTCGAGGACTGGTGCCGCAAATGTACAAGTTGTGCGGCTATATAGGGACCTCAAACTCGTAGTAGAGGCGCATTGAAATTGTACAATGTTGGTGCACCATGGGAAAGGATAGCCATTGACGTTTGCCGTTTCCGGAAAGTGAAAGTGGTAAAAAGTATTTCATGGTTGTGATGGATTACTTCACTAAGTGGCCAGAAGTCTTCGCCATTCCAAATCAAGAAGCTTCACCAGTTGCAGATAAACTAGTTCATGAAGTCTTTTGTCGTATTGGAGTACCTTTAGAGATTCACAGCGATGAAGGAAGGAATTTTGAGTCTCAAATATTCCAGGAAACTTGCCGAGTTATGGGTACTCATAAAACACGAAGAACTTCTTACCACTGATGGAATGGTAGAACGATTTAATCAGACATTGGAAAGGTACATAGCAAAAGTTGTGGAAAAACGGCAACGAGACTGGGACAGGCACATACAACCGTTTTTGTTGTCATATCGAAGCGCTGTTCACGAAAGTACATCAGTAACGCCAGCTTTCGCAAACTTTAGGAGAGAATTACGGCTGCCTGCACACCTGATCACCGGAATACCACTTGATGCCCCAAGCAGTATAACCGATTATGCAAATGACTTGCGGAACAAAATGAATGACATTTATGAGTACGTCAGACAGTCGGGGCAGCAAATGTCTGAGAAGATGAAAACACGGTATGACCGCAAAATGAACAACAAAGGGTTTGACGAAGGTTCACTAGTGTGGTTACCCAATCCAGCTCTCAGCAAAGGGAAATCTCCTAAGCTTCAAACTAAATGGGACGGACGGACGTACCGGATTGTGACAAGGATTAATGACGTAACCTACCGGATACAGAAAGGTGCCAGAGGTACTCCTAAGATCGTCCATGTGGATCGACTGGCGCGTTATTATGGGGCCAATAATGCTCGGGACGAACATGTCTTAGGAGGGTGGACAGTGTTGCGAGCCACTATTAATGTCTTGTACATGGCAACACTAGTTACACTAGCGCCCTCTAGTGTCGAGTAGCAGAACTAGGAGAATCAAGATCCTTCCAGAAATTTCGGGACCGATATGTACTCGAACATTCTACATGTCGCTACAGTAGAAGGTTCTGGAAACTATCTGAGGCCCTATATAAGGCCGGTATAGACCACGACCGGCGATACAAGAGAATACTTTGAAGCGAAATAACTTCGAACTAAAGTTTTTTTTTATAGGAGCGGGTGACAAACGAGCATACAGTCCACCTGATGGTACGTGGTTACTGTGACCCATAGCCATCTACATCTATCCTCAATAAAGACTCAAGATGCAGATGCGTTGTAACCCGTGTGGACTAAGATGGAATACCTCTTTGCCAGTAAAAAGGGTCTCCGGTTCTTTACACTCACCATACGAAACACAGCAGCGTTAAGCTGCTATTTTACGCTGGTTTTCTGTGAGAGCGTGGTCCTTCCCCGGTCGAGCCGACCCATTCGTGCTACAACCATAATATAGCTGCAGCATGTCTCTACCACGTAAAGTGATTGTGTTTTATTATTAGTGTGGTTTTAGATTGTAATTAGTGTTGTGAATTTAAAGTGTTAATTTTGGTAATCACTCGGCAGTTTTTAATTATCTCGAACCCCAAGCTCGTAAAAATATTGAGGAAATTAACGAAAATATTTATTTTTACTTTATTGCCAAATACTATTTTGTTCTATTTTATTACGGTCAAATATTGTATTTACAAATGTTTTCATTATTTTTTTATTCAATTGTTTATAATTATTATCACATTTTATCTTACATTAGAAATTCTTGGTGGGGTGTGATGTGTAAATAGGTACCTTATTTACGTCAACAACTATTGATTATAATTATGTATATATATATATATGTATATATAATTTACCAGTAGAGCTTCAACACAATTTAATAAAATGTACAATCAATTAAAAAAAATACCTACCAATAATTATTTGATTTTCAGTCTGTGTTTTATATTTGAAGATCAGTTATAAAGAGCCATTAATGGGATATTTTGCAGAGACGAAACATATCCTACCAAATTTTTACGTCGCTTCATCAGCAACATTCTTAGTTTTGGATAAATCAAATCTTGTCAGTTTCAAAGAAACATGACTAAAATCATGTTAAAAGAAATGCACTTCATTACAAGATTTCTATATAAAACGAAGGCTACCGATCGGACTTCTTAAAAAGTTCAAATTTTTATTTTGTTTAATTTAATTCGAGACTAAAATAAACGTGAAAGGTATTTTATCTGCAATAATAGTTTTCACCAAAAATGACATAGACTTATAAAATTCATACACACGGCCGATCATACTGGAGATGATCAATTGTATTATAAAATACCTACCCATGGGGGCGGGTTAGCTTCTCGACTCTGTCACTGATGTGGTGCTACAGGGAATGGAACTATTTATTCCATCATCTGTGGTACCCATCGGAGGCAGATCTCAGCCTTGGTTTGGTCGCTCCTGTACGACTGCTTTACGCAGTAAGCAGGAGTGTTATCAAGCCTGGACTGCGGCTTCGGCGACTCGGGATGTAAACACCAGCATACTTAAAAAGAAGTATAACTTCGCCTCCAGGTCCTTCAAAAGAGTTATTGCCAAGGCAAAGTCAGAGCACATAGGCAGAATTGGCGAGAAACTAGTTCGCTTTCCTTCGGGAACCTGTGCATTCTGGTCTCTCGCCAAGGCTGTCCAAGGGAATTTCTGTAAGCCATCACTACCATCTCTGCACAGGGAGGACGACTCACTGGCCCACGACGCAAAAGAGAAAGCCGACCTTTTAGGCTCCCTTTTTGCGTCCAACTCGACTGTTGATGACGGGGGGAACACAACGCCGACCATCCCGCGGTGGGAGTGCTCCATGCCCGATGTACGGTTCTCACAGCGCTCGGTTCGCAGTGCACTCCTCTCCCTTGACATCCACAAGTCGAGTGGGCCTGATGGAATCCCCCCAATTGTGCTGAGGACGTGTGCTCCGGAGTTGGCACCGGTTCTAACGCTTCTTTTCCGGTACTCCTACTCCCTAGGCGTAGTCCCGAAATCATGGAAGATAGCTTTTGTCCACCCGATCCAAAATTTAAAAGCCAAATTGGCCTCTAAAAAGCTTAGCGTGCTCAGCAGAGCGGTACAGTATCTCATGCCAGCTCAACGCCTGCAACTTTACAAGGCGCAGGTTCGGCCTCACATGGAATATTGTTCCCATCTCTGGGCTGGGGCTCCCCAATGCCAGCTCCTTCCACTTGACCGCATCCAGCGCAGAGCGGCTCGAATCGTAGACGACCGAGTCCTTTCCGATCGGCTCGACTCATTGGCACTGCGAAGAGATGTTGCATCTCTTTGCATTTTCTTTCGCATTTACCATGGGGAGTGCTCTGAGGAATTGTTCGGATTAATCCCAGCCGTCAAATTTCACGAACGCACGTCGCGGCAGAACTCCCGATACCACCCTCACCATCTGGATGATTGGCGGTCCACCACTATGCGATTTAGAAGATGTTTTCTTCCTCGCACAACTTCCTTGTGGAATAGTTTACCACTAGCGATTTTTCCGGACCGATACGACTTAGGGACCTTCAAGAAAAGAGCCTACTCCTTTTTAAAAGGCAGGCAACGCATCTGCAATTCCCCTGGTGTTGCGGTTGTTCGTGGGCGGCGGTGGTCACTAACCATCAGGTGAGCCGCATGGTCGTTTGCTGTCTCCGTCTCCTATAAAAAAATTATTTGATAGACTATTTCCAGTATAATGACCCAAATATCATCATTAATATATGACTGGTACACTTAAAACTTTTTCAGATGGCTAAATGATTAATTATTATTTTATGATAAGGTCATGCTTTTCTATAAAAAGCTGCAAGAAGTTTTAAATCACAGGCCTCTTGGCTTGTTTCACTATTCACTTAATTAGAGAAAAACAAGATGGACTGATCTCAATGTTTAATTTCTTGTGCAAAAGTGCTATTTATAATTTTATGCAGATGATAATTAAAGTTTCTATGTAAATAGGTGTAACATAGCAGGTATTATATTCAAAATAATTTTACCAGGTTTCAAAAATCAATACAAATTTAAAAAATCGAAAATAATACGTAACGACGTAAATCAAAAATAGTAGATCTGTATGTCTATACATACATATATTGATTTACGGCCGCTTAGTAACTGACGGTAACTCAGTACCTATATAACATCCTACAGTCACGCCGAAACTAAGAGGACTTCGCGCTAGAAAACGTAATAATTTAATGCGAAAATTTTGTGATAAAATTATAAAAAATTACGTTAAGTTACATAAAATACGTTAAAAAAATATAACAAATAATAAACTAATGAGTTTGCGTCAGTTCTTAAAAAGTTTACAAGATATAACAAAAATAAAATGTCAAAAAACTTCAGGATCTAATTGACGATATACAGCTGACACATAGTCCTGGTTTTTGAAACCACGCCAGTTGTAAACAATACTTCTGTGAAAATGGTGTACACAAGAGAATTAGGAAGAGACAAAATATTTCTTTTCAAATTTGCGACGAGTTGTAAGTAGAGGGCTAAATTCGCCATGTGCCAATTTAATTATATTTTATATGAAGTGATCTTGACTAGGTTTCATCAATTCACCACTGATAAAAATGAGAACAGCAACTTTACAATTGTGTTTACAAAAAACACTATCAGTTGAACCTTGCAGATATTTACAACAAGCGAATTGCGTATTGGCGAACTTCACATGTCTTCGAATTTTTTTCTTATTCCTCAGACATGCAGGTTTCCTTACGATGTTTTCCTTCACCTTGTGGTAAATCAGCACTTAAAATTACAATTAAAAATTTCTTTAGTGCTGTCAGGAATCAAACGCGGGCGAAATTTACAGCGAGCGCTTAGACCCAAAGCTACTAATACGACACAAATAAATACGATTCAACAAATATAATGAAAACTCTTACGTACTTAAAACTTAAACACTTGATTGCTCGTGATGCCTAAAGGACGAAGCTATAGCACCACACCGTTAAATGTAATTGAAGACGCTTAACCGCGACATAACTCTCAGTGATGCGCATATACTTGTCACATCTGCAGTTTATTAATCTTTGCACTTTTCTAAGTAATACAGAACGTAGTCGCTAGACGGTGTTGACGTCGGCTAAGACCTCTGCGATCGCAGTCAAGGTCATTCAGGCTTCTTAAGGCCTTAAGAGACATTAGCGACAGTTATATATGATTCGTTGTATATACTACTAATTGCAGTACTCGGTATAATAGCATATGTGCAGTAAATACTAACTAATATATGTATATATATATAGTCTAATCTCTAATACTATATAGTCAACTCGACGACTAGACGAAGTTACGATGGGCCGCGGTATGAGGTGATCGCTACCACGCTACCAGGCTATTTCTAATTTGTTTTGTGTTGTTAATTGTGTAACATACATGATTGTATGCTGATATTTTAAAGAAAAGTCCCACTGGGTTTCTTACTGCTTCTTCCCAGGACAGAGGTTTTTTTTCGAACTAGTGGCAAGTAAACATAAAAGTGACTTTCAATAAGTATTATTTATAATCTACATTCTTTTAATAAAAAAGTTTCTGTTTTAAAAAAAGAAGAGCGGAGACCCCCCCTCCCCCCACCTGCCCGCGCCCTCTGCGGTAGTACCGGTCAGCTTCGCTTGCGCACCGGTACGCTCGTTTAGGAGTGTCACGTACTCGGAACGAGTTGACACTTCTGGTGTTCACCCAACAATATGATATTACTCGATATTATTTTTAAATATTGGGAAAGATTGTATGACGCTTTAAGTAAAATTGTATTCTAATGACCGTGTGGTTGGTTGCTTTCATCACGATTTTTAATTGAATTATATGTAAGGATGAGAATTCATTTTATCATTAAATTCAATAAAAGACAATTAAAGAAACCAAATAAGAAATGTCGGAAATATTTCTTAGTTGCACATCAGTAACGAGGCGGTTGAATAAACAGAATAGACATATAATTAACCTGTTTTATTTATTCTGTTTTACCTCCTATCGAATATTTTAAGCGGAATACCTGAGATACTGTTATATAGGTAAAATTAGTAAAATTAGGTGGGTACCTACCACCGCAAGCCTTGGTTTCCATCACGAAGAACCAGATGAAGCTACGGAATGCAAATAGTTTTGTAAAGTAGTAATTAGTTTATATCTTTACATAGCAAAATAAATTATTATTAAGAATACTGATAAAATATAATGCGATGATATTATTATTTAATTAAATGTTTTTGTGACAACCTTTTTAGCGACTTGACGTCGCGACAGCCTTGTAGGTATTTTGCAGTATAACAAAGGAGTTGACCCACTATTAGTATTTATTACACGTATGGTAAAAGCACATGAGTAAAGAAACCGTACCGTACAGAGGCAAAGCTTCATACGACCGCGCTCTGATAGGTACACTACTACAACCTTGAGGCGTTTGTGTGCGTGAGCACTGGCAGCTCGTCATGTACAGAGAGAAACTGCTTTAAACCGGCTCGGCCAGTGCTAAAACTCGGGTTTGTGTAAAAAATATTTTTTTTTAAATATAGTTCGTATCAAATGAAATATAAAAAGGTATAAAAATGGTTTACCGAGGTTACCGCAAGAGATACCGGTGTTTTTGTAAATAAAATTAATAATTTGTTTGATTTCTTACACTCAAGTACACTGCGATCTAATAAATATAAAAGAGCTTTTTAGCATCAAAAGTTAATTATCAAATTGAGTTTTAGTAGAAATGCTAGTATTTTTCAGGAACTTAAAATCAATAAGAAGTGATAGGCAGAAATACGTTACAAATAGCATAAATTTCATTCACGGTTTTCAAGTGTTGATAAAATCTTTAATAAAACTTCATGAAGAATTAAAATCAGAAGAGATTGAATTAATTTATATTTACGTGACGTCTCAATCAAGATTGTCTCGAAAATTTCTTTGGAAAAGTCAGACACGCAGGTGGTAACTACTAGCAACCAACATGTCGACTAGTTAGTATTGCCTTCAATAAGATGTTTATAACCAACCAATATCTTAGGGAAACCTCAAATTTTGAATACGATTTCGATATGCTACTAATGAAACCAGACGATTCTCGTGTTTTAATACACCATCACCGCAACCTGATGATGTTACTGCCCCTGTGTTAACAGTAGAAACAAATGATTATCTATTTGATTTACCAGAAAAAGAAATGGATTAGTCTATGTGCCGCGACATTTGTATATAAAATGTTGTCTCGAACACCACAAGTGTGAGAAAATAAAATTGTACCTTAATATATCTGAACAATTTATAAATATGGGAAAAGGTTCTTTTTTCAGCCATTACTAGGATTAAAAGATAGTGTTCAATAGGGGGTTTTAATAATAATTCCTGACAATTTTATCGCGTTTGTTTGAATAACTGGAGCAAAATTTCGCGAATATTCTGACCTCGAAAAAAACATTGTAAATATTGGTAGTGAAATATTAAAACGCGTGCAAAAGTTTATATTTGTTATGAAATGCGAGTGCTTTACAATATGTTCTTTAAAAAAATCTTTACATTAAATTTAGAATTTATCATTTAATTATAAGTAACAACAATTTGTTGAAGAACAATAATTATAAAAATAAAAGTAGAAGTAAGATAGAGAAAAGTAAGAAGTAACGATAGAGAAAGTAGAATATGTAGTTTGTAAAAAAATATTATACCTTAAGTGTCTATTAAAATGTTGATATACGTTTTGTTTATTCATTTTTATCCTCCTGTGCCAACCCTACCGAAATAGGTAAAAAAATTTACAGCTTCTTAGAAGCTGTGCCTCTGTACAGTTTCTTTACTCATGTGGTAATACCTAGTGTGTATTCTAAGGAATACTGATATAGTTATTACAATTATGTTTGTTTAAATTGTTCGCAGTTCACAAAATGAATAAGAGTGTACGTGTTGAACCGACCCCGCCGGAGTGCGCACTGGCCGCCGAGATGTTCGACCATTTTTGTTCGGCGGGGACTATGAAACAAATCCTTGCTTTGCATCGGGAAATATGCAATACACTCAACCTGAAACCAAACAGGCTTCCCGATTTCTATCCAAAACTAAAGGTCTGTAATAAGTTTTACTAACGATTTCTTTGTTTATAATATTCTAAATACACACAAAAGTTTATACTTATTCATATAAATTTGCTATTATAATTTGCCCTTAGTCCACTCAAAAGGTTCATAAAATTAGACTTATATTAAAAAAAGTTTGGAGATATTAAAAAGACAAATTAATTACATAATAACTTCAGAGTTCGTGGCTTTAATTCTACACAGTATGTTTTGACACCGACTTCTGAAGCTGTTATGCGTAAATTATTTTATCCTTTTAGTGATGTCGGCTTTTACATTTTAATAAGTCTAATTTTGTTCTCTTGCACTTAATTTCTGTCCTTCTAAAAATTGTATAAGGAAGAAATCGATTTTAGCGATTAGACTACAATACTACAATATTTCCTTTTTGTTTGCATATTTTTATTTCTAGCGTACAATTAAGTGTTTTCTATCCATCTAACTATTATGTAATAAGTGTGTACAAAATACGATATTTTTCGAGTTTTTGAGTAGTAGTTAAATGTTTTTGTACGTGGTAGAGCCATGCTACAGCTATATTAATAGTAGTATCACGAATGTGTCGGCTCGACCGGGGAAGGACCACGCTCTCACAGAATACCAGCGTAAAATAGCAGTTTAACACTGCTGTATTTCGTATGGTGAGTGTAGAGAACCGGAGACCCTTTTTACTGGAAAAGAGGCATTTCATCTTAGTCCTCACGGGTGACAACGCATCTACATTTTGATTCGCAAACGAGGATAAATGTAGATGTCTATGGGCCACAGCAACCTCTTACCATCAGATGGACTGTGTGCTCGTTTGTCACTCGATACTATAAAAAAAATGTATATAAAATAAGCGAGATAGGTGTGTCATTGCCAAAGACCGTAGTCTCTGCCATCTCTCTGGGTGACAGGCATAAGAATTTATAAATATGTATTGTATTTTATATGATGGTAAAAGTATTTCTATAGCATACTTTGTATCGGTATCGTATCATCAGACACTAATACAGGTAGCGCGAGGTAAGATGAAGATGTCACGCACATAGTTTTAAACGTAATAGTAAAAGGTACAACTACAGCTCGAATATTTTATTATTTTCTCAATTATATAGCCAGGTTAATTTCTACTACTGTGCTTGCAAGTTTGATGAGACTTTATCATCGATGTGATAAAGATATGTTTTCTTGAAAAAACTGGTGTTAATATTCGTGTTAAAAGATATTTTGAAAATATTAGTTGTTTTAAATTAAGTTAAACACTTAAATCAACAGGACATTGTAAATGTCGTAGCACTTAAGAAGTTGTAAAGAGTTACTCCGATTTGCATAGTTTGGCGTGTTGCCACTGAAAAATATGCGAATGTTGTGGATGCCTTCGGAATGCGGTAATTAATAGCTACTTGAAGATTATAACACCACAGGTCAATCACACATCTTAATCCAATTTTAGGTTTCGGAAACGGAACGTTAGTAAATGTAATAACGTTTAATTTTCTACCGACTTAACTGCATATTTTATATTAAATGCTTTCTCGCACCCGCCTGGTTTACTTTTTTCGTTGCGAGTATCACCTCTCCTTCTCACACTTTCATGATTTAATACAATAACTTTCTGTAATTATATCAATATATTATTGTGTAACTCTGGTGAAAATCTTAGTAGGCCTCGTTTTGATGTTTGCTCTTTGCTGTTTTGGTTTCGTTGAATATGGTAAATGTTAGTATACTTACATTATAAGTGGATGTATTTTTTATATTATTATCATAATCCATGTTATAAAATATTATCATAATGAAAAGACATAACGCAGTTGCGGAGTATTTCCCATTAGCAAACGATAACCATGAGAGTTAAGCCCGCCACATACATACGGGATTCCGTTTCGGGTATCCGTTTCGATATTCCGATTCGAAATTCCGAACGCACCAAGTCCATATAAAATCTATGACCCATCACACACGTACGGTAGTTTTTTCGATTGTTGATTCCGTATGTGTGTGGCCGACCCATTCGTAATTCCGAAACGGAATTCCGTATATATGTGGCTGGCCTTACACAGTGCGGAACATAAAAGAACATTAATAATTGCACAATATTTGATTACCTGTGACGTCATGTATCGCTATTAGCGAATTCGTTATTAAAACATTAATTTGCCCTCTTCGCGTAGGTTTAAATATTGTAGGTGGCTATTTGTGAGTTTATGTTTATTATGTTTTAGGGTTATAATTTATAATATATCTATGTGCTGTTAGGTTTTTATAGTTGTTTTTTTCTCAGTTGTTTTAGAGCTTGTTCCGTTATAGTAATTTTAAATTTTAAAATTTCCTGTAAGTACCAAGAAAATACAAAAATAATGAAGACTTGACGGTTATGATCAATTCCAATGGTGTGTACTTGGTTGACACTGGGTATATTTTTAGTTGTGAATGTAAGATGGCTTTTTGCCGTGCTTTGTGTAATTTTAAGTAGTAGTAAAGGAGGCCTATGTTGAGTTCTAAACTTTGATAGACAGAATAATGGTGACGATGGTGACACTAGTAGTTTCCTTACTACTTCTGCCACTTGTTAACTGTATTAAAAATAACTACTTGGTACGTCATAATTTATGAGAGTACGAGAAGAGTTAATTATCTAAAGACAAGGTAACTGTGTCTTAGTAAATATTGTATATTTCATATGCCTTTTCAAAGGTTGTGAATTCTTATCTCCTCCTTCTTATTCCCATTCTTAGTTTTCATGGTAATTACATTTTTATCACTAATACTAATTGTTACACGATGACGCATTGTTTATCAATTGCGATAATGAGTGCGCTAGCAAAATGTTATTTTGTCATACGAATGATGAACCTATAAAACACTTTGCGAATGTGAATGTGCTGAGAGCGCGCGATAATTTGATTTTGTATTGCTTACTTGAACTTATGTAATGTTCTCTTTAGCATTAAGCCGCTTAAGTTCTTTTTTAAGTAAACTAAATAGCATTACTAGCAATGCGAGATCAGAATTTTAAAATAACTTTTGTTTCTAATGTGTAATATAAGAATTTATTAAATAATGATGCCCGATTGTGTGTTTCTAACTATGCCGACGTCTGACGACCAAACACAAAATATTTTATTATAATTAGCTAAAATACATATGCCGTAATCTTTCCATGTTCGATATTGTGCTAAACACCTAATGTACGGGCATGAAAAAGTTATGTTTTATTAAATACATATATATTGAAATTTCGGCATGCGTCGCTGTGGACACTCCCATAACATCCCGTGGGTGTCTTAAGAGGCGACAGATGGATGTTGACACGGGAGATGGGCAGCAGCATCTTCGTGATAACAACTCAAAATAAAAAAAAAACTGCGGTTGCTATCCCGCCAGCCAAGTGTGGCAGCTATGGCAAATATCCCCGTATGAGGCCATATATGGAAGAGGCAAAATTTTCGTAGTGGACGCGGGTAGACTGTATTGATAATGATGATGATGATGATGAAATGAAGCGAGGGTTAGGCACTTAGACTGACGACAAAGATTATTATAATTATTATAAGATTGTTGCAAAAAATGGGTACGATTTTAAAAACGGAATTGCTTCGGAACAGTAAAAGGGATGGGCGCGCAGGATGTGAAATTGTAATTGCGTAGCTAAGTTCACATTTCACAAAATTTGGCGCGATGGAGCGTTTCGATGGCGCGCAACGTGCGTTCTGCGTTAAAAATTATTACAAAATGGTGATTCCTGTACTGTCGTTCGGCGTTTATTTTGCGCAAAGAGTTAAGATTACACGACTTAACTCAATATTCTTGTAAGACTGTCAATATATCGTGGATCAGGAAGGTTTTTTTTAATCCAGGGCTCGGAAACGGGTACAGATTCTTAACCGGTTTCCGTCCTTGACCCCAAAACCGGTTTTTGCGGAATACCGGTTTTCACAAATTTAGGTTTAGGTAGTAAGAATTAACCGGTTAAAATCAAGTGTTGTAATGACCCCCTCTCGCTTACCTCGCTTGCACCCAATTTTGTACGGTTGCCCTCTGTTTAATTCACGAGGTTTTTAGACGCACGTACGATATATTCTTTGCATCAAGGCGACTGCCTTTTAACGTATTCCCACATATTTTTTCATGTTACAGCAACGATCGTATTATAAATAACAGAAGATGTAAGTTCTGTTTCAATTAATTATTCGTTATCTTCACTTTAAAATTAAGTTTCGATATCAAGTTTAATTCGACCTTATATATTTAAATAGACTTTAATTCTATCAGCTGGTGATCTTCTGGTCTACCTGACCCATAGATGGGCGGAGGCAGTAGAGTCCAAGGGGGAGGCGTTGGCCGTTAGTCTGGACATTGCGAAGGCCTTCGATCGGGTTTGGCACAAAGCGCTTCTTTCGAAGCTCCCTTCCTATGGGCTTCCCGAGATATTGTGCAATTGGATCACCAGTTTCCTTGCAGATCGGAGCATCAAGGTCGTTGTAGACGTTGCATGTTCTGACTACAAGCCTATTAACGCTGGTGTTCCACAAGGCTGTGTGCTATCACCAACGCTGTTTCTTCTGCATATCAATGATATGTTGCTAACTGGTAACATTCATTGCTATGCGGATGACAGCACTGGTGATGCTCTATACACCGGCCGTGCCAATCTTTCTCGGGAAAACGTCGCTGAGTACCGGAACAAACTTGTGTCTCAAGTCGAGTCTTTGCTGAACAAGTCTCGGATTGGGGGCGACTAAATCTAGTCCAGTTTAATCCTCAGAAGGCACAAGTTTGCGCGTTAACCGCTAAAAAGAACCCCTTTGTCGTATCTCCTCAGTTTCAAGGCACTCCCCTTCTTGCCTCAGCCAGTATCGGTATCCTCGGAATCGACATATCGAGTGACGTGCAGGTTCGTGGTCACTTGGAAGACAAGGCCAAATTGGCCTCTAAAAAGCTTGGCGTGCTCAGCAGAGCGGGACAGTATTTCATGCCGGCACACCGCCTGCAACTTTACAAGGCGCAGGTTCGGCCTCACATGGAATACTGTTCCCATCTCTGGGCAGGGGCTCCCCAGTGCCAGCTCCTTCCACTTGACCGTATACAGCGCAGAGCGGCTTGAATCATCGACGACCGAGCCCTTTCCGATCGGCTCGATTCATTGGCACTGCGAAGAGATGTTGCATCCCTTTGCATTTTCTTTCGCATCTACCATGGGGAGTGCTCTGAGGAACTGTTCGGATTAATCCCACCCGCCAAATTTCACGAACGCACATCGCGGCAGAAGTCCCGATACCATCCACACCATCAAGATGATTGGCGGTCCACCACTGTGCGATTTAGAAGATGTTTTCTTCCTCGCACGACTTCCTTGTGGAATCGATTACCATCCGGACCGATACGACTTAGGGACCTTCAAGAAAAGAGCGTACTCCTTTTTAAAAGGCCGGCAACGCATCTGCAATTCCCTCCCTGGTGTTGCAGTTGTTCATGGGCGGCGGTAGTCACTTACCATCAGGTGAGCCGCATGCTCGTTTGCCCCCTCTCCTATAAAAAAATTTAACGTTTTCTATTAAAATTACGCTTTGCATCTTTAATTCAATATCATTAGTTTTAGTAATATATCGCAATAAATGATGAACTTTCTTAACAGAACACGATATTTTTAAAAGTTTATGAAATTATATGTTAAAGTATTTGTTTATTTTAGGACTAAAGTGACGCAGATTACCAGATTTTTTCAAATGGAGAAGGTTGTGATTAGGACCAACCTCTATTTCCGTCTTTACAATAAATAATGACCACTTCCGAGGTGTAAAGTTTAACTATAAGTCATGTCTATACGCGAAAAAACTTTTTTTGTTATGTTCAGAGAATTTTAACAAAAAAATTACCATCTTTCACATCTCATTAACGAGGAATTGGAGCATATCTTATCATGTATACGTACAAGATGCTACTAAAAATATTAGCTTTTCTAAATAGAGTGCAAGGTAACCACATAGATAAAATTAAATTTACTGATACTGAAATTAATAAAGAAAAATAATTTGAATCTAACAAATCATTATGATTAATTTCAGCTATACTTTGCTGTCGACTGTAACCAAATACATACACTAAAAATCCTGTTTTTTATTTAAAGTAATTATTAATAACTCCCAATTAACTAGATCATCAGTATAAATCACACTTAAATCTACGATCTCGTATTGAATTATAAAACAGAATTATTTAAAGTGCAGCCAAGTTTTCTCACCAAGATCAAAATAATATAGTAATCACTTTCGAATTTTTCACAAACTTTCATACTTTACGAATATGGAACTATTCAAATAAATAAAATTGAAGTGTCTGTTCGTAACGTCAAAATAACAGATTTTTACCAAATCCATATTATGAAAGTATATAATATAAAAAAAATTAAAATTTTGTCAGTCTGTATGTCTGTTTGTTCCGGTTAATCACCGAAATGGCTGGACCGATTTTGACTGGCCTTTCACTGGTCCGATTGCCGAATGCCTCGTTGGTTTAGTGGTTACTAGCGCGACTGTGCATCACGATTTGGTCTTGGGTTCGAATCCCGGGTCGTGCCAAGTACCGCTATTTGATTAATTTGGGTATAACGAGTGTTCTAGAAACCACCTTGATAGTCGTATTACAGATGCGATAGGATATTAGAAATGCAAAGGGATGCAACATCCCTACACAGTGCCAGTCAATCGACCCGAACAGAAAGAACTCGGACGTCGAAGACTCGAACCGCTCTGCGCTGGATGCGGTCAAATGAAAGGACACTGGGATGTCCCGGCCCAGAGATGAGAACAGTATTCTATGTGAGGCCGGATTTGCGCTTTGTAAAGTTGCAAGCAATGTGCCGACATGAAAAAATGCCCCGCTCTGCTGAACACGCCAAGCTTTTTAGAGGCCAATTTGGCCTTCCCTTCCAAGTGACCACAATACTGTACACTATTCGATATGTCGACGCCGAGGATCCGAGAGAAAAACTGAGGAGATATGACAAAGGGGTTCTTTTTAGCGGTATACGTGCAAACTTGTGTCTTCTGGGGATTGAATTGGGCTATATTTAGGCGTCCCTAATGCTAGACTGTTCAGTAAAGAAACGACTTCAGACACAACTTTGTTCCGGTACTCGGAGACGTTTTCCCGAGAAATATTGGCACGGCCGGTGTATATTGCATGACCAGTGCTGTCGTTGTTACCAGTTTGCAACATATCATTGATATGCAGTAGAAACAGCGTTGGTGATAGCACACAGCCTAGTGGAACACCAGCGTTAATAAGCTTATAATCAGACCATTCATCGTCTACTACGACCTTGATGCTCCGAACAGCGAGGAAACTGGTGATCCAATTGCACAATTTCTCGGGATGCCTATAGGAAGGGAGCTTCGAAAGAAGTGCTTTGTGCCAGACCCGATCGAAGGCCTTCGCTATGACCAAACTGACGGCCAATGCCTACCACTTGGACTCTACTGCCTCCGTCCATCTATGAGTTAGATAGACTAGAAGATGACCAGTTGATCAACCCCGACGAAAACTGTTTATAATGTATTCCATTATTTTGGAGAACAAGGAGGAAGGAATTCCATTAGTTTGACGGGTCTGAGCGGTCGCCTTTTATAGGGAACGGGTGAACCAAAGCTGTCTCCCATGAATTTGGGACAACGCCTTAGGATTAGAAGTAGCGGAAAAGACGCGTTAAAACCCGTGCCATCGATTGGGCCTCCGACCACCTACACCAACCAAGCGAAACGCGGAAGTAAACTTCTACTTCACGCTGGTATTCTGTGAGGTCGTGGTACTACCCTGGTTCGAGCTGGCCCATCCATGCGATAGCAAAAGCTGCCGCGTGGCTCTACCACTGTTAAAACGTAAACAAGGAATAAATTCTATTTAATTTTTCTCTGCCCATCATAAATAAACAATCGATACACAAGGACAAATTATTTTCTTCGTTATGAGACAAGTCCACTCTTACCGAATAAATCAAACACAATAACTGCCTTTCTTTCTTCAAAACTTCTCTAATACTTTTACGTTTTTCGTAAACGCAAAACTTCCACTAGACACCATGATCGCGACTGAAAAAACGTATCGCTTAAAGGTAAAGCACCTCACAACGTGAATCTACCTGTCCTATTCATAACTGCCTTTACGTTTAACGGAATTAACCGGTTAATTTGGGAGTCAAAACCATTAAGTAAACGGTTACCTTTATCGTTTTGGTTAAATAAAAACCGGTTAATTTTATAACCGTATTTGAAGGAGCTATAGATTTACCGGTAAATAATCGAAATTAACCGCTCTTTTTAAACCGGTTCCGAGCCCTGTTTAAATCCACCGGTGTCACGCTAAATCAAATACTTTCACGATGCCTAACGTCAATAAGAACACAAGAAGGAATCGTTTCCATACAATGCAATCCCGGACAATAAACTAGTGAGTGATCTACTGAGCCCTTTGTATCACAGACTTCGCACATTAACGAAAGATCTTAAATTAGACCACTATAAAATACGGTTAGTGCAGAAAATAAAACCAAACGACCACAATTGACTTCGTATTTTTGTGGAAACAATGTTGGAGCGCTTCTGGAGTTTCAACAATATTCTCTTTTCCAACAAAGCTCATTTTCACATACACTACCGTCCAAAAGTTTGGAAGCAGTCAGGTAAATCAAATAAAAGACAACAAAGCCGTGAATTATATTTTTTATTGATTTTATATTGAAAATTAAAAAAAAGTAATTTAGACAAAGTAATCATTTTTCATGATAATTATAAATTATTTAAAATTTTTGTCCACCTTTTTTCGCATATTTTAGGCACTCTATTAATTAATTTCTCAAAATATTCTTTATCTAACTTGTTACATTCGCTCTCCCATAGTGCCACAAATGTTCTGAAATTGTTGTAGATCGATTTTCCACCCTTCTATCTAGTTCATCCCAAGCAAGTTCAATGGGAGAAAGGTTAGGTGATTGAGATGGCTATTGCATAATTTTTAAAATCTTGTCATATTTTTTCTTCAAAAAGTTCTGACACAGTTTTGACGAATGCTTAGGATCATTATCCTGTGGTGAATCCAGGACCAATGAGATTCAGTCCACTGGGTATGCCGGAATTTTTAAGAATTTTTAAATAGGCTTCCTTGTTTAGTTCTCCGGTTATCCTCGATTTTCGGGTTTAATGTAGCCAAAACACCCCCAAACCATGACACTACCATTACCATGTTTGATAGTAGGCACTGTAAATGATTCTGAAGCCCCCTCTTCCTCTGACTGGCGTACAAACACACGTCTATTGGACCTGAAAATCTGAAACTTTGATTCGTCCCTCCAAAGGACATTTTCCCATTGATCTATTGTCAAGTTTTTATGCGGCTTTGCCCATTCTGGTCTATTTTTCTTATGTCCCATTATTGTTATTTTTGGTATTTTAACAGAAACACATCCTCTTAGTCGGGACTAAGAGGAGATAGTAGATGTCTTTTAACCGTTGTTATTGTAATGGTTGTTGCTCTCGTAATATGCATATATTATTTGTGATGCAATTAAGCGTCGATTTCGTTTAGAGAGAGCTCTCGTGAAGTTATCCACTTGATTTGTTGTTGATTCGGGCTCTCCAGATCTTTTTCTATCTTTATTATTCCCAGTTTCTTGTTTTCTAACAACCGTGTAGTGACACCTTTACATGAAATTCCGAGTCTTTCTGCGATTTGACGTTCACTGTATCCTTCCTCACGTGCGACTATAGTCGGTCCAAATAAGTTAAAACTAGTAAAACAGTTCAAATTAAACCACACCATTACATAAAAGAAAGCACCCGACAGATAAGGTCAAAAAGCATGCGGAAGTGTCGTGGAACACTCGGTTGGAACGAAGTTCCTTTCGTAGTATATAATTATTGACAAACATTTTTTTTTATAGGATGAGGGTGACAAACGAGCACACAGTCCACCTGATGGTAAGTGGTTCTTGTGGGCCCATAGACATCTACATTTATCCTCGTTTGCGAATCAAAATGTAGATGAATTGTCACCCGTGAGGACTTAGATGGAATGCCTCTTTTCCAGTAAAAAGCGTCTCCGGTTCTCTACACTTAACATACGAAACACAGCAGTGCTAAGCTGCTAATTGACGCTGGTATTTTGTGAGTGCGTGGTCCATCCCCGGTCGTGGCGACCCGTTTGTGCTACAACTATACTACTGATATAGCTGCAGCATGGCTCTACACATAAAGAGCTCCATTCTATGTCCGGCATTCACTCCTCAAATTATATCTTTGTCATGTCTATCATCGCTGCTAAACACATCCTAAATACACAAACTCATCTACGTGCTCAACCAACCCTTGTTTTACTTTTATTTCATAGATCATTTTAGTTTCTTGTATTTCAAAGCCATCATATTTGTCTCTACTTGCGTTCACTTTCATTACCCTATTCCTTTAAAGATATATTCATTAAAGTAACTGTGATTTGTAACTTGCTTGCCGATGATACAAATATGATTTGATCGTCGGCGTACAAGGAACATTTGACAGCTTACTCAGCCATTTTAAACTACATTTTTAGACCTTTAATCTCTCTAAATTCTCGCTAAATCCTCTTTGCATATACCAAATGTTTTCGTCAGTTTTTCTTTCATAAATCTTTCAATCAACCAACAACTTAGCATACAGTTTTTTGACAATGCTAAGCAGGCTGATTCAACAATTAGCTGTTGTTACAGTAATTAATAGAATCAGGTGTTACTTTGCGGAAATCCATTATATTAAAGTTGGTAAAAATTACCTTACATACATCCGCTCGACAAAATAAAATGATGTGTCTTACCTAGTTTGAAGAGCAGCTCCCGCCCTCCTTCAATTGCGTGCACTATCATCGTCACCACTAATCCCAGCACCACTACACTAGGAAAGACACAACACTGACGACAATAGAGAAGAAACTTAGCAGGTCAGCCACCGCAGAGTCTACATCACCTGAAGATGCCTCGTGTAAAGGTGAAACACGTGTCGTATTGTCGTCGGTGGTGTGTCTTTCCTAGTGTAGTGGTGCTGGGATTAGTGGTGACGGGCATAGTGCACGCAATTAAGGGAGGGCGGGAGGTGCTCTTCAAACTAGGTAAGACACATCATTTTATTTTATCGAGCGGATGTACGCAAGGTAATTTTTACCAACTTAATTATGTTGTTACAGTCCTGTTGTGACCCTTTTACCCTATATAGTGAAACGGTTTATACGTATTACGATTTTGCACCAGCCTCCCGGTACTCGCTTAAGTTCCCAACATGAAAAGGAGAGGTAGGATCTCTCCTTTTCCAGCCTTCAGAATTTCTAATGATACTTTATCATGCCCAGCTAGCTGCCTTACATGTTTTCATGCTTTTCATTGCTTTCATTATTTCATCTACAATTATCTCATTACCTTCATCATTTTCACACTTAAACAAGCTTTCAAAGTGTTCGATCTGTTTAAACTTGAAAACTCGTCATTCAAAATACCGCCATTCTCGTCTCGCACATTCTAGGCTGCATTGACTGCCCTCTGGGTGTTTTAATGAGTTACCGACCATTTTGACGTTTGCATAGAATTTATTAGATAGTCCTCTATTATTATTTTTCTTCTTTCTTGTTTTTTTTTCCTTTTAACTACTTCTTTTACTTTCTTATACAGGTTGGCCAAAAAGTCGTAGATCAAACGAAATAGGGAGATACAAGAGGTCATTTCCAACAAAAAATCTTTCTACAGCGTGGCCATAATTCAATTACCCTAAAAGTTATTAATAGTTTTGTTTTCTTTAAATAAAATACCGAGTTCTTGTACAATTAGACTAATTAAAAAAAAGTGATATAAAACAATAAACACTGTGCTACTAGATAACGTATCAGCACTACAAAAGTACTATTGCGGCCCTGGGTACCAAATTTCAAGAGTAGTAAATTTTTTTCCAAAAATTATGAAGCGTTACTAAAAAGAATCTCATTTTAAATGCATACTGTGAAAAAAATGTACTACGGATAAGTGACCCTGTAACAGAAAAACTTGCTGATTTAATGCCTATTAAAATGAGGTGTAAAACATCACGTCATGCTGTTAGTTTTTTGTGCGTTGGAATGCTAGAACTTTCTATGTGATTGTCACATTTAGAATTTGTGAAAAGGACAGAAACTCTTCACTAATTTTATCTAAATCTTAACTTTGTCGAAAAATACCAGAATGCCCGTCTTAGTTCCAAAAATACCAGAATGCCCGTATTATTTTTTTATTGTTTTATATCACTTTTTTAATTAGTCTAATTGTAAAAGAACTCTGTATTTTATTTAAAGAAAGCAAAAATATTCATAACTTTTAGGGCAATTGAATTATGGTCATGCTGTAGAAATATTTTTTGTTGGAAATGACCTCCTGTATTTCCCAATTTCGTTTGATCCACGACTTTTTGGCCAACCTGTATAGACGTCTAAAAATTGCCTTTATTCAATCTTATCATCCATACAACCAAACTTACCAAATTTAATTGACATCTGGCCATGCTCTCTTCTTTGCTTCAGTCAGATATTGACGATAGCAGGAGATTTGCTCCTACCCTATTAGAAATCGGAACTAATTAAAAACGTATTAGCCCCGTGTAGACATTGAAATGTATATACTTTTAACTGATTTGAGGTTACGGGGCTTTTTTCTGCATAGGATTTCACCTGGGTAGATGCCCGATTTATGGACTTCAATCTATTTTGCCATCAAGCAACAGTGACTTCTCCGTTGTGTTCCGGTTGGAAACCTTTCCTTCATGGACAGTCAGCACTTACAGACTGTGTGACGTTTTATTTTAGTCTACAGAGATGGTAACATAATTGATTGCTCTTAATATATTAGTTAAATATTAAATATTCAACTAATACATTAAGAGCATCTGCAGCTAACTACAAACTGCAGTATCATAGCACATAAAGTACCCATTACACAACCAGTTGCACTATTATTTCGTTTTACTTTAATATTTAAGTTTGCAAAGTTGACACATCAGAATAATTTGTTTTATGACTTATGTTTACAGGCAAAATTAGTCAAGTCGTGGAAAGCGCAGGCTTTGTTCAAAAAATTTGACCTACGTGCTAACCATAAGGTGTATAGCAAAGGTAAAACATGTGCGCAGACAAAAGTACTCATCATTGGAGCCGGACCATGTGGTCTCAGAGCGGCGATTGAGTGTCAGCTTCTAGGTGCTAAAGTGGTAAGTTTTAAGTTTTTAAATACTATTATAATCTTTATGGTTTATTTTAAATTATAATATGTCGCAGTTCACAGTCCGATGATTTTTGAACGAACGGAACCTTTTAATTAAACTTCTACATTAAACTAAATATCGTGACTTATGTCCAAATACCCCTAATGGCCAAAACTCAAACGCTTCGCAATTTTAAGATGCCGTAAGTCTCGTGCTGTCTCTATCACTTTAAGTTAGTGACTGTGACACCACGAGAATTAACGACATCTTAAAATCGAGTAAGAGTTTGAGTTTTGACCATTAGCCGAATTATAATGACGGCTTTGGCATTTAAAAAAAAGCACTAAGAGAACGTGTAAAATCATTTTTTAAAGCTCTGTTCCCTTTTATTGCTTACTTTGTTAGTTGTTTATAGTTACCACACACGTACATTATTACATACGTTGGACTCATACATCATGATATTTCCCCGCTGCCGCAGCGGTAGTAGTATCGCGATACACATTAAATGTAACAAATTGGTTGGCCTCACACTCGCACGGCCTAGAACTTAACTGGTAATAGATCCATAGCAAATAACCCGCCTTGTGCCCGCCCGACTTTCGATTATTTTCCGCTAAGTTTGCGAGTATTGCTCGCTGTCTCCATAGCAATTCTTCTACCGTTGCGGGCGCAGGTTTGCGTCGCTCCATGACATATTATATATATTTGGAGGCTCCGTGGCGCAGTGGCTTAGCAGTGAGTTGTTGCGCTGGGGGCCGCGGGTTCTAATCCCGCATGGAACAAGTATGGCCTACAAATAATTGTTCCGGGTCTGGATGTTTGTCCTTGTGCAATTTATGTTTGTAAATTGCCTCCACGATACAGGAGAAAATCCTAGTGTGGTGGTAACGTTTATCAAAAACTAAATAAAAAATTGATCCCGCCAAAAAAAGGCCAACTGTCAGAGATGGACGGAGATTAGAGAGCATAAAATAATTTAAATACTGGACGTAAGAAAAGCAAAAGTGAAAGTGAATTACACGCTTTCATGGATAGAATGCGTAACATGTTCGCTAATTTCGTTTTGAAACAAACAAATTAATAATATTATAATTTTATATAAATTAGGTATATGAAGCCCAAAATAAAATAAAATTTATATTTTATATTTTGAAATTGAATATTGTTCTTTCTTCAATTTTGGAAACAAGTAATAGTCGCTTGGGGCCAGGTCTGAGCTGTAGGGTGGGTGGCGCAGTTGTTCGAAACCGCACCGGTGAATGGCAGCCGTCGCAACATGGCTTGTGTGCACGGACGCATTGTCGCGCAAAAGAAGCACGCCTTTTGTAAGCTTTCCTCGTCCTGTTTCTTTAATAGCTTCTTTTAATTGATCTAGTAAAGAAGCGTAGTATTCTCCCATTATGGAAACACCACGTTCCTTATAATCAATCAAAAGGATACCTTCTGTATCCCAAAAGATCGTCGCCATGATCTTTCCGGCCGATTAAGACACCTTATACTTCTTAGGAGTGGTGTGCTTTCATTATGCTACTGCATCGACTCTTGCTTCGACTCAGGTTCATAATGGTGAACCCTCTCCACAGCGGTCCAAAAACTCGCGACAACTTTCGACGCGCTCGTGTTTTTGATACGCAGAAAGCATCGGCCAAGGTATTGATGTAGGATGTTTAAAATGGTTGTTTCTGATTCTCCAACTAATGCTCCAAGCTGTTTTTTCTTTAGCCGGGCATCTTCCGATACATGTTTTTCCACATTTTCGATTATTTCTGGCGTGGTAGCCTCAATCGGCCGTCCAGCCGTTTTGTTACGTAGACATCCACTAAGAAAGAATTTCCGAAAATTCTGCCTCTGAGAGGGTGAAATTACCGTTTGTATGGAACTTATTATGTTTCGGAGCGCTTAACTAAAAACTTACTGAAAGTACTGTTAATAAAAACATGCGTGAGTGTCGTGGAACACTCGGTTGGAACGAAGTTCCTTTCATGGTATATTATTATTGATAAACGTATTATATTATTGATTAACAAATATAAATAAATTAATTATTAGCGTCTATTAAAATGAAGCGTCATTTAAAATAAAATACACTATGACAGAAGGGGTAGTGATCAAAAAAATCATACACTTTTTGTCGCCTAGCTCCCATCCGCAGAACCCGTACCGTCCTATAATCGTTCCAAAATAAATAAATCCTATATTCGTTCCAAAATAAATAAATACATGTATTTTTAGATTTTTTAGAACCACCCCTTAATTTATTTATACTTCTTCTAAACCACGCAACCACGCAACGGGTTTTGACAGTTTTCACTGCGATTTTGAGATTTTTTAATGAAGGTTGAAGAAAAGTAGTGAAAATGTAAAGTTTTCTAAGTCGCCAAAATTGATTTTCAGGCGCTTACACTGCTTATTTTGGCTAAATCTTAAGAGATAATTCATAATAATGTACTAAAGAATTGTAGTTCTTTATGAAACCTAGAAAAAAGTCCGCGATGACATATTATTTTGTCTATCTATTAAGGTTGACTCACTATAACTATTTTTATCTTTAAAATATTTCACACGTGGTAGAGCCATGCTGCAGCTATATTAGTAGTAGTATAGTTCTAGCACGAATGGGTCGGCTTGACCGGGGAAGGACCACGCTCTCACAGAATACCAGCGTAAAATAGCAGCCTAACACCGCTGTGTTTCGTATGGTGAGTTTAGAGAACCGTAGACCCTTTTTATTGGAAAAGAGGCATTCCATCTTAGTCCTCACGGGTGACAACGCATCCACATTTTGATTCGCAGACGAGTATAGATGTAGTTGTCTATGGGCCACAGCTACCACTTACCATCAGGCGGACTGTGTGCTCGTTTGTCACCCTATCCTATAAAAAAAATTAAAATATTAGTTTACTTGCGAACCTATTTTTTCTAATTCAATATTATTTTTTATCCTGATAAATGTGTTAGTTACCTTGGTTACATTTAATATAAATAAGAATTATCCATTACAATATAGTATTTAAATGAAAGCAGGGGGATATCATAGATCCAAAATTACGCGCTACTAATAAATAAAACAGTTGGCCGCCGCGCCGCGCAGACCAAACGGTGTGTTGCATCTCAAAAATGACTGAATAAATATGGCTATCTGATATAACAGTAAAATATAATAACAATTAGTTTCAGGTATATAAATTACACCCAAACTTTGAAGTTCGATAAAAGAGTGGAATAAGTTGCCAGCATCTGTGTTTCCATCCGATTACAATGTGGGTGTCTAATAAAGCAAGAGTCAATAGGCTTTTGTTAAGTCAGTGCGCTTCATCATCTTAGGCTACATTACCACTTAACATCAGGTGGGATTGTAGTTAAGCGCTGGCTTAGTATAGTAAAAAAAATTCAACGTAATTAGATTGCTCATTATGGTAATTCAACTTAAGATATTTTCTTTAAGGAAATATACAAGTTTTATACATTTTCGGAATGCTAAGGATCTTGTTTACAAGTACGTTATGTTTTATGAGAAATATTTCTTTTTATTTAATTAGGTGTCATAAGGAAAATTTTCCGTCTTTTTGATTTTTAAATTGAGGTTTTCTTGTTGCCGATTTCGAGTAAATGATATTTTTAGATTCGTTAATTATTCTCTAGTACAAGGAAATAAAAAAAAAGACCTGTGTCACTACCGTGCCATTTCGAACTACATAGAAGCAAAAATGTCGACCAAGCGAAAAAAATAAATCAAATAAATAAAGCTAAAACAAGAAAAAAAAATATTATGTTGTAATTTTGTAAAGCTGCCAGGTTTGACTATACGTGACAGATTTATCTTCCAAGGCACTTATTGCCAACGTGATCTAGATCAGGAATAGGTTGGCACTGTTATACTCAGAATCACCAAACGGTATTCAGTTGAAAATTAAACCGGTTTACGCACCAGCTTTGGTACAATGAGGATGCGGAGGAGATGTATAGGGACATCTCTTCATCTTCATAATGGTCATCAATGTCAAAGCCAATCCGCAAAAGTCCCCTAATGGACATAGGCCTCCTGTCGTAGGTAGGATTTTCCTTAGCCCGGTAGCGCCACGCTATGCAGGTGGATTAACGATCGCAGCACCAGATGTTTTGCATCTTTGACACTGTTTCCTTTCGCTTCTTTTGATATTTTTTACGTAAACGGGAGGTTTAAGTCGCAAACTATCGTTAGCCGTAATATATATTCTCTGCCGCCATTATATGAAAAGCGATTTTGTTAATCAATCAACCAATGTCGCCATTTAATTAAATATCCTTTAGCTGCCTCCATAAATCATCGGGCTGCGACATCATACACTTTGTTAGTTGGGGGTAAATTCTTGGTATTGAATAGGTAACCTAACCTATGAAATAATTAGGTATTTTTAACTTCTCGTAAGTTTTTTTTGTCTCATAATGTTTAGAACTTTATTAAGTATACACTTAGCGTTAATTTTTTTATCTTTTATCTTTTGGTAATTTCGTAGGTGGTGATTGAAAAGCGTGATCGGATTTCACGCAACAACGTCTTACACTTGTGGCCCTTTGTCATCCAGGACCTACGCGCGCTCGGCGCAAAAAAGTTTTTTGGAAAGTTTTGTGCTGGCTCCATAGACCACATTAGTATACGACAGTTGCAGTGTATTTTGATGAAGGTAACAACTGTTAAGCGTAATTTGTTTAAATCTGACAAGAAAATCGGAGTCTTGGATAATTGGTTAGTTTTTAACTAAAATTGAATACTGCGTGTATTGCGTTTCGGGTGTGGTCTGTTACATTGACTCCCAAGATGCTGCGCTTCATCTCTCGCTGGCAAATTACAAACGTGAAATTTTTTTGTTCTGTCAAGAGCTAGTTTTATTTTAGCATGCAAGTTTCCTTTAAAAAATATTCTTATTTTTAAACGCTCGGAGTGAAAATTGTTTGAGCTGTGTTGTTAACAGTAACACATTTGCCAGTATTAAACTAAATTATGGGAATACGTATAACAAAACACATCTCTTTTATTAAAACAGATGTGTTTTAAGTGTGCTAAACATCATCCTGTTGTTATACCTACCTATTTCAACAATAACATTTTTCTTATCATAATCAGATTCCCCTCTCCTTGCATTGAGGTCAGGCTCATTGTATTGGAGATCGTAGTACCGGTAAACGTCTAACGGAAGCGAGATGGTCATACTGTGACCGTCGGAAACAAGTACACTTTTAATACATTTGACACACACTAGATGACATTTGTATTATAATAGTTTATTCAAATAACATAATATGAATTCCTTTTACCTCTTATATTTTGAAAGGTTATCGATTAAAATAAATGCTATAGCCTTTTTTATAATTTAACAAACATGTATGTTAAAGCAAAGTTGTGCAAGCACAATAAGTAAGATAAGCACAACGGTATTTTTACCCAAACTAGAAAGGATATCAAAATTTTTTTAAAACTAATATAAACGTTAAATCCTTTGTAGTCTGAGAGCTGGTGACGAATTTGGGAAGGTCCTTTTGGCAGGTTGCAATTGTGAAAAAATATAATTTCGTCAATTGGCGAATCCAGTCCGGCGAGTCTGGCAGAGCGTTTGGGGTTATTTCGTTACTACGCAGCTTAAAAAATTCGCAAAACAATATCCAAAAAATATTTTTTATATCAGTGCTGTAATAATTTGTATAATAACTATTAATTTTAACTTCGTAAGGCTTGGGCTTCATAAAAAATATGTTTTAATAATTACCGCCCATGTTCTTAAAAAAGGACAATATGTATAAAGTGCTTATCGCCCAGAGGTGAAGGTGGAAAAAATAGCAAGGTGCACGTTTTCTACAGCCGTTATTTTTTTCACGATGATTTGGTACAGATATAGATGACTTTTGAACTACTTAAAAGTAGTTTTATTATGTTCTTTTTATAGGACATTGGGAAGTACTTGAAATAAGAGATATTTTTCACACTAGGCCGATAGCCATAAAATAAGTTAAATGAAAGATATTATAGAACATACTTTTATTATAAATTACAAAGAAAAGACCTCTGGGCGGTAAGCACTTTATACATATTGTCCTTTTTTAATAACATAGGGCAGTAATTATTAAAACATATTTTTTGTCAAGCCCAAGCCTTTCGAGATGAAAATTTATAACTATTGTTCAAATTATTACAGTGCTCATCTAAAACTATTCAAATTATATACACAAATATTTACATGGTCATATATGGGCACACACACATGCTAAACCCCAAAACAATAATTTAATTTTAAAATCTTTAAAAAAGTTATAAACACCAGATAATTTTTCACGATGCTACGATTGCTCTCACACAAAATACTCTGTTATGAACGCAGAGAACCGGAACTATACAGGAAACACGCGCTTTCTCAATAATAAAACACAGCGCGAAGAGCTTTGCGCCCGCATCAGCTGCCGGCATGCCTCGATAAGCTATCTTTCTCGTACTTATGGCTGCGCATTAGACATTTTTGTCGTATTAATTTGTAAACTTTACTCACGTCTGGGAATTGTTTGAAACCGCTAAATTTGTCTGGCGTTATGTCGGTATTATAAAAATTACTCAATAAATACGTGATTAAAATTTGAGATTGCCAAAAGTATATTTTTTGGAAATTTTAATAAAATATTTTTGGAGAAGTCTAGTAATACTTTATAACCGACAAAAACGTATGGCATTATTTTTTTAATTATATAAACACTAAATTAAAAGATAAAAATGAAATCAAGTTGCCAAAAAAACATTTTTTTGGATACTTAATTTTTGCAAGTGCTGCGCAGTAACGAAATAACCGCAAACGCTCTGCCAGACTCGCGGGACTGTTTTCGCAAATTGACGAAATTATATTTTTTCACAATTGCAACCTGCCAAAAGGACCTTCCCAAAATTCGTCGCCAGCTCTCAGACTACGGGAGTTTGACGCATTTGATTCCGAAATAAATATCTTTATTAACCTAGGTTCCTAATTGCTATTTTTCAAATTGCAAAGGGCAAAAGATAAAATGATAACTGTCCAAAAATTTAACTCTTTATTCACTTTGGATTCAATTGTTCTTAAATCTAAGTCTTTGATAAGATTTTAATGTGCCCTAAATATTTATTGCCTACCAGGTGCTTTGTAAAATTAATAAAATTATTATGTCACAATACTCAATTAAGGCAATATAATGCCGATTATTTGAATTATTGAAACGCTATACTCATTTAACAGTGTTTATGGACAATTATTTTTAATAGTTTTGGGGAACAATGTTTGTAGTTATTTAGTCCAAAATTGGTCTCGGATGACCTTAGAATTTTGTGTCATCATTAAACACTATACAATTATCATTAGTCTTCTTGTCTTCAAATTAAATCACAATAATGTATTAAGGCAAGTAATTCTAAAGTCAATTTCAATCTATCAAGGCAATTTATCAAAATATTATGATTTTAAAAGCTTTATAAATGCTCACTTTAGCGGGAATTCCCTTATAAATTGAAAAGTTTTTCGGAATAATTCAAATACGAGGAATAAAAACGAACCATTCTTTAGATGCTTCTGTCATAACAGTGGCCTTTATAATAATTTTTTTTATAAGATAAGGGTGACAAACGAGCACACAGTCCACCTGATGGTAAGTGGTTGCTGCGGCCCATAGACATCTACATGAATCCTCTATTACAAATCAAAATGCAGATGCGTTGTCACCCGTGAGGACTAAGATGGAATGCCTCATTTCCAATAAAAAGGGCCTCCGGCCACCTGCACTCACCAAGCGAAACGCAGAGGTAAACCTCTACTTCTCGCTGGTATTCTGTGAGTTCGTGGTACCACCCCGGTTCGAGCCGGCCCATCCGTGCGACAGCAAAAGCCGCCACGTGGCTCTACCACTGTTAAATGTTAATTAAATATTTCGCTCAAGTTCTGATACGCAGTCTGGTTTCTTTCTATTGTCTGGGTGTACCAAGGTTGCGCATCATTAGAACGATTTTTTAGTTGATCAGAAGAACTAAGACGTCAACTTTTAGTTCCAGCTTATTCGAAGTATGTCCGTTAACTCTAAAATAGTAGGTAGGCAGTACGGTTTACTAAGTTTCATTACATTATCTATCGATAAAAAGAAATCTTAACTCGCTGACGTCTATTATTTTTGTTATTTATTTTATGTTCATTTTTGACAACAACAGCTCTCTTATTTAACCAATCTTGTTTTAAACCAACAGGTTGCTTTGCTACTGGGCGTCGAGTTACACGAAGGTGTCAGCTTCGAAGAGCTTTTGGAGCCGACCATTACCGAGAACTCGGAAAGTAAGCTAACTAAAGAAGTACTATTCAATTGCTGAAGATAAGGAGATATTTTTAAATATTAAAATATATATATACTCGAAAAACATTAGCCTCCTTCCGGGGCAGTCGGATAAAAAATCTAACCATAGAGATCCGAAGCAAGTATTTTTGTGGGTGTGTGTTTACGTTTATTTATTCAAATGTTTTAAGACGCATTTAAAGTTGATAGAGATTAAGAAAAAGGTCACAGGTTTAATTGATTGTTGTCGATGAATTAACTCAGTTCGCTGGTCTAATGAATATCTTGGAATCTCAAGGCAGGCGCTTACTCCTTTAGTGATTACGGCGCGCTTACGTGCAACTATTTAAAACTTGGCTTGTTTAGGAGAGGGGGAGAGTACCCACTGTAATTAAGAACCACCTCCTTTTTTGCATCGGCTTAAAATAAAAAAGAATAAACCAAGAAGAAGCTACTCAAATGAACTCATCATATAAAACTTCAGCCTTATAACATTGTCAACGTAACGTTTTCCTTTTGTAATTAAAATTAAAATCATTACGTTGAGTAGCTACTCAGAAACCGGGAAAGGATTGCTCTAGAAATTGTTACAAAGCTGCTGAAAACAAAGAAGTTTTGACATATCAGAAGAAGAGATTGGTGAAAATGGTACCCATATTTGTTAACAAAAAATGTTACTCCAAACGGTCTTGTAGAAAAAATAAAATATTAGGCAATATCAGGTGTAGAACCTATTATTGGAAGAAGAGATAATTTTTTTAGGGATTCGCAATAAATATTATATTTTTTTGCGAAACTTTTGTGTTAATATTAAAAAAATAGAATCTTATTCAAGATAACCAATACGTCACTGAAAGAAAAACAGAAAAAAGTAATTATTAGTACTTCCGCCATTTAGAAGGTTACAAGTTAGCACAAAAACAAAAAATAATGTCAAAAAAGTTCAGGGCCTGATCGACTATATACATTATACAGTTGATACCTAACCATGTTTTTGGAAACCACGCCACGACAAAATTTTTCTTTTCAAGCTCACTATGGCAGCCAATCTGTGTGTTAACTCAACATAGTGCATTCACACTAAGTCTTATCAATGAAATCGATATATGGTCACCCGAGGCAAGTGCGACAGTGGGGCAAGTGCAACAAATGCAAATTATGTGGCATAAACACGTTTGGTTAAATTCAATCTATTGAACAACACAGGAACTTTTACGCTATTTACTATACCGACAGTTAAGTACATAACTCAACTATTTTATCGTCAGACGTATTTCTTTTAAACTACTCAGAAACCTTGCCCCATGTGGCGAAAAACTCATTGTTACACCAAATTGGACATTCAAATCGTTTATAGATCTCAAAATATTTTGACATTAGTATCATCTTTTCAGTTTTGTCGAAAACCACAGATAATAAAGTAACTACAAAAAGAAGCATACTGTCACACTTGCCTCATTGATGGGGCAAGTGTGACAGTCTTCCACGTCGGTTTCATTACGTTTCAATAGAGAATCGCAAATGAGTACACGATTCATTAGGTTTCTTTCAGTGAGCTCGTGTGGTACCCAAATATCGAGCTTTTTTTGTATGGCCAGACTTTTTCAAATGGGTCAAAACTGTTTTGCTGTCAATCCTCAATTCCTCGGCTATGTCGTAACTACTAATATGCCGATCTTGCTCCACTTTTTCAGAAATGGCATCGCCTTTATCCATATGAGGGCGATTAGAGCAAGCTGCACCTTTGACATCAAAATTCTTCGACTGAAAACGCTTCAACCAATTTTTTGCTACTCTTACTTACACTACATTAGGTCCATAAACGTCACAATTTTTCGCGGCTAGAGTCCCATTTTTCCCTTTTTTGTAATAAAACTTCAGAATATACAGAATTTCTTCGCTAGATTCACTCATTTTGTGGACAGAAACACAATTGAAAAATGGCGGGAGTGTATTTTACGTTTTATTTTTCTTTGTGTCCTATATATATTGATATTAAAACCAGCCGGATACAAACGGTACAACTAAAGAGTACTTCTTCAATTTTATACAAATAAAATACGAATAAACTTTTTCCCCGACCTATTATTATAGTAATATGTTGTTTTCAATATAGCAAAATTGGTGGAAGGAAAAGTATCCACTTTTCTGTGTCACTTAACACAAACTTTGCTGTATCATTTAACACAAACAAATGTGTATCTTTTCTTTCTAAAATACTATCAAGCCAAAGCCAAAAGGAAACATCAAAGATGTTAGAAAAAAAACGTCAAGTGCGTGTCGAGCCACTCTCAGTGTAGAGGTAGGTGTTAAGGCCTATTTCGATTTTGTTGGATTCTCCTTTGGTCAGTTCTAACAAACAATACGATAAAACACATCTGAAAAAATGGTATAATTTTTGGCATCCATACCAATTATTATTTATGTCACTCTAAATACTTGTTGATCTGCTCTTGCTCAGACTTTTTAAAGGTTTAGGCTTTGCCACCCTTACCCAAATATGATTACACTTGGCGCACCTCATTAGTAATAGAAACTCCCTAACCGGGTTCCGAATGAGAATCTACCTTTAAAGAAGGTATCTAAAATATTAGTTACCCTACTTGGACTAATAACAGCGCACAGGGCCCGAACCCTATCAAAAATAAATATTCGAAATATAAGAATTTCAATCGATAAAATTTCTAGTAAAGTCCCCGATTTGATAAAAACATCTCGCGTTGATTCTAATCAGCCACTTAGTTTTATATATATAGATAGATACGAGGAGAGGTCAAAAAGTTCGCGGAATGGCGGGGTTGGCGAGGTTGATTTTACTTCTCCAGGCGCTACTTCTTAGGCGCTAGTTGATTGACTCATTGTTAGTATATATACCAAGTTTCAGCCTAATCGGATCATTAGCTTTTGAGTTATCAACGAGTAAACAAGTCAATCGGGAAGAAACTAGGCACTATGAAGAAAGTTGAATATCGCGCAGTCAATAAGTTTCTCACCACAAGGAAAGACACTTCAAACCATTTTTCAAGAGATGTCAGCTGTTTATGGGGACTTCGCTCCTGAGAAAACCATGTTTTATAAATGGCATGCCCTTTTAAAACAAGGGAGCGACTCCATTGAACGTTTTCCCCGAACTAGACGGCCGATTGAGACTACCACGCCAGAAATAATCGAGAAAGTTGAAAAACTTGTATCGGAAGATGCCCGATTAAAGGAAAAACAGCCTGCAGCATTAGTTGTAGTATCAGAAATAACCATTCCAAACATCCTATATTAACACCTTGGCCGAGAATGCTTTCTAAGTATCAAAAACACGAGCGCGTCGAAAGTTGTCGCGAGTTTTTGTACCGCTGTGGACAGCAAAGGGGGAAAGCTATGGCCCGAATTGTAACTGGCGATGAAACTAGGGTTCACCATTATGAACCTGAGTCAAAGCAAGAATCGATGCAGTAGCATAAAAAAGGCACACCCCCTCCTAAGAAGTATAAGGTGTCTCAATCGGCCGGAAAGATCATGGCGACGATCTTTGGGATACAGAAGGTATCCTTTTGATTGATTATAAGGAACGTGGTGTTTCCATAATGGGAGAATACTACGCTTCTTTACTAGATCAATTAAAAGAAGCTACGAGGGTGGATTGAAAAGTACTCGGCCTAACCAAGAAAATAAACACATTATATTTTTATTTTTCTACATAATCACCATCAAGTTCAATACACTTTTGCCACCTCCCCTTCCAAGCATTTAGACCGTTGAAAAAAAATGATTCTTCCTTAGAGTCAAAATATGCGTCTACAGCTGCTTTGACCTCGTCGTTTATCGAAAATCTTTGACCTCCCAAGTGTTATTTTAGGTTAGGGAACAGAAAGAAGTCTGATGGTGCCAGATCAGGTGAATACGGCGGATGCGGTAACAGTTCAAAGCCACAGTTGTGAATTTCAGCCATTGACTGTACTGACGTGTGAACACGGGCGTTATCTTGATGAAACAGGACTTTTCTTCTGAGCATTCCTCGACGTTTTTCTTTTATTTCCTCTCGTAAACGACGTAGTAAGGTGCAGTAGTAATCAGAGTTTATATTCTGACCCCTTTCAAGATAATCAATCATAATCACACCTTTCGAGTCCCAGAATACTGAAGCCATCACCTTATTTGCCGACAAAATCGACTTAGCCTTTTTAGGCGGTGGTGAACCAGGTCTTCTCCACTGTTTTGATTGTTGTTTTGTTTCCGGTGTACAGTAATGAACCCATGTTTCGTCCATAGTAACAAAACGATTCAAAAAATCATCTGCATCGGCTTCAAATAACTCCAAACAGTCGCGTGAAATAGTCAATCGCGTCCTTTTTTGTTCAACTGAAAGCAGTCGCGGAACCCACCTCGCAGACACCTTGTGGAAACCCAACTCGTTGACAATGATGTTTTGAGTTCGTTCATAAGAGATGCCTATAATCTCGGCTATCTCTCTAATTTTTAATCTGCGGTCTCCCATTATTAAAACAAGTACTTTTTTAATATTTTCGTCAGTAGTTGACGTCGAAGGCCTTCCAGAGCGGGGTTCATCTTTCACACTATCTCTACCACGCTTAAATTCTGCTATCCATTTTTTGAAGGATGAATATTACAGAGCACAATCGCCTAATGTACTGACCATGTCATCATGGATGGCTTTTGATGATAGCCCCTTCTTATGGAGGTACTTAATGACGGCACGCTGCTCGATTTGCTCCATTCGCGGAAATTATGTCCGATTACTTTGTTAATAAATTTATAAAATCACAACTAATTATCGCATACGTTTCGAACTTCACACAATGAACTAGTCTGAACTGAACTAAATAATGTGGGTAGATTTGATTTTTAGAATTGAATGGATCTGTGTTAGGCCGATTACTTTTCAATCCACCCTCGTATTAAAAAAACAGGACGAGGAAAGCTTACAAAAGGCGTGCTTCTTTTGCGCGCCAATGCGCCCGTGCACACAAGCCATGTTGCGACGGCTGCCATTCACCGGTGCGGATTCGAACAACTGCGCCACCCACCCTACAGCTCAGACCTGGCCCCAAGCGACTATTACTTGTTTCCAAAAATGAAGAAAGAACTGTGTGGGCAAAATTTGGCGACGGTTTGAAGTGAGGTCGGCAATTTCGGTCTATTTTGATGCCTAAGACGCCCATTACACGCCTAGGCAAGCGTCAATCAGTTCGATCAATCATGATTAACATTTGTATTATAGAATAATTTCGACATTACACGCTCATGCTGACTGATGTCAGTCAAACCCAAATTTTCGGAGTGAAAGGACGTACCTATAAACTAAGTTCATTTTCGATTCACCATTTTATTATAATTTTATATATTGAAAAAAAAAAGAAAAAAACGAATAGGAAAAATTGTAATATTTAATATCGTTTTACCCATTTTAATTTAACGCGCGCCAATGTTCGACCTCTTGGAGTGCATAATCGATACGCGGCTTTATTTGAAACGTATTTATGGACGAAAAATAAGCTTAACATTTACATTTATTCGTACAGGGTGGATGCCCCTATTTTTATTGATTTTAGTGTCAATTTCAATTTCCTTTTGTATATCTAATGCCAGCATAGCATAGGGCTATGCCTTTTGAGTTTTTGGTAGGTACCTATTGTAGGTAAATTTTAGGGGCACTGAAATAAATTCATAACAACTTTTAATTTTAAATCATGCATGTCACAAGTATGGAATATGTATTACGACAACAATTATTTTATTTTAATTTTTTACTTCTTACCTTACTGTGGTTTAGCTTTAAGCAGTAAAATTTTTCTTTTAACACTAAACAATTAATTAAAACAATATTATATTAAAAATTATGTATTACAGTACACCGATTTCTTATAATTTAACCATCCAAGTTTTTGAATCTTTAACATCATTTCAGCCCTTTTACAAGTCGACTACAGAACATCATCCTCCATAGACTGCCGCAAAGCATGGTCCTGAACCACTTTCCTTGTTATGACTTTTTCATTTATGTTCTTAAGTTATAATAAAATTAGTATTACTAAGTTGTAGTTAATTACATTTATTGTTTGTTTTTGTCTTTCTCAAAAAATAATTAAATATTGTATGGTGTTCTTAACATATACCAAATGTCTGAAAAGCAAGTACGTATCATTTGTTAAACTTTTAAATCAAACACCAATTTTAAAATATAGACGAATTGATCATAACTTACTTAACTATTAAATAAGTTATGTTTTTTTTTTATATAGGATAGGGTGACAAACGAGCACACAGTCCACCTGATGGTAAGTGGCTACTATGACCCATAGACATCTACATCTATCCTCAATATAGACTCAAGATGCAGATGCGTTGTCACCCGTGAGGACTAAGATGGAATGCCTCTTTGCCAGTAAAAGGGGTCAGCTTTAAGCTGCTATTCTACGTTGGTTTTCTGTGTGAGTTCAAATTAATGGTATTTATTCTAGTTTATGACAGCCCTGATTTATATTACGTGGTTAAAATAAGGTACTTCTTATTATTTACGTCAAACCAAATAACAGTCGGGCGACTGACAATATGCACTCCATAAATTTCGTATATCTAATTACAGCCCCATTAATTTCCACTAAAAGAAAATGTCTATAGTCACATTCATACAAATCAAAAAGCCTAAAGATGAGCTAATGTAAAATATGCTTATGTCATAAAATTATTACGTAATAATTCTATGGCTTATGTTTTGATATTTAATTTAACACTGTTAGGCTTAAAACTGTGAGGTAATATTTGAAATATACTTTCCTCTAATTACGAAGAATTTTTAGCCGACCATATTTGTAGTTAAGACTACTAGAAATCTTATTTACGAAGTAAAAAGGCGGAAAGGCTGGAATTAGGGGCGTGGCTGGTATTAGGGGCATCCAACCTACCCGGGGTTTTTCGTATCCCACAACTCGGGGAGAGACTGAAAATTTAAAATAAAATATTTTTCTGGCTGAAACACATTTGGTGGGAGTGGCGACGGGCTGCGCGAGCGCGTAGAAGCAGCCTCTTCAATATATTCTGCGTCCGCCTCCATTGCTGTCTAAGCGTTGACTGACGCGTGATTGACGAAATGCCATTACACGTTCAATCAAAATTCGTGACTAATAGTTGATTGACGTAAAAATCAAAATATCCAGATATTTGTCAATCAATTTTATGCAACCGTCAATCACCGAATTACACGATAGGTTATTCGTCAATCACAACCGTGATTGTTGTAAAACTGACAGCAAAACCTACCGTGTAATGGGCGTCTAAGACAAATCTTTTTTTAGACGGTATTAATAAGTTATTTGACAGATCTAATAAATGTATTAGACGGCCATTACACGGTAGGTTTTGCTGTCAGTTTTACAACAATCACGGTTGTGATTGACGAATAACCTATCGTGTAATGTAGTGATTGACGGTTGGATAAAATTGATTGACAAATATCTGGATATTTAGATTTTTACGTCAATCAACTATTCAGTCACGAATTTTGATTGAACGTGTAATGTCATTTCATCAATCACGCGTCAGTCAACGCTCAGACAGCAATGGAGGCGGACGCAGAATATATTAAAGAGGCTGCTTCTACGCGCTTGCGCAACCCGTCGCCACTCCCACCAAATGTGTTTCAGCCAGAAAAAGATTTTATTTTAAATTTTCAGTCTCTCCCCAAGTTGTGGGACACGAAAAACCCCGGGTAGGTTGGATGCCCCTAATACCAGCCACACCCCTAATTCTTTCAGCTTTCCAGCCTTTCAGCCTTTTTACTTCGTAAATAAGATTTCTAGTAGTCTTAACTACAAATATGGTCGGCTAAAAATTCTTCGTAATTAGAGGAAAGTATATTTCAAATATTACCTCACAGTTTTAAACCTAACAGTGTTAAATTAAAAATCAAAACATAAGCATATTTTACATTAGCTCATCTTTAGGCTTTTTGATTTGTATGAATGTGACTATAGACATAGTAATTCAGCTATTTTTGTTTAAATTTATAAGTTTTTTATTTTCTTTTAGTGGAAATTAATGGGGCTGTAATTAGATATACGAAATTTATGGAGTGCATAATATCAGTCTCCCGACTGTTATTTTGTTTGACGTAAATAATAAGAAGTACCTTATTTCAACTACGTAATATAAATCAGGGCTGTCATAACCTGGAATAAATACCATTAATTTGAACATAACTTATTTTATAGTTAAGTAAGTTATGATCAATTCGTCTATATTTTAAAATTGGTGTTTGATTTAAAAGTTTTACGTACTTGCTTTTCAGACATTTGGTATATGTTAAGAACACCATACAATATTTAATTATTTTTTGAGAAAGACAAAAACAAACAATAAATGTAATTAACTACAACTTAGTAATACTAATTTTATTATAACTTAAGAACATAAATGAAAAAGTCATAACAAGGAAAGTGGTTCAGGACCATGCTTTGCGGCAGTCTATGGAGGATGATGTTCTGTAGTCGACTTGTAAAAGGGCTGAAATGATGTTAAAGATTCAAAAACTTGGATGGTTAAATTATAAGAAATCGGTGTACTATAATACATAATTTTTATTATAATATTGTTTAAATAATTGTTTAGTGTTAAAAGATAAAATGTAACTGCTTAAAGCTAAACCACAGTAAGGTAAGATGTAAAACATTAAAATAAAATAATTGTTGTCGTCTATCTTAATACATATTCCATACTTGTGACATGCATGATTTAAAATTAAAAGTTGTTATGAATTTATTTCAGTGTCCCTAAAATTTACCTACAATAGGTACCTACCAAAAACTCAAAAGGCATAGCCCTTTGCTATGCTGGCATTAGGTACACAAAATGAAATTGAAATTGACACTAAAAGGCTGGTAATAGGGGCATCCACCTTATACGAATAAATGTAAAAGTTAATCTTATTTTTCGTCCATAAATGCGTTTCAAATAAAGCCGCCTATCAATTATGCACTCCAAGAGGTCGAACATTGGCGCACGTTAAATTAAAATGGGTAAAATGTTATTAAATATTACAATTTTTCCTATTAGTTTTTTTTTCTTTTTCTTTTCAAGATATAAAATTATAATTAAATAGTGAATCGAAAATGAACTTAGTTTATAGGTACGTCCTTTCCCTCCAAAAATTTAGGTTTGACTGACGATCAGTCAGCATGAGCGTGTAATGTCCAAATTATTCCATAATTCAAACCTCAGTCATGATTGATCGAACTGATTGACGCTTGCCTAGGCGTGTAATGGGCGTCTTAGGGTTAAGGGACAATACATTGAAAAAGGAAAAATTGTTTAATGTTTCATTTCATTATCCTTCCCTGTCATTCCGCGAACTTTTTGACCTCCCCTCGTACTACTAACAAGCATACTTTTCACATTTCCAAAAACAGCTGTTTAGTTGGTGGAGGGGCAGGACGCGTGATTGTAAATAAAAATACCACTTTAAAGCTAAATATTTTGCAAACGGACCCCTGAATCGAAAAAATGGTGTTCCATACCATTGTGTGCATTGATAAAACTTACACACAGTTGTTAGGAACTGTGTAAGTTATCAATGCATACCTATACGTGATTTCTAATACAAGAATAATAAAGAAAATAATAATAGTATTACAGTGTTATTGTTAAAAGCGCTTTTTGCTAGAAAATCTATTTTGTGTAATTTGTTTTACTCACAATATTTATTATTTTCCCATCTATTATTCTTCACTGGATATCATTTTTCTTAATGTTAATTTAAATTATCCATGCCGTACAACTTTCTTGTCTTCTTGTTGTAAAATGTCTAGGACTAGGTTGGAGGGCGCGCGTATCTCCTAGTGAACATCCAGTCACACAGTACGAGTTTGATGTGTTAGTGGGCGCAGATGGAAAGCGAAATACACTGCACGGCTTCAAGCGGAAAGAATTTCGAGGAAAGCTTGCAATGGCTATTACGGCTAACTTCATCAACAGGCACACAGAACAGGAAGCTTCGGTAAGTTTTTATTGGTGACCTTTTTGTGCCTGTCCTTTACCCTATCCTTTGGCTACCTAATCTGCTATTCGTAAGTTAAACTTACTAGATCAATTCCCAGAAGTCATCAGATGGAACCTAAAATTTAAAAAAAAAACATCTTTACCATTTGATATCTATTTTTAAAAAAAGAACATATGTAACACATAATTATTTTTGTGAGAAAAACACCCATGGCGGGATTACATTAAACTTGAAGAAACTGAGAATATATAGAGTTAAAAGGTAGCAAGTTCGACAAGTTTTTAATTCACTGAATTGATACTACGCATCCGGTCTTCGGTGCCGCGGACCGGTTTTGGTTCGTCTCATCATGATCTTATTGCTTTATTATCTCTACATCCTGCATTAGGAGTCGCTCGCCGCTAACTTTTACGGAGCCTAGCGACGATTTCAGCAGTTCATTGGCGATCGAACGCCCTTTCCTATGTAGTAGGGCAAATCTGTTTAGATGGTTGTGTGGTCCATATACGGCGCGATAAATGTTACATGAATTCCTCTATCGACTCCATTTTTTAAATCCCGGGATATACCACTCCGGTGCCGCATACGTAATACGCGAGCGGATGTAGGTCTGGTGGATTATTTTAGTTTTGTTCCTCTTGGTAATTCGTATGTCAGGACAGGTCTAAGCATCGCTCGCGCTGCCTGCGCTGCCTGCGCCTGTCGGATTGTCTGGTCCATCTAATGGGCCATGTGGAGCGAACAGTTAACCTGACACCCAAAGTAGCCGTCGTCTTGTACTCTACATCCCGGCCTGGGAGTTCTAAGTGGTGGTGGTGGCGGCGGCTTGAGCTTCTTGAGTTAGCTTACGGACACTCTTTAGTGATCCTGCCAAGGTAGCAAGTCCATCAGACGCTGCATCATGTTAGTAGCAATGTGGGCTCTTCGTGATGACATAAAATACGCATTATCCTCATTCCTCAGTATATAGTGCAAGGGTTGCTTCTTACCGTAGTTGTGTAAACCGCTTAAAATATCAGTAAGCAGCAGCTGCCTTTGTGTACAACTTCTTCGATAGGCCTAGACGCTTAGTCTACTCCTTCAAAGATGACGTAGAAGGACAGGCCCTCAATAAGAAAAGCTGCCGTCCACACGGTAGCTGGGGAGATGGCGATATATGCGGTAAGTTTGTACGTTAGTCTGTTGTGCCACACTCTGTCGAACGCCTTCTCCATTTCTAAGAAGACGCCCAATGAAATGCGGTAGTTGTTGGACTCAGCCGCAAGAAGGTGCAACAAACTGGTTTGCTGTATGGTGGAGTGTCTGGTGCGAAGTCTATGCTACTCCGCGCGCAGTTGAACACTCGGGCTGATTCTTCACAGCAGCAGTGGTTTTAGCAATTTTGCGTTGGGTGCAGCAGTAATGTTACGGAGCAGTAATTCGAAGCGTGCAAGCGGCACGTACTTCCCTGGTTTAGACATTACGATTATCTTTCCGATCTTCAATTAGCATGGAAAATATTCAGTTCTGAGCACCCCTTTAAAGAGCTGTGTGATGCTTACTAAGGCTCACTTTGGCAGCCTTCTCAGTGCAGTACTGGTATTTCCATCATGATCGAGTGCTTTGCGCGGTTGAAGTCGTGCAATAACGCGATAATTTGGACTTAGGCGATGAGAGTAGTGTTCGTACGCACTCAACTTTTGTGGTGTTCTTTGGCCGTATTGGTACTTTGTTGGTGGTAAATCCATGATTTCAACTCTGTTTCGGGTAAAGATGAAAATTAATAGATCAATTTAAACTGTATATTTTGCTATTTAGTAATATCTGTCACGAAAAGTTAATAAAGGTTGCCTGTATTTTATGACATTCGTCCCGTTTACTTGGATTTGGTCTACTTTTCAAGGCGTCGACGCTCAAAGGCCGTCCGGAAGGGTTCACAAAAAGTATCTAAAGGATACTAGACTTGCTACGAATATTCGGCTATTGTTCGCTAATCGACCGATTCGGCTACTTTCATCCTATTCGGTCGAATACCGAATGTCTAGGTACTATTCGGCCCAATATCGAATACTTAGTAAGATGTTTTGTCAGATAAATGGTGATGAAACGATTAAAATGGTTAATCAATAAATTTTAGCAATAATAAGGAAGAAAATGAATTTCTTTAAAATGTAGTATTTATTTTAATCTACAATAAATATTTAGGCCTTCTTTTTTGTACGTGTAGAAATCCAGCTAAAACTTCATGGTGTGTTGTGCATTTAGACATTACAAACAGACAATTAAATTTTATTTATTTGTATAGATAATAAACTGCTAAAAGTAGCTAGGCTTAGCTAGGTAATTTACATTTTAGTTTAATTTAATGCGAAAAAGGTGAGCGTTCCTTACTATTTTTGTTTACAAATTACCTCAAAAAAACCTGTTTCAGTTTTTTTCCATCGCCTCGTACAACAGCCACAGAATGATATGGGGTAGCCGATTCTCTGACACCGCCACTTAATGGCGTGTACCACATATTTTATACCGTTTTTCTGAAGTTTTAAAATAAATTGATTCCCCACATTTCAGGCCCGTGGCGGGAGAATTTTAGAGTAGGTTGTCCTTAGAAGATAGTCATATTCTGTTACGGACTTTTTTTTTAGAATTTTTCAAGACAAACAATTCATCCATACATTATATTCGTGCAACTTAACCTATTGAGGCAGCGCACGCCACGAATGCTCTGCAGGCACAGCTTTTTCCGACTTAATTGATGAATATCATTAAAACTTTAAGCCAAACATATATTTATCTATACAGCCTATGTCCATCATGGCGAAACAATTTTTCAAATAGGTGCAGTGGTTCCAGAGAAATCCTCCACATATACACGATCTTACAAAATTTGCACTCTCTCTTTATAATATTAGTATAAATTGAAGCCTTAGAAAATATTAGACATAATCTGCCGAACCCTACTTGTGTACCTCAACACGCACTTTACAAATTATTTTCTTTATTTATATTTTCCATACAAGTCATAATCTTTATACAATTATTTTTTAAATAACACCATTTTTTTTAATTTTATTATTATTTTATCAGGTTCCAGAAATTAGCGGAGTTGCTTTCATATTCAACCAAAAATTCTTCAAGGAATTATATGAAGTGACTGGAATTGATCTTGAAAATATAGTCTACTACAAGGACGATACTCATTACTTCGTGATGACGGCTAAGAAACACAGTCTTTTGGATAAAGGAGTGTTGTTGAATGTAAGTTTCCTAAGACGATTTTTTTTATGTATTCTTAATATATTTTTACTGTTTGTTTTCTTTTGTATAACCAGTAATGTAACTTTGAGGTCATGTAAAGTTCACCAAACTAGGCAGTCTTATTCGTTCCTTTAGGGCTCAGACAGCGTGTTGGTGGAAGTCGCCACTTCGGTGGAAGGGGAAATGTAGCGATTTCCAGCGATTAAACCACCAATGTGATAACAGGCTATTCCAGTACACTGTTAGTGTCTGTATTTACTGTGTATTGATAACTAGCCTATATACTGAGTTTATACTAAACACATTTTTATGCTGTAAGCGGGGTGAAAAAAACACTCTAGCTACGCCGTTTGTGCCAAATTTAGCCCCCTCTTCACATTTGTTTCACACACTTTATATTATCTGATATCTTTCTTTCATATTAGTTAGTATCAATCTATACAAAAATATTAGTAAAATTATTTCTGTACACTTGAATACTAGTTCTGATTATAAAAAAATTTATGGTCGCGTTTTCTGAAGTATAATTATTTCTATACGCTTCAATACTAATTCTAATAACACATTTAACGAGAACCACGAGGCTTTTGTATATAATCATTCATCATTCGTTTGCTTAATATTCACGACAAACTCAAAAATTTAATCAATAACGGTTGAATTTCGACCACTGGGACTTTCTACACCACTGGGACTCTATACACTTAGTATAGTACATTAATACTTTTTAATATCTGTTTTTTTTTATTTTGTTTGGATTGGAGGTGATTCGAGGTGACGGAGCGCTACGAGTCGAGTATTCATTTACCAGGGGGATTTTGCATTAACGCTTAATACGTTAAGAAGTGAGATAGAGGTAGAGTCTTAGTCGCCGCCGGCAGGTTAGCTGAGCCCTTATCCTTAAGAATTTTGAGGTAGCCTGCAGGTTATAGAGGGATGTTTATAGCATTTATTCAAATATCCACTGCTGACCATAGGCCTCCTCTTAGATAGCCTCATAGAGGGGACATTCGCCATAGTTCTCAATCTGGCAGGCGGTTTGACTAATATCATTGAGTTTTAATGTACTACGTACTAGAGAAGCTATTCCAAACATAAACTGTCTTGATAGTAGAGATAGTGTAGAGTAGTGCATGCGCAGTTGATGTAAGTGTGTTGCGCCTGCTCGGTTAGTTTTTGTCATCATAGATTATACGTAGGTAGAATGAACGGTATCTAATAATTGTTTATTCAGATTGTATTGTTAATTATATCCAGTACAATTTTTTGAAATGTTATTTATTTTGCATATGTGCTAATTTACTATAGTATTACGTAGTATTATGTCAGAATTACATTTTATTGTTATTTTATTTAATATTTTAAAAGGTAAATATGTAAAATATTAAAATATACATTTATTTTCAAAGATCAAGATCAGAAAGTTAGAGAATGTTAGAAAGTAATAATAATTATTACTTTTCTAACATTCTCTGACGTATTTATACGCAGCTGGTGAATAATAGTGTAAAGTCAATGCCAATTTACGTAAAGGTGCATGCAGTGTATAATAAATAATGCGTGCTATGTTTATTCTTTTTTATTAAAGATTTATGAAACTCCACGACTTCTGCTTTAGGCATTAATTAAATCAATCTCAGTATTTACGTTGAGACCGAATTTATGTTTCAAATTGTATTTAGATTTGTGAGAAGCACATTTTTTCTTTAGATAAATATTTTGTCTTTGTATTTTCTTAAATATCTCAGTAAGTTTCTTTCTAGTTGCAGATTCGTTGCTATTAAATACAAACACAATATTACAACGTGCTCATATTTTATTATTTTTATAATGACCTAGAATTATTGATTTCGTTATTAAGGTAATGCCGTAGAACTATATTTAAAAGCTTAGGCTTCGTATACATCACTCGAATTAGGCCTAAGTGATGTACTTGCGTAATTTATTTTTAAGTACAACTTTTCTCGGACTATCAAAAATTGAATTTGAACTGCTTACTGATTCAGACAACGGTTCTGATACTTCCTATTCACCACATTTTGTTGGCTCAAAAAAGATACTAGTTATTTGGGAAGCCTGTAAAATTTTTAGTGTTACAGTATTAAAAACCGCCCTGTACTAGTATGACTCGCGCGCCGAGGGTTCTGCCTCTCTTAAATCCCGTAAATATACCGAACATTACAAAAAATTCGTACGTCATCTAATCACGAAATAAAACAAAATCCCCGCAATGTCATATAATTACGTTATCGCATGGTAATGCAGATATCTTTAAGTACACTCTTCCTGTTTTTGTGCTGTATTTGTCGTTTTCTTTGAAATGCACGGAACATATTATGCGTGAATAATCTGACGGTAACCACGTTTCTTCGCTGCAATTCTTCTGAACAAATTTGATCCGTTATTCTTTTGTTTCATGACGCGGCCGAGGAAACCTATAAATCCAAATAATAATGAAAATATTAAATTTAATGCACTAACATTTCCTACCGTGATTATATATTAATATTTACGGTACATAATACTTAACATTATACATCTTTGCATAAAATGTTTTATTATTTGAAATTCACGTATACGTTGCAAGTTGATAAAATTTAATTAAATTAAGCGTGTTTTAAAGATAATAATATGTTACTAGTGAAAAGTCCTTGACTTTTACTTATGTTTCTCGAGTTGTTTGAACAGTATCTTAGTGCACATGAAGGTAGATTATTCATTTAAAAAATTTCTTGACTCAAACGTCTCACATTACAGCAACTGCCTGACACAGACTAAGGCCCGTATTAATAAACGTTACTCAGCTCAAGTACACGCACTTGAGTGCAATCTTGAGGTTATGATCTTATTAATAAACATATCTCAAGAAGCGGGTTAGGTCTACGATATCAGTTGAGTGCCACAATGATTATTAATAAACGAAACTCGACTCTCAAGTGTGTGTACTTGAGTGCAAGTCACAGAACAGTATTTCTAAGTACAGCGGTTTGAGATACTGTTTTATGTGTTTATTAATTAGCAACGATCTTGAGATGCTAATATCGTAATGAGGGCGTATCAATTGATTACGCACTTGAGTTCGTTGTTGAGTAACGTTTATTAATACGGGCCTAAGTGAGTATGAGCGCGCGCGCTCTCACGCATGTTACAAACAATCGAGTTGAGACGTCTCCTTTAGTACGTAGTACATTATAACTCAATGGCTAACATAGTCTTTTTATTATTATGTACTGATATCAGGATGATGCTGCTGCCCATTTCCTGGTTTATTTCCCACAGTTGTGTCCCTATAGGTTATTATTTAACGTTATATATATATAATAGCATTATGTAAAAGATCTATATAAATTATGCAATTCTAAGCACATTATGTATTTCTTAACTGTCAAAAAAACATTGTCGATCTCTTGGATTAATGTCAATCACCATCAATCAGCCTATGGAAGTTCACTGTTGCACACATGATAATGATATTTGACAAAGTTGGCAACTAAAATTTTATTTTCTAGTTATTGATGAAACGCTGCTGCCCATCTCCTGATTTGTATCCCTTTATGGCCACCCCCATATGGTTTCTACGGGCCGATATGGAGTAGTGGATATTCTTACACCACCACTACTCAGTGAGGGATGGGTTAATATAGCACCATTTTATTTTAATTATCTATTTACGTGTAAGGTTACTTTTACTGTATTTTCTTTATCAGGACTATGCTGAAGTGTCGCGGCTTCTGAGCGTTGAGAATGTAGATCGTGCTGCATTGATGCGTTATGCACAAGAGGCTGCACGATTTTCAACTGATGGCCGCTTACCGTTACGAAACTTCGCTCTTAACCACTACGGTGAACCCGATGTCGCACTTTTCGACTTTACTTCTATGTACGCGGCGGAAAACGCAAGTATGGTAAGATCATATTGATGATTTTTTTTTATAGGAGAGGGGGCAAACGAGCATGCGGCTCACCTGATGGTAAGTGACTACCGCCGCCCATGAACAACTGCAACACCAGGGGAATCGCAGATGCGTTGCCGGCCTTTTAAAAAGGAGTACGCTCTTTTCTTGAAGGTCCCTAAGTCGTATCGGTCCGGAAAAATCGCTGATGGTAATCGATTCCACAAGGAGGTCGTGCGAGGAAGAAAACATCTTCTAAATCGCACAGTGGTGGAGCGCCAATCATCCAGATGGTGTGGATGGTATCGGGAGTTCTGCCGCGATGTGCGTTCGTGAAATTTGGCGGCTGGGATTAATCCGAACAATTCCTCAGAGCACTCCCCATGGTAAATGCGAAAGAAAATGCTAAGAGATGCAACATCTCTTCGCAGTGCCAATGAGTCGAGCCGATCGGAAAGAACTCGGTCGTCGACAATTCGAGCCGCTCTGCGCTGGATGCGGTCAAGTGGAAGAAGCTGGCACTGGGGAGCCCCAGCCCAGAGATGGGAACAGTATTCCATGTGAGGCCGAACCTGCGCCTTGTAAAGTTGCAGGCGTTGAGCCGGCATGAAATACTGTCCCGCTCTACTGAGCACGCCAAGCTTTTTAGAGGCCAATTTGGCCTTCTCTTCCAAGTGACCACGGAACTGCACGCTACTCGATATGTCGACGCCGAGGATTTCGATACTGGCTGAGGCAACAAGGGGAGTACCTTGAAACTGAGGAGATACGACAAAGGGGTTATTAATTTGTTAATTATCCTGGACCATTTCAATTGCGACATCGACTCCTATAACGGGTAGCCTTCAACTGAGCATGAAGTATTATACTGGAACCTAGTGTTGAAACCGTGAAAATGTCCCCTGTATGGATGGCAAGCTTAATTGAGCATTTTTTATATTTTGTATAAAGCCCGAGTCATTTTTTGGTTCAAACTAAAAAAAAAAACATAACTGTGCAAAATACTCAAATCGTATTTTATTAACCAAAGCAGATAGATATGCAGATTATTCGCTGTCTAATATACCCATGATTACTAAGAGTCTTGTCTTGCAAATCTTAGCTCCGACCGTTGTGACAGTTTACTCAAGTCTGTGATTTATACCGTTCACTATATTGCTATGGTACAGGCACTTAAGGCGATTTTGTGTTTGGAAATTAAAGTTTTCGCGGCTTTAAATTAGAGTACGAGAGAGATGGAGCAGTCATTTCATTAGGTGTGACATCTGCAACTTGTAATCGCAGTAAGTTTTCACTCTCGTGATCATTGAGACATCACTACAATATAGTTTACTCGGCATCATAAAGTGAATATAATTATTTTTTGAACCATCGGGGCTAGACAAGATCTACTTTTAGTGAGGTTGTTTCAGTATAGAAGAGTTTTCAACACAAGTTTAATTCTTCAATTAACGCTGAGTATTTAGTAAATCATATCTATAATACCGTTTGGTGATTCTAAGTTTTGCAACTGTTTGGGATCCGAGATAATTGAAACAGCATTTCGAAGAGCAATTCAGTACGATTTATTTATCCAGTATCCGTACTAACGTAGATTTTTTAACTGTGGTAGAGCCACGCGGCAGCTTTTGCTGTCACACAGATGGGCGGGCTCGAACCGGGGTGGTACCACGACCTCACAGAAAACCAGCGTGAAGTAGAGGTTTACCTCTGCGTTTCGCTTGGTTAGTGCAGGTGGCCGGAGGCCCTTTTTACAGGAAATGAAGCATTCCATTTTAGTCCTCACAGGTGACAACGCATCTACATTTTGATTTGTAATCTGAGGATAGATGTAGATGTCTATGGGCCGCAGCAACCACACTGTGTGCTCGTCTGTCACCCTTATCCTATAAAAAAAAAAGATTTTTTTTGTGTGCATATTGGCTGACCTAATTACACGTTGAAATTTAAAAGAAAATGATTACTTCGATAACTAGCTAGATACAAAAATATTGATCGAATTATTATTTATTTTGTGACATAGGGTTGCTTGACGCTATCCGATAAGAAAAATTAAGCCATCCGTATCGACACGTTCACAATATTACACTCACTACTTACTTTGCTTTCGTTTTCGCTTTAGCATCATCGAGAGAGATATGGCGCTGAAATATGAACTAATACTTAATAATTGCAAAAATAATTTTGTATATAATATTATTAAGACTTATTGATTAAAATAATAATAATGCAGTATATGACTTATTAATAATGTATTACATAATTCTTGAATTTAATAATTTATTATTAGTTTTTATTCCTGGCCTGGCTGCGATAATCAATGAAACAAGTAATTACGTTTTAGACATAAGGTACCCTTTCATTACAAGCATGCATCAGAGCTACTTAATATGCATTTAAGCTAAATTTTAGCTCAATCAATCGTAATCGGAAAGTAAGTCAGCTACCATGTATCACACATTTTACGTAACTCTTAACTGACTCGCCCCATCACTATGGCTGACGAAAAGTGAAGTATGTACATGAGTTACACTTCTGTACTCCCTTTATTTTGTAGCTTTATCGACGATAAATCCGACAAATCCTTGGGATAGACAGCTGAAGAAGAAGTTTTATACTAAAATGTTTTAATATATTTTTTGTTTTAATTTAACCGATTATAAAAGATTTAATAATAACCACGTCTTCCATATAGTTAAAGTAAAGTAGTAGTTTTAAAGCCTTTAATAACAAATGGTTGTAAACCTGACGTGATATATACTGCTTTACAATACATTTTTTTATCTATTCATTATACACTGTTTAACACGAGCGATGAAACGGTTAGCTTACTGGGCTATTGCACTGTGGTAAAAGTGCGCCAAGCTTTAAAGTACAAAGGAACGACTGACAAGTTCATATTATTTTATTACAATTTATAAATTATAACAAAGTCATGAACTGTTGTGATTTCTAGGTGTACGAAAGGCATGGTCGAAAACTTCTATGCCAACTTGTCGGCGATAGTTTGCTAGAGCCGTTCTGGCCCACGGGATCAGGCTGCGCTCGTGGTTTTCTATCAGCGTTAGACGCGGCATGGGCCGTACGAGCATGGGGACAAAGTCCCTGTCCACATCCATTGGAGGTCATTGCTGAAAGAGAATCTATATATAGACTTTTGGGTAAGTTGAAATAAAAAAAATATTTTTATCCTTATAGACTATCGCAGATTTATTTACATGAGAATAAATAAAATTACATTTTGTATATGTTTTTGTATAAGTTTCATATCCACATACTCGTAGTTGTATTTCTAGACATAGATTGCTTCTGGAGTAGACCTTTCTTGGCGGAAAATCTTCAATTTTTTTTAATATTAATAAAACGGTCTACGCATGTCTATCTGTATGATATGTATAAAGTAAAATTCCTTGTTATACATTCTCCAAAATCAATAAAGAATAAGTAAATTACACTTATCTTTTTGAACTTAAAGTAATAAAATATTAAGGTAATAAAATAAATGTCTATATAAAAATTAATTGCTGTTCGGTAGTCTCGCTAAAATTCGAAAATAACTGGCCGATAGTAGTAATCAGCTAAACCTAGGTGTAATCAGCACACTTTATATTTTAGCCATAAAATAATATACAATTGACGTCGTATACGTGGTAGAGCCATGCTGCAGCTATATTAGTAGTATAGTTGTAGCACGAATGGGTCGGCTCGACCGGGGAAGGACCACGCTCTCACAGAATACCAGCGTCAAATAGCAGCTTAACACTGCTGTGTTTCGTATGGTGAGTATAGAGAACCGGAGACCCTTTTTACTGGAAACGAGGCATTCCATCTTAGTCCTCACAGGTGGCAATGCTTCTGCATTTTGATTCGCAAACGAGGATAAATATAGATGTCTATGGGTTGCAGCAACCACTTACCATCAGGTGGACTATGTACTCGTTTGTCACCCTATACTATAAAAAAATATATACAAAATAGCGTTAAAATTAGTTTGGATTTTTTTTGCAAGTCAGTACTTGACAAACATTTTTCTTTTCAGCTCAAACTACTCCGGAGAATTTGCACCGCGACTTTGGTGCTTACACATTGGACCCTGGTACGCGCTACCCAAATCTGAATCGAACAGCGGTAACACCTCACCGGGTCACCTCGTTCTATGACTCCGATGACCCGTTACCCTTGGATGCCACGTCTGGGGTTAGAAAACGACGACGCGGTGAGTGAATGTAGTGTATATAAATAATATTCTCTTATTAGTATAAGAACCAATATAAAGCCATTAACTTCTTGTATGGTAATTATTTTGTATAATATCTCGTAGGTGAATTGTATGAACAGTGTACAATTTATAAGCGGGTAGCTGTGTATTTTACATTAAAAAGCATTATTTGTCAAAAATTTGCTATTATATTATTTAGTAAGGATTTTATAGACTAGATGAAAGTGAGTTACCCTTATCGTTGTACCCATTCAGTTCCTATCGTTATTTATTTGGCCTACAACCTCAAAATTATACTTTACTTATTTTGTACGGTTCAGGATATATTTTTTTTCGCATTGTTATTGGTGTTAAAAGCAGTGGAAGGGTAGAGATAGCTTCTGCCGGGCTGCTCCAGTGAATGTTGGCGGACTTCATATTTCCTCAAAACATTTTATTCCTCAGACGCAGGTTTGCTAACAACGTTTTCCATCCCAAATTATATTTCATCAACTGTTTAGTTTAGTTTAGTTTAGTTTACGACGGGCTGTTTTCCGCAACTCCACGTCTATGCGCGTATTTTGCGTGTGGGCAGGAATAATGTGATTATTCGAGCCATGAGATCTCTCCGAAGAAGCTCAACAGGCCCTTGATGTTGCATGCAACTTCGGGGAGTGATCCCGGCGTGCCGAGATGTATAGCCCTGTATGTAGCGACCTCCGGACATTTCAGTAGCACGTGGGCCGCCGTTTCTTCCTCCCCCATACATGCCCTGCACAGGGGACTGTCTGTAACACCTATAGTAAATAAATGTTTGTTAAAGGTGCCGTGTCCTGTGATAGCACTTGTTACTATCCTAATCTGCGGCTTGTTCAGTCTCATTAAAACTTTTGTTAAGCGACTGTTAATTTCAGGCAGGGCATCCCTAGCTTGTCTACAGTCTACTAGATTTTTCCAAAGCTGAGCGTGTTGATTAGTGAAGTGTCTACGTACCAGTGAACAAACGTTACCAAAGGGGATTGGTATGATTGGTTCCGGCCCTATAGTGGCCAAAGCCGATCCTCTTCTAGCCAGTTCATCTGCTGCATCGTTGCCTCTGGATCCACTGTGTCCCTTTATCCATTGCAGGGTCACATGGTTGTTTTTACATACCTCATTTAATCGTTGAAAATCGTTCATCAACTGTTATTTAACGGTATAGAATAAATTCCTTTGGCTATTTTATATTTTCGCACGGAACAAGTATTTGTATGGCCTACAAATAATTGTTCCGGGTCTGGATGTTTGTCCTTGTGCAATCTATGTTTGTAAACTGCCTCTACGATACAAGAGAAAATCCTAGTGTGGGATAACGCCTTTTAAAGAAATAAAGAAGAAAAAATAAATAAATTTTAAACATCGGCTTAGTCATAAATTTGTACCAACATGATTTTTATCTATTGTAACATAATTTTGTATTCATAAAATAGGCGTAAATAAAGTTCATAGTGAAACTCAAATTTACATTGAGACAGTGTTTGCAACTCCGTGTCAGGTTTTGCAGGACAAATCGAACTTTAATAAAGGCCTAGGATTTTAAATAGGGCTAAATTGCTCTATCTATATGTAAACATATAAATAAAATTGAATTGCCTATCTGTAATATTGAAATAATTGACTTCTATTAAGCTCGGGGGGTTATTTGCATGCTATTAAGACATAAGCAATCATTAAAAGAATTGTCTGTCTGTCAGGGGTAATCTTGGGAATAGCTGAACCGAATGTGATGAATTTTTACACAAACATAGAAAGTAATACCAGAACGGATCTAGGCGATATTTTATCAGAAAATCGAAATGACGCCACATTAATAGATCTAGGCAAAGCCGGGGCGGGTCGTTAGTAGTAAATAAAATGATGCCATAATATAATTGATTGCATAGTTACCAAGATACTTGTAGATTATTTTATGAAATACGTTTAATGTTTAACGTTTATGTTCCTTCGATAAGCGTTTTGACCAAGTTGGCCATTTCCCTGTTTTTGATGATCTGACGAGGGTATAAAATGCAGGCTAGAAAGATGCTATTCTACCACAAAAATAAATTGCACTAAATGCAACGTATGCTTGTGTCTAATATGAAATCAAAATTGTTTTTTAAAATTTCGTAAAAGTGATTACTTAGATTAGAAATGTTTTAAAAGTACCTACTATATTTATTGTTTTTGATTACTAAGCGCACAATATTGTTGTTAACAGATAAATTACTGTATAACGTGTGTATCTGTGTGTCAGTCTGTGGCATAGTAGCTCCTAAACGGTTGAATCGATTTCGATTTCGTTTTTTTTAGGGTTTCGTACCTCAAAAGGAAAAAACGGAACACTTATAGGATCACTTTGTTGTCCGTCTGTCTGCCTGTCATGAAATTCATATCAAATACTCAAGTCTACTATACCTTGGAGCTGTGAAAAAATCAATAGATACAGCCGTTTATGCCGCAAATTTTCGACATTCGCTATGAAATCAAAACCTACAGGGTACTTCCCGTGAACTCAGAATCTTATAATTTGGTACGAAGCAACGTATTATAGCACAGATAAAGGAAAAATTACGAAAAACATAAATTTTTAGTTACATCATATAATAAAAGTTTTTAATAATTTTAAACATATATGTACGGATTTGTCGGAACCCTCGGTGCGCGAGTCCGACTTGCACTTGGCCGGTTTTTTGTTTGAAAGGTGACTTGATCGAGAGTGCTCTTAGCAATGACTCGATAAAATCTTTTCAGCCGTTTGAAGATCATCAGCTCTTTTTGTTTTGGGGGTTATTAATTTTTTTTTTAATTTAAGTTATTCTATTACAAAATAATCAATTAAAAACAAAAAAAACATGTGTGGCAGTACAAGCGCGGTAGAAGTCAAACCTCCAAATGAAATGAAATATAAAACAGAAATATAACACGGCAAATGATTTATTTAATTTGATAATCTTCAACCACAAGTGCGACATAAAATATAAGATAAATTTTAATTTTATAGCAAATAAATGTTACAATTCTTATTTTTAGAAATGTAGAGCCTAAATTTTAGTGTATTAAATGAAAATAATATTTTATTTAGACTAAAATTGCTTTGTAATAGCGAGTTCTACTTCTTTCTATAGGTAAAATCATGTTATCGAACAAAAATTAGATGGCCTAAACACGATTAATTTAATAAAATTCGGTAAGATATTATGAAATCGTGAATTGTTAAAGATAGTTTGGACATAACAATTTTATTCTATATAATTTATTTTATTTTATTTGATAGTAAATTAGTAATTTTTAATGCTTTATTTTATAGAGGCGTTCACCACTGGTTTCCATCTGTTATCGGGTGGCTAGGAGTCGTTCGCGCGGGGAACCGTGTTGAATTATTTAAATTTTTCATAGTCTCCTAATCTATGCGTCCAAATAACATGCTATAAAGAGCAGTTTGTTTTTATAAAATTGTCTTGGTGATGAAGTAACTTTCGTTTGTAATGATTAATATGCCATGTCTAACAATAACGCTCATATATAAAATTTTAATTTCAATATTTTTTTTGTAACGAAATATCCTGTCGTGACTTATAGTGGGTGGCGCTTAGGTTATCACGTTAAATAGCACAGCAGTTAATACAAGTTGACATATGTCTGTTAAAATAATAAAATAAACAACAAAAAGTGACCTGTAAAACTGGCAACAGCGCTCAGTGCTCACGTGACATCGACATAGGTAATTATAAATAATACACTTGACCATAAATAGGTAATTAGGCACGCGTAGGGCGATGCTAATCCGATGTTATCAACGAATCATAAATTTCATGGTATTGTTTTTATCCAAATAATGACTTTAATCTTGAAATCACTATAGTTTAATAATCAAAACAAATCAAATTTTGAAAAAAAAATCATGTCGGTGTATTCTTACGACGTGAAATTGTGATACAAAGCATCTTAAAATTTAAAAAAATTAAGACGTTAAAAAAATATAAGCGTGCAATTGCGCACGGGCTGTCACGCCACTAAGTTATTAAATATGATTATCTAGCGTATTATTAATGTGTCCAAATAAAAAATGCAATACAGTAAAAGAAAGCTTCTAATTTCGCACAAACTGTCACACCACCTTATCACAACTATTATTATCGTATTAACTTGTCCTATCACAAACAAATTAAGAAACTTATTAAAAAGTCCACAAAACAAAAAAGCAACAATTAAAACTTAAAGGACGTGTACACGAAAAACGAAAATTAGGTCAAGCGACTCATGAACCATCCCCAAGAACGGCGGCGTCGGACTAAATGCCGTTCTTTCTTACTAATCGTCGCACGCGCCAGAGGTAAATATAAATTTCGACACCCCGTACCATTTCTTGTCACTTTGCGCATAGACAATTATGCCTTAAGTCCTTTATTCGCTTGAATCGCTTGAATTTGTTTTCACACATCCGCAGCGCGTGGTCCCTTTGTTTTTAACTTCGTGCATAAAATTATGCCCTAAATTGTTAGCCGTAAGTACATTTTTTGCTTGATTTTTCTTTATTTGAGTAATTTGAATTGGCAACGTTTAAACTAGGTGTCTTCGCCTTCAAATGCCATGGGTCTTTGACCTTATATTTTTATTGCTTCTATTCATCAGGTGATATCTGTATGCAATTACATGATGTTATTCTACTGTGACTGTGACTAGAATATTAATTGTTATATATTTTTTTAGTTGTGTATGTTTAAAGAAGGGAGATGAACTTGATTCCATACAAGCTTGAGCCCGGCGTGAACAAACTTAAAATATGTGTTAGTTTGAAAATTTAAATATTTGCTACTTATATCCAAAAATCATATTTTTGTCGGGCCTGGGGTTTTTTGTTTTTATTTTGTTTTATGATTTGTAGGTTATGTAGTAAAATCACTCGTTCTTGTGATACGTTGTTTGAATAAATTGAAAAAACACAAAAGAATGCAGTTTTGTAGTTATTATTATATAAAGTAAAATAAAACACAGCCTTTTTTAATTGTTTAACTAATGTTCTGCAATTATCAATAATGTCAACTAAAAAAATAGCCGGAGGCTGTACATTGTCTATTCTATTCCTCTCAAAACTTAAGTATCACATTATTTTCATTATATGGGCGCAACACACTACTGTCCTGTGATCCGAGAGAAAATCCAAGAGTCAGGTTAAATAAATCCACGAAAGTAAAAACATTAAATCTATCCAAAAAAACAGCTACAATGCCAAATGCGCCTGCCGCATGACAAGCTGAAACTTGAAGTTACCAAGTTAAGTCTTCTTCGGAATATGCAATGATCAATAACCATACAGCCTATTCAGTCGTGTCTATCCGACATTATATTCAAATGTTTTTGATTTAATGACATATCCTATTCAATCGTTTTGTAAATATATTATTTTATTCAATATTAATAACTACAGATTCGAGTCAATGTTTCAATATTATGGTTTTTTTGGGTAAGGAAGGTTATTGTATTATAAAAATAGACTTCATTATCTATTGCCATAGACAGAATAGAAAGATATTTAAAAACGTTTCGTTTTTGCTAAAGCAAAAGCATTAGCTTTCTATTTCAGTTTAAAAAAATGTTTTTATGATTGTCCCAAGGACTACAGAAATAAAATCCATTTATTTATGCTTATAATTTATCGTTATATTACCTACATATTTTTGTATATAATGTATTGTACTATATATAACTGTTACGAACGATGTCAACAACCCAATTTCATACATCTCTTTTATGTTCCTACATAAAGGAGATGTATGAAATTGGGTTGTTGACATCTTTTCATTTAATGTGATAACTTTATCGTCAGTCGGTATAAGAAATAGGCCTAAGGTCTCGCGTACTTTTTTAGATGGGGGAAATATCTATATTTTTGTAGAACATAGTATTTACGTATCACTAACCATTACGCTAGTGCGCATGCTGATTCGGAGTTCGGGAGCGTTTTTTCTTCCTACTTGCTTAACAAAAATCAATATTTAAGGCAAGCTGAGAGGTTTAGTCTAATGCTAGCCTATGCTATTCCTTGTGAATCTAGCTATCATATACAAAAAGAATTTATCAAATGGGACTAGTCCTTCCAGATATAGAACAAGAACCACTTTCGCTTTATTATATATATTCTATCCCATTCTATCGTATAGATTTATATATTTCTCTTTTTAGTGTTACTTTTTCGTTTCATTACATTTCAAACTACAACGATACTAAAGAAGTTTCACTTCAAAAACATGCCATCGACTTTCGTCTGTCGCTTCTTACGAAACCCATGGGACGAATGGGATAGTGGGTATTCATACTCCACCACTACAGGTTCAACTAGTTAAGTAGCTACTTAACTTACAATTGTTTAAGACAATAACGAATCTATAATTTTTTTAATCAGAAAATATTTTTTGTGACCACTTAGAACGAAACATTGTGATATCATTTGTGATAGCAAAATGTATTGGTTGGTTTTCTGGAGTTTATTTCAATATATACATATATATTGCGTTATTATGAGTATATGATACGGCCTAATCGCTTTCTTCAAATTATAGGGTAAATATTGTCTACGCAAACGTAATGGCATTATTTGATGTTTATGGTCTGGTGGGAACATTAAACTGTACTTTAGGTAATAAGTGCAGTGATAAGAAATTGAGAGAGAAACTTCAGTTACCAACGTTCTATTTGGGCCTATTTTTAGTCATTATAGAGTTCAAACCCCGAACTTACCTAATACGCTCGTAGTATCAATAAGGCCCCTTCTATGTTTACGTATTGTAACGGGCCCTACGCGACCCTACATTGTGCGTGGTTGGACTCACAATGTTTATCACGGCGCTATAAAGACTGGCACTCAGAAATGGTGTAGCTTTCAATCAGTGAAAGAAGTTTAGATTCGTATCAGCAGTATCAAAGATTTCCTTCTACAAACCTACACATTTACAAACAATTTTCTTATTATATTAGTGTGAATTGATATATTATTTACAATTTGATACAGATGCAGACATCCCCGAGGAAGCTCTTATATCATGGGTAGGGTGTTCGGAGCCAGGGATCCGAGCGGCTGCTAGTGCATCCGCTCTTACAGACCTTCTGCGACGCTACCGCCCTGACCTCATGCCCCCCAACTCATCACCACGGGCTGTCTACCATGTGCTGCAGCATGAATTTGGTTAGACCTCATCAACATATATTTTAAGTATAAAGGCTTTCCAAAATATTGGACGATTGACTCCTATATGGCCACATAGTTTATACCTTAATTTGAATTTACAAGACTTAATAAAATTTTCATAAGTCAACATTAATTCGCCTTACGGATAGAATATATATATATATATGATAATTTAGATATAATCTATCGTTTCTTACAGTTACCAATTATTAGGGTTAAAAGACCAATCGGGGTTAGTCCGGCCTTATAACCCATATTTATTTATTTATTCAATATTTTTAGATTAATCTTAAAACGGGTTAACCCTCATGGCTAATAGGTTTAAATTTGTAGTCATTTTCATAAGTGAGAAGGGAACAATGAGGTTATTATTTGATTTTTGATTATTTAATAACGCATAAATTGATAATGAGGACTCCATGACTGTTGGTGAAGTTAGTAGAGACGTTTACGTACCTAATGATATATAATGTTCATATATATGAGTATCTTTAATTTTAAATAATTGGAACTTAAGATTAATTTATTTCGCTTTATATATAATCACATTTTTATTTTAAACTGCTGTTATTTTCTAAATGTATAATATTCATACTTTAAAAACTTAAATAACAATTATAACTGTTTGTAAATTTGAAATAATCTTTTGTTTCTTGTTTAGGAATTACGCCGTTTTCGACGAGCGGTCAGACGCGCGACGTGCCTGAAGCTAAGTTGCGCTCCTATTTAGCGCGAGTGTATAACGCCTTCAAGGGCGAAGTCCCCCACATACATCACCAAACCGACGTGTTCGATCAGGTCGTACAAAACTGCCACTTTATGACTAAATTTATCTAAATAATACTAATGTATTGTACTATATTGAAACTTTAACAATTTTACTTTATAAATTGTTGAACAAAACATTATACCTTGCTACTTTGGTGTTAATTTACTTTAGAAGTCTTAAGTCTAGTTAATTGTATTTTCCACAATATGATCCTTCTGTAACTACGGTGAAAAATGTGTTAATATGGAGTTATCCGTACCCAAATCACGAGTTAATATTTTATTTCTCCTGTAGATTATGTACACGATAACATTCTTTAAACTTGTTTTTCATAATATTGACTTTCTTTTTAGATCAAAAGAAATCAACAGAAAGAGAAGCATGGTCGAAATACGACGGATACCTCAGTTTCTGTATATTCAAGTAAGTAATCCTATACAAAATAAAATATTATTTCAAAGTAAAAGTTAATTTAATGCTTTATAAGAAGGCGTCGTCGTTATTGCTAGATAAATCTTCCTCAATTGTACACCTGTTGACACTTGCTTTTGTTTTCTTTATAAAGAAGTAATGAAAAAATGATTTTATCTGTGTTATCTATAATTTAGATACACCACCATTCCCAAATGATTCTGGGGATCGACTGATGGCGGTAAACTCATATTAAACTCTGTTCATGTTTGTGTGTTTGTCCAAATGTGCGCGTATACATACGAACACAACTTCGATTCTTCGAATGAGTCAAATCAATAAAAGGGAAACTAATTGTCTAAATTTTGTTTAACAGATGTTGCTGAAATCGATAAATCTACATCAAGCTACAGAAAGAAACGACGCTCCTTACGCACTCCTCAAGTAAGTAACGATCCCGCTGAATACATAAGAAAAAAGATCGGCAAGTTAGACCTTAATGATATCACACAACTAGCGCGATTAATAGAAGGCCACGACGCAATTGTAAAAGAAGATACGTCCACCGATAAGCAAAAAGAAATTCAGAACCAAATATTAGCATTAATTGATCCGGAAGATTCTCCAGATCCAAAAATAGTCCGAGACACATTGGCACAGCTACTCCAAGGCAACTCAAAAACACGAACAAAGCCGAAAGAATCGAATGAGTCGAATTTGGAACGTCGATTTTTCGAAAACAAAAAAGTCGAATCGACACCATCGAAGCCACCTCGGAGACTGAAAGGATTGGATTACGATTCCCTAAAAGCGCCCGATTCATCAGACACATTTCAAGACAATTCCGCAGATTCAGACGCTACGGTGATTCAAATTAATAAACCAAAGAGGAGTGAATTCATTCGGTCATACTCAACAGATGAACAAAAGAAAGGGGAGTTAATTAGTTCTACGTCTATTGACACTCGTTACCCACAAGCCAGACGACTATCCGAAGTTATTGACATACCCCGAAAAAGATATTCGCAAAGCCCTGAAGTGACTTTGATTGAGCGTTCTCGTTCCATAGAGTCTTTAGAAACTTCGCATAATACGAGAAGAATAGCTAAAATTTTAGAAGGCCACAAAAGGAAGCATACGCTCAATCCCGAATCTCATTCTATGCGTTCGGGGTCGATTGAAAATACAGAAATAGCGTTGCGTCGGCAAAAAATAGCCGATGTTATCGAAGGGAAACGTTGTAACACGCCAAGTCCTGAACGTACAAAAAGATTAGAATCTATCGGCAACTCTGAAATGGCATTGCGAAGACAGCGAGTAGCAGATTTAATTCAAGGTAATAAACCACGGCAGAGCCCCGAATTGACTCAGAGAAGAAATTCGAGTGATATGGCTTTTAGAATGCAAAGGGTCTCAGATATGATGCAGAAGAGAAATGCCGAAGCGAAGCGACCGAAGAGCGGAGGCAGGAGAAAAGCAGCCCGGGATATCATGAAGCAGCGATTCGAGAAAAGTTTGCAAATGTTAGCAGCTGAGCCTCGTTTAGATTTCGCTACGTCCGCAGACCTGGAGAACGACTATGGATTGCAGCAGTATAGGGCCAACGCGCCTCATTTCGACGAACGTGTGAAGAAACTGGAGAAACAATTGCAACACTATGTGAGATACGTGTGAAGTTGTGTGTTGCATGGTGAGACTAACACCTCCGCTGTTCTGAGTGTTTTGCTACGCTTATAATATTCTTTTCAGTGTTAATTATAGATAGAAAGACTAGGATAGGGCCACTATTCCCAATGAACTATCAGGCTTAGTTTCACTTACTACTACTCGCTTAAAAGTTGTGTATAAACGTTTTTAAAGTCACTGTAATATGCCGGGAAGTAAGTTTTGCGATAGTAAGATCGGTTTCTATGGGACTTCATTTTAATGTTTAAAGTAACAGTAATAGTTTTCCAACAACCACCATAGTCTATTTCTAATAGCATGGATCTGACGACACTCTTACTCCTTTGTATCTCAAGTTTACCATATTTTCACTATGTAATGCAATAAGCTTAGTATATTTTAAGGATAATTTAAAGTGCTTTATAATATTTTGTATATATAATTGTTATATCGTGTCGTAAGAAGCGACAAAAAGAAACTGAAACAGAATATAGGCAGCAGCATCTTTCTAATAAAAACTAAATAATAATTATAAATATTTCGGTTGCCCATCCGCCTGGCGAGGTATGCCTTCTATGAGGAAAATCTATGGGCGAGGCCTATGCAGCAAAGACAATTTCGCTTTTGATGAAGTATTGATAAAAAAACTCTGCGTGTGCATGAATTTATTTGACTTGTTTGCTAAAAATTTTCATTGCAGAGAAGTAGCGTCTCGATTGATTTAAATAACAATTTTGAATAACAAAATTTGTCACTAGTTTCTGTAAAATGTTAAAATTTATCACATTCATATGCTAATCCCAAGAAAGAAACAACAGACCTTTATTTTTTATTTAGACTAATGATTTGAATGAAATTCCGTACTTAAAAATGATTCGCTTTACGTTTTTCTATATAGTCACTGCAGAATTGAAATTATTACAGTTTGCAAGAGTTATCATGATTTTCGTAATTAACTAGCTTTAAATTTATGAAAAACATGATATCTCGAACAACTGACAACCGATGGAGACGAAAGGTTTTCGAGTGGCAGCCTCTTATCGGTAGACGAAGTGTAGGGCATCCCCCCCACTAGATGGAGTGACGACCTGGTAAGACATGCAGGAAGTCGATGGATGCAAGTGGCTCCTAAGCCACTTGCATCCATCGACTGCTTTGTGGCCTATGTTCAGCAGTGGACTTGTGAAGTGTTGTGAAGAATGAATTAATTTATCCCATTATGATGCGACATTTGTATAATCTTAAGCTCGTTAATTGTGATTGAGATTGTGAAACGTTTAGCAAATAATTTCACTTTACCCGTAATGTTACAATGAAATTTAAATTTAATTTCTTAACGGTAGACGTGGCTTCAAACATATTTATATTTCGAAGAATTGTTTTATAATACACAGTACAGAACACATTTGCATAGGTATAAGTAAATTTAACATAGATATGTGAAATGGACATTATTTTTTAGGAAGAGGGCCGGATAGTGGGGGGTGGAATCAAAGCAGTAGGCGGAGGGGCTCGCGTGGCGCGACTTGCAGCTGAACTTTCAAACACCACTACTACCACAGCACTACCAAAAGCTTCCAAGCCCAAGGATCTGATGAGATCAGTCGGAAAAATCGAGAGAGACGACTGGAACGTTAAAGAAATCGAACGAAAGATTTTGGAGAATCGGCTCGGCAGGCCCGAACCGAAAGGCGCGGAGAAGGTGCCAAAGTGGGATAGAGAACAAGTGGGTCTTGTTGATATGAAACTATTTTTATGTAATTTAGTAATGTACTGAAATATAGACTGTTTTATGGATGTTTAGAGTCAAGTCTGAAAGTCTGAACATCCATACAACAGATAATTAAGTCTGATTCCACTTTGGTGAAATCGGGCCTTAGACTGTCTCTAAAGCCCGATTTGACCAAAGTGGAATCAGACTTGTCCCAGAGTAAAAATACACATCGTTTATTGGGGATATTAAATTAATTATTCTACGGTAACTTCGTATTCGGCCGATTCCTCCTCAGTAAAGTACTATTGCAGCAGACTATTAACTGCATATTAACTGTTAACGGAAGAAAAAACTATAATAACAGAATAAGAAACAATAACAAAATAGCGCATATATAACTATGATGGCTCATCGCTTGCTAATGTATACCAGCTCATCCAAGATATTTTAACAATTAGAATGATATTTACTTTCATATGTATTAAAAAAGAAAGGTTTTTATATTTATGACGCATTTTTCGATGATAATGAAACTGTGGGACCAATTTCGTGATAAATAAAATCACTTCGGTCCCATCTAGCGACATCTGGTGAGCGTAAGATTATTAGCACTAATTGAGATGTGTTAATCGCAATCAACATATATGTTCTGCCCTGTCCATTCCAACGACCCTTCCTATAAAAATCCTTAAATTCGCAATTAAAATTTTGAGGGTCATTTATCGGGATAAAAACTATCCTATCTCTCAAGTTATGACCAACATGCACACAGTGTGCAAAATTTCATTGAAATCAGTTCAGTAGGAGTCCATCGTGGACAAACAACGTGACACGTAACTTTTATATATATATATTAATAATAATAATATTAGATAATTTCATATTTTATAATGAAGTGTTCTTGGCAACCTAAATTAATCGTCAAACAAATCTATACAAATAAATGAAATTGGAGTGGTTGTGTGTAATTTCAAAATAATATGTTTTTACTAAATGCATATGAAAGTACGGTACTTATAATAAAAACAGAATTTTCAAGATTTTTGTCTCTGTCTGTTTGTTTCGGCTAATCTCTGAAATGGCTGGACCGATTTTGACGGGACATCCACAGCCAGATAGCTGATGTTATAAGGAGCAACATAGGCTACTTTTAGACTGTCGTAGACCACTCCTAACACAAGTATTTTAAGCTTACCACGAGTGGTTTAAGAGTATATTAGTAATGTGCATTGCTAATATATTAATATTTTTTTTTAAATTGTAACAATTTTTGGCAATTACAATACATCTTTTAGGTGTACAATACCCTTATATTCTATGTTCCATAGGATGTAAGGGTGAAAAGGCTATCTTAATTTCCATAGAGAACCCTATTGATAGACTGACATCGGGCTTTGACAACAGTCTCATTTCCGAGTATATATCCAATAATGTAAAACCCAAACTCCACAGACGGGAAGGGGTTGGAGGCAGGATCACTAGTGCGAGGGTATCGGTCGGCTCTGTATTCACAAACCCTCCTGTTCAGCGTGGTTCATTGATCTTTCAAAGTATACAATAATAATTTAAATTTAAAAATTTTGTACAACCGATTTCAATATAAATTATTAAGAATAACTTAAAAACCATTGATCAGACTTTGATCAAATTTATATGGGACCACATGACAAGCACCAGCTTTCAAATAAAAAAGAATCATCGAAATCGGTTCACCCAGAAAAAGTTCTGAGGTAACACACATAGAAAAACATAAATTGAGTACTGTCTCCTTTTTGAAGTCGGTAGATAAAGTATATGTTTAGAAGTGGTCTTTAATAAAATCTGACAATGATAGCAACCCAATTGTGATAATCAAAATAAAATTACTAAGGGGTGTCCACTATATCTCTAATGAATAATGATACACAATAACAAACTATAAAGAGTCATTGAAAATAGATTTTCCTTCTAGGTTGAAATTAAGACACTAAAATTTGAACGTCGTTAAAATAATATTATAATTTGTTATGAAGTCGGCACATTTATAGGTATTAATAAAAACATTTTTCACTTCAGTTTCTTGGCCGTCAAAGAAGGTTGAAGGAAGGTGAACAGGCTGAAGAGAAGTGGGGTGAAATCGACGATACTCTGCACAAACTTGACCAGAAGTTAAAGGACTCAGGTCGACCAGACCATGGCACCAAAAAGGTCTGTGAGTCGTATTTGAGACAGTAAGATTTGAATAGTTAGTAGTCGAATGTAAAATATTATTTATTTATTTATTATCTTTTTTCAGGTCGCTAACTTAGCTACAAAGTTTGTTAAAAGGGAGGAACCTGACACCGCTAAAGTTATTCCCAAAGAAGAGGCAAGTGCTTTTCGTATCAATTTATTATATTTTTTCACAAATACAAAAACGTGTAGTATATAATTGTATAACCATTATACGAAATGTTGTAAGTAGGCAAAGATTCAAAATGTAGACGAGTTTTTATAACGGAGGACTAAGATAAAATGCTTCATGACCATTAAAAAGGTCTTCGTTTGTATCTTCAAATGAAACCACTAATGCTGTGTATGCTGTGTACAGGTGTCCACCATACTAAACACAGAGTTATGCTGCCTATCTATATGTATATGTATGTTATGATATATATAATAAATATCTTAACCGAGGCCCATACACAGTCGAGCGGACCTTTTCGTGTTGCAACCATAATTAGACTGTGACCTACCTTTCTACCACGTATTTTTAATTTCATGTTTACAGAGCAAAAAGAGTTGGCGTGGTCCGTCTTCGACAGGAGTACAATGCGCCTCTTGCGGGATGCGTGTTTTCGCGGCGGAGGGAGTTACTGCTGATGGCTTGCATTTGCACAGGGCTTGTTTTCGATGCGCTGTTTGCAAGACGGTTCTGAGGCCTGGGTAAGAGCGGGTTCGGCATTTTAAATCCTATTATAAACTTATTATTTTAAATAATAGAAACCTTCCAAAGTTACTAAAACTGCCCAGTTATACTGCTGTTATTAGACTATCAGCAAACAAATTAAACTAACACAAAATTATTACATTTTTAGCTTCTTGAGATTTTTCTTAAATCGGCCCAATTTTGAAATTGGGGAATACGGGGTGTTGGTTTCGTTAATTTTTCATGGGTATACCGAATTGTAGTTGTTTCTCTCGGTTTTTTGGTTCTGTTTGGGCATAGTGTAGACAGTGGTAGTAGAGATGAGACATACTTGCAAAATTTAATACCAGGGCTTCTAAGTACGAGTATGGAAAAACACCAGGGTCGAAAACCAGGTTTTAAAAATACTTGAAAGTATTTGTTAATGTCAATATATATATGAATGCCTAATTTGATTCGGGCCAAAATTTATACTATACCTTTTTAAATTTTTTTTGGTAACGAAATAAAATCTTTCCTTCCTACTTTTCGGCTTAGGACTCTTAATAAATAAAAGTTTAAAAACTGTCTCTAAATTCAATATACACGCGAAATAACTATTTAAAAATTAGGTCAGGGTGAGTAGGTTACGTAATCAGTTCACAATAATAATTGAATTTACAAGAAATCGAAACAAAACTTTTACTTCCCCGAATATAAACATAATTCTTATTACTTACTAGCTACTTACGCGACGTGTCCAGCTCCAGCCGCGGTGTCAGTTTGAAAATACTTGCAAAGAGTATAGTAATATATAAGGAAGAATACTTGCATAGGAATTCGACCCGCTTTCCATGTTAGGCTATTATGACTAAGGAGCAAATTCGTATAAATAAAAAAAAAATACTTTCAAGTTCAAAGTATTTTTAATTCACAAATACGATTGAGTTTCTTATTACTATTGAGATATGGATCATTTTCCTATGCAAGTATTCTCATACTTGTAAGTATTTTTTGGTCGTAAAAGGGCGCCGTACTTTAAAGTTAAAACCTGGTAGCGTAAATACGTCTCATTGCGACGCGAGGGACGTGTCCAGCCGTGGTGTCAAAATTTGAAAATACTTGCATAGGAATTTCACCCGTATTCCATGTTATCCTACTATGAATAAGGAGCAAAGTCGTATAAATAAATAAAACATACTTTGAAGTTCTAAGTATTTTTCGTTAACAAATACGATTGAGTTCCTTACTACTATTGAGATATGGATGATTTTCCTATGCAAGTATTTTCATACTTGCAAGTATTTTTTGCTCGTACCAGGGCGCCGTACTTTGAAGTGAATACCTGGTTTTAAAACCTGGTAGCGTAAATACGTCTCATCTTTAAGTGGTAGAGCTAAGCGGTAAGCTTTTGCTGTCGCACGGATGGGCCAGCTCGAACCGGGGTGGTACCACGACCTCACAGAATACCAGCGTGAACTAGAAGTTTACCTCTGCGTTGCGCGCGGTGAGTGCAGGTGGCCGGAGGCCCAATCCCCCCCCCCCCACCCCATCAACATGATAGTGGAATTAAATAAAAGACTACCCCAGGAGGGTACCAGCACCCCTGGAGAATCCCTCGCTGAGCATCCACGACCAAACTACTTCACTCTTCACTCCTGAGCGTGGGTGCTCAGACTGCCCCGCGTATTCGGGGGGGGGGGGGGCTTGGGGCAAAATTCCGCTCGCGACTAATGCTGCTCGGGGCAAGCGGAGCAATACAACCAAGGCGACCCCTGTCACGCTATCCGTGAATTTTTGCAACATCAGGGGACTTCATTCCAACCTTAACGCTGTTCATTACCATCTAGAGACGGCGAAGCTGGCCATGCTCTTTTTAACCGAGACTCAGGTGTCCTCTCCGGCTGATACTTCATATCTTTCCTACCCGGGGTACAAGTTGGAATACTCCTTTATGCCTCCGGGCTGGAGTTTGCGTATAAGTCAGAGAGGACATCTGTTTTCGACGCCTCGGCAGTCTTGAAGGTACGGACCTGTCCATCCTATGGGTGCGCGTAGACAGCGACGACCATCCCCGCTTCTACGGGTGCCTCTATAGGTCCCATAGAGGTAATGCCGACATAGATCGACACATCGACCACGTCCAAATGGCTGCAGACTCCGTGCTACAACAGGTCCCGTCCGCAGAGATCGTGATACTCGGTGATTTTAACGTCCACCACGCTGAATGGCTTGGTTCTCGTTTAACCGATCATGCAGATAGATCTGTCTATGACTTTGCTTTGGCATATGGTCTAACACAACTGGTTACTTCGCCTACGCGGATCCCAGATGTGGAAGACCATGTACCTTCCCTGTTGGACCTTCTGCTGACCTCTCATCCGGACGGATATCAGGTCTCCGTCGATGCCCCTCTAGGCTCTTCGGACCATTGTCTGATCCGGAGTACGGTGCCACTCACGCTCCAATCGCAGTTGCGATCTGCAGCTTGCCGCCGTGTTTGGCACTATAGGTCAGCTGATTGGGACGGGATGCGGTCTTTTTTTGCATCCTACCCTTGGGGGCGGGCTTGTTTCTCGCCGGAAGATCCCAACGTCGTTGCCGATTCTGTTGCTGATGTGGTAATTCAGGGTATGGAACTTTTAATTTCATCCTCTGTGGTGCCCATCGGAAGCAGATCCCAGCCATGGTTTGGTCGCTCCTGTAAAATAGCATCACGCTATAAGCAGGAGTGCTACCGGGCCTGGGCTGACGCATCAACGTCTCGGGATGTAAATACCAGCGCACTTAAAAAGAAGTATAATTCCGCCTCCAGGTCTTTCAAAAGCGTCATTGCCAAGGCAAGGTCTGAGCACATCGGCAGAATTGGCGAGAAGCTAGTTCGCCTTCCTTCGGGAACCCGTGCATTCTGGTCTCTCGTCAAGGCTGTCCAAGGGAACTTCTGTTAGCCATCTCTTCCATCTCTGCACAGAGAGGACGACTCACTGGCCCATGCCGCAAAGGAGAAAGCCGATCTGTTGAGCTCTCTTTTTGCGTCCAACTCGACTCTAGATGACGGGGGAAACACACCGCCGGTCATCCCGCGATGTGAGTGCTTCATGCTGGATGTGCAATTTACACAGCGCTCGGTTCGCAAAGCACTCTTCTCCCTGGACGTCAGCAAGTCGAGTGGGCACGATGGAGTCCCTCCCATTGTGCTGAAGACGTGTGCTCCGGAGTTGGCACCGGTTTTACCGCGTCTTTTCTGGTACTCCTACTCCCAAGGAGTAGTCCCGAATTCATGAAAGACAGCTTTGGTCCACCCGATCCCTAAAAAAGGCGACCGCTCAGACCCGTCCAACTACAGGCCTATTGCCATCACCTTCTTGTTCCTTAAAATAATGGAATCCATTATAAACTGCCAGCTTTGAGGCCTTGAGGATCACCAGCTGATTAGTGACCGCCAGTACGGTTTTCGTCGAGGTCGATCAGCTGGTGATCTTCTAGTCATTACTTCATTCACTAGTCATTAGTGCAACTTTACAAAGCACAAGTTCGGCCCCACATGGAATACTGTTCTCATTTCTGGGCCGGGGCACCCCAGTGCCAGCTCCTTCCACTTGACCGCATCCAGCGCAGAGCGGTTCGAATCGTCGACGACCGAGTTCTTTCTGATCGGCTCGATACACCGGCACTGCGTAGAGATGTTGCATCTCTTTGCGTATTTTGCCGCATCTATCACGGGGAGTGCTCTGAGGAATTGTTCGGACTAATTCCAGCCGCTCAATTTCACCATCACACATCGCGACAAAACTCGCGTTACCATCCATACCATCTGGATGATTGGCGGTCCACCACTGTGCGATTTAGAAGAAGTTTTCTCCCTCGCACAACTTCCTTGTGGAATCAATTGCCACCAGCGAATTTTCCGGACCGATACGACTTAGGAACCTTCAAGAAAAGAGCTTACAACTTTCTAAAAGGCCGGCAACGCATCTGCAATTCCCCTGGTGTTGCGGTTGTTCATGGGCGGCGGTAGTCACTTACTATCAGGTGAGCCGCATGCTCGTTTGCCCCCTCTTCTATAAAAAAAAAAATAGTGCAAGTGTAACAGCAATTAAACACTAATAGTTAAAAAATTCTTTACCTCAACTACCTACCGTAACTAATTCAACAGTTAAGTATAGACATTAAAGTGTGCTGTGTGACAGGAATACATTCTATCTAAAAATATCGAACTTAAATTCCACTATAGTCTTTGCGTTATAGCATGGCATGGTGCGGGTGACAGGTTGACAGGTCACTAGAACATAACTTGCATGCGTTTGCAAGATTACATTTTTAACTATGAGAAAATAACCCTGAATTTGTTTTTATTTTATTAAATTAATATTAACTTAAAAAATCCCATATAGCTTTTTTACTAATAAAATTTTAAAAATTTCATTTATTTCACTTGCGTGCGCAATTACATACTATGCATACTCCGACTCATAATCCAACGTAAAAACTGTCAGACGAATATAATCGCTAAAAATAAGTAAGATAATTGTATTTTATACGTGGTGCAATACCGTCATATTCATATACATACTAAATTTAAGTAACTTTCAATTCATGTACTACAATAAAAAAATAGAGAAAGTTGTAAAATTAAGAGAAAGGAATTAAATAATTTTAAATTTATTCCGCAATTTTTTGGATTTCGCTTAAAGTAATCTCGAAGGCGAATGACCAACCCCTCCCGCTTGATTCGCCTTAACAATGTTTTTGTCCGTTTTGGCACTTTAAATAAACAAACTCAACAAATAGCAAAAATTAACTTCATATAACACAACAATAAACTCAATAATCGAAAGTAAAAGCAAAGTAAACTCAACTGGAAATTACAAAGCGGCCGCACTAGTGTTGCCCGTTGCGCAGGACGTCCCGATCTTCAGGGGTTTGGTGACACGTCCCGATTCATTGATCGGGACGACAAATGTCCCGATTTTTTACGTTTAATTAAGTCAGCAAAATGAATACATCTGTAATCTAAAATTACTAAATGTAATCTGTAATCACTGAAGCTATTACTACATTTAAATATTTTAGCATTTACTTTTCATATTTTATCACCAAACTCGGACTAAAGTGTTAACATCAAAGTTTTAAATTTTACGTGTATTGTGTTATATTGCGAGATACAGATATCATTCATGCTGTTTTGGTTCTGTTCTGTTTTTTATTTTTTATTCTATTAGATTTGTAAACCAAATTTTCGATTATTTTTACCTTCCGTTTCGAGATTTGACCTACGGGACCTGACAACACTTATATACATTTATAGCGAAAGGCACTAGCACACGTATCTTGTAAAGCTGCAGGTGTAGTCAACGCCTTACTAGAAATCACAGGTGCTGGCAGTCATTTTATTTCTTTTAATGTTAAGAAAAATGTTACAATTAACATAAAATAAAAAATAAAAACATTTTTATTTTCAAATTAATACATGTAATGTCACTAATACACTATAATGTCATAATTTGTATTAAACTGTATCTAAAATTTACATGCACTGTAATTTATTTATAAAGAAATATATATTTCGGTAAATTTTTTTAATCGATAGCTAATCGATCATTTTTGCTTTGCTTTGTTTATCGCTAATCGCCTTTTTTAAATCGATTTAACACTGTTCCATCTTTAGTCACGCTAAACTAAGCTGTCACCCGCACCATGCTATAACGCAAATACTATAACTGTTGATAATTACGCATATCTGATGTTTTATTCTGGGTTTGGACCTAAGGGAATAAAAACCCCGCTGCACCGCTTGTTGCACTTTACTCCCGTAGTGTTGTATACACTAAGTTCTTGACTCTGAGTATACAACATTGAATAACAATATAAACTGGGCAATGTGATCTTATTAAAATTGTTCTGCGCTTTTTGCACTGACTCCCTTACCAACCTTGTACATAATGAAGCTACTAAATATCGTAATTAATTAATTTAATTGCACATGCTACTGCTACAATTCGCGATGCAGCAAAAAAAAAGAGAGCAGAGATTATTAATCATAGAATATCAAGTATATTATTGTGTTCGGTTACGCTATAATATAATACTCTTTCGGACAAAACTTAAAAACTTCTAAGAATAATTATCAAGAATGAAATCGTTAAGAATAATAAATTACAAGAAAACGTTTAAGTTATACAGAGTTATTTTTCAAAGAGTATCGAAATTTTAAACTTCAAATATATAAGTTCAAATATATAAATAATGATATACCGTAATTGCAGTTTTTGAAAATATGAGTAAATAGGGTTTCTACATTAATTTGAAATTATCCCAAATTGGATGTGATTATTATAACGTTTTGTTGCCTACCGATCGACCCTTACGAATGTGTGAGTACGCAGTAAAAAATTATGCATTACCACGCATTTTGAATTTAAAAGATAAAAAGGACAAGATGTTTGAGATTTTTTAAATTATTTTTTCTTCAGCATTTGCCTATATTGCATATTTCGAACCTGCTCAGCAAATATGGCCGGTTATTGCAAAATAACCCTGCAAAATAACACTTCAATTTTACATAAATCAATTCGCATAAAAATTATTGTTATATTAGATCTATGTATTACAATGATAAATGACTGAACGTTTTCTCTAGCTCCTATTCCTTTAGTAAATCCCGATAAACATGGATACAGTTTTTAAGTAATGGTACATCACACATTGAACCTTTTTTTACCATTATGTACATTTGTCGAGCAGAAGATCCAATGTAGGCCGATCAAACACAAACGCTATTGTTTTGAAAGCGCGGAGAACTGATTGGAAAGCTTTCAGGCTTGTCCTCTATAACTCTGCCTACCGTAAAACTAAGAGACTTTGTAACTTTAAACATAAATATATTTTTCAACAAGGGAATTTAAAAATGCTGTCTAAAAATAAATCTATGCACTCTATGATCTCGACAACAACCACCATTGGTCCATTTGTTTATTTATCTTTTAGGGACGGTCTACAAACAAAATTACTCATTGTCCTTTATCACAAAAGTTACGCTAGCAAAAGATAGAATTACAACTTTTACTACAATAAAGTACTAAAGCATTAGTGACCTTTTTGTAACTTTACTACTCTATGACACCAGCATGTATGTATACTGCAGTTGTGTATTGTATATGTGTATTAAATTTGCGTTGCTAGCAAAACGTCTTGCTAGCAACGCAATGAAGTTATTAGATATACGATAATTATTAATAGCAAGGAATAAGTGCTAATTAGGTGCTGCAATTATACGCAATAATAACGTGCCCCTAATAAAAATAAAGTCATTATTCAGAACATAGCAGATGCAAAATTCAGATATCCTGAAAATCAAAATAGAATCAAAATTGCTTTCAGAAAAAGTCCAAATTAGGGGATTTTTAGGTGCTAATTAAGTACCAAGTTTAAAAATTAGTTGCTCCAAAATTTTCATCGCAACGAACCATTGAAATTTGCGTTGCTGGCAAAACGTATCGCTGTCAACGCATTGAAGTTATTAGATATACGATAAATATTAATAGCAAGGAATTAAGTGCTAACTAGGTGCTGCAAGTATAGGCAATGACAAGGCGCCCCAGATAAAAATAAAGTTGAAAATTTTAGAGCACCTAATTTTTAAACTTGGCACCTAATTAGGACCTAAAAAGCCCCTAATTTTGGATTTTTCCAAATGCAAATGCCCGACTTTGCGTTGCTAGCGATACACAACTGTATACTGCATACGTATACCGTAAAATAAGACTGACTGATAATTGTTTAATTTTCAAATTTTTTCTTTTTAACCTTTGGGGTTTCGGATTATAAATTCAACAACAGCAATTTTCCATCGCAACAATCCACTAAGCTAATTTCCATTCAATATCATTTTAATTTAAATATACTGGATGACTTTTTCACCGAGAGGAAAACAATATTGTGTAATAAGTGAACGAATTAGAAGTCTATGACATAGATAGTTTATAAATTTATCGTTTTTCAATGACTTTTTATGAAATTGGTTCATCAATAAATACCACTAATTTGAAGTAAACTTTTATCTAGCCGTCGGTTCAAGATCAATGACTTAAACAATCATTGATACTTACCACACGTAAAGTAGGGTGCGCATGATTAGTATTTCGTTGCTTTAATTGTTTTTTTTTGAAGTGAAAACTTCTTTAGAATCGTTGTGATTTGAAACTTGATGAAATGAAAAAACGACACTAAAAAGAGACAACATATACATTTGTAAGATTTAATCTGCGAGAGGATGAGATAGACTACAATATACAGTGTTTCCTACCTGTTTAGGCTTTCTAGCGTCTATTTTACGTACCACTTTGACAGTCAATCATATTTTGTTAATCATATTTTGTTCAATAGATTGGCTATCTGTAGAATGAATTAAATGGTGCTATTAAAAAGCAATTTTTGAAAAATATCTATGCCATAGTCTTTCAATTCGTTCACCTCTTACATTTTTTTTCTCGCGGTAAAATGTAATCCGGCTTAATATTTCCTTGAACTGGCGTTCTATTTTACGGAGAAATACAATTTTATTTACTGAACCGTTTTCATTCTTTGTTCTCACGACTGTATTATTTAAACGTATTTTGAACATTCTTAATTATTTCATGAACAGAAACTACACTATGGAGCGGTACGGCAGTCGCCTAGTATGCATGCGCCACTCGGGCGTTAGCGTTCCGGATGCCGTAACGGCTACGACCGTTTTGACACCGTCTTCTCAACCTCAAGCCATCACTTCTACACCGGAACGAATTAGTCTAGAACTTTCGGACGGTGGCGCGCGAGAAATCGATGAAGATGAATGGACTGATAGGAACTGCCTCGCATCTGAGACATCGGGTGCCGGTGGACTAAGGTACAAGGATATACAATATGAGAAATTGTTAAGGAAAAATTGTTGCAGCAACTGTGTAGAAGAACATATTAAAAACATCATTAATTTTAAAGAAAAAATAAATGAAATCGCCACATACAAAGTAATTTTTTAGAGTAAAGCAAAATGGTCAATCACCACAGATTTAGTTAATGGATGCTAGCAAAAGTGTTTGTTTTTTTTAGGGTTATTTTATAGTTAGGCTTGATGCGCCAAGCAAAAGCAATGTCAGACGGAGATATAATAAAAGAGATATATAATAATAAAAGATTATTTGTACTCGTATATAACGAATTTTCGAATTACAAATTCCTATTCGTGTCTTGTTGATCTGGCTTAGTAGGTTTCCTTTTTTGAAATCCTTGTGAGTTAGGTATATTGTTAGGAGCCAAGTACAAGGTTTAAGTGATAATATATCGTTAGTATTTTTGTGACTGTAACGACAAGAAAAAATGTTTTAACAATATATTTTCTGGTAATTAACCTGGGAAACCATGAACGGTTTCCATCAAAACTTCTTAAAGTATAAATCAACTTTTGCTGCAACTTTAAGTTTTTTCGCTTGGTTCTTTTTTTTGTATCACACGTTGATTGGTTCAAAAACAAAAAAAAGTGTTTAGACCTTAAAGAGACCCGGCTCAATCAGCGCAGAAAATTGCTGATTACAGTTATTACGAGGGCGGCACTGAAAATTTCGGGAATCAAGGAAGTGACACAACATTACTATTTAAAAATGTATTTATTGCTTTTCGAAGTATTCTCCGCGAAATTTGATACATTTTTCCATACGATGGAACCAATCATTGAAGCAACCATTCCATTCGGAAGTTGGGGTCTCCAAAATGGCCGTTTTGTAGGCGTCCACAGCTTTTTCAGGTGATGAAAATATTGTCCACGCAATATATTCTTTATTTTAGGGAAAGTATAGAAATCATTAGGGCTTAGGTCGGGGCTGTACGGCGGATGGTCTAATAATTCTATGTTTTCTTGCTCTAAAAACTCTTTTGTTCTGTGTGCGGTGTGAGAACTCGCTTTGTCGTGATGGAGGATGATGCGGCGGTTGCAGTTCTCTTTACGGAGTTCAGAAACGACCTGTGGCAAACAAATGCTAGCATACCATTCTGCATTAACCGTTCTTTGTCCCTCAAGAGGAATAGTCGTAACATGGCCGGTTTTGGAGACAAACATGGCCACCATTTTTTTTGCAACACTCCGTGAACGAACAATTTTTGTTGGCTTTAACTCATTTTCGAACACCCAAACTCGTGACTGGTTTTTTGTTTCGGGTTCGTACGCGTATATCCAGGATTCGTCACATAATACGATTTGAGGATCCTGCGTGGAATCTTTCGAGAGTTCTGAAGCATCAAGTAACGCGAGCCGCTTTTTGCTCTTCACAGAGCGAATGCGGTATCCATCGGAAAAACAACTTTTTTACACCTAATTGTTCATGTAAGATTATTTGTATTTGACTCATGCCAATGTCTAAAGTTGCCTGAATTGCGCGGTATGTCACATGTCGATCTTCCTCAATCAGCTTACGCACAGCATCAACGTTTTCTTGGGTGACTGCAGTTTTTGGACGACCTTGACGGGGATCATCACTGAGCTTGACACGTCCACGTTGAAATTCAGCAAACCAGCGATAAATTGTGGTTTTGGATGGGGCTTCATTACCAAATGCAGAAATCATCCGACCAACACACTGTTTTTGTGTTAAACCACTTCGAAAGTCATAATAAATCATCGCTCTTGAATTTTCTCGAGTCAATTCCATTTTCTCAACGACTAAACAAGTTTGACAAAACCTTGTGACAAGACCGAGAATCTTTTTTTAAATAAATAAATGGTATTCGATTTTTAAAACCAAGGACTTTTCAATTAAAAAAAATTTAATATGACAGGAACAGTGGAAATATTCCATTCCCGATACTTATAGTGCAGCCCTCGTAGTACATATGCCGCTTAAACCATTTTGCATTTCATCTGTCGATATGTGGATAACGTCTTTTTAAGAGCATTAAACTAAAAGCTTTTATTAATTTCCAAAAAAGAAGAGCCTCATTTCTTCATATATAATTAATTATTATTCGAATAATTAATTATTCCGGATTATAGCGAGGAGGAATCGTCGGAGGAGTGGACTGACGTTGAAAGCGATGATGAAGCGCAAAGATCACCGAAACCGGTTCGCGAGTCCGCGCCTAGATCTGCACACCGGACCAAATCGGACCTGCTCATGCTTTACTTTTCCGATGACTCTTTCGGCTACGATGACTACTCCGATGATGGTAAGATTTACAACTTTATTTGGTTCCATAGTTTATTCTGGTTCACGACGGGAAGTGAAACATTCGAAGAACTTTTTAAAATTTATTGTATTTCGAGGACATAAGAAATCTTATTCATGTTCATCATTGTGTTATTTTTGAAGTGAAAACTTCTTTAGCATCGTTGTGATACTCAAATAACCGGCGAAGTGCGAGTCGGACTCGCGCATGAAGGGTACCGTACCATCGTAACACACGTTTCTAGTAAGGGGAGTCCCTTTTAATTTTTAAATAATTTTTATTTTTATTGTGTTTTATTATAGCGGCGACAGAAATACACATTCTGTGAAAATTTCAACTGTCTACCTATTGCGGATCATGAGATACAGGCCGCCGACAGACATACTAACGGACTGCGGAGGCTTGGTAATAGGGTCCCGTTGGATACACTTTGGGTACGGAACCCTAAAAACGACACTAAAAAGAGACAAATATATAAATATATTGGATAGCCTTAAGAGAGAATCACTAATATAATAAAGCGAAAGTAGTTTTTTGTTTCTTTAAACACGCTAATCTCTGGAACTACCGATTCGATTTGATAAATTATTTTTGCATATGATTTACGATCTAGCATTAGGCTACACCTCTCAAGGCCAAATACACAAACGCTTCTCAATTTTAAGAAGTGGTTAAGTCTCGTGGTGTCACAGTCACTTTGACCTAAAGTGATAGAGACAGCACCAAACTTAAACGCATCTTAAAATAAAGTAGCATTTTGAGTATTTGGGCATCAGATAGCCTTAAATATTGATTTTTGTTAAGGACGTAGTTACGCATGCTCACATTGAAACAGTTTCCCGATATATTTTATATATTACACCTAACTAAAGTTGATACTTGCTCAGACCAACGAAGGAAGAAAGACAGAGCGCCGCGTACATTTGAACAACAACAACAACTGCAACCATGCTCAACTTCCTGACACGCGCTCTCGCATACATCTTATTCTTTTTTTTTCTTTATCAGCCCGTAAAAGTTTACTGATGGCTGCACACATGGATGCACCTAAAACCAAGTGAACAATGGTTGCAAATTATTTTAAATGCGTACATGTATGTGAGTGCGTGTTCTCGCAATAAGGTGAGCATAGTTTTGGCTTGGTTTTTGCATCCCTTGAAATGTACGCAGCGCTCCGTTTTTCTTTCTTTGTTTGTATGGAGGCTACTTGAAGTATTATTAATTTTAGGAGTGTTAAGAAAAAATAGTTGGCAAAACTTTGCAATCGCATTTGGTATCTATCATGATAATAATGTTTATATTATATGTAAATTTGAGAGTGGGGTGCGGGTTCAGTATTATTAAAAATAATTTTGTATAGGAAGCCTGAGCACGATTGGGCTTGTTTTACCATACATGTACAGATTGTATTGCATGTGAGAGGGAGGAATCTATTATTTTTGGAACGAAGTTCTTTATCGGTTGGTACGGATTAGGAGGAAAAAAGTGTAAGATTTTCCCGTCAAGACCCCTTCTGACATGTGTTGACGGCCTTGGCGGCTATCCATTTCCCTCGCACTTTTTCTTATCTTGCCATGAAAGAAATATTATTTTATTTTAAATGAAGCTTCAGTTTAATAGACGCTAGTAATTCATTTATTTATATTATTTGTTAATCAATAATATAATACGTTTATCAATTATAATATACTACGAAAGGAACTTCGTTCCAACCGAGTGTTCCACAACACTCACACATGTTTTTTAAATCAAAAATAAAATTTGTAAAGGTGTGCTTTTACACGTTATATCATCACTATGTTTTTATTCGTAGGTGGTGTATCATAAAGATCAGAAAGCTAAAATAAGATATCATAATCTTAGATTTATATATCCCTTGTATCAACTAGCTCTGGTGTAAGCAGTTATTGTAGAATTTTACTAAAAATCCCTCCACGTTTTCCTTCCAGAACAGGTCGTCTCATTTTATGAATTGAAATTTAATTTTACCGTCGCCTATCCACAGGCAAATATACACATATTTTTAACCAGTTCGCAATTGGCCCTGAATTTGGTTTTTATGTTGACTGTGAAAACGTCAGATTTATACAACCAAAAGTCTACTTTTTTTTCTTTGATTGCTTTTTCGGGTTCATGGGCATCACTTCTAAAGAACCCAGTTCATATTTGCCAGAAATTAATATTTGTGGCATATTTGTAAACTAGTAATGTGTGTTAACATTTAAAGCCCTTTCTAATTCTCGGGACGCTTTACGCTCGTTGTTCTTGCTATTTTTTATAGATTACTTAAATCGTAACAACACAGTAATTGCTTAACGTGGAGAACACAGTTGGTATTTTCAAGCCGTTTACAGTCTGGTAAACCATGAAGCTGTCAACTTTTCTTCTGGTTTTCAAGAGCGAGTTTGCATTTTGTAAAACAGTGCTCCTTTCAATAAAGGTTTTCTGTTCTGGGGACTACAGCAATTGTAATATAAGTTCAAGTATTTTTAAGTATAGGTCCATGGCCTGACAAAGACCTTTTACGATACTGAAATTTTGGTGATGGGACTCATCTAAAAAAGAAAGGAAGAGAAGAAGATATTGGGATCATCCAGTGAATAATAAAGGAGAGTTTAAAGGCGAGTTTCATTGTCTTGTTAAAGAGCTTGGGAACGATGCTCAAAGATTTCATCACTAATTTCGATTGTCAAAGGCACAGTTTGGGAAATTTCATTATTTCATTGAAAAGGATAAAAAAAAAATACATACGAAGTTTCGTAAACTTGTAGGGACAAAAAAAAGACTTCAAATTTAAAAAATACCTGTATTTTATATTGAGCCAAAGATACATGCTATTTTGACGTGTCAAAACACAACACTGGCGCGTGCACATTTCTTTGATGTGTCTTTAGACGGCTGTTCTTCCGCTCCCTCATTTTCACCGCTCTGATGCGATCGGAATCTCTTCTGATGCGTGGTATTAGAAGCTATCACAGTACATTACGCCATGGAATTATAACCAACCTCAAAACAAGGGAAGACGTTTGCGGATGTTGCCCGAAAATCTTTACAACCGGCACCCTCTTGTGGTCGAAAGCGGAAGAATGTGGAAATAAAATCAGTTCCAGTGGTGACCCAAGACAAGATTGATAAGGACGGGTTTACTCTTGTTGAGAAGAGACGTCGGTCGCGACCCGTCTGTAACCAGCGTGGGACCGCGAAAATAAACGCGAGTACAACTCTGCGTGCTGTGGAGCCAACCATACAACTGTACATCTCCCGTTTGGACAAAAGTACGTCGGAAGAAGACGTCCTGCGCTTCGTGGAAGAACGAAGCCGATGCCGCATTGAGGATCCGATCTCTTTACATTTGCAGCGTCTGGAGTCTAATAGGTCAACGAACTTCAAATCCTACGTACTCCAGGTTCCTGCAAAACATAAAGAGACATTCCTCGCTCCCGATTTCTGGCCCTCTGGGGTAGTGTTTCGCCGATACAGGGACGCGCCAAAGAAAAGAGTTCCCTAAATAGTGTTAAGTTATGTCTATATTTTATATATATTTTTAGGTTAAGGTATATATTGCTATGGGCCAATGTTCTTAATTTTTAAGTCCTTGATGCCTGAAATAAAGTTATTGTATTGTATTGTATTGTATATTAAATCTCACCATACTAATTGTATGAAACCGATACCGTCCTGATACGTTATAACACAACACGTCAAACGAATGTAAATTCGGCTTTAGTTACATTATTTTTGGGTTGTTAAGAAATATTTTTGGGCAGTGTTTATTATTAGAAGTAATTTATATCCATGTATATAGTAATAACAATTCATTTATTGTGCTGTTTTACACGAAAAAGAATGATGATCATCTATATATCGACGATGAAGTACCAATACCTCCTATCTTCGTTTTTAGCGATTTTCAGATTTTAATGCAGATCGACGTAAAATAATATCCTGCACGTACCAACAAAATCTCCTAAAACATTATTTAATTATTTATGCTTTAAAATACTAATAGAAATAACTGCTATTTTAAGTTGACAAAATTATTCTAAAATTTTGCTGGAAATAAATTCCTAACTTTACAAAAGAAATACCTTCTGTATTATTTTATGCATAAAATAAGAGCAAATACCCATCCATCTGCAGCAACTTAAGTCAGTATTACCCAGTGATTGTCATAGTTTTGACGATGGTCTGCCATACTCTACTTAAAAAGTTAGAGATGTTACAATTTAAGTAAAAGTTTATTGGTAATTTTTGATCTCATTGCTATTAATAACTTCATATTGTACCAGGTTGATGTTGTATTCCGTTGATATCCCGGACGCCAGTCTGAGCCAGATTAGAATGGCTCTCCAGCACCTTAAAAACGGCAAGGCCCCAGGCGAGGATGGAATTACAGCGGAGCTTCTGAAAGAAGGTGGAAAACTGGTACTCGAAGTCCTTCAGAAGCTCTTTGATTCCGTCCTCCATGGTAGCATTACACCGGAGGCGTGGAGCAGAAGTGCGGTGGTCTTGTTCTTCAAGAAAGGTGACAACGCTCTCTTGAAAAACTACAGACCGATTTCCCTTCCGAGCTGCGTCTACGTGCTCTTTTCGAGAGTCATTACGAACCGTCTCGCGCGCAAACTTGTCGACTTCCAGCCTCCCGAACAAGCTCCTTTCCGAAAAGGCTTTAGCACCATAGACCACATACATACCCTTCGGCAAATTGTACAGAAGTCCGAGAAGTACAATTTGCCACTATGTGTGGCGTATGTGGACTATGAGAAAGCCTTTGATTCCGTCGAAATATGGGCGGTGCTGCAGTCCCTTCAGCGATGCCAAGTTGACTGTCGGTATATCAAAGTGCTGAAGTGCTTGTACAGTAGGGCTACGATGGCTATTCGAGTACAGAACCAGAGTACGAAACCTATCCAATTGAAGAGAGGTGTAAGACAGGGTGACGTGATATCCTCGAAACTCTTCACCGCTGCATTGGAAGACGTTTTCAAGCTTCTGGACTGTAAAGGATACGGTATCAACATCAATGGCGAGTACATCACTCACCTTCGATTTGCCGACGATATAGTCCTTATGGCAGAATCGCTGGAGGATCTAAGCACTATGCTCAATGACCTCAATAGTGTTTCCCAACGGATAGGTCTTAAGAGGAACATGGACAAAACAAAGATCATGTTTAATGTCCATGTCACACCTATGCCGGTAGTTGTTGGGAGCACTAAGATCGAATTTGTTGACGAGTATGTTTACCTGGGACAAATAGTCCGACTAGGTAAGTTCAATTTCGACCGAGAGGTCAATCGACGGATTCAATTCGGCTGGGCAGCGTTTGGGAAATTACAGCACATCTTCTCGTCGGGTATACCTCAAAACTTGAAAACAAGACTGTACAACCAGTGCGTGTTGCCAGTGACGACCTATGGTACTGAGACGTGGTCCTTCACCGTTGGTCGTATGAGGAAGCTCAAGGTCGCTCAGCTAGCTATGGAGAGGGCTATGCTCGGAGTTTCTTTGCGTGATAAACTTAGAACTGAGGATTTCCGCAGTAGAACCAGAGTGACCGACATAGCCCAACGGATTAGTAACCTGAAGTGGTAATGGGCCGGCCATATATCTCGAAGAACCGACAACCGACGGGGAAAAAAGGTTCTCGAGTGGCGGTCTCGTACCGGCGGACGAAGTGTAGGGGATGGATGCAGGTGGCTCAGGACCGTGCTTTGTGGCACTCCTTGGGCGAGGACTTTGTTCAGCAATGGACTTGTGAAGGGCTGTAATAATGATTATGATGAAGATGTTGTTTATTTTTTATTTATAGGCGATAAGAATCTAATGTTTCATAATTTAAAGTTTTGTTCATGAAAATGCCTGAGTTGTTAGAAGTTCATTTTTGTTGTCGTAAAGTTATACTTATTTAAGTTACCATTAATTTTTTTTTCTTGTTTTGTTTATATATAATTATATCCAATAAGCACTTTAGACAACCAAGACATTAAAAACATTTGAAGTAGGTATATATATTTTTTTAATTTTCTTTCATTTGTAATAAAAAGCTACGTATTTATATTATTTTACTTTTATTATTTGCTCCTATTATCCTCTCGTTTTACCAAAATGTAACTAAACAAAAACCAATGCCTCCTATGTATAAATATTTTAATAAATACTGGTTGTACAGGAAAAAACAATTAACAGGCTGTATTTACATTCAAAAATAAAGTGAATTTATCAAATGATATCAAAATAAAAAATAAAATGAAATTATGAGAAGTTTTTTTCGCTTCCTGTAAAACTTTATGATATGAGATATTGGCACTTCGTCGTCGATATGTAATATAAACAAGTTTAAAACAAATACAAATAATGTATTATCAATGTTATAAAATTTAATCTTCATATTTATATCATCAAAATTCTATTTTCAACATTACATTTATCAATTTTATGTATGTGAGCGTGACGGTCACGCGAGTTCGGTGCCTAAAATAATGTTCACTTCAAAAACACGGTATATGCGGTTTCCGTACAGGTGCGGAGTCGTCCGGCAACGAGTCGTGCTCGCGGATGCGCGCGGCGCGCGAGGCGCGGCGGCGCGAGGTGCCCGCGGACGCGCGCCCGCCCACCGACAGCAGCGAGGTAGCACGCCACGAGCGCTGCGTGCTCGCCTAGCGCGACACTGGCGCCGCGGGAGTCGCGCGCTCGCAGCGCAACACTTGCGCGACACTTGCGCGCCTCTCGAGCGCTTATAGGGAGGGAGGTGCGCCGCGGAACGACACGCCCACGCCGCCGCCTTAACTCTTAACTGCCTATTAGAGTAGAGTGAAAAAAAATTATTTTTGGTGTTCACAATGGCATGCCCGCAAAAAGCTGCGTGGATAGGCTCAATAATCGCATACGAAAATATTTTCATCTAAATTTATATTTAAAAGTTAAAGGACAAAACAAAGTTTTGAAAAAAAAGTTAATACAAAAATTTATAAAAATCTTTCAAATTGTTCTTCTGTTGTCTCTGAACACATCCAATCATTATAGTTCGGCCGTTCAGAGAATGCGTTCCTGACACGTCGCGATTGAACTGACGACGTAACTTTGTAATGGCGTTGCAGTTACGATTACGATACGAGACTAAAAAATTTAAAAAAATTATACATTTTTCTTCGTACTGAAGCACCTCAAACAATTTTAATACATAAAATATATTTAAATTGATTATATTAATTTATAGTTCATTGGCAGCTTTTTACCACTACAAATTCAACAAAAAATATCTCCATACGTTTTCACTCCACCCTACTACGCATCGTTCTACCATACTTTAACATTCATATGCGATAATAAACCGTTAGTATGGTCATTTACAAAATTCCTTAAACTGACATTATACTTCGAAAAGTGTGCCTATAAGCTTCATATACTCACATCACCTTTTCCATCCTCCTATCGTAGTATAGTGCCACCAACTTTACTATTAAGTTGACAAAGTCGCTAATAAAGCACTTACTATTGCCATTTAAGAAATTTACAGCGGAAATAGGTGACTACATATTCATAAAATATTTGTAAGTATAGAACAGTGAACATATAACTTACCTACCTTCATAATTGTCCGTCATACATAATTATAATGCAGAATTTAACAGATCATCATAGTCATCTCAACCCATTGTCGGCTCAATAATAAGCACAAGACGGTTTAGACCTTAGTACACCACGCTAGCCATGTCCTGAGATCATTTTGAAGAATTCAGGCATGCAAGTTTGTTACCTTCGTTTCATAAAAGTAGAAAAATTAAAAAAGATAATAATGTGCAAAGAATTAAAGAACAACACTGAGGCATTGTTTTGTGTATTTATATAATACTAAAATTAAGTTTTATGAAAAACTAACTTCTCAATCAAACGTGTAATTTAATGTGTAACAAAAAACAAAAAACCTCAGTGGCAACTAGCGACATCTGGTGAGCAGAAAATTATTAGCCCTCATGCTTGTAAACGTTTCTTTTCTTTGATAAAAAATAAAATTTAGGACAATATGCTGCGCATCTCTTTTAACAGCTTTAATCATTTTATTTGTACTTTCACTATGAAATCAAATAAAGCACTCACCTGACAGCGAAATGACATTTATAAAATGACGGCCTCAGTTGCAATTTTTATCAGATAAGTTGGTGGCACTGTACCAGACGTACTGAAGGTTCCACACTTGGTTAACATTCAGAATATTCGCACTAAGCGGTATAAGTCATCTTTTATTATGCGCACAGCCAAAGAGTGGAATGCCCTGCCTGCATTTGTTTTTCCGAGTGCGTATAATCTGTACCTCTACTTGCGTGTTTTAACAGGCTTCTCCTGGGCTAACTCGCTCCATCGTAGAATATCATCATCTTTGACCTCAGGCCAAATGGAGGTCAAGAGTGAGCCCATTTTTTATATAAAAACGCAGCTCGTTAATTAGTAATGATGAGTAATTTCAACGTCTGTAGCTATCAGTTGTCGAGACAAGATACTTAACATAGTATCCCAAGTGTATGTGCTAAAACAAAGGCAGTTTGTGATAACCCGAACCCGAATACACGCATAACGCAAGTTATGTTAAGTTAGTTTGATAAGATATAGATGAAGGTACAATATGGTATCAACACGACCTTCGTACTTCATTGCAAAAATTCTTTTTACATTTTAAATCTTCATTTTTGCCTCTTTTTAATTCTTATCGTGTTTAATATTAGCTTTGATTTAACACAAGGCGGCGGCAGAAATCGTGAATATGAGTGTATATTTCGCCCACACTAATTTCCGTCTCTATTAACTTATTGTTTTATTTGAATATTTAATAACAATGTAAAAATAATACAGTCCAACATTTCGTAATGTATGAGTTTTCAGCTTGTAGTTGCATTTGATCCCATTTATTATTATTCCTGAATGTCATTAGAAGCAACTGTAATCTTAATATGTAACAAAACTTTGTGTCATAATAAATTAAAGTCGCGCTGCTTCAGTGTGTGTTGGCAGCCGAATTTTGACCAATAGGTGACCTCTAGTTAAATTAAATTCATAAATTTATTTATTAAGTCCACAATTAGGCTTAGTGGTGCGCCTTAGGAGAATTTGATGTCCAACTTTAAATAGCTGCAAGTTGCTAACGATAAAAATTGGTTAAGTTGGTCACCAACTAACTGCCTTTCTTTTGCAAGTCGGACTGTATTAATTTTGTAATTTACGTCTCTGCTTTTTTGCAAATCGTATGTATTACCGAAATTACGAAAACAATAAGTTATTGATTTGTCGATGGCGCTTTGATTGTGGTTTCATGTTTATGTATATATTTTGCCTGTGTATGGTACATTATATCATATTATGATACATATTTACTGTAATATTACGGTGTGTAGGTGTCGTAATAGAATCCGGCATCTCATTTCTAATCCGTTGATCTTGTAAAAGGCGATTGGAAAAGCTAGAGAGACCTTATCGCCTCTTCATTCTTATTTTTATCGTGTGTGCGTTTATGTGTGTGTGTGTGTGTGTGTGTGTGTGTGTGTGTGTGTGTGTGTGTGTGTGTGTGCGCGCGCGTGCGCGTATATGTCGTGTGTGTGCGCTTGTATTTATGAACTTTGTATATATTTTTTCTGTGATTTGTATATGTTTATTATATAACAATATGCTGCATCATTGAATAAAGTACTATCAATTGGTGTGTATGTATTTAAGTAGAATATATGATAGATAGATAACGTGCCATCTATGTTTCAGACGGTAAGTTAGTGTGGTAAAAAGCGCACCTCTCGATATTGATATAAACAAAAAGGAGAAGATATGGTACGCCCAACCATTATAATGTAGTCGAAAACCGGTCACATACACTACGCATACAAATATATCGACACCGGAAGAAAACAACAGAAATAAGTCCCACTATGATCGTAGTGCGCTGTCCCTATCCGTTGTCCCATTCCACACTAACATGGCCTATCAGTTTTGTTTGGTAAAAGTTGCTTTTAAAAATTAAAGTTCTCGCTCATAAAAGTGATTCCGAGTGACTTTTTATTTTGTCTGAATAATAGGTACATATTTAAAATGAGCAGGAATGCATTTTGATGACTATTTTTGCAAGTATTTTTATCAAGAGCAGTGTACGTGTGTACACAACAATCAGTGTCGATCAAAGATTATAGTGCGACAGTAATAACTTGTTTTCGTAGTCCACTTAATGCGGCTGAGTATATACCATATCTGCTCTATTTTGTTTTAATCAATTACTTTTTATATGTACCTTTTTGTTTTTCATTGTAGCAATATGTTTGACGTTAGCACATATTAAAAATCTTATTACTGATATTGAATTTTAGTACAACTTAGACTTTTTGTTTCCCATCTTAATGACATTGTAGTTGTCACAAAATTATAGATCCTTTTTGACGTTTATATACAAAATAATACCAGGAAGAAATGGATGCAAATAAATTTAAAAAGTGTTTAAAATGGTTTAAAATCTTACTACAGAACTTCCTCAACATCCGAACAAGTATTGTATGGCCTACAAATAATTGTTCCGGGTCTGTATTTGTCCGGGAGTTATTCCGAGTTTGTCCTTGTGTTAAATTTATGTATGTAAACTGCCTCCACGGTACAGGAGAAAATTCTAGTGTTACGTTATTTAAAAAAACAAACACAAAAACACTTAAAACGAAGTTGTTCATATTAGTGAGAGAAAATTAGCCTATAAAACTAATATAAGAAATAGATAGAATTAGGACTTAGCTCGTATATTATGTATAATATGCATAATTATTTCTTTACGTGGTAGAGCCATGCTGCAGCTATATTAATAGTATAGTTGTAGCACGAATGGGTCGGCTCGACCGGGGAAGGACCACGCTCTCACAGAATACCAGCGTCAAATAGCAGCATAATGCTGCTGTGCTTCGTATGGTGAGTGTAGAGAACCGGAGACCTATTTTACTGGAAAAGAGGCATTCCATCTAAGTCCTCACGGGTGACAACTCATCTGCATTTTGATTCGCGAACGAAGATAGATGTAGACATCTACGGGCAAAGCAACCACTTACCATCAGGTGGACTGTGTGCTCGTTTGTCACCCTTATTCTATAAAAAAAATATATATGTATAAAATTATAAGGACACCGTCATACCTACTGCTTTCTATACAATGCAATTGCTCAAGTCAAGAGTTGCTATTATTGTAATATCATACCTGTACTATCATTATTTTCGTTTTATCATTATTTATTTTAACATGTAACTCTCTGATTAATCAAATGTAGTGTGAAGGTAGATATTTTAGAAAAATGTTTTTACAAGATACGCTCAACAAAGAAAATGATGCTTGATTACAAGAAACTTTGGCACAAGTTTCTTAAACAAAAACCTTACAAAACTGGGTAAAAGTAGAGGAAAAAAAACTGGAAAATGAACAATGAAAGTTTGGGCAGAGATACTGGAACGAAGAGATTATTTTAATCATGAAATATTTTGTTTCCTTTATTGTTACTACAGGTAGTCCTTGTAAAATTAACACATTATAACTAGAACATTTAACTACATATAATATGTATAATAATTGTAATCGATTTATCGTAAAAATCGATTTGCTTGGTTATAGATATATTTAGTTACATGAGAGCGTTGGGATGATAAACGTCAAAACGGATGTATTATTTCGTGAGAACCTAAAAAGAAATTATGTTAAAAATGCAATGGCAAGGGCATTAAAAATAAGTGTTTCAATGTATTCCATTTTAAGCAATATTATTTCACTCTCAATCAAATAATTCAAATTCAAGATAAAATTTGAAATATGTGAATCATGTCAAATGTGTAAATTTAATGATAATATATTATTTTGTAATGCCTTTCTATTAGGTGGAGTCTGAAGATGAAATTGAATCAAGTGATGAAGAGGTGTCTTCAGCGACAGAAGTATCAACGGACAGCGAATTTGCCCGCGAGGAATGTGCTCCGGCACCTTCTCCGCCTGCAATTATGGTCACTGAAGCCCCTCCACCGGCCCCCCCACCCACGCAGGATTACCCACTCAGTAGAACTCGCTCAGCTGGCGGACTTGCTACTAAACGCGCATTAGAGTTAAAAAGAAGATATTTGCTAGGAGAACCATCTCCACCAGCTGTGAGAAAATCAGACTCCACTTCCCAGTTAGACACTAAACTTGAAGCGTTCCGTACCAATATAACAGAGTTCCAAAAAATGCTACATCCAGCACCTGTACTCCCAAGTCAGACTCAACCACAGAAACCTGTTGTTGCTTTGCAGGTGTCGGAGGAAAGTAAAATAAAACCTATGCCTGACATTATTAAGAACTTATTCGAAGATGCGCCGGTTGACTTACTGATAAAAGTTGATTCACCGTTATGTAAAAACGAGTGGCGAGAACTAATTAAAGAGGAAAAAAAAGAACCCGATTTGGAAACAGATTCTCTCTCGGACGATGATTCTTGCCATACAGAAACTGCACCAAACCAATCAGTACCTAGAGTCGAAGTGCATGACGAAGGCGGAGAATTAATACAATTAGACAGCTTAATGCTTATCAATAGCAGCACAGAGGAAAATGACGAAAGAGCTTCAGGAACTGCCACAGGTACAATTATTGCAGTGGAATCAGAATCGTCTGAATCTTGTCGTGATGCTACAACTCTCGCTTTGACTGAGACAGAACTCTCTGATTGGGCTGCAGAAAGCGCAGTATTAGATGATTGTGGCCTTGAAGAAAAAGAAGAAAAGAAAAGAAATAAAAATCCTAGAACTTTAAGTGGTCCTAAATCTGTGCATGATGCTAAAAATATATCTGCTGTTGCTTCACATGTTTGCGGTCGAACAAGTCCATTAGAACCTATTGTTTATTCAAACGCTTTAGAACATTTTGAATTCGTGGATGAAGGCGACCAAGATCCAACGATAGGAACTCCTGTCACTCCACGGAACGAAGGTTACGTGGAATTCGTTGATGATAATTTGGGTCCTTATTGCCCGAGTAACGATCGATCGAATAATTTTTTTGAAAGAAGTTTTTCAGAAACTTTGGTAACGCCTACTGGCCTTGATGTTAGTAGAGTCGTAATAACCAATAATTTTTCTGAAGTAATTGAGTTCATTGATAAAGACGACTCACAAGAGGATAGTGAGCCAAAAGTAGAAAGTAATATAAAATCTCCACCACTTGAATTAAGTGATAAATCTAGCAGTGATAATGCGATACAAAATAAAGTTATGAATACTGAAAGAGAAGGAGAAGATAGTACGAGCAGTAATAAAGAGTTGGCTGTCGCGGAAATGAAGATGGAATCTATCAGCTTATCGGAAATTTCGCCTCCATTAGAAAAAACTGATTCAAAGGCAGAAAAACCAAAACATCAAAATACAGTATTAAAAGATAATATTATAGTAGAGGATGCTTCTTCGCCATTAGCACAAGATACATCACGTTTTCGAGATTTTAAGTATACTAGTATAAATACACCTATGTCATTAGTCTCTCCTGGTACTATAAGAATGTATTCACCCGCTATATGCCGATCTGCTAGTGAAACGTTTAAAACATCTAATTCTCGATATACAGATTCACCGTCACGTAGTATGGAGCTGTCAGTGTCAATTAATTTAAGCTCTGGATCGGTGTCACCTATTAGTCCCTCTCCTTTGCGAGATATGACTGATAAAGTACAGGAGATTAAAAGAGAGAGAGAAGAACAGACCGAAGTGGTCAGGAGGTTGGTTCTAGAGAGGCTAGGGAATGAACCACGGCTTGGAAGGAAATCAACTCGCAAGACGAGGGTTTCACCTGCTGCTAGTGTTCCCCCACCCGTTCCTCCTCCCCCTGTCCTTCCTGTACCTCCCTCGCCGCCGCCAACACCTCCACCTCCCACATATTGCTCCCCTCCCCCGAGACCCCAGCCCCCTTTAATTACTTTACCAGTCACACCATCATTTTCCGACCCGGAACTTGCAAGAGAAAGAAGGACAAAAGGTATAATGAAGAGCATTTCAAATTACTTGAACAGACACCTTGGACCTCGCCACAAGGTAATTTAAAGTCATTTTCTTATTTTCACATTCAATCATTTTATATTTTGATTTCAATTAAAATATTAACTTTACTTGCACATATTTTAGATTTTATATGAACATTTTGACGACCTCAGTATACATAATATCAAACTCCGCATTTTTAATTGTGCTCATAAACATATTTCATAAGAAAGTACATAGATATTATAATATATTTAGTAACATTTAACAAAATTTACTAAAAATAAGTGAGAATGCTGTATATACAGAAACAAAGTTATAGAAAATAGAGCCGGAGGCAGTTTGTACAAAAGTTTTAGAGGCGGGTGTTCACAATTGGCGTACAAAATTCGTCACGGAAAGGGATAATACTACTTTTTTGGCACAATTAATATCAAAATTTATATTTTGAAGAACACCCAGTGTAGACTAACACTAGTTGAATTTTCAGTGGGTCTCGGAGCCGGACCTGACGACGCACGTAAGCAAAGCATATCCAATACAGTATCGTGAACTCGTGAGTCGCATGCTGTACCCATCTATCTCGCACCAATCATCTGCTAATTGTACGTTGTCTTGTCTCGCTCAGCCACAGTTTTTCGTTGCTTTTGCTCGTTTCAGACTCTTTAAGACGTTGGATCTCATTTTATAAATAGAAACTATTTAGTACTTTTATAAACTCGTCACTGCATAGGAAAGTAACATAAGGTATCCCAAAAATTAGTGTCAAGCGGAAGTCTATAGGCATTGCTGTACCCGAATCACCATGTTGCACGATTTTTTTTAGTTCTAGAGTAATAATTTGATTTCAGTGATTTAAGTGATTACTGGTCTTAGAGACTTGATTTATTGAGATCAACCATCCATTAATCTGTTACAGCCGTTACTTCTGTAACTAACTGACTTCAATTAATAAAGTCACTTGCACGTCGTATTTTTTTACAACTTTTAAGTGCGTTTTCACAGTTGACAACTACTGGCCTCACATTCGCTTTGTCTCTCTCGTAATTTTCTGTCTCTTTTCACTGCACAACTGAATACGGAACGCACAGTCCATTCTCGTCCAGTCGTATGTCTGTGAATTAAAACAAAAACGCACATTTTCGATTCGGTTTGAAACTAGCGCAATATAATGGATCTTCGGTTAAATAGAGCATTTTAATATTTATTTTCGATTATTTTCGTGTATTAACTAGGGAGATAAAAAATTATTACGAACATATCTACAAAATAATAATTAAAAAAACACAAAATATCAACATTCTAACAAATAACAATAAGAACAACAATTCAAGTAATCGATTTTAGTTCGACATGCCTATTATTCAATCAATTAGTAGTTGTTGTTTTAACTTTTGTTAATCGTTTCACCATTTCGTTTCCTTATTAAACACAGCTTTTCTTTAGTGATTTTATACTAATTCTACTTTTATATCTTTAAGTAATTATAGGGAAAAATAGCCTGTTACTGTGATAAATCACCTGTTACAGTGTAGGTAATACATAATCTCACTTTTACTTATTCTACTATAACTCAAGCTACTAGATTGAATAATCTTGCTAGATTTTCAGCTATGAATTGTTTATATATACACTTTCTAATGGTCCTACATTCATATTATTAACACATGGGCCCAAGAATGTATGGAGACGTCTCCTTCTCCCTTATTTATATTTTTCTACATAGTCTCCTTGTAACTACACACTTCTCCCAGCGATGCTCCCATCTCTCTAACCCGTCCAAATAGTACTCGGCGTTTTTCCCTACAAAATAATTGTTCATGAAGGTGATTACCTCCTCATTTGACGAAAATATCTGTCCTCCGAGCGCAATTTTTAGATGAGCGAACAAACTGAAGTCGCTTGGGGATAGATCTGGTGAGTAAGGCGGATGGTCAAGTAATTCGTGGATTTTCGCCATAGCTACCGCTGAGGTGTGAGACGGCGCGTTGGTATGGTGAAACAGGATTTTCTTTTACTGCAAATGTGACCGTTTTTCCGCAATTTTTGCCTTCAGTTTGTTAAGTAATGATACGTAATATGCTGCTGTAATGGTTTTTCCTTTTTAAGATAATCGATAAAGATAACTCCATGACTCTCCCAAAAATCAGTCGCCATCACTTTTCCAGCCGAAAAAACAGTTATTGCTTTTTTGGAGCCGGTTCCCTCTTTGCAGTCCACTGTTTTAACTGTATTTTTGTTTCGGGCGTATAATGGTGTATCCAAATTTCATCTACAGTAATTAATCAGCGCCAAAACTCGGATTTATTGTGTCTAAATTGCGCCAACAGAGCGTTGGAAATGTTCATTCCAACACGTTTTTGGTCTAACATGAGCAAAAGCGGACCCATCTTTATGATAGCTTCCTCATGCCTAAATCTTCATTTAATATGCGACAAACACGTTTTTTGGTCATTTTCATAGCCTCTGCTATTTCCCTCACTATAATTCGGCGGGTGTCTAGCACCATTTGATGAACTTTTGCGATGTTATCGTCAGTAGTTGCAGTTTTTGACGTCCTGAACTTTTATCGTGTTCCAAGCTCCCACGGCCATGCTTAAATTCAGCTGCCCAAAATTTTATTGTGGTAAATGATGTTGCAGAATCCCCATACACAGAGTCCAACTCATCTTTGATTGGCTTAAGCGCATTGCCTTTCAAACACAAAAATTTAATGACAGCTCGATACTCAATTTTTTTCAATTTTCACAAAAATACTCACATCGACTCACTCAAACGACTGTCCATAATGGCAGAATTTTGGTGCGTAGAGTGCTGCCATCTTCACTTTGAGGTGGGAAATTTTTCAGACCACACTGGTATGAGCCACTTCGGATAAATTTTTATCGAGTTTGGCCGCAAAATTCAATGCAACTTCTTGAGAACCGAGGCATTCAATCTTGGTAGAAAGAAGAAGAGAGTCATAAGAGCAAGAACTTAATCCGGGAGTCTCTTGGAATAGAATAAAAAGATGTATTGATTTTGACGTGTCATTATATTTACGTAAATTCAATGTACTCATATGTACCAAAATCAAGAATAGTTTAGATTCACAATTGGACCCGGGTAGCGCTTTTGTCGAGATCAAGAAATCACCCGTGCTAAGCCGGGGTGGGTCGGTAGTGTCTTATATAAATCTTTTATTTTTGTAAGTATTTTCGTTTATCTTATATTCTTGTTTATAAATTAAATATTTATAAATAAAGTAGTCTGACTAGGCCATAACCTTAGCCCTGGTCCCTTTCTATAGTAAGATTGTTACGGCTATCCGAACTAGCGTATTAAGCATCGCCCCAACGCCCGCCGTTATCACGTCGCTACCGTGGCCAGGAATAGCGGCGTCGCCGGGACAGGAGATCGTTTCCACACACATTTCCAAATGTTCTTACTTGTTCAACTGGTTGCCTCAGTAATTTAATATGCACTTAAAAATTAAAAACGCGCAATGAACAAAGGGGTTAAAAGTACTGGTTAGGGTGCTCTGTCTCCTCTGGTTTTCCGTTTGACACTACAGTTTTAACATTCTATGTATTATTGGGAACTTGCGATCCAACGTTAACATTATATTAAATACATTGTTCATAACATTTTCTTTCGTTACGAGAATATTCGTGTAAATTATACTATTCGTGGGCTTACGAATTACTGGTAATTGTTTATTTTTGAACATGCTGCCGCTTCTATGAAATGCATGTTTGGATGGCTTTCTTGCAGTAAGAGCAGAAATTTGTTTGCTTCATAAATATTTGGCAAATATGTATGTTAATTTACTTCTATGTTAACTTTACTTTTTCATTCTTTAGGCCCTTCATACATTATGATACTAGTGAGATACTATACTTTGATTGGATACCAGTACCATACTCTTGTTCGCTACTCGAGGTTTGTATGTTACGCTATTGAAAATCATAATATAATTGATTGCCACGTTGGTTTAGGGGCAGTAAACGCGATTGCTGGTCATGTGGTCCCCGGTTCGAATCCTGGGTCGGGCCAAAATCAGTTAGTGGATTTTTCGGTCAAGAAATTCTCAGTAGCAGCCCGGAGTCAGGAAGTTGGCGGTGATTCACCCCCGAGCCTCGGAAAGCACGGGAAGCCGTTGGTGCTGCGCCTGATCTCTCTCCGGTCGTGTCGAATTAGAATAGTGTGCACCTGTGCTTCCGTATCTAGCTATCTACGCAGGACTGGATTATATTACCCAAGTTGGAGCAATATAATCCTGTCCGTAGATAGCTAGTCTCCGTAGAGAATTGCCGCCGTGACCAAAATTCGGTCTGGAGGACATTATTATTATTATTATTATTGAAAATCATAATTTAGTAAGACCACAGAATAATGATAGTACTACGTAGTAAGACACGCCGTTGAATAAAGTATGCTTTTAATTTTGTCATTATGTCGAGTGCTTCTGTTGATGAAGAAGCCTTGCAGTTTCTCTCAGAAAAGAAAAAACAGAAAATGTCAGCGAAAAATACGAAAATACTGGATTTATCCACTTATCGACGGAAACATATATTGTAAAACTTAAAGATGACAGATTTCTTTTTATAATTTAACCGAATGTTATTTGCATCTTGTTCAATCGCCAATAGTCTGCTATAGATAAAAAAATACGGCTTTTAACATTATAGATTAAGGCCATTCTGAAGAGATCTGTTTGAGACTATGGGCCTCTATCCTCCATAGCCTCCTACTATCTTCATAGTAAGGAGAACTTCTCATACAGGGTACAAGATGAAAAAGTGTCCTGCTGTAAGCAGTAAATAACAGTTCAAAAATCTTCCAGAACTTTCTAGGCTCTAGCGTAGATACAGGATATGAATGTAGCAGTTGTAGATGGATTGAAGTGTGTCGAGTTAAAACAAATAATATTTTTGTTGACTAGAGTTAGTTACAGTTCAGTATACAAAGCTTCGAGTATTCACCTAGTCCAAAAATATTTTTTAAATATAACTACTGTGAGAAAACGTCAAGAGTGATTTTATTTTTGTGAACATCAAATACGTTTGGTCATTTCTTAGTGTGAACTGTTATAAAACTTTTTAAAATAGTGCAAATAATTTTTTATGTTGTGTAAAATTTACCCTGTTGCTATTGTAGCGCCACGCCAATTTAACGCATTTCGACGGACTCTTTTTAATACATAGAGATCCTCCTTACCTTTATCCTCCATATTGGAGACGCATCGCATCGGCGACCGACATGGCAAGTATCGCAATACTAATACATTGCGTATCTGTAGGATACCGGTAGCGATGTGTGCGGGTCACCGTGAAAATATATTATGTGCTATACTCTATAGTGACTCACCTCGAGACTTGTGTATGACACTAGTACTAGTCGCTTGTAGGTATCGTAATGTATGAAGGGCTTTAGAGTTACGAGATAATATAATCAAATGGTATATTATATTTTTGTTATTACTACAATTGTACTATAGTATTTGCTTTTAGGTTCTACGCATTGATTAGCTACGACCTACTTAAGATTACAATCGTAATATCATACATTAAATAAAACTTAGTAAACTAGTACATATACGCGGTGTACTTACTTGAATAATATCTTTAAAACAATTTTGTGATTTAATTTTTCTACCTATATGGAAATATATTTTTTAACTAATTATAAGACCGCCAACCGTTAATCTAATTGTTTTTAACTTATTATGAGCCGCTGTAATCCCACCTGGTGGTAAGGGGTTTTGAAGGCCTGGATGGTAAATCACACTCTCTTACCGTAACAAAAGCCTATTTACTCTTGTTTTGAATACACTCAGATTGTAATGGGATGGAAAAACAGACGCCGGCAAATCATTATATATATAATATAGGCCTATTATGAACACTTTCATAGCCTGAAAGATCTCTCATACTTGATGGTTCGGTGAGCGCAGAGCCGATACTCATCCACTGGTACTCATAATACTACTCCACATCACTAGTTTTGGCTTTTGAATTCGGTATTTTCTGTAGTTTATTTTCGGTATAAGTCTAGTATCTATCAACAACTGTTAAAACAATTAAGATTTTGTACTTAATTGAATATAAACGAGGTACGAGGCCGCCACTCGAGAAACTTTTTTCCCCATCTGTTGCCGGTTCTTCGGGCTATATGGCCGGCCTATTGTCACTTCAGCTTACCAATCCGTTGGGTTATGTCGGTCACTCTAGTTCTACTGAGGATATCCTCATTTCTAAGTTTATCACGCAGAGAAACTCCGAGCATAGCCCTCTCCATAGCTCGCTAAGCGACCTTGTGCTTCTCCATCCGGCCAGCTGTGAAGGACCACGTCAGTTCCATAGGTCATTACTGGCAACACGCACTCGTTGTACAGTCTCATTTTCAAGTTTTGAGGTATACCTGCGAAAAGATGAATAAATAATAAACTTTATTTGCAAAATATTCATATACATTGTAATCAATTTCGCGTGACTGATATTATGAAGTTTTCCCTCTTTTTATATTATATCCTATACGCTATACGCGACCGCACCCTAGCGATATTGTAGTCACAATCATAAGTGAGCTAGAGTTGAGTTCGAATAGGACCTAACAAGAAGCAATACATTGGTTTTGTACATGAACAAAATATTGTACTGGCTTAACAGCAACATATTTTTTTTTCATTAATTCGTAACATCCTTTCAACAGTCCACTACTGTTATACTTATGTTATGCCACCTCCATATATTGCCTTATGGGAGAGATGTTGTTCATAGTTGCCACGACTAGCAGGAGGCTTGGCAACAAGTTTTTTAAAATTATTTTGAACTATTATCAAGAAGGTGCTGTTGACCATCTCCTGTTCCATTTCTCTTTGTCGTCTCTTAGGACACTCAATGGGCACTCAAAGGGTAATTGGATTCTCTTATGTATGTAGTATGTAAACGGAATTTTGCATGTACTATTTTAAATTTTGTTGCGATACGTTTTAAATGAGAATTCGCTAGTAGCTTTCTTTACTCAATATACTTCAAGTTATTTTACTTTACTCGAAGGGTATGATTTGAGTAACAAATGTTGATCATCATAAAAATATTCAGATTTAGTGAAGACACACAAGAGAAGTACCTATGTGTGTACGTGTTACACTAACGGATACGGTTCTGGTATGGGAGGTGGTCCCAGGGAGAAAAAATTCTATCTATTCTATTATATCTTACTATTCTATTAGTCCATTTAAATTTTAAGAAAAAAACTTTTATTTCAATGTAAAAGCAGTCTTCAAAGACCTAAAAATAACAATCAGTTCACATACTGAAGTAGGGGTTTGATTGTTCTGTACACTAGGCCTTAGCACCAATTTAAAAATGTTTTTTTTTTTATAGGAGAGGGGCCAAACGAGCATGCGGCTCACCTGATGGTAAGTGACTACCGCCGCCCATGAACAACCGCAACACCAGGGGAATTGCAGATGCGTTGCCGGCCTTTTAAAAAGGAGTAGGCTCTTTTCTTGAAGGTCCCTAAGTCGTATCGGTCCGGAAAAATCGCTGGTGGTAAACTATTCCACAAGGAAGTTGTGCGAGGAAGAAAACATCTTCTAAATCGCACAGTGGTGGACCGCCAATCATCCAGATGGTGTGGATGGTATCGGGAGTTCTGCCGCGATGTGCGTTCGTGAAATTTGGCGGCTGGGATTAATCCGAACAATTCCTCAGAGCACTCCCCATGGTAAATGCGAAAGAAAATGCTAAGAGATGCAACATCTCTTCGCAGTGCCAATGAGTCGAGCCGATCGGAAAGGACTCGGTCGTCGACGATTCGAACGACGAGCGGAATTTTGCCCCCCCCCCCCCCCCCCCAGAATACGCGGGGCAGCCTGAGCACCCACGCTCAGGAGTGGAATAGCATGGTCGTGGATGCTCAGCGAGGGATTCTCCAGGGGTACTGGTACCCTCCTGGGGTAGTTTATGACGTAATTCCGCTACCATGTTGATGGGGGGGGGGGGAATTGGGCATCCGGTCACCTGCACTCACCAGACGAAACGCGGAAGCAGAGCTTCCACTTCACGCCGGTATTCTGTGAGGTCGTGGTACTAACCCGGCTCGAGCCGGCCCATACGTGCAACAGCAAAAGCTGCTGCAAGGCTCTACCACCGTTAATTTTATTCTTTCTAGATCTTTGTAATCTGCTTTTACTTTTTATTAAATGTAAATTTTTGACAGTTAAGAATTAACCCATTAAATAATGGTAAACTGAATAATATAACTAATATGACCTTAGGTAAGCACAGTCTACATGCCAAATTAAATAATCAAGATTAGTTAATTTTTTACAAAGTAACGTTCGAAAAACCTGAATTGATTTGACACCGTTGTTAACATTTCTGCGTGTTTAATAATATTTCGATTACCCTTTCATAAATCGAGTGTAAGTCTCTTAACCTTTGTTCGTTGGAAATGTTTTTGTTCTTTGCGATAGGGTTAGATTACAAAAGTATAGGTACTTAAGTTATATTTATATTAATGTCTTTAATTTTTACCAGGAAAATCAACAGGCAGTGCGGTGCAACGCGCACAAGTCAACAGGAGCGCTACAAGAAGCGCCACCAGTTCCCCCTCCTCCAGCATGTTATTCCCCACCCACAGACGCACATTCGTCGTATAGAAGGATACCAGGTTAGTACTGCAAGATTAGGTTTTAAGACCCGGTCTGTAACTTTGTGGATATAATAATCATTTTATTGCTTAGGTAATATTTATTGATATAGGTACGGTTTTAATAAATGATGTAGGTATTGTATTGCATAACAGCATCTTAATGTTGAATAATTCGATTCTGTCGCTTGGTCGAACTGCCAGTCTCTTAAAGTGTTATTATTATTATTACTTACAGTCTACATTAATATAATATTTATTAATAACTCTATCACAGAGCAATTCTTATGGTCTAAATTTTGGCACTAAACCAATACAATACAAAAAATTGAGAATTAATCTTGTCGTATAGTCTCAACAAAAAAATAGGTATACTCGTATTTTGTGAATATAATCTCAATCTCTTAAGACGTTTAAAAGTTACACCACCACGACCGCAGACGCAGCAGAACTACTGCAGAACGGCAATTACACGACCTATGAAATTGCCTTTCTGTAGTACTGGCCATTTCAAACCAAAATAATTTTTGTTTGGCTTGTTCTGATTACAAATTAATTTTATTTTAAAAACATGGAATTCTTTTTTCAAAATTATTCATTTGTTTATTGATTAGAGTTATGTTTTTATCGCATTTGAATCTTTTTCGTCATCATGGATTGATACGTTAAAAATTCGAGTAATTATCATCACAAGAACATCAAGGAATTTTACAGAGCGAATCCTACAAACGAACGCACCACTTTAGTTCTGGAAATTTCAACTTGAAAATTGAACCCCGTGGTTGTCCGAAAATGGTCGACAATGACAAATTAAAGGTAAAAATTGTAGAAGATGATACTCAGTCTACGGCTGAATTAGCAGCAGCTTTTGACTTTAGCATCAAAATAATATTGGTCTATTTACTTGACGTAAATTGGCAAGGTAAAAAAGCTTGACAAATGGGTGCCCCTCGAACACAATGAACAAGAGAGGCATTACAAAATGCCTGAATAATTTGTTGCCACCCGTATAGCTGATTTGTTCAAGAAGGGTATTAATAAACTGCCTCTGCGTTGGTAAAGATGCATGGCTGATTACTTTATAACGGAAATAGAAAAAAAATTACGTTAATTTATTTTAAAAAAAGGGCAATTTCATAGGTAAAGGCCTAATATTTAACTAAATTAGTACTTTTTAGTTACGCCTTTACGTTATTAAATATTCATGCAATGCATTACAAGTAAATATTATATATCACCAAAACGGCCCTGGGTGAGGACGGAATTACAGTCGAGCTTCTGAAAGCGGATGGAAAACCAATACTTGAAGTCCTTTAAAAGCTCTCTAATTCCGTCATCCATGGTGGCATTACACCGGAGGCGTGGAGCAGAGGTTCTGGTCTTGTTCTATAAGAAAGGCGACAACGCTCTCTTGAAAAACTACAGACCGATTTCCCTTCTCAGCCGCGTCCACGTGCTGTTTTCGAGAGTCATTACGAATGGTCTCGCATGCAGACTCGACGACTTTCAACTTTCCGAACAAGCCGGTTTCCGAACAGGCTATGGCGCCATGGGCCACATTGATTCCATTGAAATTTGGGCGGTGCTATAAAACATACAACGGTGCCAAATAACGGTCTCTGCACCTGCGTACTTGCGAGTATGTTTACCTGGGACTGGAAAGGTTCTAATACCATAGCCCATATACATTCCCCGCGGCAAATTGTAAAATAAGACCGAAAAGTATTTTTTACACTTTATCTTACGTGTGTGGACTATGAGACAGCCTTCAAATTTCGAAGTGCTGAACTGTTAGTATAGTAAACCTACGATGGCTTTTCAAGTACAGAACCAGAGTACGAAGCCGATCCATCACAGGGAGGTGCAAGGGATGTGTGAGGTTTACATCCCTGAAACTTCACCGCTGCACGCTGCATTGGACGGAGTATTTTAGCTACACTGTACTGTACAGAATACGGTATTAAGGTCAATAGCGAGTAGGTACATCTCTCACCATCGATTTGCCGACGACATGGTGTTTTGGTAGACTCGGTGGAGGACCTCAGCACCATGCTCAATTACCTTAGTATCTCCCAGTAGATATGTTCTTCAAATGAAAATGCAACAAAGTTCTTGTGTAAGCACTATCTTCTAAGTTGTCCAATTTCGACTAAGAGGTCAGTCGGCGGATTCAACTCTGCTTGCAGCGTTCGATAGATTACGACACATCTTCTCGTCACATATGTATAGCTCAAAATTTTAAATGAAATAAAATTATATGAAACAACACATACCTCGAAAAGGTAAAATTTTGTCCTTATTACTATTAAGGTACCAGTTAGGTAGGTAGTAGTTGTGGCTGCAGTATGATATCAACAATTTTTTTCGAGCGAAACTTGTAGCTTTACGTTGCGTAATCAAGCTTTAGGGGTTTTGCTATAAAAGGAAATATGTTATGTCAATAATTAATTGATTTGGATAAAATTATATATTTATGATATTAAAAGAAATTCTTATCATAAAATTGGGTTTTTCCTTATTTGTTCTGCTGTTTATAATTTCTATTATTAGTATTTAAAAGAAGATGGTGGCTAAAGGGGTAATCCCATATAAATTTGGTTAAAAACTGTTTAAACTAGAAAGAGATGGTGATATTCCTTTAATTAAAAAATAAAAAGCAGACTTCGAATTATTAAAAATATGTAATGTTAAAATAAATTCATATTCTGAAATCAAGAGTTTTAATTATTCTGTAGAATATGTCTCAAATCGGTGGATTTCAGAATGATCAGAAATTATTTAATACTATTTTAGTCATAGAGCCACACACACGCGGTTGCGGTTCGGAGGGGAGTTGACATATATGTCAACTCCCCTCCGAACCCCTATCCCCCGTATATATACAGGTTATCCTCTGTTGCAGCCGCATTACTCACTAGACTAAATCTAGTTACGCGGCTATATCGACGTCCTACAAAAAAGCCGAATTATTCTGTATAATAAATAAGTAATGTCTAGTAAATAATTACAAAAAGATGAAGTTACCGTTCATATACAAGGTGTCCTTTAGATTATCACTTGGCCTTCTTTTTCCGGCTTTTACTTTTTAGTAAAAGATTAATTTTGACATTATCGTAATTGGGGTTGTTCTAAACTAATTTGCTTAATTCCGCGTAATGAAAGAAAATGATGTGACCTCCCACCCTCTCTCTCACTCGCGCACTATACCCGTCGCCGTCAATCCCAGCTCTACCACCCTCAGCACCACCACACTAGGCACGACAAACCACTCCCAAAAATACGACACGTGCTTCGCCTCTACACGAGGCATCCTCAGGTGAAGTAGACTCTGCGGAGGCTGGCCGCTTAGCTTAGCTTAGCGGCCATCCTCCATTATAATAGATTATTATGGATTTCCGCAAAGTAACGCCTGATTCTATCAATTATTATCGGAATTTGTTGTTCTAGGCAACACATTTATATAGGTGGGCCGCTATTAAATTCATTTTAAAAAACTTTAAAAAAATTAGGTTATATTAGCATGTGTTTAATATGTTGATTTGTTTTATTTTTGAGAAATTATAATTACTTTTATAATGATTTCTTATATTTACGCGAACACTACACATTTAAATAAAACTACACTAAACTTTTATAACTTCGAGCAAAGCTCGGCTGTATCAGGTACTGAGTCTATCATTTAAACAAAATAAGAAAGGAATTAATTGACATAAATAGACATCTCTTTTTAACTATTTTAATGCTCGGAACACACGGTCAGTTAAATTGGTCAGCTGAACTGATTCATAAAACTGACCGTGAGTGTGAGATCTTAAGTTGAAATTTTTAACTGACAGCAACCAACTGACGCGGTGAGAGGTTGTTTAGCTATAGGTAGATCAGTTAAACTGATCAGTTCAACTGATCCGTTTAACTGACCGGTTGTGTCGAGTTTAACGATCAGTGTAGACAATACTATAGACAAACAGTTTGTCCACGTGGTGTGAATAAATAATTTTCATTGACTTTATAATATTATTTTCAACATTTGTTATTAATTGAGCTAAAACTTCGCCAATGATTGGTCAATTCATTGCAATATGCTTAAAATTTGTTCATTATTAACATCTCATTTTACCTAACCGACATACTTATTGTATTAAAATCTAACGCATTGGCCACCTAACATCTCATCGGCGCACTAACCCAGGTCCAGTGGATGTAGACGAGCGCGACGCTATGCAGCTATGGTTCGAGGCCAGGTGGGCGCGACTGGTGGCTCAAAGACGGGCCCGTGAATCTTCCCGTCATGAGCTACTTCGCCATGAGTCACTGTGTCATGAGCCTAGCGCAAGAAGACTCGCGCGACTCGAACGACGATTGAGCAGACCTCTGTCTGGTAAATACAGCTGGTTCACTCATTATGTTCATCTTCATCATTTTTACAGGCGCTGTTTACTTACCTTAACTTAGTATTTTTTGGCTTATTCTTTTTTATATATGCACGTTATTTTGATTACTCTGGAACGTATTTAAATATAATGTTTAACAAAGTAGTACTCGGTAAAAAAATTGTTAATTTTCAGTTTTCTTGCATTCCTCCGTGACTTGATAGTACTTCATAAATGTGGTGATGTTTTTATTGAAATCTACCCACTTGAATAAACAAAAAGTACCGTAACAGTAATATTATGATATTTATTTAAAGCGGAGCAACAAGCAGCCACCGTCGCTGAACTAGTCCAAGTTTCCGCACAACGGGATGCTCACCAAGCTCTCATGGCGGCGGATAGGTAGGTATTAATTTGATACATACATTTCAAGTGACCCCAAAACCATGCTATAATTAATCATGACTAAAATATAAGATAATTCAGAGCATTAAAAAATATTCAAGATTGAGTTTCGAATGCTCTCAATTACCCAGTATTAATTGTAAAGAAACAGCTACAGAATGGTAAATATATTATAGTTCACAATTCTAGACCACATTACCTAAACGCACGCACCCTCACGCACAATCACACGCACACGTACGCACACCGCATGCCACAAGCATTTTACAATACTTACTATGAAAGTTCCAAGAATTGTTATTTTTTTATTGAGAACTAGAATCATCTAAACGCGGAGGAAGGCCGCGGGTTGATACCCGCGCCCTTCCTTTGCGTTTCTTGATATATTAACAAAGTTTTCGTATGTGCGAAGAAAAAAACATCTAAAAGATCGCAAGCAAAAAATATACTTTGCTTACAAAATTTCTTTGTAAACAATGTTATTCGTTGCTTCGTTTGTAAATTATCATATAATTAAAATATGTAAAGTATCTGGGTTAGTAAGTCGAGAGCAAGCGGCGTACAATTCACCGTGTGGAAACCCCGTATAAAAATCTTTGTTTCTTAAAACTTTATTAACTTTATATTAAATTAAGATATCGCAATTATGGTTTTTCGATAACAGCAAAGTGTCTAAGAAATAAAACTTAGAAAAGCTAATTAAAATCTATCCAGTAGTTTTTTCCGTGAGACGCGCACAACTGCAAACCTTTATCATTTTATTTATATAGATAGAATAGAATAATTTTAATTCAGTAGAAATTACATGTAGGTTATTGAAAATCATTTTTTTACTTTACAAATCATCAACATACACTGACACATATAACATATCTTTAAACATGGATCATTCTTAGACTGTATAAATGTAGTTTGATCAGGTAATCTTTTATATACTTACATATAAGAAAGTTACGGTTACATTCTGCTATTATATATTTTTAATTCTTCAACTGTTCTAAATGTGGTTAGTATAGCAGCAGGTGTACATACTTCATTATTGCCTATATCCGACTTTTCAAACCCTGCATTACTCTCCTAAAGATATATTTTTTAAACTAAATTATTATTATCCAAATCTACGAATTCTTCAGTTACGGCATGTTCTTCTTCTTCTTCATTACATACGTCTTCACATTATACATTATTTATATTATTATTTCATTATTATTTTGATATAGTTCATGGTCTTGTGACCATGAACTATATCAAAATAAAATATAAATGTGAGAAATTTGTAATTCTTTTATAAAAATAACACCACTTCTTATAGTCACAATGGTTAAAGGAGATAAGTAAATTCGATATCCATAAGTGCATCTCCGTAGCTAAAAGTTCTTCTAACTCTGATTTTTCATTCCGTTTTAGTCTTCATTGTTCTGATATATGTATAGCAACATTGGCACCAAATTTTCTTGATTATTTTATATCATTTTTTTCATGTATACTTCATTTGATGATTTATCTCATAAAACACTTTTTCCTGGTTTGGTAATACACTGCAGCGTTTACCTCACTTTTCCAAAATTGTTTGCTTAATTTATTTTCTTACAATATTGTTCTGGCTGCTTCTCTGGTTGTTCTAATCACACGCTAGACGTTTCGATAGAGGCTTGGTAAATTATTCTATTTAATATTTTTATTTATACATTCTTTTCTGTTGACACTTCTAATATGATATTGTATAATATTTACAAAATTTGCTTTTATTTCTTGTTTATTCACATATTTTATTTGTCGTTTCAAGTTTATTTTTAAGACAGAATACTCTTTCGTATCTTGGAAAATTATCTTGTATTATAAGGAAATATCTTGCTTGTGCGAGCGACTGTAATTCCATCGGTCCATATAACTCACAAAAAGAACTAGAACTTGCAGTTTTAAAATAAACCTAAATTTATTTTAAAAGTTCTAATTCAAAATAAAACATATGTCGGCTCGCTGCTTGCTGACAAAACACTACAAAACTACGAATTTTAAAGCAAACATCTTTATCTTTATGATTATTATTCAATTTAGTAAAATTTTGAGGTTGTCTATATTAACTTAAGTATTTTGATTGAACTTAAACAAATATTGTTTCAGGAGGCGAAGTGCAGCTGGAGGGGGTGTAGGAGATTAAACAATTTAAGGCCTATTGTAATTATTTATCACAACCTTGCAGACGTTATATCGTTTTAGCCATGCCAAATTACATGTTTAGATTTGTTGAAATACATATAAAATGATTGGTGAACTGAAATTATAAATAATTGATATTAGCACAAACAGAACTAGAACTGAACTCTACTCATCTTATTCTTTAATACTCTACAGTTGCGGGAACTTTCATTTTAGTATATAAAGTGCAAGCTTCTCCGATCTGCATAGTACGTGGCGCGGATGTTGTTATCACTAGAGTTTTTTCTAATGGTGTCTCTTGTTAACAAGAAACAAGCTTCTTAAATACAAATTGTGATACGGTTGCAAATACAAAGCTTGTAGCATATTTTATACGAAATTGTTTTGAAATACGTTTGATCAGTATATTTACAATTCCAAAGGTGTATCATATCATCGTCTTATTAATTTAAGCTTTACTTAGCATGTATTTTTGTGGATGCTGTATAATTTTCGAAATATTTACATTATCGCGTCATTTACGAACAATCGGCCCTCTGTGACGTGTGTATGTATAATATAAGGATAAAGTTCATAACTTTTATTATTGAAACCTAAAAGTTAATCATTGATGATTTATTATTTTATTTATTGATATAGTTAATTAGATTGCTAAGCGTAAGCTGCTTAAACCCTTACATAACTTGTGAAAGACCCATTATATTCTCTTGTATTCATATAAAACAATGCTGTATCATGATTCTAGTACTATAAATTTAAACATTAATAAAGATGTCTATACTTAATGTTTTTAGAATAGTCGATTACAAAAAAAAAAAAGAGATTTATTTTATACGTTTCAAGTTAAGTGAATGTTAAAAAAGTAAATTTCGAATATGTGAATATGTATACCTAGATGTCATACAACGAAAAATGTACCTATTTTGCTTTTGTGTGCGCACAAACCGAAAAAGTAGATAATCGAGCGACCTACTTGAAGATGTATTCGCACATACTATTTAAAGCTACACTTGTTTCCAGGGCTATCGGATCGTCTATATTTGGATACTAAATGTGTATAATATGGTTATCGTGTTTAATTTGTTTTATAGCAGTTTATATTGCATAATTCTACGCAAAAATAACAATTCAAATGTGATTTAACTTTGTAATAATTCAACCATAAATTTCACATTGCATTCCCTCCGTAAATTCACTAGTGTTCAAAATATCTACAGATCAACCGTTTCTTAATGTATAATAACATGCATGCGCTTTTTCAAATTTACTACTGTAGTAACCGTTAGGATTTAAGTTTAAAAAATGTACTTGTTACAAGTTAATGAGAAATATTCTGAAAGTCTGTAACAAATACAATTATGTACTAGGTTTTAGGATTTTTTTCCGCCTAGAAATCGTTCTGGGTAGTCACGCTCTTACCTCTGATTTCTTGGCAGCAGCAAAAGGTAAAGAGGACGTAGCAATGCTTGCACTGTTGTGTACCGGTCTGAAAAATACAGAGAGCCAGCATAATTACAGGCGTGACATGAAGCATTCCGTCTTAGTACTCATATATAACAACGCATCTGTACCTTTCTTAGTTTGAAGTCGGCTGCAGGTGACAATGGACGACAGTCCATCAGGTGGACTATTCAGTATTCAGTCACTTCAGTATTGCAAAACAAATATTATTGTATTATATTAAACAGTAGTTTAGTTGGTTTATATAATAACGTCGGTTTCGTCGTTCATAGTCGGTGACGACGAAGTTGAACACGCTATGTCAAAGAGCATACAATTATTTTATTATTGTGTGGGTATACTTTAAATACAATAATTTAATTATTATATATAGTTTTTAAACTTTTGACGATCACTTACACAAATGCAAATGCTCATGTCTCATTGTTTATTTCTTATAAAATAGGAGTGAAAAACAAGCACACAGTCCAACCGATGGTAAGTGGGTACTGTGGCCCATTGGCAACTACATCTGTCCTCGATTATAAATCAAAATACAGAATGCGTTATCACCACTGAGGACTAAGACAAAATGCCAAAAAGGTAAGTATGCTAACAACAGCAGCATTAAGCTGGCATTTTACGCTGGTATTCTATGCGAGCATAGTCCTTCCCCGGTCGAGACGATCCGTTCGAGCTACAACCGCGTTTAAAAAACAAAAGAAAACGGTGATTATATCCATACATAATGATCTAATGTGAATGAATAATTATTGGAGCTGTATCATGTCCATATTATTACAACACATAAAAATAAGGAAAATGGAATTAGGTTTAAAGCTATGAATAAATGGTATTAAACATTTTTCCATTGAATTTTATAAAATTATATATAATTCATAATGTATATTATTCACGTGACTTTCGCTGCTAGAAAAAATTCGGCGAACTGCTATACTTCTTTAATCAAAATCATTATCTTTAAAAAAAATTATAAAATGGATTCTAACGGTGTGCTAGATATGCCAAATGTGTTAACTTTAACTATTAATAATGTCTAGTAGAGGTAGAAATAGTTATTTCACACGATCCTGGCGTTGAATCTGCTAATTTAATTGGCGCTTTTTACTTGGTTCTCCTGTATGTTATGCGAATTTAGCCATGATATTAACATAATTTTTAGTTTTTTTTTGTATAGCATTATTTTAATAATAATTTTATTGATATTTGTAACTTCTTTATACTGTCTTATTGACACTGTACATATAAAAGTTGTGTATTTTATAGATAATTCAGACACTGATAACGTATCAGATCGAGATAAAACAAATTATGAAAGTTTTTTTAGAAAATTCTTTATACTTGTGCAATCTAGCTACAGATAATTAATTCCCACGAATTTTCACAAACTCGTGGGCTCAGAGCTCAGACCTGCTATTCGACTATTACTGTCGTGAACCGCTCCCAGCACAAGCATTTTAAACTTACTTGAAGTGGGTTAATAGTGTTACTAGTATTCCTTTTTGCTTAATAAACTTTTTATTTATCGTTAGCATTAACAAGCGTATTGAATAAATATATCGCATTACCAAATTGGATTAGAATTCTCGTACGCTACAAGCTCCTTTAATGAGCGGTCATAATATTTTATGTCTCGTTTAGTCATACATTATTCGGTACCTGACCATGGGACATTTCAAGTTTTTTCCAAATTTACCTTTTTACGATGCCGACGGGGCAAGACAGGATTAATGAATTTGAATCCCACCACACAGTTTAATATCACATTATGTATACATTTTTAGTGTCTCATATGAACAACTCAACTCAACATTCATCACAACTCATTACTCAACAGTAAGCATTACTTTTTTTTAATGTAATGTAAAATAACGATTATTATTAAAAATAATGAAAAACTAATTTGATTTTGACAAGGTGGATTTAGTAAGAATTGTTTCTAAGCACTTAATGCCCCTTGCTACAGCTATATTGAAGTCTTGACTGAATTTAAACAGTGCATTAAATTATATGCTAGCACAGACGCATTGCTTGCGTGTTTGCTTCCTGTTCATTGTGTATAATATTTATTAGATATAAGAGAATTAGTGTAAAAAGTCCTATTTTTGTATGTGGATTGCTGTTAATGGTTTTATTTCGAATCAGGAATGTTCATTTAACGGAAGCAATAAAGATTAATCTAAAACCAGAATAGCATTATAAATTTATCACTTCGAACTAAAATGTTATCTAACTTATGCTTAAGGTCACAGCTATGTTGTTTCCATTACACGCTTTTTAAATATTTAAATAATATGTAACTATACACATTATAAATTAGATATTTAAAAGTACTGTAAATCACGAAATAACTGAAATAAAATATGCTTATATAACACGTGTTTCCGTTATTCATAAAAGAATGTAATAAACAAAGGATACGCATAAAAATAATATGCAATAAATAACAAGGTTTTTACCTTGATGTATTTATTGCATATCCTTTGTCTTTAACGAATTAAAATACTATTTCATCTTGAAACTAGCTGGCTCTGAAGGCGTTGTTCCGCTCTGTCCAGTAAGTGGTGCGATGAGTTCTACTCCGTGTTTTTACACTATCTGTAATACCTAATATTAATAAAAACACAGTGACAGCTATCGGGTCCAGATTTAGTAATTTTCTTGATTGGCACTAATGTAAAACATAGTTTATTGGTCCGTATACATAATTTGATTTATAAATTGACTTTAGCGGCAATTATCGGATCCCAACATAGCTATAAACCATCGCTTCGACAAAAAAAAAACATAATATTGTGTGAATATGGCCTCAATAAGTCGTTCAGAAGGTGCACGATTAGTAACATATACCAACGATTATATAAAACTTATTTTATTACAGCCTATTTATTTTATCCAGATATATAGAATCGTTATAATATATAAGGACGATAAACACATGACATAATATTCACCTTTCATTTTATTTACCATTTATATTTAAAAGATTTCGTTGATATAGAATATAGATGGATTAGCTTACCTCGTTTCGGCTCGCGGACTGACCGCGGGGCCATTTATAGTGTCGCTGACAATGATATGTCGATGACAAGTGATACTAGTTAATAATAGATTTCATGACGCCTGTGTTTTAGGCCCACCACATACATACAGAATTCCGTTTCGGAATTCCGACAGCAAGTCCATATAAAATCAATGACGTCACACGCGTACGGTAGTTTTCCATTCGAAATTTTGCGGGCAAAACGGGATTCCGAATGTATGTGGAGAGCCTTAAAGCCTATATTTGACCAGCACGAAGTAAGTGTGCGACATTCGATAGTACCAGAAAATAAAGGATCAAAATAAAAATGTTGCCAAAATGCAGTAAAGGCATGTCCTGAATCTATTCAATAGCATGCCTTTTATATTAACGAAATATCATCATCGTCATCATTATCATTACAGCCCTTCACAAGTCCACTGCTGAACATAGGCCTCCCCCAAGGAATGCCACAAAGTACGGTCCTGAGCTACCTGCATGCATCGACTTCCTGCATATCTTACCAGGTCGTCACTCCATGTAGTGGGGGACGACCAACACTTCGCCTGCCGGTACGAGGCTGCCACTCGAGAACCTTTCTTCCCCATCGGTTGTCGGTTCTTCGAGCTATATGGCCGGCCCATTGCCACTTTAGCTTACTAATCCGTTGGGCTATGTCTGTCACTCTGGTTCTACTGCGGATATCCTCATTTCTGAGTTTATCACGCAGAGAAACTCCGAGCATAGCCCTCTCCATAGCTCGCTGAGCGACCACGTCTCAGTTCCGTATGTCATCACTGGCAACACGCACTGGTTGTGTAGTCTCGTTTTCAAGTTTTGAGGTATACCTGATGAGAAAATGTGCTGTAATTTCCCGAACTCTGCCCAACCGAGTTGAAACCGTCTCGGTCGAAGTTGGGTTTTCCTAGTCGGACTATTTGTCCCAGGTAAACATACTCGTCGACAACTTCGAGCTTAGTGCTCCCAACAACTACCGGCATAAGTGTGACATGGACATTAAAACATGATCTTTGTTTTTTCCATGTGTATCTTAAGACCTATCCATTGGGAAACGTTATTGAGGTCATTGAGCATAGTGCTTAGATCCTCCAGCGATTCTGCCATAAGGACTATATCGTCGACAAATCGAAGGTGAGTGATGTACTCGCCATTGATATTGATACCGTATCCTTTCCAGTCCAGCAGCTTGAAAACGTCTTCCAATGCAGCGGTGAAGAGTTTTGGGGATATGACGTCACCCTGTCTTACACCTCTCTGCAATTGGATAGGTTTCGTACTCTGGTTCTGTACTCGGTTAGCCATCGTAGCCCTACTGTACAAGCACTTCGATATACCGACAGTCAACTTGGCACCGCTGAAAGGACTGCAGCACCGCCCAAATTTCGACGGAATCAAAGGCTTTCTCATAGTCCACATACGCCTGACATAGTGGCAAATTGTACTCCTCGGACTTCTGTACAATTTGCCGAACGGTATGTATGTGGTCTATGGTGCTAAAGCCTTTTCGGAAACCGGCTTGTTCGGGAGGCTGGAAGTCATCATTTCTGCGCGCGAGACGATTCGTAATGACTCTCGAAAACAGCACGTAGACGCGGCTCAGAAGGGAAATCGGTCTGTAGTTCTTCAAGGGAGCGTTGTCGCCTTTCTTGAAGAACAAGACCACCGCACTTCTGTTCCACGCCTCCGGTGTAATGCCGCCATGGAGGACGGAATTAAAGAGCTTCTGAAGGACTTCAAGTACCGGTTTTCCACCCGCTTTCAGAAGCTCCGCTGTAATTCCATCCTCGCCTGGGGCCTTGCCGTTTTTAAGGTGCTGGAGAGCCATTCTAATCTCGCTCAGACTGACGTCCGGGATATCATCGGAATAATGTCGGATAAGACTCGCTCTTGGATCGTTACTCACACTCGCGTGTGGCTCCATCGATGACGTGTACAGCTGCCCATAGAACCTCTCAATCTCACTCAGAATCTGCCCCGGAAACGATGCTGCCACATTCCGTCTTCAGCTTTGACAGTTGGCTCTTTCTGGCAGACAGATCTCTGGCAAAGTCTTGAGTGAAGTGAAATATATTATATGGTTATTGTTAAAAATCGAGTAAGTACTCGAAAAAACCATTCGATTAAGAATCCAATCGAGTGTTACATGCTATACGCATATTTTTCCGAGCATATCGTATTTCAAGAAGAATCAATTCTTCAGCGTCTATTTCAGTGTCTAAAATTTGATATTTTTGTCCAACCTGGCCTTAGGCATATTTTAATGTTCATTACAAAACAGCCTGTTGAATGAATTTCATACAGGCTTTCGCTCTGGTCACAATAGCACCACTTCGCTGATCAAGGGCACGAATCAGCGGCGGCCTTAGGGGGTGGCGAACAGGGCAATCGCTTGGAGCCTCGCTCTTGCAGGGGCCTTGCACAACAACCCAAGCAAATTTTAAAATATATAAAATTTTTTACTATATTTTTTTATTTAAAACTTTTGATTTTGATCCTTAATTAGTCAGTAAGGTTATAACGTAACGGTAAATTAAAATAAAGTTTGTTAACTAATTCATTCATTCAAAACATAATTGAAAATTCATTATGTAGTACGTGAATATCGCACCTCGAAACACTTGAAGATCGGTTTTAGTTTTAATCGCATAGCACTCGGGTCAGCTCAGGAGTCGGGACATAATGTTCTGTTCCTCTATCACGCGGGGAATCCCCGTGTTTCGTTCGTCAACTCCTGTCACCTTGGAATTATTTTGCTTGCAGTATACAAGCAAAATAGTTATTAAATCGTTACTGTACCGTACATATCTTTAAATTTTATTGAATACTAGCTGGCCAGGCAGTCTCCGGAAAGGGCAGAACAACTTCTGCCCTTTCCGAAGACCATGTGTCCTAAAAAAATCCTTAAATTCGTAATAAAAAATATTGAAGGTCACTTATCGGGATAAAAACTATCCTATCTCTCAAGTTGGAACAAAATGCATACAGTGTGCAAAATTTCATTAAAATCAGTTCAGTAGTTTAGGAGTCCACGTAACACGTAATTTTTAACAACGTGACACGTAGTAATTTTTATATATAAAGATTACGTTCTTATAGTATTTAAAGTATTGAGTAAGTTGAAAAGGTGTAAAAAAACTGTGTGATACTTAAAAATTATTTCTAACTGTTTGTGCGAAACAAAACAAGATTTACGAAATCAGTTCGCGTGATCGTGATGCATGTAGATTATTTGAGTCAGGTAGTTCAAAAACGAAACGAGCTGTCAAAAGAAAGCAGGTAAAAAAAATTTACATGTATATTTATATAAATATATAAAAAGAGATGATCAAGAAACCTCTACAAAACATTTGACTGACAGTGACTTTAATCCTGATCTAGCTGAAAACATTCCTTCCACATCTTCATAGGTGCCGCCGCCGACATTAAGTAAAAACAGTGAGGATGATAATGAATTAACTACATCATTGTCTCTTAGGTCACCGGTGCCGCCGTCAACGCTATTCAGTCAAGAACACGAATCTGAGCCCGAGTCTATGTCTACATCCATGACTGCTGAAATGGAAAATCTGAATCCTCAAAATGACCCTGGTTTGTGGCCTAAAACAATTACTGATGTAGTAGACCAAACTGAGATTGTATTAAAAGGCCTAATCCTGAGAATTGTGGCTACCACACCTGTTACAGTTGCGTCTGCTGAAAGGAGTTTCTCGAGGCTTAAAATTATTAAAACATATTTGAGGAATTCGATGACACAAGATCGGCTTTCAGCCCTTGCTATTCTTTCAATCGAAAATGACGTAGCTCATTCGTTAGATTATTGTGCTTTAATTAAAGATTAGGAAAAGTTTATAGCAGTTTATATCCCGAAATATAAATTATATCCCGCGATTGGCTTTCACGCTGTGAGATATATCTTTTAACCAGTGTGTGTTCGTCATTGGTTTACCCCCTGTAATAAAAAAATAAAAAAACCCCGCCGCAGAACGGTGTGCGGGGAACAGGGGGCGAAATATAATATGAAAATATCGCTCGATCAATCGAAAAAATATTTATAGTATGAGATGTAATATATATTACATCTCAGTGTAAACGGTTGCATTAAAAAGTACGGTAAGCGATATTAATTTATATCTCGAGATGTAATATAGGTATATTACATTATATCCCATAGTGAAAAGCGGGCTCTACTCCTAGAGGAGGTAATGCGTAATAAAACGGAATATGATGGAATGTAATATTACGCATGTTCCACTGCTAAAACGCCACAGCATATTACTCGAGACTATGCCAAATACAAATGTGCGTAAGTAAATTTAAAAGTAAATACAATTCTATACTTACATAAATACATAGTTTTATTCATAATTTTTGGCTTTAAAAATTTAATAACGTCATTTGAAATAAAAGAATGTGTGATTATCACAATAAATTTATTCTACAATACGTGGTAGGTATACAAATAATACTTAATAATTATGCACTCTACTAAGCAAAAAAAAAAAAACACGTTCTACTTCGATTTAGAGTAGATAAAGCGTTTCGAATAAGAAGAATTAACTTAGTTGATTCATTTCGCATCGCCATATTGCGAAAGCATAGGCTTGGAACTTTCGCCAATAATTCTTTGGAAACAAATATTTACACCAACATTAATTTATAAATTAATAATAAATTAATAAGTGAATTTCTTATATAAAATATATTTTATTTCTGCCCGTCTAATGGCACATTTTATCATTTTTGTCATACTGATTGCCTTTTATTTGAATTTTGATTATTTAAGTAGATAGCGCTTGTACTTTCTAAAGTTCGTAAATTAAATGTTTATTTTGTACCATATAAAAGGTAGGCATCTAAGAATTACGTTGCTTATCTGCAAATCTAATTTTTAGTTACAAAACAAAAAGAAACTATGTGGTAGGTATCTTACTAAATGTATGTAGTAGGTAGGTATTTTCTTTTACGGCAGAATTTATAAGTCATTTATATTACATGATAATACATAAAATTCTTCTAGATGATAATGATAGTAGTTATCAGAACTTTTGTGGCGTGAAAACTGTTACCTTAAAATTATTCACATTATTGTTCCCGATAAAAGCCTACATTAAACTTATACCGCCTTATTACAAAAGCAGTTTATAGTCAGTCTCAGGTTTAAACTACAATCTGTTTCACGGCAAGAGGCCCGCGAAATTATGCGAACTAAAATCCTACCTAATGTCGAATTTCGCAGTTGCACTGCAGTTAACGGATATCCTTCGAGGCAAAGACTATTCTTTAAGACCCAGACTACTAACAAACCACATTTTGTAATCAGACCGGTTAAATATATTTGATTACAATTTCATATAGAAAATATTTCTTAAAATAATACATTTATAAAAGAAACGTTACGAGCTCGAAACAATGATTAAATTCAATCTAATCTTACTCATATTATAATTATACTAGGTATGTAGGTATTCGTACTTTTATTGCTGTTTTATTTAAGATAAGAACGTTATGCTAATAGTATCTATTAAATGAAAATTTTTGTACAATACATAAATAAATAACATAAGAAAAGATCAAGATAATCATAGTTATAAGCAAGAATCCAATTGAATAAATTATAGTAAAAGAATACTGTAGCTGTAACGACAGATGTATGTCCTTTCTCGTTTCAGTTATTTTTAATTTATAATAAATATGTAACAATAGCCATTTTATTTTTAATACACGTATTAAAAATTATTTTGCAATAATTGTAAATTGTAAAATTATTACACGTGATTGGAAATTCGGTATGTGAACAGTTATAGATTATTTAGCATTATCAGTTACAATTAAACTGTTTAATACACTATATCCCCAGTATGGAGTGTTTAATTGCAATAGTTCAAATAAAAGGCTTTTACAAGTATATTTGATAAAGGATATACATCCCGAACACATTGTCTTTAGTTCGTTTTGAAATGGTTAATATCTAGGTTTGTGATTGTGGTGGGGACGGTGCGATGGATGCCAATCTGGATGTTTTGGCTCGCGATGGTGATGATGGTGATGCCGTCTCTTGTCTCTCGTGTGAGGGGCGGGATATACATCAGATACCACGAGCTCGGATCCGTCTTTAGGAGCTTCTCTTTCATGCCTCCTATGACCATGTTTTGCACCAGCGGCCTCGTGAAGTTCTTCCCAAGCTTGTCGATAGTATCTGTTGAGACCACTTCGCGACTCCGAGGAGGACGAATCTAGCGAAGCTACGGTATTGCAATCCGGGGACACGTGATGCCTGTATCTTTTGCCGTCGTGATGTTTCCTGCTGGTGTGACGTATAAGATTACTAACGATTATTTAATAGTTAAGTATCATAGTTTTAGAGTAGAGATATTACAGTTTTGGTGCGACATTTATAACACATGCCGTTGTAATATACATATTGTTGTGCCAGCCTTGTGCAATTTTAATACCCACCTTTTATAGTTAATGAATTAAAATGAAAGAAATAAATATTTGCAAGCATCCGCGCTTCTATAATTCGTGCGACTATACAGACATGTAGATATGTGTACAGTGCCTATTTTAGCGGTCTGTGATACATGATTGCTTGAATATAGCTTGTGCAAATTATATTTTAAGGTGAAACATCATATCATAACAGTGCTACCCGGTGCATAGTTTACATCATCCTTTAATTTTGTATAGAGGTATGTTTAGTGCTGGTGCGCGTGTGACGCAAGGTTACATGGTGGCTGTTATGGAATTTGAAACCATTCCAAGTATTTCATAACGACTATGCAGTGATTTTATTTAATAATGTCCGTTTATATGTACCAAAAACTATTTGAAGCTGTTCAAATTTTGTAATATCATAAAATATGATAGTAATCGGAAATGGTAGTTTCTCACCGGCTTATTAAAAAGCAGTTTACCATTATTCTCAGGTATAAACTAGAGTCAATTTCAATAAATGAGTCTAAAAATGATTGAATGAATTTGACAGCAAATTTCAAATTCCGCGAAGACTGTGGCGCCGCGCCTTAGGGACTTCTTGTGAAAAAGATTAATTTAAACTCGAGACTATACAGTGCGTCCTTCGGTAAGGTGCAATCAAATGAAAGGGAATGAAACTAGACCATAAATTATCGACAAAAAAATAAAAAATATATTTTTATATTTTTTATATCTTATGTAGACTCCATGTACAAAAAATAACAATTGCTTCCAAAGTAGTAGGTCAATTACTTTAATATTAAAAAAAAATATGCCACGTATTTGGCGGTAGAGATAAAATAACAATTAGCTCGCTTTAAGACTTTTTATGACTGTTTTTTTCTATGACCTTTACTTTTATGCCCCGGATACCATTTTATTATTTATTATTATCTCTACCATATTGCCTTTCAAATAAAAAAAAATCTACGCTGTAACCCAAAAAACACGCTGGCTACAAAACCACGGTAAACACAGATGCCGAATTACAAGATCGAATTCTTCAATGTGCGAATGAGATAAAAAGTGGTCTAGGGATGATGCGTAGAGCTAAAAACCAAATTGCTCTTCGTGCGGCAATGGCCTCCAGGAACGAGGGGGCCATTTGGAGCATTTAATGCATTATTCATAAGAACTGTAAAGTAATTATATACTTACTTGTAACTCAATTAAAACTTGTAATCAAAATCTGACTTTTAATGGTGAAATGTTAACACCTCTTAGCCAGCGTGGTTTTTGGGTTACAGCGTAGATTTTTTTGTTTCAACGGCAATATGGTAGAGAATAACAATAAACCATAAAGTTTCCTGGTATTGGGGGCATAATTTTGAAAAATTTAGAGAGATAGAGAATGGTTTTTTTTTTTTACAAAAAGCAAAGTTAAAGTCATGATGCCACTATTGTGCGAAAAACTTTGAAAGAAATCGTAATTTTTTGTACATAGAGTCTGCATAAGATATAAAAATATTAATTCGTGAATAAAAAGTAAAATATATGTATTTTTAAATTTTTTGTCTATTTATTTGTCGATAATTTATGGTCTAGTTTCACCCCCTTTCGGAGTTTCACTTTACTGAGGGATACGCTGTATATACTATATAAAATCAATGTTTTGTAATAAGACCGTGATCCCCTTTTCACAAAAGGTACATAGTTCTTAGTCTCAGATATAGAATCTAAAAGCAAATGTCAAATTATGCAAAGAATTGGAAGAAAAGGAAATTGGCTAGATTGGCGCTGCGGCCAGGGGACACTTTTATGAAAAAGGCTTTTTAATCTATAGGTTAAACCCGAGGCTGTGAAAGACCACTGTTTTATACTAAGATGATGACGGCCTTATTACAAAAAGCAGTTCAAAATTTGTCTAAGGCTTAAACTAGAATCTGTTTCACGAAAGAAGTTTCATGGAATTAAGAAAACTAAAATGTAAAGTTTAGAATGTGACAGCAAATGTCAAATTTCGCGAATATTGTGGCTGCACAGCTCAGGGATTTCTTTAGTTAGAAGGACTTCTTAAACCATAGTTAAAACCCGAAACACGTTTTATAACAATGAGAGTTTATGAGTTGCAAATGATAAATACAAAAAAAAACATTACAGAATAAATACATTATCAATATTTTGTTGCCACACCGAAAACCTTATTTTGAATCAGCCACCACGTGAAATGCGTGAGGTACCTTAAAATATAAACGCACTCGCTATAACGGGTTGGAGAAATGTCCAGCGCGGTGTGTATGGCGATGGGCGCGGACGAACTCCCGCCGTCCCACCTGCTGGTCCGGAAAGGGGAGAGCCAGCAGCGTATACCACCGAGAGGGTAGTTCGCGCACCGCCGGCGGTGGTCGCTTCGGACCGCCGCTGACGTTAAGAATATCTTATGTCATTTATATCGTATACACGTTCTAAAAGCATTCTGTGGGTGTTATCTACTGTTTTATGATGTATTAATTGCCTGCCAAACAATTCTATGCCTATTAATATTAATGAAGACGTCCTCCTGTGACATTTTGTACAACTGACTTCAATATAAATTATTAAGAATAACTCAAAAACTATTGGTCCGATCTAGATCATGGGACCACATGAGAAGCACCAGCTTTAAAATAAAAAAAGATTCATCGAAATCTGTTTACCCAAAAAAGTTATGAGGTAACACACATGAAAAAAAATACACTCAAATTGAGTACCGTTTCCTTTTTGAAGTCGGCAGAAAATATTCGACGCAGTTTCTAGACATATTACAGTGTCATGGGTTTACACTTGGTACTCGATCTGATCGACCTGTACCCGATGTAGCGCTTATTGCATAAGATCGCAGGTAGACTAGGCTGCAATATCAGACACGGGAACAATTACGAAATCAACTTGAGCTAAGACTTAGGTTGCGGCGTAGGAATATCCTGTATACCATTACGTACTGTTGGCGAAAGAAGACAAAACTTTTCCCGTAGCGAAGGAGTAACCATCTCGTTTACGTCAGACGTAAAATATCCAGACTGGCGACGAGGAGCAGCGACAAAGATACGAGTCTTCTGTTACTGCGATCACCAATCTCGCCAAGCGTAGCGATTAAGGTAAACCCCTCCCTAACAAGAGAGCCAATGAACTATGTACTGTCACTACTAGGCCACACGTTTGCTCCATGAAAATTATTTTTTTAGCAACTATATCTTTTAAAATAAGAAAATTAGCAGCGTACCTACAACCCACGACAGGGCATACACATCATTTCATATCTAAGGAGGTTTTATTTAAGAAACATAATTATGCGTTGCGCTACCCCAATTCGAATTGGCGACCTCTCCTAGAAATACTTAATTTTTGTTCGCTTCACCGCTGAACATAGTGAACCAGCACTTAAAATTAGGCACTAAACTATCATGGCTCATATACAACATGTAACAAAAACCCTGTGGTTCACGTTAAGTGTGTAATGAGGATCAGTATTCAAACTTATAGAAATAACTTTTTTTTAAAAACACGATAAATTTTTTTTAATTTTATGTGGTTTTATTACCTCTTACTGACACTAGCCAATGCTAAAGCAAAGTAAAGCGGGGTGTTTGACAATCCTCTTACTCCCCGGACAATGCAGAGGTAATAAAACCACATACAATTTGCATACAATTATTTTCTTTAAATAAAATTAAAATAAATATTGGTCTAGTTTTTAAAAAAAAGTTAATTATATATACGTTTGGGTACTGATCCTGATAACGTACTTAACGGGAACCACAGGGTTTTTGTTACATATTGTATAATAATCGTATCGATTATTATGTTCACCTACCGAATACACTGTACATATACGTTAATACCCTAAAAGATATGCTATTCGAATTTAATGTTCACGTTTCAATTCAATTTACCCACAATTTATGGTCTGTCAGGAAGAATTTTGCATTGGATAAGTAAATTAAGTGCCGTCTGCCGGTGGCGTAAGAGAATCCATTTCGTCCCTTGACTGTCGTAAGAGGCGACTGTGGGATACGTCGGATCTTATGGCTTCCGACAGATGACGGTATAATAGCTCGATTATGCCAGGCATACAATACTTAGGCCCGTATTAATAAACGTTACTCATCTCAAGTACACGCACTTGAGTACAATCTTGAGGTTACGACCTTATTAATAAACATATCTCAAGATGCGATTTAGGTTTACGATATCAGCTGAGTGCCACACTGATTAATAAACGAAACTCGACTCTCAAAAGTGTGTATATGAGTGCACGTCACAGAACAGTATTCCTAAGTACAGCGTTTTGAGATACTGTTTTTATGTGTTTATTAATTAGTAACGATCTTGAGATGCTGGTATCAAATGATTACGCACTTGAGTTCGTGGTTGAGTAACGTTTATTAATACGGGCCGAGCGGCATAAAGACAGCGTCTAAGGTGTGATGGTGCCTTTCCACGCTTGCCAAGCCTCGGCAAACGTCTTCAAGCCCCAAGCGTCCACAAGTCTCGTTTGGCGTTTGGAAGTAATTTCCATGCTTGTGAATGCGACAGTGTGCTACGTAAACCCAAGCATGGCGGACACCGACCTTGCGTCGGCTATTGCGTTTGGTTTAACATACTTTTATTTGAAATACAAGCAAAGTAATACAAAAACAAGGAATTTTGGCTGTTAATTCTTTTACTGGCTTTCCCGTTAACTCGGCAAGACGACTCCAAGCATTTGCAACTTTCTTTTTATTTTTAAGTTTAACGTCTTTGGTGTTCCAGATAGACGATTCGGTCTGGTAATATTCCAGAAACGATAAACTCTCTTCGTTCGACCTCAGTTTAAACAAAGAACTAAACATGCGCTCGTCGCGAAATCATAATTTCTACTAAACGCGCACCAACGTCCCAACGTGTGAATGCGTTGCAAGCGCTTGCCGCAAGCGCCCTTTGATCTGTGTACAAAAACCGACACTAGCCCGGATCGGGGACAAGCGACCACAAGCTCACGCAAGCCAAGCCAAACGCCCTCTTTACACACTTGTGCTTGTGGATGCTTGCCGAGACTTGGCAAGCGTGGAAACCTGGCATGAAACGTCTCGTTCTATGATGGTCAATCCGCCTGCCGAGCGTTACGATTAACGCAAATTATCTCTTAAATGAAAGAGGCCCATGTCCAAATGTGGATTTTTACAGAATAATGAAGACAAATAAAGTAAATCAATGATTAGCGTTCTCTCCTCGCCACTCCAGTTATAAATACAGATTAGGTTTTTGATTTAGCATAAGAAATGTAACTATTAAATTAACCTCTCGTATTTTGTTGTTTTCTTTAGACTATAGTTATCAAAAAATAGCATTCATATTTTAAGGTACTAAGCATCAATTTAGTTTTCACCACTGCGCTACCTACATCTTAAGTAAATAATACCATGGTACCTAGGAAACAAATAATTTTAGAAAATGTGTTTAATTTACTAGAATAACGTATATACTATATACGGAGCAACTAAGGGATGGGGAGGAAGGGAGGGAGTATCATAAAGCAATAGGTATGAGTTGTACTGCAAATTAAGTTGAAAAAATATTAACTAAAAACGAATTAAGGAAAATTAAGTATCAGGGATATAGGAAAATTATTGTGCGCAAAGATAACCTTTGAACGGCCATACATAGCCAAAGCCGTGTATGCACAGTCAATTGGTTTTCTAGTGTCGTAATGAACAGTTGCTCACCTTCTAACTAATATGACGATCGTAGTGATGATGGCTACGAGGAAGACGAGCGCCCCGAAAGCGGCGAGCGCGACCACGGCGCCCAGGTTGAGCCGCGCGCCGTCGCGCCGCGCGCCGTCCACCGGCTGCGGCACGTTCACGCGTGGCGTCTGCTCCGCGCGGATGTTGTTACCGCTGCCGATTATCTGCAACCGGCGTTCAATTTACGTACTACATATCAGCTATGAACGGACCCTTCTGTTATATCGTTTGTTAAATAATTTCAATTTTTGTTATAACATAAATTATATGGATTTACAGGTACTAGTGGTCGATTTGTGGTCGAAATTCGACCGTAAATCATTAAACTTTTAAGTTTGTAATATAAAAACCTAAAAGTTTAACAATTTATAATTTATATGGTAAAGATTTATAATATATATAATAAAGGCAAAGTGTATAGAAGAATTAAAGGTTCAACTTTAGAAGATATTTTAAATATCTTATCTTATGAGGAAATTATTGGTCCTGTGCCTTATCTCTCTCTGGCCGTATTACATTGCGATTTGATGATTGTGTGGGAATCGAGAGTGCACCTGTGTTTGCTTCTAACATTCGAGCACAATAATTCTGTCTGCTCTGATAGGCTAGTGTCCATTTCGAATGGCCGCTGTGACAGAAATTCGGTTAGGAGGACACTTAACCTAAAATTCAACTTAATCCTAAACTCAACTCAACTCAAGACGCCACCGATGCACTCATGATAATCACGAGAAGTGCGTTGTTTTGTCAGATGATTATACTGATGACTATAAGTGCTGCTAGTACGTACATTAAAGCTGTAGTCCGTATTTACTTTCATAATCGTACCATACAAGGTTTTTAGAAAAGTATAGATAATTTTGTTTTTATTTTTGGTACATGTTATAATTTTTCGTTTATATTTTATGGAAACCGTACTAAGATTTTTAAGATTATTTTTAAAATCTGTTAACCAAATTGGATATTTTTCACTTTAATTCAAATTTTCCTTAGGCTTTATTACCAGCGGGTACCTAACATACTTTTTTAAAATTACTGCACCGATAACCGAATATCGATTATTATATAGTTTCAAATATTTTTCTTAGTAATGAGTGTTCGAAGTAATCAAGAATATGATCTAGTTTATGATTTTTGACACATTTCAGACCTTAAACAAGAAATTTAATAGTTTTTTACATGAAATTGGAAGATTTAAGTATACAAGATTTTCTTGTTGAGTAAGCAAATATACAAATGTGCAGGTATAAAAGTTTTGTTTATGATATGTTTTTGTTAAAAAATATTTGTAAAATAATAACGGCACTTGCGGTACTCGTATGCGTAATATTTTTCATTATATTCTAATATCAAAAACATTATTTTACACCTAAGCCACGGCGATGATTGGGGTCATCTCAATAATTCTTTAAATTTAATTATGTAATATATGATATTATTTAAAAATGCTGTATGAGGCAAGCTATATTAATTGTATAGTTGTAGCACGAATGAGTTGGCTCGAGCGCAGAAGGACCACGCTCTCACAGGTTAGCAGCTTAATGCTGCTGTTTCGTATGGTGAGCGTAGAGAACCGGAGACCATTTTTACTCTAAAAGAGGCATTCCATTTTAGTCCTGACGGCTGACAATGCATCTGTATTTTAACTCGCAAACGAGGATAGATGTAGATGTTATGAGCAACACCAACTACTTACCATCAGGTGGACTGAGTACTCGCTTGTCACCCTCATCATATAAAAATATAAATATTCATTTACGTAATATATCATATTATTTCAAGGTGTAAACTCGCATTATCTATTTTTTCTTGTTAAAATGAGATAATATTGACTTCGAACGAGGAAATTATTATGCTATGGCACTATAGGACAGACAGACAGGACGATATTACCAGATAAGGGTTTGTTATATCATGACGGCGGAGCCCTAAGAATGAATAAACACAAATTCTTTTAAATCACGAACTTCTTTTGGACTTTTCTGTTATACCCAAACGCGCAAATGCACTAAAGATCTTACTTGATTTTCCCTCGGGTGACTAGCCACTATGATGTGTGGGACGTTGCTAGTGGACGAGTCTTGCGAATCTGAAACTGTGACCTTCCGCGGTGGCGGCTTCTCGTACGATTTAGTTGTTGATCGTTCCGTCGTTGTGATCTTTGGTCGTGGTCTGTGTGAAGTGTCGGGTGGCAAGAAGGGAGTCGGGGAGGGAATCGGACGTAGCGAAGGCCGGGGTTTTGAAGGGAGAATTAAGCGAGGAGTAGTCAGTGGAGGTGTTGTGGGAATAAAATTTGTTGTTGTTGAAGGCGTCGTGGTTGTTGTGGTGGAAGTTGTCGTTGTAGTTGTTGACCGCTCCTCCACTATAAAGAAAAAAAATTATAAAATATTATTTCTTTGTTTATGTACTTCACAGTCAGGGCTCAGAATATTTTATATTTACTAAATACATCCTGGGATCGTTATTAGACAGCATTTCCCATCGATATATATGTACTACGCACTAGATTTCGCATTCCGAACATTGACTATGTTCAACTGAACTGTACTGCTATCCGTACAAACTAAATATTGCGTAAATTGAAGATTTGTGAATTCCATAAGATAATTATTATTACATTTTATTTAGAAATATGTTTGTTTAGATTAAAATAAGATATTTTATATTAAATTCTTGTATTTATTTTATATTAATATCTTATTTTATATCAAATTAAAGTCTACTACTACTCTAGCGACTATACTACTCCCGTGCATGCGCGAAGACATAGAGTAGGACACAATTTTTGTTCGGAATGGCTTCTCTAGTACGTAGTACATATAACTCAATGGCGTTTCCACATGGCAGTAATCAACTGCATATTACAAGGCTTGTCTCACTCTGAACTGAAAATATGTTGCGCGGCTGTTTACAAGAGGCTAATTCTGTGAGGTTGTCACGCGCGCGTTCCAGTTGACGCTTACAAATTAACAAAAAAGTATTTTCTCTTATTAGTATTTAGGCACTTCGATATTTATTTTTGAGTTTTTATTAAAGTACGGCTACTCAGAAACAGATACTTTTTATTCAATATAGATTATAAATAATACTTATTGAAAGTCACTCTTTTGTATGATTACCACTGGTTCGAAAAAAAAACCTCTGTCCTGGGAAGAACCAGCAAGAAACCCAGCGGGACTTAAAAAGCCAAAAGGTGCACTGCACATCATACCGGTGCTTAAATAACAATAGGAATGTCGACTTTTCATAATTTACTGTTCCTAAGGATATCGAAAGGTAAGATATTATTTTCAGGTAGATCTAGATAATTCGGTACCTAGTTAGGGTACCTAATTAGGTACCTAATTAGGTACTGATGCCATAGTTACAAATTTATTATTTTATTAGAGATCCAACTGATTTTTTCGCGTATAATGTCAATGACCTTAAAAATCGTGCAGTGACATCCTACTAATACAAGATCAGCATATACTGGTTTTTAGAACAATAGATAATAATAATACATATTATTAGTTAAACACTTAGTTGGTCGATAAAAGAAAGAGATTGAAAATAGAAGCACTAATTCATTAATAATGCTGTCGCGTGTGGCATGTATGTAAATAGTAAAAAATATAAAAATATAAAAAATGGTAAGTAGGTGAATTATCTGAGTTTCAAAGACTTTCACGTTGTTATAATCTTAATTTTCCTCGATGTTGCCTATTAACCTTGCACACGTTGTACAAAAATGTTTTTACTATCATCAAATTACTAATACATTGCATAACACCTCGGTGTATTCTAATACGCTTTGTACTGGTTTTTTGTACCCTCAGACCAGATAGTACACACTATATATAATACACCTTTGCAGTGCCTGCTACTTCCCGTATCCGGTCAGATAATTTTATATCTGGTTATGCTGAAGTTAGAGATCGTCACACCGCCATCTCTCGGGGGCAATATTACTGGCGTTTATTATTGCATATTCCTATAATATCAACGAAACAACATGAGTTGATAGATGCCCTATTCCGTTATTATACTGTTAAAAAAAGCTTCAAATCATCAAGCGGTTATGACCATAGTCAACGTGGTAGAGCCACGCTACAGCTGTATCATGGTTGCAGCACGGATGGGCCCGATTCAACATGGGAAGGACCACGCTCTCACAGAATACTATAGTAAAATACCAGCTTAGTGCTACTTGTTTCGTATGCTTAGTGTAGAGAACCGGAGACTCTTTTTCCGGGACCTTGGTGCTATTACAACAAGGTCACGGAAAGTGTACAGGCCCTCTCTATTAACAAGTTTAAATGTTTTGTTAAGTTGAAACTATACAGTTTCAACTTAAAAAGGGTTATTATAGTATAAATCAATATATGGTTGATAATAACCCCTGGGAATGAGGTGATCGCTTCCAAGCTGTTTCTAAAATAAATTTTGTACTTATATAGTTTGTACAACCATTAATGTAAAAACAAGGCATTCCATCTTAGTCCTCAGAGGAGACAACGGTTTTCTACATTTTGATTTTTGATCGAGGGTAAATGTAGATGTATATAGCCTACCCAACATCATATCGACTGTATGCTCGTACGTCGTGCTCCTTATTCCGTCAAAGAATTAAAGAGTATAATTTACTCAAAACTATACAGTTTCAACTTAAAAAGGGTTATTATAGTATAAATCAATATATGGTTGATAATAACCCCTGGGAATGAGGTGATCGCTTCCAAGCTGTTTCTAAAATAAATTTTGTACTTATATAGTTTGTACAACCATTAATGTAAAATTTGCTATAAAAAAGTCCCGCAGGGTTTCTTGCTGGTTCTTCCCAGGACAGAGGTTTTTTCTAGGTAAAAAATGACTTTCAATAAGAATTACACATGTGATCTATAATATTGAATAAAAAAATATTCTATTCTATTCTATTCTAACTGCAAACAAGGCATTCCATCTTAGTCCTCAGAGGAGACAACGGTTTTCTACATTTTGATTTTTGATCGAGGGTAAATGTAGATGTATATAGCCTACCCAACATCATATCGACTGTATGCTCGTACGTCGTGCTCCTTATTCCGTCAAAGAATTAAAGAGTATAATCTCGATTAATTAAAAATGCACTGCAATAGGGTTTATGTATTGATTGCATCCTTACGTCGGCAATGCGGTGCAGGCTGGTCCCATAGCCCAGTGGCAAGGCAGGCGCGAAGATGCGCCCCATGCAGCTGGTAGCCGCGTGCACACTCATACTCGGCCACGGCGCCGAAAACGGACGCATTGCCCTCTACTGATACGCGACCGTTTACGATCGGCAGCGGCTCTTCACACTGGATCACTGTACAATAAGATGTTTTACTTTAAAAAAATCTTATTAATTCATTAAATATAAATTTAGTTAAAGATTCCCTTATTTAAATCATTCAGTCAGAACTAATCTTTTATCAAACAATCAAATATGTTAATTTGTTAAAACATTGAAAGGATGTTGATCTGAGATGTAGTCTTTCAATGTTGGCTGTATGAGGAAGCGTACCGGCAAGCAAAGGAAGCGTAGGGCGGCTCTCGCTAGATGAAGTGTCGACCTGGTAAGAGATGCAAGAAGTCGATGGATACGGGTGGCTCGGGACCGTGATTTGTGGCATTCCTTGTGGTAGGCATATGTTTAGCAATGCAGCAGTCACACCACGCCACATAACTTTTATTCAACATCATCATTATTATTACTGTTGATGATGGCGTTGAATAAAAGTTACTTCTTTCCAATCCTCGAATTGCATTTTAAGGTTATTGAAATGAGAAGTAATGTACTCTAGGTTATAGAGCGAGTGCTCAAAATAAGAAATTTAATGATATTCGGACGGTCCAAATAATGCCAAAATTAAGGGGCCGTACGATAATTACTAATGAAAATATCGAATTGACCAAGCATCATGAAAATGTCCTGTGTTTAATATGTATGTTGAGATATAGTTCCGTTCTAGGGACACCTCCGATTTGGACCAAAATATTTTTTACATGTTTACCAACGTAAATGATGAAAAACCCCTAAGGGATTTTTGGCGCAAATGCCCCTGAAATCTTTTACCGCCCGCCGGTAGCAAGTCGTAGAGGCTGAGGCTGGTCGCCGCAGCGCCGAAGCCGTTGTAGAAGTAGCTTTGGGTCAATATTCCTGTGTAAAATGTGAAGTTTAGTCGATTTATCATGAAAAACTGCCTTAAAAGTCTAAAACTCTGGGTGAGGGTCTGACCCTCGCAAAATATTTCAGGGCCATTTGCGCCAAAAATCCCTTTGGGGGGGTTTTTCATCATTTATGTTGGTAAACATGTAAAAAAATTGGTTCAAATCTGAAGTGTCCCTAGAACGGAACTCTACACGTATGTTGCAACTAATTATTATTTTACTGGGATATTATTGTCAGCTTTGAAAGATAATTGATATAGCCATGTTGTAGATTGTTGAATAATATTATAAAAATTATTTCTATATTTTTATAATATTTAAATTTAAATATATATAAATTCGTTCTAACCATCGCATCTTGGGGGTGGTCCATTCCATCTTTCGTCAATGTCACAGACGAGTCTTGATCGCCCGGTCATTTCGTAACCAACGTCGCAGGAGTACTGGACATGTGACAAATACGACGCTGAACCGTTCACCAGCTCATAGCTTCCGTGCGCTATCCCAGCAGGGTAACCACAGTCTATACCTAAAAAATAAATAAATACGAGACTTAGAACTAGGTGCAAAGTTAATTTAAAAATGTACGATCACTTGACCATGTAGAAACCGTGTAGTGGCGCTATAAAAATACACTCAGAAAAATAAGTGAATAGACTTAAGCAACCTACAGTAGAGGTCCATGTATAGCAGGGTACGTTTAATAGAAGGTTATGTGTATTTAAATGTACGATGACAAAAGAAAAAGACGTAAACAAACGCGATTTTCACATAGCAGTTAATAAAAGTGTCCTCTGTATCCGAGTGAACAAAGTACAAGATCGACAGAAGAGATTTTATCGTAAAGTATTGGTCACGGTCGGTATCCACTAGAAAACTTCCGAAAGTTTTCTACATAAATATTTTACTGTGGCCGAAATCGCCGAAAAGGAAAATAATATTACGTTTTGCCTGATTGCTATGATGAAAACAGCTAAGAACAATATTAAATTTTAATAAGTAGTATTTGGAAGAAAAGTCTTACGTTTGCAAACAGGTGGGATTTCATCGTAGAAACCGGTATCTAAACATGTCCGAACAGTAGGACCTACAAGAAGGTGACCCTCATCACACGAATATTCCACTGTTGCCCCAACTTCAAAGCTCTCCGTGGTCATGGTGGAGTTGGGCGGCTGCTCTGGTCTACCGCAAGCTTTAGGTTCTGCGTAAGAAACACGTTTTGTTGATAAATTAGATTTATTGTAGATTTCGTGAAGGTTCATGTTATATAATATTACACAGGTTAGTTTCGAGTTGCATATAATTAATGATGCAATACATATTATTTAATTTTGACATAAGATCAAAATTAATTTGTTTGAAATACATTATCAAACTGCTTTGCTGGCGACTGTATATCGGTACTTAAACTATTTTCATATTAATAAGATAAAAAAAGAAAGTCACTTATATATATAGTATGACGACATTGTAAAGAAACTACAGATATACAATAATAAATGCAACCTTCGCACAAACATAAAAGTTATTATACATTATTTGTATCTAAAATAAATTCGCATTGCAAGAATAGGAATTTCGCTCTGCAATAATATAGAATGAACTTACGGTGCTGGCAGATATAATTTAATCTCGCTTGGCAGTCGGTGTCAGCCCAAAGCCACCCTTTATTGCCATCGAATCTGGCACAACCTTCACCACCTCCTGGTGCATTCCAAAAAGACACAGTGACGTCATTGCCGTTCACCCACTTCCAGTTGTTTGGGTCTTGAGGATCTCGAACAGCTCCCATCCAGTACTGACTGCTACTGTCACTTCTGTAGAATATCATTCCACATTAATTGACATAATAAAATCTCTTCCAATTACAGAGAAGTAAGTAGTCACCAAAATAATATGTCAAATTTCCAAAAATTATATGTTTTATATGCACTTGTGTAGACGGCGAAAGCCCACTAAGGGCTCTTGTCCGCTCAAATTCGCGAAGCGGGGGAAAAGTACAGGACAGATGGTATGGACTACATATACGACCGCGGCCCGATGCATACATGATCGTCAGAACCTTTTGTAGGTGCACCTTGTTATATACGAAAGAATCATTGTATTTTTGAGGGATTCCTTTGAAGTATTCATGTTATGTGCCTTATAGACTTGGGCTGACGACGGAGAAAAGTCTGTAAGGAAATTTTGCCTGTCAGAGTGCGAGAAGCATAGGATAAATACACAGCAGGTCTGACACGGACTTAATAATCTTCAAAATACTAGGGAGGAACAGTCCGTGCTTGTCGGTTAGCCTTGACGTTATATTATTTATTCTGAGACTTGACGAAACTTTTTTATAATTTCTGTGTTATATCAGCACCTGTTCACGTTTTTAGCAGAATTTTATGTACTACTAGACCTGCTATTCAGAACAAATACTGTGCTACAGCCGTTGATCTATAGGGGCAAGCCCGGGCGCAATTAATGTGACTAATGTAACTGAGTGTAATGAGTTTTATTTTCAATTACAAACTTCAAATCACATTGACAAAGTTCGCACATAAATAATGACAGCGTTTTCAAATTAATTGGCTGTGCTGATAATTAACCATAAGTTTTCGGCTGTGCTGTTTACTATTAAGTCAGCGCAGCCACAAATTAATGATCTCAATAGGCACATATATATTCATCAAAGTATTTAGTACATAGTATGTGGATATCGCATGATCGCATAGTGTTTTAGCAGTATTTCGACTGTGGCTGTGTATATTAATGCCATCCAGAATATTAATGCTAGGCACAGTCGCTCAATTAATTAACAAAAAAAAATGCAAAAAATTTTTGATTATGGCAACTAATTGGCAATAAATTATAGCATGATTTTCCATATTTTTTTAGTCGATTGTGGCATCATGGCTGTGTCAGATTTAAGGAGCTCGCTTGCAGTCGACTCTTGTGTCTTGGTGCGAAATATATTAAGGCCGCAGAGCCCATTTACTAGTATTGGACGTATTTGGTATCTTGTTTCCGAAGAGCTTATAGAATTTAGTGCGTTAATTTTATTGTATTGTATTTCCTTGAAAATAAAAGTACCCCAGATTTTCCGTTTTCAGTGCAGGTCGTGATAGGTAATAAAAACAAATAATTAATTGTAAATATTAATTTATTGTAATTGAATGTACCGTATTCGACTGTGAATCTTTAATTTTTTGATGTTATGCACCTATTCCTATGCAGGGAATAATGTTTATTTTAGTTTACTGAACATAACATGATAATATCCTATGTAGACAAAAAATATTTTTCTTATTTAATAAAACCTTTCGACGTGAAAAACTTAAATATTTACTTTTTTTAAATTACAATTATAAATAAAAGTTACCAGTTAGTTAATGATTACATCTTGGGAAGAAAATGTGTTATGCCGTGTACTTAAATTCGCACAAATACGCAAAGCCACAAGCTTAGGACGACAATCGGAAATAATTTTTTTTTTAACTTATTATAATCCAGTGTTTGAAGATAATACCACCTGGTGATAAATGTTAGTCGGAAGTCAGGCGAAATCGGGGCGGATCGCTAGTATGTTAAATCTCATCTTAGAAAATTACGATTTCATTTTTAATATTTTAAAGGAACTTTCACTATTACATTCTTAACAACGTTTAGAGCTGAATAATATACTTATAAAAAAAATTGAGGGTCACTTATCGGGATAAAAACTATCCTATCTCTCAAGTTGGACGAAACTGCACACAGTGTGCGAAATTTCATTGAAATCAGTTCAGTAGTTTAGGAGTTCATTGCGGACAAACAATGTGACACGTAATTTTTATATATATATATCTGTTTTAAAGTAAAACAAATCGAACCGTTATCCACACCTTTAAGCACAAAGGGCGCCGAAATTTTTATATCATCCCTTTTAAAATGGCTGTCTTTATGGGTCATATCCTAAACCTTTTTCCAGCCAGCCATTCCATTTGCACAACTTCACTAGTTTCTAATCACTAATACAGTTAACGGTTAAAAACTTACCTATATGAGTTGAAAAAGAACACCCAATGCCATTCAAATGTTTACTTTTTACTTATTTTTAAAATTTGAGATAATAAAACAAAGTACATTTGTTTCTTGCACAATTGGCCCCTTTTGTGAGTTTTAACATTAACATTAGCGGAAAGAAAATCAATTTTTAATCACATTTGAATAACATTGTCTTTCCCTATAATTTTATTTTGAAGAAACTGCATTTTTTTGTATCGAGTCAAGTTGAGTCAATAATAATTCGGCACCGTATTATCTGGCTTCGGCACCGTATTAATCTTTAATTTTCATTATTTAATAACTTTAAAAATCCTGCGTAGTTTCCATGTTGTTCAAAAACTGGCGGCTTTAACCACACTCTCTTTAATCTAACAATAACAACATTTTATTGTTCTGAAAAACGAGATAGAATCTTACGTAAGAAGAGGGGTTCTTGAAATCTTATGTTCAATATCAAAAACCCCCAACATGGGGTAGGTGGGGGGTCAAAAATTGCCAAAATCCTCCTTACGTAATTAATGAATGGTCCCTTACGCAAATATCTATTTATTTATTTTATTCGCAAATTGACCCCATATATTCTGCGTAGTTCTTTATATTTCTATACTCCTGATCATACTAAGTCACACGTGCAGCATTGCGTGCGTGTGTACTATTCGATGGGACCGCCACCATGTGATGGGAAGCAGGCTATATGATATTTTTATGACCGCTATCAAAGTACACGGACCGGTGTATCAACCGTCTAATCAGTATTCTTTCTCCTTTAGTAGTTTTATCCCGCTTTTATCATTGGGATCTCGTCCCATGTATAGGGTAAAGATAAAGTTTTCATGCTTCCCACTGCTGAGCACAGGTATCCTCTCATTTCTGTGAGGGTGGAGGAAGGAAAAGTCCGCCACGCTACCGCAATGCCTGTTGGCGGCCTTGTGAAATTTTGCATGTGGTAAATCAACACTTAATTACTTAATTAAGCACAAAATTGCAATTAAGCATTTCATTGTCGCCGACGGGGATCGAAGCTGAGTTGCTCGAGTACTGTGATATGAACAGCGAGCGCATTGGCCCCTGAGCTGTTACGGCTCGAAGAACCGTCGACGTGGAAATGCGTTTGTCCTAGTTGAAATTAAATGTTGCTATTATATATAATATTGTATGTCATAATACCGTTCTGTGACTACGTCTAATCTTGCTAACGGAATGAATAGTACGCAACGGCGCGGCGTTGGGATGAGCGGTACTCAATAAAATTGACTGAAATAACAACCAGTAACAATGTTCTGCTACGCGTAGCGGATCTATAATGGAGCAATCGGGTAAAGAAGGACGTACATGTGGCATTTTTATTGGGTAACTGTTTTGCATTACTGCAACTGATCCAGTTCCTTCCTTCCTTGCTTATTTGACACTGAATGTACACGTTTATAAATATAATTATCTAAATAATATAGCTACTTATAGCCTTAAATACCAATAACTATGTGATTGCATTTATAAAAATTATATAGAAATCAATATGATGTATTAATTTTTGGAAGATAATGACTGTGATGATTTTTTGCACAAAAGGTAAGTCCTTCTATGTATGATAAGTGTTTAGAATTAAAACGCTTGTTTTTCGTACAGATAAGCGCCATCAATCGTTACACAAGGTCTCGATACAATTCGCTACGATTCTTCATTTAAAAATCAATTTCGCATTAGCTACTAATATATATTATAATAATAAATAATAAACTACGCACATTATATGTTCGCTAGCAAGTTAGAAGTCGTGTTACATTATTTAAATAGACAATTATTTAAAATTATGTAAGATCAATAAAATTTTGTGTTAATATTTTGTATGTTCAATATTTTATTTATACTTGAAAGATATAAAGTAAGTACACTTACCGATGTCTGCGCCAAAGCTCCCAGCTGATAAATCCTTGCAGCGCGGGATTACTCTCATCCACTAGCGTTCCCCCTCTCGACCGACAGAACGCGAGGGAGTCCCTGAAGTTTGACGGCTGGTGATCGTAAAATATGTAGCATTTTCCATTATAAGTCGCAGTACTGCCCGGGGGCTGATCACGGAACTGCGGACACCTCTCTATCGGTAGAGCTTGATCTGTATACACGAACGCTTCACAGATAGATAACTGACTTGGACTTGCAGCTTCTAAGTGGACACTGACAAATGCTCCAGGCATTGGAGGATTGCAAGGTAGGAATAGAGGCTGACCCTCTTCCAAAAATCCCGTAAATCTGTTGCAGATTGGATTTGTTCCGAGATCTGGACGATTGTTACCGACTCGAACAACCACTACAGCTGGTTTATTGGCACCTGAAATTTAGTTAAAATCATTTGTTAACTATATTTTTACAATAGTTTATATTATAATTATAATGTCGGCACACCATCTGGATGATTGGAGGTCCACCACTGTGCAATTTAGAATAAGTTTTCTTTCTCGCACAACTTCCTTGTGGAATCCACTACCACCAGAGATTTTTCGGGACCGATACGACTTAGGGAACTTCATTAAAGAGCATACTCTTTTTTAAAAAGCCAGCAACGCATCTGCAATTCCCTTGGTGTTGCAGTTGTTTATGGGCGGAGGGAGTCACTTCCATCAGGTGAGCCGCATGCTTGTTTGCTATAAAAAATATTATAATGCAAGCTAGCCACAAAGCTCCCTTTCTAGATATTGAAAGATTATTATTGGAGACACAAAGCTATTGTTTCAAAATTTGGTCAACCTAATATATAGTTATTCGCAAGCAGGATGAATAGCAAGTGCAAAAATTACGTCTCTTGGCACAGAGACCCAAATACTATGCCTATCAACGCGTTTACCATACTATGGTCTAGTTATTACTTTTACTCATTCCATTTCTCTTCAATGCTTTTAAAAACGTGGAGGAAAATTATCTCTGACAAGGCTTATCCTGGGGGGACTCGTATATCCCACGCAACCGTGGCCTTTTAAGAGCCTTTCAGAGCCTTTTTAAACTAAATAATCGTCCAAATTTGTAATATTCTTCCGACAAACGCCACATCCACACCAACAAAGTATTATGAAGGAACCCAATTCGGTACCCGTAATACGTGTATATGGGTTTTTAGTCTGTTACTAGGGTGACACGTATGGCAAGAAGATCGGATAAAATACTTTTTCAAGTGCGTATTTTGTTTGCGACCTCCTCTGCCTAAGGCAATGAAAATATACACTTAAGGTATAGTATGACGTTTCAAATGAACAATTGAATCTTGATCAGATTTCTATAAAATTAGTCACTCAAAAGCTTCATAGAGCGGTAGGGTCGCAAACCTTGAGCCGCTGAATCGGGTCCACTTTGCACAAGAGCGGAAGCGATGTGTGTTGCGCAATGAATTTTCATCCAGTGGGCACAGCACCAGGCACGCAGTCTTACCCGCCGTGCACATGCTTCGTGTCAATTTAGACTTGATCGGGCGCACTACGGGCTAGATTACGATTATATTAAGAAGCCCGAAGAGATTAGCATACCGCCCCCCCCCCCCCCCCCTAGTCCTTCCGATCATCCCAAAAGTAAGTTGTGAAATTTTATAAATATATGAAACATCTCTAAACTAAATGAAGATGACTGGGATTTGTAGGTACCAAGTTACAAAAAAATGCGCAAATTAAGTGCGAAATCGGTGTGTAAATACACGATACTCCTTATGTGGATTTTGTTCTTACAATAATAATATTATAATGGTTATATAAAACGATATGACTGACAGTCCGATACTAGAGTATGGTGATTTAATATTATATGGTTAATATAGCTATGGTATCTCAGAGGCTGAGCGCTAGCCGTACATTTTTACAGTACACATGCATCTCTGGTTCGATCCCAGTCGGGATCAATGAAACTATTAATTTAAGCGCTGATTTACGGTGCCGTGAAGCAAATTATCGTCAAGAAATTTTCATGTCTCAGGAATAAAATATTTCTAATACAACCGCGGCTCTCTAATAAAACAAACGTCTGTTTAATAAAAAATAATCATCAATATCGGTTCACAATTAATGAAAATATCGAGTAACGCACATACAATACTAAGAACTTACGGTCAAGTTGAGAACGTTCTCCGTTTTTTAAAGTGTGCTAAATATCAGTAATAATTTTAGTACACCGATATCAGTTAAAAGTTTAACATTAACCTTAGCACCGACTTCCTAACCTAACGTGGAAGTTATTTGTTTTAAGTTCTTTGAAGTCGATGCATTAATGTTATTATCGGAATTTGAATAAAATTTAGAGCTTGTGAGACTTACCACAACACGGTTTTCCGAAGTCGAGTCTAACGAGCTGCACCATGTAAGGTTCCAGTAAGTTGACGTACCACCAAGGTACACGCTCCGACTTTGTAAGTGTGCAGGTTTCAGAGTTAAATGCTGCAGAGGTGCTGCCGTCAAGCGCTCGTTGTGGAGCCCCGCCGTCCTCTGTAGAGATCTGCATAGGCGCTTTTCCGGCGGCTACGTTCAATACTGCGGGGAAAGATACGGTTTAATAGCTTTATATGAGAAACTTGTTCATGAGACGCTTCTTAATGCCATAATCTGATTTTCGTTATTCGGCATTATTCCGGTTGACAATTTTTACAGCGGCCTTGTATGAACTAATATTATGCATAAGTATTATACTATGGTTATACATAATGTTAGTTTATACGTTACAACACCACTTACCATATGATGGGAAAGTACAAAGTGCCAGGTTATGGCATTGGAAAAAGATATTCATCTATTCATCCATATATACATAGCCCTCCACCATAATGCCGAATAGGTGGTATTTTATCATAGTCACCACGTTAGGTAGGCGTGTTAGCAACCACAGCTTTTTATTATATTGAGTTAATAATAGAACAATGCTGCTGCCTAAAAAAGGTGTTACCCAATGATATTGCTCACCTTACAGTCATTATTAGATGTATAGTTATATGGACTTTTAGTTACTGACGTAGGACGAATATATTGTGCACGAAATAATAAAATATCTATATCTATATATATATATATATGTGCCAGCTCCTTCCACTTGACCGCATCCAGCGCAGAGCGGTTCGAATCGTCGACGACCGAGTTCTTTCTGATCGGCTCGATACACTGGCACTGCGTAGAGATGTTGCATCTCTTTGCGTATTTTATCGCATCTATCACGGGGAGTGCTCTGAGGAATTGTTCGGACTAATTCCAGTCGCTCAATTTCACCATCGCACATCGCGACAAAACTCGCGTTACCATCTATACTATCTAGATGATTGGCGGTCCACCATTGTGGAATCAATTACCACCAGCGAATTTTCCGGACCGATACGACTTAGGAACCTTCAAGTAAAGAGCTTACACCTTTCTAAAGGGCCAGCAACGCATCTGTAATTCCCTGGTGGTTGTTCATGGGCGGCGGTAGTCACTTACCATCAGGTGAGCCGCATGCTCATTTGCTATAAAAAATGTAGATGATTTTTAAAAATTGAAAATCTATTATAATTTATAAATATCATTTATTTACATAACATTCAAATATTTACGAGCACAATATTAAAAAAGCAATAAAAAATTAAAACAAAAACTTAAATTATTATATAGCGTTTCCTCGACAATACTTTTGATCGAGAAAAGAATCAGCCCTCTTATCACCAGCACCGACTACCAGTCTCTGATACAGTCCCTTTAGGAAATCCACCGCACGTGACCGTTAAAGACCGATATTCTCTACAGCAAATTTAATTTAGAAAAAATGTGATATTTTTATTAATAAAACTAGCGATCCGCCCCGGCTTCGCACGGGCGATTTTTGAATCTCAACGATAGCTACCACATACCGTGTCCAATAATTGTGGATCTAAACCATCCAACTCAAACACACGAAAATTTTCATCGGAATCGGTTGAGCTTTGACTTTTGCCTCCCAGAGAGGATATCAAAGTAAATATTTGAAAAATGATTATAGCTGAAATTATAAAAACGGTGTGTTGACGTACTTGAGTCTGCGGTCCCACATTGGCTTGATAAGTGAGAAGATATTGGCAAAAAAATATATTGTTAAGCTACTACAAATATGAGGGATCTTGTTAGTGGCTTCAGCCCAGCAATATCCGATAATACTAATTACATTAGTTCAATTGATATATACCGATAGGATTTTATTTTTAATAGTTGTTATCACTATAAATTAGCTATAATAGAGCGTTATATCTTTATAAGAATGCGCCAGCAGGTAAGCATCTATTGGAAAATACACAAATATTCACAATGAAGGCGTTAGTGTAATGCTGCTCGCCATTGTCATACTGTAATATGATATGAAATTGAAATAGAGCAATGAATGCCAGAAACATACAGAAATTAAATCAGTTTCTTCATAACGGGCTTATCCGCGTTGCACGAAGATTAAGTAACGCTAACTTAACCTTCGACCATCCGTATTCTATTTTGTTACCTAGGAAGGATCATGTAGTGACCCTCATTGTAGATCATTATCAGCGCATGTAATGCCATACTGGTTCCAATTTATTAGATAGTTTATTAAGATATAGGTATTGGATTACTACCGCCAGGCGAACTATCCGTTCGATAATAGATAAATGCAATCATTGTTTTCGCACATCGCTCAAATTGGTTTGTCCGCTTCTACGAACTCAACCGTACCGCCCGCTCTTCATTACTCTAAGACGTGGTCATAAGTAGAAATAAGGCATATATATGCCTATTTATGTTTGACAACTAGCGCGATACACATTGAACTCAACTTATCACCGACTTGAGTACTCCTGCTTTCATATCTGCCTTCAAACGATTTATATAGCACCGAGAACCTGTGTCGGTGATGCATTCAGATAGCACCAGTATTTCCGGGGTGCATAATCGTACCTTTACGAGCTTTTTAAATTCATATCGTCAACACAATGTCGCTTTGCTTTAGTGCATCAGCTTAATGAGTATAAAATACAATGGAAAGACACACCACTAATGCACCTTACTTTGCATTATGGGAACCATTAATTAAATTAGAGATATATTGGCTGGCAGATATTAACTTACGAAAAACTGAACACAGTTTTATGTCAATTTGAAAATGTAGTCAACTCGCGTCCGCTTTGTACAACGTTGAGCCAAGATCCAAGCAGGCCGCTAGCTTAGCTAGCTAATTCACTCTAACTTTTTGACCTTAACACCACTTAAGTATTTACCCGCCGCCCCGGTGGAAGACCGAGCGATACATTTGTTAGAACACTATCAGCTGTTAGACAAACTAGTACAGTTGTTCTGGGACCGATGGTCGATAGAATATCTAAGCACACAACAGGCGCGCGCCCAATGGAACGTTCCATCTGCAAATATCAAACCTGGTACAGTCGTGCTAGTAATACAGGATACCAAGGTTCCACCATTACAGTGGGAGACGGAAGTTATAATTGACGTTCATCCAGGTCCAGATGGGATTGAACGAGTAGCTACTATCAAAACTAGCCGCGGTATCTATAAGAGACCTGCAGTACGCTTGTGTCCACTGCCTACACAATAGTGGTTATTAAAAATAGATATTACTATATTATATATATATATATATATTGCTAGTCAATCTCGCAACTTCATAATAGTTACTATTTATATTTTGTTTGCAAATTTTTATTAGTTATCACACACTGTCTGTAGTTTTTCATCATTTCTCCCTATTTCAGATATTTTATAAATACATTTTTTTCACTTATGTAATTAATAATAGAGAGTGATTATTCTTAAAATATTTTGAAAGGTACCTATGTTTTATTGAGCTAAAACATACCTTATAATTATCGCTTATATAATATTTACAAATACTTACATAATCAAATTAATAACTTAAGTACCTACAAATAACGCATAGGCGTCAATCTTGGCGCATCACTATTCAACCACTCTCAACTATGTATCAGTATCTATAGAACATCTGGCATAGTGGGCATTGAACGATATTCGCGTTCTTCCTTGTTTATTTGTACTCTAATTTTTTAACACTTATCTATTGATCTAAGGGGTCCCTTCTAAATATTACTATACTCTTTGGCGGGGTCTAAAACTTTGACAAGGAGATTGCTAAGTGGGTATGCCGACGCGTCACAGATTAATAAAAATAATAGTGTAATACTCTAAAAATTATAAAATATCTAGGGGCTTATTTCTTGCGTGCCGAATTGTGCCGACATGTCATTCAAAAACGGTTACAGTCTTAAGATTTGCTATCCTTTTCTATCTTGCTATATTGCCATAAGGAATTGTCTTCTCACTTGCACGCTTGTCCGTCTATTACTATCCTAAGTCTATGGTATCATATGAGTAAAGAAACGGAACAGAGACAAAGCTTAAAACAACTGCGCTAGGTATGATAGGTATACTTTTATAATTTATTATATAATTCATTATAATTTATTATTTTTAATGAGGTAGATAGATATTTCATACGCATTTGTTTCAACAAATGCGTATGTAAATATTTTGATTTCAAAATAAACATTGTTCAAATAAACATTGTTAATAACGATATAATATTAAAAAGTGTACAAGATTGCATATGTAACGTGAGTGATTTCTATTAGATTATAAAAAAAAAATATTTAGAGTAAGTAGTTTGTAAAAGAATAAGAAGCAAGGACAAATACTCCCGGCAGAGTCATCCTTGGTTTTAAGATGTTAACTGTTAAGATCAGGGGAGTCTCTGACGCGGCATTGGAGTCTGAACCATCCCAACTCCAATCCTGCCAGCCCCAGGGGTGAGACTGGACTGGGTGAGACTGGTCATTAGGGAGAGTGACTGGGACCCAAGTCGCTGATCTCGCCTCGGTCCGAGGGCCTCCGCTGGTGTCGGCCACGGGTAAGGGAAAGGGAGGTAGAAGCGGTAAACAATAAGGTACGGCGGGTGTTAAGAGCGACAGTAAAGAACGTTTTCGTACTAAGCAGGCGAAAAAGACCCCTTCCCCCACGCCTATAAATGGCTAACCCCAAGGGTAAAAAGAGGGTCCTCCAGGAAAATTTTTAGCATGCAGCAGCTGCTTCTACCGTAGTGGAGGTTTGCTTCGCAGAGGACAACATCGAACTCGCCCTCATACATGAGCCTTGGGTAGCCAACAGTCAAGTTCTGAGTTTGTCGCTTGCTTGCTTAAGATCTTAGTCAATACTAAAGGCAGTAGACCCAGAGCTTGTATAATCTATTATAAAAATATTGAACTTTTAGCAGTTCCAGAGTATTGCAGTGACAACCTGATTACAGCTTTTATAAATCTCAAGAGATGCACAGGGGCCAGAGTAATCATTTGCTCAGCCTATCTTCCAGGAGAGAACCCAGATCCTGCCATTGAGTTTGAGCGAGTGACGGAGTTCGCCCGTAAGCACAAAGCCGCACTTGTGGTGGGATGAGATGAAATGAATGAATAAATGAATGAAATGAATGAATGAATGAAAATATACTTTATTGTACACCAAAAGAATACATATGAGAAAAAAACATAATTTATTTAAAGGTACAATTGACGGCCTTGTCGTTTAGGAGCGATCTCTACCAGGCAACCATTGCAGAAGATAAAATGACTTGTGAGAAATGGTAAGGGTGTACGTAGGTTATTGGAAAATACACACGACACATATAAAAATTATATAATCAAATATTAAAATAATATAAAAAAATACATACATACTATAATAAATAAATACATTTTAAATACAAACATATAAGTATACATACATATACGAGAGCAGAAAGGATTAAACAAGTAAAGTCAAAGCCTAAACGTAAGGAAAAATGAGTAGATAGTAATTTTTTAGAGGAATGACTATTTAAGGAGGAAAGAAGTACGCTTTGACAAGTTTTTAAACTTATCAATAGACTGCGCACTTCTAATGTGCAGCGGTAGGGAGTTCCAGAGACTAACAGTTTCAACAGAAAAGGATTTAGAATAGAAGGAAATGTTATGAGATGGAATTTTTAGAATGAGGTTTTTATCAGAGCGAAGAGAGCGACAGGGAGTGTCACCAAGAAACTCAAACACCTGTGGAGACCAAGATAAAAATTTGTCAAAAGTAACACCTAGATTTTTAACGGTGTCACTATATGGCACATTTGTCCCATCAAAAACAATACCAGGTAGGAAAGAAAAATTTATAAGATTAACCCATTTTTGACTGCCTATAATTATTGCTTTTGTTTTTGATGGATTTACTTTAAGACCGTATGACTTACTCCAATCCAGAATTAAGTCAAGATCTTTGTTTAATAAACTTATAGTATTGGGTAAATCCATCAATTTGGCATGCTCATATACTTGGAGATCATCTGCATACAGGTAGTAGCGAGAAGATAATTGGAGCGTGATCGAACTAATGAAGATTGAAAAGAGGAGAAGAGACAACACGCCATCTTGCGGTACACCGGCATTATTCGTACACCAGTTAGAGAACGAATCATCTACACGTGTCAAACTACAAACAAGTAACTATGAAACCAGTCAATCACTTCAGGAGATATGTTAAGAGAAGCTAAGATAGCTAATAGTAGATCAAAATCCACATTGTTAAATGCATTACTAAAGTCAAGTAAGGTCAACACTATTACGTGCTGTTTATCCATACTTAGACGAATATCCTCTGTAATCTTGACTAAGGCAGTAGTCGTACTATCACCAATACGGAAACCGGATTGGAAAGAATTGAAAAGACTCCACCTAGATAAGTAGATGCTCAATTGTCGATGAACTATACGTTCAAAAACTTTGGAAAGGAATGGAATTATGGATATGGGGCCATAATCAGAGAAACTGGAGGGATTTGCTTTTTTTGGGAATGGGAGTAATCTGGGCTTCTTTCCAGGAAGAGGGAAAATTTCCGAACGAAATGGAATAATTAAAGATGGATTTTATAACAGGAGTCAAGATATCGACAATAGGGATAATCATTTTACGACTAATGTAGTCTGTGTGATGCTAATGCTCACCACATAGCATGGGGAAGCACTAACATCAACGAAAGATGTGAGTTACTTTTTGACTGTCTCATATCCAATCACCTGGTAAGCCTAAACTTAGGCTAAACTTAGGTTTAGGCTTACCAGGTATAACTAAAGTAAGTTTTAGATATAACTTGATCTATTCTATGACAAAGACAAAAATTTTCGATCATCTTAAGAAGTCTGCAGATCTACGGATATTTTGAAATAGCATCTACGGAATTTTTTTTTACCAATCTACGAATTTGGGAAAATTCGAGTAGGTAACAACAAATTACTAAAGCGGGGAATTCACTTGACGAACATGCCCGCGGGCATGTCTGTCCGGGCATGTCTGTTGCCGCAATACACTACACAGACTCATCAGTTTGTTTTAGACCGAGCTAATGTCTGTGCCAGCGCAGACAAAATGGCATCGCGCGAAAGTTCAACAGGCAAGTCTGCCAGACCAAATGTGACGGTCCTACACTATCAAACTTTGCACAGACCTATAGTAGCGTAGTCCGGCAGGCATGTCTACAGACATGCCCGCGGACGTGTCCGTCAAGTGAATTTCCCGTCATTTAATGCTTAGTAAATTGTCGATGGATACAACTGGCTCAGGTTCGTGCACTGTGGCATTGCTTGGGAGAGACCGAGAGACCTATGTTTAGCAGTATACTTGTGAAGGGCTGTAATGATGATGATAAAGAGTCCAAACTCCTATAATGGTGATGATAAACTCGTATATTAATTTGAATTTACTAAGTTACTAATAGTGTCTCAAAACTTGGTTGGTTTTCCGTTTTAGATAGAACACTAAGAAACTATAGCGCCATTAAATAGTATTTTAGAAAATTTCATTTTGTCAGCCCATAAAAAATTGTGTCAATTGACATGAGTGTCAGTCAAGTACACTGTTAAATTCATGGCAAAATAACCAAGTTTATTATTATTTTCCCCCATTAGAAAACTCTTGTATGAAAGTACTAACAACTTAGTTTCAATGTCAACTTTTAATGTCTCACTATCATTATAATTCGATCAACTCGAGTATAATGTAATGAATCTCTATTCTCTATTCTCCACGGCGATGCGTTTCCGCTCCACATACGTCGGGTCACTAGTGCGCGAGTGCGCGAGTGCGCGACTTGTCGCTGTATAGGCGCAACAATTGCCCGCAACATCTTGTAATTGCTTGCACTAATCTCCTCGTAAACATCTTGCCCGGCGGAAGATCTACCCCTTTCAACAGCCAATTACTTACATTGTTAGTCAATATCAACGACTAGTAATGAAATGTTTATCTTCACATCCAAATTGTTACTATGTTCTAGCTTAAATTTGCAATCGAGAGCATAACGGTAAGATGGGTACCTTACTACTTGCGCAAGATTTTCTACACTGATCCATAGTTAAATGTAAGTAATTTTTACCTACAGGGCAGTGTAGATCAGCTTGCGCTGTATTTCATTTCTTATTTACTTGATAGTAAATCTGTCATATTCAATCGTCACATTAAATCCAGAAAGTAATACATTTGAAATATGTTATATTTAGTAACTTAAAAAAAATTGTGACTATAAGAAAATTCAATTCAGGGAGCGCAAGCTTAAAATACGATCTTAATGTGGATATAGCCATTCGTGGCAGTAGGTCAAAGATAATAGCTTGCCGAATGCGATCGAGATGGAAAGTGCCTGCGTCGGAGCGTAGCAACGCGGAAAAATTCGCGCCACCTGACAAAACTACGTACGATTGTAATAAAAAGCTGAATATCAAAGACAATGGTTTCTCATTGTCACTCAATTACCCCGGCGCGACAGTAAGTAAGAGTTTAAGCGAATAAAGTTCCATTACAATGACTTTGTAGATTTTGTACGTTACAGTTTATAGCTTGCTGTGGCTCATTATCCCATTAATTCAGGTAAATCATCAGCACTATTTTTATACATTAGTCGTACCATTGTCTGGGTATCCACCGTGACTTAAAAAATTATAATCTATATTGATTAAAAAAGTTTCTGTTTCTGTTATCTAAAAACAGTCCGATTGGTATTTGACACTTTCTATATGTTGATGGTGGCATACTAGGTGGTAATTGTGGAAATATCGTTTCATTATATTAGGAAGAGGTACGAGTATATCGTCAAATTGGGAATGATAATGATGATGATATATAACTTTCAAACAAATTCGTCGGAACGATACACGCGCCAAGTTAGTTGATTGTACTATGCTTATAATCTTCGTGCAAGTGTAAGCAATAATTTACCGCAATTTGATGAACGCTATGCCATGCATAATATACGGACAAACAAACAATCATTATTCTTTATGTGTCCTTAGTAGGATTTACAACAACTAGAAAATGAAAAACTTTGTTTTAAGAAAGATGCTGTTGGATTTTTTCTCCACTGTCACCTTTTACGTGACCCATACGATGAAGTAATGGATATACTTATATCATCACCACTCGGTTGCATTTTTAATGTTATTATATTTATATACAATATGTAACAAAAACCCTGTGGTTCCCGTTAAGTACGTTATCAGGATCAGTATTCAAACCTATAGAAATAACTTTTTTTAAAAACTCGACCATATTTTTTTTAATTAAAAAAATTAATTATATTTTATGTGGTTTTATTACCTCCTACTGCCACTAGCCGATGCTAAAGCTAAGTAAAGTGGGGTCTTTGACAATCCTCTTACTCCACAGACAATGCAGAGGTAATAAACCACATACAATTTGCAAACAATTTTTTTTAATAAAATAAAAAAAATATTGTTCGAATTTTAAAAAAAAAAGTTATTTCTATACGTTTGCATAATGATCCTGATAACGTACTTAACGGGATCCACAGGGCTTTTGTTACATTTTGTATAAAAATTACGTGTCACGTTGTTTGTCCGCGATGGACTCCTAAAGTACTGAACGGATTTTAATGAAATTTTGCACACTGTGTGCATTTTGGTCCAACTTGAGAGATAGGATAGTTTTTATCACGACAAATAACCCTCAAAATTTTTATTGCTAATTTAAGGATTTTTATAGGAAGGATCGTTAGAAAGGGCAGAACAACGTCTGCCTGGCGAACTAGTATTTTTATAAATTAGTCTTTCGATATTACAAAAATAAAATGTAATGCAATCGGTTCACCTCGTAAATAATAGCCATTACCGCCCGTGAACCTTTGCTGCACCGGAGGAATTGCGTGTGCATTATTGTATTTTTAGAAAGGAGTAGTCCTTTTATTAAAGGTCTCGGAAAAAACTATTGGCAACTGTAAGTTCCACGATGTGATGGGCGAGGCAGAAAAATCATAGATAAACGCGTCATGATGGATTGCCAAGCATGGGGATGATGAGGATGGAATATTGAATTGTGTTGCAATACACGTCGTAGAACTGGCGACTGTATTAGTCCGAAAATATTCTCTAAACACTCTGCGGTAAATACGACAAAAGCAATAAAGCGCGAAGAAATGCAATGTCTCTTCGCAAGGCCTGTGGATCAAACCGATTAGACACAACTCAGTCGTCGACGATTTGAGCGACTTTTTGCTTTATGCCTTATTTACATTTATAATATTATTAGTCTGAAAAAAAAAGTCAATATTACCTTTTATCGTTCATTTACTAAAAAAATCAAAGTGTGTTAAAGTTTCCATCGTAATCAAAATATGTTTACGAAATATCATGTAAAACTGTTTAAATCCATGCTCAGATAACAATTCATTCCATCTTAGTCTTCAGTCTTCTCTATAGTCATTCACAAAGTATCCATCAAAGAGTACCTATATCTTTTTTATTTTTTTTTATAGGACAAGGATGACAAACGAGCACACAGTCCACCTGATGGTAAGTGGATGCTGTAGCCTATAGACATCTACATTTATCAAATATGAATCAAAAAGTAGATGCGCCGCCACCCCTAAGGACTGAGACGGAATGCCTCGTTTCCAGTAAAAAGGGTCTACGGTTCTCTACACTCACCATATGAAACACAGCAGCATTGAGCTGCCATTTTACGCTGGTATTCAAAATACAAAATACTTTGTGTACGTAATCACTAGGATTTTTGATAGAATTTCTATTTGATATATGACATATGATAACGAATAAGTTAATTTAAGGGTAATGAAAATAGAAGTGGAGTGTACTGACAAAAATACTGTATTTTACATACACCGTTATAAATATACTATCGCGCCTGACACCCATTATCTGGATGGCAAAGACTTCGGCCTTCTATTTAGCAAAATCCTGAGACAGCTCTCTCATTTTTTTTAACATACATATAATATGCTCGTCGATTAAGACTATTCTTAACTTCGCCTATCTTCAGTATGTAGTCTATTTGTTCGATATCCTTCCGACTAAGACGTTTCTTATCCTAACTCCACCACTTATTTCTACAGAATTGCTTTATCACTTTTTCCACATTAATTCTTTTTCTGTGTACAAGCCACCAAAGCATTCTTTTCTTAATCCTCGTCACAACATTTTATTGCAAACCACACATTTCTCTTATCACACAATTTCTCACCCTATCAGTCCGCCGTAACATACTCCTTAGGGACCGTATTTCTAGAGCATTAATTTTACTCTCATGTTTCTTCTGCCATACCCACGTTTCACTGTCGTTAATTAAGGTAGCGATTAACATAGCATTGTAAATTGCCATAGGTGCGTTTTTGAGACATTCTGAATACCCACAGTAGAGTAAAGAGGCTGACATAAATTTTTTAATTCTATATCCATGTCACGCCTACTATCCCCGCTAAGCTTGGATGAATAAGGAGTTGGATACTCCACTTGTATTTTTATTGCACATATCATTTTACTTTCTCCTCTTTCAAAAACCAATACTTTCATCTTACTTCATTCCTTTTTTAGGGTTCCGTCCCAAAAGGTAACCAACGGGACCCTATTACTAAGTCTCCGCTGTCCGTCCATCTGCCTGCCAGCAGTCTGTATCTTACGATCGGTAATAGTTAGATAATTGAAATTCTGACAGAATGTGTATTTCTACTGCCGCTATAACAACAAAATTTATGCTACGGAACCCTTCATGCGCGAGTTCGATTCGCACTTGGCCGGTATATTTTAATGTTATGTTCATCAATGTTACCATCATTATTGTATCTCCGCCTACTACTCTACTATAACTTGATCGTGGTATATAAGAGGCAGTAGACGGCTAACACAACCATATTAAACCCTTCATTCTTCGACTTTTAAAGTTTGAAGGAAACTACACCGTACCAAGGTGACACTGAAAGTTTTATAAAATCGAAAACTGAATATCTTTTCAAAATAGCGACCATTTACATCAATACATCGCTGCATCCGATGGAACCACTGAGAAAAGCACTTTGGCCGCTCGTCCTTAGGGGTCTCTTCGACGGCATTTTGAAACGCAGCCACTGCTTCCTCGGCGTCTATAAAAGTTTTCCTCGTAGTTTTTCTTTAATTTCGGAAATAAATAGAAATCGCAAGGTGCGTGGTCGGAGCTATAGGGCGGGTGACCAAGTAATTCCACGTCTGACGTCGCCAACTAGTCGATTGTTTGCTTGGCGGTGTGCGACGAGGCGTTGTCGTGGTGAAGGAGGATCCTACTGCGAGGTCATTTCTCCCAAAATTTTTCCAAGACAAGTGGCTAACAATTGCTAGTGTACCACTCCGCAGTAACTGTTTTTCGATCCTCTAAAACAATTGTTACGTAATGACCTGTCCTTCCGAAGAACGACGCCACCATCTTTTTCCCACGCTTCGACCTCTCTTCACTTTAGTTGGCAACTCCTGGGAAGGAAACACCCAGACAGCAGACTGTCTCTTAGTTTCAGGATCATAACAATAAATCCAGCTTTCGTCACCCGTAAGTATGTTGAACACAGCATTTGAATTACCTCCGTAAAATCTTTGAACCATTTCACGACAATAATAAACACTACGGAGTTTTTGGGCCTCTGTCAAATTATGAGGTATTCAACGGGCACAAAGCTTCCTGACCGCTAAATGTTCATAGGGGATTTTGTTGCTCTTGATATCTGAATCTACTGATAAGTCACTCTTATGTCAGTCTCTATCATACGCCGCACAACACTGATGTTATCTTCAGTCGTCGCCGTAGAAGACCGTCCCTTCTACGGTCTAAGGTCATCGGTGAGATTAGTGCGACCACGTTTAAACTCATTAAACCATTGTAATTAATTGTAAACAGTGGCACAAAATGGGGCTTCATCTTGAAGGGCCAATCGAAGTCATAACTTTCTTGTTGACTTAAATGACTTCGAAAGTCTTAAAAAATCATTGTACGAAAATTTTCTCTCGTCATTTTCATGCTGACGTGATACAGACAATTTTCAATTTGCCGTCAAATCGTGATGTTTTCTGATATATATGTTTAAAGATGATAAAACGGTAATCGTGGCAGTACAGCAGTTCTATGACGTTCAGAATGAAGCGTTCTTTAAGAAGGGCATCTTAAGGTTATAAAATAAACATTTCAAGTGTTTTAAACTTAAAGATGACTATTTCGAAAGTAATAATAATATTTTATAAAAATTACCTAACTTCCTACCAAACTTCCTTACCTAACCTAACATCAAGTGGGATAGTAGTCAAGCACTGGCTTATGTATGGCTGTATGTGACATAATGAGTTATTACATCACCAAACCAGAAAGTTTTGTGTGAATTTTTACTTGGAAATGGCCTATGTCAGAGCGGACAGGGCTGCTTTATGGCAAACACTGGCCTAGTCTAGATTGAACACTAGGGACGATTCAGGTATTAAAACCTCTTTATAGGAACTTGAGTGCTTGAGTCAAGATCAACAGGGCCCACACAGACTGATTTGGCATCCATAAAGGTATCATAGAGGGGTGTGTACGAGGGTGACACTGAAAGTTGTTAGAACTGGCCACTTGTAAACGATATAATAGAAAAATAAGTTCAAATTTTTGAAAATGGAACACTGCCAATATTATTGTGTATGTATTTTATTAATTTGTCATTTGTTTAAGTATTTGTAAGTTGTAATATTATTTTTACTTTCGAAATAGTCATCTTTAAGTTTAAAACACTTGAAATGTTTATTTTGTAACCTTAAGATGCCCTTCTTAAAGAACGCTTCATTCTGAACGTCATAGAATTGCTGTACTGCCACGATTACCGTTTTACCGTTTTATTATCTTTAAACATATATATCAGAAAACATCAGGTGGAAATTCACGTGAATGTAGAGGATGCACAAATATTTCAAAGCCAGCTTCTCGTATTGCAGCCATCGCAACAGTGGCCTTGTGAACCGGGGCGCATTCTTGGTGAAACAATACAATCTTTGTGAGTTTACCGCACCGTTTCTCGCAGATTTCGTTGCGCAATTATTTTTTATTTTTCCTTCATCAAAGTGCCAACAGTAACACCATAATCGATATATCAATCATTACTTCGCCTTGATTATCCCAGAAAAGAGAACCCGAGATCTTACCGGCGGAAGGAATCGCCTTGAATTTTTTAGAAATTTATCAGGAGTTTGAGGTAATGATCTTTCCCAAGGCATTGACTGTGATTTTCTACGATCGTAGTGGTAAAGTCAGATCTCGTACATTGTTGTAAAGCGAGCAGAGTCGATCAGGATATGGTTGCAACAGTTTCAAAAAGTTTCTGAAAATATTCAGGATATTCGATGTGTGGATACTTGTTCATCTTGAATTGTTCGTGTAAAAAGTTGTGTATACTATCGCCGAAATATTTCTTTTGACTTTTTTATTCGAACGAAGTTCCTTATCGCACGGTGCGAATTTGACGGATGACGGAATGACGGACCTCCTTTCTATAGTGCGGGCGAGATGGAATAATATCTATCTCCCTCGCACTTTTCTTATCTTGTTTATGAAATAAATATTATTTTAAATGATGCTTCATTTTAATAGACTCTAGTGATTCATTTATTGGTATTTGGTAATCAATAATATGATACATTCATAAATAATAATTCACTACGAAAAAAAACTTAGTTCCAACCGAATATTCCACTACACTCACGCATGATTTTTTTATTGCTTCATCATCACTGCTATCGTAAAGACTCGCGAGCGTGGAATATCTTTTGTAGATGTTCTTTTACGCTTAAGATCTGTAGTACTAATGTTTAACTGTCAAATACGGCGGATCAGCGGAACATAATTTACCCCTAATGTAGCCCGTAAATTTCAATTAATTTGTACGTACAGATATATTAAATAAACAGAACAATAATAAATGAAAATTAAAACTTTCAAGTTAAGTATTACATTTTGTGTTAATTTTAAATATGACGTGTCCTACAACTTCACCAGCTTTTTGGGTATTACAATATTAATTATATTTAATAGGCCAATGCCTAACATAATACTCTCTAGCAACAGCAATAACCTAACAGTTCGTAGTTTGGCGATAACTATTTATTACGCTACATTTTCGACAATACGCTTAAGCAAACCACAAATCATTAAAAAGAAACATAAAAACACACAAACAACGAACACAACAAACGCAATCTCACTTTTAAACTCCCCTCATAGAACACTATAAACTGATAAAGCCCAACGGATCCGTAAGCTAAGAAAATGTGCCAGGTAAATAACCAAACTTATGATCGACTGTAATAATGATTATATGTATATGACTCACAGAAAGTGATATTATATTAAAATTAATTTATATGTAGCTCAAGATAAAATTGAATAGAATTATTAATTTGAAATAAATAAAAATTGCCTTTGCTTAAAAAGATTTCAACGAATGTCAGACAATTTGGAATGTAAAGAAAATTACAAGCAAAACAAACTAAAATTAGTGTTAACACTATATATATGTGTATTATATTTGTGCCATTTTTGCTTTAGCCATAAAGTTTATAAATTATGGTTAAATAAAAATATAGCACAAAAACTAATGGCTGGCTTACAATAGATTTAAAAAATGATGGGAGTCCCTTATTTCGGTGTAATAGTATCACAAAAAATAGAAGCCTAGGGGCCATTCATACACGAGAGGTATAATTCAAAATTTATATTATAACAGTACATTGTATTATTTCAATTCATTTTGCCTGCACACGGTAACGTTAATTTCTTTTACCGCAAGGTACACCTATCTGTTGCCGAACGATACCAATATATAATGGCATATTTTGTTTGACACATGGACGCGAAACGTTCGTATTCGTTATAAATAAAAAGACGTGGTGCACGCACCTGAACACTAGGGCTGGCACTTTGCACATTTTACAATGTAAATTATTTATATTTCTTCTTCGCGTGCTTTTGTTAAAGATTATGTAACTTTTTTATGACTTCTTCTCGAAGGTCATATTCACCAAATGTTTTTAAGTTTGTTGTATCTAGATGATAGTTTATAGATAATCTAGAATGCGATAGTTGGCACTGTAGTGTTGTTATTAACAAATTCTATATTTCCAAACCAAAGTAACTCATATTAACAATATATGTAGATTAAAAAACAGAAGAACAACGTCTGGCAAGATTGCTAGGGAAATAATATTACGACGTTCAATTGCGTGTACTCGTATCTAACAATAGAAACATTCCTTGTGAGGAATAACAAAGAAAAGCGTGCTAGTTTAAATTTGGTCAAAAGCCCTGCTTGACTTTTAAGGAGTTGTAGTACTTTCCCTATTTTATTCCGGTTTTTGGAATGAAAATGGCTTTAAAATAAAACAAAATAAAATTATTTAATAATAATTAGGCATAAATCTAATATTTGCTTATTAAGCGACAATTTAGTACTTAATTTGAAATCATTTCATGTAATCATTAATAAATAATTGTTATATGATATACTAGCTGTTCCCCGCGACTTGAAATTTGTTACGGTTGGATTTATTGGGTTTTAATTTATTCCCTCGGAACCCTAATTCTTTTACTAAAATAGAAGTAGCCTAAGTTACTCCTTATGACATCAGCTATCTGCCAATGACAAACCCTTCAAAATCGTTCCAGTGTTTTCTGAAATTAGCCGGAACAAACAGACGGACAGAAAATTTTTAATAATTGTTTTTTTGTTATAAGTACCGTATGTATTTTCATATGTATTTAGTAAAATGCTATTATTTTGACGTTACAAACATATACTTCAATTTTATTTATTTGTATAGATGGTACCAGGTGGCTCAAGACAGTGCTTAATAGAAATCTATAGGGGTCGTCCACGTTCAGCAGATAACTTCAATGCTGCAATGATTATGATGCTATTATGATAAGTGTGTCTATAATGAATATAAACTATTGACAATTCTATACAAATGCAGAGAAATGTGAAAATCTTAAATTTTAATATTTTGCGGTTAACCGAGTACTTAAGTACAACCCTACAGGTTAACGGCGCACACAAGTGTGCCAGCACTTGGCGGTAACGGTGACGGTGACGACCTGTACGCCATCAATGCACTTAAAGATACTTGGCTTCCGACTTATATTTCCGTTTTATCGTGGTTTTTTTTTTAAATTTTAACATTGAAAATGTGTGGTTTAAAAATCAATTTGATTCTTGACAATCGATTTTCCTAAACATGTGTCAGTTGAAAACGAAATGGATCAAGTATTTTCAGCTCTGTGAATAAAATACATGCAAATAATATGCACATTATCTTTTAACATTATTAGTACATGTTAATGTCATTCTTATCCTTAAAGTAGTTTTACATTAGTCTAAAGTATTTGTATTTACACAAAGTAATATACCCAAGCTACCACTAGTTACCGTTATGAATAATATCTAATATAAATATTATGAACTAGCTTTTTACCCGCGGCTTTGATCGCATCAATTTAAAAACATCATCACTGATTCTTGCTAAAATTAGCAAATTACATCACCTGTGGAATCACCTCGGTATCTGTGTCTGTATGTCTGTATTTCACAAGAATTACATTGTAACCTATACATACAAGAATGCGAAGTAAGTTTTTCAGAATTGCATGATGCGTTTTATATCTATAAAGGGTAAATTAAATCTGAAGCTAGATGGGCTAACATCTTAGTCCCCCCCTCCCCCTCCCCCGACCATGGGTTGCTGTAAAGCACCCGAACCGCCGGGAATTTAAAATATGTAGGTAAATTAAACGCGGTAAAATCCGTAAACATAGTTTAAATAAAAAAATACTTATTTTAAACATATTGTATTCATTTCAAAGAATACTACATTATCTCCTTATAACAAATGGAAACGTTAAAACCATTATAAAAATTAACTTTTGAATAGAAGAAAAAAGAGATTTTTATCCGGTTCTTACCAATAGAAAGATTTAGGTCATAGTTTATCAATATTCTTTGAAAATTAGCTAATGTATTGATGAAATATTATGTCGATTAAGGCGGAAAAGCCTAACGTAAGCCATGGGATTGAAGGTCTCATCTCTTATATGCATCATCAATAAATGTTCGTGACGTTATATGTTTCTAAGTTGAATAACTCCCAATAACAATAACGAAGCCTTTAATAACATAGATAATAAAAGTTATGTTTATGTTAGTAATTAGTGAAAAACTCCCATCGTATCGTTACTAACTATCCTTTTAGGTGTTTTCTCTGTTTTAAACAGTATCTACGTTGCTGGTGATAGCCACTTGTACAAATTCTTATTATCAGCGATATAAAGACCGACAGTTCATTTGACCGGAAATGCTAGTGCTGTCCGATTTAAGTCGAGGTTGACCGCTAGTACCTTTATAAAGACCAAAACGTGAATTGGATGTCATTTAAATATTGTCATTTAAGTTTACATAATTCGTGCTTGAGACTTAGTGGAATAAAATAACTTCCAATTCGTTAGATGCACGAGGGATACGATGATTATATTAGATGTCGGACTGATGCCTGTTTTACTATTTTAATGAATAGATAAACTCCGCGCATTGGTATTTGGTCGTCGCCTTTCAAAATATGATAGAAGTATCTATGGAGTTAAATCTTAAATGCGTAGTTCTACCGTTACAATTTCCAAACATACTCTAATTTTGGCCATTGACCGGTGCACATAAATAAGCACATACGTGTTTATTAAAAAGACAAAGATTAACATCATTTCGGAGGATCGTTCGTGTCTAAAACTTATTCTTACATCTTCGATTTATATTTCATTTATAACCTTATTCTTAACCACATTAAGGAACAAGATGCCATATTATCAAGAGTGGGGACACGTCGTAATAGTAAATTTAAATTCAATTCGTGTAACAGTGAGTCATACGTGATTTTGTATCGCATTGACCTACAGACACTTATAAATGGGGTCTATGGCCTACAATATCCCTACATTTGTTAATCGCACACACACACACACACATATACATATATATATATATATATATATATATATATATATACATAGGGCTTATATATATATATATATATATATATATATATATATATATATAATACAGTATATAAATAGAGTGTAGTGACAGATTTTAAAATAGTCAATTATACGGAGTAACCTTTGCATACGTTGTCCGTTTAAAAGAGGTAGTAAGGTTTCTAGAAGAGCATTACCTTTACTCAAACCATCTCCGTCAGTAGGGATGTTGAGATGAGAAGATAACTAGCGCAGGTCTAAAAATTTAATATGGTATGAGAGAGTGAAATCTGGAAAATCGAAATCTGACTTTTCGTGGTAAGAAAAAGATCATTAATTGTGCTAATTGCTCTGATTATTAAAGCACACACATCATGTGTTTCAGGGAAATGCGGATTCCATGGATTTCACGATATCGCTAGGGATACCAGTACCACGAAGTCACGGTAGATGTCGAATATTCTTGCTTGTTACTGCTTCTCACTAAACATGTCTAGTGATATGACAAAATACTAATGTAATGTCACTGAACAGTCGTTTCACTAAACTAAATATAGTAATATGTTGAAAAAGCGGACACTAGAGAATAATATTTGAACCATGCGTTGTCACGCTCATTTAATGTTTGTTTTAACCTAGTTCTGTGGATTATTTAGGTTAGATTGTTTGGGTTAAGGTACAACACTATCCTTATTTTACTAGATTTAGTTTAGTGAAACGACATATCGTTAAAAATTTTAAGTTAGAACGTAATAAACTAGAATATTCGATATATTCCGTGATTTCCTATTTTTCCTATTTCGTGAAATCTCTGATATCCTCATTTCACAGCGATTTTATTGCGGAAATTTAATGAAATTAAAATTAAGTGCAAGCAACATTTTGAAATTTAGCAATTGTTTTACTATTTTCGACATATTACATATTTGTAATTATGACATATAATCATAACATATTGCCGAAATGAATAATACATATAAAGTGGCTATTGTTCATTTCCGCAATATGAAACATGTTTCTTTAACCGGTAACGGTTTCAAGAGTATCGATCACCTTATGACTGCGGAGCACTATTTAATTATTCTGTCAGTACAATAGCACGATGCCGACAGGTGGCCAGTACAGGTGTCATTGTGCTCAAAACTGGGTCAGAAATGAAATTATTGTAACCGTCCTAGCATCTCATCCGCCCGCAACACTGAGGAATATGTTTTATTTTTATTTTGGACGGCATCTACAACAGCATATTTTTTAAATCTATAACTGCCTAACCAATACAACAATAAAATTATTTAATTCTAGTGGAATTAAATAATTTTATTGTTGTATTGGTTATCGTTTTATTGGTATTTTTTTACTCAATTGAGCTTTACATATTACGGTATAATTTTGTAAAATACCTTTTCCCTTTAATTTGTATAATATTTTAATTAGAACAATTTATGTCACGTAGTTGAATATATGTAATTAAATAAAATATTTATCAATTGTTCACATAATATTTATTCTAAAATATAAGGCAACTAAAGAGATACTAAAAACTTATAAAAAAATTGAGTTGAACTTAGAAGGGCTCGTTGACATACGATAACTTGTATCCTTGACTATCTTCGTTGTGACTTTAAATTTTAACAACATATTTTATTTATACAATCAATAACTATATTACAATAACTATAATCATTTTAATTTAGTCAGATTTGTAGTTAATTTAAAGATTTAAGTTTGGGTAAAATTCTACTGCTGGTGGGTTGCCACATGCCCCAGTACGCTAAGACCTTAGACATACTCTAAGGCGTAAAACAATATATTATGTCGGTTTGAAACTCTGTGTTCCCGTGTCCCACTCCCACTGCACTAAATCAAAATAAATACAAAAATAAATGCTTCGAAAATTAACTGGTTCGTTGATTAACTTTTGTGCCGACTTCAAAAAAGGAGATGTTATTCAATTCGACTGTATGTTTTTTTATGTGTGTTACCTCATAACTTTTTACTGGGTGAACAGATTTGGATGATTACTTGTTTATTTGAAAGCTGGTACTTCTCGTGTGGTCCCATATGATCAAGGTCAGACCAATAGCTTTTGAGTTATTCTTAATAACTGATATTGAAGTCGGCTGTACAACATTTTAAATTTTAAATTATCTACGATATTAAATGGCGGTCCGGTCGGTGGTGTGGCTTTTATGACAACCCTACTCTACTGTGACGTTTACTATTGATACTAAACGTAGTGATTAAATAAATACTCTTTATTTGATACTGATTTGCGAGCGATACTTCATACTCTAATTTTATCTCACGTTGATTCATTGAATTTCAATTACTGGGAACCCTTACATTTAAAATTTGCGAGTGGTTTAATGTAAAGTATGAAACGCTCAATTATTTTGTTATTTGTGTACATATTTAAATTATCAAGTGTTAACGTCATATAAATTTATATTTAGTATTAGCTTACACGCTTGCAAATGAAGCGAAATTATATTATGTCTAAGAATATTTTGAATATTATGTATAATTCCTGCCATTGGAACAATCATGAAAAGACGCTGTCTCGCACTGCAGTTATCACATAGGGCTTACACCGCAGAAAGTTTCTGAACAGAGAGAGCCGTGGGAGTAATCCACAATGAATCTTCCGCTTTTTCGACTCCATTCACGGCTCATGTGAAGTGATTTCTCGACGACGATGAAAGTAAAAGTGGGTCAACATAAACAAAGTTTTCGTGCGGAAACAGCGATGCGAACGCGACGTTATTATGAAGTTTCTCGTAACATCCGATCAATAAACGATCGACTTGTTAATTGTATGTTGTCTCATAAATTTGCCTTAATTATTATTCTAGAAACACTTAACTACGCTTATCATACTATAACTACATTTATTTATTATGTTAAGTTAATGAAAAAAGTTAATATTATTCACCAAACAAAAATATTGATATAGTACGAATTGATTCGAAAATAAAATGTTTTTGTACAAAGAATTTTAATTTGTACTTACCACAAAATGGAATACCCTCAGGCGTCCATCTTCCATTGGGCCCGCACAGTCTACGGGCGGGACCCAGCAGTTCGAACCCTCTTTCGCACGTGTAGGATGCGATGGTACCGTCTGTCAAGTTCTGATTGGAGAAGGAGACCCGGGAGTGGGCTGGCGCACCAGGGAAACGACACGTAGCTGCTGCATAGCCTGTATTACAAAATAGTTTGTGAGAAAATTTTTATGGAGACATCAGGTAAAATTATCTTTGATAATAGGATTAGGTAGAACTGCAAGAAACAGGGTGAAAAATATTATGCTATCATGATTATAGGCCTTTATTTTAACAAATCTAAAAAAGGTCGTTAAAGAAGGCCCCGTCACTACTTTTTTATAGTACTCCTCGATCCTGACGCCCCGTATAGGCTACAATTTTGTCAGTGCCTCCCGCTGTCGGCTGTTATTGTAAAAGTTTTATAATAATTGATGCAAAATCTTATATATAGATGGCAATTATCTACAAATTTTACTTTAGGCCCACTATAAGCGGGAAAGTTTTTGTTTCGCCAGTTTGAAATCGCGCGCAAACAGACTACCAAAAAATGACTACCCGTGGTAAGTTTTAAACTATTTTTAGAACGAAGTTCCTTATCGGACGGTACGCGTTTGGCGGATGGGAGCTAGGCGACAAAAAGTGTAAGATTTTTTCGTCACTACCCCTTGTGTCATAGTGTAGACAGCCTTGGCGGCAAAATAAGGAAGTGAGATAGAATAATATTCATCTCCCTCGCACTTTTTCTTATCTTGCCATGAAAGAAATATTATTTTATTTCAAATGACGCTTCATTTTAATAGATGCTAGTAATTCATTTATTTGTATTTGTTAATCAATAATATAATACCTACGTTTATCAATAATACGAGTAATATACTACGCTTAGATTAATGATAGGTCTTTGCGCCGTCAGAGCGCGCGATGACCTACGAGATTATTAATCTATGATACTACGCAAGGAACTTCGTTCCAACCGAGTGTTCCACGACACTCACGCATTTTTTATTGGAATAACGCACGTTTCTTTTTGCTATATATTATGATAATGAGGTTACTGGACAAATAGTGAACACATCTTTTCGTATTTCGATAAATGATATGACCGTACTGATTCCTCGCTCGACAACCAGTTTTGGCCTTTACATATGTATTTAATAAATACATTGTGGTTAAAAGTTTCTTACTATTTTCTAGCCTTATCTTCAGAACAGATACAGTCGGCTTTAGAGTTCGGAGATGATGACTCAATCATCGAAGGCATTTCCGACGACGAGGACTTGATCTCTCTTACTGCTCACGCAGAAACCCTTCAAGAAGGTGAAGAAAGCTCTAGTAAGTATTCAAGTGATGACGAGGTACCACTCTCCACATTTTTGCTCCTCAGCCTCCTCAAATGAATCGTCGAATTTATTGGAAGCGCCTAGACGACTTCACGCCATCTCCACCCGGAGTTTATGGTCTTCCTCTAGCAGCCAGTCATGTTAGAATATTACAAACACCGTTTGAATATTTTATCAGATACATACCTGAAGAAAAATTCGACATATGCAACTCCTTTTCAAATCAAACTTATTTATATAAAACAGGGAAGACCTTAGGCACGACAAAAGATAAAGTGAAAATCTTTTTTTGGCATATGTATCGCCATGAGCTATTTGGGTAAGAATTATAATGTATTGGATGAATAAAACTAGGATCCCAATGATATCTCATCTATCGAGGATAAATGTAGATGTAGATTATGGATCGTTTTTTTTTTTCGGATAAGGACAAACCTGAAACTAGTGAATGATCTTAATGTCGATACGGCTGCCAAACAAAATAAGTTTTGGAAAGTGCAACCCCTAATTGAAACGGTATGAAAGGTTGCATAGAAAATCCCAGAAAGTCAGCATCGATGAACAATTAATACCATTATGGGGCCAAGTATCAATGCGGCAGTTTATCAGGGGAAAACCAAACCTGTGTGGGCTGAAGAATTTCGTTTGTACCAGCCCGGATGGTATACCCTTAGATTTTTTCTTGTATGAAGGTGATAGCATACTACCGACTGGTGAAGCTGGAGGTCTGAATATTGACGGAAAAGTCGTAATGAGATTGGCTAATAACTTATCTGATGATTCCAAGCTATACGTGGATATTTATTTCACATAAATTGAGCTGTTAGACAAAGTATACACAGAGAACAAAATGCAAAGAACAGGCACTCTCAAGAAGTCAAAAATCCCTAAAGCAATTTTAAGACTGATAAGCAGTTAAAAGATCAGGGACGCGGTTCATCTGACCAATTAGTAAGGAATTATGGTCTAATAGCTTCTTTGAAGTGGTTTGACAACGAACCAGTAGTTATGGCATCATCTACAGATTCAAAGTTACCTGAAAACAAATGCAGTCGTTGGTGTAAGAAGATGAAGCAATACATCGAGTTTAATAGCATTTATGCTATTCAGCAATATAACAAACATATTGGGTAGTGAACATGCTGGATAGAGTTATTAGCTTTTATAGAATAAGCATACGCTCAAAAAACTGGACGCATCGATTGATATTCCATTTATTTGATTTTGCAGCAGCTGCAGGATGGTTGTTGTACCGGAAAGAAGCCCAAATGTTGGAGACTCCTAAAAACCACACTGGGTTATTTGGAGTTCAAAGCTGAAATAGCAAATTCTTTGCTCTATTTTACTCCAGCAAGAGAGCAAATACGACTCTAATCCTTTTTTTTTATTACCTTTTTTTTTAAAAATTTTGTAAATCACGACATCCATCCTCATCTTCATACCCCATTTTACTATATAAAATTGTAAATATCTTTTAAATCTTAAATATATTATTTGTTTTTGTAGAATTTTTGTTGTGTTGTTGCTCTTAGGTTAGTTTCTTTTTGTTCTTAATTGTCGCTTCACGACAGTATGCCTATCAAAAATTGTTTCAATATCTATCAAAATGACACCTCAGGACTAAGGAGGAGGGTGACAAAAGAGAATACAGTCCATCTGATGTTAAGTGGATATTGTATAAAGTCCATAAAATTTTTAGGTTTGTATATTCTGCAAGTTGTATTTTGCTTTCAAATGCACAGTAATACATAAAACATAAATATCTAATATAAACAAGTACTAGATATAAAACAAATGCGTTTTTTGGCTTTGTTATACATTCCACAGACTATTAAATAAGAAACATTTGAAATCACATAAATTTCACAGTTCATTCCCTCATTGAGTCAACCTATTGATCAGTAATTATTTGTTGACAACATTTGAAAAAAAATTGGTAACAATCTCTACTCAGTACGACTGTTTGACCACAGACTATTAAGTGTTCGACATTGGCCTAGGAGTAATTACATACATAATATGATTCTACTTACTCTGAGACATTACCATTATGAACTCTCTGTGTTGTTCAGAGCATGATCATCAACAGAAGGACGATATATTTTTTTTCCTAGTTTGGAAACTTCCAATGGATGGACAATATATGTCCAAGTGACAATAATGTGTTTGACATTGGCGATATAAACATAAACAATGTTTGTTCTATTTATTTAATTTGAAGTCTTTATAACTGTGTGTTTATGCACCTCTTCTCTATATAAACTTTAAGTATGCCGAATATCACTCTCCACTGTGCGCGTAATATGCTTAAAAAAGGGCACAAATTATTCCTTTCACGCAACAATACTAAATTACTTAGATATAAAACTGATGTGTCTGTCTGTAATATCGAAGAAACTGCCTCTTATTGCCTTTTAAAACATGAGTAACTATTTGTAAAATATTTGTTTGTCAGTCTGTTCGGGTTAATTCTCAGAATGGCAGAACCGATTATAATGATACTTCTCGAACAGATACAGGGCAATGCTATGAGTGATCTAGGCTATATATTTGATCCCAAAAAATAAGGTGGATTTTTTATTCGAATAAAATACATATGATGAAATAAACGGTCTTTGATAATTATATTAAATCTAGATAACGCGACGTTAATAGATCCTATCCAGGCGAAACCATGGCGGGTTGTGAAAAGTATAAATTGAAACTGTAATTAATAAAAACAGAGAAATCATCATCACCCTTACAATTCCTTACATTTGCACCACTAAATTCAAAATCGATCAGAATATACATTACATTAATATACATAACAATACAGAATATGCATTTAAAAATTTATTTCTTTAATACTTAAAAAACACTAGAAAATAAGTGATACTAATGCTATGAAAATTCTACGATGGTTGTAATCATGGTCATTTAATTTAATTGTAATAAACAGATCATAGTTAATTGAGATTTCTTTTAATTCTACTTTATATACTTGTTATTCGTTAGCATTTAAAACCATATTTGTTTCTTATAATTCTTTAATAATTATTACATTTATAACACCATGTATTAAAAAGAATAGGTGTGATGGGTCAAGGGGTCGCTCAACACTGCACTTGCCACTGGAGAACCTTTCTTCCCATTCGTTTGTCGGTTCTACGAGCTATATGTCTGGTCCATTGCTACTTCAATTTACTGCGCAAGGTCGGGCGACCTTCCACTAGGTGGAGTGTCGACATGATGAAGCACGCAGGCGGGTAATATGGACGCGGGTAGCTCAGTCTACTTGTGGCAATCTATGGAGGAGTAGTAGTAGTAGTGAATGGGTAGAATAAGTAGATATATCAACATTTTACCATATTTAGTTTGATTTCATGGACTTGTTCCTGTATGAGGCAAAGACCATTAAATCACAACGTTTTAGTTCTAGATGTAAATTTTCTTAGCAGCGAATACTACAAGAGAGAATATAATATTATTAAAAATAGATTACTAGCTATTCAAAGAGTATATAACCACTATGTTTTATATATATTATCTATTGATATATGCAAACATATGTTTATATGTCGGTTCTTCCGAGTGCCTATAACCTAAATATCTTCAAGGTTAACATGCTTCTCCTGGGCAAACTCGCTCCATCGTATAGACCTCATCTTTGAAATCGGGCTAGGTTGAGGTCAAGAGTGAGCCTAGTTTAGTAATAATAATAATAGTCTCTCTTTAAACTGTGATGCTATACTTAATTCATTACAAACCTTCACAACTCCACTGCGAATATCGTCATTTTTACCGACTTCAAAAAGTAGCAGGTACTCAATTCGACGATATTTTTTTTATTTGTAACTTTTTCTAGGTAAATCGATTTTGATGATTATTTTTTATTTGCAAGCTGTTACTTCTCACGTGGTCCCATATAAATTGATCAAGGTCTGACCAGCAGTTTTTGAGATATCCTTAATGATTTATATTGAAGTCTGTTGTACAATTTTTTTAATTATGCCCCTTATTAAGTCTATCACGCAGAGAAACCCTGAGCATACCTTCTCGATAGCTCGCTGAGCAATCTTGAGCTTCCTTATACGAATATATATAATATACTCTGTAGATCATTTTAAATATATTTGAGAGATATTTAAATATATTTGCACGTGGTAAAGCCACCAGTAATATAGCTGCAGCTTGGCATTTCATTCAGCCATTCATGCTACAACTATACCTAGTTGTAGCACGAATGGGTCGGCTCGACCGGGTAAGAATCATGCTCTCACAGAATAGCAGCTTAAAAAAGCAGCTTAACCCTGCTGTGTTTCGTATAGTGAGGATAGAGAACCGGAGACCCTTTTTACTGGAATCGAGGCATTCAATCTTAGTCCTCACGGGTGACAACGCATCTACATTTTGATTCGTAATCGAGGATAAATGTAGATGTCTATGGGTCACAGCAACCACTTACCATCAGGTGGACTGTGTACTCGTTTGTCATCCTCATCCTATTAAAAAAAGATATAGGCACTCTTTGATGGACACTAAAAAAGTACTCTGTGATGGACAATGGACACTTTGTGAATGACCAAAGAGAATATAATCACTACAGGAATGACATTGAAAGTCATAATTTGTATTATGTTAGGTCTTCACAATTAAAATTGATTTTAGTATATTATAATGAACGTATCAAATTCTATACTAAGTGAAGATGTAGGCGAGACAAGAATATATTTACTTCTTCTTCGTTTAAGTACACTGATGATCTTGGTGTCATTGCTAACCATTCACATCAGATCGATGCGAATGTTTCGCTGGGAACAGTCAGTGTCAGGAGGTTTGATAATAGCCTATTGCATTGCTGAGCTCGGGCTTACTTTATGTGCGGGAACATCGCACTGTAGTGGCTATGCTTTGCAGGTAAATTAAACAGCAATTTAATCATACCAAATTTCCATAAATTAAGCACTTCTCGCCAATTTTATAAGATTGACAAGAACCAAATTTCCTTTATCATTTTCTAATTTATTGCCAAAGGCTGCTTAAAGTTTTTAAGAATGCGTTACGAGCAAGCCTGTAGGCGTTAGGTGGCCATCCCAAATAGATCTACCGACATACTTTTGTCGCTAGTCTTTTTCGTTAGGAGGAGAACCAATTGCAGTTAAGATTACAAGGTGATACATGCAACTTATACCCCTGTCATAATTCACATGATTTGAATTTTAATTTCAATTTGAACAACAATATAAGCAAAGTCTGGTTAAAGATAATATATATCATCATCATTACAGCCCTTCACAAGTCCACTACTGAACATAGGCCTCACCCAAAGAATGCCACAAAGCACGGTCCTGAGCCACCTGCATCCATCGACTTCCTGCATATCTTACCAGGTCGTCACTCCATCTAGTGGGGGGACGCCCTACACTTCGCCTGCCGGTACGAGACTGCCACTCGAGAACCTTTCTTCTTCATCGGTTGTCGGTTCTTCGAGCTATATGGCCGGCCCATTGCCACTTCAGCTTACTAATCCGTTATATATATATAAATATATAAAAGCTTCTGTAAGCATTTTCATTACTTCCAGGCATACCTATGCGGATTGGGCGCAGCCTTACTAGCGGTAAATGCTGCAGTTATTTGGCAACTGTGGAAGAGATCCAACCAGATCACTCTCGTGGTGGCAGAGTTATTAGATGCAATAGGCGTGCCTTTGAAACGTCAGGTCATTGTCAAAGTAACACTAAGTGCTACGGCGGCTGCTGGATTATTGGTCGATCTCGTGCTTGCTCCATACTTTACAAAGCACCCTCGTTCCTTAACATCGTTGTAAGTTATTTGTTATACGTTTTTAAATTGTTAACAATATATTAAAGGCGACAAAATGTCAAAAATAGAATATTAAAGTAGAGTCTTAATTGCAGTTACACTATCCACTATTGAACACATATACCACTACATAAGCCAACATGCACATGCTATTATGCCCAATGTGCAACTAATAATAATTTAATCAAATATAATAGGTTGCAGAGTCACACCGGATTACGATACGCGGATTCGAATCAACGATCCGTGATCAGATAGATAATCAGTTGCTCTGACCATAGAGCTTCTTTGTCGTCTACTAAATAAAGGATGCTCAGTAACGGGTAACAGTTACTAAAGGAATAGTCGATCTACTTTTCTTGATAAGGTTTATGTATAAAAGATATATATTTATAATGTATTACAGAAATATTTACAAATATGTATGTAGTCTATGTATGTATATGTAGGTATATGTATGTGTGTATCTATATATGTGTTTGTACGTTTATGTGTATATAATATTATGTATTTGGTTATTGCATTGTCTTATATACTAATATACCTTGTACTATTAATATATACTTGTTTATCTACTATTTATGCACACTTCTATATATTTAAATGAAAATTATCTCCTTCACCATGGTTTGCCTGGAAGAGAACGCTGTTTAGCGATAAGGCCACCTAATTGTACATTCATTTATAAATTTAAGTTTGCTGTGTTGTGTAGTATTTTGTGTGCAATAAAGAGTATAAATAAATTTAAAAAAGAATAAAGAAATATGCCATGAATTGGCGGCGTAAGAGAATAGTAAATGTCATAAAATGTATATTATTGTTCTGAACATAAAAATGTAAACGTTATGAACCTCTCAAACAACCCCAATGATATAGCGAAAGTCGTGACTCAGTAAGGCATTGCATGACGAATTAGTTAAAGCGTCAACGGTGTTCGAATATCCGTGAAACATTCTAAATTTAAATTATTCCATGATTGAAATGATCCGTAGCCGGCGCTAGCCGCGGCGAAAGTGTGCCTTAAAATGATCACTCGACCCTTACTCAATACCTAATAAAGTGGTGGTAGCCCTATCGATCACTTTGCGAAGATGCTTCAGTAATATAATATTGTTCTAAAAAAATCCTTTACCAAAGGTAAAAAATTTAATATGTATGCTTATAATTTATTGCAATCTTGGAGTAAACCTTTGGCCACGTGCTCTGGTCAACTTAAATTTAGAACGGACTAGGTTAGCGGAGGCGTACATAAAATAAAACCTACACCAAATAAAATTATTCTTATTTAAAAGTACATCCATAAACAATAATGAATTCCGATATGCGCATAAACTTGAAATCTAAAATTTTACATTCTATCATATTGACTAAAATATTTAGTCCATTTCATATGATAAATAATATAAATTCCGCCGTCCATTGGCCCGCGGTCAAGAAATTAAGTGAAAGTTGAGGGGAGCGTGTCTCGGCCACCTCTGCGAGTATCACCTTTACATTGTTTCATACTTTTCCTCCATGAGAGTATAGTGTAGTGACGACAGAACAGGTGGACAGAGTAAGCAAACAGGTGCCTTTAAAGTTAGTTTCTGGGAGGATGTGGTTGTTACTTTTTCATTCACGCAGTGCCGATGAATGATTATATAATAGAAGAATAGAATGAATATTTGATGACAGATTAAGCGAATTTATTATGAGATTCAAAATTAGAATTTTTTGTGTCAATGGGTTTAAAATATAGCACAGTATACCAGTTATCAAAAACCAAATGATAATAACTGTACTTATTTGCAACGGAGTATCTTGTAAACATAGCTACGCGATTACTTAAGCTAAGAAAGCGTGGTGACCTCAACAATGTTACGGGCGCAGCCCTGATTCGCAAGCACATCTCTTGAAAAATACATTTTTACAAATGAAGAACGGCTATAATAATATTACCAACTTTGTTGTTAACGTTTAAAGATATTATTTAAGAAAAATCGTGTATATAAAGCCGGCCAGAGAAGTTAATGGTCATAGAAGACCTATTCGAACATGAACAGAGTTTTAAGTATTTACATGGGTGCAAATAGTGAGAAATGTTTAATGTTTTTTAAGAACTATTAGAATAACAAATTTCAGACAATACTAGAATCAAATTAGATATATATAAATACGAGTATACTCTGTTCGGCCTACATGAATAACTTGCTAGAAAACGCACATCCACTCAAACTTTCTACCCTAAGGCAATTCATTCAATACCGTATGTAAGCATGAAAATATACTCAGTAGGTCAGTTCAGTACAAGTTAATTTACTTAACAATTCAAAGTGATTGCAAAGTTCTTCTGTTTCGGTTTATAATAATTATTTTTTTAAACATAGTTACAATTGTTTCTTTTTATGCCACTAATGAAAATTAGTCATAAATCTAGTTATGACTAACTAGATTTATGACTTAAGAAACGTTCTAAAAAGTTATAAATTTAAAATAAAACAGGTTGATCATTTTCACAGAAAAGTGCGAAAAGTGTCCATTCCAGGTATATACGAGTACCTCAAAATTTTAGTTAATAAAGACGAATTAAAATTTAATATATATATACATATATATGTATATATAATAATTTTATTACGTGGTAGAGCCATGCTGCAGCTATATTAGTAGTATAGTTGTAGCACGAATGGGTCGGCTCGACCGGAGAGGGACCACGCTCTCACAGAAAACCAGCGTAAAATAGCAGCTTAACGCTGCTGTGTTTCGTATGGTGAGTGTAGAGAACCGGAGACCCTTATTACTGGCAATGAGGCATTCCATCTTAGTCCTCACGGGCGACAACGCATCTGCATCTTGAGTCATTATTGAGGATAGATGTAGATGTCTATGGGTCACAGTAACCACTTACCACCAGGTGGACTATGTGCTCGTTCGTCACCCTATCCTATTAAAAAAAATATCCAAAATTAGAGTAATGCAAAATGAATTTTTTAGGGTGTAGCAATATAATCCAATCATCATATTTTTAATCGCTGGGTGCGAGCGAAAAGATTTATTTCTTTTAAACCGCCGCACTCTCAGCACGCTACTGAATGCCAAGCCACACACACATATATATATATCTATACCCATAAATAAAATTGAAGTGTCTGTTTGTAATGTCAAAATAACAGGTTTTTATTAAATGCATATGTAATTATATAGGTTACTTATATCAAAAACACATTTTTTTAAATTTTTGTCTGTCTGTCTGTTTGTCTGTTTGTTCCGGCTGATTTCCGACAAAAACGGTGTAGGAGTTAAGTTACCATTCGAGAGCCTTTCTTGCAAATCGGTTGCCGATTTTTTGAGTTTTATTGGTGGCCTATTGCCACTTTAGTTTACTTATCCGTTGGTGTTAATCGGTTACTCAGATATTACCGCGGATCGTGATTCTATCACATAAAAACTCCGAACATAGCTTTCTCTATAGCTCGTTGTACAATTTCAAACATCCTGGCCATGACCGTAGCCAACAGTGAAGGACCACTTTTCAGTTACATATGTGATCACTGGCAACACGTATACTCTTGTTTCGGGTTCTGGGTTAAGGAAATTGGTCGAATATCTCAAGTTATAAAGTTCTATCCAGTTTATTAATCGAATTGGATGAATATTCGATTTCACGCCCTAGTTGTCACCGCTGACGACTAAGATGGAATGCTTCAATGCCTGTAATTGTACTGCCTTCAATACCCTTCATACCAGAACAAAGAAGTAGAATTATTACTGATGTTTGGTGTCAGAAATAGGTAAAGTAAGCCCAGATGGCTTCGTGGCGCAGTGGCTTAGCAATGAGTTGCAGAGCTAAGTGCCGCGGGTTCGAATCCCGTTCGAATTGTACCGGATCTGAACGATGTTCTGGTGAAATGTATGCATGTAAACTGCCCCCACGATACAGGAGAAAATTCTAGTGTTACATTTTTAATAAAAGGAAAATAAACGAACTCCTAGTCAGTATAGGAGTCGAACATCTACGTTGACTGATAAACACGCTATAAAAGTGTTCAGATCTTAATGGTGCCAAACGCAATCAAGGCGGCATAAATAGGTAATTACAAATAATCTATACAAATAAATAAAAATGAAGTGTCTGTTTGTAATGTTAAAATTACAGCTTTTTGCTAAATGCATATGAAAGTATATACGACACTAATAACAAAAATACAATTTTTAAAGTTTTGTCTGTCTGTCTGTCCGTCTGTCTGTCTGTCTGTTTGTTCCGGCTAATCTCCGAAACGGCTGGACCGATTTTGATGGGATTTTCACTGGCAGGTAGCTGATGTCACAAGGAGTAACATAGGCTACTTTTATCTTAGAAAAAGAATTAAGGTTCCGAGCAAAAAAAAATTAAATCTCCAAATAACACGCGGGCGAAGTCGCGGGGAACAGCTAGTATGTATATATAGGTAATATATTAATGTTGTCCAGAACCTCCCTTAAACCATTTTGCCTTTTGCTAGGTGATAATATACGAGGTATTTTTTTTTCAAGCGATGGTCACATTTGTCTTTAATCATTTGTGTGTGATTCACGTCGAAAACACTATGTATACGGACATACGTACTCGTATAATTGGTTCGAAATTGGCAGCACAAGCATTACTAGTAAAAGTTTTTAGAGACAACGTAACGGCCTACCTGTAGCAACCGATCACATTAACCTACATAAATTAACAGTCTCTAAGAAAAGAATTTCACAATGTTATAGTAAGCTTTTAACATTCTTTACATTTTTATTTGAATTGTTTTTTATTAAGTTTTACAATTCAATCTTTATTTAAGTTTTTTTTTTAATTATTTGATTCCTGTGCTGTGAAAATATTGTCGTCCAGTGATCGGCAAGTGGTTATATCTTTTTGGTGATCGGCACTACACAGTACACAGCCCATATTAGCCAGATATTATAACTGATAAGTGAATGCTGTGGCTCATAGACGTGTACACAATAGGGGCATTAATGCCTTGACTCCAAAAGCTATTGTGTGGAAATTATTTTTACCTTTTTAGTTATTTAATGTCGGCTTTTACTCTTTATTAAAACTTTAAAAGTTAAACTTTTTGTTCCTTTTAAGTGAAGTTGACTAAAAAAAGCCGCGGTAGCTCAGATGGTTAGCGCTCGCTGTAACGAGAGCAACCTGGGTTCGATCCCAGCTGGCTCCAATGTAATTGTTAATTGCAATTTTAAGTGCTGATTTATCACGTGCTCGGTGGTGAAGGAAAACATCGTCTGCATATCTGAGAAATAAGAAAAGAAATTTCGAAGACATGTGAAGTTCGTCTGGAACTGTATTTATGTTTATTTCTAAGGAAAACCTGTGTTTATTTAAGGGAGTTTCAATTTAGTAGTGTAGTTACTGCAAGGTCAGACTATTATAATTTGTCAAATAGGTTAAGTCCATGTTGAGACACGTATAAAATAGGACTCCGCTGTGTATATGATTATCTTTTTAATATAAAAATCAATTGCAGTCTTTTACTTTTTGTATGTTTGAATGGGTCCCTGGTTTAGATTCACATTCGAACCCGGTAGGTGGCGCTGTCCGCTGTTATAGAGTTCCAGAAATAGCCTGTGCGAGACCGGGGCGGATCGCCAGTGCTTAATACTTTGAAAGTATATCTATACAATTTTTAATTAATTTAGAAGCGACAGTAGCCTAATGGCAGCGTGCGGACCGCGGACTCAAAAGGTCGTGGGTTCAAATCCGCCATTCGACTACTGTGGTGAACGACTCCTAACACAAGCATTTTAAGCTTACCAGGAGTGGTTAAAGGGAATATTAGTAACTTTAATAGCATTGCTAGTGTTTAATAAATTGTTTCGTTATTTAATTACGTTATTTAAAATGTTAAGGGTGGTTATATGTGACAATAGTAGTCTAATTATTAAGTTACGTAGTACCCAACTATTAGGTACTTTAAAATACTTATCTCATGATACCTCATTTTATATAGAAAATTACAAAAATCAAATCAAGTGTTGACCTATGATGTGTTAAGAAAGCGCATAAAAATATATTTATTTAAATATTTTCCATCGTTAAAATTAAGGTTTTAAATTATATTTTAAATTTTTATCTATTTCTGTTACAAATTCTTAAAATTGCTGCGAACAGTAAGACAAATGGTTACAATGTTATTATAAAGATTCCTTTTTATCAAAAGCTTATTCTCAAGAAATAGTTCAATTGCTCTCTTGACTCCCTTGTTATGAGGTCACTGACTGATATAAAGATACAGCGTGGAAAAGACAACGCTTTCTAACATTTTTATAGAAGCTTCTTAACTTCCTTGTTTGATAAAATTAAAGCATTTTATCAAACAAGGAACTGAGGGGCAGACTAAATTTTTTATAAACTGACTGGCTGGCACAGCGGACGTTGTTCCGTCCCGTGTTTACGAATTCACTCCATAATATTAAGTGTAACTATAAAATTAATTAATTACTCGATCACAGCGCCACTTATCGGGTCCAGATTTCAGGATTTTCTTTTTTGGCATTAAACCAATTTAATACTGTATTAATGAATCATTTTGGTACATAAATATAGAATTTGTGTATTACATGACTACAGTCATGTAATACACAAATTCTATATTTACGGAAAGGTCGCCTTTCTAATTCATCGATGTGAATATACCTGTTACCGCAAAATTAGTGTGTGTTTTTGACCTAAAAATTTCTTCAATCTTAGATTAAATATTTATTCGTAGGATAAAATGCAACCTAAACAAATTGGAAATGACAGTTATGTGAATAAAATAGTTCAATTGTTTTATTTTTTATATTCAGTCAAGTTATAATTTATTCGATAAATAACTGTTATGACTATTGAAAATTGACGCTAAGTCGTTCAGAAATTACACGATTACTAACAGACACATCAACATTTAAATATACATTTTAAAGGAGTTAATTTTTGGGTTATCGTGAATAAGGTTGAAGGGGACATACGAAAACATAATCCTAGATTACGATTGAACTCGTTCTATCGGGGGTACGTTTTTGCTTGTTATCGAGCTAAAAACATGGTTCATTTACGTGTCTGTGGCATACAACGGTGCAAACAGGTTCGTCGGTCAGTCAGGTCAAAATCTGACACACTTATGACAATGAAGGTGGATATCCCCTTATTTCTAATGAAGTATTTTAATTTGGACTATTAAGTTGAGTACAGATTTTGTAAACTATCTTTAAGGTTAATAGTTATTTACGACAGATATTCACAAAACAATGAAAATAAGTAACGATTTTCGTAAAATTTGTCCCTTTTGTACGTGTGCTCTTTAATACTTTGTTATATAGCAAATGCGGGCAGACGTAGTCGAGTGTATATTAATTCTCATAGTGATCGCTTTATAGAATTTGATGTGCTACAGTGCTATATAGTGGTAAGATACAACAAATTGAATGCATAACAACCTTTCCCATGTAAAAAATACATGTATGTGCCCACTTTTATGATAATCGTGAAAACAGTGTCGTTTTGACGCAGCTTTTCGACGCTTTACTACAACAACTTTGCGGTAGTTACGACCGACGAGTTAGTTTATTAGTAATTAATCCATCACTTTCTAAGTCAACAAATAAAAATAAAAAACGCAAAAACAAAATGAACAAAATGGATTTTTCGACATTTAATATAGTAGTATCTATACTAATATAATAAAGCGGAAGTATTTTTGTTTTTTTTTTTTGTTTATTTAAACACGCTAATCTCTGGAACTACCAGTCAGATTTGAAAAATTATTTTTGTATATTGTAGCTAGATTCATGAGGTTTCTATTATATGCTAAACGTAGTGATTATATTGTCTTTGGTATAGGCTATCTCGCATTAGGCTATACCTCTCAGCTGGCCTTAAATATTGAATTTTGTTAAGAAAGTCAGAAAAAAAGCGTCGTCGAAATACAAAAGACAATATTCTACAAAAATATAAATCTTTACTCCATCTAAAAATAAAAAAACTGGGTCAAATAGCCTTGAATTAAAATTATATATTTTTTTAAATTATGTCTTAAAAAGATGATGCGAAGTTGGTATCAAAATATTGTATTAAGAATCATGGAGGTAGTAAGTATGAAATTGGGGCAATGGGTTTCTTTTATTTACATTCACTTAAAATGGATTTTTGAAATTTCTATCCCTAATAGTTACAGTTTGTATGAATATTTTAGGGGCCGATTAACTCGAAACTTACTAAAAGTACTGTGTAAAAAAAAATGAATACGTTTTTTGCCATTTTTCGAAACACCGCGGGGCAAAAAGATAGTAAAATTAAATGAACCTTTTTAAAATATAATATTATGTAAGATATCAATAATTGTTTATTCAAATTTACCTATACAAAAACATAATCCTCTATAACTATTTTTTACATTCGTTGTTTGTAAATATTTAAATCCAATGTATTGTGAAATGTATAAAATGTTAATAATCAATATTTTTCATAATTTATATTTAAAACTTTTTATCTCTTTGAAATCTAATATTATGAAGAGCGTCGTTATAGAACAGGTGATTTCATTATAATGTTGGTGCTATATCGTATTATATTGATTATTACTAATATTAAAAAATATTTAATATTTGATAGTATGTTTCTTAAATATCGAAAGAAATTCGCAGGTTAAATGGATAACGGACTCGACCGCATTCTCGAACCGTTACATCGTCCAATGCGCAGTTAGTTTACGCATAATTAGGTCGCTAAGCAGCCCACCCGGTGATGTAAATAGTGGCACGCGACAGGTCACACCTATGTCTTGTTTGTAGTTCCTCCATAAAGTTAATCTGAAGTGAGTAGGCGTAACAGCTTAACGAATATAATTCACACACTCTACCTTCGGTTTCGACTCTGAATCGCTTGAGTATCATTTGCCTATAAATTTTTAATGTATTTAACACACTTGTTCTACTTACAGCACATAATACACTTATTCTGGATATCATGTGAGTGAACTTAAGACAATCCACTAACCTATATTGTCCCATGGGTGTCGTTGAAAACTAAGCCAGAAGCTAGGCAGGCATTTTGCTGATAAAATGGGATTTAATAAAATATAGCATTGATATCATCATCAGTACAGCCTACCAAAGGTTCTATGCTGAACATAGGACTCACCTATATATTGCCTCATAAGGAGGATATTTTTTATAGTTACGATATTTGGTGGGCGGGTTAACAAACCGCAGTTTTTTTAATTGTAACCAGGAAGATGTTGCTGGCAAAATGGGCAGTAACATCTTCTAGGAGGATCTTCTCCTGGTTGATCCTTGAAAGATAAAAAGAAAGATAAACACATTAAAAACATATGTTTTTAATGTGTTTTTGTAAATATGTACTTGTTGAATAAAGTCCAATTTGAGTGTTAAAAAATTAAAAATTACTCATTTTTATTAACACCATTCATCATATTTAAACGCACTTTCACCACGCTTTATAAAAATACTTTTACTTAGTGTTTAACGTATAAAATACAAACAGGTGAGGAACATTGCGAAATCCATAAATTAGTGTTGATTTATGCGTTCATGATTTTCATAACCTTTGTTTTAAGTAATTGTGACAAAATGATTAAAAACATCTATCTAAATAGTTTGTACTTAAATTGACGTAAAACGCGTATTAAAAGCAAAATAAGCAAACCGGATTCTGATTCTGTCAATGACCCAATTTCAAAACTTTGGCAACTTCCCCTAGAAAACATGCATTGGACGTTACATGGCCTCTGCGGCATGAACATTTAAAACGACCACAAGTCGGTTGTTTTATAAAGATAATTTACTAGCCAGCCATCCGCAACTGACGGAATTATAACCGAGGGCATAACAAAATAACATTTTTTACCTCCACGTACCGCTCTCGTGGGAGCTTGTGTTAGACTCACAACGACTTAATCCCGGTTGGAGGACTCTCAACGGCCAAAACCTTCACCGCATGTAAGCAGGGCTACAGCAACAATTTCGCACATCGCCGGCAGCGCCAGGCGTCTCTTGGCGTCCCCTCCTTAGCAGAAGCTCCTAACCTAACCTAAACTAACCTAACCTATTCTTCTTAGAATAAGGTGCGTCTTTATACATGCCCTCGATATCCACCAAGGGGCCAGAGTCTGTTACGCGAAGGTCATGGGACCTTCCGTGGCCACAGCGCCGGATTTGATCTATCGCTCTACTACAGACCATGTTTCGGCCACGTAGGGTAAGGAGAGTGGCACATTGTAATACCGACAACAGCGATTAGATAGCAAATTATATAATACAATACATACAATACCAAATATAACACAATACCAAATTATAAACCATCATCATCATAATCAATAATAATGTTATATGTTATATTATTAATGTATTTTTAAGTTTTAAATATATATACGAGCCATTTTTTGAGTTGACACGTAACTACTGTGACACTGCTTTAGAGGTTACAAATAAACACACTTAAATTATAAAAACAATTTTGAATAAGCGTTTATATAAATTTTACGTGGTAGAGCTATGCTGCAGCTATATTATTGGTATAGTTGTAGCACGAATGGGTCGGCTCGACCGGGTAAGGAAAATGCTCTTACAGAATAGCAGCTTAAAATAGCAGCTTAACCCTGCTTTGTTTCTTATAGTGAGGGTAAAGAACCGGAGACCCTTTTTACTGGAAACGAGGCATTCAATCTTAGTCCTCACGTGTGGCAACGCATCTGCATTTTGATTTGTAATCGAGGATAGATGTAGATGTCTATGGGTCACAGCAACCACTTACCATTAGTTGGCCTGTGTGCTCGTTTGTCATCCTTATCCTATATAAAATAAAACATACATACTAGTACATACACCTGAAAAACATAAGATTGATAGTCGGGTGACCAATATTATTTTATGCATCTAATATGTAACCAGAACATAAATGTGATTACACATATTTATTGTAACAGCCTGTAGCACAAGTATTTTGGCAATAAAGACTCTGACTCTGAAGAAATTTAATAAGAGACTGAAAACATAAGTATCAATATATTCTTATTGCATAGTTTTTAAATTAAGTTAAAACAAGTAAACGAAAGAAAAGTAATTTATATTCACGATTGTCTTGTTCTAGTTCTAAACTGAAAGTATCTTAAGTAAAAATATAGTATCTGTTATTTAAGTATATTCTCGTAGGAATGGCTTTCTTGGCGAGAAACAGTGTTTTGACCCCTGTTTTCGTGCCGGTATGCAAGTCCATAAAACTTTCACTTAATGTCTGATAATTTTGAGTAGGTCTGTGTTACAAGGACAGGGAACGCGTTTTCCCGTTATTTAAATAGATCCAATTTAAAATGTTTTCTATTCTAATTTAGTGTTGTGAAAGATCTTTAATATTCCTAAATAAACGAAATAAACCATAGAAATAGTCAACAGTAGAAATCACTAACATGATTTCATCGTGATGATAATTTTATATGTACTTAGGCTTTTAATAAGCTAATTAATTGAATTTATTGTGTTTTTTAGTGAGTCCGATGAGGCTGTAAAAGCCAAAAGGCTACCAGCTCAAACATCATCAGAAACCAGTACTTCGCAAATAACATGATTTTAAGTAAATTTTATCTTCTACGATTTACGATTATCAATCACCCTCCATTGAAATCACTACGATATTTATATTATGTATTCATAATAAACATCCTCGCTTCTCCACATTTATTATGAAGATTTAATTTTTATTGTGAATTGAGTAATTTTAAATAAATTCGTGTAAATATATTATTAAGTCCCATAATTCTTTATAATCTATTGAATTAATAATCTAATGTGAAATACATATAATCAGCAAAAATATCTTATTTGCTTTTTTTTTTTGGCTTTTAAAAATAATTATTAGCATCTCCCATAGTATAACTTTAACTATATAGCATTAACTTCAAATCAGAATAACGCGCAAGAATGCACAAGTTTTTCATTCTTATGCATTCTTACACATTCATGTCCCTTTCCTTACTTTTTCTTGAGATAGTGTGACGGGAATGCGTCCGAGTAAATCTATCATTATGTTCACTAACAAAAAATAAATTCCTCGGATAGATACAGCGCCGGTACGAGCCTTTATGTCTCCTATTCTGGCGGTATTACACTTTGACTTGGTTTTCGTCTATTATATTATGTGTAATATTTATACAATTAGGTTGGCCAAAAGATTGTCCAACTTATTGAAAACCCTAAAAAAATTTAGATGTCGTGTATTAGTTATGACAAATCTTTAAGCTCCTAAGCTAGTTTTCTCTGCAGACGTTATATTCTACCCTTACCGATAGATGACACAATGAGTTTCTCTTTGAATTAACTTTGGACTTTTTACTGTCTAAATATAAAATTTATTGATAACTCGACCACAGCATTACTTATCGGATCCAGACATTGAGTTTTTAAGGTTGCCTCTAAAGCTCTACCTACTAAAAAGTTACATACCATAAACGCAACAAAAATGTTCATTTTATATTGGGTGCAAAAAAACCTATTAGACCGTTCCATCACTGACCAATACCGTAGTAACGTGTAACGTTCTATAACCGCACCGAAATCGAATTCATGACGAGAAATTTAGCAGGTGTCAAATATCGATAAGCTCCGTGTAATGGCACGCGACGTTTCCAAGCCGCTCTATGCAGGCGACCAAACGCATTGTAATTGTCTCTCACCATTGTCAAAAATAATAACAATCATTGGTAAATTCTTTTGCAGATCGCTTTTAGTAGCCACCGTATATGTACATTTTTTAGTATGAAAAATTTTTACAACAACCATTTTCTAAGCTCCTCTTGACGCGTACAACCGATAGCGTGTACTGTACACATTGAAAGGGAATAATACAGTCACTAAATGCACGTATACGAGGATGATACATTCATTCGTATCTAATACATTCATAACACGTTCATTGTATGAGCCCTAGTAGTAGGTCCATATCAGTCAAGACCATTACCAATATATTTATCTAAATATTGTGCAAGAGAATGATTTTGGCCCATAAAGAACTAGCTGTTCCCCGTGACTTCGCCCGCGTGGAATTTACTACGATTTCATGGGTTTTTTCCCCGCAGAACCCTAATTATTTTTCATAACAAAACTATCCTAAGTTACTCCTTATAACATCACCAGTGGAAGTCCCGTTAAAATCGGTCCAGCCATTTCGGAGATTAGCCGGAACAAACAGACAGATAGAGAAATTTTTTAAATATTGTTTATTTGTTATTAGTACCATATATAATATCATATGCATTTAGTAAAAAGCTGTTATTTTAACATTACAGACAGACACTTCAATTTTTTTTATTTGTATAGATTTGTTTATCGTGTGAATATGATTTCAATCGGTCAAATCGTTCAGTTATTGCTACCTTCTGAAGCAGAGACGGGTCGCGAGTGTAAATACAGGTAATTCTAAAATAATAATTCTAAATATAAGGCTAAATGCACACGCATTATAACTTGAATTTTCATCTAATATCAGTGGCTACAAGGCAATGAAGTGTGCGCTGATGAGTTGAATGAGCACCTGTGCGGCTCGAAGTTTAAAAGAGACTTAGATGTCTACCAACCATCTATGAAAACGCTTTGCTAGTCTGTCTTACAGATATTCCCGAAGCAATCATCAGACTATGCTAAACCATCTGTTCTGGGCTTTCGCGGCTATCATAAAGTTTACGTCCGGTGGATCACACATCACCTTACCAAATAGAAATGGGTAGTTTGCGAACGAATAAATGATTTGGACGTCATTAAATATAATAAACTTCTTTTATTCCCCACTTAATCAAATGCATCTTTACTTCATTTAGTGCAGTTAAAAGATTACCATAATACAAATATAAGAAAAAGGTAACCCAATCGTTCAAGCTGTTGAATACAATAGATAACTTTTGTTGACTGATGAAGAAGATTCCGACTAATCTTTTAATAAAATAACTTAAAATTTAAAATTTTGTACAACCGAATTCAATATAAATTATTAACAAAAACTCAAAAACTTTTGATCAGAACTTGATCAAATTTATATGGGACCACAAGAGAAGTACCAGCTTTCAAATAAAAAAAAGAATCATCGAAATCAGTTCACCCAGAAAAAAAAGAACATACAGTCGAATTTGAATTCTCCTTTTTGAAGTCGGTAGAAAAGGCTGAATATACCCATTTATATATATATATACTCGTTTATAACCTTTTTCTATAATTATACGATTTTTATAACTACATTTTTTTTGTTTATAACTTAATGATCTTTTTGAACTTATCTGCAATCAAATGAATGTGAGTGAGAAATGTTTTATACAACAAATACAAAATGTATTGGAAGCTCTGCCTTGTTTCGTTTTAATGAAATTAGGGTGAAAGCGTCATGTTTTTATTTACGGGCGGCAACTGGCGATAATAAAAGAAAAAAGTTGACAAGGTAATTTTAAAAAGAAGCAAATCGGATGTGATGTAATACGAAACTTCCGGAATTTCAAACAAAGGGAGTAGCAGTTAAACGTGGTAAGGTTCTGTAAACGGATAACATAATTAAATATAGGCTTAATTCAAGTATCATGTAAATTGTATATCAAAATTTTTACTTTGTTACGGAACAAACTTAACGGGTACGGTTCAATACTTTAAACAATTCATAACAAACATATATTTTTTTTGAATTTCTAATCTTTGCCACCTTAGTAGTAAATAAATGGTATTACATCACAACCAATATAAAGTACGCGGACTGACGTCCGACCGGACCCACCAGACAGGCAGAACGTAAGCATTCCCACAAGCGTTACGCTCCGTGGCTTTATAACATGTTTACATTATCACACTATATGTTGTATTTGTTGTTAATTGATTACGTTCAGCTATTAATAAATTGTACACCAAATCACAAACTATAATTACTAATATACATAATTTTAAACGATTATATAAGTTTATAAGGAAGGCACTTGTACAAAATAATTTTTATAATCTGATACATCTTTGTACTGTGCCCCTAATTATTAAAAAAATGTATTAAACTTTTTACAAATAATTACTCATTTAACTCTTGAATGAATTGAAAGAATGTATCGTTAAAAGTTAAAGAAGAACCCCTACTTCATATTTTCTCGTTTTTTGAAACTACGTTACTATAATTGAATAATTTACAATACTTTAAATTTTTTTTCAGTCACTTTGATTCGATTATATGAGAATTATTAGCTTAAGTTTTCATCAATTATATTGATGAAAACTTAAGCTCATAGTAAAACAACCTGAAACTACTTCTTTGAAATTCAGTAATTAATCTAGAGGAAAACGTTTTTAGCATTAAGTTCGCCGTGTTTAAGTATGGTTCAATAAAGTACAAAGTAAAAATTCTCTTGAAGCTGTTCTTTGATAAAATTAGGAATTCACTAAATGTTTAATATTCCATTGACATATTATATATTGTTTGCTTATTATTGGACATAGTTTATTGGAGACTTTACAAATTATTTAATTGTGAAATATGAGTGTAAAGCTATCACATAAATGGGATCTTAAGAAAATTGTGTCAATGCGGCCGATGAAAGCTGTTAGATTGTGTAAAAACATTGTCCCACGGCGCGGTGCTGCATCATCATTGACTAGTGACTACGCAGTAGTAGCGTTGTTTTGATCTACTTAACGAGTTGATCTTCGTCGGAGACGGTTCAGAGAGCACATAATAGAAATTCTTTGCGATATTGCGTTTCTTGTTTTAAATTGCGCTTCTTTTCTGTTTTCTTACTGAATCGTTAAAAGAAATGCTTTCATATCAGCATAGCAGCAATAACGGTTATTTATGTATTAATTTTTAATAAAAGTAAACATAAAAACAGTATTTTTTTTGTTCCAATCGAAATATAAATAGGAATGATTAGGTAGGTTTTATCAATTTATACATAGGACAACTAATATGAAGTGAAATTAATAAAAACTTTGGTGAATTGAGGGAAGATTTATCCGAAAGTGGCTCATCTTCTGCGACCGGCAAGTCGAACTCTCTCACCTACTTTTTACTATATTTACTAAATATCATTAACCTGACCCACCTTGCAGCAGTACAAGGACAGCACTTAGAAGTATCGTATCCATTATAAAGTTCACACAAAACGTTTGATTACGACACTCGCGGCGATTTTCTGTGACACAACGCAGTCATGGCGCGTGTGGCTGGAATAACTGTCGGTGTTCGACTGAGTTGGTGCGGCTGCGGCGCCGACAGGTGCGCAAGCGCATCACAGATCACAGGTAACCACCAATTGGTAGCCCGCCCCCATCCTCTCTCCCCTCGGAGCTTTCGCGCGCTGAATAACGAATTTCTCGAGCCCCTGAGTGTGAAGCCTACTTTACGTGTTTTGATTCGCAATGCGACGAATAATGTCTGTTAGGCGATCCTCGTATTTTTATTAGGTTAGTGGGTGATGTTCATTTGTAAAGTAGGAAAAAAACAATACTTAATTTTAGTTTTTCTAGTGACAATCTTCTAAACGTTTTAGAGCATGTGCAACAAGTGGTTTATTCTACATATTCTTTCACGCAGTCATTATACACAAAATTGAAATATAAAATTTCACGTTTTCTCCATTTTTATATATTATTATGTGTTTAAATTCAAAGCCAATGAACACATATAATTACAAGATCGTACGCGTTGATGTCTTTTCTATAACGTCAGTAGTTAGCTTTTAAAAATTTAATGATTGATGTGTCTTTATTATTTTTTATTAGAAAATAGTATTCGAAATTCAAATAACAAACTCTAAATACATGTAATATACACTTTACCAGAAAGTTTTATCGTCCCCATTTCTCTCGAAGAACATTCCGCAACTCATTGTGTCTCGCTATTCTCTAATGATTCGCAGAAAATTTTATCCAAGTGTCAATTGAAGCAGTAAAATTGTTACGAAAAAACTAATTTCATAGACAAAATTAAGATTAATTCACTCACTTTCTCGATAAGATTGATTCGATACAGATAGTAGTTGCGCAAACTTGTTATCTATCAACGTGCGAACCCGCGAGACTCAAGTTTAGACCATCCATAATTAGCATTTAGTATCAAAATTTTTTTGTTTACATTTTAGTATCAATTTTTATTTTAAATTATTTAATGTTTTACTACATTTTAAAATAATTGAATAATGAATAGTTTTAATTTTTTTTATGGTTCTTTATATGACAAGTTCTTAAATTATGTAATAAATAATATTCATTTAATAATATCATTTTTATATAACTATCAGCTGAGCGCATCCGAATCCGCATCACCGATTAACAAACAATTTTTAGCCAATATAAATTCCCTAATATTATAATCTTGCTGGTAATGTTGTCTGGTCCTGAGCTTTTAAGTTTCTTTAAACAATCTATTTTAAAATTACTGTGTAATCCTTATTGATATATTTCTCAATATACTGGCTCCCAATAGAAAAAGATCTCTTGTTGTGTTATCAAATAAATTGGTGATTCCTATTTCTGTACTTTGTTAACTAAACCCATGCTTTTTTATTTGTTTTTTTTTTATTATTTTCTATTAAATATCACTTCTATATACCTGCGTTTACGCTTTTAGCCAAAATAAAAGTCTTTGATGGATCTCCTCATTTTGAAGGCATTTTTCTTGTTACATTCGAATTCTGACACCTCGATAGAAAGGCCAAATTAGCCACTAAGAAGCGTGGCGTACATAGTAGAGCAACATATTATTTTATGCCAGCCCACCGCTTGCAATTTCACAAGGCGCAATTTCGGTTTCACATGGAGACCGATCGAATTTCTAGACCGAGACAATCCAACTCCTTCAATCAGACCGCGTACAAAGATGAGTGACAGCGGTTCTTCCTGATCGGCTATATCCACTGGCCTTGGCGCAGAGAAGTTGCGTGTCATTGCGACAAAATTCTTAATTACAGCCATACAGCATTCACCATCAGCTGGATACCTCACCGTGAATTTCTTTAGAAATTTACTGTCGCCAACGTCTTTCCTGACTTGGCTTAAGAAACGCTAATGCACCGTAATTTTTCTGGTGTTGTAAATGTTGATGGACGGCAATGGTCATTTGCCACAAGTTAAGCCACATTCTCGTTTGAACCTTCTTCTATAAAAAGAAGAAAAAAGATTTAGTGAAATATATTATTATTATTATTGGGCTATGTATAAAGTTTTCTCATCTGGTTAGGCAGTATAAATATATATTTGTAAATGAAAATGGTAAACATACATAAACATCAATAAAGTAAAATAAATACATAAAAATACATAAATATATAAAAACCCAACCAGATGGAAACCCCCGGCAGGGGAGACCAAACGGCCGAGGGTTAGGGGGAAAGGGAAAGAAACCGGCGGACGATGCGGGCGGTATCGAGGAGCACCGACTTATTATTATTATTATTATGCATATATCAATATTCTCCCTATTAAAGAGGTAACATAAAACCTAATCACATTTGCCGAAGGCAAGCGTGAGTAGATGCTAGGTGATGGTGTAAGAAGAGGTGACGGATGACGTGGTGAGGAATTTGCGTGTGAGTCGGCAGGTGTTGAGAATGACAGCTTTCTGCAGGGTGTAAAGTGTGTGTTGAGGTACTTGCAAAATATCTAAACTGCGTTGTAAGCATTTAGGTATGACTCCGGTAGATTCTTATCTATTGGGACTATATGGATGGTTTCTGATCGCCATTGACGCTTGAGTTCTATTGCTAAATCTTGATATTTTGTAAGTTTTTCAGCAATGGTGGATTGAATATTGAATATTATGGTATGGCAATGTAGTTTTGTTATTTTTGTCATACATAGTGATATCTGGCATATTGAATTGAAGTGGATAGTTTTATCCGTAATAATGGTCCCGTCCCAATAAATTCTATGATTATTATTTTCTAATATAATGTCCGGTTTATATTTGTAATATGGTGTCATTTTTTTGTATAAATTTGAATTTAAGCGCAAGATGTTGGTGTATTATAGAAGCTACCTGGTCATGCCAGTGTTTATAGTCGGTTTGTGTAAGGGCTCTACAGGCTGATGTTATGTGTTGTATGTTTTCGGGACTAGAGTGGCAATGTCTACAAGTATCGGTGGGAAGGTTAGGTGCGCGCATTATGTGCCCTTGGAAGTTTCGAGTATGGATGACCTGGTCCTGGATCGCTAATGAAGGCCTCCGTTTCTGGGAAGAGTTCACCGCGCTTCAGCCAGGCGTTCGACGCTTTTTTGTGGACATGTGGCTGCTGCAGGTCGTGGTAGTGCCTTCCGTGTAGGCACTTCTGTTGCCATGAGGCGATCTTCTCTTTTACGTTAGTGATCCGTTCGTTGCGTTTTGTATTTCGGTCTGCAAGGTTAAGTGGTGTGAGGCGTTTGTCGGCTAAGTTTACTATTTCGTGGAGAGGTGAGTGTTCTGAGCGTTGATGGAAATATTGTTGAAGGCATTTGATTTGTTTGTTGTGCAAGTTGGGGACATCTATTATACCTCGTCTTCCATCGGATCTTGCAAGAGTCTTTGTACGCAGGATTGAGGGTGGTGCTTGCGGTGAGTGCTATTTATCAATGAAGGTTACCTTGAGTCCAGTTAATTACACCAAACGAATATGTCAGTATAGGGATTGCGTAACTGTTGATTGCTTTTGACATGTTGCGGGAGTTAAGCTGAGACCGGAATATACTATTGAGCCGATGTTTAAATTTTATTTTTGAGTCTTTCGTTTCGTTTTGATGGATCTGTCGCGCTTGTTGGAAACCTAAGTATTTATATGAAGCGAAGGGCTAGAGATTCAATCGTTTCTCCTGATACAAGGCTATAGCTGTTTGGCTTTGGCTATAGCACGTTTTGCACTTGTCGATACCAAACTCCATATGAATGTCGTTTGAGAAAAATTGGGTGATGTCTGCACGGCGATGCAGTGACTGTGTAGTGTTATTGTATAGTTTTATGTTATCCATGTACATCCGGTGTGTAAGAGTGGTGTGTTTGTGTGGAGTGATGATAGAGTAACCATGATTGGTTTTATTCAGCATTTGCGAGAGAGGGTATAATGCGGGGCAGAACCATAAAGGGCTGAGCGCATCACCTTGGAATATTACTCTATTGGAATTTCTGGTATTTCTATACAAGAAGTTCCTGTGGTTTTTAATGTAGTTCTCCAGTGCTGCATTGAGTTTTTATGAAAATGTATAATTTGTGGGTGAATTTTGTAGTGTTGTAGTATATATAGGAGCCAGCTGTGAGGTACGGAGTCAATTGTTTTCAGTAGTCTACATATATACATTGTATTGATGTTCTTCCTTTTAGAAATAGCTTGTTTCATTGCTACGGAGTCTATTATGAGTTGCTCTTTACACCCCTGACTACTTTTATTTTATTATGATTAATTAAGATTGCAAATTTAATTCATCAACAGAAGTTAATTTAATTTTACAACAAAATAAAAATCTTTCGTTTCTAAAAATGTGCAAGCGGTCTTTGGATTGTGTCCAAAAGTATTTCTAACATAGCGTTGCATGCATTTGGTAGACAATACTCATTGTACGTTTCGAATACAAAACCCCAGCTCTTATATGAAGCACTATGTGGAATAGTAATTTTTTTTGTGATTTTTTGTATATGTATCTTAAGATTGGTTTACACATATTAAGTAGTCAAGTAATTAACTAAATTTTAAAATAGTTTTAAGCGATTTAATTAATATTTAGCATTTACACGTTCTCATCATTTCATATTATTGTTTAGCTTTTTAGAACATGATTGGCGACATTTTTGTCATAAATTCAGTAATCAGATTTTGGACGAAATAATAGATAAATTATGAAAGTGATATATTCACGTGATTGAAAATACCTAAAAGATTGAGAGTGAGAAGATGACTATGGCGTAAGTGCAATTTTATTTCATGCAAAAGCAGGAAAAGATGTAATAGAGTATTTCAATTGGAGATTAGGTTCAATTAGAATATTCAAATAGGGAATTTGCAATTTGCGGTTATGTTAAAGAACTTGATATACATATGGTCCAATGTATGGGAAAACAATTTTTCACTGCAAATTTAAGTTTGTCTTTTATTTGACTTACTTCTTCGTTAGAGCAAAGTTCGGTGTTTACCGTACCTATAATTTCCAGGTAGGATAACAACAACTATCTACATACGTTTACACGGAACCCAAAGGACGCGACTCCTACTCGTACTTGTCCTGTGTTTTATAAAATTGAAGTGACAAGCAAACTTTTATATATATTTGTAGGGATGTTTTTATATATGTATTTGTAAATTAATTATATGTACTCATGAGGTGTTTGTCGCAAAACTTTGTATTATGCGAGTATGAAACTTTAGAAAAGACCACACTACTGATAGTTATCTAAACTTTCTTTCGGTTCTTGCTTAGGATTTGGGGGTCCGAGCACGCCTAAAGCCTACAGTGATTCTGCCCTTGACCCGTTTTACGTACCATTAGCCATCCAAGTAATTTCTAGACATCTGGTTCACAAGACCACTGCTGAACATAGGCCTCCCCCAAGGAAAGCCACAAAGCAAGGTCGTCACTCCATCTAGTGGGAGGACGCTCTATACTTCGTCCGCCGATACGAGGCCGCCACTCGAGAACCTTTTTTTCCCATCGGTCTTCGGTTCTTCGAGCTATGTGGCCAGCCCATTGCCACTTCAGCCTATTAATCCGTTAGGCTATGTCGGACACTGGTTCCACTACGAGTAACCTCATTTCTAAGTTTATCACGCAGAGAAACTCCGAGCATAGCCCTCTTCATAGCTCGCTGAACGACCTTGAGCTTCCTCATACGGCAGCAGTGAAGGACCACGTCTCAGTTCCATAGGACATCACTGGCAACACGCACTGGTTTTACAGTCTCGTTTTCAAGTTTTGAGGTATACCTGACGAGAAAATGTCAGACTGCTGCGTTGTCCCAGACAAACATACTCGTCAACAACTTCGAGCTTAGTGCTCCCAACAACTACAGACACAGGTGTGACATGAACGTTATACATGATCTTTGTTTTGTCCGTGTTCATCTTAAGACCTATCCGTTGGCAGACACTATTGAGGTTATTAAGCATAGTGCTTAGGTACTCCGGCGATTCTGTCATAAGGACTATATCGTCGGCAAATCGAAGGTGAGTGATGTACTCTCCGTTGATGTTAATACCGTATCCTTTCCAATCCAGAAACTTGAAATCGTCTTCCAATGTAGCGGTGAAGAGTTTCGGGGATATAATGTCACCCTGTCTTACACCTATCTGCAGTGGGATAGGTTTCGTACTCTGGTTCTGTACTCGGATAGCCATCGTAGCCCTACTGCACAAACACTTCAGCACTTCGATATAACGATAGTCAACTTGGCACCGCTGAAGGGACTGCAGCACTGCCCAAATTTCGACGGAATCAAATGCTTTCTCATAGTCCACATACGTCAGACATAGTGGCAAATTGTACTACTCCTCGGACTTCTGTACAATTTGCCGAAGGGCATGTATGTAGTTTATGGTGCTAAAGCCTTTTCGGAAACTGGCTTGTTCGTGAGGCTGGAAGTCGTCAAGTCTGCATGCGAGATAATTCGTAATGAGTCTCGAAAACAGCACCTAGACGCGGCTCAGAAGAGAAATCGGTCTGTAGTTCTTCAAGAGAGCGTTGCCGCCTTTCTTGAAGAACAAGACCACCGCACTTCTGCTCCACGCCTACGGTGTAATGCCACCATGGAGGACGGAATTAAAGAGCTTCTGAAGGACTTCAAGTACCGGTTTTTCACCTGCTTTCAGAAGCTCCGCTGTAATTCCATCATCGCGTGGGGCATTGCTGTTTTTATGGTGCTGAATAGCCATTCTAATCTCGCTCAGGCAGACGTCCGGGATATCATCGGAATAGTGTCGGATAAGACTTGCTCTTGGATCGTTACTCACACTTGTGTATGGCTCCATCGGTGATGTGTACTGCTGCCCATAGAACCTCGCAATCTCACTCAAAATCTCAAGTGTCCCGAAAACGACGCTGCCACACTCGGTCTTCAGCTTCGACAGTTGGCTCTTTCTGGCAGACAGATCTCTAGCAAAGACTTGGAGCCCTAGTTCCGCTCTATCGCTTCTTCAATACGAGCAGTATTAAAGTTGCGTAAGTTCCGCCGCATGCATTTGGAGACCTGTCTGTACAGTTACCTGTATGCTGTCAAATCTACTGAAGACTGCAGCTTCATTTTCCGTCTAACAGGCATGAGATTAAAAGTGTGATCGGAGAGTTTTTGTGTTCTTCTGCGGTGGATCGTGCAAAACTTAGCTCCGACCGCATGGACAGTTTTTGACTCAGAGTTTGTCATTCATATCGTCCACTGCATTGCGAGCTTCCAGGCACTGAAAACGGTTTTGTAGCTCGAGCTAAAAGGTTTCTGCACTTTGGATTAGAGCCCGAGAGGAACGGAGCGTTGACTTCATTAGGCGTGACCTCTCTAACTTAACGTTTAGGTTCAGTGTGCCTCTCACTATTCGGTGGTTGATGCCGGTTTTCACCCTCGCGATCACTGAGACATCACTGAACAGTCGTCGTCTGGTCATCATAATGAAGTCAAGCTCAGCTTATGTCGAGCCGTCGGGGCTCGACTAGGTCCATTTCCTGTGGGGCCGCTTCTGAAAAAAGAATTCATCGTAAAGAATCCCTCTTTACCCATGAAGTCGGCCAGCTGCTGGCCCTTTGGTTTCCGTTGCCCTATTCGAAATTTCCCTACCTTCAGCTCACCGTTCTCACTTGTGCCTAGTTTTGCTTTGAAGTCTCCCATTAACACCGTATAATGGGTTTTATAGGAGTGCATGGGTCTAGATATATCCTCATACATTTCCTCCACCCCTCTTGGGGATGTGCCGAGGTTGGTACGTAAACCTGTATGACCTTCACCGAATACCATTTGGTGATGCTGAGTATATGGTACGCAACCCTCGTCGACACACTCTCAATCTTTACAAGGTTGTTAACGAGAGACTTGTGGATGATAAATCTGACACCTCCTTGGGACAGATGGTCGCCCGGTCCCGGTGATAGAGCAAGTTGCCGGATTCAAGGATTACCGTGTCTTCCCCTCTATTTGGACCTCAGATAATCCTATAATATTGCAGCGCAACTTGTCTATATCTTCTTCCAGCTCCAGTATCTTCTCGTCAGTCCTCTGGGTGCGTGCGTTATATGTTGCCAGGTCGAGTCGTCTTAGGTGGCAACCGAACGTCCACTGGAGATTCTTAGCACCCCTACCCCGCCGTTACCATGGTCGCTAGCGTAGCCAAAAATAGTGGGGCCGCCGTGGACTGGGGGCCGTCTCTTCGTAACTTTAATCATGGGAGGTATATTGCGCTCCTGAGCAGCGATTCTCACTCAGGTTGTCTATACGCTCCGTCAGATTTTGCATTAAACCCGACTGGCACTGACTAATATTATTCGTGACAGAAAACGGCATTCTAATGTTACGAACAATTTAAGCCTGGTATTGCACCACCTATAACCGAATCTTCCGATGAGGATTTTTTATAGAACAAGAGTGACAAACTATCATACAGCCTAATTGAACGAAAGTGGCCCATAGACATTTTTTTATAGAATAAAGGTGACAAGGGAGCATACAGCCCATCTGATGTTAGGTGGGCGCTATGGCCCACAAACATTTACATCTATCTTTGATTAAGAATCAAAATACAGAATGTGTTGTCGCCCCTGAGGACTATGATGGAATGCTTCGTGTCCAGCTAAAAGTATCTCAGGTTCTTTACACTGACTATACGAATTACAGCAGCTCTAATCTGTTATTTCGTGCTGGTATTCTGTACCAGCGTAGTTATTGTATAGTCGAGCCGGCCCATTCGAGTCACAGCCAAAATTATGCCATAGTCCCTACTATGGCATAATTATGGATTTTACCACGTGTAATATAAATCTTGCCTTTAAAATATGGTCTAGAATCTTCTCTTGGCTAGGATTACGTTAATTTGCGTAGTAGCGCGGTCAACTTCGTTCAAATAATACGCACACTGCTAGTGTGAAACGATTGAATACGTCCCGCAAAAGTTCCGTCTTGTTTCCGGGTAAATTACAAGTATTGTTCTACACGTTCTAATTTTGCATCAAACAAATTAACTGCATTCTTAGAGAAATCTTAATTCCATAAGTTCTAAAATTGAATTTAAATTAGAGTTGGAAGCAAATCATTCTTTAGCTTTCACATATTTGTTAGTAATCCGAAATTATAACAACATCATTGTAGGTCATAATGTCTACAGAACCACCGAATAAGATTAGTACAAGACGCTGGAGTGTACAAGCTTGATTGTGAATGTGGCTTCTCTTATATAGGACAGACAAAAAGATCAATAAAAACCCACCCTTTTAGACGTGGATCACGTGGTACAGCTTTATAATGACGTTTGGGAAGAACCAAGTTCTTACAGAATATCAGCGTAAAATACGTGTATAAATAAATACAATATAAAATATGTAAATAAATGACTTTAGAGAACCGGAAAACCTTTTTACTGGAAAGTAAGCATCTCATCTGTGTCCTCAGTGGTGACAAAACATCCTCAATCACTACTATATACTGTTAGTGCTTTTGCACTTCTGTAGCTTGAGACCTAAAATAATAATTTAAACAATGGCTACTTAAAATATAGTAGCATTAAGTATGATCACGTTCACCAAATTGCAGTCTACGAAAGAATAGGTAGTTGTCACTCAATACATTAGTTTCTATAATGGAACCCAAAAAGGACTGTCACGGATAATCTCTTACGGCGCAACCTCAATTTATTGGTTTGCTTTTCATATTCCTTATGTCAACCGCACAGCGTTCATTTTTCAATTTTCAAATGTGAATCATTTTTACGATTTGTAGGTATCTATTTACAGCTTCGGTTGCTTTGGAATGCAGGAACCACTTTCCTTTATCCTTTTTTAAAACACGCGACGTACCTACCTATGCAATGCTTATCACGAAAAAAAGTAAAATAATGGTAACCAAATACTTATTCATGATATGATAACAAATTCTATGAAAAATCATTTAAAAATTGTAAAAACTAAATTATTAATAAGTGATATATGTTTGAAAAAAAAAAAGTCCCGCTGTGTTTCTTGCTGGTTCTTCCCAGGACAGAGGTATTTTCCGAACCAGTGGTAAATAAATAAAAAATGACTTTCAATAAGAATTATGTAATAATCAATATTGAATAAAAAATTATTCTATTCTATTCCATTCTATTCTAATGACGTGGACAAGCCCTCCACAGCGAAAACCTTGATTATCACCTTATTTGCATATGCAGTATTGGGTAAGTCTGTATGATAGGCCATTAATAAAAGCCCTTAGGTAAGGGCTGAATTTTCCATTAGTTGAAAGTTGTTCATAGGATGAAATACAACATACGCAAATTAAAAATTACAGTTGTATGAATAAATGAATTTCAATTCAATTGTTTCAGTTTTATATATTTAGGAAGGAGTTAATATTTAGTGATGCCATAAAATGATGTTTATGTAAAAATTTGAAATAACACAACAAACAAAATCTTAGGAATAAACGATTCGTATAGTACGCCCATAATATTAAGGTTTTCAAATTGACGTATGAAATTACTGTTTATTTTTATTATATTTAAGGCATATTTTATTCCTATTTCAAAATCAGTCATTCATTTTTCTTTGGATTTTGATTTCTTTTTTCTGTATTATTGCTATATTTAAAACTACGGACTAAGACAATTCGTGTTATTTTCAATATGTGTTACGAAATGGAAAAAATTCGTCTCAAACGGCACGGTATATCAACGACGTATATGGACCTAGTACACAAACTATATAGAAACACTACGACCTAGTACTACCACATGAGTAAAGAAATCGTAGGCAAAGCTTCATACAACCACGCTGTGATATGTACACTATTAAAAACTTGAGGTTCGTGTGTGCGTGAGCACAGGCCGCTCATCACGTACAGAGAGAAACTGCTTTAAACCGGCTCGGCCAGTGCTAAAACTCAGGGTTGTGTTAAAAATAATAAGTGTCAAATTTTGTTTTTTTATAGAATAATTCATATTAAATGAAATATAAAACATTGTAAATAACCTACGTAGATTTAAATATTATCGAGGTTGTCACAAGAGATACCGCTGATTTTGTAAATAAAATTAATAATTTGTTTGAGAATTCTTACACTGAAGTACACTGTGATCTCCTAATAAATACAAAAAGCCTATTCGATACGGTAGTTATCAAATTGAGTTTTTAGAAAAAATGCTAATATTTTTCAGGACCTTAGAGTAAATAAAAAGTGATAGACAGAAAGACGTCACAAATAGCATAAATTTTATTCCGGATTTCAATAGTGTCTATAAAATCTTTAATAAAATAATTGTATTGGCTCGACGCTCACTTAGCGGTCAGCCATCGCAGTCTACATCACCTGAAGAAGCCTCGTGTAGAGGCAAAACACGTGTCGTATTGTCGTAAGTAGTGTGTCTTTCCTCTGGTATTGGGAGTAGTGGTGCTGGGATTAGTGATGACGGAAATAGTGCACGCAATTAAGGAAGGGCGGGAAGTGCTCTTCAAACTAGGTAAGACACGTCATTTTATTTTATCGAGCGGATGTATGCGAGATAATTTTACCAACTTTAATATAATGGATTGTACACACAAAGTAACGCCTGATTCTATTAATTATTAATGTTAGGTTGATCTAGTCTAATGAAGTCAATGCTCCGTCCCCCTCTAGAGCACGAGGACCAAAAATCCAAAGCCCCCATTATTTTGCAACTCAAATTACAAAACTGTTTTGAGTTCCTAGAAGACTGCAATACAGTGGACGACATTAATGACTGACTGAAACTGTCCATGCGGTCGGAGTTAAGTTCTTCAAGACCATCGCAAAATTATCTAAAAACTCTCCGGTCACTATCTCAATCTTATGGCTGTTAGAGAGGAAATAAAGCTCCAAACGCCTCAAAACTTACGGAACTTCAATACGGCTGGTATTGTAGAAGCGATTGAGCGGAACTAAGTCTCCAAAGTCTTTGCCGGAGATTTATCTGCCGGAAAGATCCGACTTTGTTTACGTGGTAGAGCCATACTGCAGCTATATTATGGTTGTAGCACGAATGGGTCGGCTCGACCGGGTAAGGACCACGCTCTCACAGAATACCAGCGTAAAATAGCAGCTTAACGCTGCTGTGTTTCGTTTGGTAAGTGTAGAGAACCGGAGACCTTTTTTACTGGAAACAAGAAAGTAATGATCCGTCTCTACGTTGGACACCCGGTAAACTCATGTATCTAACATTGTACTCTTCATACTTTCATCCACAATTAATATCATGCTTCTATCATCATCTCTTTCCCATGTATACATGTGAATCTTCTTATGACGAAAGAAAGTGTCCGTCACAAAAACTTTTCTACACATAAAGTGAGGAGGCTTTCGCCATTCTCATTTATACTTTCATCGCCAAGCGCTCCCAATATCCTTTCATAACCAAACCTTTTCACCCCAACCCTCCCATTAAAATCTCCTAAGATGTTTTATTTATTATCTGTCCACTGGGTTAAGCTGACGTCAAAATTTCCCTAAATCTTTACAATGATACCCTCTCAGCTGTGGGAAACTCAAAATGAAAATTGTCATGTCTGTGTGGCTGAATTCAGCCACACCACAGACTCGGGTTATTTTTGGCCCTAAGTTTATAAAAACCGTAATTTCTCCAGTTCTCTATTTTAAATCAAGGTTTCATTTTCTTTATTCATTACTCAGAATTAGTTTGTGTTCCTATTTCTTTAAATTATATCAACTGCAATATTACAATAAATCTGTTATACTACATCTAAGTTGGGGCACATAAATTCATATTTATTTCTACGTAAAAAATAAAGTATAAACAAATGTTTGATCATAATAAGCATTTAATTACATGAAGAATACATATTTTCACAGATCTGTCACAAAAACCCAAGGCTCTACATACATATTTTTTTTCAGCAAACAATGTTTAAAAACTTTAAATCTAAACCAACTACTCTGAGGCTGTACAAAAGTGACCTCCACATTTTAACGTATATTTATGTAAATAAGTACTGCGAGTATTGAAGCAGATTGGTAAAGTAACTTGAGCTTCTCAGGTAAGCAAAATCACAAGTGGTCCATGAGTACGCTCACCGGAACTAGAATAAGAGTTACATAAAAAGGGTCTTTTTTTATTTAGAAATTGGTGGTTACAATAAATTAATTTCTGAATGATTAATTTGATTGTTTGGACAAACTGTTCTATTTTCAAGATATATATTTAACTAGGTTTAATCTGAATTAAAAACCTTGCAGGGTTTCTAAGAACTTTCATAAAAACTATGCTAACAAAAACAATACATAAACAGTACAAAAACATCCAAAATGTGTCAAGACTAATATGGATAAGACTAAGATTGATTAGTTTCAAACAAAGTATTTCTGATACTATCAATAGGTGAACATGCTGCATATTATTTTTGATTTCAAGAAAATAGTGGTTGGTGGTCCTGCCTCATACGCCGGAGGTGACATGACTTGACATGCCGCTTACAACAAGCACGCTGCGTTCGTCTCGTGCTGCGCACCCGCCTCGTATCGCTGTACCACCTCGTATTGTGCGAGCCGCGTCCACACCAAGCGCCGCGCCTACGGTGACACCAAGTGTGCGTACGCCACAACATGTGCGAACACCACAGCGTGTGCGTGCACTACTGCGTGAACTAGTGCCACCACGTGTATGGATCATGCCACTAATACTACCCTGACAGTATCAACAACAATACCAACATGCAAAAGAAAAACAAAATAAGCTAAGCAAACACAGGAACATTTTTTTTAATAAAAAGCTCTTAATCTAGGTGGAATTCTGATCGCGGCGAGCAATTTATAACGGAAAGGCCAGCATAGAAACCCATACAGAGCGCTGCCGCGAATCCCAGCAGTCGCTGCCGAACAGTAGCTGCCAAGATCAGAATGCCTTTGGGTCAGAAACAAAGATTAAATGTTTGCAATTTATTTCGGAAAATATAATTATTAAATATATTACTTTCCAAATCTTAATGCCCCGTGAATGTTCCAGTTCCGTTCAAAAAGCAGACCAAATACCCCAGAAGTTAATAGTTTTAAATACATGTCTTAAAATGCAAATACAAATTATCTATTTTTATTTTTCATTTCAAATTTGTTTTTGTAATATTCGAAATTGTCTAACTGGTTCTGATTTTCTAAATTTCAAATAAAACAATTAATGACAGATTTCTAAGAAAAATCATCATCATCATCATCATTACAGCCCTTCACAAGTCCACTGCTGAACATAGGCCTCCCCCAAAGAATGCCACAAAGCACGGTCCTGAGCCACCTGCATCCATCGACTTCCTACATGTCTTACCAGGTCGTCACTCCATCTCGTGGGGGGACGCCCTACACTTCGCCTACCGGTACGAGGCTGCCACTCGAGAACCTTTCTTCCCCATCGGTTGTCGGTTCTTCGAGCTATATGGCCGGCCCACTGCCACTTCAGCTTACTAATCCGTTGGGCTATGTCAGTTACTCTGGTTCTACTGCGGATATCCTCATTCCTAAGTTTATCACGCAGAGAAACTCCGAGCATAGCCCTCTCCATAGCTCGCTGAGCGACCTTGAGCTTCCTCATACGGCCAGTAGTGAAGGACCATGTCTCAGTTCCGTAAGTCATCACTGGCAACACGCACTGGTTGTACAATTTCGTTTTAAGGTTTTGAGGTATGTCTGACGAGAAGATGTGTCGTAGCTTCCCGAACGCTGCCCAGCCGAGTTGAATCCGTCGATTGACCTCTCGGTCGAAGTTGGACTTACCTAGTCGGACTATTTGTCCCAGGTAAACATACTCGTCAACAACTTCGAGCTTAATGCTCCCAACAACTACCGGCATAAGTGTGACATGGACATTAAAACATGATCTTTGTTTTTTCCATGTTCATCTTAAGACCTATCCGTTGGGAAACACTATTGAGGTCATTGAGCATAGTGCTTAGGTCCTCCAGCGATCCTGCCATAAGGACTATATCGTCGGCAAATCGAAGGTGAGTGATGTACTCGCCATTGATGTTGATACCGTATCCTTTCCAGTCCAGAAGCTTGAAAACGTCTTCCAATGCAGCGGTGAAGAGTTTCGGGGATATGACGTCACCCTGTCTTACACCTCTCTGCAATTGGATAGGTTTCGTACTCTGGTTCTGTACTCGGATAGCCATCGTAGCCCTACTGTACAAGCACTTCAACACTTCGATATACCGATAGTCAACTTGGCACCGCTGAAGGGACTGTAGCACCACCCAAATTTCGATGGAATTTTCTCAATTTCCACATACGCCAGACATAGTGGCAAATTGTACTCTTCGGACTTCTGTACAATTTGCCGAAGGATATGTATGTGGTCTATGGTGCTAAAGCCCTTTCGGAAACCGGCTTGTTCGGGAGGCTGGAAGTCGTCAAGTCTGCGCGCGAGACGATTCGTAATGACTCTCGAAAACAGCACGTAGACGCGGCTCAGAAGGGAAATCGGTCTGTAGTTCTTCAAGAGAGCGTTGTCACCTTTCTTGAAGAACAAGACCACCGCACTTCTGCTCCACGCCTCCGGTGTAATGCCACCATACATCTAAGAAAAATAGTAGTGTTAAAATCAAGTAAGAAATTTTGTTTAAAAAAGCTATTTTAAAAGTACGTATTTTGAATTTTGTATTTAAATACTTTTTTTAATTCAAAACTATTATGTATTTTTACTTCAAATTAAAATATTAACCAAGAATTTGCATTATGAATTTTTAAATACTTCTAGAAACTATTTTTCCCATCTCTGCTAAAGGCATATCCATATTTTCCACCATTACTAAAACAAACGTCAAACCTAGTCTGTGGATATGGCAGATTTCAGCCACGAAACGACCGGTTCATACTTTTATGGCGATTTCTCATTTTTTTTCCACCAAAATAACTATGTGCTTTTGTATTTAGCTCAAATATTAGTTTCACAAAATATTGAACACAATATAGTGACACTGGAAGCAATTTAGTCACTAAATAAGTAAAAACTTGCAACAATACGGCGATCATTTCTAGGGCAGAGTCAAATTCAATTACAAAATCTTCACTGAAAATTTTCAACGAGCCTCGAAAATAGATAAATAATTAAAGATACAATACGGCCGACGTATCTTGGCGAGTCCGACCTTCGCGCAGAAGGTTGCGCAATAGCTTTTTTAAGGAACAAAATGGTGGCATGAGGCGACGTACGGGGGGCGGTGGTCTAGGCTAGAGATTGACCATAAGTAAACACAATCGACCCTTTAGTCATAAAATATCGCAATCGATTAGTTTTATTTAGAAGTTATTGATTTTTGTTTATATAAGATATTAAACGAAATAGATTTACAAATATAGTGAATTTTGTTGATAATAAACAAGATTTCGACTTAAATAAAAAAAAAAACTAAAAACATATTATTTTCTCAGCTGTAAGACATAATGTACTTAAATATCAATTATCTATTAACGTCTTCTTGAGTAACGACTATTTGAGAAAATTTAGAACCTCCTTATAAATTGCAAATAAATATATTTTTATGTCTTAATTTTAATCGATTTGAATAAAAATCGATTAAACAACACCCTCAGGCACGCGTGTTGGACATCCCTTTCTGGTTACTTCGTAAAGCTTCGTGCTTATTCGGCAATGCTCGGTACACGGTAATATTTCTCAGTCACACGTTAGCATTGGTGTCGTGTTCGTGTCGCTATCTCTGTCTTGAGCACAGTCGGTTACAAAAGTTTTCGTTGTTATTGTTGTTTGTTTTTATTAATAGTGTTAAGTTTGTTTTGTTTGTTTTATTTGTTTTATTTGTTTTATTTGCAAGTGTCAGTTAGCACTTATATTATTCGCCAAACATGCCACCAAAACATAACAGTGTGTTAAATCGCCAGGCGAGAAAAATTATTTACGATTTAACGCAATATATGAAAAAAGAAAAAGAAGAAGGCGTAAAAGATGTCGATAAAGTTTATTTAAGAGTTGCTAACGCAACTGGTGTGTCCCAACGCACAGTACAGCGGATCGCAACTGAAGGCAATATTTCGGGCTTACTTTCAGTATTCCGCACGCCTGGTAAAAAAAGGTCTAGATCAAAACCTATTACTGATATGGATAATTTTGACCAGGGAGTAGTAAAAAGATGCATACACAACTTCCACAAAACTGAAAAAGAAATGCCGACGATAAACAAATTACTAGCGAAACTCAAACGGGATATAAATTTTCAAGGTGGTAAAACGAGCTTAAAGACAATTATCAAAAACTTGGGTTTCAAGTGGCGAAAGACCGAAACCAATAGAATGGTTCTTATAGAGAAGACCGACATTCGCCTGAAAAGGATCTTGTACTTGAAGGCAATGAAAAAATACAGGGACGAAGGGCGACCAATTGTATTCACTGACGAGTCGTATGCCCACTCATCACATACAAAAGGTAAGGCGTGGTCAGATGGTTCCGCTCAAGGACTAAAGCGCCCGATATCAAAAGGTCAGCGGATAGTGATGGTACACGCTGGGTCAGAAGCAGGGTTTGTTCCGAACGCGCTACTAATGTTCAAATCTGGCAGCAAAACCGGAGACTATCATGATGACATGAATTTCAAAAATTATGAGAAATGGTTACGGACCCAACTGATTCCAAATTTGAGCCCTAACTCGGTGGTGGTTATCGATAATGCTCCGTACCACAACAAATTAATGGATCCTGCCCCTACATCTAATGACAAGAAGGCAAAAATGGAATCGTGGTTATTAGAAAAGGGTATACCATATGAAAAGGACATGCGTAAACCACAACTTTACGATCTAATAAAAAAAAACAAAGACGTGAATAAAAAATACGTAATAGATGAAATGTTTAAACAAAACAACCACGATGTCCTTCGTTTACCCCCATATCATCCCGATTTAAACCCCATCGAGATGGTGTGGGCTGCCATTAAAGGGCACGTAGCCGCTAAAAACGTCGACTGGAACGTAACCCGGACAATGGAGCTCATACAAGAAAAAGTAAATTTAATGGGTCAGAATGAATGGAGTGCTTTATGCAGAAAAGTGCAAGAGGTCGAACATGACTATAGGAAGAGCGACCATATTATTGACGAAATGACGGATCAATTATTCATCATTAATACAGCTTCAGATTCAGAAAGTGAGTCTGAAAGTGAGAGCGACGATTACGAAGATGAACCTATGCCAAGTACCTCACATGGTACACAAGGGGCCGACGACTTTATGTTAGGAATTTCCCCCCTCAGCGACAGTGATTAAATAATAATAAGTGTAAATAAATAAAAAGTATTAAATGTAAATAATATTGTATGTGTTTGTGATAAAATCTGCCCCTATCGAAAGGTGAGGTATCAAAATTGAATCTTTAATTTATAATGTCTCCAAAGTGTTTTGATATTTTTGGTCACTGTATTAGGGAAATTTTATTTGTACATTGGTATATATAAAAAAATGACAATAACAGTTTTCTTCACGAGTGTTCATGCGCTAAACTTCGCAGAGCCTATATTCAGACTCGCCAAGATACGTCGGCCGTATTATAACTTACCGCTCCATTGTATTTTCCATGATATAACTTATAATTCACAATTTTATAAGCAAAATGATCACAGCAATGTTCGATCTCAAAGTGCAAAATCAGTAGAACTTCAATGATAAGATTATTATTTTTTCTTCTTTAGACATTGCTAGTATTAACGTATATAATAGGGCCAAGTTCATAATAAACACAGTCTTATTGCACTGACAATGATAAAGAAACATGCGAGTTTTGCCGCGAAATACGACCGTGTAGTAATGGCAGAATTCAGCCAGTCCACAGATGCGACTTTTTTTTTCTTGGCTGAATTCTGCCACCCCACAGACGAGAGGTTATGCATCAGCATAAACCTACATGAGCTTAGCAGTTAAGAGGCGAGGTCCGCGCACCCCCACTCGGACAGTGGTTACATAGTTCAAAAAACCTCAACAGAGGGAATATGATTGGTGACAATATTAAATCATAAACCATCATCATCATTATTTTCATAATCATTGCCTTTCCCTTTTTAAATAGCTCCCCTGTATCAGGTGAAGTTGTAAGAGCCGTGTAGGCTAACAGCACTTACATCACAGAAAATAAATGATAAATGTTCTGAAGATGTTTGTGAATAAAATATAATCAGACTAGGCTATATGGTCTAAGACCTTGGCGAATCGTACAAAAAACTAGCATAATGTATTTTACATAGTCAATCCTCTACATATTTACGGTATTTTCTAACGAGTTTTGGACTAAAGGTCTAGATACCAGGCCATAAACTACAAAAAAAAAATTATAACGAGTTGTTTGACACTGCACTGACACCTTGACACTGACAGTATAAGCATAAGACCTATGGTAAAATATGTACAAAATAAACTAATAATTCTTTGTAAATTTTGATTTGTTTTTGTTTTCATTTTGATGTTCTTTATCAGTATACTCTACAAATTAATTTCTGTTAGATAAACTTGAAAGTTTTATGCCCTATACGCAATGAATAGTGTAAGTTTACCTGACGATTGCGCTAAACAGTGGGAAATATTACTATTGTTATTGTCATCGGAAGAAAAAAAAATCGATCGCACTAGTGAAAATGAAATTGACACTATGAGTTACTTCTGCAAAAATGAAGGCGTAAGGTAAAACTGTAACTGTTTGCATAAAACACTCTTGATGGAAGTAAAATAAGATTTTTTTTCGATCGTTTAATTTATAATTATGAAATAGAGGGGGAGATAAGGGAATATTTACAGTTTCAAAATCTCAATTTAAATCAGTTTCTACACATCACTTTTAAAATAAATATCAAATAAAATCTTAATATCAGCTGAATAAATAATATTTTACATGAACAAACATTTTTATTAAAAAACAACATGAATTAAAGGAGTCATGTGCTAGTTTTCATCCTGTAAGCTACAATTGACATGCACACGTGATAGTTTTACAGTGGAATCCGTTTATAATGACATCGAAGGGACATAACAAACACGTCATACTAAGAGGATGTCATAAAAAGCATTTTGTAGAAAAAAACAATCTCCTGTTTTTGTTAGTAAGCCTCTTCGGTTTCAAAACGTTTGAATTGAATTATTCCTTAATCGGGTTCTTGTTTTTGAAAATCATTGAGATTGTCAAATGACCAACCCCAAATTCCCTTGCGAGAGATGATATGGATTCTCAATTTTCTAATCTGCATATTATTGCACTTTTATTCTCAATCGTAAATGCTTTACGACGACATTGAGATGTCATTTTTTTCACAAATCACTAACAACCTGTGTGACCTTCCAGCATCAATTACCCGCAGACTCAAAACAAAAAGAAGCCATGCACGCGCCGTATGTTGTCGGGTACCACGTGACTCTCCAAAGCACAATCCCAATCACAAAGGAGACAATTTATTAAAAATGGGTCACAATAAGCGACATTTCACAATAAGCGAAGTCATTTTATCCCACTTTGTTATAAAGAATTTTATATGAAAACCAAACTTTGTTGTGTAATTACTTCATAATAAGCAGTTGGTCAATATAGGCGGCGTCATAATAAACGGATTCTTACATGACATGCAATTTACTTACTATGATACATGTGATAAAATTATAATTCAAATTATTATCCAGTTCTGAGGTATGTTGAAAATTCCAAGTGTCTAGCTCATTGGGAAGTTAGTTTAAAATCAATTACTAAATTCAACCAAACTTAATTGAGATGAGGTGGCAGCTACCCAACTATATCTAATTTGTTTTGTGTTATAAATGTGTAACATATGTGATTGTAAGCTGTTTTTAAAGTCTCGCTGGCTTTCTTGCTGGTTCATCCCAGGACTGAGGTTTTTTTTTCGACCCAGTGGTAAAACAAAAGAGTGACTTTCTAAATAATCTATGTTGAATAAAAAAGTTTCTGTTTCAACACAAACAGATATATAATATACACAAGCGCTAATAAAAACATGATAATGTTTGTTAGCATTGTATAAGAGTCATTGTCGTTGAGCATGATCATTTATCTAAGCAGGGTTTCCCAACCTTTTTTTGACCAGGGACCACTTTGATTTTTTTATAGTTAGCAGGGACCACAAGAGGAATAAAAAAATTCTTAATTTAACAATAAATAATAATCACAACTTTTAACATAATTTTATAATAAACTGAAAAGAAGCATTCATAAACAGTATTATTTGTGTATTTATTGTAAAAGCTAGTAGGTACTTATTAAGGTGTTACACTGCCTGCATGACATGAAAATAATAAATGTGTTATTTAAAACAATTAGGTACATAAAATATTTAAATCTTTCGCGGACCATATTTAAGCTCTTGCGGACCACTGGTGGTCAGTGGACCACTGGTTGGAAATCACTGATCTAAAGCATGTCATGATGTTAAGTCAAGGGTCTGTATTTGTCAAATTAGTATATTGCAGTACCAGATATGGTAATATGTTTGACCAAGTCTATCTGTCTTATTACAAAAAGTAGTTTATAATTAATCAGGCTTAAACTAGAGTCTGTTCAAATACAGAAGTCCCATGGAATATATGCAAATTTAAATATAAAATATGGAAATTGACCGAAAATGACAAATTTCATGAAGACTGTATTGGCATTGAAGGGACTTCTTCCATGAGAAAGACTTTTCTTAAACCATAGTTTAAACTCAATCCTATCACTAAACCATGTCTTGTAATAAGATGACATTATTGAATCAAAGATAAATAAATGTACTTTAAAACAAAGATAAAGTAGGGATTTATATTATTGATATCAATAACATTTTTTGTAAGTTCTGTCTGTTAAACAATTTAATTTGGCCGAGAATTTTATTCTTCTAGTTATTAAACATATACATACATAATATACATAAACACTCACGCCCGTCACCCAGAGGGGTAGGCAGAGACTGCGGACTTCCATTTGGCGCGATCCTGACACACCTCTCTCGCCTCTTTTACATTCATATATCTCACTCATAATAAATCCTAATAAATTAATGTATCGCCGATTTGGTCGATAAACCTTCGTCTAGGGCGTCCCTTCCCGACCCTGCCGTTCACTTCTGCAACATAAATTTGCTTTGTCACTCTTTCCTCGTTCATTCTTTCTACATGACCAAACCACCGAAGCATTCCTTTCTTAATCCTTGTCACAACGTCATCTTGCAAACCACACTTTTCTCTTATCACACTATTTCTCACCCTGTCATTCTGATTCAGCCCTAGCATACTCCTTAACGAACGTATTTCTACAGCATTTATTCTACTCTCATGCTCCTTCTGCCAGACCCAACTTTCACTACCATACAGTAAAGTAGGGACTAACACAGCATTATGAATTGCCATACGTGCCTTAGTTGACACATTCTGACTCCTCATAATAGCGTGTAGAGCCCAATTCACTCTATTTCCTGCGTTCACTTGTCGTTCTATATCCTTATCATATCTACCATCCCCGCTAAATAAACATCCCAAATATACAAACTCATCCACTTGCTCAATCAACTTCCCTTCTATTCTTATTTCACATAAAGTTTTACTTTCTTTTTCAAAAACCATTACTTTCGTCTTACTTGCGTTCACTTTCATACCCCTTTCTTTCAATGACCAATTCATTAAAGTAACCATCATTTGCAACTCGGCCGTACAAAAGGCATTTGACGGTTAACTCACCCATTCTCAACCCACATTCTTCAACTTTCAAAGTTTGCAAACAAGTGTCCATAAATAGGTTAAACAGCCACGGGGAAGCCACACATCCCTGTCTGACACCTTTATGAATGCCAAACCAGTCCGAGTAGACCCCGTTGATCCTGACACAAGCACTAGAGTCTCTATAAAGAGACCTTAATGCCTGTATCAAGCCAGCGCTCAACCCAAATGAGTTCAGTGTTTGCCATAACACATTCCTGTCCACTCTGTCATAAGCCTTTTCCAAGTCCATGAATGCACAAAAAACTGATTTTTTGGCCAAAAACTTCTCCGCTATCATGCACATGGAAAAGACTTGATCCGTACACCCCATCGCCTTTCTAAATCCAGCTTGCACATCCCAAATTTTTCCATCAGTTTCTTCCATATCTCTTTCAATTAACACCTTAACATACAGTTTACCCACAATGCTAAGCAAGCTGATATCACGGTAGTTTTTACAGTCCTGCTGCGACCCCTTTCCCTTATATATTGGGACTATAATGGCTTTGCACCAGTCTTCCGGTACCCGCTTCAGTTCCCAACATAAATTAAACAAGGTGTACAGCAGGCTTGCAACGACACCCTCACCAGCCCTTAGCATTTCGAGTGATACTCTATCATATCCGGCTGCCTTACCTGCTTTCATGCTTTTCATTGCTTTCATTATTTCATCTACACTTATCTCCCTACCTCTCTCCACTTCTTCCGGAATTTCTATTTCACTTATTTCAGACGACTCTTCACTGTTAAACACGCTTTCAAAGTATTCCTTCCATCTCTTTAAATTCGAAACTTCATCATTCAACATGCAGCCATTCTCGTCTCGTATAGCATTCATTCTAGGCTGTTTTGAATTTCCCCTGGCAGTTCTTACGAGCTTCCAGAACATTTTAATATTTTCCTGGAAGTTATCAGATATCCTTCTATCATTTTTATCTATCCTTTCTTGCTTTTACCTTTCAACAACTTCTTTTACTCTCTTATTTATATGTCTAAAGTCTGCCTTTTTTCTTTCAATCTCATCATTCATACCGCCAGAATTACCAGCTTTAGTTGCTAGTAAATCTAGCCATGCTCTCTTCTTTGCTTCAACTTCCATCCGTACCTCATCATCCCACGACAACGTATTTCTTTTCCTTTCATTCGTTCTCTTACTTACACCACACTTACACCACATACTTCGGTGGCTGCATCCACCAAAACTTTCTTAATATTATTCCATACATTCTTCAATTCTAAATCATTCATACATAATTCATTCAACCCACTTATATTTTCCCTCAGTCTGCATTTATAATTCTCTTTCACACCTTCATCTTGTAACCTCTCTATTCTTATACGCTGTAACGCATTGGTAGACACAGATGTCCAATGCCGCCAACGTCTGAATAGACCATTAATTCGGCATAAGACCAAGTAATGATCCGTCCCCATGCTGGACCCCCGGTAAACCCTTGTATCTACCACTGCGCTCCTCATTCTTTCATTCACAATTATAAAATCTATCATGCTTCTATCATCCCCTCTTTCCCATGTATACATGTGAATCTTCTTATGGTGAAAGAAATTGTCCGCCACAAAAAGATTCTTTTCCACACATACAGTGAGGTGGTCTTCACCATTCTCATTTATTCTTTCATCGCCAAACGTTCCTAATATCCTTTCATAACCAGACCTCTTCACCCCAACCCTTCCATTAAAATCTCCTACCATGATAATATTTTCATTTTCTTTACATTTCATCAACACCAGCCTTACCATGTCCCAAAATTGCTCTCGGATATAAGTGGGCTTAGACATATCTGGGGCGTACACCCCTAGCACAAACAACTTCTTTAAGCCCACTTTCATTTGTATCCATAGCAGCCTTGGGCTAACACATTCATACTCTTTCACACATTGACCCATTCTTTCTGAAAGGATGACACCGACTCCCTGGCATGCCATCTCGGTCTCGTCTACTCCAGACCAGTAAGCGGTATACGTGCCATGTGCAGTGACATCTCTTCCCTTTCGTTTCGTCTCGTTCACACATAACACATCTATTCCTCTATCATTCATCATATCGCATACTTCATCCATCTTATCATTCACATACATTCAGCGTAGCCAGACGGGCCTCCGCAATCTACTTTTCGCCCCCCTGGGAGACAGGACATGACGAGTGTCGAACCTCGTCGCTGGTTATTAAACTTGGCATAATTAGTAAATGTACATATTAAAAGCATTTAGTAAAATGACTGCTAACATTTAATTATTCCTATGGACTACTCGTTGTAGAAATTAGTATGTGAAGTGTAAAATTTTAACACCACTCAAAGCAAAAGTAACTATATTTAATGTTATTGGGCTGTCATCTCTATCCATAGACTTTTGGGGGTTGTCACCACTTTATCTTCTAGGTCACCCTACAAATCTCCTTCACTAAACCTTCTTGGCTTAGATATAATATTATCTAGGTATATTGCTGAGGTATAACATTTTTATAGTTATTATTTGCTTTAATGATAATGCATTGGTACATTTTTACTTTTTAGGAAAATCATGCTTCAGTGGTTGCGACAAATGAAAGCTTCTTATGGCAAAAAGACAAGTGAATTGGATACAGCTCTGAAATGTGATGAAGTGTCATTATTATGGCGGCAAAAAGGCAACGACAAATTTAGAGCTAATTTGGTTGAAGAGAGTTATAGATGTTATTCTAAGAGTGTAGTTTATGCTAATCATAATGGACCAATGTACTGTTTGGCTTTAGCTAACAGGTCGGCGTCACTGTTGAGGATGAAGCGGTTTCAGGTATTTTTCTTATTTTCTTGAAAGTTTTTTTTTAATAATGTTACCTCCACACTATGGCCCGTATTAATAAACGTTACTCAGCTTATGTACACGCACTTGAGTACAATATCGAGGTTATGATCTTATTAATAAACATATCGCAAGATGCGGTTTAGTTTTACGTTATCAACTGAGTGCCACACTGATTAATAAACGAAACTCGACTCTCAAGTGTGTGTACTTGAGTGCAAGTCATAGAACAGTATTCTTAAGTACAGTGTTTTGAGATACTGTTTTTATGTGTTTATTTGAGATGCTGATATCGTAATGATTACACCCTTGAGTTCGTTGAGTAACGTTTATTAATATGGGCCTAAGATTCTTGTATCATGAGGCAGTTAACATACATAAATTTCACAAGGATAAACATCCAGACCCCGAACAATTATTTGTAGTACATAGTTTGTTAGAACCCTGTGGTATTCCTCATATAACATATTTACTCTCCAATCCTCAGTTGTTTTTAAAAAATGTTACAATATTGGGACATTAACTTTTGAAAAAGAAAGAGACCACAGTAATTAATAAAATTATATGAAAGAAATAAAATTTAGGTTACAAAATTTTACGACAGATAGTTTGACGAAAAGTATATTACAGCTAGCATTGATAATTAGAATTTATGTAGGCTCAATAATTTTGAAATATTAACTTATCTATAACTTAAATATCATTGTTTTTGTAAGACTAAGAAACACTCTATTATTTAATAAAGTTTAATAAAGTCCCGCATGTTACTCTGAGCGAGATTAGTATGGCCCTCTTTCACCTTAAAAATAGCAACGCCGAGGGCGAGAATGGAAGGGTGGAAAATCGGTACTTAATTTCCTTCAGAAGGTCTTCAATTCTGTCTTTCATGGCGGCACTGCTCTGAAGGTGTGGCGTGAAAGTGCGGTGGTCTTGTTTCTTAAATAAGGTGTCAATGTTCTATTGAAGGACTACAGACCGATTTCCCTATTAAGCCGCGTCTACATGCTGTTTTCGAGAGTTATTACGAATCATCTCGCACACAGACTTCATGGTTTCCAGAAAGACTTTAGTACCATAGACCACATACATATCTTTCGGCAAATTGTTCAGAAGATCCAAGAATATAATCTACCACTTATTATTGCGTATGTGGACTATGAGAGTGCCTTTGATTTTGCTTTTTCTTGCTTCGATGGCTATCCGAGTATGGAACCAGAGTATGACACCTATCCAACTGCAGCTAGGTATATGACAGGTTAACGTTATATTCCCTACTCCCACCTATTCTCAAAACATCACCATGCTACTTTTGTGAGCACAAGGAACATGTCAATGATAACTGTGACTGCGACATTGTGTGGTGATGATTATTATATCAATAAAAAAGTTAAATTTATATTATGAGTAATACATAGAAACCAGGTGCTAAGAGAAAGAATTAGAAATGAAAGGGAATAACAATTATTTAATAGTTTTTGAATTGAAGATAATAATGATCCAATTTACTAAACATATTTATTAAATAAAGAAGTGTGAGATTACCCGCTACTCCTAAAAGAGAAAGCCGACCTTTTAAGCTCACTTTTTGCGTCCAACTCGACTCTTGATGACGGTGGGAACACACCGCCGACCATCCCGCGGTGTGAGTGCTCCATGCCGGATGTGCGGTTCTCACAGCGCTCGCTTCGCAGAGCACTCCTCTCCCTGGACATCAACAAGTTGAGTGGGCCCGACGGAATCCCCCCGATTGTGCTGAGGACGTGTGCTCCGGAGTTCGCACCGGCCCTAACGCGTCTTTTACGGTACTCCTACTCCCTAGGCGTAGTCCCGAAATCATGGAAGACAGCTTTTGTCCACCCGATCCCTAAAAAAGGCGACCGGTCAGACCCGTCCAACTACAGGCCTATCGCCATCACCCCCTTGTTCTCCAAAATAATGGAATCCGTTATAAACTGCCAGCTCATCCGGTACCTTGGGGATCACCAGCTGATTAGTGACCGCCAATACGGTTTTGCTGGTGATCTTCTGGTCTACTTGGCTCATAGATGGGCGGAGGTAGAGAGTCCAAGGTGGCGGCATTGGCCGTTAGTTTGGACATTGCGAAGGCCTTCGATCGGGTTTGGCACAAAGCGCTTCTTTCGAAGCTCCCTTCCTATGGGCTTCCTGAGAAATTGTGCAATTGGTTCACCAGATTTCTTGCAGATCAGAGCATCAAGGTCGTTGTAGACGGTGCATGTTCCGACTACAAGCCTATTAACGCTGGTGTTCCACAAGGCTGCGTGCTATCTCCAACGCTGTTTCTTCTGCATATCAATGATATGTTGCAAACTGGTAGCATTCATTGTTATACAGATGACAGCACTGGTGATGCTCTATACACCGGTCGTGCCAATATTTCTCGGGAAAACGTCGCCGAGTACCGGAACAAACTTGTGTCTGAAGTCGAGTCTTTGCTGGACAAAGTCTCGGATTAGGGGCGACTAAATCTAGTCCAGTTTAATCCTCAGAAGTCACAAGATTGCGCGTTTACCGCTAAACTAAAATAAACATCAAAAATAATAAAAAAACTGCGATGGCCAACCCGCGTGCCGAGCGTAGCAACTATGGAAAAATCCCCACTGATGTAATCTATGGGAGAGGCTCATGTTCATCAGTGGACCATTATGATCTCCAAAAAATGGGCAGGTTCACCACCTTGAAACTGTTGTGGTAAAGAGTGCAGATTATGCAGAATATAACTTTAAAAACATTTACTGTATTTAAACATTTATTTGTTGTTAATATATATACCTATATATCATTTTTATATAGAATAGGGTTGAGAAACGAGCACACAGTCCACCTGCTGGTAAGTTCATGCTGTGGCCCCTAGACATCTATCCTTGATTACGAATGCAAATGCAGATTCGTTGTCGACCCTGAGGACAAAGGTGAAACGTCTCGTTTGCATTAAAAAGGGTCTTCGGTTCTCCATACTCACCATATGAAACACAGCAGCAATCAGCAAGCACAATAAGCTGCTATTTCACGCAAAGAATATTACTTTGAGGTGTGGTCCTTCGTCTTTTGAGTCGACCCATTTATACTACAACCATAAAATAGCTGCAGCATAGATCCACACACAACATACTATCCGCCGCAGTGTATGACAAAAATCTTAAAGAAACATCTGTAGTTGAATTTGCTACCTACAGGAATGCCTATCGGACATCGCAATGGCTATCGAGAGCGGTTACCCGACGGAGCAGCGACACAAGTTGCTGTTACGTCGAGTTGACTGTCACATAGAGCTTGGCCAACGTTCCGACGCGCGCTCTGCACTCGCTGCCGCCACACAATACGCCAACACGCTCAATCTATCAGCCACACAAGCTTGTTAGTGTAAACTTATCTATTTATGCACATTTTATCTGTTCAGTTTATCTAAGTCCACTGTTGGACGCCGCTGCCGTCGGATTATGAATGCGTCAGCTGAAAGGTAGCTTTCTTGAACCTACTTGTCCAACGTGATGTAATTACGTCACGCTGGGCAAGTGGGTTGGAAACTAGAGATACCTTTACTTGCTGCCCTCCACCACTACCGACTGATTCGGAGTTTTATATTTTTAAGTGATTTTTCGCCATCGTTGGTCGACAGAATCTCGTTCGTTATTTGTAGAAAACCTTTTCATATTACCATGAACCCATATTCATGCATTTATCAATATAGAAAATAATATTTAATGTAAATACATATATATATTTTCCAAATTAGGCATGTAAACTTTTTATTTATATAATATTACATTATATAAACACAAACTATTAATTATTTGTACCATAGCGTAAATAACTGTTGTGTACTTAGCATAAATTGACGGAGAAAACTTGCACAAATTAGTTGATAATTAAAGAAAAGGGAGGAAGACAGTCCCTTGTAGCAAATCATCAATAAATAGTCCACGCGACGGTTATTGTGGATCAATGTAATTAGAAATCAAGCAAAGATATAATCGTATTTTATAAACAAAACCGAGACATTTAATAGACAAACATCGAGGCAAAATGTGGTTTCATGGTTCCTTCCTAATCGCTAGATTTTGGGCTCACTTCATTCATATTTATGACGTCATTTGGAGGTCAAATAAAGATCACTTAATTTTATGAATTTTTAATAAAATCAATAAGTGTTATTCCTTATTTTTAAAACCCCGAAATAGCATAATACAGTTTAGAATTAAACGATCTTGATACGGTGTCAAAATCTTCATTTTCTTATCTTATAATATTATCTTAATTTTTTTTCATATCGAATTACTTGCTAAAACTAAGAGCTTGCAGGAGACAGTTCTTTTTTATCTTAATAAATAACTATTTTCTATAGGTTCCTAATCTCTATTTGTCTTATGAATCTCTATAATTATAATATATGACTTAATTCAAAATGGCTGGAATTAGAGAAATCCCATTGTGGTATCATCAATTTGTAACTCTTACTACTTTATTTATTGAAAAATTGCGTGTATGTATAACTTTATTTTATATAGCATAGCGCAGTTGGATTGTTAAGGCAGTACAAAAAAAATTAAACTTCAAATTCAAATTAGAGAAGATGTACTGGCTGCATTTCGCCCGGCTTATTTTGTTAAAAAAACGGCAAATGCACGCTATACTCGTATTTGTGTATCATTTTGTGCTGATGCCACATAACACCATTCCGAGCCATCAGCACCTAAATTTAATGGTTTTTTTTTTGCAATCCTGATAATTTTGACTCGTTCACCTTTGTTCTTGATTCTATTCCATAGAATACTATAATACAATTATAGTGGCATTCTATGTTCTACTCACATTTTTAGGTGATGATCGTGAGAGCAATTTTAAACTTGTTACCCAAAACTGGTTAAAAATGTGCAAAATATTTTTCTCAGCGATACTTTAATTCAACGGTGGGGGCAGCAAGTTTAATTTATTTTTAATTTCGTAAAAATATTAGATAAATCACACAATAATGAATTGTATAGTTTTGAAATAGTGTTTCAAAGTACTTAGTTAATTTTGAATGACGTGTACCCTACACGTCATTCAAAATATATTTAAATTTATTATGAGTAGTTGATATATAAAAGTATAAAGCATTGTGGTGTCGGTAAGTGTAACAGATTTTTCTCACCCCATTTATTCTCTTGGGTGTCCTAGTCCATTAGGGAAGGGAATGCCAGAAAGATCTTATGACTCCCGATAGCTATCGGTATAACCATCACGTTTACGTCAGATTGGCGTCGGGCTAGATGACCGACGACGTGTGAGACGTCTGGTGTTGGGACCGGCAACCAGCCAGCCAAGCGTGACAAAAGGCAAATTCACCGTACTAAAAATAAGCCCCATGTTCAGCCGAGAAATTTTATGAGCTGATGAAGAAGAAAAAATACACCCTAGATTTAATGATTTCATCGTTTTTGCAGTGGAATTCGAGAAACATGTGAAAATATATGAAAAGAAACTGGAAAGTCCTGATTTAATAGACAAGCGAGAGGACGAAGTGCAATTACCTGAATGTTACGATGGGCCCAATTTGGACTTTAATGCCGCGTCGAGCGCTATTGAGTTAAGGTAAGCCGAAAACGTAACAATGAATAGTATCAAAATTAGGATACGGCAATCCTATGTAAACTATATGTGCAAAGGCACCCCTCAGGGTGGCGCCACTTGTCCAATCATTCAATAGCTGCAAGTCATTAATTGATATTGTCATTCACTCATATTCAATGGTAGTTAGTTGTATGTCAAGGTTATTTTTGTTGTTTAACCTGACCCACTGCAAAGTTCCATACCATGAACCCAACAGTATCGACAGGTGCTAATAAATATTGTTTGTATAAATTAATTTGTATAAATATATCGTGTAGTGGCGGTCAAGAATACCACTACCCCATATCCTCCCGTGGGTGTCGTAAAAGGCGACAAAGGGAAACAGGCAGGAGATGGGCAGCAGCATCTTCCTGATAATAGCCAAAATTACAATAAAAAAACTGCGGTTGCCAACCCGCTCGCCAAGCGTGGCAACTATGGCAAATACCCCCCTATGAATGTAACAAAGAGACGGCCCCCAGTCCCCGGCGGCCCCGCTATTCCTGGCTACGGTGGCGACCATGGTAACGGCGGGGCAGGGGGTGCTAAGAATCTCCGGTGGAGGTTCGGTTGCCACCTTAGACGACTCGACCTGGCAACGTACAACGCACGCACCCTGAGGACTGACGAGAAGATCGTGGATCTGGAAGAAGAGATAGACAAGTTGCGCTGGCATATTATAGGATTATCCGAAGTCCGAAGAGAGGGGGAGGACACGGTTATCCTCGAATCCGGCAACTTGCTCTATCACCGGGAGGGCGACCATCTGTCCCAAGGAGGTGTCGGATTTATCGTCCACAAGTCTCTCGTTAACAACGTTGTAAAGATCGGGAGTGTGTCGACGAGGGTTGCGTACCTTATACTCAGAATCACCAAACGGTATTCGCTGAAGGTCATACAGGTTTACGCACCAACCTCGGCACACCCCGATGGGGAGGTGGAGGAAATGTATGAGGATATCTCTAGAGCCATGCATTCCTCCAAAACCCAATATACGGTGTTAATGGGAGACTTCAATGCAAAACTAGGCACAAGAGAAAACGGTGAGCTGAAAGTAGGGAAATTTGGAATAGGGCAACGGAACCCAAGGGGCCAGCAGCTGGCCGACTTCATGGAGAAAGAGGGACTCTTTATGATGAACTCTTTCTTCCAGAAGCGGCCCCACAGGAAGTGGACCTGGTCGAGCCCCGACGGTTCGACAAAAAATGAGATTGACTTCATTATGACGACCAGACGACAACTGTTCAGTGATGTCTCCGTGATCGCGAGGGTGAAAACTGGTAGCGATCACCGAATGGTTAGAGGCACACTGAACCTAAACGTTAAGTTGGAGAGGTCTCGTCTAATGAAGTCAACGCTCCGTCCCCCTCGTGCTCTGTTCCAAAGTCCCGAAACCTTTCAGCTCGAGTTACAAAACCGTTTTCAGTGCCTAGAAGACTGCAATGAAGTGGACGATATGAATGACAAGCTCGTGGAAACTGTCCATGCGGTCGGAGCTAAGTTCTGCAAGACCCGCCGCAGAAGAACACAAAAACTCTCCGATCACACTCTTAATCTCATGGCTGTTAGACGGGAGATGAAGCTACATTCTTCAACAGACTTGACAGCATACAGGCATCTGAACAGACAGATCTCCAAATGCATGCGGCGGGACTTACGCAACTTCAATACAGCTCGTATTGAAGAAGCGATCGAGCGGAACCAAGGCTCCAAAGTCTTTGCCAGAGATCTGTCTGCCAGAAAGAGCCACCTGTCAAAGCTGAAGACAGAATGTGGCAGCATCGTTTCCGGGACACCTGAGATTTTGAGTGAGATTGAGAGGTTCTATGGGCAGCTGTACACGTCATCGTTGGAGCCACACGCAAGTGTGAGTAACGATCCAAGAGCGAGTCTCATCCGACACTATTCCGAAGATATCCCGGACGTCAGTCTGAGCGAGATTAGAATGGCTCTCCAGCACCTTAAAAACGGTAAGGCCCCAGGCGAGGATGGAATTACAGTGGAGCTTCTGAAAGCGGGTGGAAGACCGGTACTTGAAGTCCTTCAGAAGCTCTTTAATTCCGTCCTCCATGGTGGCATTACACCGGAGGCGTGGAGCAGAAGTGCGGTGGTCTTGTTCTTCAAGAAAGGTGACAACGCTCTCTTGAAGAACTACAGACCGATTTCCCTTCTGAGCCGCGTCTACGTGCTGTTTTCGAGAGTCATTACGAATCGTCTCGCGCGCAGACTTGACGACTTCCAGCCTCCCGAACAAGCCGGTTTCCGAAAGGGCTTTAGCACCATAGACCACATACATACCCTTCGGCAAATTGTACAGAAGTCCGAAGAGTACAATTTGCCACTATGTCTGGCGTATGTGGACTATGAGAAAGCCTTTGATTCCGTCGAAATTTGGGCGGTGCTGCAGTCCCTTCAGCGGTGCCAAGTTGACTGTCGGTATATCGAGGTGTTGAAGTGCTTGTACAGTAGGGCTACGATGGCTATCCGAGTACAGAACCAGAGTACGAAACCTATCCAATTGCAGAGAGGTGTAAGACAGGGTGACGTCATATCCCCGAAACTCTTCACCGCTGCATTGGAAGACGTTTTCAAGCTTCTGGACTGGAAAGGATACGGTATCAACATCAATGGCGAGTACATCACTCACCTTCGATTTGCCGACGACATAGTCCTTATGGCAGAATCACTGGAGGACCTAAGCACTATGCTCAATGACCTCGATAGTGTTTCCCAACGGATAGGTCTTAAGATGAACATGGACAAAACAAAGATCATGTTCAATGTCCATGTCACACCTATGCCGGTAGTTGTTGGGAGCACTAAGCTCGAAGTTGTTGACGAGTATGTTTACCTGGGACAAATAGTCCGACTAGGTAAGTCCAACTTCGACCGAGAGGTCAATCGACGGATTCAACTCGGCTGGGCAGCGTTCGGGAAGCTACGACACATCTTCTCGTCAGACATACCTCAAAACCTGAAAACGAAATTGTACAACCAGTGCGTGTTGCCAGTGATGACTTATGGAACTGAGACGTGGTCCTTCACTGCTGGCCGTATGAGGAAGCTCAAGGTCGCTCAGCGAGCTATGGAGAGGGCTATGCTCGGAGTTTCTCTGCGTGATAAACTAAGGAATGAGGATATCCGCAGTAGAACCAGAGTAACCGACATAGCCCAACGGATTAGTAAGCTGAAGTGGCAGTGGGCCGGCCATATAGCTCGAAGAACCGACAACCGATGGGGAAGAAAGGTTCTCGAGTGGCAGCCTCGTACCGGTAGGCGAAGTGTAGGGCGTCCCCCCACGAGATGGAGTGACGACCTGGTAAGACATGCAGGAAGTCGATGGATGCAGGTGGCTCAGGACCGTGCTTTGTGGCATTCTTTGGGGGAGGCCTATGTTCAGCAGTGGACTTGTGAAGGGCTGTAATGATGAAAAAATGATAATGATGAAATTAATATGCAATAACGCCCACTACATAGACCGTTCTGTTACTGACGAACACAGTAGAATGCCATGACCGGACTACCAGCGAATTCACGACGAAAATATATTGCAGGTACCGATATGATCTGTGCATGTCACGCGACGTTAAGCTGGAAGCGCCAGGGTGGCCCGCGAAATTCAAATTTTCTGGCGTTTTTTGCAATTTACAGGTCTGTGTCAGGTTATATGTTTAACAAAATATGATTCGCGGCTGTAGCGAATATGCGTTTACAGAATTATAATAATTATAATCGTCTATACAACCCTCTAAGTTCGTATAATCCCATTGTATGGCTATTTCATGAAAAACTAATTTAAAGGGATTATATGAACTAAGGGTTGTTGTAGTGGTGATTTTAAAGATAATAATTCTGTAAACACATACTCGTTACGGTCGCGAATCATATTTTGTTCTGCCGACTTCCAAAAAGGAGACGGTACTCAATTCGAGTGTATGTTTTTTAAACATACAATCTGATCCTGACCTACAAATTCCAAAAAACGTTAGAAAATTTGAATTTCACAGGCCACCCTGACGCTTTCACCTTAACAGACAGCTTTGCACAGGTCTCAAAACACGTTGTGATCCCGTATGCTCACCGTTGCTTTGTCCAAAATAATATCAATTCCTTTACTGATAATTTTATAACATCCACCATATAAATAATTTTCACAACAACCAGCTTAGGTATAATGTTTACAAACCAGGAGCTTAGAGAGCTCCTTACGGCAAAATGGACGCGCTGCGTACCCGTGCGGGTATAACACGAGGATACGTTCTAGCAGTGTTGCCAGACATTTTGAATGAACGATCGTACGATGGGTAAGTAAAAAGTCGTATTCCCTAAGAAGGTAATTAAATAAAAATAGTACGCTTTTTTAAACTTTCTCTTATTAAATTATACAAAAATTGAAAACTAAAAACACAACATTATTAGTCTTTATCTGCATATAAAATCTTACTATTCATATTATTTAACATTTCTCTTGATGGAGAAAAATCAACACAACAACCAAAGCGTTTTATAAGTTGTTTGGCTAATAGCGTGCCGTTCACAGACTCACTACTGACCCTATTTCGGATTTTCGTTTTGATGAGATTTACTGAACTGAAGCACTATTCACAATCCGCATTAGAGTGAGGAAGGCATAGCAAATTGAGAGCAAATTTTGCTATATTCTGAAAGTCATCTAACGCACATATTTCTGCCCAAAATTCGTCTGGCGGGAGAGTGAAAAGAGCATGGGTAATCTTCTCCACTCATCGTCCACATTTTGCATTATTTCTTCACTTACAATCCGAGGCAAATTTTTTATTAGAGGGAACAAAGTATTTACTTTGTTTCTGTATGATTCTGATAAAGACTTGGTAGAAAATGGAAAAATCGTACATGCATATAACTCTTAAAAATCGTATGAATACGATTTAAATCGTACATCTGGCAACACTGCGTTCTAGTGAGCGTAGTAGTGACTATCGTGTATTTTTCGTGCCTGGTCCATAGCATGTTCTGAGTATGAACCGTTTGCAGTGGTGTAATGGTTAAAGTTATATTGCATTTATTACATACCTTTCTGCTTTAATATTGAATAATTAATTTTAAAATATATGTTAGAGGTATGTTTCTGGTAAATTAATAGTAGGCTTTCAAGTATTATTTAATTATCTATTACTATATATTGATAATAAATATTATGTTTTATTCTACTGTTATTTTACTTAGGCGAAACGAAACTGCCGGTCGATACGTGGTCACTAAGCGAAGCGTCCGGCGCGGTGACGTTTTGTTCTCTGAGGAACCCTACGCATGGGTCACATTGCCTTCCAATGATCCAGCTTGTGAAATGTGCTGTCGAGCCGATATAAACCCAGTGCCGTGAGTAAACCTGACTAGAGGCATGTTACTTAAACGCATATTTTTCAATTATCCGCTTTGAGAGACGTGCACGAAATTGCCAGTAAATGTCTGTGCAGCACACCATAGGACAGACAACCTTTGCTTGCGATATTAAGTTAAATAAACGTATAAAAGAAATAATGTATATGTGTGTAGAGAACTGGCAGTCTGTATACTGGTAACGGGGCATTTCTTCATATCCTCAGGGGTGACGACACATTTGCATTTTAATTTTAAGTGACGCTATAGATAAATTTGATGCTAGGTGGATATAACTTCTTCGATTGTTTAAAATCAATACAAATTAAATAGCTTTTGGAATATTAAATAATTTAAATCGGTACCAAAGATAAGCTCTGAGCTCTGCAAATATCATAACTAAAATATTTCGATTTTTTTTTATAACATTGAAATGACGAACTTACCGTCCACCTGATAATAATTGGCTTCCGCAGTTCATAGACCTGCTTTGTCACGTGTAAGGACTAAGGCAAGTGGTTATATTCTCTTTGGACTAAGGTAAGATAGGAACGCGTCATAGACTGTCATTACATTACCCTATTGTTACTGGCTCACTACACTCTTCAGAGCGAAACTCAACAGTGCATGCACTGCTGCTTGATAGCACAAATAGTTAAAAGGGTGGTACTTCGGATTAATATTTCAATTAATCTTTATATATAAAAATTACGTGTCACGTTGTTTGTCCGTATGAACTCCATGAATTTTTGCACACTCTGTACAGTTTCGTTCAACTTGAGAGATAGGATAGTTTTTTTTTTATAGGAGAGGGGGCAAACGAGCATGCGGCTCACCTGATGGTAAGTGACTACCGCCGCCCATGAACAACTGCAACACCAGGGAGGGAATTGCAGATGCGTTGCCGGCCTTTTAAAAAGGAGTACGCTTTTTTCTTGAAGGTCCCTAAGTCGTATCGGTCCGGAAAAATCGCTGATGGTAATCGATTCCACAAGGAAGTCGTGTGAGGAAGAAAACATCTTCTAAATCGCACAATGGTGGACCGCCATTCATCCAGATAGTGTGGATGGTATCGGGAGTTCTGCCGCGATGTGCGTTCGTGAAATTTGGCGGCTGGGATTAATCCGAACAATTCCTCAGAGCACTCCCCATGGTAGATGCGAAAGAAAATGCAAAGGGATGCAACATCTCTTCGCAGTGCCAATGAATCGAGCCAATCGGAAAGGGTTCGGTCGTCGACGATTCGAGCCACTCTGCGCTGGATGCGGTCAAGTGGAAGGAGTTAGCACTGGGGAGCCCTTCCCAGAGATGGGAACAGTATTCCATATTAGGCCGAACCTGCGCCTTATAAAGTTGCAGGTGGTGTGCCGGCATGAAATACTGTTCCGCTCTGCTGAGCACGCCAAGCTTTTTAGAGGCCAATTTGGCCTTGTCTTCCAAGTGACCACGAACCTGCACGTCACTCGATATGTCGATTCCGAGGATACCGATACTGGCTGAGGCAAGAAGGGGAGTGCCTTGAAACTGAGGAGATACGACAAAGTGGTTCTTTTTAGCGGTTAACGCGCAAACTTGTGTCTTCTGAGGATTAAACTGGACTAGATTTAGTCGCCCCCAATCCGAGACTTGTTCAGCAAAGACTCGACTTGAGACACAAGTTTGTTCCGGTACTCAGCGACGTTTTCCCGAGAAATATTGGCACGGCCGGTGTATAGAGCATCACCAGTGCTGTCATCCGCATAGCAATGAATGTTACCAGTTAGCAACATATTGATATGCAGAAGAAACAGCGTTGGTGATAGCACACAGCCTTGTGGAATACCAGCGTTAATAGGCTTGTAGTCAGAGCATGCACCATCTACAACGACTTTCATGCTCCGATCTGCAAGGAAGCTGGTGATACAATTGCACAATTTCTCGGGAAGCCCATAGGAAGGAAGCTTCGAAAGAAGCGCTTTGTGCCAAACCCGATCGAAGGCCTTCGCAATGTCCAGACTAACGGGCAACGCCTCCCCCTTGGACTCTACTGCCACCGCCCATCTATGGGTCAGGTAAACCAGAAGATCACCAGCTGATCGACCGCGACGAAAACCGTATTGGCGGTCACTAATCAGCTGGTGATCCTCAAGGTACCGGATGAGCTGGCAGTTAATAATGGATTCCATTATTTTGGAGAACAAGGAGGTGATCGCGATAGGCCTATAGTTGGACGGGTCTGAGCGGTCGCCTTTTTTAGGGATCGGGTGGACAAAAGCTGTCTTCCATGAATTCGGTACTACGCCTTGGGAGTAGGAGTACCGGAAAAGACGCGTTAGGACCGGTGGCAACTCCGGAGCATACGTCCTCAGCACAATTGGGGGGATTCCGTCAGGGCCACTCGACTTCTGGATGTCCAGGGAGAGAAGTGTTTTGCGAACCGAGCGCTGTGAGAACAGCACATCCGGCATGGAGCACTCACACCGCGGGATGGTCGGCGGTGGAGGCGAAGTTATACTTCTTTTTATTTTAGTTTTTATCCCGATAAGGGACACTCAATATTTTTTATTACGAATTTAAGGATTTTTTCATAGGAAGGGTCGTCGAAAAGGGCAGAACGACATCTGCCTGACCAGCTAGTATTTATATAAATACTGACAATAGTGCCAATAAAAATGACAAAGAACAATGGCCAAATTTCTATAGGAGCTGGACTTGACTTTTATTTTTCATGTCCCAAAACAAACTATAGCTAGATTGTTTTTTTTTATGTAGTTAACACCATCCCGTTTGAAAATCATATCTAAATAGCCACAATTTTTTTATAATAACGTCAACAATACTTTTGAGGTTAGCATCACATTATAAGTAATCTTCTTCTGTGATCTAAAATAAAAATTAGATTTGTATTACGATGTACGATTGAGTGTGATGGTTTATGTTAGTGTAATAAAATAAGTAGGTATATAAATATATACTATTGAAGAATTCCACTCGTAGATCTTAGAAATTACTCTGGTATCAAGCTCAAAAACAAGATGGCGGCGAAGTGTATCAATGCATATGTTACAATTAACACATAGCGATCGCAGGGCTAGTTGTCGTTGTTGTGTAGCTGTCTGCACGATGTCTCTCACAAATATCCAAGATGCAAAATCGGTGTCCAGAAATCAAAAGCACAGAATAATCATTACAAGTGGTAATTATCAGTCCGTAAACCAATGCTTAGGTCAAAACAACAGAAGGAAATCTAAAATAGTACAGTTCGTATTACAATCCATCAATGGTGTCGATCGATGACCACAGATTATGTAACTTGTCGATGACAAATGATGTTCCGTTGTACGTAATTGAACAAAACGCTTAGCTTTCTATGAAGCTACATAATTATTTTTATGACATGAATCCAGTACATAATAAATCAGTATAGTGGTTGATTTGATGCCTACATACTAATTGAATTGAATTACAAAATTAACAACTATTCAGAAAAACGTGAATAATTATAGTATTTGAATACAAAGTCCTTTCATACGTGAAATGAATCGTCATTAGGTGCGTTCCAGTGCGTTCTGAAACCATTATTTTAAATAATTTCGGAACAGTTACAAAAACAAAATTAAAAGGATTACTTTTTTTTGTGGCTACTTAGAGAGGTATTATTTGTGTTTTTTAAGACCTTAAAAAATAAGGATATTTTCATAAATATGGCATATAGTGACGCCATCGTTTCGTCGCCTGGTACGATATGACCAACCTTCTTTAACATCATATTTTGGTAAAGCTAATTTGTTTAATGTACGATAGGCGAGAATACAGAGCAAAATTATTTTTCATGTGGTTTTATCCGTCCCGGGTTAAAATCATGGTTCGGACCAAAACAGCTGGTCTTGCGCTGGATCTCTCTTTGGTCATCTCGTATTGCCGTTTCAACGGACTATCTTCTTATACTCATATAGGAGCGCATTTATTGCTCATACTCGTGCACTATAATGCTGTACTGCGTCGATGGCTAGTCTCCGTTGAGGCTGGCCGCCGTGAGCGACATTCTGTCTGACGACTATTGTTTGTCACATTAAAGTAATATGTACTACGTGCTGGAACAGACTTCGCGAACAAAATCTGTATGAGAGTACGGGACGCGTAGTCGAAGACACAGAGTACCTTTTTATGGCAGAGAATGAGTAAGTTTGTGCACGTGGATTTTGGACCCGTGGACCGCGTATTGCAAACAATCAAGTCTCGGTGTCTCTTCTAGTACGTAGTAAAGTACTTCAATGGTTTTTTTTTAGAATAAGCGTGACAAACGAACACACAGTCTACCTAATGGTAAGTGAATGCTGTAGCCCATAGACATCTACATATATCCTGAATTAAGAATAAAAGTGCCGATGCTTTTTCTGTATTAAAAATGGTCTTCGGTTCTCTAGTCATCATACGAAACACAGTAGCATTAAGCTGCTATTTTAACGTGTGTCATGAGATTTTAAAGTCGCAAATGGTGCGTGCAGTTGCAGCCGATGTTCCCGCAGCGTGTACTGCGGGGCGCGGTGCCGCGCGCGCGCCTCTCTCGCCTTCCACCGCTGGGAGTGTGCCGGGGCCCAGTGTGAACTCTTCCCCACAATAGGCATTGCACATCTAGCTTTAAGGTACATTTTCCTGTGTACTCACTATCTGTATTCATTTTGAAACTGCAGTCTCTACACTTCTATAATGTATTATATGTTTGTACCAAAGTAAAACTCTCTCAAAAATGAGAGGAGGCCTGTGCCCAGGCATTGAAACGTAAATAGGTTGCAAATTTTTAACGAAGAAATCAATAATATTAAAACTTTGTAGATTACAAATTGTCTATTACCAAAAATGAGTTACATTCTCTAGGTCAGTTTTGCAATACGAATTATAATCCCTCATTGTCAAGCAACTTAACACCGCTGATAACTTGTTTAACTTCCTTTTCTCATCCCTCTGGTCTTATTAGACCTTACTTCATTTAAACTCAGTCCAATTTGGTCGTTTCTTTTAGAATTTTAGATCATGCCATTAATTCTTGCCTCTATTCTAATTGGATTGTGTATTTTGTTTCTTTTAAAATACACAATTATTTTATACAGTCTAATTAATATTAATCTATTAAATAAAAAATGAAATGTTTTCAGAGTATTATTACTAAGTGCCAGCGAAGGTTTCCCAGCAGTTCCCGGGCCTACACCGGAGCCCACGACTGCCGCGGAGTTGTTCCGGGGCTATGCCCAAGTCGACAATATACAGATATATAAACAGGAATCTCCACCATTTTATAGGATGTTTAATTTGGTCACTAACTTCGATAAGATGAACAACAACGATTATATACAGTACGCCTTGGTGAGTTATCCAATGTGATATATTAATTATATAATAATATAAAATGTGCTGCTTTATTTTAGGATCCTAATATTAACTTTCCCCTAGACATAACATTTAAGTTAATAATACATTAAATTTATACAAAAATGTTTAAAATCGAGAACTGCGTGTACGATATATGCTTAATACGGTTTAATAATAATATTTTAATAGCAATACAGGACCATGTAATTAACACAAAAAACTATAGAAAACGCATTATTAAAGATTTTACAGTAAAAAACGATAAATGCCGTAAATGCAATAGCCAACCAGAAACAATACAACACATAACCGGAGCATGTACAAGCCTCACACAGACAGACTACAACAAACATCATACATCAATAATTGGCACTTAAACATAAACTTATTAAAAACACAAACAGCCCGTTCTACAAATGCATACCACAAACAGTTCTAAAAAATGTCTCACATAAATTTTACTACGACTGCGCTATAGTTACTTACAAATTATTCATTACAATAGACCAGACATTACTCTACAAGATAAAAATAACAAAACCACGTACTTAATAGATATTGCAGTATCCAACACACATAACATTCAAAAACAATAGCTGAAAAAAATTGCAAATAAGCTGAATTAAAGGAAGAAGTTGGAAAAATATGGAAGTAAGAAAAAATAAATATAGTCGCCATAGTCATCTCAACCACTGGAGTTGTCCCAAATAATATGTTCAATAACCTAACTAAAACTTATAGAACTAACAGAAAACACTTACATTAACCCTACAAAAAGCTGCGATTGTGAATACTTGCAGGATAGTTTTTACTTTATACGTGGTAGATCCATGCTGCAGCTATATTAGTTGTAGCACGAATGGGTCGGCTCGACCGGGGAAGGACCACGCTCTCACAGAATAACAACGTAAAATGGCAGCTTGACACTGCTGTGTTTCGTGAGTGTAGAGAACCGGAGACCCATTTTACTGGAAAAGAGGCATTCCATCTTAGTCCTCACGGGTGACGACTCATCTGCATTTTGATTTTTTATTGAGGATAAATGTAGATGTCTATGGGTCACAGCAACCACTTACCATCAGGTGGACTATGTGTTCGTTTGTCACCCTATCCTATAAAAAAAATAGTGAGACAGTTCCTACAGAGAGGAAAATGAAAAAAGTCCCATAATCCCTACATCTTTCACAAACACACACCACACACTGTAATTTATTTCGCTAAAAGCCCGTAAATACACTTACTACCAACTTTTGCAAAAAGGTTGAGCAAATTTAAACTTTTCCGATATTAATAATAATCTTTATTTGCATAAAACATGGTGTTTTAGTTTAGAGAGGCCTTTCCTGAATTACCTTAGAAACAACGTTTTCATATAAGTAAAATAAAATTACAAGGTATAAAATGACCACCCTGTCCACCATTACGCAAGAAAGATAGAATAGACAAAGTTCGGAAGGGTCGATGAAAACATTTTCTAAGGAAATTTAATCTAGTGAATTTAGTCTGAACTTCGGGCGGCTCATTGAGTCCAAGGCTAAAGCAGCTGCAAAAAAGCTAGGAGTCCTTGCAAAGGTGCGACGGTATTCACGCCGTCACAGCTTGCTGCTGGAGCAGGACTCTATATAAAGCGCAAGTCCAATCGTGCATGGAGTATTGCTTTCATATATGGGCTGATGCTGCACGGTGCCACCTAGCAGCTTTGGACTCAACAGAAAGGCGTGCTAAGAGGCTTATCGGTGACCCGAATCTGGTTAAAACCAATCTTACGCAGGCGCAGTGTAGATAGCCTTTCGGTTTTCTACAGGATGCATTCCGGAGAGTGTATGCAGGAATTGCATAATTCAGTTCCTCCTTCTCCAATCCACCATGGGACTACCAGACGTTCGGCCAATCTCCAACCTTTCGTTGTTGACTTACAGCGCATTCGAATCAAACGATTTGTCACATTTTTCGTCATGCGTACCACAAAGGAGTGGAATAAGTTGCCAGCATTTGTCTTTCCATCCGATTACAATGTTGGTGAATTCAAGGCAAGAGTGAATAGGATTTAGTTCATTCAGTGCGCTTCACCACCTTAGGCTACATCACCACTTCCATCAAGTGGGATTGTATTTAAGGCTTAGAATAGTAAAATATATATTATTTTGTTTACTACAGTTCGCCATTAATGATTTATTTTTCCAGACAGCAACAATGCTAACTATCTACCTCGAACACTTTACTACATTTTTTGAGTACCTGCCCAGTAAAGTTCCGTACAGACTGTCGAGCAGTCAGTTGCAGTTATTCGCTGCTGCGGTTATATTGCGCAGCCTCGGTCAGTTGGTGTGTAATGGACACGCTGCTTTAAGTTTATCAACGATTGAAGAAGACGATGGGATGAACGGTAAGTAACCGTTGCCAAACATCCATACCCATCGAACCATACTGAATCTCATCCTCAATCTCATACAGTAACTAAAACTGATGAACATATAAACTATACAGTCATATTGGCCCAGTAGACTTACTATACTAATGTTAAAGACTCGCTGCCCGCGGTGCAATAAAATGGGGAAACAGGACGCCGTGCAGGAGCAGACCTGCCGTAAGACCTTTAAGTGCGACAGAGAGCGCAAAACGCAACAGGTGGCGTCCTGTTTGCCCATTTTATTGCACCGCCGGCAGCGAGCCTGTAACATTAATATAGTAAGATTATTTAGTAAGATGATTAGGAATGCACCCACTTACTGATTACTATTACTGTTTTTTAATTCTATAAATAAATGAATTGTTAAATAATTATTCATTATCCTTAAGGAATCAGTCATATTCATAGCCCAATTGATCAGTAAGCTCAAGTGGCAATGGGCTGGTCGTATAGCTTTAAGAACTGGCAATCGTTGGAAAAGAAAGATTCTCGAGTGGCAGCCTCTTGTAAGCTAAGTGTAGGACGGACCCTACTAGATGGAGTGACGACCTGATAAGAGATGCAAGAGTTCGATGATGGCTCAGACCTTTATACAGCGGTGAACTTGTGAAGGGTTGCAATGATGACGATGATGAAGGAATGAGTCATATTTTGTGCATAACTCATTTTTTATGCTTTCATACTAATAATTTAAAATTAAAGAAACTGGGTATGATGATAAATTCGTTCTGCCTACACCAGCAGCTCCTTGTGTGATCTCGATTTGCAAGTTTGAATTGTCCTTAATGAGACTACAGATTAGTTTAAATCGACTGTTTGCAAGCTGATAGCTACCATAACATAGAAACCTTCTTTATAATAATTGCTATTTCTAATTTGCTAATTTGCTATTTCTAATTTGTTGTGTTGTTAATTTGTGTAACATCATGATTGTAAGCTGTTATTTAAAAAAAAATGTCCCGCTGGGTTTCTTGCTGGTTCTTCCCAGGACAGAGGTTTTTTCCGAATCAGTGGTAATCAAACAAAAGAGTGACTTTCAATAAGTATTATTTATAATCTATATTGAATAAAAAAGTTTCTGTTTCTGTTTCAATAAAAACTTCGGAGTCATTTTTTTAATAATACTATTCGATACGTTGAATCGTTCATCTTCAAAAGCGATTATCATCTTGACCGTATTTCCGCTCATCTAGGGACAGGTTGGTGACCGAACGTTGGTTTATTTGTGAATGTAAAACACTGCTTATGTGTCGTAATGTTCGACAAGTCCAAGAGACGAGCTATATATATATAAATTATACATATATTGTGGACATGAGTCGTTTAGTCTATAAAATTTCAAAAGGTAATTTGTTCCTAGCCCATGGACCATGGTATCGTCATAACAAAATATATTGTGTATATGTGACCTCAATCGGTCAAGTCATACAAGAGTTACACGATTACTAACATACGCATCAAGGATTTTATATATGTCTAAAGATATACAGCTTATAGTAGTTAACAACTGGACATAGACTCGCACTTAGTCTGAACTTGATGTTTGGCCAGCCGCCTAGCTCTGGTCACCTAACAAGCCACCTAGCCAGGGAGCGTCCCATATTACATTTATCTAAGTGCATTCCACTACATGATATGTTTACTTTAATTGCTTCTTCAGCTTGCAAACATGGGAAGAATTTTCCACGGAACAGATTTCTTTATTACGCTCTTTCAATTAAAAACATTAAGTATAATAAGTATTTTAATTCTAGGCCGTACAATAACTGAACGAGAAGTAAGAAGAGCTACTGCTATTTATCCGTCTGCAGCCATGATGAATCACTCCTGCGACCCTAACATCATAAATACGTTAGTAATTTAAAAATATTATTAATATATAAAAAATTGTTTTTTTTTTTGTTTTTCTTTTCCATGTCTTCCTCCCATACTATTTATGCGATAATAATGATATATTGAATATTTTAATACTGGGTGATTTTTTTTTACCGTCTTGGTAGTAATATTGTGTTCTGTTAGTGAAATATAACCTATTTACGGGAGTATGTTGTTGTTCAATGAAAATTAAAAAAATATATGAAAAATAGATTATAAATTAGTAGTGTAATTGTATATTGGCTGATTAATTTCAGACTATGTTAGTAAAAAAGAACTATTCCATAAGCGTCTACTCCATTTACTTATAGCCCTATATTTTTTGAAGATTGTAAAAAAAGTCATCCATTATTAATTATATTGATGACATATAAATTAATAATGGATTCAAAGTTTTACTATACAAATAAATAGTATTTATAAAAAAGACTGTTGTTTTGCAGTTTCCATAATAGCCGTCTGATAGTGCGATGTGCGAGTGAATTGTCGGTCGGGGCAGAGGTGTTTAACTGCTACGGGCCACACCGCGCCCGCGAGCCTACTCCACGCCGCAAGGCGCAACTTCGCGCCCAATACATGTTCACGTGCACGTGTACAGCGTGTCGCGTCACCGACCGGAGAGACTTTGTGGTGACAACTTTTTCTTTGCTTTTTTCCCCTCCATGGGTACACGTCTCTGTTTGCTACACTTTAACGAAGTCATACATATATTATACATAAGTAAATTTTTTGAAAAAAGATAAATTTAATTCTTCTGCTAGTTACTTTATTTTCCATAAAACATTTTTTTTATTGTATATTGTGAAATAGTTGTAATTTTTCGTGGAAAGGAAATTTCTAAATTCACTTCTTAGTATTTCATTGTAAACGTTTCTACGAGGCCAGTAGATTACGAAAAAGGTTGATTTTTTATAGTATTAAGGTGACAAACGACCACACAGTCCACCTGATGATAAGTAGTTGCTGTGTGAGGACTAAGATGGAATGCTTCGTTTCCAGTAAAAAGGTCTCCGGTTCTCTACATTCACCATACGAAACTATTTTAAGCTGGTATTCTGTGAGAACGTGGTCCTTCCCCGGTCGAGCCGACCCATTCGTGCTGCACAACTATGCACAACTATACCAGTAATATAACTAGCATGACTATAGCACGTAAAAAAGGTGTGATACACTTAACCTTATCAGTTTTTTATAGAAAGGATCGCTAATTTGTGGGTAGTTTTAGTTAAGCCCTACTATGTAATTATGCATGTATAGCTAAGATTACTCCTCAAATTATAATTTAAAAAGTTAGTGATATATAAATACAATAAAGTATTAAATACTCTCATAGTACAAAATAAATGGTTATTAGTATTTATATAAATTTCTTTTTTTTTTAAAATCATAGAATTTTACAATGTTTACGATGAGGAAACCAATCTGAGAGTTTTAACAAGTTTTAGCGCGTGCACGTGTAAACAGTAGAAAAATGAATCTGTATTCATTGCTTTAGGGTCTATCAAAAATAAATGCAAGTTTCATTTCAAACGATTAAATAGGTCCACCAATACAACTCGTTATATTACGTTATCCAATACAAATATGATATTATTAGCAAGTCTCTTATTAACTAGTATTATATAATTTCTATGTGTAACTCTATAAAACCGAAATGTTACTCGTAAATCGTGCAGTCTTATAATATTTGATGAACTAGTAGGGTAATTACTATACAAATACGTGCAATGAGTAATAAATACAATAAATTATTATATGAAAATCTCTAGTCTTTTTAAGTGTGTTACACCTGTAATGACGAAATATTATTAGCATAATATCACACACAAGATGCAATAATTGGTTAGTTAATATTTTGCGTAACTATAGTAATTATATTATTTTCGATGTTAAGAGCCCAAAGAAAAAAAAAAGCTACACATGGCGTTTAATTCCCTTTTTTAAACGACTTTAAAAAGGACGTGTTACCTCATAACTTTTCTATGTGAACCGATTTCGATGATTCTTGTTTTATTTGAAAACTGATGCTTCTCATGTGGTCCCATATAAATTTCATCAAGGTCTGACCGGTAGTTTTTGATTTATCCTTAATAATTTATATTGTAGTCGGTTGTACAAAATTTTTAATTTTACCATTTGTTTCTTTATGAAACTTTACCCCACATTAGGATTTTCTCCTGTATCGTGTAGGCAGTTTACAAATATAAATTGCAGAAGGACAAATATCCAGACCCGGGACAATTATTTGTAGACCATACAAATACTTGTTCCGTGCGAGAATCAAACCCGCGGCCACCAGCGCTGCAACTCATTGCTAAGCCACTACGCCACGGAGGCGTCTATTTTCCCAGCTTAGTCATAATTCTATTATAGATTTGAAAGCTTTATGGCCATGTACTCAAGCGCTTCTCAATTTTAGGATGTTGTTAAGTCTCGTGGTGTTGGTCACTTTGACTTAAAGTGATAGAGACAGCACGAGTTCTTTTGATTATATTCGTACAGTGAGATAGTTATAATTAAAATCTTGTTTCCATTACAGCTGTTGTTCTCGGCATACGTGTGCCAATCGTGCAAGAGTCCTGTGATATTCAGCGGGAAACGTGCGCAATGCCAACACTGTTCCTCGGAGTTCCACTTGGATCGGGCCGTCTCTATTATCGACCGTGCTGAGGACCTGGCTTTGCAAGGTATATTACTTTCAAATACTCTCTCTCAAACTAGCTCAGACAAACTTGTACTTTATAATAGAAATAAAAAATAACTTACAATGCAATGTATGAGACCCTTCAACAACCACTATCAGACACCAAAATCCACCAGTTTGTCATATTACTAATTTTTTTAGGCCAGCTGAGTATTTAATTCAACACCTGCGACTGCGAGGTAAACTGAATACTAAATGGCAGTTGTCTTTTACATATATAAGTACTTATAATCCAGTGATGTTCGAGAATTACTTTAAAGGTTTAAATTTGTCGCCTTCTGTAGTAGATAAAATTAGTCTCTTCAGAGTTCAAATCAGTTATAATATGACCAAATGATTGTTTTGCCCAGCATGACGTATTACAATAAACAAACAGATTAAAGAACATATATTTACATCAAACATAACAAATACTTCGAGAGATGTAATAAACTTGAATACTTAACTTATTTGGATTTCCAAAAAACTTACCTAAATGCAAACCATTCTAGCAAATTCTAGTGCTATGTATCTATTACGACAGCCGCTTATAACGTTATTGCGTTCGAGAGAAAAGAACAGAGAAAAGAAACACTTACAGCTATTAAATAAAATGATATAAATGTAATAAAATAGTTTTCTACTTTTAAGGGCCTAAGTAAACTGAAATTATATATACACATATAATATAATATATACACTACCAAATATAGTTCAGCCTATGGATTGCTTCATGGGTGCGATTTGGCCATAGTTGCCACGCTTGTTATCAGGAAGATAGTGCTGCCATGTCCTTCTGCCGCGTCTTACTACACCCACGGAACGATTGGGAGTAGTCAATATTCTCAAACCACCACTATTTGGTCAGAAGCATGATATGTTGCTATGAGCTGTAATTCATTAGTTACAACATCCATTTAATAATAATAATAATATTTATTTATATCTCCCACTTTTTATACAGTTTCATTTCTTACATAAATAGTAGTTCTTACATACATATTTGTATTTATGTTAAAGCTTTACGCCTCCAAAATGTATTGGCATCTTTATATTGAAGCGTTGTTTGTTGCGGCAAGATAATTTTTTTATGTTAATAATGCCAATAAAACGTGATTATATACTCTTTGAATACCAATGGATTTGCAGCCACAAAAGGGCAGCGCTTATAGCCTTTTGGCTTAAAAACCTTACGTTTTTTTTTTAAATAGGATAGTGTTACAAACGAACATACAGTCCACCTGATGGTAAGTGGTTGCTGTAGCTCATAGACATCTACATCTATCTTCGTTTGCGAATTAAAATGCAGATGCGTTGTCAGCCGTAAGGACTAAGTCTTTTCCATTAAAAAGGGTCTCCGGATTTCTACACTCAACATACGAAACACAGCAGTGTTAAGCTGCTATTTTTCGCAGGTATTCTATGAGAGCGTGGTCTTTCCCCGTTTGGGCCGACCCATTCGTGCTACAATATAGCTTTTATATATAAAACTACGTTCATTAAATAAAAAAATATAATTTGATAAGTAATTACAAATAGAATTAGAAAAAGAGAGTATCACCATAATTAATAATTTAGTTAATTTACAGCGGAACGAGCGACAAATATCGAGGAAAGATGCGAGAAGATGCAAGCATCTTACAAAATGAAGCAGCAAGTCTGGCATCGGCATCACTTCTCGCTGCGCGCCGCGGCCGACCGACTTGCGAGAGTTTACGCTGACATCGGTACTTAAAAAAATCACAAATATTTATGAACTAATAGTTACTATTGGTCGTTATGCTAGCTTATTAAGTTAGCGCTTATACTGTTCCTCGCAATAGACTTCGACGTTTTTTGAAAGGAATTAACGATGTGATAGTGATGAAAGAAATAAAAATGAATAAAGTAACGACTGGAAGAACGAGTGAAACGCACAAATACCGGTATAACCCTGATTTATATTACGAAGAACACACACTATTACATGATATTATTATATGTTATTATTATAATATTATATGCATGTGTGAACCTTAAAGTAGTACATCCAGTACACTAGAATATGCAAACCATTTGCTAATTGTTGCAGTTAGGTATCTAATACTTTACGATTGTTGAATATTAACCAACTTATCTGTGAAGGGGTAGAAAATGTTACTGTCACCATTTTAAAAGCATCTTTCAACTGCCAGATGCTGTCTTGCTTATTATTTTTTATTGCGAGTATTTTTTTGTTTATTTTTGAATTCAATATGTTTTCACTTTCATTCATGCCCATTCTATGGTGAGAAAGATTTTTTCAAAAAGGAAGTTAATCAAGTTTCGGTTTAAGAGCGTCTCCAAAAGCAGGAAAAATCAGATTTGATCCGCGCATCTCGACTACCCCCCGGTCCACACTCATACTACGTATATTTATTCTCTTTGAAAACAAAGCATGCATATAGTTCTAGTCCGATTGAGATGACGATGTCTTTCGCGTAATTAAAATGATATATGCGCCAAAATTGTTTTAATTGAACATCTCGTTAATAGTGTTTGTTGTAAATTAATAATTTATTTATATATATATTTATTCAGCCCAACTAGATGAGAATACTTTATAAATACACCTCCATAATAATTACGTTTATTTCCTTACCACAAACAAAGTTACATTTAGAATGTAATAAAGTCAATATAGATTAGAACTGCCTAGCAGTGGGACTTATTGAGGCTCTTTATGCATCGTAGAGCCACGCTGTAGCTATATAACGGTTGTAGCACGAAAGTTCAGCTCGACCGGAGCAGAACCACGCTCTCATAGAATACCAGCGTAAAATAGCAGCTTAATGCTGCTGATTCGTATGGTGAGTGTAAAGAACAGGAGACCCTTTTCACTGAAAACGAGGCATTCCATCTTTGTCCTCACGGGTAACAACGCATCTGTATTCTTAATCTAGGATAGATGTAGATGTCTATGGGCCACAACATCTATTTACCATCAGATAAAGTTTGTGAGCCGTGGTAGCTCAGATGTTTGGCGCTCGCTGTTAATTTCACAGTACGCGAGCAACCCGGGTTCGTTTCCCGTCGGCACCAAAGAAATTATTAATTACAATTTTATGTGCCGATTTACCACGTCCTCGGCGGTGAAGGAAAACATCATGAGAAAATCTGCGTCTCCGAGAAATAAGAAAAAAATTATTTCGAAGACATGTGAAGTTCGCCAACACGCTCTGGGGCGGCGCGGTGAACACTTTTTTGCCCTAAAACCCTCTCAGAAATGAGCGGTAGCCTGTGCTCAGCAGCGGGACATTTATAGGCTGTGACTTTTAAAGTGTGCTCGTTTGTCAAAATAAATCTTTTAAACTTTAATGCAATTGTTATATAACCCTATTATTACTGGTTTTTATCGTATCGTATTAAGTCAAAAAATTGAATAAATAACTAAGAGTGCAGCTTGCATTGAATATGAGCAATAGAAATAATCGACTTCTTTGCAGGTGACTTCAATAGGAGTATAGAACTAATTAAGCAGAACGTGCAGTGCCTTGAGTATCAGTTCGGTTCTTTCAGTGTAGAGGTAAGTTATAATTAATTCAATTAGCTCATAATAAGCAACTCATAGTGATATCAATGAGCATTGTATGTGATGGGAGCGTAAGAGAATAGATTGTATACGTGGTAGAGCCATGCTGCAGCTATATTAGTAATATAGTTGTAGCACCACTATACTACTAATATAGCTGTTGAAGGACCACGCTCTTACAGAATACCAACGTAAAATGGCAGCTTGACACTGCTGTGTTTCGTATGGTGAGTGTAGAGAACCGGAGACCCATTTTACTTGAAAAGAGGCATTCCATCTTCAATTTTAGTCGATGCCCGCCCACCGGCGCCAATAAAATTGTCAATTGTATTGTAACAACAGTTTTAAGTGTTAATTTACAACGTGCCCGGCGGTGAAGGAAAATATCGTGAAGAATTCTACATGTCTGCGAAATTAAAATAAATCTAAGAAATGTCAACTCCGCCAACGCTTCCTTGGTCTAAAACCCTTTAAGAAACGATAGGAGGCCTGTGCCCAGCTGTGGGACGTATATGGGCTGTAACTTTACTTTAGCCGGCGACGATACAAAAACGTTAGTTTAAAAATTTGTACTACTACTACGGTCGCCTCTGATGACCAAATGATGACGTATACTCCAACAATGCTAAATCTAAATCTACCCCATTACCAGTTTTTTTGCGCTGGCGAACATATGAGCTCTTCGCAAAGTGTTTCAGCTTTTTAGCGAGGTGAGCAATTCATCGAAGGAATGAATCTCTGCTAATGCAATTTTACAAAAATGCTCTTGTAAAAATTTTACTAAAAAATATATTAAAAGATATACATATAATCAAATTAAAGAAGACGGAGAGAGTGGGGCATTGCGATCAAGGTTGCTAGCTTATATTTTTTTACTATATGTAGGTGTGAAAAACTACTTATGTATTAAATATCACAGGTGGCGCATGAAATGCGGAAACTGTCCGATGTTATGTTGGAGAGGATACTCAAGCTGCCGGGACACCCCGACTATAGGTTTGTCTAATGAACATAATATTTTTATATCAAAGTAAAAAAAGTCTTAATGTAAATACTATATCGTCTTACAAATTCTTGACAGTGTGATAGGATTCAACTTTGTGGTACAATTTAAAATTTTAACAGTGGTAGAGCCACGCGGCAGCTTTTGCTGTCACACAGATGGGCGGGCTCGAACCGGGGTGGTACCACGACCTCACAGAAAACCAGCGTGACGTAGAGGTTTACCTCTGCGTTTCGCTTGGTGAGTGCAGGTGGCCGGAGGCCCTCTTTACTGGAAACGAGGCATTCCATCTTAGTCCTCACGGGTGACAACGCATCTACATTTTGATTTGTAACAGAGGATAGATGTAGATGTCTATGGGCCGCAGCAAACTTACCATCAGGTGGACTGTGTGCTCGTTTGTCAGCCTTATCTTATAAAAAAAAATATATTTAAACGATATTTAGCTACTTGTACTTTTATCTATAAATATTTTATTTTATATTTCTTAAGCCAATTCATTCTATTACAAAAGGGGTAGATTAGCATTGCCATTAGTTTTTTTTTATATTTGATATAGAACATAATATAATATTAGTATGTCAAATGAGCTAACAGTTCACTTGGCGGTACGTGGCTGCACACAGCCTGTAGTTACACTGGAACATACCAGTGGATGCACCGTCGCAGCAGAAATAATTACAAGGGTGATACCGACCCAAGATACAAACTGTAATAGATACAATTTCATAAAATAATAAAATTTTCAAATATTTTATATTTTATTAGAGCATTAGAGCCTTTTTATAATTTCTACTGGTTATCAGATACATGCTGCTGCTAAGATGATATTTCACTTATTACGTTTAAGGTTTTTAAATCAAATATTTTAATGTTCTTTTAAATAGGACCTACTTTAATTTGTAAACTTTTCACCTGCTTCCAAATGTGTGAACAATATGAAATATTGCAGATGTAAATAACCAATGACACGACATTAAATTCATTATTAATACTTATGATCTATTATTCTCACTAGGAGCATCACAGCTCAAAGTAGGGCAATACGTGTTGTTTAAGTTTTTTTTTTTTAATTTTTTATATAATTATTTATAAAGAGATCGTCTGAGTTGAGTGCTTAACTTTCATTATATGTGTATGAACAGGGATTGGTGTCTAGAAGCACACAAGATAATCAAGAAAGCAGCACAGTTAATGGATCTCAATTACGGCTCATGGGAAGTTCTCGTCAAAAGACTAAAGGAACAAGAAAACTTCGTCGCCTCTCTATTGGCCGAAAGCCGAACACCAGAGACAGCGGACTGCGTTCACCACAACTTTCATTATAACCTTAAAATTTGAACTAGTACTAATCATAACCGTACAGTGGGTCTAGTCGGTATCATTCATACAATGCCTATTGTACGCAATATTGCTGATTATGCTGATCTGTCAAAATTTTCGTTTAATTTTTAAAGACGTAGTTTTGTTTTTGATGTGCTCGAATTTTGATGTTGGAATTGTAAGCTGACTTACGCATGCTCACATTGAAACAGTTTTCCGCTATATTTTATACTTGCTTATATATATATATATATATAACTAAACTTGATACTTGCTCAGACCAACGAAGGAAGAAACACAGAGCGCCGCGTACATTTGAACAACAACAACAACAACTGCAACCATGCTCAACTTTATCAGCCCGTAAAAGTTTACTGATGGCTGCACACATGGATGCACCTAAAACCAAGTGAACAATGGTTGCAAATTATTTTAAATGCGTACATGTATGTGAGTGCGTGTTCTCGTAATAAGGTGAGCATAGTTTTGGCTTGGTTTTTGCATCCCATGAAATGTACGCAGCGCTCCGTTTTTCTTTCTTTGTTTGTATGGAGGCTACTTGAAGTATTATTAATTTTACAATTATTAAGTAAAGTTAGCGAAACTTTGCCATTGCATTTGGTATCTATCTGATAATAATGTTTATATTATATGTAACTTTGAGAGTGGGGTGCGGGTTCAGCATATTAAGAATAATTTTATATAGGACAAGTGGGCTTGCGGCTGTTTTATTGTACATGTACCGATTGTATGTGCGTGTGTGAGCAAGTAATCTGTTTTTTTTTTAATTTATAAATAATACATGTCTTTGTTTGCTTTTACATTTTTTTATGTTTTTATTCGTATGTGAACTTTGATATCTTAAATTCGTACATCTCGCGTATCAACTCAACTAGCTCTGGAGGTAAGCAGTTATTGTAGAATTTTACTAAAAGTCCCTCCACGTTTTCCTTACAGAAATGGTCGTCTCTTTTTATGAATTGAAATTTAATTTTACCGTCGCCTATCCGTAGGCAAATATACACATATTTTGACCAGTTCGTAATTGGCCCTGAACTTGGTAGTACCATTTGCTTTTTGTGGTTACTGTGAATATGTCAGATTTATACATCCAAAAGGCAATATTTTTTTGTTTGATTGTTTGTTCGGGTTCCATATTATGATCGGATCATGAGCATTTCACTTTCACTTCTAAATAACCAGGTTCATATTTGCCTTCTGGAATAGCACTCGGAAATGAAAACTTGTGGTATATATATGCACTACAGTCATGTATGTTGTCTAACGGGACGCTTTACGCTCGTTGTTCTTGCTATTTTTTATATATGGCACATTGCTTAAATCGTACCCACTCAGTATTGCTTAACAAGGAAAGCACAGTTGGTATTTTTTAACTTTGGTAAACCAAGAAGCTGTCAAATTTCCTTCTAGTTTTCAAGAGCGAGTTTGCCTTTGTAAAACAGTGCTCCATTCAGTATAGTTTTTTCTGTTCTGGGGATTTCACCAGCTGTAATATACGGACAAGTATTTATAAGCAAAGTTCCGTAGTCTAACAAAGACCTTTTACCTGTTGAGCCCACAAAATTTCTTGAATGACACATGATCTCATGGCTCAGTCCCTTTGATTTCTAATCGGAAACATGTACAGATAATTTGTTTTTATTTTTTAATTAATCTTTCAACCCACAGTACAGGACTTCTTTACCGTGTTGGTCACCAATTGTCGCAGCGTTAGAGCAAGCATGGTAGCTTGTGCCGCATGAACGTTTACTCAACATGCGTCTGCAATTACGGCTTTCATTGGTATTCCTTGAGACGAAATATTTTCGATGAGTTTTACATGCTCCACCTCTTCTTTCCCAGCCTCAACTATACGATGCTCCACCGTTTGTACCCACCTCTATAAACTTAATTACGCGTTGCTTCATACAACCGAAGAGGTACAGGGGGATGTCTCTATATACAAGAACAATATGAAGCTGGATATATCCAGCACCAGTAGATATAATTCCTGCTATTCCTTCCATGTCCATTTTATTATCGCCTTAAAGCACTTATTCGAACTTTAAAGTCTCAACACACGTTTTGCAAAGAAGTTTATCATTTTAATGAAGGCCAGCTCTTTTTTCTCTATTAATACTTTCCTTCAATCTCAGATACAAAATCTCATTACTTTTAACTTTTTTCGTTCTTATCTTATCAGCACTTGGGACTTTCTTATTTTGCCTGAAGTCAAATCATAAACTAGTAAGCACACAAACCTCATTATCTATGTAAACTTTTAACTAAATTTTTTCGTTTTCTTTTATTTGCTAAAAGTAACTTCGTTTTATTCTATTACGTCTGAATCATAATTTGTTGTCACTCTAAAATAAATATTGCCGGCCATCAAAAATAATAATAAAATATGTTACTTTATACAAGACTGTCTTGTCGATAACACTATAATAACGCACTATCGTTATGGTTAAAAACTATGTTCTTCTAACATATTAAGCTATTACTTTATTAAATTAAGTAACTTAAATTGGTGAAAATAATTGTTTTATCCATAGCACTTTCATAAAAATTTCACTTGGTTTGAATTTTTTATTTCTTATATATATAACCTAATATCAAAATATATTTTATAGTAACTATTTTCCTAGGAGTTTGTCAAATTGATTGTATTTTTTATTTTCATAAAATTATTAGCCATTTCAGATATTTTAAGGTTTGAAATTTCGCTAAAAGGGATATTAAGAAAGTCCGCAAACGCTGTATTAATACAAAAAAAGAAATCTTATAACTATTTAGACCATAAAATTTCCTAAAGTTATGAGTAATTAACATTTATGTAAGATAAGCGGTTGATGGATATTAACAGGTTTGAAATGTACTGTTTTGAGCTAATCAGCGTTTGGAACGTGAATACGTCCTTAATAGCGTGAAATTCCAGACTGTGCCATACTACAATATTTTTGGCTAATATTTATTGGATTGCCTTAGTCGATATAACATTATGTTTTAAGAGTGAAATATTTATATTTCAAGTTATTCAAAATCAAAAAAAGGACCGTTGAATAATAAAATATCTGCATAATTCATAGAGCTAAGCTATCTTTAGCATTGTGAAAATTTAGTTACAAACTATTTTCGTGACGATTTTTACATTACGATGCGTCTTTTTCTATATATATTACTAACACACATAATTATGATAATTCTTAACTTTATTGCTATTCTTTAATTATGAAAATATAAAAATAATGTTTATAATTTACAACATTTTAAAGTTTTTATAAAATTAAGATAAGTAAGTGTAGCAACCGTTGCTTTAGAGTTGTATTTATAGAATAAGCTGAATTGTTCTTTGGAATGGAAGTTATTTTTAATATTACATACCTATTTTACAAAGCTATATTTGTTGTACCTGCTCGCACTCCCTGTGTTTTAAACAAAATATTAATTATTTTCGGCGCGTCATTCAGTTTATCCACCCTACACACTTCAGCTTACTAATCCGTTGGGCTATGTCAGTCACTCTGGTTCTACTGCGGATATCCTCATTTCTAAGTTTATCACGCAGAGAAACCCCGAGCATAGCTCTCTCCATAGCTCGCTGAGTGACCTTGAGCTTCCTCATACGGCCAGTAGTGAAGGAGACCACGTCTCAGTTCCATAAGTCATCACTGGCAACACGCACTAGTCTGATCTGATGAGAAGATGTGTCGTAATTTCCAGAACGCTGCCCAGCCGGATTGAATTCGTCGATTGACCTCTCGGTCGAAGTTGGACTTACCTAGTCGGACTAATTGTCCCAGGTAAACATACTCCTCAACAACTTCAAGCCTAGTCTTCCCAACAACTACTGGCATAGATGTGACATGGACGTTATATATGATCTTCGTTTTATCCATCTTCATTTTAACACCTATCCGTTGGGAGGCACTATTGAGGTCATTGAGAATAGTGCTTAGGCCCTCCAGCGATTCTGCCATTAGGACTATATCGTCTGGCTCTTTCTGACAGATCTCTAGCAAAGACTAGAGCCCTGGTTCCGCTCGATCGCATCTTCAATACGAGCAGCATTAAAGTTGCGAAGTACCGCCGCATGCATTTGGAGATATGTTTGTTCAGTTGCCTGTATGCGGTCAAATCAACTAAAGACTGCATCTTCATTCTCCGTCTAAAGGCCATGAGATCAAGAGTATGATCGGAGAGTTTGTGTTCTTCTGCGGCGGGTCTTGCAAAACTTATCTCCTACCGCATGGACAGTTTCCACGAGTTTGTCATTCATATCGTCCACAGCATTGCATGCAATCTTCTAGGCACTGAAAACGGTTTTGTAACTTTGCTGAAAGCTGAAAGGCTTAAGAACTTTGGATTAGAGCACGAGAGTGCCGGAGCGTTGACTTCATTAGACGAGACCTCTCCAACTTAACGTTTAGGTTCAGTGTGCCTCTAACCATTCGGTATATATATATATAGCGATCACCGAATGGTCATTATCAAATTACGTCTACTCTTCCTACGTCTTAAATTAGTGTTGATAATTGCCTGGACATATTGCAGAATGTATATACTATTTAAAACGAGGAAGTTCAATTTGATTTAAATTCAATATGTAATGTATGGACTTTAAGGTTATAACTGTAACAGTACCGGCAATACATAATAATTTTGATTAAGTTTGTGGTTATTAAAATTTAATTAATAATTTAACCGTATGTGTTGAACTGTACATGGGGTAAAAAGTCGAAAGAACAAATATAAGTGAATTCCGATTATCCCTAGGGTGGATTTTTTAGGGTAGATAAATGGAATAACCTTTTTGAGTTAACAAGAAAATTTAATCACGTCTTATGCAAATGAAACGAAAAATAAATAATGTAAATAAAACAATAATGGAAGTTACACACTTAACGAATTTTATGTCTACGAAGTATATCAAAAGAAATTATATTTCTTCTTCTACACATCAAGTGATTTGTAAATGACCATTTGAAAGTAAACAGCTGAAAATGTAAAATATGTTGTTTCATTGCATTAATTTTTCTAAAGATACATAAGTTGCAGCATTAATTTTTTTATATATATTTATTTTAATATTTCTACCCATAGCGTGGTCAGAAACCAGCGTCAAAACTACGTAACGTTTGGTACTGTGATAGATCCACCTGCCGTGCGTGACCATTAAGACAAATAAAATACTCTACAACCGGAAACGTCCATAACCATACTTAAAAGCATTTTATATTAACTTCCGTAACACTCATATCATCCGACTGTACACCGTTGATATCCAATAGATCTCAATCATCTTAAATATTCATAAAGCCTGGTGAAGATTGGATTACATGCAACTGAACGTAACTTCTTAAACGGATGAAAAACTAACTGAAATTCTTCAGAAGTTTTTATAATTTCCTACTTGGCAGTACTCCACCGAAATAGTTGTTCAAAAAAGGTGCCAACGCTCTATTTAAGAACTACAGAACCAATTACTCTGAGCCGCGTCAAACCATACGCAGTCATACCATTTTCAAATTGATTGAACGCTGTTCTTGATCTGCCAGTCCATCTTCTATTTCGTATTGATCCAGTTTCTTTGAGACGTGTGGCAAAGTGTCGAGTTGTGCAAATTTTTAGATTAATTATTCCGTTCTTATGGAGTAAAGCGGTCCACGTTTAGTGCAGTAAGTGTTGTAATGATATAAAAATTAAACGTAACTCCGAAAATTGTCTTTTTTTATGGAAGAGGAGGTAAACGAGCATACGGCTCACTTTATGGTAAGTGATCACCATCACCCAAGAACATCCGCAACACCGGAGTAATTGTAGGTAAGTTGCCCACTTTTACTTGAAAGCACCTAAGTCGTAACGTTCCGGGAAACACGCCTGCAGCATCTGTTAAGTTCCAGTTGTCGTGCGTGACAGAAGTATCACGAAAATCATTCGGTAGTGGACCGACAACCATCGAGGATGAAATTACGTGTTCTGACGCAGTGTACGATAGTGAAATTCAGCATATAGAATTAATCCGAATAATTACCCTAAGCAGTCGCCGTGATACATGCCATATAAGATGCACAGAAGTTCCATCTTTGGCCTGGTTTCATCGCAAGGCCAGTGGATCACATTGGTCGCCGATGAATCGGGCCGCTCTCTGTTCAATGCGGTCAAGTGGAAGGGGTTGATACGGGGATGCGCCGCCCCAGAGATGAGGACGGCATTCCATATGAGGCCGAACCTGTGCTTTGTAAATCAGAAAGCTTTGTGCCGGCATAAAATACTGTCTCGATCTACTGAGTACATCAAGCTTTTTAGATTCCTGTCTAACATTGCAAGTGACTGCGGGACTGTACGTTTCTCGATATGTCAACACCAAGGATTTCCCTGAGGAATGCCCTGAAATTGAGATACGACAAAGGTATTATTTTTAACTGCAGACGTTAAAAACGACACAGGTTTGCGTCTTTTGGGGGTACAGGCACAGAACACTATACTCTCTACCGTGAGATTATAGGCACTGCGTGGTAATGATTATAGACGATTACTTATGTTCTTAAAATGTACATATTATAATTTACATACTAGAGGCTATTGGCAATTTAAAGTCAGAACTTTTGCGCCACTTAGTAATATTAGCATTGTTTAGACAAAATTCTTTGCAGTGTAGTCGTAAGAGAATCCACTAGTGTAATAAGCGACAAACAACAAACATCAACAGCGGATGGACATTTTTGAACATATTTAATTTTTATAATAAAAATATACAGTTGCCATATGAAGCAACCTAATAATGATGATACAAAATTATAGAATTTTAAACCTATTTAAAAAAAATACTAAAAAGTTTACTGTATCCATTTATTTAATAATTAAGATATAATGGTTCCATTGGTGTCACAACATACCCACCAACAGATCTATAGCGACTATTATCGCTTCTATACAATTAAACTAAACAACTATACAATAATAAAATACAACAATGACCATTTTTACAATTACACATTGATTTAAATTAAGTTAAATAAGAGCTGATTTTTCAATGATCCAATAAAAGTAGTTATCGAATAAAATATAACCTGTCCGAATGTGAAAGTGCAACAATTCAACTATTTTATTCTTAAACTGTAATCTTTAATTTGATCATGTTTAATTCGACTAATAACTTATCGATAATTGAAAAATCAGCCCTAAGTAGAACAGTTATAAATTAAAATAGGATTGCAATTTGAATTATGTAATTTATAATTCAAATTTTAACTCGATCATAAATTAAGTTATCAATTTATATATTCCCTTTACTACGCAAAATATGAGATTTAAACATCTTTGTACGTTTTTTTTTAATCAATTTTAAAATATACTTTAAAACACATACAGGAAACTAGTAATAAGTGAATTCTACTTTATGAATTTGGTTCAATTTTTGTAAGTATTTTTCTACATCACCCATCAAACACTACGTAAACAGGCATTAGTAAAATATTATTCATGTTGCAGTGAGCTCGAATAATCTACTATAAATATTACTTTATTGTAAAACCTGTCATTAGTGTTAAATTACAAATAAAAAAAAAGCTATTTGCTTGCAAAATGGCGATACCAGTTTAGCCCAATAACACAACCATAAACAACGAAGTGACAAGTTTTTTAGTTACCATATTTATCGGGATTATTACTTAGTTGCTTAAGTTGCACATGATTGCAATAACATTCAAATAACTGATCTTGGCCTAAAAATAATCAATTTTGAAATAAAAGAAGTGACAAAATATTTTCATAATGATGCCGTGTATACATAAATTGTACGTTATCTATATTTGAGAAGTACTACTGCAAAATCACAAATATTTAATGAAAAATGAATAATTTATTCTTGCAAATTATAAAACAGTTAATATAATTTGCAAGGATACGGAGAAACCTGAATATTTAAATAATATATTTAGATTTAAAAGGTGCAATATTTTAACATTATATTATTAGAAATAGGACACAACACATTAAACGTACACTATATGCCAATACCTTCTATCTGACATTTTTTGGAAAATTCACTTTTTTATACATTTAAATTTAAAGTTCGAATTCGCATGTCTTAGTAAAACCTCTGAACCGATTTTTTTAACTGTAACAAGATTTATCACAATCTAGTAATACCTTCTAACTAAATCATCGTATTAATTTAAGGCATTACCTCCTAACTTCTAAAAGACTCGTCTATACGTGATCGTAGTTTGCTTCCGAGTGACAAATTAGGACATCTTCTGTGACGGCGTACATACCCCACGATGGGCGAATGTGGGAGGGGCGGAAGAACGGTCGTACAGTTTGAAAAGTCAGTTGGCAGTAATTCCTATTGCGACAAGTTATAGTTTTAACTATGACTGCCGGAATTATTAAATAAAATATTTTTTTAATGGTGTTAGTAACATATTGATTAGATCTAAAGTATAACAGGTAAGAAAATATATTTTACGACAGAGATTTCATTTAATTGTAAATATTAAACATTTTTAATTTTTTTTTGTTGTATATAGGATATATTTCTCTTACTTTTTTATTTTGTTGATGTAATTAGGAGGTATTGTTTTACGAATATTTCAGTATAATGTCGCGAATGGCAAAGCGGTATCAGGGAGTTCGAGCTTGACAAATATTAAACATACTTAGAGGACTTGCGGAGAACACGCAGCTTCAAGCATCTTCTTCTAATTCATGTAAGTTTTTTTTTAACTGAACTATAATTTCTGTGACTGGCAAATTCTAGGTTTAACTCTGCGGGATGAATTTAGGATTTTGCGTGTTCTAAAGTTTTTATTATCGCTGTTTATTATCTTTTCAGATATGCCTGTGCAATTGATACATGAAAAGAAAACAAAAGCCTCTACGAATGACTACCTAAGACCAAAGAAGTATTCACTTTCAAACATACCAAAGAGTAACCATTTAATAACCCAACGACGTTGTTCTTCAGTTCCACCTACAATTACAGTTCAGTATCGAAAACAAAATGATTTCGATATTTACAGTGATATTTGTTCTGCTGATAGAGGAATTAGTTTATCGATGTCGGTTCGCACTTGCGATGATACCAAAGAATCCGGTAGGAAAAGATGTTCCTCAGTTCCACCTTCATATTTCAGTAATAATGAAAATACTGCGATGATAGAACCTGAACCTTTTAACCTAATAGACGCAACTAGCTCCTACGTTGGTAACTATTCGGGCGATGACACTGACGTAACTTATGGTCCCTCAGACACTGATAGAGGTCCGGGCAATTCTAGTACGCAGTTACTTTTAGATGAACCATCCACTTCATCGGGTATCTACCATGGTAATACGAGTGAAGGAAGAAAACGCCAAATTAAAGGTGATCCAAATAATTGGAGGAAAATGAAAAAATAAGAAGCTTCGTATGTTAGGACAAGAATATCTGGGATACTCAAAGCCAAAGAATAGAAAACTCAAACATGACAAAGTAAGACCTGCTAGACAATTAGGCAATAGATGCTATTTGCAAGTTTGCAGAAAGAGTAAGTGCTAAATTGCGAAAAATTTGATCATGAAAGGCGATATGAGATACACAATAGTTTCTGAAAAATATGAATAGGGACCAGCGCAAAGTGTATGTAACCGGACTTGTAACCCGTAAAGAAACGACACGCATTAAACCATCACATTATGATTTTGTTAAGGGAAGATGGTTGGAATAGAGAGGGCATAGCTCAGCCATACTGTTACAAAAAATAAAATAGCTTGATGTATACATTGATTCAACACATTCCTTGAAATATCACGCTGAAACACTCACCAAAAGGATCCGTAAATTAATATATGTTTTTAAACGTCTAAGAGCTGCTAATGACTTTTGAGTTGCTTAAAATAACATATCACGTTATGCCAATCAATAATTACATAGTGCATAATGTTATGTGGGGAACGTTTAATAATTATATTCTGCAAGTTGAAAGGGTACAAAGAGCAGTATTGAAAGTAATTACTTTTAAACCTTATAGCTATTCCACTTTTCTCATTTACTCAAATACGGGAGTCCTGTCAGTTCGACAATCGTATATCTTAAAGTCAATATTACACAACCATGCTAAAACTACTTTCAATCACGTTATACGTGTCGTTTATAGAAACGACACGCAAAACAGGTGGTCAGGCATCGGAGGCGAGAAGGTACGTTTGACTATTTTTTTGTCAATAAACGAATACCAAAATTTACAGGTTTGTTTTGTTGAACATAAATATTGAACACGAAGTATCTATCACACAGAAGTACTTAGAACCTGGTCATACTCAACACATGCTGCAATTGAAAGAAAGTTAAGAAATAGGGAGTTACATTTTCCCATATTACTATGATGACGAAGGATGCACGAATATACCCTGCTCTGCTGATTTTGTTAAGGATTATAGCAATAAATCGACGTGGAGGTACAGCAGCATAAGACCGGGTCGAAAAACTGGAGACCCTCTTGTTGTTGATCTGCGAGTCATCCAGTATAGACCAGAAGGCACTATTTTCTTCAAAATTAACTTTGATGATGATTGGTCAGAACTACCTGTAAGACCGAGAAAACTAAATTTAATACAGTATACACCTTTGCATGCCGCACCAATTCCTATAGCTTCTTCTAAATACAATCATCTTCAACAGTAAAAAAAAAATATTACCAAGAGATTGCCACTTGTTCTATGATACTTTACCTCACAAGTAATCTTTTAAAAACTTTTTATTACATTGACATTTGATTGCATACATACTTTTGAATTACCTACATTGTATTTCTTACATTCAAATCAATTAGATTAGATTGTTTTTGTTAGACGTCATGAAAATCGTCTGTTTATAAACAAAATAAAGAATCTGATTCAAAATATTTAACGTATTTGTTAAAGCCATTACCATCTAAGTATCTTAATTTATTACAAAAATAAATAGATGTAAAGTAAATACCTCCTAACTAACGGAATACATACAACACTATCGTATAATATATTGAAATGTCATTAGAAACAAAGAATTAATTATTCTTATTCATAATAAATAAACATATTCAACAATTTCAAATAAATTAAAAAATTAAACGTTCTTTTCGCTTTGTGTAAAATTCTAACTTCAGCAGTTAGAAGATATTGGCACTTCACCGTCGATATATAAAACGTATTTGCCCTTGACATAGAGATCACTAAATGCACGCATTACGCTTGAATAAAAAAGTAATAATCTATTAATGTCCTTTTATTAATAACATGATTTGGTTACTCATTATATTATATTCACACATCAGATATTATATATATATATATATATATATATATCATCTTCCTTTTTACAAACAAGTAATAATATCCAGTTGAACACTATACATAAGCTTTGTTCAATTTTAAGCTTAGGGTATGCCGGGACATACTGCCAGAAACGATGAGAGAACCTGTCTGCTTCAGGGATCTAGGGGTTGATTTAAGAGGATTGATTATGAATAGACATCGGATTTTGCATATACAAATACATATAACTCTAATTACGGCGTTAATGCAGTTTTATCCTTTTTTTCCAATCGTGCATATTTCGTTTAGTAGCGGGAGGAATGTATAGGGACCTAGGTGACGAAGACGTGTAGGGCGCGAGCGCAGTGGCTGACTGATCTGACTGGCCAAAGAACAATGGCAGACTTTCATACATAAAATTAGTTGAGAAGAAATGGTAGCGTCTATATACCAAAAATATCTTAAAATGTTAAGCGTCAGTCCCTTAATAACTCTGTCAAAGAATTTTGTACTGAGAAGGCCCTAAAAAAAAAAAGATATTTACATTTGAACCTTTTTAGGTTATGTCCTATGTCATTTGGAAAAGTCATGCTTCCTGTGGTTGTTTGATGTTAGCTTAATACATAATACATAATTGATAGTTTTTAGATTATTGTATCTCTATTATATATTTGCATACTATAAATGTATATTTCTGGCATGGTTCCAGGGCTTTTGTATCATAGTGACATTCTCAGAAGGGTTAGAATTCAGAGCCGTAAGGCCAAAAAAAAAAACAGTGACATTTTATTGTAGCTAGTGTTGGCATAACATTAAATCGAATTATTACATAGTACTATGATTGAGATAATGTATTATTGTAGGAAATTCTTTGTACGAGACTTATTCTCAACCATATCACTTTTATTTTTATTATTACTGATAGTACAGTTATTACTAATAATAACTTAATATAAAAATATATTGTGTGTTGTGTTGGTAGTCTCCCAAAGTATATACGAAAATAGTATGAATATACTAAATGGCAACATTTGAATAGAGTAGAATGATTTAAGTCATTTGATGTTCCCAAAAATGTTTGTTTTTTCTGTGGCTTTAAGTAAAATACATTTTTATTTGATAAATCATAGAATAATAATAAAACTCATTTTATATATAACTTATTTCTAGACGCTATAATTTATGTCAACTATTTTTCTGCCTATCAACAGTTTTAAGAGCTTATTTCGGCCTTTTTAGTGCATATTTACATGCATATTTTGGCACTTTGTTAGTGCATATAATCCGATGTCTAATTATGAGCATACAGATTTCACCTGATGGATAAGAAATAAAAGCTAAACTTAAGCATTCCGAAGGCTTCCTCCCTCAACATGGTTGAGAGAAGCTCTCAGAGGAACTTGTTAAACTTTAGTTATGGAACGAGTGCCTAAAAACCAATACCTTAACCGAAACTTAATAACCTAAATGAAGGACCGTAACGAAATTGGAAACGATTTTCAATCCCTGCCATTCAGCAAGTAAAAACTAACGACTAACCTCTAAACCTCTAAAGACTTACAGACCTCTGCTTTTATGTGATATCATCAGTTTTAGATTGTGACATCATCATGCTAGAGTAAGATATTTCTATTCAACATATTATATAAAGTATTTTAGCATATCAAAACTGTAACTGCTCAAAAATAAAGCTGTGGCTCAGAATTGTACATTTATTGTAAAGCGATAGCTTTTAACAGAGCAACGTAAGTACTGATGTACCACAAGTATGTGGTAAAGACAAGAATAATCTAGTGGAGTGGCATCTTCAACAATTGCAAGATTGTCGCATATTTATATAAGCGGTACCTTGCTAGATAATTATTAAATTAGAATTTCACATATTATCTTAATGATAAGGTAACAATTTACTAGGTATTTCTATATCCCTAAAAAATATTGATGATTTTCATATAAATTATGTACCAATAACATTTCATTAATTGGACACTTAAGAGGATATCTGGGCTACAAGACATTTGAATAGGTTTAAAACAATCTATTGTTGTCGCTCTGTGCCTGAACGACTGAACTAGGTAACTGAGAAAGTATCACTCGTATTCTCCCGTTTCCTCCACCGAATCTGGACCGATATTACTTCTTTATAAAGATATACCTTTGTATATACTAAATGGCGCTCGGATTCTTTTTTAATAAATCACTTTACACTCCCCGGAATAAAACTGTAAACCTTTTCTTTCTGCCCCTATCCCAAGTTATTTAGGGCGGCGTAGCATGTCGTCCTCTTCTAATCTCCTCTATTAGCCATCATTCTCTGACTCCTTTCTTACGCATATCATCCCTAACACAGTCCATCTATATATATATATATATATATATATATATATATATATATATATATATATATATATATATATATATATATATATATATATATATATATATATATATATATATTCTTCCTAGGTTTCTCTCTTCTCTTATGTCCAAATTATTAATTTTGACTTTATATATCCCTTTTTTTTAATAAGTACAATACTATTCTAGCAAATAGAAATACATATAAGTAAATGATGTATGTAAATTAAATACTCGTATCCTTTAAGTGACTGCATCCAAATAAATAGCTTGTATTTAATATTTCCATTAAATCTGACTGTGACGTCAATATTTCCATAAAGATATTCAAATTGGAAGTATGTTTCAAATTACCAGAACAGAAGTCTTCAATTGTCTGCCACTAGATGGCGCCTGTACTCTATCTCTGAATACTCAATCGGCTCTACATAGCAAACCCAATCCACTATGTTTCGACTCAAAACGTTGCGCCCGGTGGTCATTGACCCCGCAATGTACTTATCGAACGCCCTGTTTCAGACATTTCAGAGGACCAAGCCATAAGCTGGTCTCACAACGAGACTATAAATACCCATAATGATACACAGTTACGACTACAGATAGAACGCGAACCTCTACACCGCGTACTCTCCGTAGCCCCGCTAACCCCCGCGACCCTCAACTTCGTCAGATGCAAGTTAAACCGTCACAACCGGGATACGAACACCCCTGCTTGAACGCCGAATAAATAATTCACTAACACCTGGTATACAGGTGATCTGACGACTGGTCAAACAACAAATCATCATCATCATCATCGATATCACCATCTTCCAGCTACAGCCGAATCTGATGAAGGTGTAAAAGCCAAAAAGCTAACAGCACTAACATCACAGAATATACATGAAACAATGGTAATGCTTATTCTTGATAATTTGGTCATATTCATATAATAACAATAAGAAATGAATTTTCCATTTGTTAGAAATGATCTCCGGACAAAAAAATATGCCCAACGGTAGTAACGTTGAGCATATAATGCTTGATCGTGACACGATCGTGTTTCTCGATTCGGCTTGAGAAATATTGTATAATCCCCCATTTATGAGATAACTACTGAAAGTCTATACTGTAAGATATACATTGCGCTCCTGAGGAACCTAATGGATATTGGATAACCTTATATTGTTTTAAATTTTATTCAAATTAAGCATAGTTAATGAGCTACAATTATTTTGGTAAAATATGTGAAAGTAAGTGTAACTAATGCTAATGAATGCAATTTTGTCGAATGTGTAATACTTACGGGCTAGTACTCTATATATATGTATATATATAATAAATCTATTGAAGGGTTTTTACTTGTATGTTTGTAACTTTCAAATATTACCCTAGGAAGAAGAAATTCAAAAATATACAGAGTACATAATATGTTAGTCATCTACAAGATTTTAGTTTAATGTTTAAATTTTAGCTTAAGATAAGGAGAGTAATAATCTGCATCATCTGTATGAAAAAATGAATACGGTAGATAAGATAATATTGTTAAATCTACAATTTATATGCAATATTTCAGATGCTGTTAATTTGTGAATTGCAAGTCACAAGTCATATTTGCATTTATACTCTTGATACCAGAACTTAAAATTGTAAATGGAGATCTTTATTACAAAATAAACATAAATTACTTAGACAAGGATCATTTTCAAAATGGCATGTTCTTTAAATGTATAAATAGATATAAGCCGAAAGCTTCAATAAAACTCCAATCATATTATATACACAATTATTTTAACGACTTGACATAGATAACTTGCTTTATAAAGTATAACAACGCCTTGTATGCGATAGTGTACGTACATACTACGTAAATAATAAAATAAATATTATTTAAATAATTCCAACACTAGCGCACGAAAAACCTTTTAGAGTAACATAACTCCATAATACTTCTTCACATGTAAGAGATCTACATGCTTCGCGACGCCATTCACAAAGGTCGAATGACATCTAGTCATTCAACCAATGTGTAACTTGATTCAATAGTATTTGCGACAAGTTTACACTAAACGTAACATCATCTTGTCATTGTAACTTTCTTCTTCCTCCTCTTCTTCCTGCAAAAGTTATATTATGTTAATAAAAGCTGTAGTAGTAAGTAATGTGCTGCAGACGGAATTTCGTTGACTACCGTCACCAGGCTCAATGAGTGGCTGACTATCGACTATCATAGTCCAACGCAACGCCAATCCAACACGACTGGTGAGAGATCTATTGTAGGCCTTTCCATAAGAAATTAAGATTGGAGATTTTGTGCATATCCAGCATTGGACTGTTTAATATACATTGTGCACATAATGATGAAAAGAACAATGGATCTTATTATTTATCAGAATGAAATATTGGACTCAAGTAAATTGGCATGCCCCATTGTAGAAAGGATTTATAACATTTAATTGCTATAATGGGTATGGGTGAGGATGTAAATTATCCATGCTGCCTCCACACAATAACCCATCATAATTTTGACACCAATTGATATATTCTAAAAATTGATGAACACAGATGTTCTGATCTCATACCAATATGTAATTATTGTGATGCATCTAAGCTTTGTAAAAGTAACACCTAATTTTTGTAGTAGCTTATATTAAAATCTACTCAATAAGCTTTCTTAAGAGAATTCAGGAACTAGAGAATATGAAGTGGCCTTGTGTATATTGGCAAATTACTAACGAACTTTGGTATTTATTCTTATACTTTATAAAAATGCAAGAGTTGATTATTTTGTGATGAAATCGTGTCATGTATTTAATATAAGGCTAAATTACTTGATATTTGCTCATACGCTTGATACGAAACCGGCTCTGTACAACCAAGATCTTGGTGGAAATCACCAGCCAGTAATGCTACTATCTCTACGGTAACATCCATATAGTTTCACAAGGACTAGAAAATTCAATTCAGTGTCATTATTGATTTATTATTTTTGTTCCACTTGTAAGAATTTGCAATAGCATAACATAACGTTTGTGCATTAATTTTACTGAAGATGAATTGAGAAAAATTGTTCCTGTATAAGGTTAATTCTTACTGACCTTAACCAAATCTCTGTTTTAAGTTTTTAAACATAACAATTTGGGTTGTGTGTTGTTTTATTACATACAAATTAATTTATCTGGTAACAATAACAAGATTTTTTATTACATACAAATTAATTTATCTGGTAACAATAACAAGATTTCTACTTTACAAAAACTTTACATAAAGCTTAAAATTTTTCTGTTAAGTGTATCTGAACTGATAATGATTTGAGTTCCAGTGAGACTAATAGATAATTTCTTCCAAAAATTAAAAAAAAATCATGAATTTAAAAAAAGAAGAAACAATGACATACATCAAATCCAAAACATGTGTCGACATCTTTCTCTAATTTAATGGTCCTTTCAAGTGTCTTCTGTTTTTCTTCATTCTCTAGAATACTCCGATCTTTCTTATCTTCAATCGCAGATTCCTCCTCTTCCCCCTCCTCCTCCTCCTCTTCCTCTACTAAAAGTTTCAAAACAATTTCAAGTCAGTCTAATGCATGAATGCTTACTCAACTAGCCTCAGCTAATGCCAAAGCTATGATTTAATTTTTTTATAGATTTAAGGGTGACAAGCGAGCACACATTTCACCTGATAGTAAGTGGATACTGTGACCCATAGACATCTACATTTATCCCCGATTAAGAGTCAAAATGGAGATGTGTTGTCACCCCTGAGGACTAAGATGGAATGCCTCGTTTCCAGTGAAAAAAGAGTATCCGGTTCTTTACACTGACCATACGAAACACAGCAGCATTAAGCTGCTATTTTACGCTGGTATTCTGTGAGAGCGTGGTCCTTCCCTGGTTGAGCCGACCCATTCGTGCTACTATAATATAGCTGCAGCTTGGCTCTGCCACGTTGAAAATTATTATTATAATTAAAGGACTTAATTGGACTAATCTATTTTAATTAAAAGAATGCTTTAGTGTTCTCTCTATAGTCTACAAAGTCACAGTACCAGACTCCTCACATCTTTGACACTGGTGCCCGTCGCCGCTTTGATAAGTCGAGTGGCAACGAGATGGTTAAACGATAATTGGAAATCATATTTTTCTGTTATGTCCCATAGTCGTTACATAGTCGGAAGAGGGTGTCGGATTATCTTGCATCTGTACCACACGGCATCTATATTGGACACTTAAGTGGATATCCGGGCTACAAGAAATTTGAAGAATAGCTTTAAAACGATCTATTATTGTCTCTTTGTGACTGAACGTATGAACTAGGCAACTGAGAAATCATCGCTCTTATTCTCGCGTTTCCTCCGCCGAAACTATTAGTTATATATTACTTCTTTATAGAGATATGTGTTTGTATAGATTAAATGGCGCTCGGATTCTCTCTTAATAAACCACTTTAAACTCTTCGGGTCATATTAAAGTTATCCAAATAGCTTCATTCCTTACTTTGAAAAAAAAGACAATCTCTGTACCTTCTTATTCACTTTGCTACACATAGCAGACTTCAAAAAAAAATTAAAAGAAATCTCTCAATGACGCCTTATAATTTTCTGCTTGCCAGATGTCGCTAGACGACACTCAGGTAAAGTGTTTTGTTACACAATATAATTTAATTGTTAAAGTTGTAAAAATTCTAGAGCATTATATTAATACACAAAACAACACGTTAGTGGTTTGCTCTTTAATTTTTTGCACATTTTTAACTTTTTTTAAATTTTTCTACTTTTATGAATATCTGTGGTTTGGTTTATTTATTTTTAATATTATTAATATAAAATATATCGAATAGTACAGAAAGAAACAATAACTTTTACATTTTCCGAACAAATTAACTTCCCCGCTATTAAATCTGTCAAATATTATACCTCACTTTTTAGTGGCGCCGCCCTGGTAGCAGAAAAGTTCGTGGATGCCCTCATTGGAGTGCTGGTTTCTTTTATGTATGCACTCGTATGTAACGCGATATATGCTTCAACTGGGAACCGATTGCAATGATTCTTTTTTTAATAAATAGGATATTCTTCAAAAGTGGTCCCATGTAAAAGCAAAAATACCAACCCTAAGGTTTGAAAAATAGATGATTCAGTTTTTATGTAGGTATCGACATTCCAGCTCGTAATATTCTTAGGCCACTCAAAAGGGTCAAGACATTAGACTTTGAATAAAAAGTAAAGGCCAACTTGAAAGAACTAAAAATAACAAAATAATTTCTACATAATAGCTTCTGAAGTCGGGGCTTTAAGCATCTATGCACATGTCGTAATAACCTCCACAATGATAATTTCCCATGAGATGTATTTGTGGTTGAAATCAGCCATCACCATCATATACAGTAAAATTTAAAGGAAGCAAATTCTATCTTGCAAAAGGTGGTCAGCAGTATATATGTTAAATAATGTATTAAATTATTATTTTACACCTTAATAAAAGATACATTTTAGCATATATGCTTTCTAAACATGTAATGATTAGTTTTATACTAATTTCAATAATCATCCTACTTTCTTGGGATCCTTTTCTTAAAAAAGGTCATTATAACAATAACAAGAAAATATTCTCACCTTGGTCTTCCTCTTCAATATAATTTCGTGTTACAACAGCTACTTGCTGCTCAGTGCCATCTTCCAATTGGATAACTTCCAGAACAACATATTGTTGACCATCACCGTCAGCAACGGTAACAAATTCACCACGCTTCAAATCTTTATCGCCCATTCCTATCTTAACATCCTCTTCCTCTTCTTGCTCATTATCTGAATCCTCTTCAACTATATCCTATGAAAACACAAACAAGAAAGAAATGTATTACCAATGAAACGGAATTTTAGCTGCCAACAACTATTGGATACACTATGGATTTTTTTTAAACTCTCGGTGTCACTGAAAATGTCAGCATTTTAAGACATATTAACGCTATTTATAAACGCAGGCGTAAAATTAACTGTATCGAGGCATGCAACAAACTTCGACAAGGCGACAATGATCTATATTATTTAATTACATTATAAAAAAGTAAATTGTAACATACTAAAAATGCTGCAGCGCGAAGAAATAATACATTTATAATAAAATATTAATTTATTTATTCATTCCAATAGAATTTACAAAAATACACAATATCCTAATTAAATTCACTTTAAAGTTGAACACAACAAGAAATTTTTAAACAATTATAAAATAAACTTCTTTTATAATGATTTCTTATATTTACGCCAACACTACACATTGAATAAAACTATTTTTACGGATTTTATCGCGTTTAATTAACTTATTTTATATTCCCGACGTTTCGGTTGCTTTCCAGCAACCGTGGTCACGGGGGACTGAGGTAATTGACGTCCCGATGTCAGTGTTAAACCGGAGTACCTTCAGCTTTTTAATTAATAATTTTGGTCCGATCTACGCAGAATGAACTGTGTCTTGAAGTCTTGCAGTGGTATGCTTGGGTTTAGTTTTAATTTTATGAATTACAGGATCCCAAGCAAGTGGTAGTACCCAGCCTCCCTCTCTATTGAAATTAGGATGTTTTTTAATTTCAATAGCCTCACGTATCATCCTTGGCGGGGGCCGTCTAGGATATGATCACAAACTGCAGACTTCCCGGAACGTTGGTGCTTCACGTCAGCTATGTGTTCTTTTACGCGGCTTTTTATAGATCGTTTTGTTTGCCCTATATATGAGAGACCACACTCACAATCAAGCTTGTACACTCCTGCATCTTGTAGAGGAATATTGCACTTGACGGATGGTAAGAACTGACTAATCTTCTTCGGCGGCTTGAAGAATGTTCTAATAGAAGTTCGCTTCAAGATGTAGCCAATCTTGTCTGTGACACCTCTGACATACGGTAGTACAGCAGGCACACGCTCGACTGTGGCCGGCTTCACTCGGTTACAATTGAGATGCAGTTTTCAACAGGTAGGCATGTAAATAGAGACTGAACATCAAAACTGACCATAGTTTCATTGTCAGTAAGACATATGTATTTTATGTCACTGATAAAATGGTATGAATCCTTCGTGTGTGCTCTGGTGTGTCCTCTGAGTGGTGATAGTACTTTTGCTAGGTGTTGAGCCAATTTGTAAGTTGGCGAATCGATCTGACTCACTATTGGACGTAATGGAGCGTTCGGTTTGTGTATTTTTGGTAACCCATACAACTTCGGTGGTTTCGCACACGCAGGTATTATCGAATTAACGTCTAGATTCAATTTCTCGGAGTATTTCTTTATTAGATCGCCAGTTGTTTTAAGCGTATTAGTTGTAGGGTCTGTTTTGACCTTTACGTACGTACTTTCATCCGATAAAAGTTGTTGTATTTTAAAATTGTAATCGGACGTATCCATTATAACTGTAGCACTACCTTTATCTGCGCGAAGAATCGTAAGACCTGGTCTGTTGCGTAAGTTTCGATTCTCCGCGCAGATAAAGGTAATGCTACGGTTATAATGGATACGTCGGATTACAATTTTAAAATACAACAACTTTTATCGGTGAAAGTAAGTACGTAAAGGTCAAAACAGACCCTACAACTAATACGCTTAAAACAACTAGCGATCTAATAAAGAAATACTCCGAGAAATTGAATCTAGACGTTAATTCGATAATACCTGCGTGTGCGAAACCACCGAAGTTGTATGGGTTACTAAAAATACACAAACCGAACGCTCCATTACGTCCAATAGTGAGTCAGATCGATTCGCCAACTTACAAATTGGCTCAACACCTAGCAAAAGTACTATCACCACTCAGAGGACACACCAGAGCACAAACGAAGGATTCATACCATTTTATCAGTGACATAAAAGACATATGTCTTACTGACAATGAAACTATGGTCAGTTTTGATATTCAGTCTCTATTTACATGCCTACCTGTTGAAGACTGCATTTCAATTGTAACTAGGAAACTAGAGGAAAACAACATGCCAGCAGAATATGCAGTATTACTCAGACATTGCCTTACATTTGGCTATCTATTGCGGAAGGAACAGTTTTACAAGCAAGTAGATGGTGTTGCGATAGGCTCACCAGTATCTCCCATTGTCGCCGATATTTTCATGGAGGACTTTGAGGAGAAAGCCCTGCTTACTGCACCAGTAACTCCAAGTTTCTACAAGCGGTTCGTAGACGATACTTTCACAATTTTACCATCAGACAAAGTAACTGCATTTTTAGAACATCTTAATTCCATAAACTCTAAAATTCAATTTACTATGGAGTTAGAGGCAAATAATTCTTTAGCTTTCCTAGATGTGTTAGTCATTAGAAATCCTAATAATACCATAGGTCACACTGTGTATAAAAAAAAGACCCATACAAACCGATATTTAAACGGTGAATCCCACCATTACCCTTCACAGTTAGCTACCGTGGGCAAATCTTTGTTACAGAGAGCACGAGGGATCTGTGACAGCAAACACCTGGCCGCCGAGCTTCAGCACGTCAAGCAGGTTCTGCACGACAACAAGCTTCGGGTTCCGCGCCTACGTCACAGTGACCGAGTGAAGCCGGCCACAGTCGAGCGTGTGCCTGGTATACTACCGTATGTCAGAGGTGTCACAGACAAGATTGGCTACATCTTGAAGCGAACTTCTATTAGAACATTCTTCAAGCCACCGAAGAAGATTAGTCAGTTCTTACCATCCGTCAAGTGCAATATTCCTCTACAAGATGCAGGAGTGTACAAGCTTGGTTGTGAGTGTGGCCTCTCATATATAGGGCAAACAAAATGATCTATAAAAACCCGCGTAAAAGAACACAGCTGACGTGAAGCACCAACGTTCCGGGAAGTCTGCAGTTTGTGATCATATCCTAGACAGCCCCCGCCATTACATTAGATTTGATAAACCACAAATTCTCGCGAAAGAACATCGATTCCTGCCAAGGATGATACGTGAGGCTATTGAAATTAAAAAACATCCTAATTTCAATAGAGAGGGAGGCTGGGTAATACCACTTGCTTGGGATCCTGTAATTCATATAATTAAAACTAAACCCAAGCATACCACTGCAAGACTTCAAGACTTCAAGACACAGTTAGTTCATTCTGCGTAGATCGGACCAAAATTATTAATTAAATAAGCTGAAGGTACTCCGGTTTAACACTGACATCGGGACGTCAATCACCTCAGTCCCCCGTGACCACGGTTGCTGGAAAGCAACCGAAACGTCGGGAATATAAAATAAGTTAATTAAACGCAATAAAATCCGTAAAAGTAGTTTTATTCAATAAACTTCTTTTCTTATCAGCATATAACAATCTACTGTGGACATAAATATTGTAAGAAAAATTTGTTTCAATCGCAACAATTACTGAGGGACAGGCAGTCGCCGTGCTTGTTGTCTCACACCTTTGAATGTCCTCCCTCTGTCTGAGTATTTTATATTCGACATATTATACGCGATAGTTGCCCCGTCCGCTATCGCATTTTATAACCATGAGGTTTTTTCTTCTTTCCCCATAATGACCTCTTATGACACGGACGCGAAAATCGTGGAACCAAACAGAAATCAATAAACACAATAAAAAACCATTCTTCAAAGTCCACATACAGTTATCTAAACAATAACAATAACAGATCTTGGTAGACACGCATTAGCATTGTAACAGAGATAGACGCTGTATCTCTGGTAAGTAATGATAATTGCTTTCCTATTACAATGTTCATGTAATAGTTGTACCTTATCTAATGGAAGTGTAGAAGAATAAGAATTAAAGTCACATTATCTTTGTAATGAGTGCCTCGTTGGTCTAGTGGTCATAAACACGGTTGCTGATGAGGTCCCGGGTTCGAAACCCGACTCGAGTCAAAATTAGTTATTTGGTTTATCTGTCAAGAAAGTGTCAGTAGCAGCCCGGAGTCAAGTAAGTTGGCAGTATTTCAACCCCGTGCCTCAGAAAGCAAGTAATCTCTCACAGGTCGTGTCCGATTACCATCCCATCGGACTATGAGAGTGAGGGAACAAAGAGTGCACATTTTCTTGCGCATATTTGTTCACTATAATCCTATCCTGTGCAGATGGCTAGTCTTCTTTGAGATTGGCCGCCGTGACCGAAACTCGGTCTGGGGGACATTATAATTATTACATAGATTAGTATTACTTTTATTAAAGAGAAGATATAAGAATATTTACTATCTAGTGTTTCTTTATCACTTACCACTAAGTGGGATTATAGTTGAGCTAAGGCTTATAAAAAGCAAAAAAAAATTATGTACAGATAATTTAAACAAAAAGTAATATAATTAACAAAGAAAATTAATTCTTATGCTTATAATGTATAAAATCGCATGCTTGCCATAATATTAAAAAAGTCGCTTGCTCGCCTTAACGATTAGGTAAAAAAGATATATTTTAAGCAATTATAAACATCACATTATAGTGAAATGCACTGCAATTTAGAAGAGTACAAGGCACAACAGTTATAACAAATATATCTTAACATTATGCAAACACGAAAACGGTTTATTTTTTACTATAGAAAATATTGATATTACATTTTAAATATCACAAAAAGCAACCTGCAATATCAAATTTCAAAATTTCTGCTAATATCATTTCATTATGGGAAAGTTACAATGAAATAATAGTGGCAGAAACAATGTCCATGTCATGGACAGAATAACGCTAGCCCACACAGGGTTATTTTGCAATAACCGGCCAAATTTACAGAGAAGGTTCAGAATAAGTAATATAGGCAAATGGTGAAGAAAAATGAATTAAAAAAAATCTCAATTATTTATCTTTTAAATTCAAAATGCGTGGTAATGCTTTAATTTAACTGATTTAACTGCGCACGCAAACATTCGTAGGGGTTGATCGGTAGGCCAAAAAGGTTGTTGCTCATAAATCACATTCAATTTGGGATAATTTCAAATATAAGTAGAAGCCTTATTTACTCGTATTTTCAAAAACTGCAATAACGGTATATCATTATTTATATATTTGAACTTAAGTATAATATTTGGCTACTCTGTATTACCATAGTACTTATATCCATATAAGTACCTAGTAATAGTAGAAACAAACGAATATAAAAATATATACCATCAAATTTTAATCAATGAGCCTATTTCACATTTCGCTGCTATTAAATCTCTATATAAAAATAGTTTCATTGCTATAAAACTATTCTTTTAATCAATCAGTGGATTTGTCCCAGTCTGATGGTAGCAAAGTGTAATAACAAGCTTTGTGGCACACCATATCTTAGAAGTGATAATGCATTTGCAGCCCTTTGTATGAAGTTTGTTGCAGGAGTCCATAGGCTACAGTAGAGAATAAATAATAGTACTACGTACAAAAGTTGCACTCCTTTGTTGATGCCGACGTTTTAATAGTCTACATAATTATTATTAATCAGATAAATCGCGCACGCATGCTAAATAAAACTTTATCGCTGCGCGCGAGTGCCCGTATTTTTTTTGCATCGTTTCCTCTTCCTACGTCACGACGGACTTTCTGTGGTTACTAAGGGCTGTTAATAAATAGTAAAAAATACATTGTGAAATGTTAAGTAAGTTACTTAGGTAAAGTACCTATTCTGACTATGATAGACCATATTTCCGCTACTATGTGAGTTCTGTGATGCCCAACGCATGCAACTGCAACGCCATTCGTCGGGAATCGCGATGTTTGGCTCTAAACCCAAAATACGATTCCTAACAGAAATGTGATCATATTCGACTTAGTTAAAATCTCCTAAACAAGGTTTTAATTTCAGTTTTTTTGTGTTAATATAACTTAAAATATTTTAATTAGAAAAGACAAGTATAGGTATGTAAGTAGGTGCTTGGGTAGTGAAGTAAATTTCAACAGAGTTTTGTAATTAAGTACTTGGGTATTATTTTTGTAGTTAAATTATTACTTAATTCTTTTTTAGCTATAAGCAGCTATCTAATAAAAATTTCGTCATTATCCTTCAGTAACTTAAAAATCTGAAATATCTGAATCTTTTTGTTTGCTCATTAAGCACCCATCCCCGCAACAATTATAGTAGGAACGACGTTTTGCCATTATAATTTATCAAATAGATGAGTAATATACATATTGTTATTCTTAAATTACATTAAAACTTTCTCAACTAATTTATCCTACAATTAAATATAATACTAAACACTAAAGAAAAATTATTTCAACAAGTATTTACAAAAAACTACGTAAACAACGTATAAAAACAAAACATTCAATCGCCTAGAACGCGATAGCCCCGACTGCGTTGTATCCCGGAGGCATCTCGCGATTGTAGGTAATTATTTCACGCAGGTAGCAAGAGTGACAGAGGCCTGGCTACAGTAACCACTTAGCATCAGGAGGACTGATTATCACTAAACGATATAGCACTTATTTTTGTTACATCTTAATTAGTATTTTTAAAAAAGTTTAATTAAACATACATTGTATACACGTAAGTTCATATTAATTTGAAAAACGAGTTGAAAGAGAGCTCAGCATTTATCACAGCATTTTAAGAATTCGCTTAGTTTAATTATTACTAGAACACATTCTGACATATCAAATTGATGATTGGTTCAATTTACTGAAAAATAGTATGCAGAAGTACCTAATTCCCACACCAACATTTTTATAAATTAAATAATTGTTCATCAAGATACAGGTGGCTATATATCCTCCAATATGTCGCGTTACATAATAGGTCGGGGAAAAAGTTTCTTCGTGTTTTATATACAAATTCAAGATTTTTTTTCTAACGTTTGGAATTGGAATTTTGAGGTTGGAAGGTCTGATGACATTTCAGATGTGACAGAAAGTTAGTTTTATGTTTGACATTTATAAAATGGGTCGCTTTTAGCTTGAACAAAGTTGGGAAATATTAAAAATTTAGGAAAAAATATTTGACACAAAGGATGTGCCAAAAACGCAGTTTCTAGATTAATTTGTGTAGCGAGTTCATAAAACTGGATCGCTATTAGATAAAACAACCCGTGAACGTACTCGTCCAGTGTGCTCAACCGAAAACATCGCTGCTGTTGCTCAGTGTGTGCGTGAACAGCCATCGACATCAACTCGTCATCATTCTCAAGAATTGAACATTTCATGCACTTCTTTGAGAAGAATTTTGCATAAAGATCTCGATATGAATGCGTACAAAGATAAATTAGTGCAAGAGCTGAAGCCGCATGACCACCCGTTGCGTTTTCGGTTTGCTCAATGGGCCGAAGACCGCTTGATCGAAGATGAGCTTTTTTATCGAAAAATCATCTTTTCAGATAAAGCTGATTTCCACCTCGGAGGATACATCAATAAGCAAATTTGTCGTATATGGGGCTCAGTAAATCCACAAGTCATCGTGGAGAAACCAATGCATCACCAAACAAGTGACTGTCTGGTGCGGATTTTGGTCTGGCGGCATTATTGGGCCATTTTTTTTCGAAAATGGGCAAGGAAACGCAGTTACAGTGAATGGCAATCGTAACCGCGTCATGCTAAGCGATTTTTTGTTTGCCAAAATTGAAGAGGATGACATAGACGACGTTTGGTTTCTAAAGGACGGCGCGTGTGCCACACAGCCAACGTAACAATCAATCTTTTGCGCACTGTTGTCATCAGCCGAAATGCTGATTTCAATTGGCCACCTCGAAGCTGCGGTTTGACTCCGTTGGACTTTCGACCTTCCGACCACGATACTCAACAATGGATCACATATACGCTATGGAACAAATAATAAAAAAAAGAATACAACATGCCATTATACATAGCATTTATAGATTATGCTAAGGCGTTTGACAGCATATCACACTTATCTATATGGAAGGCTTTGAGAAAAAACTAAATAAATTAAAAATACATAAGTTTGCTAAAGAACATATATGCTAAGAGTACAAGCAAAACTAGAAAGACACACTTGGGCAAGGAGTGAGGCAAGGTGACCCTCTTTCACCCACACTATTTATAGCCATCCTTGAAGACATATTTCAAAACCTAGAAAGGAAAAACAAAGATATACATACGTAAACACTCACGCCTGTCACCCAGAGGGGTAGGCAGAGACTATGGACTTCCATTTGGCACGATCCTGACACCCCTCTCTCGCTTCATCCACATCCATATACCTACGCATACACGCTCGTCGGTTAAAGGTACTCTTGATTTGGCCATTTTCAATATATCGCCAATTTGGTCGATAAACTTTCACCTAGGGCGTCCCTTCCCGACTCTACCGTTCACTTCTGCAACGTAAATTAGCTTTGTCACTCTTTTCTCATTCATTCTTTCTACATGACCAAACCACCGAAGCATTCCTTTTTTAATCCTGGTCACAACATCATCTTGCAAACCACACTCTTCTCTTGTCAAACAATTTCTCACTCTGTCATTCAGCTTCAGCACTAACATACTCCTTAATGACCGCATTTCTACAGCATTTATTCTACTCTCGTGTTTCTTCTGCCACACCCAACTTTCAAAGATATATGGATACTAAATAAAAGATTAACACATCTACGATTTGCCGATGACAAAGCTCTCTTCAGTGAACCTGTGTCTGTATTAGAAATCATGCTTTAGAGCCTGAAGCCAAAAAGTAGAACTTGAAATGAATGCATCAAAAACTAAAATTATTTATTTATTTATTTATGCAAACAGCTTCAAAAAACCAGTCAAAATAGAAGGTCAGTCCAATGAATATGTAGATTATGATTATGTATATTTTGGCAAGCAGATATCTTTCGAATTAAACTGCAAAGAAAAAGAAATAGACAGAAGAATAAACATAGCGTGGAAAAATAATGGCCTCAAAAAGAAATTCTTAAATGAAATTACAGCCTAAGAATGAAAAAGGTCACAATGGACTCTTGTATCCCCCGAAGTCTAACATATGCAAGCCAAACATGTGGTATTCTGAAAGAGTGAAAACCAAAATTTAGTATTGCCAACATGCTATGGAGAGAACCATCCTTAAACTAAGGAGAATACAAAAAACAAGAAATATAGATTAGCAAGAAAACTAAATTAACTGGTTCAGTGCGGATGGTACGGCAGGCGAGCCATCGATTATTTTTGTGTGTGGCGTATGACACGCGAGTCGTGTCTTTTTTTTAAATCGTTATCACTCGCTCAAATTGAGTTTTTGGAAGATTTATCCACAACAAAATAATAATCATTATTTTGCAAGTAGTTCATGCCTACATCTTCGTTTCTTGATATTTTGAAAATTTCAAAATTTTTAGGGGTTGACAACCATTTTTTTAATTTGTACATGGTACTCTTTTTACTTTGTAGGTTTTAAATCATGTTGTAGAAAAATAGTCTAATAAGTAACAAATAATAGCACTCATTGCGATCGCTTACAAACCCAAGTTGTAAATAAATTTCTGGAAAACAAGTCTCCTGTTAAAAAAAAAACAATGCGTTTGTCTTATTGTTTAATTTTGCTTAAAATGGTTGAACTGCCGTCGTATTACTATCATATGGCCAAATAGACCTACGAAGTACCATGTGCTCTTGTGATATGGTATAAGATTTATTTTTGCTTGAAACAGTTCGAAGCCGTTCATGCATAAAAAAAGTTCGCTAATAAATAGTCTTGTCAATCCGCCGCTGTACCTACATACTTATATAAATGATTTTTTATAAAACAAACATAGTTCGAAAGGTTTGTAATCTCTGCATAAAAAAGTCACTCTCAATTTCAAAGAAAACACGTACAAAAACACATAGTTACCCACTAAAAACGAGTATCCTTCCGTTTGTAACTGATGTTTAAGTCAACTAAACTTACTTAGGTCTAAACAAGTGAAAAAAGCATAAAAAAGAAAATTATTTTTACACATGGCTGATGGCACAATAGGCGTTTCTCTGGCGCCTCATTCTGTGGCACTCAACACGCCAGGCGTGTAATGAAATATTTGTTCGCCGCCACAGCTAAAAGTTGTCGAAAATCGGTGCCGCAACGAATCGGTTAACAGATGCACTTCAGCATAGCCAAATACAAAATTGAAATGGGCAGGACACAGCTAGATATCAGGACAAAAGATGGACATACCAAACAACAAAATGGTAGAGCCCATTTGGAAAGAGGAGTGTAGGTCGGCAAAGGAAAAGATGAGTGGATAACATTATTAACGCAGCAGGTGAAGAATGGATGCAAATTGCCAAAAACCACGAAGAATGATTCAAATTAGAGGAGGCTTTTACCCAAAAGGGACTACATAAACCAACAAATACTTTCTAATAGTTCTATGTATTTTTTTAACTCTTTAAATATGGAGAGAAATAGCACCTTATTGCGTGTTAATCCACGTTTCGATACAGTCTATGGAGCTGGACTACCCTTTCACCATGATCTTTTTCGTACTTTCTTGTCGTAGAAGATCCATTTTTCATCACCAGTAAACAATTTTTCAATGGTTCTGTTTCATTACGGTTAAATAGAAAATTGCAAATGAAAACACAATTCTTCTTCAATCTTATACAAACAAAATACGAAGCAACTTTTTCCCCGACTTATTATTTTACAAAAATACAATAGAAGAAATGTGTTCCTTTTTTAACTGTGTAAAATTATTTACTTTTATTCACTGCTATAAACAAACATACCTTGAGTGGATTGTTAATATCTTTGACCTTCTTCAAGCGGCCAATCTTCAGTGCGAGAGCACGTTCATGATGACCAGATTCTGGATCGTGAACAGCAAGATGCCGGATCAGGTTGCCTTTGTGCGCAAAAGTGCGGTTGCACTCGTGACATGTATGAGTCTTATCTTTCGGTGGCTTTGGCACGTAGTCCGGGTTATGGTACAGATTTTGGTGACGACGTAGCAGTTGCTTTTGTCTATAAAACATTGCATTGAAAGTTTGAATTACACGACTTCATAACTCCACTTCTGAACTCAAACCTCAATTTCAGTGGAAATATGATCATCTTATTATTGCCTGTTGTAAAATACATACAATGCCGGTGACAAAAAGCAACGTGATAATACAATACATTTGGTACTAAGATCGTAAACACACCTGCTAAGTGGCAATTATGGCAAATCTTAGCTTCATTGGAAACCAATAGAAGCCAATGTCCAGCAGTGACCAGTTATGGTTCGATAAAATTATATTAATAGTGCAATGCATAATTATCACATTGTTACTGTTACACATGTTTACTTTCTTGATTATAGATAAGGCACACCTTAAACCGTGTCTGTACAATTAATATACTGCACAAAAGACATAATCTTAGATTATATAAAATGTCCAGATTCCGTGTTCAATACAAAACGCAACTTTTATCGTGAAGCCAATTTTTATACGTGTTTGAGTGAACGCCACGCTCTCGAGTATATTACGTATCGCATTTGCGTTTGTGTGCAATACGCATGTAATACCAGTGGCACAGAATTACCCCAAAAATGTGTTTTTTTTTAAATATTTTAAGTTTAAAGGATAATTTTCATCATTACTGTTGCAAACTTTTAATGTTATTTGCTTTCATTGGTGTAATTTTTCATGTGCAACCGCTGTGTGGTTTGCTTGTGTAAGTTTATGATATGTTTGCACATTTTACAAATATTTCATAAACCTACACAATGTTTTTCGGTTTACTTATAAAGCAGGAGCAGCCCAATCGATAGCTGTAACGGCTCAAAATCCGATGTCGATACATGATTTTCATATCATCGCTGATTTTTTTCTAGGATTAGTTTCTCAGCAAAATTGGACATTTCTGGTTTAGGTTTCCGACAAAGTAACCATTAATGCTCCTAAAATACGGGCGATGTTTCAAAAAAATACTTAGAAACTATAAAAACCGCATTGAAATCGGTTCAGTGCTCAGCTGTGAGGTTGTAGAAACAAACTAAAACTCATAAAAACAATCATCGTTCATGTTTAAAAAAAAACTCTTAAATCATACCTCGTTTCTTTTTCGAGATTTTAAAAAGCTAGACATATGGGTAAATAGATTTCATACCCTTGGCAACACTCAACAGTTGTGGCGTCACATGAATGTCAAATTATTATTTTTCGTTTTCATATTTAAAAGTCGGTGAGAAAGAAATACAAAGTAAATAAATACTTACTTATTAAATAACATGTTAAGGCACTTTTCTTCTTTTGAAGTGTAATTTTTACACGACTTCACAGCACAAACTGTCATTTTTTTCGAAATCAAGCCACCGACTCGTGACGTGTTTAAGCGGGGAACGTTCCTTGTCGTGTGGCGCGGCGATCGAACGAAGTAGTCAATATTCACTACTTGTGTTTGGCTTCAATGCACGGTGGCCTACTAGGAATCTGGACATTTTATATTTAAGGACATAATTAATCCCAACCCAACTACTCTATCCATCAATCCATTCACCAATACTGGTTACAAAATTCTACAGCTGAACAGAAACTACTGAGTTTTGAGTGGAATGAGGCGATCGCTACCAAGCTATTTCTAATTTGTTTTGTGTTGCTAATTATGTAATATATATGATTCTAAGCTGTTATTTTTTTTAAGTCCCCCTGGGTTTCTTGCTTGTTCTTCCCAGGACAGAGGTTTTTTCCGAACCAGCGGTAAATGAAATAAAAGAATGACATATTGAAGTATTATTTAATAAAAAATAATCTATATTGAATAAAAAAATTTTTGTTTGTGTTTCATTGGCCTCTCCCATTAATAATTCATGGGCAGTATCAAATAATATAACAAACTTTATTTTATATAAACTATTGAAAAATATGGTAGACTCCTAAAGCAATTTTTAGGAATTACTATAGAACTTTGCACCGGTTCAGATGTCACCTCTTTCATTGGCTAAGCCAACCAAAAGCCAACCCTATCTGACTTGGTCCCTTTTTCACATTTATGCCTTTGGTGGGTTATCATTATTTGTATTAAATTTTATCCTTTTATTAATCTAAATAAATACATGACCTTCAATGTTTTTTCAAGCTTTTACGCTTCACTCTTTCCTTTTTTAATTTAAGCTATAAGAAACACAAAAACCTTAACAAATAAGTATTACCGATCATATAGCATGTGTTAGGTGAGGTTTTTATTACCTGAAAGTCTGATCACATTGATCACAAACAAATGGTTTTTCATCAGTGTGCTTGAGCATGTGCGATTTAAGATGTCGTAATGTAGTTGATGCATACAAGCAGATGTCACATTTGAAACACTTCTCGCCTTCATGGGTCTGTCAAAAGAAATTATATAAAAAGTTGCTCTTCTCTTTAATAGACTTGAAACAAACTATTCTTTTTATTAGAATAAGGGTGACAAACGGGCATACTATCCACCTCATTTTGATTATTGAGAATCAAAATTTAGATGTGTTGTCGCTCCTAAGGACTAAGGTCAGCATCACAAACAATCTCGAGTTTAACTTAAAATCCACAATGTCAATCAAAATCAAATCAAATTTGAGTCTAGACAATTTATGTTATTCAAATTTCGACGGAAGAGAGTTTAAACTGCAGATTGTCACAGAATAATTAATTTCGGTTATTTCCACTTATCATACGAAGCACAGCAAAATTAAGCTGCTATTTTATGCTGGTATTCTGTGAGTATGTGCTCCTTCCCCGGTCAAGCCTACGCATTAATGCTACAACCATAATATAGTTACAACATGGTTATACCATAAGTGCATTGGTGGGTACATTTTCCAATTATGTATACATTTTTATAATTATTACTAGCTGTTCCCCGCGACTTCGCCCGCGTGTTTTTGGGGTTTTAATTATTTTGCGCAGAATCCTAATTCTTTTTCTAAAATAAAAGTAGCCTAAGTTATTCCTTGTGACATCAGCTATCTGCCAGTGAAAATCCCGTAAAAATAGGTCCAGCCGATTCGGAGATTAGCCGGAACAAACAGACAGACAGACGGACAGACAGACAAAACTTTAAAAATTGTATTTTTGTTTTTAGTACCGTATATACTTTCATATGCATTTAGTAAAAACCTGTATTTTTGTCATTATAAACAGACACTTCAATTTTATTTATTTGTATAGATTTACTATCATTTTATTGCTTAATATAAAATATAAAATTCAAACATGCCAAGTCAATTAATCATATAGCTGCCGTGTGGCTCTACCACATATAAATTATAACGCTTGGATTAAATATCAAAAATTTATTGTCTTTTTAAGAATAAGTACAGTAGTTTTACCAGGTTTTTACAAATGGTGTAACTGTCTTTACCAATATAGACACGAGTAAGCATGTATGTTACCTTGTTATGCATTTTGCAGGAATAGCGATCAGGGAAAGATTTTCCGCATCTCTTGCATTTCAATGGTTTATCAGATGTATGAAGCTTCTGAACATGGATACGAAGATCAGTTTTACGACCGCACTTGGTTGGGCATAGCTCACAAGCATACACTGGCTTTTCAGCCACTAGAAAAACAAATTGCATTAAATTATATTTTAAATCAGTAAAAATATTTTAATAGTAAATTACTCTTTAAGTTTAAACTATATAAATATTTAACGATCTTAACATTACATTTATCATTCCTCTAACCTAAAGTTTATTTTTAATAAATATAAAGTATAAAAAAAAGTTTAGCTCCTAATAAATGCACAGGATACAAAACTGATTTAGGTTGCTCCACACGAGAACCTTTTTTCCCCATCAGTAGTCAGTTTTTCAAGCTACATGGCTAATCTACCATAACAGCTTACAGATCCATTGACACATACCAGTTACACTGGTACTTTTCTTGTGGTAAACGAACTTAACAGTGGTAGAGCCACGCGGCAGCTTTTGCTGTCGCACGGATGGGCCGGCTCAAACCGGGGTGGTACCACGACCTCACAGAATACCAGCGTGAAGTAGAGGTTTACCTCTGCGTTTCGCTTGGTGAGTGCAGGTGGCCGGAGGCCCTTTTTACTGGAAATGAGGCATTCCATCTTAGTCCTCACGGGTAACAACGCATCTACATTTTGATTTGTAATAGAGGATTGATGTAGATGTCTATGGGCCGCAGTAACCACTTAGCATCAGGTGGACTGTGTGCTCGTTTGTCACTCTTATCCTATTAAAAAAAAACTTACAGTAAACTTGATGTTAAGTGTCGTAGTGTAAACACAAGCATCTAAATATATAAGTAAATAACAAGGTAGACTGGCTAACTATACAAAAGAGACTTGAAGTCTGTTTTAAATAGACTAGTTTTATTCTTAATGTTATTTAATAACTAGCTGTTCCCCGCGACTTAGTCCGCGTGAATTTAAATAATTGGTATTTTGCTCGGAACTCTAATTCTTTTTCTAAAATAAAAGCAGCCTAAGTTACTTATTCTGACATTAGCTATTGCCAGTGAAAGTCCCGTCAAAATCGATCCAGCTGTTTCGGACATTAGCCAGAACACACAGGCAGACAAAATTTTTAAAAACTGTTTTTTTGTTACTAGTATTGTATATTACACATGCATTAAGTAAAAAGCTGATATTTTGACATTACAGACACTTCAATTTTATTTATTTGTATAGATAAGCCAATCTACTTTATTAGTCAGAAATACTTCAAATAAAAATAATTGCAAATAAGTAATCCTAATACAAGCTTTAAAGACAGAATGTTATTAAAACATCTGCTTATAGTACAAGTATTGTTGTGATAGTTACCGGCCGTACTTTAGGTCCATAAATTTCCTCAAATCAGTATGTTGACCCCCGGACCAAGACATAAACCAAAATAAAGTAAGTAAAGTAACTTTTCTTACCATTATGGATCAGTTTATGTGCCTTTAATGAGTTGGATTGTGTGAAGCACATGTTACAGTGATCACACTTGTATGGTTTTTCCCCAGTATGCGTGCGGAGGTGACGCTTCAGTTTGAATGTGTCCGGTGATGCGTAAGTGCAGTGTGGGCACTGAGGAATTTAAAACTACTATAAGCAACTATCAGAAAATTGCGAATTCATACAAAAATGTCAAACACAGTATGCTCTAATCCAATTTTCTATTTATGTAAATAACATTTAGTTACTTAATGTTTTTAAAAGTAATAATAAAAAATGTGTGATGTCAATCAATAATAAACTTTATACTTCACACTTGTTATGATTTTAAACTATTAAACAAAAATACTTGTTATTATGAGTACCCAAATATTCAGATATGCATAGAAAACTGGATTAGACAACACAAAATATTTTTTTTTAGATTTACTTTATTCTTTGTACATGGTGCAGGCTAATCGCCAAACAAAAAGACACTTAAAGAATTTTTTGTCAACATCATGTGAAGGGCAAAAGCCCAAATACTCAAACACTGCTCAATTTTAAGATACCGATAAGTCTCGTGCTGTCTCTATCACTTTAAGTCAAAGTGACCAACACCACGAGACTTAACAACATCCTATAAAATTGAGAAGTGTTTGAGTACATGGCCAAAATTGTATAATTTTTTCATTATCTTATATTAAATGAATGTATTAAAATGAAATATATATATTTAGTAATTTAATGTAAGAATATTATTCATTGTCGTCCAGGGTTGAATGGCAGAGAATGACATGACATTAAGTCTGCCCAATGTACCCTTAATTTTTTAGGTGTTTACATTTAAGAATAAAAATACTCAACATATATTAGAACATACAATCTATGTTTCTGTTATCATAATCAAAAGCAGTACCTGATATGGACGCTCCCCTGTGTGGCATCGTACATGGCGGCGCAATTTTGACAATTCAACAGATGCATAGTCACACTCGGTGCATTTATGGGGTTTTTCATGCGTATGCTTATATCGGATATGCCGCACTAATTCACCTATTTAAGAAAAAGTACACAAGTGTTAAGGAAACTGTATGAAAATTCATAGCAATATTATGCAAAGTTAAATAATTGCACTTTTTAAACCACTATTACTCAGTGATCAACTATTATCCCACACGGCGGTAAGAAGTGATGTACCTATGATGAAAAAATGCACTGATTCACTAATTCTCTGAAGATAACTGCATTGTAATTACATGAAAAAACCGACATTGGCAAATAATATTTCACTCCTTTGCTGTCTGCTCAACCAACGACGAAGCAAATCGTTTGGTTGGAGTGTGTGGTAACTTGACAACAAAGGGGTGGAGACCAGGCGAGCGTCTGGTTCAAGCGGTGAAAGGAATAATTCAACTACTGCATACACTCTCAGAAAGTTGTCCATAGACATCTATATTTACCATCGATTAAGAATCAGAATGCAGGTGCACAGTCACCCCTGCGAACTAAGATGGAATGTCTCGTTTCCAGTAAAAAAGTTTCCTGTTCTCTATACTCGCATACATAACACAAAGGCATTAAGCTGCTATTTTACACTGGCATTCTGTGAGAGCGTGGTTCTACATCGGTCGAGCGGATCCATTCGTGCTACAACCATAATATAGCTGCAGGTTGGCTCTAGCACGTAAACTGACCATGTACCATGTAAGCTGGCTATTATGCGCCTGTGCTCGAAACTGGTAAGACTGGCTTTAATCAGATTCAGATCACTAGTAAACCTTTTTAGCTTCGGAAAATAGCCCATCGTAAACTATGGGCTACTTTCCGCAATTCCACCACTAAGTGCGCATTTTGCACAGCTTCTACACAAACATAATACCAACATTTTACATATCTATAAAATATAATATTATTTAGTAATTGTAACAAAAATAAAAATTTTCAAACATATTTGAATTCACATCTGACTTCAATTGATTGTTAATGATAATAATATAATCATTGTATATTTATTAAATGCATATGTATATAGTACTTAGAAAATAACATATTTAAAAATTAACATTTGTTTATGTTTGAGACTTACCAGAAGTTGTGAATGGACTGTTGCAATACTTGCAAACATGTGGCTTGACACCATTGTGCATGTTTACATGATTCTGCAGGGATGCAATAGTTTTGAAGCCGCGCTCACATACACTGCATTTATGTGGACGATCTTCCGAGTGGGATTTCATATGGCGCAAAAGCAAATATCTGCAAAACAACTTATCATGCAGACAAGATTGAGCGGCAGCTATGCATTAATTTGCAAAAACATTTATTGCTAGTGTTTAGGTTTCGTCACTCAGAGATTGTTCCTGTGACTCTGACACTGTATACAAAGCTACTTAACATCTTCAAATTAAAGTACTGTTACATCTATTAGATTCCGACCTAGAATATTGCTGCTTCTGTCTACTGTGCAGGAGAGATTAGGTAGTTATATAAGCCCCAAAAAGGAGAGTTCTTTCTTACGCTTTTTAAGGTCTGTGTAAAAAATTTTGTAGATCCAACAAACTATATCAGTAACTGCATTTTGTTTTAGGGTTCCTCTAACCCGGTACAACTACCAAATATAAAGTAAAGTAATTTTTTTACCCATTAAGCTGAATTAATATAACATAATACTCTCATATTTTTCTAGATGCGTTGTTTTTATTTGAGAAAGACTATTTAAACTATTGAAGGATCTTTTGATAGATGGTAGTGAAACTCTCTCATCGACATGATCATCATCCAGCAGCCACAAGATTGATCAACATCAATGGTTTTCTGGAGAGGCTCATGTTCAGCAATGGACTTGTACGGGCTGATGAAAAAGATGACATAAAGACATGGGTAGTTCAAAATCAGTGCCTCTGCCTATGTAGGACTATAATATATGCTGCACAGTTGGTAACTTTTAAAGCTGTTTGAATTTTTGTTAGATACAATATACAATGGCTTTGCAAATTTGAAACAGAATTATGGAATGACCACAATTCCTGTATGGAAACATTTTATAAATGAAAATGTGTCATGAATGTATATCTCACCTCCGATGACTGGTATAAGTACAAAAATTGCATGTAAAGTGAGGCCGCAAGTACTTTGAACGCTTGTTCCCTGAGTTATTCTTGGATTTGTCGTTATTGTCATCATCACTTCCCTCTGCAACACCCTCTTCCTCTTCTTCTTCAAAAGTATACACATCTTCATTAGGTTTTTCATCCTATAAAAAAAGACTTGCTGTGTAGCCAGTAAATTAATTATTTACTATTTAAACTAGTTTTTTTTTTTATTTGGTATGTCCAAACTACACTAAATTAAACCAATTTCCAACAGCAACAAGTCTTCAACATTTGAACCCAAGTAACACAAGCATGATAACAGTACCAATTTTACTCATATTATGCAGTTAAAATATACATATATTCTAGTATTGGTTTATTGGTTTTGCAAATGGATAAATTCTGTGTCGGATTTTATGACTGTATTTCATTTTTTTTACTTAAAGACTTAGTAATAATTATTCTTGGCATTGTTACACAAATGTTTTTAAACCCTAAAGCAAAATTAGAGCTCTCAAAATTGCATAAAAGTACCTGTATGCATAAAAGTACATATATGCTGCCAATATATGTACTTCTATAATAATAAAATAATAGTAGGAATAAAGTAGAATGTAATGCTAAATGTAAAAGTGTCCTCTGCAGCAAAATTCTGTACTATTTAGTTACACTTTCCTATTATAGTGTTTAGTGCCGAAAACCACTGATTATGTCTAAGTCACAGCTTCTAGATTTCATCAGTTAATCAGCTGCAGTTTTGATGGCTCCGTGGCGTAGTGGCTTAGCAATGAGTTGCAACGCTTGGGGTCGTGGGTTTGAATCCCGCACGGAACAAGTATTTGTACGGCCTACAAATAATTGTTCCGGGTCTGGATGTTTGTCCTTGTGCAATTTGTGTTTGTAAACTGCCTCCGCGATACAGGAGAAAATCCTAGTGGGGGTAACGCTTTTAAAAAAAAAAGTTTAAATAGTATATTTTAGGAAGAGCTTGTACAATTAAAATGGAAATAAAGATATAATTTACATCTAGCCAACACAGCAAAAAGCTGATAGTGTCTCATTGTAGTGCCTTTGGCTATTAAATTATATTGCGTTGTTTGTATGCCGGTACTTGCGAATAGTCTGTCTGACAAAAAAAGGAAAATCGTGGAAATGTAAAAAAGAATGAATTTGCAGAAAATGTTTGTAGGAATATAAAATGTTAAAAAATACTGTTGTTGAGAGTGAAAATACAGTTTATTCCACAAAACTAACAAGTATGACAAACGAGACTTGTCAATGCAATTTTCAAGTGCAAAAATATATAATTAAATTGATTAATTATATATTTTGCAGATTTAATAATATTTTTATAAACTTTATTTTTGTTTCGAATGTTTATTGAATATTGAAATTAATTGTATTTTTGAGTACACAAGTTAACATTACTACATAAAAGCAACATCATCTTTTTTCAGTTTTTTTTTATAGGTGAGGGTGATAAACGACCACACGGTCCGCCTGATGGTAAGTGGTTGCTGTGACCCATAGACATCTACATTTATCCTCAATAAAGAATCAAAATGCAGATGCGTGAGGACTAAGATGGAATGCCTCTTTTCCAGTAAAATGGGTCTCCGGTCCTCTACACTCACCATACGAAACACAGCAGCAATGTGATGCCATTTTACGCTGGTATTCTGTGAGAGCGTGGTCCTTCCCCAGTCGAGCCGACCCATTCGTGTTACAACTATACTACTAATATAGCCGCAGCATGGCGCTACCACGTATAAAAGAAGTTATCAAGCCAAGGCCTCATTTGAAGTATACTACTTAGATTTTACTTTTGTATAGTCTGGTATTATTGAGACTAAAACTAAAGCAATTAAAAATGTGCCCAAATTACTTAAATAATAGCTGAACAGAAGCTTACTCCGATATTAATCAATCAAATTTTTCAGCTTATTGTCACGTGAATTGCTGTTACACAATTTTTACTCAGCATTTCTGTTACTCAGTAAGTATTGTTTGGTATTCAGTAATCATCGCTTTGTTTGGGGTAATTATTATTCTAGTTGTTGTACCGACTGCAACTTGCAATTGTTTTTACCAAATTGAAATGTATGAAACATAAAATTCTTAAGGATCATTTTAGCATATAACTATTTTTTATGTTGTGAATGTTAGATTATTTTTGTATAACTTCATGTTTACTTAATATGTATTAATAATAATTAGTCCTCACAAGTGACTTTTTTTTACATATTTAAGTAGTATATAATTGCCATGTTTATGTTCGGTATTGGTATATATTCATCATTTACACTGTGCTGTAGGTGTCACAAAACAAAAATTCATCTAGCAGAGATCTTGACAGACTGATGACAAATTTAAATAGATTATCAAGCAAGCTTGCCATCCACCTAAATATGAATAAACACTGCAGACCATGGAAATCAGCTGCCCCTTCTAAACAAAGATGACTATAGATAGAGATGCATTGCTTCCCTAAGAATAATACAGTTAAAAATGTATTATATAAAGTATGTAATTTATATGAAAATCCTTTATTGTAACTGGTAACAGAATTATTTCATTTTTAAGCATAAGCTAGAAAATAGACAGATTAAACTAAAAGTTTTTGAAAATAAATAACACAACCCACCTAAAACAGATTATTCATGCATGACTGGTGACCCCAGAATTCTTCACCTCTTGTCAATCCATGGTAGTTGTAAAAAGTCTTAAGGTAAAGATCCAAAAAATTTATAGGAGATGGGAAGCAGTAATAAAAATGTGTCTGGTAATGAGAGGTTGATGAGGAAAAGGGGAGTCTTATTCACAAACTATTTCTTTTTATTAAGATGATTAATACAAGCATATTAAGTGATTAATTATTTTGTACTATTTATCAGTATTGTTCACATGTATACTCACATGTTCTAAAATTACATAATCTTTCTTACCTTAATATTGATGTTTACAACTGGCTTTGTTTCTTCTTGCACCACCAGCACATAGCTCACTTCGCCTGTGTTTGTTTCAGAGGGTACCAATGTTACTGTCTGATACCCATCTCCATCTACCAACATTTGTGATTCATCTTCTTCTGCTATTACCTAAGAACATGTTAATGAAATAAAATATTTAGGAAAAGTTCTGGTTAAGAATATAATTAACTACTATTATGTTACATAAACATAATTAGCAGTCTTCTATATATAACTTCTATCATTAAAGCTTTTGTTATAAAATTTTCGTAACACTTAGTCTTAGCCAATTTCTAAACACTTTTTCAGTCCACCTCAGACACCTCTTCCACGGCTTATTCAGTCAGTGCTAGTGCATCTTTGGGTGATGAAAAATGTATCTCTTTCAGCAGTTTTTTATTTTGAGAAATAAAAGAAATCACACTTTACCAAATTAGGACTTGTAAAAAGCTTAAGCAGTGTGCTGTCCAGATTACGAACCCTCTGAGCTTTGAGGCTTTTGAGCATTGGGTATGCGGGTGAATTGTAATGCTGAAGCGATAACCCGCGGGAATCCGTGTTCGGTTGCTTGTTGCTCACAACAGTTGAACACTTCCGGCAAAATTTTTTTTTATAGGATAGGGTGACAAACGAGCACACAGTCCACCTGATGGTAAGTGGTTACTGTGACCCATAGACATCTACATCTATCCTCAATAAAGACTTAAGATGCAGATGCGTTGTCACCCGTGAGGACTATGATGGAATGCCTCTTTGCCAGTAAAAAGTGTCAAGCATGTGGTAGTATATACCATTTGGCATCCTTTATAAAATACAAGAAGCATCAATAGTTCTTGTATTTCATAAAGGATTTGACATTAGGGCCCATATTAATAAATGTTACTCAACGACGAACTCAAGTGCGTAATCATTTGATACGCCCTAATTACAATATCAGAATCTCAAGAGTCTGTACTTAGGAATACTTTTCTGTGACTTGAGGGCTTAATCTCGTGAACGATTACGTCACATAGACCGAAGTTTACAATATCATTCATTATATTTCGGTTTTGCTATATCGTAAGATTTATTGAATACTTTTATTTTAATATAAAGAACTGTATCACGTTACAAAGTTGTTTTCTACTTTCGCAAACCTTAAATTGTTAAAACTATTAAGTATGTATTTCTAAATACTAACTAATTGTTTACTACTTAATTAAATATGTACAAATAACCTAACGCATTAACGCGACAATAGCGCCAGTGGCAAATATAAAAGTGACGTATTGCTCTTGACACTAAAAAACATCTTGAATACGTAACTAATCTCGCGGGAAATTTAATTTATACAAAAATGGAAAGCAAGAAGCATGTATTTAATCAGATTGGGAAAAAATGCTTTCTCGGTATAACAAAAAAATATAGGGCTATTGTGGAAAATAATGAGTCTGATGGCACATCTCTACGTATTAAAAATGAGGCCTGGAGCAAAATAACTATACAATACAAACGCTAGTCCATACACATCTAGCCAGGACTACAAATATCACTTTTGAAACATCAACATAGTAAGCTGAATTTCCATAGCAGCATGTACCAAGTCATAACATTTATTTTATCTTATAAATCGAGAATGTCCTCATTACCTACTTTGAAATTTAATACATTATATTAATTTAAATTAATAAATAAATTATACCTACTTAAATAAATATACAATATGTACATAATTGAAATGATAATGTGGCAAAAAAAACTTAAAACTAATAGAATGGCTATTTCTAGGGAAAGTGGAAGACCTCTGTTATCTGTATTTCACCAATGAGTCTTTTATTAATGTAACGTTTTTAAAATGCTCACATCGTAACTTAAAAGGATCGGAAGCATCCTGATATAAATTTTTGGTAAATGATATCGCGAAGACCGTAAAATATTTTTTTTTTATAGGATAAGGGTGACAAACGAGCACACAGTCCACCTGATGGTAAGTGGTTGCTGCAGCCCATAGACATCTACATCTATCCTCTATTACAAATCAAAATGTAGATGCATTGTCACCCGTGAGGACTAAGATGAAATGCCTCATTTCCAGTAAAAAGGGCCTCCGGCCACCTGCACTCACCAAGCGAAACACAGAGGTAAACCTCTACTTCACGCTGGTTTTCTGTGAGGTCGTGGTACCACCCCGCTTCGAGCCGGCCCATCCGTGCGACAGCAAAAGCTGCCGCGTGGCTCTACCACTGTTTCGTCGTAATAATTAATTCTCTTAAAATATTTTTAATCGCCATATCAACAATCACGATCTTAAGTCCCAGACTGCCCGCACTCAGATTTTAGCATCTCAAGTACACACACTTGAGAGGCGAGTTTAGTTTATTAATCATTGCGTCACTCAGGTGATATCGTAAACCTAAGCCTCATCTTGAGATATGTTTATAAATATCAGAACATGAAGATTGTACTCAAGTGCGTGTACTTGAACTGAGAAACATTTACTAATACGGGCCTTAATGCCAAAATGGGTGCAGGTGCTGCAAAATTTTTCTTTGCATTTCTAAAATGCTTCACTTTAGTAGACATTGGTTCATTTTAAAAACAGCAAAATCATCGATTGCCACGTTTCTGAATCATATTGATAAATCCAAGAAATTAAATTGTAAGCGATACTTTAGCTTAAAAATTAAGCCATCATATCAGAGTACAATTTTATGAGTGTCTGATTCTCATCATCGGTGAGGTTTAGCAGCACCCACCTTAAATATAAAATGTCTGTTCAGTGTAAAATCTTATGAATGCATCCTAATCCAATCTGCAATATATTATGCTGAATCTCTTCAAATTCACTTATCCTCTTTCAAATGAAATTTTTCACTGTTTTATTTCCTCCCGTAACAACCGTCAACCACCGACTACCTCTTTATTGATGTCTCATAGTTGGCAATGCAATGAGATTTGTCATACCAGGGGTACATGGTCCTTGAAGGACCTTTATCCATAAATGTTGTTTGAAGTCTGAAGATTTTTTTCTATCATTTTAAGTCACATTTGAAATCGTAAAAACTCCCAATGTAGATTCATTTTCTATTGATACATAATATTTGTATTAAGGTTGTAAAATTGTGGAGAAATTTAAAATTGATGCTATTTTTATTATTACTTGTAATTAATCGTATTTTCAAAATAAATTACATGTGTAATAAAGTTGTCTCCTATGAAAAAACTTTGTTCACAAAACTTTCTGCATGGCCTGTCTTATATAATTATTTTAAGGAAACAATGATTTAATACATTTTTCTTCATAATAGGTTCATAAAAGGAATATTTGTAATTATATATAATATATATATATTTCATTAAATTAGGTTTGACACTTTTACACAATTTATAAATTAAATCAAACCCAAAAAAATTGAGAAGCTTTATTTGTTGATCTCGGTGTCCTCAGCATTAAATACGATTACAAATAGCTATATTTTAAAGCTTTAATTTGCCTAAAAGTACATCATAAAAAGGAATAAAAAATATACAAGATAGTAAGTAAGTAGTACCTCATCATTTTCTTCACTGACACTAGTTGGCAACGAGACAAGGTTTTGATTGTCTCCAGCAGGCTGATAATAATATCTTCCCTCTTCATCTACAAAGTATGTCACCCCAGAATCTGGTTCTTCATCAGCACTGTTGTTCACTACAAGTACATAATTACATTAGTTTTGTGTGTTTTTTTTAAAGTAACAAACTTTTAGAAATAATAATTGATTCACATAACAACAATACACATATCCACATACCAAAAATGTTTATGTTAACCAAACCAGTATCCATATAACCTATTTGATGGTTTGGAGGCATAGTGGTTAAGTGTTTAGCTGCGATACTGAAGGTTCAAATCTTCTACATAACAGATGTTTATATAGCCTACAAAAACCTATCCATCCATGTGTAATTTATATATGTTAAACAGTGATTTCTTATCAGATGTAAAATACGCTGACTAGCAACAACAAGCAGAGGCAAACATGTTAAGCACCCAGTACTGCAAATACTGTATGCCAATCATGCTGATTTAGCGTCCGTGGAAGACCTTAATCCACACATGCTCCCTGGATGGTGCTAAACTGGCGCCTCCCGGCAACTCAGCATCAAATGCTCAACTCAAATAAATCAAAAAATGGTCCTTCTGAGGACCAAAGTGACGGACGACAATCAGTCAGATTGAATGTATTACAAATAAATGTGGAAGGCCTTTCGAAAGCAAAGCTAGAAGTCCTTAGTCACCTAACAAAAAAGCACAAGGTGGATGTCCTCTTACTCCAGGAAATGAATGTCAGCAAAAATGTTGATCACAAAAACTATACCGGGTTTTGAGCTAATATCACTAAAGCTGCATGCGAAGCACGTGCTAGCATCACACATATTTTTATACGTGGTAGAGTCATGCTGTAGCTATATTATTAGTATGGTTGTAGCATGAATGGGTTGGCTCAACTGGGGAAGGACCACCCTCTCACAGAATACCAGCGTAAAATAGCATCTCAATGCTGCTGTGTTTTTTTTTTATAGGATAAGGGTGACAAACGATCACACAGTCCACCTGATGGTAAGTGGTTGCTGCGGCCCATAGATATCTACATCTATACTCGTTTGCAAATCAAAATGTAGATGCGTTGCCACCCATGAGGACCAGGATGGAATGCCTCATTTCCAGTAAAAATGATTCGTATGGTGAGTGTAGAGAACCAGAAACCCGCCCTATTTACTGGAAACGAGGCATATCCTCTTAGTCCTCATGGGTGACCACGCATTCTGCATTTTGATTCGTAGTTGAGGATAGATGTAGATGTCTATGGGCTACAGCAACCACTTACATCAGATGGACTGTGTACTCCTTTGTTACCCTTATTTTATAAAAAAAATACGAACATTGTAAATATCTCGACTGACCTACCTACAAACCACCCGATCTACGTGGCTACAAAAGTAGGAAATCTCATTGTATACAATGTGTATAAGCCTCCTAAAATGGATTGGCCAGTCAATGTTCATCCACAACAAATGGCTCAACAGCGTACATCAATGACTTTAATTCACGGTAGTATAGTGTGTGGGGATACTCGTAGGATAACCAGGCAGGGGAGGAACTGCTGATGTGGGCAAATGCACAAAACCTTCATCTACTGTATGACAGCAAACAAAAACTATCTTTTCGGCCAGGTAGAAAACTGGTACCGATCCAGATCTGTGTTTCGTCTCATCAACTAGAAGGATCACACCACTTCCATCGACCAAAGTTGTACTACCCTGCTTCCCAAAAAGCCAAAATAGATTGTACCTAATAACTATATAGGTATTACAATACTGATAATACTTCCCGGTAAAACACTGGAATCTACGAGAAGCCAACTGGATAAGGCTATATAGGCTCGGCCAAGGGTTCAGGAAAATTCCTGTTGCTGATGTAAATTACCACAGGTGCACCAAACTGTCACTCAAAGCTGTCAAAAGAGCTATTCCAAGTGGCTACTGAAAGGAATACATTCCTGGAAGGGAATGAGAATGCGATGAATTGATGTCAACAAAAACTTAGACAACAGCGGTGTTTGTCGATCTCAGCTCAGCCTTTGACACAGTATGGAAGCGAGCATTGCAACTGAAACTGATGAAGATCTTCAGATGTAAAAATCTTTTTAAATTTTTTGACACATTTCTATCAAAACAAATCCTCCAGGTCTATCTAAATGGTATTGCGAGCATGCCTAAATCACTGAAAAATGGAGTTTTGCAGGGCTCTGTTCTAGCTTTCGCTTTTTAACATCTATCTCAGCGATATACCTAAGACAAAAGGTTGATTATTTATGTACGCTGATGACATTGCGCTCACTGCACAGGGACCAACCCTTCAAAAGTCCAAAGAACAACTGCAGACAGATGTCACACAGCTGAAGAGATTATTCAAAACCTGGGGCCTAAAACCAATCCCGAATAACTGTGTGCATTACTTTTCATCTTAGCAACAGGCAAGCATACCAAACAAGCAAAATAAAATTTTGCGATAAATATATCAATAATAATCGGCACTGTCTACCTAGGGGTAACATTGGACAGACTTACCTACAAAAAACATCTTTAGAAGCTGAAAAAGAAGGTAAACGTGAGAAATAATTTACTGACCAAACTGGCATCAACTACCTGTGGATATTGTACATAATCTCTGCGTACTTCAGCACTTGTACTCATCTACAGTATGGCCGAATACTGCTGTCCAGTCTGGAATGAAAGTAACCACACCAATCAGGTTGACACGGAACTTAACAGTGCAATGCATCTCATCATATGTACTCTAAATCCGACCCATACGTCATGGCTTCCAGCTCTTTCAAATATTCCCCCCCCCCCTCCCCCCCGCCGGAACTACAGTGAAGCTGAAATTGTCAGGGAATATGAGTGAATATTACAGCAGCCGAAACTACAAATCAACGAAGATCTACCACATACCACGAACAACCTGTGCCTGAAACCTCGTATACCCTTCGGGTTATCGGCCCACTGGCTAAAATCTTAGAGCATAACACTAGATCAAAAGTGAATATTGCTGTGGAAATCGGCAGCTGCACCAAATAATCACCTAGTCAGCTACCTAAACAAACAACGAAAAGACTAACTTACCGTGCAGTTAATGGACTCAGCTAAACAGACTAAGAACTGGACAGGGCAGATGCGCTGACTGCGCTGACTGAATGCACAAATGGGGATACTGAGGTGACCCTACGTGTATGTGTGGTGAAATCCAAAGCATGGCCCACCTAACTGACAAATGCTTGATTTATAAAATTTCAGGATTATAGAGAGTGCATTCTACAGATGACGAAATCATTAATTGGTTGACAACACATATTACACTGTGAATGCTGATGTCCAAACGAAATAGTAATAACTACTATGGAAGAAGTTCAATCTCAGCAGTGGAATCTTAATGGACGCAATGATTGATGATGAGGTCTTCTTCCTCACACTAATGATTATTACAATGTTTATTTAAAAAAGACTAGTTTATTTTACCATTTTGTCCTGGTTAGTTGAAATTGGATTTATTGTATAGAAAAGTAATAATAAATAAAAATAATGAAGTAATAAGCAATTCCCTATAAAGTGGCAACTTAACTAGAAACTCCATATCATTCCAGAGTTGTTATAAGAGGTGACATAGAGAACTGAAAAGAGATGGTTAACAGCATCTTGTCATCAACAGCAACTAAAACTAATTACCAGAGGCATTTTGATATATGAATGGTTGTAGTAAATGTAATATTTAGACAATGACTTTCACTAACAAAACCTTCTAAAGAACTTATCAAAATAATCATATTTATTAATACCATGGATTATGGTTTAATGAGGTCATGGCAACATCAACTAATTCAGTATAATCTTTTGAAATAAATACAAAAACACATTTTGCATGGCAAAGCAAATTTAATTTGCTAAATATTGATCAAAGCATTTTTGAAAATAAAAATCACATTACATTGTAATATACATAAACTATTTATTATTATTATTGCTTTTAATAGAAAAGTAAAGAATATGTTATGTTACTTTAACTGATAAATACAGATTTACAAATAGAAATTAACTTACCCATAGAAATTTTGTTTTCAATAATCTACTATTTACAAAATATTTTTTAATGTTAGAGTGATGTGAAAATAAGTGATTATTAAAATATGTAGCATCTGTACACCCATTCTTCTCACATTAATTGCAATAATTTATTTATGAAGCATGCAACAGTCTTATCAAGTATATTAATTTATGAAAAGAAAAATCAAAATTTCAACATTCATGCTATTTGTGTTGATTACAATAGGAAAACAAGACAACTCAATAAAAATCTTGTCAACATAATATAGCTATGTTAATAGGAAGCACATCTATTTTTCCAAGATTATTTTAAATAATATTTCCATCAAAAAGATCAGCTTTTCATTTGCATGCTAGTATGCATTACACATATGTTCTTGTAGCATTCCTTGGGGGGCCTATGTTCAGCAGTGGACAGCAAGTTAGGTGAAATATATTTAATATTGTAAGGACTGCAAATTAATATCATAATTACATAAATACCTGATAAGACAGTAGTTGCCTCTTCATTTTGTTGATTGAATGTATTCAAGTAAGACTGCAGGAGGGTCTTACCCTTAGTCACTTTCCTATCAGGTGGTGGCATTGCTGAAACAATTTTTTAACTCAAATTATTTTAGATATTTTTTTTTCAAATTTATACACTTTATTTTTGTAATCATTAATTGGGATTAGTCTGATGGATTGGGTAAATCATACCTAAATTGTAAAACATCATTAAACTCTTTGTATTATGTATGTTCAGCTATGGACTTGTTAGTGTGTAAGGATAATAATAATGACGATTTAATTCTAAAACATATCTAATAATTTAACAGGGCAATATTTATGCATCTCCAACAAGACTCGTACACCGAGTTAACAGAGAAACATTTATTAACCACAAAATTACATAAAAGAACAAAAACAGAAATAGTAATATTTTGAAAAATAATAAATGTTATTAAAATTTACAATAGTAGAGAAAAATCTTAATATTAAAAATAGATGACTTATTGTTACTTTACTCTTTGTCGATGAAGCACAGCAAAGAATGGGACTATTTTATTGACATGATACCAAAAGAAGGTACGTCCGCCATCTTATATAGGTGCAAAAATGTTAAGTTATCCTTACTGTTCTGTAATTTATTCAAACACTTTATAACTTATAGCACTAAAATTATTACAAAACACTTGTTAATCAACAAATTACCGCCACAGTCCAAATGAGAACTAGCAGGAAAGTTCACAGACGGCGCTGTCGTCAATGCCAAAATGATAAGAAAAGTAAAGATCTTTCGATTTCACTAGTCACTGATTTTACACTTTGATTGAACACGTGCACGATAATAAGTATAAATACGATTTCCATCGATTGGTTTGCACTTTATTGATTAAATTATTGAAATAACATCTAACCTGAGTTTTACTAAAAAGCTTCTAAATTTCCTCAATGAGGGCGTTTTAATCAATCATTCATAGCGATAGTGACGCCGAAATGGCGGATTGGTGTATGGCAACCGCGGGAACTACAATCTACAATCTACGACACAAAAATGGAAAGCGGAAAGCAGGGTTGCCAGTAAAAGTGTAAATGTAACGAAAAAATGTATACACGTGATGTATTCCTTAATATAAAAATAAGTACTCGTTACTTTCAATAAAATGGACTAGCGTCATGCTTTGCTATACCATTAATAACGATTAACAATATAATTAATTAATATTAAATTAAAGAAAACAAATGACCTGTATAAAAATAGTGTATCAATTCGGTACTTCAAGTTAATACACAAGATGCACCAGTTACTCAGTAATCACTAATCAGTTACGAATACACACCATAGATAAATAAATATGAAGCAATCTAATAAATACCCCCCCCCCCCCCTTCCCCAGCATATAATTTGGAGTATATATATAAAAAAATACTGACCAAAATATAAATTACTTAAACTGCACCCATGTAGTTTATAAATAAAAAATAGTTAAATATCGCTCACCTTATAATTCGATATTACTTCAAATAATTAGAATTAGGTACTTATTGCAATATTAAAAGAAACTGCACACACACACACACACACACACACACACACACACACACACGCACACACACACACACACACACACACACACACACACACACACACAAACACTCACGGCTGTCACCCAGTGAGGTAGGCAGAGACTAGGTACCAAAGTGTGTAGTAACTGTTACGGACTTCCATTTGGCGCGATCCTGACACACCTTTCTCGCCTCCTTTACATCCATATATCTACGCATACACGCTCGTCGGTTAAGGGTATGTCTAATTTGGCCCATTTTCAATGTATCGCCGATTTCGTCGATAAACCTTCGTCTAGGGCGTCCCTTCCTGACCCTGCCGTTCACTTCTGCAACATAAATTTGCTTTCTCACTCTTTCCTCGTTCATTCTTTCTACATGACCAAAAAACCTTTCTTAATCCTGGTCACAACGTCATCTTACAAACCACACTTTTCTCTTATCACAGCTGATTCAGCCCTAGCATACTCCTTAGTGATCGCATTTTTACAGCATTTATTCTACTCTCATGCTTCCTCTGCCAGACCCAACTTTCACTACCATATATTAAAGTAGGGACTAACACAGCGTAATGAATTGCCATACGTGCCTTATTTGACACATTCTGACTCCTCATAACAGCGTGTAGAGCCCCATTCACTCTATTTCCTGCGTTCACTCGTCGTTCTTATCCTTATCATATCTACCATCCCTGCTTAATAATCATCCCAAATATACAAACTCCTCCACTTGCTCAATCAACTTCCCTTCTATTCTTATTTCACATAACGTTTTACTTTCTTCTCTTTCAAAAATCATCATTTTCATATTACTTGCGTTCGCTAATTTTTGCAATATTAAAAAAACTGCACCTTGCTTGAATATAATTGCATCATCGTAAAAAAAAATGCATAAAATGCAATGATAAGCACAAAACGTTAATAAAACCAAATTTGTTAAGTGTCGAATGCACTCGCCCTACACCGAAAACTTGGACTCTGTTTAATATTTAATGTAGTATATTATGTAAAATAAAATTTAAAATAATTTTAATCTTGGTAACAATATTGTAATAAATAAACCTTACAATAATTATCCTACTCCTGATATTCTGCATTCATCGCATTCTTTCGTAGTTTAGTTTTTGAAGGTTTCACTTCTACCACGTGTGACCTGCACACATGTTTTTTATAGACTATATAGGTGCAGTTTAAATAATTAATACTATTGAGACTTTTATTTTTAAAATACGCCTGTCAGATATTTTTATATATACTCCAAATTCGTAGGCCGCGGTAGGGGTGTAATTAAATGTCGTCTTGATGTTGGCAAAGTAGCTTAGCGCCCTTTCATATATTATTTACTTTTGCTAATGAAGTCCCGCTTATTAAACCTCGTTATTATACACTCTTTCTCGACAATTAACAAATTTGGTTTTATTAACTTTTGCATTTTATGCGTTTTTAACAATTATGCAGTTATATTCAATCAGGGTGCAGAAAACAACTTTATAACGTGATACAGCTCTATTTATTTAAGTTTATGCAAAATAAAAGTATTGAATGAATCTCACGATATAGCAAAAACGAAACGTGAAAAACGAAGTACAATGTCTTTAGATACTGTTTTAATTTATTTATTAATAAGCCACTCAACCGTCAACGGTGACTACAGTCCCCAACAACCATTGTTCACTCACCTGTCTAGGCACCAAACGACATCTTTCGGTCGGTTCGGTTTAAACGCGTACAGCGCAAAAGATAGCTGTTATTAATACAGTAAAAAATTATAGATGGTGCTATGTGAAATTTGTCGTCTGTGAAAGTGAATTTTAAAGCTGAGAACAAATTATCGGACGCGTCCGTCAGCCGCGGCTGATAGACGCGGCTTATTTGAATCTAGCCAGTACATTTAATACTACACTGTGCAAACTATCGGTCGTAAGACGCGGACGTGCCCTTGGGTCGTCCTTGAACGTTCAGACGTCCGAACAGAATCTAGCCGGCTGGATATTTGTGCGTCCTCGGACGATGTGCACAGGCCACGGGACGCGTCCGCGGACGTTTCGAGCGTCACAAACGAATCGACCGCGCTCGCGACATGTCAGACGAAGAAAATTTAATTGAATGTGTTCGTGGCCACATAAATGCTACTTTAAAACAGGAAGTGTGGGAGCAAATTGCTGCTGAATTAAACATCATTTTCAGTCAGACTAAGCAGAAAATTAAATTGGTTTTCATTAATTCTTAAGTACATTTTGTAACGTTTATCATCTTTTTGTAAGTCTGGATACAATGTATAAAATTCACCATACTCGAGTCTTTTTACATTAATATCATGGACCCAAACACTCCTTTTCACTTTTTTTTTGGAGGTCAACAGAAGATGCTGTATTAAGATTAACATCTCTTATATCTAGATACCTCGACTGTGGCAAAAAATGTGTTGGGGTTTTCTTGGACCTTCAAAAAGCCTTTGATACAGTGTCGATTCCCATACTGCTCAACCGTTTGGAAAACTTGGGTATAAGAGGTGTTGTCTACAACTGGTTTAGAGACTATCTTTCGAATAGACGCCAACGTGTCAGAATCGACAATTACACAAGCAGCAGTTCCTCTTGCTCTTACGGTGTGCCACAGGGAAGTACCTTAGGTCCTTCGCTCTTCCTTATTTATGTTAACGAATTGTGTAAAATCAATATCAAAAATGCGGATTTAACCATGTTTGCTGACGATACTGTATTGATTTTTCATGGAGACACTTGGGATAAAGTAGCACAACTCGCAGAAAATGGTCTTAGGTTAGTGACAAGTTGGCTTGAAGATAATTTACTATCTCTTAATGTTTCAAAGACCAAATACCTATGTTTCGGTAAGACTAATGCTTCTCTTCCAACTAGAAACTTTAAAATTACTATCCACAGATATCCTTGCAATCGCACTATTAACTTTACACCATGTCATTGTAGTAATTTAGCTAAAACAGATCAGATCAGATATCTTGGTGTAATCATTGACAACAAATTAACTTGGGAGGCCCATACTGATGCAGTGGCTAATAAACTAAGAAAACTAATTTATATATTTAAAAGTTTACGGACAGTGACCGATTACAAACTACTTATTAAAACATATAAAACATTGGGAGAGTGTGTCTTTAATTACTGCATTTGTTCTTGGGGAGGTGCCGCTAAAAGTTATTTAATTAAGGTTGAACGCGCACAAAGAGCTGTCTTAAAAGTAATATTTCGTCTACCATTTCGCCACTCAACAGTGTCCGTATATGACAGGGCGAAAGTGCTATCTGTTCGAAAAACATTTATTCTGCAAAGTCTAAGGAGATATCATCGTGTCACTGTGCCTAAATTAAAACTTAGCAATAAGAGAATTGAACGATGTCCTGTTCCGAGACCAAATAGTGCAGTTTTTAGAAGACATTTTGACTTTTTGGCACCTAGGCTATACAACAAACTTAATAGTAAACATAACATAAGATCACTAAATAACTTTGAAGTGAAAAATAAAATTACAGAATGGCTAAAAGAATTCGATTATGAAGGTACGGAGAACCTTTTTTCCTTGGATGTATAAACAAAACCAGCTAATACATAAATACTCTCGCACACACGCACACCCACCCACACGCCCACCTAACCACACCCACTCCCACACACACACACACACACACACACACAAACACACACACGCAGTTTAGTTACAGTGCAAACATTACATTCCTTTTTAATATTTTTATTATACTTTTTTAAAATACTCTTTTTTTTTTTTTTTTTTTTTAATTTTTCGTTAGTTAGTTTTAAGAAATTTTTGTAAACATAATCATATTTAACTATATATCGATAAACAAATTATTTTATTTTATAGGAACTAAGAATAGGGAAGGAAAACTAGCCCCTAAAATACAGGTATAATATCCTAGTTTAGGGGCTGTTGACCATTGTAAATATTTGTGATTGTAATATGTTTATCAATAAAGATTATTATTATTATTATTAATTCTTAAGTACATTTTGTAACGTTTATCATCTTTTTGTAAGTCTGGATACAATGTATAAAATTCACCATACTCGAGTCTTTTTACATTAATATCATGGACCCAAACACTCCTTTTCACTTTTTTTTTGGAGGTCAACATAAGGCAGCTGCCGCTAACTCTATAAATTCGTCCTCGCTGTCGCTGCTTGTCATGTTGTCATGTTTCTCGATTGAAACACCTTTATAGAATGACTGAAGTGAGGCGTCCGAAGACGCCGTCTTAACTACCGTGCACACCGCTAAGCCGCGACTGTCAGCCGCGGCTGACGGACGCGTCCGATAATTTGTTCTCAGCTTAACTGTATATAATAGTATTTATATTTCGCCATTTTTGTTTGTGGAATGTTAACGTGTGAGAAATTCGATCAAAAATGTGATAACTTTTCTGTTTTTATACGTTATTTCTAATGTTATTGTACATCAAAGTGAAGTATTAGAAGTACGGTGAAGATATTTTCTTTAGTAAATGTGTATCATTACGACGATTCCCAAGTTTACATAAAATAATTTAGCTCTAAATTTTAATCGATCGATAAAACGATCATCGTTTATTGATTATATGTTGTTTAAAATGTATTCTAATCAGTTTTTTGTGTTAAATGAATGCAAAATATGAAATAATTATTCACTATTAACACGTTGATAGCAATTTATATACGAAATATCTGTTGAGATGTGTCTAGAAATTATTAAGACCTATTTTTTTCATATATTTACTTATTTATTCAAATTTATATTGGGTAAACATTATATACTTATGTATATTGAGTATATCAGATGTTATTGATATTGGTGTAATTTTGAAGGGAATATCATGTACTATTATAATATAAAATAATTGTCTCCAGTAAGTATTACACTTTTCTTGTAAAACTTGAAATAAAAAATAAATACGCCTTTTTTCCTCATATTCCCATTTTTTTAAGCTTTATTTTCAGGCTTTATTTTTAATTTGACTAATTTTCTTTTAACAAAATATTTTTTTAATTCTTTGAGACTTTTGAGAATATTTTTATTTGAATCTAGCCATAGTAGTTTTTCCGTAGGAATTGTTTTTGTTAAGACTATCTCGCGCGGTCGTAAAAAATAGTGACATTTAATTCGCGGACAGGTCAGGCGAGAATCACTCTCGCGGGGCGGACGGTTGAGTGGTTAGTAACGATCTTGAGATGCTGATATCATAATGAGGGCGTATCAAATGATTACTCACTTGAGTCCGTCGTTGAGTAACGCTTATTAATATTTAATACAGGCCTAAGTCTATGGTGAGCACATAGACTTAGAATATACTGGCGTATAGACGACCTGACAGCCCGAAAACGCGTGACTAATTTTGATTTGTCATTGTGTGCGTTAGCTAGTGATGTACATTTTACTTACAAGAACTATCGAAAAATGATTAAAGAAGCGGCAAAAAAATAATAAAAAAATAGTGTAGTGCAGGAAATTGAATAACTTTAAAAATTACCTGGATTTTTACCATGATAGTTCTAAAATAATTAAAAAATATTCATATAACATGTTCCTGGGAATAAGCTGAGCCTGCCTGCCTTTTGTTGGATTTTAATTCAAATGTAAAAAATCCTAGGTGGCTCTACTAATAAACTTAAAAAAAAACTCCCCAAGAATCAGATCGGAAAGTTTTATTTTCGAGTTACTTATAATCTTTGGAGAAAAATATTAACTGACATAGACAGTTTCTCCGGAATTTATTTTTTAACATATTGTTAATATAAATAGGTAGATACTCAACTAAGTTTATACCTATTTATATTATATAAATAGTTTTGATGGGGAAATAAAAAACAACACGGTGTGCATAATAGCTGCTTTATTTTTCAAATAAGTATTACTTTTGTTAATTACAAACATTTAATAATGAAATACATTATAGAAGTTTATTTTAACATTCGACTTAAATACGAACTAATTTTAGTAAGGATACTTGTAGGAATGAGTTAAATAAGATTGTTCTGTTTAAAAACCAATATGTTTATGAGGCTTAAAAGTATAAAGTAATAATAAACTTATTATCATTTTAGCTGCATGCATTAAAAAAAAATAATGACCTTGAAAGAGTAAAGTGCACCAGGTATCTGAGGATACAGATGCACTCTCTATTATCTCAATCTCGGTATGTTATAAAAATGGTCACTCATTCATGTACTGACCGCGGCAAGTGCAACTTAATTTCGCAGATCTATTAATCCGCGCAGCTATAACTTATCCACGAGTTCCTCTTCTCTACGACTAACGCTTTAGGTGATGAACCACGCTATTTAAGCCCTCGGCACAATATAGTCGGCCATCAAGCATGAATCGGGCATCAAGTGTTGTGTGTATCAAATACTATGGAATTTATACCATCACGTCTCATGCGCGGGCGTCTAGAGGCGCTTCAGGAGCATTACTAAATATCTATACCTAACTACGCTAAAAGTTTTATCATTGTGACTTGGGAATATAATCCGAAGCTCCGCTCAACCCCTTGGGGAAAATAGCGAGATGCTATGAATATTGTACTAATGTGACCGTGAGGCTGTGCGGTTGATTAAGTAAGGTATACATTTATTTTGGTTGATAAATAGATACTTAGTTGGGTTCATAATGGCTTAAAGAGGATAATCTCAAGATTTTTTTATCTTTAATGTACTACAGTTTTGTAATGTATAAAAATCTTTCTCTATTTTTATCTAAAATTTTTAAAGTTAAATTTTTGAAATCTTATTATAAGAATATTATACTTACTGGTACAAATAATGTAGAAATGACTCCTTTTAATAAAATTGTTTTTATTCTACTTTTTCTCTCATACTTTTCAAGAAAATATATAATAAATATCGCACTAGTGTGACCGTGAGGTACGGGTGGTGAAGTAAGGTTATACATTTTTTGGTTGATAAATAGATAGTTGGGTTCATAATGGCTTAAATAGGATAATTTCAAGATTTTTTATCTTAATCATTCTACAGTTCTATAATGTACAAAAATCTGTCTCTATTTTATCAAAATTTTTGAAGTTTTCTAATTACAACAATATCATGCAATAATTATAACAATATAACACAATTAACATGCTGTCGCGCTAGCGTCGCCACAGTCAAATCGACTCCGTGATTTTTTTATTGTTTAAAAATATTTATACTTCCAATATGGCTATAAAATTAGCAGTGTTTTATAGAACTTAGTTTCATAAAGTGCCACAGACGTTATTATAAGGAAACCACCAAGGATTATTGTGTTGTGCTTATGTGTATTCCGTGATAAATAGTGACCATAAACGTTGACATTCATCATAACATCCTTTCATAAGTCTACTGCTAAATATAGGCCTCCCCCAATGAATGCCACAAAGCAAGGTCCTGAGCCACCTGCATCCATCGATTTCCTGCATTTCTTACCAGGTCGTCACTCCATCTCGTACTCTTTGCCTACCGGTACGAGGCTGCCACTCGAGAACCTTTCTTCCCCATCGGTTGTCGGTTCTTCGAGTTATATGGCCTGCCCACTGCCACTTCAGCTTACTTATCCGTTGGGCTATGTCGGTTACTCTGGTTCTACTGGAGATATCCTCATTTTTAAGTTTATCACGCAGAGAAACCCCGAGCATAGCCCTCTCCATAGCTCGCTGAGCGACCTTGAGCTTCCTCATACGGCCAGCAGTGAAGGACCACGTTTCAGATCCGTAAGTCATCACTGTCAACACGCACTGGTTGTACAATTTCGTTTTAAGATTTTGAGGTATGTCTAACGAAAAGATGTGGCGTAGTTTCCCGAACGCTGCCCAGCCGAGTTGAATCCGTGGATTGACCTCTCGGTCGAAGTTGGACTTACCTAGTCGGACTATTTGTCCCAGGTAAACATACTCGTCAACAATTTCAAGCTTAGTGCTCCCAACAACTACCGGCATAGGTGTGACAGGGACGTTAAACATGATTTTTGTTTTGTCCATGTTCATCTTAAGACCTATTCGTTGGGAGACACTATTGAGGTCATTAAGCATAGTGCTTAGGTCCTCCAGTGATTCTGCCATAAGGACTATATCGTCGGCAAATCGAAGGTGAGTGGTGTACTCGCCATTGATGTTAATACCGTATCCTTTCCAGTCCAGCAGCTTGAAAACGTCTTCCAATGCAGCGGTGAAGAGTTTGACGTCACCCTGTCTTACACCTCAAAAGATCTCAAAACACCTTAAAGATGCAAAAGCAAAAAAGAATTGGAAATGTAAGTCGTGTTGCAAAACAGCGAAGGAGACTTCTACACCAAATCCCCCATCTTATGTGACTCAAAGGAAAAAGGACAATATCCCAAAATTAAGCGATACTCCTTCGCCCAGTCTGACTCTATTAGCAATTGCGCCTAAGTTCGACACCAGTGAGCATAAACTCAAATATAGACCACCTCCAAGGAACACCCTCAGGCATGTCATCACACACTGATGAACAACAATCACAAACACAGAACACGAGTGTTGCATCGCATCTGTCATTAGACTCGCCGATCCCTGATCTAAGTAATTACTCAATAACGCGGGAGACTCTTGATTACCTGGATATACGACTATCAAAAAGCTTGGACTGCACTGTGACCGACCCAATCCTAGAGTCAGAGTATGCCATCCTACAGAATGAATTTGATAATACTTCATTGGAAAATAACAACCTCCGTCAGCAACTTAGCAAATTGGCAAAGGAAAAAAAAGGATATACTAAAAGCCCTGTGCCAATCTCCACTAAACGATATTCAAACAATTCATTGAGCCAAAAAAAGTAATAGTCGCTTAATACTACAATCCGAAGCTGTATCTCACATGACATTTTCAAAACCTACATCAACCGTCAAAAAAGCTCACCTGGACTCTTCACTACAAACCATCTACGATAAAATCAAGATCTTGCAGAAGCAACTAAAAACCGCAGAAAAGGAGATATTGAAGCTGTAAAAATATATTGATACATTGGAACAGAGACTATCATATGACACACAAGAGATTCTTGAAAGAACAAACATTGAATGCTGTAGACATGCTGACGATAGTAAACGGATATTTGTCTTCGGAACGGAACACTGTATTGGGCTGTCGGCTGCCTTAATGCGTACAAGAGAGCACACACAATATGAAAAATACGTCGTTACTGCACAAACAAAGCCGTATGCACTGTCCCCAGAGTAAGCAATTCAAAAGTTAATCCTAGTGACAAAATAATAATTTGTATTGGAGAAAACGATTACGATAAGAAAATTATTGCTGTAAACCTACACAGATCAGTAAAATAGTTTATTAAACATGACATAATTGTAGTAAATATATTGTCGAACAAGTACTCGAATGTAATTGACTTGAAACACAGTATAAATCGAATTTGTAATAAATATAAAAACTGCCACTATATCAACTGTAACTCTAGTGTACCCGGTGGAAGGAAAAGGGGAGATTTCCCGCCGGGCAAGGTGTTCTACCCGGGGAGCGGCCAACGCTCCAATTGGTAGTTCGGAGCTATTCTATATATGCTGCTTTAACTTCGGAACTTTTTTAGGCTTCGATGTGTTTCGCTTGTGGCGCGACGACAGCACCACCACACTAGTAATGTTTTTCAGTTAGCTAAGTCTATTAATTATGTGATTGACTGTATCGATTATGAACGCAACTATCTCAACTCTAAGCAGCTGAGAAAATTTATAGTGCGCGGTATGCCTAAAATGCAAAATATTCAGGTAGAACCCACAAAAGGCACCATTCCACATTTCTTTTCTCGAGCCCTACCAAAGAATAATAGCTCTAACAATATTGCTATTACCAAGTCATCGCGATTAAATCAAACTACTTTACATCAGTTTTTCCCACGAATAAATAAAAACAATTCCTTTCGCACCTCAAGGCAATAAAACCCAAAATCATTTCAATATAATGCACCAAAACATTGTCAGTATACTAGCAATGCAAGATATTCTGGAAATCACTTTAGAGAAACTAAACAAGACTGGTAATGAGCTGGATTTGATATGTCTCTTTGAAACCTTTTTGAGAACAGGCTACGAAAAATATATAAATATTAATAATTATGAGTCGGCAACAGTCTTTTGTAGATATAAGCAGAGGGGTAGCACATGTATCTTAGCAAAAAAAAAGAACAGTACTTATCGGGAAATTACAAAACTAAAAGCGTATGCAACCCAAAAGACTTTCGAGGTTTGTGGAATTGAAATACCTCTGCATAAATTAATAGTTATATGTGTCTATCGTACACCCAAATCAGACCCTAAAGTCTTCCTACATAAACTAGACCAACTATTATTTGACCTATCAAGAAAGCATAATCATGATACCAAAATTGTCTTGACTGGTGACTTTAACATCAACACTTTAAAAAAAGGTAATATTGCAAACGTTTTTAGTGATTTATGTCGTAATTATAATCTGAACATACATATTAATGTACCAACTCGCAAAGATTCATGTATTGACCATGTCCTTAGCAATATCAAAGACGCTACTGCCAAAGTGATTCCCCTATATCTATCAGATAATAACACTGCACAGCTTTTAAGTTTTCCAGTTCGTCAGTCTTAAACCAAGGTCATTTACTATATACAGAAAGGACTACAGTTGTGAAAACATCCGCAAATTTAGGAAGTATCTAGACAGTATGACTTAGAGCAAAATTTACTCGAACACTGATCTCAACATGGCATTCGCATAGTTTCATTTTGAACTTTGTCTATTCTACAACCTATGTTTCCCAGTCAAAAAAAATTGGATCAATAATTCTAATACACATAAACCAAAATGGATAAGCAACGGGTTGAAAACTAGCTTTAAAATAAAACGGTTATTACGTTGCAGATACTATAAAAGTAAAACGGAAAAAATGAAAATGAATATTTAAGGTACTCCAAAATTCTAAGAAAATGCATTGACAATTCAAAAAAGAATTCTAATATGAAATTTATTAATAATAGTAAAAATAAATGTAAAGCGACATGGACAATAATAAAAAAATGAAACCTGTTATTCCAAAGTAGATGATAACATTTCTGAAATAAATTTTGATCATAAGATATTGACCAATCCTTCTGACATAGCTGCGGCTTTCAATAATTATTTCATTGAATTGACTAATTTTAAAGATGCTACAATGACTACACAACAAAATCAAAATACCAAGATTATGCCAAATTCAATGTTTCTTCTTTCAATAAATGAAGATGAAGTTAAAAAAGAAATTATAAACCTAAACAATACTAACTCCGAGGGTTTTGACGGAATCTGTACGAGAATTATTAAAGAATGTAGTAAAGAGCTTGTGCCCATCTTAACACACCTTATAAACCTCTCATTCTCAATGGGTAAATTTCCTGAGTTGCTGAAGCAATCTATCTTCAAGCCTCTGCACAAAATAGATGCAAAAGATGAGGTCAACAACTATCGGCCCATTACTTTAATTCCAATCCTATCTAAGATATTTGCAAAATGCATGCATCAAAAAGTATTGAACTACTATAACACGTATAATATGATTAATAAAGAACAGTTAGGATTTCAAAAGGAAAAGTCCACAACATTAGCAATCTTCACTCTAGTTAAAACAATATTAAATAATTTAAATGACGGATATTTGACCACAGGACTATTTTTGACATGTCAAAGGCTTTTGATTTTGTTGATCACAAACTTTTATTAAATAAATTAGAATCAATAGAAATAAGAGGACCAACTTATCGTTGGCTAAAATCCTACTTAAACAACCGAAGTCAACGCGTAGTAGTCAGCAAGTTAGTAGGCGACGAAGTTATATCTTACGCTTCTGAATCAAAAATTGTTGAGTGTGGTATCACCCAAGGAAGTGTGCTAGGGCCTCTAATGTTTATTTTATATATTAACGATATAACGGTAGTGACAAATCATAAATGTATTTTATTTGCCGATGATCTATCTATTATTGTGACATCTGATAAAAACTCCATACACGATCACGAAATTGATATAAATAAAACAATTGACAACGTTATTAAATGGCTAAACGTAAACAATTTAAAACTAAATCTAAATAAATCACATTTTATCCAATTTAATCAATCCAAACATAAGCAATAAAATTTTAAGCTAAATATTAATGAAATAAAGGAAATAAGGTGTACCAAGTTTTTGGGAGTAGTCATAGACTAGGACCTAAACTGGAAATTACATATCGAGTCTTTGTGTAATCGTATTAATAGTTTTGTATATGCCCTTAACAAAATGAGAAAAGTGACAAACTTACAAACGGCTCTTATTACATACCACGCGTATATAGCTTCCATTTTGACGGACGGCTCCGTAGCGCAGTGGCTTAGCAATGAGTTGCTGCGCTGGGGGCTTGGGTTCGAATCCCGCACGGAACAAATATTTGTATGGCCTACAAATAATTGTTCCGGGTCTGGATGTTTGTCCTTGTGCAATTTGTGTATGTAAACTGCCTCCACGATACAGGAGAAAATCCTAGTAAGTGAGTAAAGTTTTTAAAAAAAAATTGCGCTACGGGATAATAATTTCGGGAAATAGCACAAATATATAAAAGGCGTTTATTGCTCAAAAAAAAAGTGTATTAGAGCTATCTCTGGAATACCGCTTGGCATATCCTGTAGAACAGCTCTTGCAAATCTCAACATACTTCCGCTGCCGCCACTATATATTTTTGAAATAAGCTGTTTCGTGAAGAGAAATATCAATTTGCTTATGAAAGCAAGTGACATGAACACAAGATTGAAGCGAAATCCTAATAGACTTGTGTTAGACGTTATCCCAAGGTCAGCTAAATACCATAAAAGTTGCCTAAAGATGTGTTTAACGATATATAATATAATTCCTAATGACATCAAACATTTAAATATTAATCAATTTAAATCAAAATTGTTTAAGTGGCTAATAGACAGAAAAATATATGACATTATACTCGCGACAATATAAAAAGCCCGATTTGACGTTTCTCATTATACATGCCGCGATAACTTTGTATGAACGTCGACGTAAGAAATCTAAAAATATAATCACAATTCTAAATAATTACTATGTTATCCATACACTATGACAATGAGTATTTTTTAAATAAAACTAATTTTACGGATTTTATCGCGTATATTAACTTATTTTTATATATTCCCGACGTTTCGGGTGCTTTCTAGCACCCGTGGTCACGGGGGACTGAGTTGTTTGACGTCCTGCTGTGATAGTTAGCCCGGCTACCTTCAGTTTTTTAATATTAATTTTTGGTTCAATTTACGCAGAATGAGCTTACAGTATCTTGAAGTCTAGCAGTGGTATACTTGGGTTTGGATTTGATTTTATTAATTATGGGATCCCAAGCAGATGGCAGCACCCATCCATCTTCCCTATTGAAATGAGGATGTTTTTTAATTTCAATAGCCTCGCGAATCATCCTTGGGAGGAATCGGTGTTCTTTTGCGAGGATTTGTGGTATATCAAATCTAATGTAATGGCGGGGACGATCTTGAACATGTTCACAAACTGCAGACTTCCCGATACGTCGGTGCTTCACGTCAGCTATATGTTCTTTAACGCGGGTTTTAATAGATGGATGGGTGCTGCCATCTGCTTGGGATCCCATAATTAATAAAACCAAATCCAAACCCAAGTATACCACTGCTAGACTTCAAGATACTGTAAGCTCATTCTGCGTAAATCGAACCAAAAATTAATATTAAAAAACTGAAGGTAGCCGGGCTAACTATGACAGCAGGACGTCAAACAACTCAGTCCCCCGTGACCACGGGTGCTGGAAAGCACCCGAAACGTCGGGAATATATAAAAATAAGTTAATATACGCGATAAAATCCGTAAAATTAGTTTTATTTAAAATTGTGTAGTGTTCGCGTAAATATAAGAAATCACAATGAGTATTATTCGTAAGCACCAAGTTTCACTTTATATTCGAAAAATGCTCTCAAAAACACGAATTAATCGTTGATTAATATTCCACAGGACGATATCACAATGACATGTCTGTCATATCTTTGTAATTGCCGTAGTGTTGTGACCGTTATAAACCATTTCTTGGCCAAATAAAATTGATGTTCTGAAAAATCGATACTTTTGCATTTAGAAAAGAGAGAAACGTATTATTTAATGTTTAAACATATAAAAAAAATCTGACCACATATATTTTTAACTCTATTTTGACATTTAATATGTTAATATTGGAAAAAGTTTGATTTTGAAAAAATGTATTTTAACCTCCATTTTTTCTCTCTACGCCATTGTATCGTCAATGCTTCGCGCGGTATCTCGCTATCTTGGAAGTTTTTGTGTAATTGGGTATTATTATATTTTCTGACTCGGCTTTTCTCTTGCACTGTTTCTGCTATATTCTTTGACCTTGACTTTCTAATTCCGGACTTTGATTACGCATTACGTGATTTTGGTGTTATCGTGTGAACTAGACAACATGTATAAAAGAGGACGTACTCTTAACAGCCAGTCTCGTGACTTGGTTTTGAAGTTGCACGAGTACTTTGAACGGGAGTCAGCAAATAGAGGGCTTCTTTTAGAAGTTACCCAAGTACAAGAACGAGTCGCACAAGTGCTTGGAATTGGCATAAAAGCTGTCCGAAATATTATAAAGCACATGTACGGGTTCCCGGGGCAACAAATATAAACTTGTTTGTACGCGCTAATCGCGGCCGCCACTGGGCATCGACATCCGATATATAACTTCCGATTAAAATTTAACGAAACCAAAATCGGAATCGAAAGTGCAATATCAATCAGAAGTTCCGAACTTTCGGAATTGGAATTGAACCTCCGTAACCATTTCTACTGCACACATCCGAAAAGCGACAAAAAACAAAAACCTGTGACAGGTATCGATACTTTTGAAGCTGATGCTATTAGATCCCATGCTCACGGCTACTACACAAGACAAGAATACCCCACCATAAGTAAATTACTTGTATCCTTTAAATGTCCAAACTTATATGATGGAAGTGCAACATCTATAAAAACAATTATAAAAAATATTGGGTTTTCATACAAAAAACATGACGAACAGAAAATATTGATGAAAAGGTATGACATAATACTACAAAGAGTATTCTTCTTAAGAGAATTTAATGAAATAACAAACTGGGACAAGGATATATTTATTGACGAGACATGGTTAAATGCTAATCATTCTGTGCCACAATCTTGTACGTATGATACGCAAGCATCCAGCTCAAAAGTCCCAATGGGAAAGGGTGGACGCCTCATTATTTGTCATGCTGGATCTACTGGGGAAGGTTTTATAAAAATTGTCTGTTGGCATTAAGATAAGAATTGAGAATAAAAATGTTACGAATTCAGTGAATTTATGTATTTACCTGACCCAACCACTCTTATTTATTGTTAATATTATTCTTGACTAGCGACCCCCCTCGGCTTCATACGGGTGCATATCAGTGGCGTGCCTAGGTAATATACAATGTATTTCGGATTTTAGTTTGCGTCTTGGCTTTGAAACTGGCCCAAATTTAAACTTAGTTTTGATTTATGTAATAACTGTTAAATATTACAAACTCGTACATGCATTAAAACGATATGTCTTGAGAATCAATTTTAAACGATGTAGATACATTGTCAATTACAAACTGTAAATAATCGATGTCTCGAGAATCGGTTTCTAAAGCAACAATTTTTTTTCCCATCATTACGCAAAGTATTTTTATAGCTGTCAAATCGGGCTTCTTAGATTGTCACGAGTATAAAGACTTTATTGACATCAACCCCTAATACTATTAATTTTATATGACATATTTTAATTTATCTTTAATTCAATGTAATTTATTGTAATGAGCCTTAAACTTTGTGATATTATTTTTATGTTTATACTTGAAAGATAATAATATTAATTTTGCATGCTATTTGTAATAGCGAGACATGTGCACCTTTTTAACATGTACCACCTTTATATACCTTGTTCTTAAGCAAATAAATATTTTGATTCTGATTCTGATTCATACTTACCGGTATCAATAATGTAGAAATGGCTCCTTTTAATGAAATTGTTTTTATTCTAAACGAACGCAAACCGAGGGTTTATTTTCTTGTTTTGTGGGCAAGTCTATCGATTCATTATAAACATTCAAGATAAATATCGGCATTAATTTTGATATAGTTGAGTCAATCTCTAGCGTACATATAAAATTGCGTGCCGAACTTTGGTGCTGAATTGCACCGACCTATCATTCAAAATCGGTTACAGAGTCATGAGATTTGGTATCCTTTTCTATCTTACATTTTTGCCATAGGGAATTTTCTTCTCTCTTGCACACTATGTCGGTCTATACGCCACGTAGAGAGAGAATAAACTCCATACATACTCCCTCTACGATACGCCAGTATATTCTAAGTCTATGGGTGAACAATAGTACCAAAGAGAACAGGACTGCGTATCATAGAATTATTTGCAGGTATACTGATTAATAAAAAAGTAGTGATTATATACTCTTTGATAAGCTTTGATCATAAGAAGATCTTCATAAAAGTACGGTCATAGAATTATTACCCAGTAGAAACGCAGTCTAGTACAAAGCACGAGCGTTAAAGTGAAGCAAGGTCATTATGTTAGTGGGCGCGAGCCGAATGTGCCTACGCTCGTCACACGCACACATACACGCCATTCAGTGATACCAGTTTCTGGCGTTTGCAATCAAATTGTACAAATCACTATTTTATTGATTAATTTTAAATAATCGATATAATAAAGATAAAGTATTATATACGAAGTTGTATTTTATGAGAATAAAAAATGGAATAAAATAAACACGATAATGATAGTACTAATATAACTTTATTATACATATTTTAATGATGATAAGATGTAAATAAATTTAAGAATATTATTAAACACATTTAATTTGCTGGAATACAATAAGCACATCGTGTAATATTTACTTTTAACCGACTTCAAAAAGGGAGGAGGTTATCAATTCGGTGTATTTTTAAATGTTTCTTACTTCAGAATTCTACAATTTCTAAACCGATTTAGGTTTATTTATTTGAAAGGATATACACAGATTGATCTAATATACACGCTGAAATTTTAATTGTTGTTTTCCCGAAGTCAAATGATTTTGTCTTGGTAGTACATTAGATTTATTAGTATAAAAATTATTAGGATGCAAAAATGGCATATTTACAATCGAGGAAAACAAAAATTGAATGCGATCTCAAACCAATAGCAATATCTCGCAAGTAGATCGGGCGTGCAGGCTAGCTTATACCGTATCACTATAATAAAGTCTGAATAAAAAAATATTCGCTGGACGTAATGCAGTGCTACGACAAAAACTAATCTGGACGCCCGACTAGCGTGTGAGGTATTACTATTGTAATTATCTGCCCTTTTTTAATTGTAATATTTTTTATTTTAATAAACTGACTCTACTAACGAGACAATATAATTTGGCTGCGGGACAAAAACCACTAAAATTTCAGCATGTATATACGAATTGATCTAGAATCGTCTTAGAAATCAGTGTAATATATTGATAGTTACATTAGTTATATTGATAAATTCTCCTTTTTGGGAGTCGGTTTAAATCTGGTTAATAAAAGCCTTCTTATTAATAATCCCTTGATGTTGTAAATAAATGTTTTTATTCTATACTCTAAAACGTCGATTTAGTCAATAAGCAAAGCAATTAAAATAGTTGTGTTAAAATGGTGTCGACGAATCGCGATTAGCTGATCACTCCGTATTAGTTTTAAGTAGGCACCCATTGTTAATATATAAAGATTTGAGTTTTACACAGAGCGTTGCGATTAAACGTTTTAAACACAAATACAAAATAAATATTTTTAAAAGAAAATTGTGATTTTTTCCCCCACAACTAGCAACATTTGTATCATGATAGCTTAGGTGGGTGAATATTTGAAGATAGACATATTCAGGGTTCGATAGTTAAGTTCAAATAATGCTTCCAATTATCTTTTTTATGGATTTCACCTAAAGTTTATAGTGCAGATTAACGAAATAAATCAAACGCACAGTGTTTGAACTGCTATATAGGCCTGAATCTGAAGCTGAAAATTTTCACCAAACGGTGATGAGATATGAAACAAACGGTAATTAGTATTTTAAAAATGGTAATTATGCTACGTGATTGGTAATTATAAATAAAATGAATGATGTACTGAAATCACACATTTATTTATTACATCACTTAATTTGAAAAAAAATTGTCGAAAATCCACCGGTTTTCCTAATTATTTAATCAGGTAAGTAAATATTAATTTGTCTAGTAAATTAAATAAAACCAACTAAAACATTAGTTTAGAACTCAGTGTAAATAGAACTCAGAGTTATACAAGCTCCATCTAACATATTTTTTAAATTCGATGAAATCTTATACAAAATCTTAAAAACAGATATATACTTAAATCCGAATTAGTTTCTATTTCATAACCAGAAACCGAGCATGTACTTAATCATAAAGTCTTAAGTAGATCTGCAAGATAATCACGGCAATGATAAACAGGAAAATACAAAATATTTGATGTTTCTATCAAACTTTGGTGAACATCAACCTAGACTTAATTTTAAAAATTAAGAAAAATAAAAACAAAATAAATAGTAATTATCTTTCTAGTAATCGTAATAAAATCAACTAAAACACTACTTCAAAACTCATTGTCAATAGAACTCAGCACTATACCGGTTTCATCTAAAATATTTCTTAAATGCGATGAGATCAGTTACAATAACTATAAAATATTTAAAATTGAATTCGAATCCGTATCACTTTCACAACTAAGAACTTCGCAGGTAGTCTCAAATGCAGTCTCTTGTGGATCTGCTAGATCATTACACAGCAATGATCCGAGAACATTAAGCTGGCCATCAATTATATAATTTGCGATTAATTGTAATGTATATTGAACATAGTCTTGAAATACATCCAAAAAATTCATATCACTGCCACTGCCAGAAATATTTACCACATTCTCAATGTGTATATTAGGGTCCAAGTGTAATTCATCATCAGGTTTTAAATCAGACAGCATTTTAAGGGTGGCTTCGTCTCCTTTGCGTTTTGACTTTAGTAAAACTTTACTTAAGATTTTAATATTCCTTTTATTCTGTGTAGTTTTAGGTTTTACGTTTGTGGTCGCATCAGTCATACTATGATTTTCATTCTCTTTATTTCTGATAAGTGTAGATTCTTTTATGTTTTCATAACATAATTTACCGACAAATTTAGTATGTTCACAGTCCACGTCTAAGCATATAAGTAACTATTTTCTCTGAATATCAGGTGGTCCTTTTCTTTCTGCCACAGTATTTGATGAACTTTCAATGTACCTTTCAATGGTTTCAGCTATTCTGAAGATATCAATACATCTTTTTCTATTGTATGGTATTCTTTCACAGTTGTCAGCTTAATTTTTTGTATGTTTTGTCTTACGATTTTCAAAAACCATCTAATTTAGCAACATCTCTACCTTACGCTGCAGCGACAGTGCATTTAACAATTCCTCCTATTTCACCTGTGTCATTTTTTCAACTAACAAAAGTTTTTTTTGTATCGTTGTCGTTCTTTTTATTCTTAAATGGCGTATAAAATAGGGTCAGCTTTGATTTTAGCGTATCGATTCTGGCGTGTGATTTTGGATTTAACCAAAGTTTCCTCCTACGACTTACTCTAAAAAAAATAAGTTAGTAATAGGGGGGGTAGTTGGTAGTCAGTCTTTAGGTTTATTTTGTTGCGGCAGTGGTGTCAGATCACATTAAACGAGCAATAATTGATCACGCTTTGGTTGTAACACATTGCGACCTAAGCCTGGCCTAGCGGAGTTAGGAGTTTCAATATAATAAGAGGCCAGCTTATACTGGTAATAATTACCATTTTTGATTTCTCATTACCGTTCCGCCAAAATACGAACGGGAAAAATGGTAATTGTACAAACGGTAATTAGATATTCGTACACTTTCTCACACTATACGTTCTTTATAGAACTTATTAACTCGGGAACTTAATCAAAGCAAAGAGTATCCTGTGGCGACTATTACTGTCCATAAAAATGATAGATAAGAATAATAGGCTTACCACGGGAAACTCGAACGGTAAGGAGATTTTTGTTTGCCAAACACGATTTCTGGGCGATTAAGGTAGGCTATAATTGGCGCCAAATGACTCTTCGTCGTATGATCCGCACGAATCGTGGGGCAAAACTGAGCACGACCGCTGGGTTACCCTTTCATAGACCAATACATACGCGGAAAAAAAATAACCCTGCGACTGTGTGGACAAATGGTAGTGAGTATAAAGTGTTGGGACAATTTTCAAAGTCGTTACAAATTACTTAAAAGTGGTCTTTAATGTGTGTAGTTTTGCTAATTAGTAAAGCATGTAGTGTACTATCTAAATTACTACAAAAATATACGATCTTCGGGATTTATTTACAACTTTTCGAGCATGAACTGCTAAAATTTGGAAATTGGGACACGACTGGTGATGAGATTTGAGGAACGTTTATGAATATAACTTAATTGTTTATTACAATAGGAAAATGTTATGTACATCTTTATATACTACTGGAACCATGTTTCACGTGAAATAAAAAAGAATATAACTTTATATCTCACTAAGTAGTTATTTGGGGAGGGCCGCGTAATATGCACATATTCAAAGAATCACCCAGGTAAGTATTTTTTTAATTTTACGTACTTATAATAAATTAAATATATGAACTTGTATGTGAAATGTAATATCATCACTTCTTTTATGTTTATCATCACTGTTGTGACAATATTTTAGAACACAAACGGTAGTTTTTTAGGTTAATTTTTCGCGAGCTCTACTCCGTAAGACGTGAAGTTGCGCACTAACTCGTCGCTGAGTGAACTTACGCGGTTTCGCGTTAGTTTTACTTGCTTCACTTTCGGTGCGCGTAATAGATAATAGTATTCTAAACGTAATAATTCTATGAGTACGGTAGTATCCCAGGGAAAATAAAAAAACAAGAGAAAGCCCAAAGTGGGCGGAATAAGCGTGTAACAAATAGGAACAATGAGCCTAATTGACTGTCAATCGCAGACATAAATTGTCTCGAGATAATGTGTCGCTGTTTATGTGATATATGCGTAAATATGCCATTTTGTGCAATATTGGACGTAAAAACGAAAGCAAAAGGAAAAATGTATCGAATGAAGATATACCAAGGACACGTATAATTTTTTCTTTTTTGCATACATACGTAAAGAAACTTGGACAAAATATCCAATTGGGCTTAGCTTTCCATTGACGTCAGTGGAGTTTGGTGTTGATACGTATTTTTACAGAAAGATTACACTATTATAAGGGCTTAGCTTTCCATTGACGTCAGTGGAGTTTGGTGTTGATACGTATTTTTACAGAAAGATTACACTATTATAAGCACACACACAAAGTCTCATTATACGGAAACGCGTAATTTTTGAGAAAAGAATAATTGAAAATCAATTATTCTTGCAATGTTTATGTCTAATCTGCTAATAAACTGGCGCCATTTTGTAATGTCATTGTCGACGTCAATAGGGATGTCGATTCTTTCCGAAAAAGGTCGATTTTTAAATCGATTCAAATTGTAAGCTGATGTATCGGTTCACAAAAAATCGATTTCTAAAATATCTATATTTTTTTAATGTTTCTATTTATAATGTAAATATAAACCCATTTTATGAAAAACAAGAAAGATACCATGATAAATGATCTCTTATTGAAATTTGTTTTATTTAACAGTACCTATTAGGGCAGATAACAAGTAAAATAGGTTAGGTTCAACTTATGTTAAAGAACCGAATTGATTGACCCCGACTCCACCTGGTACGAGTCTGTCCTACCCCTAGAGTGGTTTTATAGAGCCGGAGGCGCGTAGGGGGAGCAGCCTCCGCCTGCTGTAACAAATCGTAAGCATCGGACGAGCCGGAGGGGCTGAGGCTGGTCGCCTAAGGCGACCAACAAGCCGAAGCTGCGGAGGCGAGAAGGGATGCCTGCGATTTGTTACGCTAAGGCGTAGAGGTTGCTCTTCCCGCAGCGCCGGAGACGTAGCAGTCTCAAAATAGATACAGAAATCCTTATGAATCAGTCCCCTTATTTTTTTATGATTAAGATGATTTTTTTCTCATAAAATGGATTTATATTTACATTATAAATGCAAACATGAAAAAATATCGATATTTTAGAAATCGATTTTTTGGGAATCGATACATCCGCTTACGATTTGAATCGATTTAAAAATCGACCTTTTTCGGAAAGAATCGACATCCCTATTGACGTCGACAATGACATTACAAAATGGCGCCAGTTTATTAGCAGATTAGACATAAACATTGCAAGAATAATTGATTTTCAATTATTCTTTTCTCAAAAATTACGCGTTTCCGTATATTGAGACATTGTGTGTGTGCTTAAAATATAATGGTTTATTTACTAACATATTAATGAAAATATACAAATATTGGATGTCTATGAAAATACACGACATTATAGCGTGATATAGTCACCGTATGAATGAACATTTTTTAGAGTTTCTAAACCAGAGAGGTTAGTAAGTAGTTTATTATTACTCAAGGCTTTTGGAGAGAAGCTAATCAAACGATCTTCATATCATGATCTACAATAGTATACGAATTCATATTTATCTAAAATTAAATATTAAACTCATAAAACGACAATTTTTAAATAAATATTATGTGTTATTTCAAGTACAATAAATAATTGCTTACATGATTGTTTTTTTTTATAAAATTCTCCATGTTTTTTCATTTCATAAATGACAATTTAGCTCACTGTTGATAAATTTCCATCAAAGACAATTAATTATATGCCGGCTATATGAATTACGGGGATATACGTAGTACATCAAGATAATTTCCGATAATTTCTTTATTTTACTCAAAATTGACAAAATATCGATAAGTCACTTAGCAGTAGCAGGTTAGGTAGAACAAAGTCAACGTTATAATAATCAGTATTGTGCCTGTAGTAACATGAATTTATTATTGCGACTTCTAGCGTCACGTAGCTATTTTTTTTCGTCAATCTTAGAAGCTTTTTGTTTTAAGTATGGAGTGTAGAGTACAAGGAGAAACATCTTATAAGGGGCGAAAGTTGAAAAAGTGTCCTACTATTTACTGAAAATATAGTTTCCAAAACCTACCACAATAGCGCTGGCCTCTGAAAAATTACGATGTGAAGATAGCTGCTGTGAACGGAGTGAAATTAGCTGAATTCAAATATTTAAAAAAATGTCATGTCATGAATAGAGTAGTTAGTAAAATGCCAGTATATAAAATCTCAACTATTTACATAGTACAAAACCAAGCGGATTGGTCGGCCCTTGTTTATTTCTCCATCTTATTCTAATTAATTTTGGCGCTTTTTTTTTAAATTTATCCTATGCTACTGCAGTGTCACCCTTATTGTACACGTTTTTAGGGACACTTTTCATATATAGAGATGGTCCTCCTTCTCTCTACACTCCATAGTTTTAAGAAATAATGATATCTATTAGTAATAACTAATATAACTAATTTATGGTGCGTTTTCAAATAATCGCGGTATTACTGCAACATTTAACGTTAATAAGCTCATTGATTATAGTAACTTTATTAGTGAAAAGGAAACATGATTTCTATTTTTAAGAAATTATAGTTAGTACTCAAGCGAATAATGATGATGAGAGAGACAATCACCCAAAAATTATTGAAATGGTGCACAATTGTCGGTACAGACCTTACAGACAAAGAATGTGATTAGAAATGGCGGCTCACTGAACCCGTACCGTTAACATGCACAGTACCAACTACAATAAGCGAAAACTAGCGGGTAAAATATTACTTATTTAAACTGCACCCATGTAAATTAGAAATAAAATATATTTAAAGATTGCTCACCGTATAACGTCGATACTACTTCAAATAATTGGAATTGGGTACTTTTTGCATTATAAAAAGATCTGCACCTTGCTTGAGTATAATTGCACCATCGTTAGAAGTTTATAAAATGTTAACAAAAAGTTAATAAAGCCAAATTTGTTTTCTGTCGATTGCACCACCTCCCTATCCCAGCCTACGAATTTGGAGTATATATAAAATTAAAAATACTGACAGACGTATTTTAAAAAGCACATCTCAAAACAATTATTATTTAAACTGCACCTATGTAGTTTATAAATAAAAATAGGTAAAGATCATTCACCTTATAATGTTGATATAACTTCAAATTATTAAAATTGGGTACTTTATACAGGACAATTGTTAAAAACGCATAAAATGCAATATTAAGTGCAAAAAGTTAATAAAATCTAATAAGAGTAAAATAGTACAGGCATACATCGCTGGGAGTATGCATAGGGCAGCGATGTGTATGAACTCTCATCAACGGGCTTACCGACAAGTTCATACACGCTCCGTCTGGTTACAAATCGGTTTGCGCCGCGCCGGCTCAGTCAGGCCTCCGTAGCAAAACACAGGTTTACTTTATTATTTAAAATTATGTTCCATAAATCACTATCTCTATGCACGAAAGCAAGGAAAGCAGACAATGCAACGCTAGAAAGATTGCTGAAGATAAGATGAATGAAATGAAATGAAAAAAAATGAAATGCTGAAAGATAGCTTGAGTCCAGGTTGTTGTATTTAAAGTTAAATTTAGAATTTTGTCTATAGCAATTTCAAGATTATTATCAATATCTTTTAAAATATCCGAACATTTCCAGACTGGACTCGAGCGGAGTATGTAAATCTAGGCACAACTAGACAATATTTTAAAATAGTAAGAGCAATGTTGGGATTTAATTTCTACAATTTATCAACGTGGTTTAAAAACTGATCAAATTTTGTTTTTAAAACAGGTTTAATACAATCGAAATACAACGGGGCAGCTAGCGGCTATAGTGATTCCGTACTGACAGTTTGACATATGATTGAAATTTTGAATTAAAGTGGCTCTGTGAGAATTAGATAAATTATTGGAAAAAAAATCACATTTATTGCTATTTGGTTCAAGACCAATATTTTCAAAATTTCGAAAAATATGAGTAAGACCACTGAGGACGTCATCTGCACTGCCTCTCAGTGTACCGTCGTTCAGGTACCAGACATTCAGCTTGGATTTCAAATTTGTAATAATGGGTTAAATTCCCAAACTGAAAAGTGCTGGACCTAGTAGATCACCTTGCTGAACACCGATAGCAGAATCGGGAACCTGGTTTTCGTAAAACAAGTTAGTATTTTGACTGTAACATTGCCAAAAGTAATGATAAATTTCGGAGACAATGATAGCTCTTTCAGCAGGGTTACTCTATCGATAGAATTAAAAGCATTCCTTAGGTCAAACTTCACGAGGACATCTGCATCAGAGTTTGCCAAAAATGTACGCACTGAATGTACCACCGCCTCACAGCCACCTCTAGTGCCATAGCCTAGTTGAGTAGGCTGAAATTTCGTCTTAAGTTTAGAGATTATGTGGCTGCCATTGATTTATATGTTACACTAGATAAGTAATTGCCGCGCCAAAGCGTTGCCACTTCACATATGGACACAGCCATATGCCCAAGCAACATCGGTTCAGTGTTCAATGCGACGCCGACCGAGTTGAGCCGAACGATTCACGACAAAAAAATAGGTAAAGGCGTAGTGAAAGAATGCGATTCAAGGTCACAAAAACATAATTAATCAAGCGGAATCACTTTCCACACGTAAGTTTTAGTTTATGTTTTCATATTAACGTAAAAAACACAAAAAAATGAAATAAAATATCGAATATTGCAATTTAGGTTCAATGTTGCCACTTTTCTGCCTTTGCAATTTTCCCACATTACACTACTACGACTATAAAATTTATGGAATAAGTTAATTTGTTAGCCCTGATTTTAAATATTTTGGAAGTTGTAATTATAACTATGTTTCAACCTTTATACAAAGGAATTAATTATTTTTATTTTAGAATATTCTAGAGATCTATAAATTATATTTTATTACCTATTTTATATTAATAATTTTGCAGGGTACCTAAAGATGCAGCACACCGTAAGAAGTGGGTGGAAATAATACGATTGCTGAGAAAGGAGACTCACTGGGTACCTTCGAAATCTATTCTCATTAGTTCTAAGCACTTCCGGGATCAAGACAAACTAGGACCAAAAAGCGATGGCGATTTTTGTTTGATTTATCAGTAGGTACAATAAAAGACACTTCGAAATCTTTCATTTCATTAGTTATACTTCTATTCATCGGATAAGCAAAGATACACATTTAAAATAAAAACAAATAACTGCAAAATAACTGCTTAAAAGAACTCTTTTTTATTGCTTATTTTTGGGTAAAATTTCATATAGTAGGCAATACCAATCCGTCACTGCATGTTTGTGTGTCTATCTTTATCTAATCTTAGCGACGGTATTGTTTTCGTGACTTGTGTAAGTGAGACAGATATATGTTTACTTAAAAAGGTTTAGTGGTTTCAAAGCTACGTCCTCGCGGCTAGATAGTGGCTTCACTTTTATCGGCGCGCGGTAATGTGGTTTGCTCCTCTAGTCTTGTATAACTCAATGGTGGCTGCAAGGTAATTTTGATTCGTTCGGGAAACTACAACACATCTTCTCGTTAGACATACCTCAAAACCTGAAAACGAAATTGTACAACCAGTGCGTGTTGCCAGTGATGACTTACGGATCTGAGACGTGGTCCTTCACTGCTGGCCGTATGAGGAAACTCAAGGTCGCTCAGCAAGCTATGGACAGCAATATGCTCGGGGTTTCTCTGTGTGATAAGAGATTAGATTAGAAATGAGGATATCCACAGTAGAACCAGAGTAACCGACATAGCCCAACGGATTAGTAAGCTGAAGTACCAATGGGCTGGCCATATATCTCGAAGAACCGACAACCGATGGGGAAGAAAGGTTCTCGAGTGGCTGCCTCGTACCGGTAGTCGAAGTGTAGGGCGACCCCACACTAGATGGAGTGACGACCTGGTAAGACATGCAGGAAGTCGATGGATGCAGGTGGCTCAGGACCATACTTTGTGGCATTCCATTCAGTAACTTTATCGTACGATTAACTAACTTAAAGAAGCCACTAACTCTCGTTTGTTATAAAGCTTAACACACAAAACGAACACGGAGTATCGGTCTATATGAAATCCCGTTACTATAAGCAAAAACGTAACACACCGCACTAACACGTATGTCCGGATCAAAGGTCACTACCGTTTCGCGTGGCGACAATTATTTCTAAAATAGTAGTTAACTTTGTCGAATGCCCTTATACAGATTCTGAGTTAGACACAATAAGTCCCGGGAAAAGCTATCAAACAAGGAATGCGCGTTACAAATCCTAGACAGTATATTTACTAGACGCATAAACTATTCCGCGTTTCCGCACAAAAATTGACAGCGTGCTGTCCCAAGCACAGCTGGCAGACGACTCCCTGCGCTCGCGCGCTCTCGCTACACCCAAGCTAGCCCGAACGTCAAAACGGTATGACGCCGAACCGAGCGCCCTCTGGCGTCGATTCTTGACATTAGCGTTGGGCGCAAACAAAGCCCCGCCCCGGACATAAGGACTTGTGTCCGCGAGCAAATCGGCAAGCTGGACAGGGTTGCGACGGTACATTGCAAGACCGAATCTACACCCAAGCCTAGGCCACCTTAGGCTCCTCATCAGATCTTGCAACCCTAACCACCGCCTCAAAAAATACCGCCCCAATGTGGGTAAGCCGGAGGGTTGAACTGGATGCCCTTCCTGGACATCGCAGCACATAAATAAGTCCTATTCCTAGACAGAAGTCCGATGACCTCCTTCAAACACCTATCTGTGCCCCTATGATTAGTTCCGCAATCCGACCGAATCATGCTGCAAACAGCGACGCGACACGAAGCGGCCCAGAGTGGCCTCTTAAGCTTCAGTGCAGAGAGCACCCTCAATTCCCCATGAACGTCGTCTGTGGAGAGCCGAACGAAACGCACAGATAGTCCCTAGTATGAATTTTCAACAAGTAGGCATAACCAAGCCATCCACCATATAATCATTTACCGAATGGTGCGACAGCTGATTTCCATCTGATAATCTACAAACTGGCTAGCCCTTTAGGCAGGTAGTCCTATGCTCATATTTCAACTAATTTTTCAAAAGCATCAATGTCCAACTATAGAATTAATTCAAACAAATTAATCATCGATGCACATAGGTCAACTTGCAAATTAAACAAAACAATAAACGTAAGGGACAGCCCTACTTCTCATTTAAATATCTTAGACAGTGCCAACAAAATTTAACCAAAGGAGAATTGACTATTATTCCATTCGGCACAAATAGGGTTATCTAATTTCAGCCTTCCTTTTCACAAAGCAAAATGATTAAACACTATCACAAAACATAAACATAATTTTCCAAATAGCGCGACATTCAATTTCAAATGAATTCTAACTTTCCTTTCAGCAAACAGACGCAACAATCAAATACAATTACAAAGCATACGCACAAGCATTCAAAAGGGCAAATAATTCAATTTAAATTTTCCGTGCAACAACAAACACAGTAATTAAATATATTTACAAAACATATGCAGCAGCATTTAAAGGAGTAGATTAAATTCAATTCTTTTAATCACAACCGCTACAAATATGAAAATTTCGCGGAAAACCCAAAGCATTTTTAATTTTAATTTAGAGAATTTTTAACTAAGTGCTCGACCAAACCAAATCTAATACCCCTTGACAGCGTGATTCAACGCTCCAGGGGGGCCCTAATCTTCCCACCACCAAGTGGAGGCCACACGGCGTGAACCCGGGACCAATAGAGCGCAAACCGCTAACAGTCGCCATTCGGGTTGTACGCCTTCACTGAGGCCGTCGACAACAGAACATTTTGACAAGTGGACTGTTGATGGCTTAAGGCTCAGTGGAGGCGGCCGTGGTGGGAGCTAAGGCAGCAGCTAGCTAGGGCCGCCTCCATCAAATGGGGAACAGTGGTACAGCAGTCGCGGCCACTCAGCTAACGGAAGTGAGAAGGGTCTAGCGAACTGATGAGTGGCCGTGAAGTTCCTCTCCACACGCTGAGGGGGGTGATGACACCCCCGCCCCTGGGAGAATTACCCCCCGACTGGTCGGGGGAGGGACCCCTTTCAAACCTAGGGGCCTGGTGGCTGGCCGGCGGGCGCCGAGAGTCGCCCGTCAGAGGGCGTGGCTGAGCGCCCCCGCCAGTGGGGGTCGAGGGCCTGGCAGAGCCCCGAGAGGAGACGCCGTTCGCACCCAAGCACAAAACTGCATGGTGGTTGCCCTGGCAATGCAGACAGGGCCGCCAGTGCGGACAGTCTCGCTGGAGGTGCCCTTCCAAACATGAGTAGAACCAGCGGCGCTCCTTAGCAATAGTTCGCCTCGCCGGATAGAAGCCGGGGGGGGGGGGGGGGGGGGGGGTTGACGACGACTTGCCTGGCGGATTCAGCCTCTCACTGGGCACGGCTCGTAAGTCGTCAACGGTGCCCGCCGCGTTCTCTATCTGCCGGCACTGCTCCTCCAAAAACCGCAGCAGGTCATAGAAGGGCGGAATATAGGAGGCCTCGTCCCCGCCGTACCTCTCCTCAAAATGGATTCGGAGGCCGAGAGGTAGACGGGATAGCACGATGCGGAGCAACAAAAAAGCCCATTCGCCCACTGGTAAATCCAGCCTCCTCAACGTATTACAGGCCACCAAGACTGGATCCAACAGGTCCTGACGTAGTATGGCCCGGTCACTAAGCAGCGGGATGCTTAGAAGCTGCTTAAAATGTTCGTCCGCAATTCGCCGGACGTTGGCGTATCTTCTGGCTAGGAGGTCCCGAGCAATCTGGTAGGCGTCGTCCGACAATCTCAAGTGGCCGACGACGCCCAGGGCCTCCCCCTTCAGTGAGGCCAGGAGGTACGCCATCTTTTGGCTCGGGATCAAGTCACTCCGGGCGTCCACTAGGCTGTCGAAAAGACCAACGAAGGTCAGCCATTCGGAAAGGACCCCGGAGAACCTTGGCAGGTCCAGAGTTGGGAGTCGTCCCAACAGCTCCGGCTGAAGCTGCTTCCGAGAGGACTTATGCAGGCCACTCATCCGAGCTTCACTCGGCTCCTCGGCATACCTGCCTTCAGCCTCGATCTACTCGTCTGTGAGCGAAAAGAACTGCTCGTAGTCCGCGAAGCAGGAGTTCAGGACTCCCTTTTCCACATCCGAATCCTCGAGCTCAGCGTAAGCCTCCTCCACTGCTGCCCTTCGAGCATCGACCTGCTTATGGACCCTATCCGGTCGACCTATCAAAGCATGGGCGCTTGTGGCCCAGCGTAACTCAGTCCGCAGGCAACGAATTAGTAGCTTGGGCGATGACATCACTACTAAATACAAATTACGACGCGGCTCGAGCACAAATTACAAAGATAACAAATAACAAATACAACAAAAAATTAACAGTTAACAGATGCAGTTCCTATCAAATCGAGTTGAATAGAAATTACACAAATACAAATTACTACTTATCAAACCAAATAAAAGTTAGCACAAAAGAAAAGACACAAATGAAATTAACAAATAACAAATACTAGTGCGATCAAATCAAGTTAAATTCAAATTGCGCAAATACAATTACTACTCTTTAGTTCAAATACAAATTACAATACAAACGAAGATACACTTCACGGCCGATCAACAAAAAATGCCTAGCTCGGAAATCGACCCTTCGATAAGCAATTCACTACAACTATCCGACAACAATAATTAACCAATTACGTGATAATAACCATCTACCTACATGACGTATACCTCTAGAAAAACTCCCGCTTACGTACTAAACGGGCGCGGCTTTTCAAATCTACCCGCTAACCAAATAAGCAAGCAACAAAGGAAAATAATTTTATTATTACGTACAAAAAAATATTTTTACGTATTACGGACGGGCGTGATTGTAGACACAAAATTAAACCAACCAAACCAACGCTCCCTGCCACCAGAATTGTTTAATTTTTATCAAACACTATGGTCGGGATCGACCGGGGAATCGAACCCGGAACCACGCTCTGCTACCAAATGTTACGGCGTGCAGCTGCCTATCTAATAGTAGGATCCTCCCGGCCCATGAAGGAAGAACCTACAGGCAGCTGCAGGTCGGGCCTCCTAAGGCCAAAGTGGAAAATCTCTAATAACAATAAACAATCAGGGGGAGCGTTCTATCCTACTGCAATCCAACAGGGAGAATATTAAAACCGAGCTTACTTACCTATATCCAAGGCGACTGGTCCCTCAGGGTTCGGTCAGGTCGCATGTGGTTGTATGGTGCCTGGGAAGTAAGGGTCAGTGATGTGTATCTGTGTGTGACTGAGTGTGGTAGACCTTATGAGACCGTTGCCGTCGGCAGCAGCTCGGACTTCAGCACCGCTCCAAAATTGTAGTCCGCGGAGTAGTCCACAGTCACTTTCTTCGTTCGTCACGAGGACAGTCCTTAACTTTATCGTACAATTAACTAACTTAAAGAAGCCACTAACTCTCGTTTGTTATAAAGCTTAACACACAAAACGAACACGGAGTATTGGTCTATATGAAATCCCGTTACTATAAGCAAAAACGTAACACACCGCACTAACACGTATGTCCGGATCAAAGGTCACTACCGTTTCGCGTGGCGACAATTATTTCTAAAATAGTAGTTAACTTTGTCGAATGCCCTTATACAGATTCTGAGTTAGACACAATAAGTCCCGGGAAAAGCTATCAAACAAGGAATGCGCGTTACAAATCCTAGACAGTATATTTACTAGACGCATAAACTATTCCGCGTTTCCGCACAAAAATTGACAGCGTGCTGTCCCAAGCACAGCTGGCAGACGACTCCCTGCGCTCGCGCGCTCTCGCTACACCCAAGCTAGCCCGAACGTCAAAACGGTATGACGCCGAACCGAGCGCCCTCTGGCGTCGATTCTTGACATTAGCGTTGGGCGCGGACAACTATTTAACATCATAATTACTATATACTTAATAAGAAAGAATCACTTTTTCACTCATTAAAATCGGTCAACTCACGATATTAACGGAGATGTTGTTCGACACAGTTCAACGAAATATTTTTTTTTAATTAAATTCCTTCAAAAATTCTCTGAAAGCATATTACTTGGAACACTATTAATTTCCATCATACTTCCCGCCCTTTCTTTTATCAATCTTACTTTCATCAACTGTCATCATCTAGTTTTTTTTAACTGAATTGTATAATTTATGCACACATTCCTCCTAACGTTTCGTTGTGAATAAATCTTTTCATAATAAGGTTGACTGAAAGAAATAGCTTCCAGAACGATAAGACCTTTTCGGGGAATAATTGGAAGAGTCTAACGAAAATCACCTGACATCAGAATCATGGCTCCACCAAAAATGTTTTGCTTGTCACGAAGATCTCTTAACGTTCTGTCCAGGGCCTCCAGTGACCTGTTATGGGTCATTGTACATTCATCCTAAACAATTAATTTGCATATCTGTAAAATCTCCGCCATTGCGCTGTTTTTGGCGATGTTGCAAGCTGGAACTTCGTTGATTTGCACCTTCTAACAATGTTGCAACTATTCCAGATGAAGCCAACGCTAGGGCTAGTTCATTTTGCGATGTGATCTTTGCCAACAGCAATGAAATTAGAAACGTTTTTCAGTCCCCCCGGGAGTATAAAGGCAGCAAAATATCACCAAATCCACTGTTCACAGCTTCCATTAAAGAATCGAACACAATTCTTTGTTGTTCATTCAATTGCGGAACATTTGAACGAACTGTTTCGGCCAATACTTCAGTATCGTTGTTACGGCCTACGGCTGCTCCCTTAAAGGGTCAAATCCTCAGGGGCCCATGAGCTGAAGACTTCCCGAGCAGACGTAGGTCGGGCCTCAATGTGGCCACGTGGAATCTCTCTAATTACACTAAAATATATGGGGGAGCGTTCTATAATACGGCCAGTCGACCGGGAGGAATTCGGACGTAGCTTACTTACCTATATCCAAGGCGAGTGGTCCCTCCGGAGTCGGTCAGGTCGCATGTGGTTGTGTAGTGCAAGGAAAATAAAGTGATGTGATGTGTATCTGGGTGTGACTGATGGTGATTGAACCTAGACCTTGGCCGTCGGCAGCAGCCCGAGCGTCGACACCGCTCTAACTTGAGGGGGCCTTCCGAGGTTGTCCACAGTCACTTTCCTCTTTCGTCACTATGACAGTCAATTAACTTTATCGTACGATTAACTAAATTACAGAAGCTATTAACTATCGCTGGGTATAAGGTTAACGCACAAAACGCATACGGAGTTTCTGGATCAAAGGTCACTACCGTTTCGCGTAGCAACAGTTAGTTCTAGAATATCAGAGGCCGCACTAGCTAATATTGCCGAATGCACTTATGCAGATTCTGAGTCAGACACAATCAGTCCCTGGGAAGCTCTCCAGCAGGAATGCACGTCACAATGGTAGACCGTATATTTACTGGCCGCGCCGAATTATTCCGAGTTCCCGACAAAAATGACATCGTGCCGTTCCAAGCACAGCTGACAGACAACTGCTGCGCTTACGCGTCCTACGCGCGACCGAATGTCAGACCGGTATTGCACCGAGCCGCGCGCCCTCTCACGTCGATTCCGAAACCACCGTTCGAGCGTAAACAAACCCCCGTCCCGGACATAAGGATTTAGGTCCGCGAGCAAACCGGTCAGCGGGACAGGGTCGCGACGGCAAGTTACAAGACCGAATCTACAACCAAACTAGGCCACCTTAGGTACCCCATCAGGTCTTGCAACCCTAATCAACGCCTCAAATTACCACCCCAACGTGGGCAAGCCGGAGGGTTGAACTGGATGCCCTTCCTGGACATCGCAGCCCATAAATAAGTCATGTTCTGGACAGAAGTCCGACGACCTCTTTCATACACCTATCTGTGCCCTTACGATAAGTTCCGCAATCCCACCGGATCTGGTCTGCAAACAGCGACGCGACACGAAGTGGCCCAGAGCGGCCTCCTAAGTTTCAGTGCAGAGAGCACCCACAAATTCCACATGAACGTCGTCTGTGGAGAGCCGAACGAAGCGCACAGATAGTCCCTAGTATGAATTTTCAACAAGTAGGCCTAGCCAGGCCACCCACCATATTATCATTTACTAAAATAGTGCGGCAGCTGATTTCAATCTGATAATCTCCAAACTAGCTAGCCTGTTAGACAAGCAGTCCTATGCTCATATTTCAACTAATTTTTCAAAAGCATCAATGTTCAACTACAGAATTAATTCAACCAAATTAATCACCGATGCGCATAGGTCAACTTGCAAATTAAACAAAGCAATAACGTAAGGGACAGCCCTACTTCTTCGCAAAGCAAAATGATTAAACACTATCATAAACATATACATAATCTTTCAAATAGCGCGCTATTCAATTTCAAATGAATTCAAATTTTCCTTTCAGCAAACAGACGCAACAATCAAATACAGTGATTAAATATATGTACAAAACACATGCAGTAGCATTTAAAGGAGTAGATTAAATTCAATTCTTTTAATCACAACCGCTACAAATAGGAAAATTTCGCGGAAAGCCCAAAGCATTTTTTAATTTTAATTCAAGTATTTTTTGACTAAGTGCTCGACCAAACCAAATCTAATACCCCTTGACAGTGTGATTCAACGCTCCAAGGGGGCCCTAATCTTCCCACCACCAAGGGGAGGCCACATGGCGTGAACCAGAGATCAATAGAGCACAACCGCTAACAGTCGCCACTCGGGTTGTACGCCTTCACTGAGGCCGTCGGCAACAGAACATTTTGACAAGGGGACTGTTGACGGCTTAAGGCTCAGTGGAGGCGGCCGTGGTGGGAGCTAAGGCGGCAGTTAGCCATGGCCGCCTCCATCAAATGGGGAACAGTGGTACACCAGTCGCGGCCACTCAGCTAACGGGAGTGAGAAGGGTCCAGCGGACCGATGAGTGGCCGTGAAGTTCCTCTCCATACGCTGAGGGGGGGTGATGACACCCCCGCCCTGGGGGAATTACCCCCCGACTGGTCGGGGGAGGGACCCCTTCCAAACCTAGGGGCCCGTTGGGTGGCCGGCGGGCGCCGAGAGTAGCCCGCCAGAGGGCGTGGCTGAGCGCCCCCGCCCGTGAGGGTCGAGGGCCTGGCAGAGCCCCGAGAGGAGACGCCGTTCGCACCCAGGCACAAAACGGCATGGTGATTGCCCTGGCAATGCAGATAGGCCCGCCGATACGGACAGTCTCGCTGGAGGTGTCCTCCCAAACATGAGCAGCACCAGCGGCGCCCCTTAGCGATAGTTCGCCTCGCCGGAACCGGCTTACCTAAAAATTTCGGGCATGATGTTACTCTGTGGGTAGCTGCTCGACAATAGGAGCGGGGGGGGGGGGGGGGGGTTGACGACGACTTGCCTGGAGGATTCAGCCTCTCACTGGGCACGGCTCGTAAGTTGACAACGGTGCCCGCCGCGTTCTCTATCTGCCGGCACTGCTCCTCCAAAAACCGCAGCAGGTCATAGAAGGGCGGAATATAGGAGGCCTCGTCCCCGCCGTACCTCTCCTCAAAATGGATTCGGAGGTCGAGAGGTAGACGGGACAGCACGATGCGGAGCAACAAAAAAGCCCATTCGCCCACTGGTAAATCCAGCCGCCTCAACGTATCACAGGCCACCAAGACTGGATCCAACAGGTCCGGACGCAGTCTGGCCCAGTCACTAAGCAGCGGGAGGCTTAGAAGCTGCTTAACATGTTCGTCCGCAATTCGCCGGACGTTGGCATATCTTCTGGCTAGGAGGTCCCGAGCAGTCTGGTAGGCGTCGTCCGACAATCTCAAGTGGCCGACGACGCCCAGGGCCTCCCCCTCAAGTGAGGCCAGGAGGTACGCCATCTTTTGGCTCGGGGTCAGGTCACTCCGGGCGTCCACTAGGCTGTCGAAAAGACCAACGAAGGTCAGCCATTCGGAAAGGACCCCGGACAACTTTGGCAGGTCCAGAGTTGGGAGCCGTCCCAACAGCTCTGGCTGAAGCTGCTTCCGAGAGGACTCGAGCAGGCCACTCATTCGAGCTTCACGCGCCTCCTCGGCATACCTGCCTTCAGCCTCGATCAACTCGTCCGTGAGCCAAAGGAACTGCTCATAGTCCGCGAAGCAGGAGTCCAGGACTCCCTTCTCCACATCCGAATCCTCGAGCTCAGCGTAAGACTCCTCCACCGCGGCCCTTCGAGCATCCACCTGCTCGAACCACTTCATCAAGTTATGGACCCTATCCGGTCGACCTAACAAAGCATGGGCGCTTGTGGCCCAGCGTAACTCAGTCCGCAGGCAACGGATTAGTAGCTTGGGCGATGACATCACTACTAAATACAAATAACGACGCGGCTCGAGCACAAATTACAAAGATAACAAATAAAAATACAACAAAAAAATTAACAGTTAATAAATGCAGTTCCTATCAAATCGCGTTGAATAGAAATTACACAAATACGAATTACTACGTATCAACCAAATACAAGTTAGCACAAAGAAAAGACACAAATCAAATTAACAAATAACAATACTAGTGCGATCAGATCAAGTTAAATTCAAATGGCGCAAATACATATTACTACTCTTTAGTTCAAATACAAATTACAGTATAAACGAAGATACACATCACGGTCGATCAACAAAAAATGCCTAGCTCGGAATGTCCCCTCGATAATTAATCCACTACAACTATTCGACAACGATAATTAACCGATTACGTAAAAATAACCATCTACCTATATGACGTATATCTCTAGAAAAACTCCCGCTTGCGCAACCTAGGGCGCGGCTTTTCAACCTACCCACTAACCAAAAAAAGGCAAGCAACAAAGCAACAAAGGGAAATAATTCTATTATTACGTACAAAAAAAATATTTTTACGTATTACGGACGGGCGTGATTGTAGATACAAATTAAACCAATTAAACCAACGCTCTCTGCCACCAGAATTGTTTAATTTTTATCAAACACTATGGTCAGGATCGACCGGGGAATCGAACCCGGAACCACGCTCTGCTACCAGTTTGTTACGGCCTACGGCTGCTCCCTTAAAGGGTCAAATCCTCAGGGGCCCATGAGCTGAAGACTTCCCGAGCAGACGTAGGTCGGGCCTCAATGTGGCCACGTGGAATCTCTCTAATTACACTAAAATATATGGGGGAGCGTTCTATAATACGGCCAGTTGACCGGGAGGAATTTGGACGTAGCTTACTTACCTATATCCAAGGCGATTGGTCCCTCCGGAGTAGGTCAGGTCGCATGTGGTTGTGTAGTGCAAGGAAAATAAAGTGATGTGATGTGTATCTGGGTGTGACTGATGGTGACCTTGGCCGTCGGCAGTAGCCCGAGCGTCGACACCGCTCCAACTTGAGGGGGCCTTCCGAGGTTGTCCACAGTCACTTTCGTCTTCCGTCACGATTACAGTCAATTAACTCTATCGTACGATTAACTAAATTACAGAAGCCACTAACTACCGCTGGGTATAAGGTTAACGCACAAAACGCACACGGAGTTTCTGGATCAAAGGTCACTACCGTTTCGCGTAGCAACAGTTAGTTCTAGAATATCAGAGGCTGCACTAGCTAATATTGCCGAATGCACTTATGCAGATTCTGAGTCAGACACAATGAGTCCCTGGGAAGCTCTCCAGCAGGAATGCGCGTCACAATGGTAGACCGTATATTTACTGGCCGCGCCAAATTATTCCGAGTTCCCGACAAAAATGACAGCGTGCCGTTCCAAGCATAGCTGACAGACGACTGCTGCGCTTGCGCGTCCTACGCGCGACCTAATGTCAGACCGGTATTGCACCGAGCCGCGCGCCCTCTCACGTCGATTCCGAAATCACCGTTCGAGCGTAAACAATCGTATTGTTGTTCTCTTTGCAACACGTGGTTAAATGCATCGCGCATGAGACGATTGGGTGCTGTCATGCCTAAACACGACAGTACTTTATTTACCACAATTAACACATATTTCTATCATGATAAATGTCTCTTTCTTAGCATGTCTCAGTCTTATCTTAGCGGTAAGCCACCGCAGAGTCTACATCACCTAAAGATGCCTCACGTAGAGGCGAAACACGGGTCGTATTGTCGTCAGTGGTGTGTCTTTCCTAGTATAGTGGTGTTGGGAGTAGTGTTGCTGGAATTTGTGGTGACAGGGATAGTGCACGCAATTGACGGAGGGCGGGAGGTGCTCTTCAAACTAGATAAGACACATCATTTTATTTTAACGAGCGTATGTACGCGAGGTAACTTTTTAAAAGCTTTAAATGTCTCATTGTAAATTTCTGCAGTAGTTTTGTAGTGGAAGATACAAAGTGTGACTACGCACACGATGCAAAACATCCTCAGACATATATCTCATCCACAAATCTTCCGGATTAGAGGGGAAACATGTCGATATTATAGTCGCAAACAATGTGCGAATTTGATGTGACGATAAAGATATGACGGAATCCTTAAGCGTATTAGCCCAATGTATAAGGCCCAATTAATAAGTCAGCCACTCATGAAATGCTGCCCCGCCATCTTACGAAAAATTCTGGGATGGCTCCACCATGCTGGTTGGCGACCGGAGGAGAGGGCCTGGTGGCTTCGTGCAGGGGGGTTCGGGCGTCACCGTGATCTCCATGCTAGGTACCATCGATGCTGTGACTCACTTTGCGTCCCTAGGTTATATGTGTGACGCCTCGTCCAACTGTCATTCTCTCAACCTATTCACTTCCACCATTAATGAAAAAAAGGAAAAATAAGAGTAAGTCTGTGCATCGGTTGCACTCCCTCTCCATCAGAGTACACCTCACAAACATCCGAGGCCTGCACTGTAATCTCAATGCAGTCTATTACCACCTTGAGACTGACAAGCCGCATTTACTCTTCTTGACTAAGACGAAGATCAGATGTCCTCTAGATGCGGCGTATCTCGACTACCCTGGGTACACATTGGAGCATAATTTCCATCAGTGCGCCAGAGTCTGTGTTTGTGCAACGACATCTGCTGTAAGCGTCTCCGTCACCATGAAGACCCCACTTTCTCTACGATCTGGGTATTGATAGACACAGGAATGGATAAAATTATTTATTCTTGTGTCTACCGATCGCACATCGGTGACCAGGGGTCAACTAGGTTGTTTAAACACCTCAGTGAAACCTCTGATGTGGCTCTAAATCGGTACCCTAATGCACCCTAATTGGTTTTTCTGGGAGACCTTAATGCCTGTCATCAGGACTGGCTGTTCCCATACCAAAAGACTGCTGAAGACTGGGAGGGAGGCGTGGAATTTTGCCTTGTCGCTGGAGCTCACCCAGCTGGTATAACAAGCGACTAGGGTACCTGATGTGGATGGGCACACGGCCCATTGCCTCGACCTTCTGTTGACGACCGATCCAGACAGGTACGATGTTCAGGTTACCTCACCCTTGGGAACGTCTGACTACTGTCTGGTGAAATATGTGTCGCTATATTCCCCACCTAATTACGATTTCCACGGAGTGCGACGAATGTGGCGATACAAGTCAGCAGATTGGGAGGAGATGCGGCATTTCTTTGCATCTTATTCTTGGCGGTAGGTATGCTTGTCCTCTGAAGACCCGTCGAGCTGCGCAGATGACATAACCAATGTGATACCTCAAGCGATGGAGTATTTCATCCCCTTTGCTGATGTGCCCTTTGGTGGTAAAGCTCGCCCATGGCTTAACGCCGAGTGCGCTCGTGCTGAAAAGCAAAATCATATGGCGTACTTATCCTGGGTCGATTCTCGAGACCGTAAAGCTCCGGATGTTAGCCTTAAGAAGAGAGCCTTTAATCAAGCCGCCAAGTCCTGCAAAAAGGTATTACGCCAAGCCAGTTCGACCGCATTAAACGCATCGGTACAAAGCTCTCTGTAAAACCATCTGGCAGTAGACCTTTTTAGTCTCTCGCCAAAGCGGTCGAGACAAACTTCTGTCTAAGGAGAAAGCGGACTTATTTTTGACTTTATTTTTTTTTGCTTCTCTTTTTGCTTGCAACTCACGTCTAGACAGTAGCAACAGCGTACCATCTCATTTACCTCACTGCGGTACCTCTATGTCTGAGGTCCGTATCCCCAACAAGGAGGTTCTTAAAACCTTGCGAAGTCTATACGTGAACAAAGCTAGTGGACCTGATGGTATACCAGCTAGTTCTAAAGGTCTGTGCACCTGAGTTGTCTCCTGTGTTGACACGCTTGTTCCGCCTCTCATTCAGGACTGGAATAGTGCCCAATCTTGGAAGCTGGCCAATATGCAGCCTGTGCCTAATAAAGGTAGCCGTACTGACCCTGCCAACTATCGGCCGATTTCAATGACCTCCATACTCTGCAAGATTATGGAGCGTATGTTGAACGCCCACCTCATGGCATACCTAGAGCAAAATGATCTCCTCAGTGATCGCCAGTACGGGTTTTGCCGAAATCGATAAACTGAGGGCCTTCTAGCGTATGCCATTCACATATAGGGTGACGCCCTCGAGAACATTGGTGAAGCACTTGCTATTTCCCTTCATGTTTCGAAGGCCTTTGACAGCTTTCAGCGCACGGCTTATCCCCTGGCCTGATTGCCTGGGTGAAGGACTTTTTGAGTGAACTGTCTCTCCGGGTCGTCGTCGATGGCTGCTCACCCGGTACTGTGGCGACTAACGCTGGTGTTTCTCAGGGGTCCGTTCTCTCCGCAGCTCTCTTCCTGCTGCATATAAATAATCTGCTCGTTCCCGGTATCTATGGGTATGCAGACGACAGCACAGTTGTGGAGAGATACCAACCAAGTGCCCAGGCCAGTTGGGATCAAGTCAGTCGGGGTCGCCCCCAAAACACAAGCGTGTCTTTTTACCGCTAAAAGGAGCCCGCTCACCTTGGCTCCTACTTTCCGGAATGTATCCTTGGAGTACACTGACCGCCTTCAGTTGTTGGGGATTGAATTTTCTCCAAACCTAAACTATGGGCGATCCATTGAGTCCAGAGCCAAAGCAGCCGCAAGGAAACTTAATGTCCTTGCAAGGGTGCGGCGGTACTTCACGCCGGGGCAGCTTCTTACCTTATATAAAGCGCAAGTCCGGTGGTGCATGGAGTACTGCTGTCACATATGGTCTGATTCTGCAAAATGCCACCTGGCAGCGTTGGACTCAGTGGAGAGACGTGCTAAGAGGCTCATTGGTGACCTTGATTTGGTTGAAACCAGTCTTGTCAGCATCGAGCACAGGCGCAGAGTAGCCAGTCTCTCGGTATTCTATAGGATGCATTTCGGTGAGTGTGCGCAGCAATTACACACTTTAATTCCTCCCTCTCCTTTCCACCATCGGACAACCAGGCAGTCGGCGGGTCTTCATCCCTTTGTTGTCGATATTCCACGTTTTAGAACCAAACGGTTTGCTTCGTTTTTTGTAATGCGTACAGCAAAGAAGTGGAGTAATTTGCCGGCGTCCATCTTTCCGTCCGAATACAATCTGGCCGTCTTCAAGGCAAGAGTGAATAGGCTTTTGTTACGATAAGACAGCACTTACCACCAGGTGGGATTGTGGTCAAGCACTGGCTTATAATAAGTAAAAAAAAGATACGTTTTCAATTATTGAACAATGCTTCGCTTTTCTATTGGATTATGAGCACAACGACAATCAACTTCCGCATCTTGATTACCCATAAAATAAATTTGCAAGAATTGATGATTCACATCTGGCAGTGGCAGCAGCAAATGATAAATACATTTCAGGGTTGAATACAATATTGGAACGAAGTTCTTTATCGGATGGTACGAATTTGGAGGATGGGGGACAGGCGAGAAAAAGTCTAACGGTACGTGTATACCAAAACCGATTTGACGACCTATGGCGGACAGAACTACCCGGACGAGTAACTCGGACGTGTGTATGCTTACACTGCAATAGTGTACCACGTGTGCCGACATTGGACGTTGCCGGTATTATGTAGTTGACTGAGTTGCTTAACAGAGTGACGACGCATTTTTTTAAATATCTGGAACCGCTATATCCTTTTCCGATCCAACTTCGGCCCATAACCGTTTCGAAACCACTCGATTATTGTAATTGTCTATTATAAACACAACTAATTAATTTTTCCATAGTCGTTTAGGTAGATAACAACACTGACAAAAACAACAGTATAAAGATAAAATGATTAAATTAAACTATAAATGTACTGAATTTGCACTATAGATGGCCGCAATCTGGCGAGAAATCCCAACAAGTTCGGACCCAACGGTTGATCAGCCGATTTCGTGCGTCATCGGACGATGACGGTCGTGTTTATATACGTGCACTCTCTTTCTTTTACAAGTGTTTGATCCAATCGTCCCAGTTCGGCCGTCATCGCCCGAGCAAACTTCGGCCGTTGACGGATTAGGTGTACGCGTACCCTAAGATTTCTCCGTCACGATCCCTTCTGACGTAGTGTTGACGGCCTTGGTGTTGGCGGCCTATAAGGAAGCGAGATGCAATAATATCCATCTTCCTTGCTATATTGCTATGAAAGAAATATTATTTTACTAGCTTTTTACCCGCGGCTTCGCTCACGTGAGCATGAATTAGGAACATCCTTAAATGCTGTTCCGTGGCAAATTTAGCAGATATATATAGAATTTAGAAGATATTTTATGCATTCTAAAAGCTTATTAGACGTAGGTGATTGGTATTTGAGATAGATATAATATGCTACAGGAACACGTGAATATATGTATGTCTAGAAACACCTACTATGTTTTATATCGCGCGTGTCTTCCGTGTAAATGTATCCATAAGAAAGGTAAATTTTCTTGGAGTAAAAATTTATTATTATTATTTACATCTTACTCTTTACATTCATTCATAATTAAAATTAATTTAGTTTTAACAAAATAATGATGAATTTCATGATCTTTTGAAATTTGTAATGGATATTTAAATATAATATAATGTTTATATGAGATATTTTATTCATATCATGGTCCTATTTATTATTGATTGACACCATAAAATAGGTGTCGATATTTGTTTTACGTTCGAGTAGACTTCAAAATTGCATAAACACAGTTCTATAATGATGCACATGTAATAAAACTAATGTTACGGATTTTATCACGTTTAATTTTAAATCTTTTACTTTGGGGTTTTTTTACGCATCTTTGGCAGAAAGTTCCTTAAAAACCTTCATAAAAGACCATATCGTTGATGGGAAGCACATGTCTAGTATCGTCCCAACCATTATATCAGATCTGATAGACAACAAACCCTTACAATAAAACGTCGATTCCTACCAATGATGAATGATTCGCGAGGCTATTGAAATTAAAAAACATCCTAATTTTAATAGGGAAGATGGCTAAGTGATACCATCTGCTAAGGACTCCATAATTATAAAATAATATTCAAACCCAAGCGTACTACTTATTTTATTCTATTCTATTCTAACTATGACACCAGGTCGCCAAACACCTCAGTCCTACCGTGACCATGGGTGCTGTAAAGTGCCCAAAACATCGGGAGTTGGAAAGGTTAAAATTAAACGCGATGAAATTCTTAAAATTAGTTTTATTTCTTATAAATTTTATTCTTAGGAAACTTCTCAGATATGCAGGTTTTCTTTCACCGCCGAGAAGGTGGTTAATTGACACTTCAAATTGCAATTAAAATGTATGCTAAAATTTATAATAATGCTTACGTACCATGAAGTTTAAGTTTTAATCAGTTTGATTACTTTCACAAGGAAAATAAAATTAACCCTTTGTTTAAGTCTTTCCGAAAGAACCTGTTCATTTACACATACTCATATGCGCTATGAAACCAGGAATGTCACAATTATTTTAATAATGTCTGAAATATGAAAGTTTGTTTAAATACAATTAATAAAAACTGAAAATAAGCGTTTGCATGATTGTTGACCACATCTACCTTGTAATTACACATCCAATGATGCCACGAACAATTCTTATTAGCATTCTATTATTTCATTTTATCAGTGACTTACCATTTTAGTTCATTTAGAAGTAAGTAGATGGCGCTATTATTAGATGAAACAATAAAAGTCAAAACTATACTATCTAGTAATATCAGCGACAGAAGCGAAAATTAATTTATTTATTATATTATCAATAAGGCGTATAGTCAATTTTTTTTTATAGGATAAGGGTGACAAACGAGCACACAGTCCATCTGATACTAAGTCGTTGCTGCGGCCCATAGATATCTACATCTATTCTCGATTACGAATCAAAATGCAGATGCGTTGTCACCCGTGAATACTAAGATGTAATGCCTCGATTCCAGTAAAAAGGGTCTCCGGTCTTTCGGATCGGAAGGGATGTTTCGTATGGTGAGTGTAGAGAACCGGAGACCCTTTTTACTGGAAAAGAGGCATTCCAACTTAGTCCTCACGGGTGACAACGCATCTGCATTTTGATTCGCAAACGAGGATAAATGTAGATGTCTATGGGTCACAGCAGCCACTTACCATCAGGTGGACTGTGTGCTCGTTTGTCACCCTATTCCTATAAAAAAAATTATTTTTTTAAATAAAATAAAAAAAATATTGTTTGAGTTTTAAAAAAAGTTATTTCTATACGTTTGAATAATGATCCTGATAACGTACTTAACGGGAACCACAGGTTTTTTGTTACATCTTGTATATAAAGGTCTTTTTAATAAAACCATAATGATAATGAAAATTTTGCAATAATTGCAGCCAAACCAGTTTTGATCATTTAACATACAAATTAGTAATTGAAATAAAAACCTTATCAATTTTCATATTTTTGATAGACGTCACTATTATCTGTTGAAATTATTACACTTTTAAAATAAAATAACAAAAATACTCAAAAACTAAACGTTATAATTTTTAAATAATTTTAAAAATCTAATTATTTAAACACATAAATGTTAGCTATTCATCTATTAATAACTGAAAGCAAAATATACTACTTTTTTTACTTGATGATAGCGCCATTTTGATATCTAAATCGGTGTAGTTTCAAATTATTTTACCAAGGTTATAACTATATCTTCAATTTTATTTATAAATCTGGTATTTATTTGAAAAACACTCGTAACTAGAGGGCACTAGTGTAACTAGTGTTGCCATGTACAAGACATTAATAGTGGCGCGCAACACTGCCCCCTCCTAAGACATGCTCGTCCCGAGCATTATTGGCCCCATAATAACGCGCCAGTCGATCCACATGGACAACATGGTTACATCATTGATCCTTGTCACAATCCGGTACGGTCCGTCCCATTTAGCTTGAAGCTTAGGAGATTTCCCTTTGCTGCGAACTGGATTGTGTAACCACACTAGTGAACCTTCATCAAACCCCTTGTTGTTCATTTTGCGGTCATACCGTGTTTTCATCTTCTCAGACGTTTGCTGGCCCGTCTGTCTGACGTGCTCATAAATGTCATTCATTTTGTTTCGCAAGTCATTTGCATAATCGGTTATACTGCGTGGGGCATCAGGTGGTATTACGGTGATCAGGTCTGCAGGCAGCCGTAATTCTCTCCCAAAGTTTGCGAAAGCTGGCGTCACTGACGTACTTTCGTGAACAGCGCTTCGATATGACAACAAAAACGGTTGTATGTGCCTGTCCCAGTCTCGTTGCCGTTTTTCCACAACTTTTGCCAGGTACGTTTACTATCCAAGCAGTCCGTCTATGGAATGCCCTACCTCTGTCAGTGAGACGCGCCCAATCTTTATCTGTTTTTCAGAAGCTTGTACACAACCACTATCTTAACCTTTGAATTCAGCCATCTATATATGTATGCATTCGTATTTTATGTCTTTATTTGTTATTTATTTCTATATATTATAATTAAATCTTTATAAATATTGTCTCTGCATCACCAAACCACACAATTTTCTGCTTTTTGTAATCCTGTCCATCCAAAGGTTGTCTGGAAGAAATCGCTTTTAGCGATAAGACCGCCCATTGTGTCACTATTTTTTTTTTCTTTTTCTTTCGTTTATGTATTGATTTGGTGTACAATAAAGAATTATCTATCTATCTATCTACCTTTCCAATGTCTGATTAAATCGTTCTACCATTCCATCAGATTGTGGGTGGTAAGAAGTTGTTCGTGTTTTATGAGTACCCATAACTCTGCAAGTTTTCTGGAATATTTGAGACTCGAAATTCCTTCCTTTATCGCTGTGAATCTCTAAAGGTACTCCAAAACGACAGAAGACTCCATGAACTAGTTTATCTGCAATTGTTGAAGCTTCTTGATTTGGAATGGCGAAGACTTCTGGCCACTTAGTGAAGTAATCCATCACAACCATGAAATACTTGTTACCACTTTCACTTTCCGGAAACGCAACGTCAATGGCTATCCTCTCCCATGGTGCACCAACATTGTACAATTTCAATGCGCCTCTACTACGAATTTGAGGTCCCTTTACAGCCGCACAACTTGTACATTTGCGGCACCAGTCCTCGACATCGTCACGACGGTGGACCCTGTAAAACCGTTCTCGGATTTTCAGTAGAGTTCGTTTAACTCCCAGGTGGCCTCCTGAACAACCACTATGGTACAGCTGTAGAACATCCGGTACTTTAGCCTTAGGGACAACCATTTGCAAATGACAACTGTCTCCCCGACCATTTTCCCATTTACGGCACAGGACTCTATCCTGAATCAGCAAGCTGTCCCATTGGGCCCAATAGCTTTTCGTGGTCGAACTCATTGCTGAGACGTCGCTCCACTTGGGCTTAGGAGCACTGGCCTTCATCCATTCCAGAATCGGCTTAATATCCGAATCTTCCTGCTGTGCATGTTGTAGACTGTCCTTCCACTCATTGCTGAGCTGGTCTGTCCTGAGCATCCTCACAGATACCACTTCCTTACCCTCTTGCCTAATACAATGCTTGCAATCTTCAGGGCAAGGTCTTCTTGACAATGCATCTGCATTGCCATGAGATTTCCCGCTGCGATGTTCGATCACAAAGTCGTATTCCTGCAGTAGTTCAATCCATCTCGCAACTTGTCCTTCCGGATTTTTGAACTGCAATAGCCATTTCAGTGCAGCATGGTCAGTTCGTAAGTGGAATTTCCGCCCTAGAAGATATTTGCTAAAATGCTACAAGGACTTTACCACAGCAAGCAGTTCCCGTCTTGTGACACAATAGTTCCTTTCCGGCTTTGACAACGACTTGCTGAAGTACGCTATCACAATCTCTTGATCACCATTCCGTTGAGACAACACACCACCAAGTCCTATATCACTTGCGTCTGTGTCAACTATGAATTCCTTGCCCGCATCAGGGTACCCCAAAATAGGTGTTTTGCACAGACGGTTCTTGAGCTCCTGGAATGCAATATCGCAACTTTCATCCCAGCAGAAATGTCGCTTCTCCTCGGTTAGCTTGTGCAGAGGTTTGGCTATATCTGCAAAGTTCTTCACAAATCGCCGATAGTAAGAGCACAAACCCAAAAATGCTCTAACCTGTGTCTTGTCTTTTGGAATCGGCCACTCCTTGACAGCGGCAACTTTCTCTGGATCCGTGCGGATACATTCTTCCGACACTACATACCCCAAAAAACTAACTTGCCGTTTGAATAGTGAGCACTTCTTCGGACTCAACTTGAGGTTGGCACTCTGGATCTTCATGAGCACGCGTTCCAGGTTTTGAAGGTGTTCCTCAAACGTACTACTACGATGATGATGTCATCCAAGTAGACCAGACAGGCATCTCCAATTAGCCCGGTAAGTACAAGCTCCATTAATCTTTCAAACGTTGCTGGAGCATTGCACAATCCAAACGGCATGACTTTAAATTGCCACAGACCCTTTCCTGTGGAGAATGCAGTTTTCTCCTTGTCCTTAGGGTCAATTTCAACCTGCCAGTAGCCACTTTTCAGATCCAGCGTACTAAACCACTTTACGCCTGTAAGCATGTCCAGCGTGTCATCAATTCTTGGCAAGGGATAGCTGTCCTTCTTCGTAACGTCGTTCAGGCGGCGGGAGTCAACACAAAACCGCATGCTGCCGTCCTTCTTCTTTACCAGCACCACAGGTGAACACCATGGACTAGATGAAGGTTCAATAACACCATCCTTCACCATTCCCTCAATCATGGTTTCCACTTCCTTTTCACGTGCTACAGGTAATCTTCTTGGCCGCTGACGAATAGGAAATTCTTGTCCTGTGTTTATTTTGTGTTGAACTAAGCCAGTCTTTCCTATGTCAGCTTCGTTTGACGAGAAAACATTGGCGTGCTTGAGTAACAACTTCTTCGCTTTGACCATTTCATTCGGGGAGAGAACGCTGCGACAGTCTTCTAAAAGTGTGGTCACTCTAGTTTGTCCATCCTTGCTGGGGGTTCCAGTCGATAGATATTGGCACTGACGCAACCAATCCACTTCCTCACTAGTACCAACCAATGTGCCTTTTTCTATAATCTGTTCCTGATCACAAAGGTTCAGCACACGTACTCCTGAGATGTCGGCGGTTCTGACCAAGGTTCGAGCCACTTTCCATGGAAGGTCATTGTCTACCCTTTCCACGAGTACACAACGAAGAGTTTGCCCAGGATTCCGTGGAAGTCTAACCGGCACAATCGTTTCCGATCTCGGCGGAAGAACAATCTTCTTAAGGCTGTACACATTCCCTGGTAACGCCCCTTCCACGAAAAGTTCCTCTTGTCCACATTTCAAAACACCTTGCTTAACGTCGATCTCACAACAATTCTTCCTCATAAAATCTAGGCCCAGGATGCAGTCGTCCATTATATCAGCCACGATGACATTATGCAGGTAGATCATGTTGCCTAGCTTCAACTCCATCTCCTTCTCTCCACGGACGGGTATGCGCTGACCAGTGGCTGTCACCAAATTAATGCGTTCTCGGTTGTATGTGGAGTCCCCAAGGAACCGACTTATAAGTTGGGAACTGACAACCGTGCGAGAGGCTCCAGTGTCTATGGTCAGTTTATACGGCGTTCCGTTGACTTCGCCCTTGATGATTAGGCTGTTCCCATCATGGGTTTGTGAGATCGAAATCCTTGGGGCTCTTTTAACATCAGCCAGCACCCGCCCCGCAGTCCTGGCTTTTACTCGTTTCCCTGCTGCTGCTGGGCGGTGCTATTAGCCGCACTACCCTTTCGAGATCGATCACCTTCCCTTTCTACAGTTTGCTTAGGGCAGCTGGATCGAAGATGGCGCCTTTCCCCACAGCCGTAGCACCTAGGGCTGTAGCTTTTATTGCGGTCCTGAACTGTAGCTGCTGCAACCTCCCTGACGCGGTGGGAACGATGATCCTGCCGCACGGCTTCCACCTCCAGTGCATGGGTCAAGGCGTCCTTAAGCGTCTCGTGGTGCCTGAGCCTCACAACAGCTCTGACTTCAAGGTCGCGGATGCCGTCGATGAATGTCTGCACCAGGTTCCCTACAATAAGCGCAGGTACAGACTGGTACGCTTTTCGAACCAGCTTCTCCACCTCAAGGGCCCACTGCTGCAGGTTTTCGTTACTGCGTTGCACGCGATCTTTGAGCTGCGCACGAAAGACGTGTTCCAGGTGAGCATCACCATATCTCGCCTCCAATGCCTCAAGGAGCTGCTCGTAAGTCACTTTCTTACCGAGAGCTTCCAGAACAGTTAAGGCCTGGTCGCGCAGGCCTAGGGTGAGAGCAGTCATGGCCTGACTTTTATTCCAGCCGTTCGCTTTCATGACAGCCTCGAACTGGATTTTGTAGGCCGACCAGGAAGAAGTCCCGTCGAACGGTGGCACTTTGAATCCACGTAGCGAAGGTGTTGTAGCTACCACGGGAGCTGTAACTCCATCCCCAATTTTGAGGTCGTTCAGCGTTTTCTTCACGTCAGCCATCACATTGTCAACCCGATTGTACACTTGGTCGATTCGGGTTTCAGCTTTCGACAGGCGGTTATCATATTGAGCAACCTTATCCTTCACCTCACTTATTTCTTTCCCGAAGGTAGCGTGAAGGTCCTTCATGAGAAGTATCTGCTCTTCCTTATCGCGTTTAAGCTGCTCTTCCAACCGACGGCCCTGTTCCTCCTGTTGGCGGGCCTGCTCCTCCTGTCCGCGATGCAGCTGCTCTTCCAACCGCCAAGCCTGTTCCTCCTGTCGGCGGGCTTGTTCCTTCTGTCGGCGGGCCTGTTCCTCCTGTCGGCGAGCCTGTTCCTGCAGCATCATCATCAGAGTACCTAAGTCAGGTACTGCAGATGCAGGAGCTGCTGACGGGCCGGCCTCCGTGGTCGGCAACTGGCCTGCCGACGTCTGTGACGTTGCACCACCAAATCGTCTCTGATCCGTCTCGTGTTGGCGTTGACTTCGGGTACGGATACCCTCGGTGTCGTCTTTAGGTAAAATCGGCATATTTGATCCCACTTCTGACACCAATTGTTACGCGCTTGGGGTTCGAGACAATTAAAAACTGCCGATTGAATTACCAAAATTGACGCTTTAATTACACAACACTAATTACAATCTAAAATCACACTAATAATAAAACACAGTTCGCCGTTATTTCGCTTCGAAGTATTCTCTTGTATCGCCAATTCAATACTGCCCCGGTCGTGGTCTATATCGGCCTTATATAGTGCCTCAGATAGTTTCCAGAATCTTCTACTGTAGCGACATCTAGAATGTTCGAGTACATATCGGTCCCGAAATTTCTGGAAGGATCTTGACTCTCCTAGTTCTGCTACTCGACACTAGAGGGCGCTAGTGTAACTAGTGTTGCCATGTACAAGACATTAATAGTGGCGCGCAATATTTTCATTTACTCGACACTAGAGGGCACTAGTGTAACTAGTGTTGCCATGTACAAGACATTAATAGTGGCGCGCAACAATATGTATGTATAGATTTTAAATGACGCTTCATTTAAATAGACGCTAGTACTCGTAATTCACTTATTTGTTAATCAATAAAATAATACGTTTATCAATAATAATATATAACGAAAGGAATTCGTTCCAACCGAGTGTTCCACGACACTCACGCATGTTTTTTGGTTTTTAATCTAATCAATCAAATCAATTTTATAAGTCAAAATATATAATAGATTTTGAAAACAAAATGAAATAAATAATGAAGGTTGTCTGGAAGCGATTTCTTCTAGGCAACCTTATTACGCAAACAACTGTTTACAACGAATGAGTGGGAAGGGTGTACATAAATTATACAATTAAGTTAAAAAGCAAAAATAAAAAATAAAACAAGTTAATGACAGTGGAGCAAAATAGGATAGATATATGAAATGACGGGAAGTATGATGGAAAAAAAACTTCAAAGTGTTTTGAGCGGACTTTTGAAGAATAAAGGGATTAAGCACGAATATGGAGTGGCAAGCAGATCCACAACCATACAGCTGCAAAAAAAAAAATTATTGGAGAAGGAGGATGAATGTAATGGAGTACGAAGAGAAGATTATTATAGCGGATTCAACTATTCGAAAGGCCTTAGTTTAACTTAAGATCTCGGTCGATGTGATAGTTTGAGCTCTCCGTATTATGGAGATACAACTTTGACACTGGTAACATCGCGGGGAGAAAAGCTAGTTTTGTGATAAAATATTAAAAACTTACACAACATTTTGCAAAGAAATAATATGACTGATTAAATTTTATTATATTTCGTGTGTGTTCTTCTTTTATGGGTGGCAAATAATCGAAGTAATTTATTTATTCGTTATTCACATCGGAATATGTGTTAATTTTGTATAATATTGAGCTATATTATGTAGATTGGCTATCACTTATACTAATTATAATATTTTGTTTATTATAATTAGTATAAGTGCAGTTGATTACAATAGAGTTTAATCGAAATTAAACAAATTTATTGGGAATATATCACTTTAATTTTTATAATATTTCTCAGTCTCTAAAATATTTTTTTTACAATTAATAATAGCCTTAGCAATTAATAATGGATCCTGTAGTTCACAGACATCTACATATGTCGATGAAGAATCCATCTTCGCCGTGCAACTTTGCTAAAAAAAGAGTCTTGGGTCCTCCACACTTAACATACGAAACACAGCATCATTAAATTGCTATTTTACGCTGGTTATTCTATGAGAGATTAAGAGTGTGATCGGAGAGTTTTTGTGTTCTTCTGCGGCGGGTCTTGCAGAACTTAGCTCCGACCGCATGGACAGTTTCCACGAGCTTGTCATTCAAATCGTCCACTTCATTGCAGTCTTCTAGGCACTGAAAACGGTTTTGCAACTCGAGCTGAAAGGTTTCGGGACTTTGGATTAGAGCACGAGGGGGACGGAGCGTTGACTTCATTAGACGAGACCTCTCCAACTTAACGTTTAGGTTCAGTGTGCCTCTAACCATTCGGTGATCGCTGCCGGTTTTCACCCTCGCGATCACTGAGACATCACTGAACAGTTGTCGTCTGGTCGTCATAATGAAGTCAATCTCATGTTTTGTCGAACCGTCGGGGCTCGACCAGGTCCTTCACTGCTGGCCGGATGAGGAAGCTCAAGGTCGCTCAGCGAGCTATGGAGAGGGCTATGCTCGGAGTTTCTCTGCGTGATAAACTCAGAAATGAGGATATCCGCAGTAGAACCAGAGTGACCGACATAGCCCAACGGATTAGTAAGCTGAAGTGGCAATGGGCCGGCCATATGGCTCGAAGAACCGACAACCGATGGGGAAGAAAGGTTCTCGAGTGGCAGCCTCGTACCGGCAGGCGAAGTGTAGGGCGTCCCCCCACTAGATGGAGTGACGACCTGGTAAGATTTGCAGGAAGTCGATGGATGCAGGTGGCTCAGGACCGTGCTTTGTGGCATTCTTTGGGGGAGGCCTATGTTCAGCAGTGGACTTGTGAAGGGCTGTAATGATGATGATGATTCTATGAGAGCGTGGTCCTACCCCGGTCAAGCTGAAACGACCCGGGCTATTCGTGCTGTGCTGCAGCTATAGCAAGACTACGTAAATAGTCTCTCTGTGTAAAATAATCTACTATAGATTTAGATAAATAGCTTTAAAAAATATTTTAACGAAAATCTGGTAGATTCAGATACCAGTTTAGTAAGAGTAAAAAAACTATTTGTAATCCAATTGTGCCTGCCCTAAGCGCATTAAAAACATTACGTATAACCATGTTATACCTACGTATTATATTATATCATATATTTTTTCGTATTTCTCAGGTACATGCAGGTTTCCTCACGATATTTTCCTACACCGCCATGCACGTGGTAAATCAGCACTTAAAATTGCAATTAACAATTTCATTGGTGCCGGTGGGGATCGAACCCGGGTGATCGCCTACGAGCGCTCAGTCGCTGCGCTATCACGGTTCTCCATCAAATATGAATAAAAATCCTGTAATACCAGGAATATGAATTCTTTTGTATAGATATTTACATTTTGCTTGAGCAATGACTCGGAGCTCAAAGAAAGTACTTTATAGTTCAAAACTTATAAGTTTAATGTCCGATAAAAATAGTCAGTATTGTTTTAATATAGAATTGATGGAAACTTTTCACACAACTTTCTTACCTTTCGTTTTTCATGAATGTAAGTTTTTTTTTCATTATGTACGAGCACCTGTGCAGGTCCAGAGAGACCAGTATCACTGCGATCTAAAATATCTATTGTGATCGCTGCTATGTCTACAGTTCACTGCTAAGCTCTACGTCCTCAATGAATAGAAGGAGTTGCTTAGCTGTGAGTAATTTCACTTCTTCTGGGCTAAGTATATAGTTTCCCAGATGAGTGCAGCGTTTGCGCATTAAGGGTCCCCAATTTGTCAGGATGTATAAAGGCGTTTCCTCCTCCTCCTCTAGGGAGTAAAACCGGCACATCCTTGAGTTGCTTAGTTCCAGGATGGACATGTGCTTTTTAAGACAACAGTGTCCAGTCAGAGCTCTTACCAGAATGCACAATTTATTTTTACCTAATCCCAGGGCTTCCAAAGCGAGTTTACGGTCGAAAGCCTGGATTAAGGTTTTAGAATGTTTTATGTCTGGTGTATCAGATCTCAAGTGATTTATTGTGGTAAAGAGTTTCCAGGGTCAATCGGGCGAGGCTTTTTGAGATTCAACAAAATGGCTCGGGTCCAAATTGTGTACTGTTTGGTCCCTCCCGTGCGAGCTTGTCGGTAGTTTCATTGCCTGCAATACCCGCATGACCCGGAACCCATCTTAAAAGGTGTTTAGGCGGTTCACGCAGTCTCCCACTAGCTTCGAGTTCACCAAGTTTGATCTCAGCGCTAGCAGTGCTGCTTGACTATCAGAGTTAATATAGATTATATGGTTAACGTAGTGTTTTCGCAGATTGATTTCCACACACTGGAGTATGGCGAAAATTCCTGCCTGGAAGATAGAGGTGAATCTACCCAAATTCATACTAGGTTTGAATTTGAGTCTCTCCCCATAAATTCCAAAGCCTAGGTTGAGACCCATTTTAACCCATCGGTATACCATATAAGGCTACCGACCTCACAGATGACCTGTCCATTCAGCCAGTCTTCTCTGGAGGGTAGCTCCACTGTATACTTTTTGTAAAAAGTATATAGTAAAGTATATCTGAGATCATGCATAAGACCGGTGTTTCCTTCGATTGAGTCTAGCATGGCTCTCATCAATAGGAAAGCAAGCTAAAGCCACCCTCAGCGTTAATCTTATACAAGCTAGCATTGGCCTCCTTGTCTAAGTAAAGATCAACGGGCGTTAGGCCTAGAATTTCATTAAGAGCCGCTTCAGGCGATGATTGCATCGCTCCAGTTGCCATTAAGCAGGCAGTCCTTTGTAGACTATTTAGTCTGTCCGCAGTCGTCTTTTGGTTGGCCTTATTACACCAGACAGTGGAGGCGTAGGTAAGAGTCGGCCTCACTATACTGCTGTACAGCCATAGTACCTAAAGCAATTTTTGCCTTATGACATACATTACTAAGATGAGAGTTCCACGTTAGTTTTTGGTCAATTGTTACGCCCAAGTACTTAACTTCAAGTGGAGAATGGTACTTCTTTACCATTAAGTTTTCGTGCCACTAAATTGTCCAACCGTCTCTTTTTGGTAAAGGATATTGTAACAGTTTTATCAGCATTAATCGATAAACTGTTAGCCCTGCACCAGTTGTATAGAATAGAATAGAATAGAATATTTTTTATTCAATATACATTACATGTGTAATTCTTATTGAAAGTCAATTTTTACTTTACCACTGGTTCGAAAAAAAACCTCTGTTTTGGGAAGAAACAGCAAGAAACCCAGCGGGACTTTTTTTTAAAATAAATTTTACAATATAAATGATTACGAACTATTTACAAAATTTAATTTAGAAACTGCTTGGAAGCGATCACCTCATTCCCAGGGGTTATTATCAACCATGTATTCATTTATACTATAATAACCCTTTTTATACAGTTTCAGCTTAATAAAACATTTAAACTTGGTAATAGAGAGAACCTGTACACTTTCCGGGACCTTGTTGTAATAGCGTATACATTGCCCCAAGAATGAATTACTGACTCTGTGGAGTCGAGAAACTGATATCACTAGCTTGTGTTTGTTCCTAGTGTTTACAGAATGTATATCACTTCTTTTACTAAAATTATCTTTGTTTTTGTGAACATACATTAAATTTTCGTAAATATACTGAGAGGCCAAAGTTAATATATTAATTTCTTTTAATTTATCTCTAAGAGACTCTCTCGGTTTTAGATTGTAAATAGCTCTAATGGCCCTCTTCTGTAAAACAAAAATAGTTTCTGAATCAGCGCATTTCCTCATAGCAAAATCCCATAAGACATTATGCTATGAAAATAACTAAAATAAACTAATCTAGCTGTCTCGACACTAGTGAGACCTCTAATCTTTTTTACAGCATAAGCTGCAGAACTTAGTCTGCTTGCTAATTTGGATATATGGGGGCCCCAGTTGTTTATGGTGTTTAGGGCTCTTTGTATGATTGATGATAAAGTACCTACTTTGGCAAAAACCCCTCACAATGATCACAAGGTCATCAGCATAACCCAGTGTGTCAATGCGAAGGTCTGCCATCTTGTACAGTAATTGGTCAACCGCAAGAGTCCAATGGAGGGGTGACAAAACACCACTTTGTGGATAGCCTCTTGTAGTTGCAATCTCAATCGAGGTTTGAAACAGCTCTATTTTTGCCTTTCTGTTTGAGAGCATCGAATTCACCCACGTGATGGTTGTGGGGTCAACATTTTTAGATGTCAGGCCCCCAACCAGCAGTGATGTAGGGCTACTGTTGAAGGCGCTCTCAATGTCTAGAAAGGCACAAAGAGCTATTTCTTTATCCTCCAGCGCTTTTTAGATCCTGTCAATAACACTGATCAGGGCTGTTTCCGTAGATATGCCTCTGCAGTAAGTATGCTGGTTGTAGTGTATAGGTCTCGTAGCTAGAGCTACATCCCTAATATATCTATCTATAACCTTTTCCAATGTCTTCAGAAGGAAGGTAGAAAGGCTTATAGGTCTAAAGGACTTTGGTAAGCGTAGCTCTTTCTACCAGCCTTATGTATAAATAGAACTTTGACAATTGTCCATCGTTCTAGAATATATCCCCATGCAAAACTTGCTCTGAAAATTTTTACCAGATAAGGAAGAAGGATATCGATACCCCTATGTAGATGGATGGGCATTACTCCATCCTCCCCTCTTGTCTTATATGGTTTAAAGGAGTCAACAGCCCACTGCACCAGGTTTGGCCTTATTATCTTTGTAGCTACACCAGTGCTCATTACAAGGCCTTCGTAGGGCTCTGAAAGAGTTCGAGGCCAGAGTCATATGTTACCCTGGGAAATGGGTTGACGCAAGTAGCTCCAGTGTTTCCGTTTCACTATTAGTGAAGTTACCGTCAGGCTTTTTAAGAAGCCCGATCTCATTAGGTTTAGCTTTCGATAGCATTTTTTGTAGTCTTGCACTGCGAGGAAAAGACTCAACTTCCTCGCATAGCTTCCTCCACGATGCTCTCTTAGCTTTCCTAATTTCTTTATTATACTCGGTTAGGGTTGCACTATAAATGTCCCATTTTTGGTTTTTTTTAGCACTATTTTTAGTTTCCTGGTTTTTTCCCTAAGCTGCTTTAGCTTAGTGTTCCACCAAGGAACTTTTCGTGTTGAGGTCTTAGTTTCGACGGGACAAATGTTTTCGAAGGCTTCACGGATACCTACGGTTACCGTCTCCGCCGCTAACTCCAGACCTTCAATTGTTTTTATGCTTTTAGGAAACGTTTCCAAATTCCTCCTTAGGCTATCTCTATAGACATCACAGGAGGTCGATTTTGGATCCCTAAAAGCAACAGTTTCGTAATTTGGTGATGCCCTAATAACAAACTTAATGTGTCTATGATCAGACATCGAGTTTTCACTACTAACATGCCAGTCAGTAATCCGCCTAGATAGATATGTTATTGGTAGCAAAGGTTATATCTTAAAAATATATCTCAAAGGTTACACTTCTTGCCTAGCACGCGTTACAAAGGTTGGTGTACAACCTAAGTTTAAGTTTACTAGGCGATTGGATATGAGACAGTTAAAAAGTAACTCACCTCTTTTGTTGATGTTTGTGCTTCCCCACGCTGTGTGGTGAGCATTAGCATCACATCCCACCACAAGTTCGGCGTTGTGCTGCCTGGCGAACTCCACCACTCGCTCTAACTCGATGGCAGGATCTGGGTTCCCTCCGGGAAGATAATCTGAGCAAATGATTACTCTGGCCCCTGTGCATCCCTTAAGATTTATAAAGGCTGTAACCAGGTCGTCATTGCAAAACTCTGGAACAGCTAAAAGTACAATATTTTTATTGTAGAGTATACAAGATCTGGGTCTACTGCCTTTAGTATTGACTAAGATCTTACCGGCAGCCGACAATTCCAGAACTTGACCGTTGGCCACCCAAGGCTCTTGTATGAGGGCAAGGTCGATGTTGTCGTCTGCGAAGCAAACCTCCACCCCGGCAGAAGCAGCCGCTGCATGGTGATGATTTGCCTGGAGGACCCTCGTCTTACCCTTGAGATTAGCCATTTATGGGCGTGGGGGGGGGGCAGGGGTAGTTTTCGCCTGCTTAGGACGAGGACGTCCTTTACCGGCGCTCTTGACCCCTTCCGTACTTTTTGGTTTACCGCTCCCACCTCCCTTCCCCTTACTCCTCGCTGACACCAGCGGAGGCCCTCGGACCGAGGCGAGATTCGCGCCTTGAGTCATAGTCACTCTCGCTGATGTCATTCCAGTCTCACCTCTCGAGGTGGAGGAATGGGGGGATTGGAGTTGGAGCGGTTCAGGCTCCATTGCCGCGTCAGAGACTCCCCTGACCTTAAAAGTTATCATTTTAAAGCCAAGGCCGACTCTGCGGCCCGCCCCCTGCCGCCCGGAGAGTCGTCTTATGGGTCGTCCAGAGAAAAGGTTACTAGGAACCTATTCTCCTCGTCCTGGAGATGGAGGATTTTTCAGACCTTGGTATGGAGCCCTTCTTTTTGGGCCCTGAACAGCACAGCCGCCTTCTCTGGGGAGTCTGCTTCGCTGCAGGACAGAAAGTTGACGCTTAGGCTGTTCGCTCTCGGGTATTACCGAGAGCTCCTCCTCTGGCCAGTGTTTTAGTTTTCCGATCCCTCCCACAATCCAGTCCTGACTTGCCTTATTCGCCTGTAACGTGCCTACGTTACCAGAATCCAACCTGGCTTGTGAGTGAAACCCGAAAATTTTGGTCCTATTCCCGGCTGTGCTTCACAGACCGTCTTTGCAGTAACCTGCGATAGTGCCCGGTGGACCAGCTGCATCTGCTCCACGGATTCGAGTTGCGAATTCCTACACGCGCGGAGCCAGTTACGGCACTGAAGCTGAGCTTCTTTTCCCCCGTTGCCAGCTTCACAGATTTCCTGGGCTGGTCTTTGGGGGAGTCCTCCTCAGACCGATTGCGTTTTTTCGCCTTTGGAACTGGGGGAGTTTTGGGCAGAGGGATTTCGTCTCAGGACTTCTGGCAGAGACAGAGGGCTTCTTCGGCTCCTATCTCAGCTGCTATCAGCCTTTGGTACCTCTTCTGTACTGCCCCACTAAGCTTATAAGGCCTAGTGAACTATTTCTTTTCCCTTCCCTGGTTCGTTTCAGATTGTGAATGTAAGTTAATGAGACTAACTGCTTACAGTAATCACTTACTAGAACTTATGAAAAATTAATTTACACAAGTGCTTAACGTCTGTAAAAATTTTATTAATACAATTTGTACTAGATAATAATATGAGTTTCGTCTATACATATAATAAATCTGTAGAAAAGTCTTGTCTGTAATTCTAATATATTCTTGAAAAAACAAGTCCAGGGGACTAAATAAAGGGTTCTCAAGCCAAATCAGTGGTTTTTAGAATTTTTGTCTGTCTGTCTGTGTATTCCGGATTCACGCAAAAACCACTGGACCGATATACATAAAATTTTGTATGTAGGTAGTTAGTAACCAGGGGCAACTTATAGGCTTTTTTTTTTATAGGATAAGGGTGACAAACGAGCACACAGTCCACCTGATGGTAAGTGGTTGCTGTGGCCCATAGACATCTACATCTATCCTCTATCACAAATCAATATGTAGATGCGTTGTCACCCGTGAGGACTAAGATGGAATGCCTCATTTCCAGTAAAAAGGGCCTCCGGCCACCTGCACTCACCAAGCGAAACGCAGAGGCAAACCCCTACTTCACGCTGGTTTTCTGTGAGGTCGTGGTACCACCCCGGTTCGAGCCGGCCCATCCGTGCGACAGCAAAAGCTGTCGCGTGGCTCTACCACTGTTATAGGCTACTTTTTATCCGATTACAGAACTTCAAAAAAGAAGGTTAAGTATTTTCCTTGCTTTAAATGTAAATTTTCTATTATATATTGGTTATAGGCTTCCGCCTATAACTAATATAATAACGGGTGTTTATCAAATATTTATAAATCAGATATTAATAATGCCATATACCATATAAATATAAATAATTTATAAATAAAGTTTAAAATATAGTTATAAACTTGGTAAAATACACTGATGTAGTTATCAAAATAGCGCCATCTATCATCAAATGGAAAAATTAGTATATTTTGTCTTTAGTTACTAAATAAATTAAATAATATAAATAAAAATATGTATATATTTAAATAATAAGATTTTTAAAATTATTTAAAAATTGTAACGTTTAGTTTATTAGTATTTTTGCTATTTTATTTTAAAAGTGTAATAATATCAATAGATAATAGTGACATCTATCAAAAATATGAAAATTGATAAGGTTTTTATTTCAATTATACTAATCTATATGTAAACTGATTAAAACTGGTCTGTTTGCAATTATTGCAAAATTTTCATATCTTTATAGCTTTATTAAACATATTTTTATATATGTCGTGACCGGATCGTATAATTGATCATATACCTATCATAAAGTAGTCTATCATTTCGTGAAATGGTGTGGTCATTTCATGATATTTAGCACTGTTTGTTGACCATCTCATGATATAGCTTGACAAAAAAAATTATATTAATTACATTAGAAATGAATAAACCAAACTATAAATATAATTTAATAAAGTTAAAAATTAAAAAAAAAAGAGTTACGAGTATAAAGTGCAAGAAATTAAAAATCAAACCACTGACTGAGCGTTGTATATTAATATAATACTCTACATAATGATAAACTATTATTTAAAACTAATTTCTCAATTAACTAGCGATATCTGGCGAGTGGAAGATTATTAGCCCTCATTAAATAATAGAATGTTACTGAATTACGATGTAAATAATTGAAAATTTGTTCTTGGCATCGTTGGAAGGTTAATTACTAGGTAGATGTGGTCAATAATCATTATCATACACAAGCTTTGTTTCAGTTTTTAGAAATTATTTAAACAAATACGAGGGCCGTGTAGCTCTCGCCGTGAGATTTCATCGTAGAACGGGAGCAAAACTGTTATAGAAGAAAACTTTACGTGCTGACTTAACACGTGTCCGTTAAAGTGGTAACGAATAACTTCCTGGGGAAACCTAGATGTCTGAGTAATTAAAGTAGTCGTGGAGATGTAAAAACAGTTCATATGCATTAAAGCATTGCAGTATATTCTATTTTTCTGCCCATAAAATACTATAGGCAATGATGAGCCCTGCGGACATTAGTGAGACGTATATTAGCTGCTACTTTATTTTTTTACCTTTAACGAGACTTATAAATCAGTTTGTAAATTAAAATAGCTTTCATATTTTCAAACACATTAAGATATATTTGATAGTCCTGGTTTCATAGCTCATATGAATACCTATATGTAAATGAACAGGCTATTGCGGAAAAATACTTACTTACTAATTAAACAAAGCCGGTTTTACTTAAACAAAGGTTCATTTTATTTTACTTGTCAATGGCGGATGGCGGTAATCAAACTGATTAAAACTTAAATTTCATGGTACGTAAGCATTATTATATATTTTAGCATATATTTGAATTGCAATTTGGAATGTCAATTTACCACATTTTTGGCGGTAAAGGAAAACAGAAGTTTCGCAGTTGAGAACATCCCGCGTTGGAATTGCGCAGCGAAGACTTTTGGCCAAAAACTCGGCGGCCTGTGCCCAATAGTAACATGTATGTAAGCTGCTACTTTTTTACATTCATATTTTCGAGTATGTTACTTTTTTGTTTTCACTCTACCGTAAATATTAAGGGTTGCAAAAATGAGTAGAACTCATTATCGTCAGCCTATCAAAAGTCCACTGAAATGAACATAGGCCTCCCCCATAAATTGTCAAGTAGCTGGATATTTGCTACAGTTGCCACGTTTGGTAGGCGGGTTGGCAACCGCAGATATTATTATTTAGGTACATCTATTGTCAGGAAAATGATGCTACCCATCTCCTGTTTGTTTTCCTGTCGCCTCTTACGACAGGACGATATGAGGTGGCGGATTCTCTTTCACCGCCACAACAAGACTAACATTTTTCTACTCCCGTTCATGAGTGTAGTGATTCCCACGTTCACTGTGAATAAAATTTATAAGCAATGAAACTAATTTTAAGGATTTTATCGCCTTTAATTTCAACTTTATTAATTCCCGAAGTTTTGGGCACTTTACAGTACCCATGGTCACAGGAGGACTAAGGTGTTTGACGACCTGATATCATATTTAGAATAGAATAGAATAGAATAGAATAAAAATAGAAATGAATACAATAAATGCAATAATAGTATGATTGGGTTTAAATTTAATTTAATTAATAAAATCAACTAGCTGTTCCCCGCGACTTCTGTAATTTAGGATTTTAATTATGTTGCGCGGAACCTTAATCGTTTTTCTAAAATATAAGTAGCCTAAGTTACTTCCTATAACATCAGCTATCTGCCAGGTCCAGCCGTTTCGGAGATTAGCCGGAACAAACAGACAGACAAAAATTTTATAAATTGTGTTTTTGTTATAAGTACCTACCTACCGAATATACTTTCATATACATTTAGTAAAAAGCTGTTATTTTGACATTACAAACAAACACTTCAATTTTATTTATTTGTATAGATAGGGTCCTTAGCAGATGATAGCACTCAGCCATCTTCCATTTTAAAATTAGGATGTTTTTTAATTTCAAAAGGCTCGCGAACCATCATTGGTAGGAATTGGTGTTCTATTGCAAGGATTTGTTGTATATCAGATCCGATATAATGGTTGGGACGATACTAAACATGTTGACATACTTTAGACTTCCTGGAGCGTCGGTGTTTCACATCAACGATGTGTTCTTTTAAGCGGGTTTTTATGGAACTTTCATCCAAAGATGCGTAATAAAACCCCACGTATAGAAATTAAAATTAAACGTGATAAAATTCGTAATATTAGTTTTATTCCATGTATAGTATACTGTATACTGAATTTTATAATTTCATAAATGCAGTTCTATAATGATGTAGGTACCTACACTGTATTCATCACTATAGAACTGCATTTATGAAGTTTTATAGTCTAATGGAACGTAAAAAAAAATTTACATCTATTTTATGGTGCCGATCAATATAAAATATCTCAAATAAACATTATCCCGTAAATTAATAGAAGACCATGAAACTCATCATTATTTTGTTAAAACTAAATTAACTTTAAGTAAATAAATTAATGTAAAGAGTAAAATGTAAATAATAGATAATAATACATTTTCATTCCGAGACAATTTACCTTTCTTATGGATACATCGGAATACATGCCCGATTTAAAAAATAGTAGGTGTATAGATACATATAGGTACATTGACGTGTTCCTGTAGCATATTATATCTATGCCAAATATACATAATCTATGCATAATGTACGTCTAATAGTCTTTTTAATTAAAAAAAATCTTTGACAGACATAGTGACACAGACACTGAGGTGACTCTAAAAGCGATCGAATTTTTCTAAATTTGCCACGGAATAGCATTTAATGGCGTTCCTAAATTCAAGCTCACGCGAGCGAAGCCGCGGGTAAAAAGCTAGTCTGAGAATAAAATAACAAGTTTGTATGATTTGACAATGAACTAAACTCTTAATACATACTCATAGAAGTTTCCAGCAGATTGTTAAAAAAACTTAAGACAACAGTTCTGTTTACTTAAGCAACACTTCTTTCATATTTTTTTTTCAAAGTAATTATACCTAGAATGTGGGCCAGATACTAATCTACAATAAAATTTTCATCCCATTTCTTTGCACCCTCACGAAATTTATATATATGGTGTTATCCCTTAGGTAAGCTTATTAAAAAAAGGATTTTATGTCAGTCAAGTACAACTGGCGAAGATTTCGCGTAACAAACATACTATAAGTATACACTCGAATTAAGAAATTCCTCCTTTTTAATGGCTGCTAAAAGATAAGGTGAAAAAAGGATGCTGATATTTTGTTTAAGCAACATAAAAATAAAATATGTCAAGTTCCAGTAACTTTATTTATTTCAATAAAAAATTAGCGATAAATACTTAGATCGCCAAAACGCAGCTGTTGTAAAAACAAAATCAAAAATTTTATCACAGTGATAAAAATTAAAACTGAATATAACACTTCTTACTAACAATAAGTCCAATTAGAATATAAAGTATAAACATAATCTAAAATACGCGCAAAGTTTAAGTTAAGTACCTACCTATTGACAACAGACAAAAAATAACAACAAGGAAGAAATTCCGTAGAGGATACAAATCCAAATGAAATTCTTGCGCTATACACTTACAATAAAATAAAGTCTGAGTTTGAACACAAACGAGTAGTTTTAAAAACTAAAATAGAATTCAGTTGCAGTGTTGAGCATTGCAGAGTACACATTATGTATGCAAATTTGTAACTAACAATTATCGAAATGTTTTATGAAGAAGTTTGATTTCCATTTATTAATTAAGTTATAAATAATTCAGATTACAACTATAGACGTAAAATATGTCAATAGACGTTACACCCATAGAGTACTAATACACACACTTGCACCCGACAAACCCTTTCAACTTTGATTATATAATGACATTATATCAAAACCTTTCAACGAGGACAATTTTATCACTAAACTAAACATGAGAATTCTTAATTCAACCGTAGACAGTGAGTGTACGTACAGCTTTTAGACAGGGGCCGATACGAAAATAATCGCATGCATATTTCACATTTTACACATTGAAAACGAAGGGTAGCTTACGTTATGTGAATTTAGTTCATATATCTTAATTAATACTACACCCGCTCATATATCTAATATAAAAATTATATGAACAAATTAAGCGGGTGTAGTATTAATTTAAAAAAATTATTAAACAGTTATTATATATGAGCTAAAACATACAAATCTTTTTGACCTTTTGTATTTTATTTAAGTATTTATTATAAATCATAATTGTTTTAGTTTGATGATGCGATTTGTAGAAGCGTCGATTTTAAGTTAAAATTTCGATTAAAATTCACACAACGAAACTTACAAGTGAAACATATTATGTGTACTATTTTGAATGAAACATTGTCATTCAAATAAATAATAATTATATTATGATATATTGAACATTATCAAAAATATTCACAGTTATGTTTAAGATACAATTTATTTATGAAATTAGGAATTTAATATATATTATTTATAATAATATATAATATGTATTAATTATAATATATATTATTAATATTCTTGCATATTGTTATCGTATACAACATTATATAAATATATAAAGCACAATAATCATTACATTTAAAAATATTTTGTAAAACTGCTTGCGGTCAAATGGGTTAACAATTATATTTTTATGAAACTTCTTAATAATATTAATAGCATATTTCATTACATTAATTAAGGTTTTATCTGTTCGCACTTGTATAATATGTCCGTCATTTATTTAATACATCATATTACTTATTGTAAAGGACGAATAAGAGGAGGCATATGCCCATCCGTGGGACATATATATTATATATCCTGTAACTTTGATGTTTTCATTTGTAATACACATACAATTTTTTAAACAAAGCTATTACGTACACATCAGAGCAGTGTAAAATGTATAGAATTATGGATTTAAACAAATTCAAAATAGGTTGAGTACTTAGTAGTTTAAAAATACTAGGTTGAATATATTTTTGATTTCCATATTCAAATTTATATTATATCCATATTGACCAAGCAACTTCCTTTAACTCTAGTGGAAGTAGTCATACAAAAACAGTAATAAAATCTTTGAGACAAACTCATTTACTTCTTAGAAGAATAATTTATTAAGACATCTAAAATTGGTTCTTTCAGGAGTAAATAACTTTACGTGGTAGAGCCACACTGCAGCTATTTTATGATTGTAGCATGAATGGGTCAGCTCGACTGGGGAAGGACCACGCTCTCACAGAATACCAACGTAAAGAATAGATACTAATGTGAGTGTAGAGGCATTCCATCGTAGTCCTCAGGGGTGACAGCGTATCTGCATTTTGATTATTAATCGAAGCTAAATGTAGATGTCTATGAGCCACAGCATCTATCTATACCATAAGGTGGACGGTATGTTCGTTCGTCACCCTTATTCTATAAAAAAAGTTTGAGAATAAGGTATAGAGTTTTGCTACATAAATTCATGTCAAGTATAAATAATCTATACTTAAAACAAAATTGATGTCTAAAAGATAACATTAAAATAAATGGCTTCTATTGAGCTCAGAGGTTTATTTTAAGGATAAATAACTATTTAAAAAAAAATTGTCTATCTGTTGGGGTTAATCTCCGAAATGGCTGCACCAATTGTTGTGAACTTTTTGGGAATTTTTATACGAAAACCTTTAAGTTTATTTTTTTCAGAAGACCTAAAGAAACTCCGGCATTTTTAAAACCAGAAATCAACCGAAGTGTTTAAAATACTTTTTTATTAAAAAGCGGCCTTTTGTTTACAAGTAATCGTTAGTTACCTTTGTATTTAAACCGGAGCGAAGTATGAATTAGTATTACACTTTGATACTAAAGAAAATTCCTTTTAAACAGTTTTCATTAAAAAAAAATTTCAATCAAACATCTTTATGACTGTTTTCGTAATAATAGAAAATCTTAACTTTAAAATTTTTGAAAAACTTTAATATTATATCTATGCATATAAAACACACCGCCGTTTTTATGATAATACGTGTAATTTTGTTGCAAGTGGTCATTAAAAAGTTTAAAACATTAGCAATATAATAGTAAAATTTAAAGCATACAATGATACATTTGTAATGCTTAGGATCCTTAAATATCGCATATATATATATTTCACACAGAAATATTCTACTGTCAAAATTTTTCTTGTAAATATGAAAAATATTGTACAGACATTGTACATAAAATTGCCTCACATTATTTTTAGCAAAACACATAATAATCACGTTAATTTAATTCATTATGTTATTAAAGAAAATCTGCGTAAAGTTATTACTAATTCCATAGCCAGATTGGCTGCATGAAGGACTTTATAAGTGAACGATCTCAGAGTTGTTGTCGAAGGCTGTTCTTAAGAGCCTGCGACGTCTAATGCCTGAGCTCCTTTAGGGTTTTGCTCTCTCCGCCACTTACTTTTTGCTCTATATCAATGACCTGCTTATGCTTGGCATGAGCAGTATAACAGCACAGTAGTGGGTAATATCAGCGGAGTGTTTGGGCCAGTCGAGATAAAATCCCGCCCGAAAGAGAAACTATGGTTGAGTGCTCAAATCGCTTACTGCGGCCAATCTCTGAATGGAGTGATCCTATTCTTGTCAAATTCAACGCCTCCAAAGGACAAGTAGGTATGTATCTTCACTGCAAAATTGAAACAGCTCACCCTAGCCCCTTCTTTCCGAAATGTATCTTTGGATTATAACGACCGCCTTCAGTCAAAGTTAAAGCGGCTGCAGTGGCTTGCTAAGGCGCGGTGGTACTCCACGTTGGGACAGCTGCTTACACTTTATAAAGTCAAGTCAAGTAAGTCCAATCATGCAAGGAGTATTACTGTCTTATATGGGCTGGTGCTGCATAATGCCACCTAGCAGTTTTGGACTCAATAGAAGGCGTGCTAAGAGGATTATTGGTGACCTGAATCTGAATAAAGCTAATCTTACAAGTCAACAGGCGCGAAGTAACCAACCTTTCCGTTTCGCGAACATATTTCTGTGAACGTGTGCGTGAATTGCATGATTGAATTACTTCCACTATCGGAAAACCAGACGCTCGGCCAGACTTCACTCCCTTTTTGTCGACATACCATGCATTTGAACCAAACGGTTTGCTTCGTCTTTCGTCATGCGTAGAGCAAAGAAATAGAATAATTTGCTAGCATCTGCCTTTACATCCGATTACACCGGTGTCTTTAACGCAAGGGAGAATAGGCTTTTGTTAAGCTAAATTAGGCACTAGTCCCACCGCCAATGATGAACGAGAAGCGAGTAGAGCTAGAAAGTAGATAAGAGTTAGCGAGCAGCAAGAAGCGAGGTTATAGTTCCGATAGTTTTGTCGCTGGGCTATATATTAACGAGAGCACTCAGATACGGGCTATAAACGAGTGCACTCAGATCCGCACTGTAGAGTATAATGCTCGCTGGTTGGTCTCTCGGTGCGAGTTCTGACCGCCAAGCGTGCATCGCTAAGCGAGCTTTATCTTTGATAGCTCTTGTCGCTGTTACAAACTAGTGGAGAGGGTGTTCTCGCCACAGTGTGAACAGCCGCGTTCTACTATTAATATATGTATTTCTTTTATTGACACGGGATCTATATCTATTGTTCGTTTCTTGAGCGAGAAAATAGTCGATAGCTAATCGCTTCCTCGTCGGCGGTGGGACAAGTGCCTTAGTGCGTTTTAGCATCTTCGTCTACATCACCACTTATCAGCGGGTCGGATAGGAGATAGCAAGCGCTGGCTTATAATAGTTTAAAATAATTCATGAGTATATAGCTTTCATCTATCTCTTACAAATTAAAAAAAGCAGTAATAATTATTATGTTTAAGAATTATTATTATGTTTAATTATTATGTTCGAAATATTTTCATAACAGAATTTGGTTTTTAATTAATTTACAAATAGTAAATTTTTGTAAAGTGTAGGTGGTAATTAACGTATAAACATTATACAATAGAATAAACAGGCATAATGAGAATTACTCTTACTGGGCTACCATAGTTACTACCTACATTACATTTACCTACTTAAGTTTTTTTTCTTACACTTTAAATTTATAAAAATAATACACTGGTCAATTAATTACAATATGTTTTAAATTTAAATATGTTTTTAAAATGCATTGCAATGCATTTAAAATACAAAATTGCAATATCTACTAACACCATGTGCTATGCATCTAATACAGTTTTTTATTACCAGCATGAACAACAATAATTAGAAGCGCATAGCATAGATCCTTATTGGAACGATATGTACAAAATATATGTACAAAATATAACATTTCAGTAAAAGCTGAAACTGCGTTTTTAACAAACAATTTAACAGACACATCACATTGCGCTTAGCAGGTTGTTCTAAAATGATTCTTTATTTGAAAATTTTATTCGCATATCAGCTAAAAGCTAAAATAATCGCAACCGCGTCCGCTCTGCAGAATTTGCAATGAGATATGTCGTTCTTACCAATAGTACACAAGCGAAGTCCTCGAAGGGCCGCGTCACCCTAAGTTTGCAAAAAGAAAAACACCCAATTAACTATAATATATGTCGCAGTTAACTTTGGAATGGAAAAACTTCAGTCTCTTACATTTATTACATCCAACGTTTAAGTGTAAATTAAATAAATCATAATATAATATAAGCTAAACTAACATCTATCTCTTGAAGAAGAGGCGATTCTATAAAAGCATAGGCGTTTTTTTCACGGTGATTAAAATCTCCAGAGTTAACTCTGCTTTTAGATTTCGGTGGGTGGCGCTCGACGTGAGTGCGTCCTCATGTGACGCGTAATCATGTCACGGCGACAGGCGGCGTAGGGACAAGCAGGGCAACGATAGGGCTTCTCACCTGTGTGAGTGCGTTGATGAGTCGCCAGGTGGTCCGAGCGTGAGAACACCTGTCCGCAAGCTGAACAAGAGTACGGCTTAATGCCGCTGTGTAAACGGGCGTGGCGCGTCAGCATATCGGAGCGGGCGAAACGCCGGCGGCAAATCTCGCACTCATATGCGCGGGCAGCTTCGGGTGTTTTGTCACGGTGACGAGAAGCAACGTGCTTAGCAAGGCGGTCGTGAACAGCGAACGTCTGGCCGCAAGTCTCGCAGTTGTAGCCGGCCGGTTCCTTTCGTTCTATTTTCGGTGTCTCTGATTTCACGGAGAGATCAAGCGGAGCCTCTTCCGGCGCCTTCGGTTCGAAATAAGGAGGTTCGAGCATGAGCCAGGGTGGGAGCGGATAGTGATTATTATTCTGCAGTTGGACTGCCAGCTTGTCCAGTAACCGCGAGAGTCGACGCTTTTTGCGCAGGAATCTTGGACTATGACTTAAGGACGCCGCCTCCGCCATGCTACTCCCACTGCTGCCCTCCCCGATGCCTGGCGTCCCCACTGGTACATGCCAACCTGCAATAAAAATATCGCATGAATGAATATAATAATCGTTCTTTAATCTTCATAATGATAGTATTTTGTCTGTTAAATATTTTTGCATAACAGGTAGGTAATACTGAATTGAATGAACTACCTAATTCATATTTTTGTCTACCTGCAATGCTTAAATAATCACGAAAACCAATATAATCATTTTTGCCTTTATTTTTATAACAAGACGGCATAACGTTGGTAAATACAGATAATACAATGCACCGTTAGCGCATCTGTCCATTGATGGGCGAAACTTTATCCTTTGCTTCCCATTGGTAACGCGAATAAAGGTTCTAACCAATCACACGGATCTGCGGCTTTACAAAGATGATCCCCTAAGGTTTTGGTACTTAGTTTATGGGTATCGAGTGTTTTTGGTGCTTATATAATTTTTTGTCGCAAGCGAGAATAATGTAAGAGGGGTACCTAGCTTTTTTTCTTTTATGTGGCAAATATTTATTGTCAGAATACGTTAAGACCACCCTTTATAAATATAAACTTTAATGTGGTCAAGATTTCTTAAATTGTTTTGCAGACGATTTTATAGTTTTATAGGTCATAAGGCTGGGCCATAGTATCTACATTTCATTTAAATGTTGACAGTAAGATCTATTTACGTCTATTTATTAACTACTTTTTCATTAAATAAAACTATTTTTAAGGATTTTATAGCATTTAATTTCACTTGTTTTTAATTCTCGACGTTTCGTCACGGGCCACCGGGGACTCAATGAATTCAATGTTTAGTGTTTGCGTAAATATAAAAAGTCATTACTTTTACTTTAACTGTAATATTTTTTTATCAATATATCAATTATCAATCATCAATCATTTGGTATGTTGTATATTTAACACTACTGAAATTTTAGTTAGCAAGTCTTGGTAAAGACAACTGTTGCTTGTTTCTACCTATGACATACATCTTTTTATAATACATCTTCTAAACTTATGTGATCGATCTTATAAAACAGTATCTACTGAATAATGGTTTCTCTTATATGTGGTAGAGCCACGCTGCAGTTATTTTACGAGTAGGGTTGTAGCACGAATGGGTCGGCTAGACCGGGGTAGGACCACGCCCTCACAGAATACCAGCGTAAAATAGCGGCTTAATGCTGCTGCAGTTTTTTTTGTTATATTGCATATACCAAATAAACCATTCCATTTTTACTTTGATATAGTGTCTAGGAACTAGGAAGAGATTCTAAATAAGTACATATAACTCTTCAAGGAAAAGCTAACGTAAGTAGGTACGTATTGCTTCCATAAGTGAAATATTTTATAGGTAGTTATTATATTCCTCCATAAATTTAATACTACCGCAGTTTTATAAGGTCTGACTTTTGGAACAAAGTTTTGGAATGAAGTTCCTTATCGGACGGTACGGGTTTTGGCGGATGGGAACTAGGCGACAAAAAGCGTAAAATATTTTCGTCACTACCCCTTTTTGTCGTAGTGTAGGTATTTTATTTTAAATGACGCTTCATTTTAATAGATGCTAGTAATACATTTATTTGTATTTGTTAATCAATAATATAATACGTCTATCAATAATAAGGAACCAACCGAGTGTTCCACGACACTTACGCATGTTTTTTATTTTGATTGTTCCTTAATTTGATACTAAAAATAATAAAACAATACAACAAAAAGTAGTAAATTATCAAGTGTGCTTCAAGATTTTAATGGATGATGTAACAAGATGATCTTAAAATTTACCTCATACGTTGAATTTGATGTTTTAACTTTGTAGCTGTATTAGGATAACTGTATTTCATAACCCTATCAAATCAAATTTCAATCATCTAATAAAAATAATCATGTAATAAAATAATTCATTCCATATGTGTTTCGTTTTGTTAAACTTAGGACGGAACAATATCTAATAATGTTTTATTTTTATCATAATCATAGATTAATGGTTAGAATCTTAGGGTCTAAGGTTATAATGGAGAATCAGAGACATAAAATTAAAATATACGGAATTATAAATAATTAAATTGATAATTTATATTATGTTTGATCTTTTCTTAATTTTTGAACAATTCATTTATTATTATCTTAGTGACACTACAATTTTAATATATAATAAATGATTGCGAAAATATTTTATACCGCCACCAACTTATCTATTTAGTTGGACAAAATTGGAACTAGGGCCGCCATTTTAAAATGACATTTCGCTATCAGGTGAGTGCTTTTGATTTCATAGTTATAGGTTAGAATTGCCAGATATGGAAAATTGAAATCACCAAATAATGTAATTCTGAAACATTTAGCGGACACATCTTTCACAACAAGCATTCCTGGAGTTCGGCCGCTTGAACTCCGAGATCATGACAACAATTACTCTCTTAAAACATAAATAAAATATATAATAATAACACCAAATTTGTTTTATTTCTTAGTTATTATTCTTTAACTGTTAAATGGCGAAGGAAAACATCGTGAGGAAATTTGCATGCCCGAGAGTTCTTCGAAATGATCTCAAATTCGCACTTGGCCAATGTGGCAGACTATAGTCTAAACTCTAAACCCTCTTGTGCTCAGTAGTCAGCCGGCAATGAGTTGAGTTGAAATGATGATGAACTGTTAAATATGTATAATAATTATGTATGACGAACAATTATGAAGATAGGTAAGTTGTAAGTTCATAGTTCTATACTAATATGTTATGCATATTTAGTCACCTATTTACGCGGTAAATTTTTAAAGTGACAATAGTAAGCTCTCCACTAGCGACTCTGTCAACTGAACAGTAAAATTGGTGGCACTATAATTTTCGCAAAGTAATTTCTTTTTTATTAAAAGACAAAAAGAGAGATTGTCGTTACAACTGCATTTTGTAATGTTTTACGAAGGCACCATTTTTGTTTTGAGTTATTAAATGCAAGTGTTACTAGTATTAAAGAAAATTCTGAATTAAAATCACCTTAAAGTTACTTATATTACTAAAATTAAGTGACAATGAATTTAGTAAGGAATGTAAAAAACCTGCGGTGCTTTCGTATTTTTCAAAAAGTTAACAGAAGTCATAGTATTATAATTTAAACAGACTTTATTACTCCTTGTTATTAGCGGAAAGCAAACAGCTTAAACAACTTTTAACTATAAATAAAGTTAACATATCTAAGTTTAACCAACCACAATCGGCTCCACCTGGTTGTAGCCGGCAAAATCCTTATGGCTGGATAAATAAAATATAATTATTGGTACATACTGTTACCGGACCATTAGACACTTCGTAAAGGTCACTACAATATATTATTGGACTATAAAAAAAGAAATATCGATTAGGCGCATATGATATTACAATCTTATCGATATTAAGCCATAAAGTGTATCGATACATGTATATTAATTATAATAGAGCGGATTGAAAATTATTATCTTTAACATTTTATTTTTTATTTTTGCTTATTTTAATTATCTTTAATATTTTGAGTAACCGACATAGTTTTACATTATGGAATATTGATATTTGGCTAGCCTTTAACTTAAAATTGATGAGGCATCGCTTACTGTTTTGTATATTGAATAACTTCGTTAACATTTTTATGGGAGTTTTGGCGGGAACATGACCGCCGCTGGCAGATTGTTGCTTCTGTTTTATCGTATAAATAGTTGTTTTGATACTTATGAAAAGTAATGCAAATGTGATGCATCAGATTAGATAGATAATATCTAATCACATTACTTTACACTGGCAAAAGTATAACCGTACGCAGACATTACCTTAAAAAAATAAGAACAAACCAATAACGAATTAGATTTAAATTAAAAGTGGATTAAAAGTGGATATATTATTAAATCTTATATTTAATAATATATCCATTATTTAATCTTAATATATTATATTAAAAACTATAGATCGTTTTAAACTATTCGATCGTCGTAAAAGTTTACATCAAAACGTGTTTTAAGTAGGCAAGTGTTATTTCAAGTATAATCAAAAACTAAAATTTCTAAAAGTAGTACGTAATATATTTCCGCAATGTAATATTATAAGACTAGACTTATTAAAATAAGACCCTCGTTAAAGTTTAACCTTTCAAATGGAATTTATATTTTGTGCAGTTGAGCCAGAATTTAAATCTATTTTTAAGACAAATAATGGTTTTATAAATTACACATAAATTGCGACATGCTTTATCCACTCTTACTATTCCTCAAGTGTACAAGGTTGAATACATAGCAACGTGTTTAGGGCTCATAATAATCACGGCATTTGACTATCTACACAAAAATTCATAGACTATTTCATTTAATATTGTTCTAATTTATTCATAAATAAGACGTTTTGTTAATCTCTACGTTCTTAATTATTATTATATTCACGTTAAATTCCTTTAAAAGTTATATCATTTATGAGGATTATTCGGTAATCCAGTCATAGGATATAGCAAATATATAGGTTATTTAAAAATATCATGAAAACAAAAATTGTTAACCTTTACATTTTAATAATTTTGTATTATGTACATTGTATAATGTAGATAATATAAAGATCTAAATAAAGAGAACGTACATAATAAATATAACTCCGAAAGCAATGTCCAAATTTGAAAAACAGATGCATCTATGTTATTGTCCGTTTCACAGATAATAAGTTCTTGCGAAATTATAGCACAAGTGTTGTTTTTATCTTTTGCATTTTCGATCCTGGGATGCACTCAGAGACACGATAGTCGTGTTGCGTACAGTGAACGGTACGTAAGGTCGGCGGGTCGGGCGTGCGACCGTCGACCGGTCCCACCGCCCCCGCACCTTGCATGGAAACATTGGACATTCACACACGGACCGATCACTGCACTCACAAATAACAGAACCGTACACCACCGCGCGTCGCACCCGACTGTCCATCCAACTGAACTGATGGACAAGCAAACCGCCCGCGCCGCCTCCACCTGCCGCTGGCATGCGAAAATTTTCCTGCGTACGAGCTTAGGCCTGTAGGGTTTTTTTTGGATTATAGAGCTCCACAGATATCAAACACAGTTTCGAGGAAGTAAAATGTGTTTCCATTATCCCGTAATATATGCAATTGTATATATGCAACGAAACAACAATATTCACAAAAGCTCCGTAACAAAAAAATTTATTAGAGATTTCACGTAGAGAGCTTTTCAAGGCAAGTGATTGAGGCAAGTACATTAGATAGCAACGCTGGGTGATATTGAGCAGGTTCGTGATCTCCTTTTGGCACGATATTATTACAAAAGAATTAAGTAAATGTGGAATAATATTTTTTAACTCTGACTAAAATGTTGTGTTAGAAAATAACGTACTCATTCACAATGATCTTTGATCAAAATAAGACACAATCGAATGCAATGGAATTATTTTCAAAACTTCTGGGTGCTGTGAGAGACGTAGATAGATACAAATGCTTTGATAAAAAAATCATTTTCTGTTTAGCTTTTACTGTTTATAGTACCTAGATATAAGCTTTTCCCGCGGCTTTACTCGCTTGGACTTCGCTTTACAAACATAATTTGTTGTTTTTTTTCATGTCAATATCTGCAATCACCTCGTTGTCTGTCAGTGTGTATATCTTTTTGTTACAATTAGTTTTCTTAGAGATTTGATAATAACACGTTTACGCCGTAAATTTGTGGAAATATATAACTCCATCTCAGCACCAGTTAGGGGGTCTAGCTATTGTGCTTTTTTTATAGGAGAGGGGGCAAACGAGGATGCGGCTCACCTGATGGTAAGTGATTACCGCCGCCCAAGAACAACTGCAACACCAGAGGAATTGCAGATGCGTTGCCGGCCTTTTAAAAAGGAGTAGGCTCTTTTCGTTTTCTTTTCTTTTTTGCCTCTAAAGCAATATTATATAATGTGAGTCATTTTGTCCATTATAGAACTTGGTAGTAACGTGACTGCAGTGTCACTTATAGGATCCTACAATAACTATTTTCTTTATATAGGATAAGGGTGACAAACGAGCACACAGTCCACCTGATGGTAGGTGGTTGCTGTGGCCTATAGACATCTACATCTATCCTCTAATACCTTTATTTAAATCTGGTAGTACATTAGACCCCACCAATTATAGACCTATTTCTGTACTACCAACACTTAGTAAGATTTTTGAAAAAGTTATTCTTGATCAAATGTAAAAATTTCTTTAATATAAACAATTTAGTTCAAAAAATCGATTTGGTTTCACAAGGGGTTTCTCGACAACTGATGCCGGTGTTGAGCTGATTAAATATACATTTGATGCATGGGAGAATTCAGAGGATGCTTTGGATATATTCTGTGACCTATCCAAGGCCTTCGATTGTGTTCACCATGAAACATTAATCAGAAAACTTCTACACTACGGTGTAAAAAGTGATGCTCTTAAATTAATTATTTCATATTTAAGTAACAGAACACAAAAAGTTGTTATTAACAGTATGAGCTCTTCAGGGTGGATGGTACAAATAGGCGTATCTCAAGGCTTAATTCTCGGCCCATTTCTGTTTCTTGTACAATTAAACACTAATGTAATTTTAAATGGGAAGAAACTGATTTGTAGATACCACCATTTTTCTTGGAATCACACTAGACGCGAAGCTTCAATGGAGCCCCCATATATCAAAACTAGCACGCAGACTTAATTCTGCAGCATATGCTGTTAAAGAGATTAAAAACTTTATCAGTGTTGAAACAGTTAGACTAGTTTACTTTAGCTATTTCCATAGCATAATGTCGTATGGTATTTTGCTATGGGGACACGCAGCTGATACTGAAATTATATTTGTTTTACAGAAGAAGGCCATAAAAGCAATTTATGATTTAAAGCCTAAAGAGTCGCTGCGACAAAAATTTAAGGAAATTAATACTTATATTAACTTTGGCCTCTCAATACATTTATGAAAATGTAATGTACCTACACAAAAATAAAAGTATTTTTACAAAAATAAGTGATATTCATTCTGTAAATACTAGGAACAGACACAAGCTAGTAGTACCAGTTACTCGACTCCATCGCGTCAGTAATTCATGCTTAGGGCGATGTATACGCTTTTACAACAAAATTCCGGAAAATATACAAAATTCGACCTGCTCAAATTCAAAAACTTCATTAAACTAAGTTTGTATAAAATGGGTTATTATATTATAGAGTACGTGAGGGTAATATGGTCATCCGGTTAATAAGGTCACTTTCGTATAACTGAAAAACTACAGCCCTAATTTGCATAGATGGCTTTGTGATACGATAGCTCTTCATTAGGCATTCAAATAATAAAAGTTCAAAAGGCCGCCGCTTTATCGACGCCATTTTGACAGTTGATATTATAGTAAGTACGTGAGGGTAATATGCTCACCTTAAGCTTTATCGCCCTATAAAACCAAAATTAGGAGGAGAACAGAGACAAAATCACAAAGTCGTATAGTGTAACTAATATGTTAAGAAAAAAATAGCAAACAAGCTTTGGAAATAACTAGGAACATTTCGAAAAATCTATTTAAAAAAACTAACTACACCACACAATCTCAAAAATCGATTAAAATATTTACAATAATATCAACTGTCAAAATAGCGTCGATAAAGAAGCGCCTTTTTGACCTTTTATTATTTGATAGACTGCTCAAGAGCTATCGTATCACAGAGCGTTCTATGCAAACGGCGCTGTAGTTTTTGAGTTATAAGTGACCATATTAACCAGATGACCATATCTCACGTACTATAGTTAGTTGCTTTTTAAGTTGATTTTTCGAAGTGTTGCTAATCATTGCCAAGGCTTGTTTGTTATTTTTTTTCTATATTAGTTATAGTATACGACATTGTATATTTGTCTCTGTCCTCCTAATTTTGGTTTTATAAGGCAGTAAAGCTTAAGGTGACCATATTACCTTCACGTACCTTAATATTATGGAATTTATGGATATGACAATAACCCCTGGAAATGAGGTGATCGCTACCAAGCTATTTCTAATTTTTTGTGTTGTTAATTGTGTAACATACATGATTGTAAGCTGTTATTTAAAAAAAAGTCCCGCTGGGTTTCTAGCTGATTCTTCCCAGAACAGAGTTTTTTTGGAACCAGTGGTAATTAAACAAAAGAGTGACTTTAAATGCGTATTATTTATAATCTATATTGAATCAAAAAGTTTCTGTTTCTGTTTCTCAAAATGCAAATGCTTTGTCACCCATGAGGACTAAGACTGAATGCCCCGTTTTCAGTAAAAAGGGTCTCCGGTTCTCTACACTCACCATACGAAACACAGCAGCGTTAAGCTACTGTTTTACGCTGGTATTCTGTGTGAGCGTGGTCCTTATCCGGTCGAACTGACCCATTCGTGATTATACATACAAGTAATATAGCGGCAGCATGGCTCTACCACGTAAAAACTATGAAACGGCCTCTAGACAAAACAAATATATTGTGTAAATATGAGAAAGCTAAATTCATTCATTTTATATATTCATTTAACATAATTAAATTACAAGATCTAATTGTACTATATTAACTTGTTTTTGTTTAAACTAAAGAGTGCGAAATGTAGAGCATTATTTAGTTTTTTAACGGTATTACCTATATTTTAATTATATAGAATAACAGCAACCCGCGTCGACTTCGCACGGTTGATTTCTGCCCAAATGTGAACCTAAACCATCCAGGGACCCACAAATATACAAAAATTTTCATCTAAATCAGTCTAGCCGTTTAGGAGGTGTTTACTGACAAACACACGTACATAATATATATATATATATATATATATAAATAACACTTGCCTATGTCACTCTCTTTTTCCAAATGTTTTACCTATCCAAAACAAATAACTGGAAATAAGTAGTGCAGAAGTGTTTGTATTTTTAATAAAATAAAAAAAAAATGATGTCAATCTTAGCAACTTATACGCAGGTCACTCAATAAGTTTTGAAATGCTCGAAATTTAAAAATGGAACGCACCCGTGTTATATGTTTCTAAAAAGCAAATTTATTTAAAAATAGAACTCCATAAGCCAATTGTTCAATATTAAAAAAAAACATATTTCTATTAATCTTGCTACAACGCTTCCCGCGCTTTTCATTTAAAACGATGGATCTTAACCGAGAACATTTGCGCGCTATGATATATTATGATTTTAAATTTGGTTTAACCGAACAATTAAGTTTACAACGGTTACAATCAGCATTAGGGGACTCTCAATTTTTAGATGGTTTGATGAATTCAAAAGGGGTAAAATTAATCTTAAAGATGATCAAAGAACCGGGGCCTCGCAAACAGCAGTAACGGCAGAAAATGTATGGTGCGAGAAGACCCACGAATCACATATACGGACATCAAAAAGATTGTAGGCATTAGTTCGGGGAGCATTCATACCATCCTACATCAACATCTTTGTTGTCGTTGGATCCCTCGTTTGCTCTACGAAAGCGAGAAACAGATTCGTGTGGATTGGTGCCATGAAATGCGTCTACGTTTCGAAAACGGGACATCAAGGCGTGTTTCAGAAATTGTTGCTAGTGAGACGAGACACGGATATAATTGTGAATCATCATCATCATCATTACAGCCTTTTATAAGTCTACTGCTGAACATAGGCCGCCCCCAAACTGCTGAACATAGGCCTCCCCCAATATTTTCCGGATATATGAATATGATCCGGAAAATAAAAGGCAATCATCGGTATGGGTCTACTCAGAAGGACAGTTACCGACAAAACTGCTAAGACCTCGCAACGTCGGTATAAAAATGGTGGCTAGTTTTTTTTCGCGGAGCAGACATTTGTCGACGCCAATGCTGGAAAATTGTAGGCTAGTCAACTCTGAATGGTATACTACAGTTGCATTACCTAAAAGCTTTTCAAGCTGTGCGGAAGAGAAGACCAAAGAACGGGCTTCGGGGAATCATGCTGCTTCACGATAACGACTCTTCACATACCTCCCTTAGAACAAAAGCATTTATTGTCAAAGAAAAAATAAAAGGCAATTTTTTTCAAGCGTGAAGCCGTGGCTGCCTACGGAGAAGCGATTTCCGACCTCTAAGATCAAGACTGCCAAAAGTGTTTTCAGGGTTGGTTTAGGCGGAAGGAACTTTGTATAGAGCATGATGGAGAATATTTTGAAAAGATGTAAAATAAATATTAATAGTATCTAGAATACTTTTTTGTATATCTCGAAACTTATTGAGTGACCTACGTAAAAATCTCTCCTAAAGTAGCGTAAAACTTTCTATCGTCATTTGTAGAAAACAAGAGCGGAATAAGTCATTGGTAAATACAGGAAAATCACGTTACGCAGATTAAAAAAACAATATTTAGCGAAAAATTAAATCACACAGAGAAAATTATTAATGGAAATGTTAGACACCGTTTTTATAAATATTACCTACAAACATCGATATAAACAGGTTTAGATAAATATTTTTCGAACACGATTGTAATAAGAAATCAAAAGGACTTTAGGTAATAGTTTTTTATTATATATTCTCAGATAAAAAAATACTGTATAAGTGTATTTTTATTACTTATTATGAATAATTAAGTAAAATCACAACTCACGCGCCTGTCAGCGCGTATAACACATAATACATATGATGTCAAATAGGCAATGGCTAGCCAACGATAGTAATTATCCTGGCAACTGACAATTACTTGAGATGGCACTATTAATTATATAATTAAATATATTATTTATAAAATATATTAATTTAAAAGACCTTTATATTTTGAGGTAATGTAAGAAATAATAATAATAGGTTTTAAAAATCCGAAACAACACTCCGACGTTTGTCTTTATACTTTTAGGTGTGAAAGTAAAATAAGTGCGTTTAGAGCATAACTTCATTATTATTATAATACAGTTATCGTACTACACTATATTTTTTTATGAAATTATATTGTGTTCCACTTTTCCTGGAAATGGGTACCAGTATCATCATGATAGCAACACAAAATAATAAAGCAACTGCGGTTGCCAACCCACTTGCCTAACGTGGCAACTATGTCAAATATCCGAGGCAATCTATGGTTAGGCCTATGTATTCAGCAAACTTATGATATGCTGTTATGAATGACATTTTTCTTAACGAGATAAGAAAAATGAATGCATTAAGAATGGGTTTTCATGGTCTATAAAGATTGTAATTAAAATAAACATAAGAAAACAATATCTTGTAAGCAACATTACATAAATGTTAACATTTACCTATTCCATAACGTTGTGTACCTGGTCTGCCATATTATGTCTTTAGTAAAGACCCTAGATAGAGTAATAGCGTCTTAAATATAAAATAGCAAACGATGATTTTAATTGCGAAAGCTTAAACTCATCCTCGGAATTATTTTAAATTTAAATAATAACATATTTAAGTTAAAAATAATTTTACAATCATAAATTAAAAATAAGTTTGACGGCTAACTAAATAACGAGTATTAATTAGTTCTTGTGAGTTATGTAATTTTTAAACAAATCCATTTAAATTTTAATCACTTTCAAAAAGTAATTTAACAACACAATATCATGTAACCCGCAACTAAATTAACTTTTAAACTACGTACCCGGCACGTTTAATCTTCTTAGTTGGGAGTTTTGCACATCGATGATAGCGTCCATTTGTTTCAATAATTTAAACTATTTAATCACTACACTAAGAACTCGTAATTTGCGTAAGACGTAAAATCAAATGGAAGTAAAAAAGATCGGGAGCTGCCATACAGCACGAGCGATGTCGACGCTGCGAATGAGTCCCGTTATATGAAATCAGTGCTAGGGAAGAAAAATAATAAGGCCGAGTTTTATTGTCGTGTAATGAAGTTTATAAGAAGGGTCCGAACTCTAAGCAGATGTAGAGTTCGCGTGAGAAACGGGGGTGGCTCGCGCTCGCGACCCCTAACAGCTGTCTTAGCTCGTGGGTGTCTTTTGCATGCACAGATAAGTAATGGATAATCGGCCGCGACGATCTCACATTACGCCTACTTCATGACCTTGTTGTTGTTTTAAGAACAGAAGAGTTGCTAACGGAACGCGAAAGGGTTTTCGATTATTTGAATTACGTAGTTACTTAATTGTATACCATTGAAAATATTTTTTGCTAGGGCTATTTAAAAATGTTGAATCAGAATTTGTTTGAATAATCTACACTTTCATAGAATTTCTGTGTATATATTACACATAGAGTGAAGAGTGATGACTGGATAAAATATATTTACTGTAGAGCGCGAATTTGCTATCATTTCTGAGGTAATAATTAACAGAGAAGTCGCCACTTCGCTCTAATGCGGGTTGGCAGACGTCACGCTTGTACCGGGGTGCCAGGTGTCTACAATACTACTATTTCTTATTTACTACCTTAGGAAGTGTGCTAAATTAGTGCTTAAAATTATTATTGCAAGTGATATTTTAGTGATGCTAACGGCTAAGGATCGAACTAATGTTACTCGCGTACTATAAAAGCAGGCGCTCAATTCCTGAGATGAGAGACCAGTTTAGTATTAAAATTTCTTATTATTCTATGTACATAAAAATAATCAAAGCTTAGACTACTATTTCTAGGACATTATACATATTTATATAACATTGAGACATTATTGAATTATAATTGCAGTAGAAATGTTTATTGCTTGAGTGTGTTATATGCCTAGTGATATGTACACAGCTGGTTTACGAGTATATTTAGCAGTGGACATGTGATACAAGGGTTGTGTACATTACACGTAATAGTCCCTCTACGCACCTAAAATACGTAAAATGATTTTTAATGCTACACTTCTGATTGTTTACATAATTTTTTCTATACTATATGAAGATGTTATCAATATTAATATTAGTATTATAAATCAGAAACGAGAGCTTAATCCTTTCTCGGTATCGCAATGGCTGAAGGTTTAGCTACGGGGCGCTACGGCCGTATGGTTCAATCCTTTGTTCCTACAACTATTTATACAGCCTGCAGATAATTCGTGGTTGACGCCGCGTATATTACACTTAATGGAAAACTACAAATAAGATTAATTTTCTGATGAAATAAAACCCAGTAATCGGGGAATAATACATGTTTCCTTGCTCTCCTGTAATTTTTTGAAAAATTGAGGTTCGCCCCTTTGCGACAAATTGTTCTAGGTATAGTTATGAAATTTATTACGTTATTCTCACTATAAAATGTCCACTGCTGAAAATAGGCCGTCTTTTTAAGCGTAATACTTACCATAGCGGCCACGTTTGGCATGCGAGAAGGCAACCGTAGTTTTTTATTTGTCATTAAGAAGACGCTGCTACCAATACCCTAGTTACTTTCCCTCTGTTGCCTCTTACGACAGCCACGGGTCGATATGGGATAGTGAATATTCTTACACCGTTAGATGCGGTCAATTTGTTTATGTGTAAGTAATGCAGGCCTAATGTAAATAATTCCCGATATAGAAAACATTCCTAGTATGGGAATAAAATATAAAAAGAAGTATTTTAATGAAAGGAAAAGTTTTTTTTTAATAGGATAAGGGATAGAAACGAACACACAGTCTACCTAATGTTAAGTGGTTGCTGTGGCCTATACATAGAATACTATAATACACAATAGAATGGCTGTCAACCTTATTTTGTTCGAGAACCAGTGTCGTCGGAAGCACACCTACAAGCAGTTACATCGTATTATCACTACTAGAAACCCAATTCGCTCATTGGTCATACAAATTTCAATAAATAAAGGTTATAAACGCAGTAACAACGGATTCACAAAGAATCTTTACGGTGAAAGGATATACCACTTTTATTCAAATTCCATATCCGACTGTTTTTCCGACACATGATGATCGCACATATCGGTATTTTTGAAACAAATTGCAACCAGTGCTTGACACAAAAATTGACCTACAACTGTGACGTCAAAAGAGACGTGTTGACATTTATAGGTGTGAATTAACATGTTAGTGGCTACAAGAGAACCGCCCCCGCCACCGTTCTATTGTGTATGAGTATAGTATTCTATAGGCCCATAGACATCTACATCTATACTCACCATACGAAACACAGCAGCGTTAAGCTGCTACTTTACGCTGGAATTCTGTGAGAGCGTGGTCCATTACCCGGTCGCGCTGCCCAATCGTGCTACAACTATTCTATTAATATAACTGCAGAATGGCTATAACAACTTTTATAAAGTACCAAATTCAAGGAACCAGGAGGTTGTTAATATAAATGTAGTTTTCATTAGCACTGACACGATTTTGAAAGCTTTTACTAGTATCTATTTAACTTGCAACTTAGGTATATTTGTTAGGGATAATCTTGCAACTGAATTTTAAAGCAGTTATCCTCAACCGATTGAGCTGTAATTTTACATACATGTTTAGTTTGGATGATAATGCATGGTTAGCTAAGTGACATTATTCTAACTCTAATATGGAGGACCGCTAAAGATGGCGTATTTTTTATTTTCTATGCCCTCCCATGATATGGGTATCAACTATTAAAAGAAAGAGTTTGCTTAAAAAAATACCAAAGTAATTTTCTTCTTTTTAGAGCACTTAAATAAAAGCTTGTTTTTAAAAAAGTTTTTTTATTATTAATTTATTTATTTCCGAAATGATTTGACCTGATTTGATCGATTTTGCGTATTTTTTAATCTCATATAATCTCATATAGGTACGAGTACATATGTTCAACAATGAGGATCCAATGAATTGGGAAAGGTATCTATTAAAATATAGGTGAGTGAAAAACGGATACTTAAAATTTGAATCTAACGCTTTAAAATTATTATGAACGGTTCAGCGGTCAATAAATTTTAGGCAAGATAGGCTGTTTCAAATCTCGAGCAGTATACATTGTTGTTGTGTACATGTGTTCGTAGCATCTACTTATTTAAACTACAACATATTTAGAACTGAATACCGACTTCAAAAAGGAGGAGGTTTACAATTCGTCAGAATCTTTGTTTTTTTTTTTTAATGTATGTTCACCGATTACTCGAAGACGCCTGAACCGATTTGGAAAATTCTTTTTTTGTTTCAAAGAGTATAACTACTTCCGTGGGTTGTACAAAATTTTTAATTTTACCACTTGTGTATTGTTAAGTTTAGCATATTTAGCATCAAAGTAAGACATCAAAAATTCAGCAATATCATTTGTCATTTGCACTATGAATAATTTTTTCGGCAATGTGGTAACTCTAATTGATAATATTTCAGTTCTCGGTGATAGTAAATTTAAAGTCATTACATTACAAAGTCATACATCTTTTCTACACATTTATTATATAATACCACAAAATCTATAACATTTATTCTTTCCTAGTGACCTGCTCCGGCTTTGGCTGGATAGGCGTTATTTAATTTTTCGTTTTTTTTTTCAAGAAAACAAAACTTCAGGGTTTTCAAGTCAAGTATAGCCTAAGTCCCTCCTGGCATTGCTCTCTATCTATTCGTTTGTTTACAATCGGTTCAGCCATTCGGAAGATTAGCACGGACAGACAGACTGACCGGCAGACAAACATTAAATAAATGGTTATTGATGATAGATTTTATTTATATGTGTAGATTACAATGACGTCATTTTCAAAGTATTCATCTTGACCATGTATAAGCTGTGCCATACATGTAAACACTTGAGATATATTTCTGGCCTCTTTTCTCCTTTATTCCTGCCTCTTCTTTGCATTCTAATGCGTGCGGCATATCATATAGTGTACGCAACACGTATATGGGACATGGGTAAGCAATTGATGTTTCACATGATAGCATTGCCGTGTAGTGGCGGTTAAGAATATCCACTACCCCATATTATCCCGTGGGTGTCTTAAAAGGCGACGAAGAGAAACAGGCAGGAGATGAGCAGCAGCATCTTCCTGATAACAACAAACTTACAATAAAAAACTGCGGTTGCTAACCCGATCGCCAAGCGTGGCAAGTATGGCAAATACCCCTATGATGAGAGTAACAAAGAAACGGCCCCCAGTCCCCGGCGGCCCCGCTATTCCTGGCTACGGTGGCGACCATGGTTACGGCGGGGCAGGGGGTGCTAAGAATCTCCGATGAAGGTTCAATTGCTACCTAAGACGACTCGACCTGGCAACATACAACGTACGCACCCTGAAGACTGACGAGAAGATCGTGGAGCTGGAAGAAGAGACAGACAAGTCCGAAGAGAGGAGGAGGACACGGTAATCCTCGAATCCGGCAACTTGCTCTATCACCGGGAGGGCGACCATCTGTCCCAAGGAGGTATCGGATTTATCGTCCACAAGTCTCTCGTTAACAAGACGTTGTAAAGAATACTACTCAGAATCACCAAACGGTATCCGCTGAAGGTCATACAGGTTTACGCACCAACCTCGGCACACCCCGATGAGGAGGTGGAGGAAATGTATGAGGATATCTCTAGAGCCATGCATTCCTCCAAAACCCAATATACGGTGTTAATGGGAGACTTCAATGCAAAACTAGGCACAAGAGAGAACGGTGAGCTGAAAGTAGGGAAATTCGGAATAGGGCAACGGAACCCAAGAGGCCAGCAGGTGGCCGAATTCATGGAGAAACTGGACTCTTTATGATGAACTCTTTCTTCCAGAAGCGGCCCCACACGAAGTGGACCTGGTCGTGCCCCGACGGCTCCACAAAAAATGAGATTGACTTCATTATGACGACCAGACGACAACTGTTCAGTGATGTCTCCGTGATCGCGAGGGTGAAAACTGGTAGCGATCACCGAATGGTTAGAGGCACACTGAAACTAAACGTTAAGTTGGAGAGGTCTCGTCTAATGAAGTCAACGCTCCGTCCCCCTCGTGCTCTGTTCCAAAGTCCCGAAATCTTTCAGCTCGTTACAAAACCTTTTTCAGTGCCTAGAAGATTGCAATGAAGTGGAAGATATGAATGACAAGCTCGGTGAAACTGTCCATGCGGTCGGAGCTAAGTTCTGCAAGACCCGCCGCAGAAGAACACAAAAACTCTCCGATCACACTCTCAATCTCATGGCTGTTAGACGGGAGATGAAGCTACATTCTTCAACAGATTTGACAGCATACAGGCAACTGAACAGACAGATCTCCAAATGCATGCGGCGGGACTTATGCAACTTCAATACAGCTTGTATTGAAGAAGCGATCGAGCGGAACCAAGGCTCCAAAGTCTTTACCAGAGATCTGTCTGCCAGAAAGAGCCAACTGTCAAAGCTGAAGACCGAGTGTGGCAGCATCGTTTCCGGGGCACCTGAGATTTTGAGTGAAATTGAGAGGTTCTATGGGCAGCTGTACACGTCATCATTGGAGCCACACGCAAGTGTGAGTAACGATCCAAGAGCGAGTCTTATCCGACTCTATTCCGAAGATATCCCTGACGTCAGTGTGAGCGAGATTAGAATGGCTCTCCAGCACCTTAAAAACGGCAAGGTCTGGATTTACAGCGGAGCTTCTGAAAGTCCTTTAGAAGCTCTTTAATTCCGTCCTCCATGGTGGCGTTACACCGGAGGCGTGGAGCAGAAGTGCGGTGGTCTTGTTCTTCAAGAAAGGTGACAACGCTCTCTTGAAGAACTACAGACCGATTTCCCTTCTGAGCCGCGTCTACGTGCTGCTTTCGAGAGTCATTACGAAACGTCTCGCGCGCAGACTTGACGACTTCCAGCCTCCCGAACAAGCCGGTTTCCGAAAGGGCTTTAGCACTATAGACCACATACGGCAAATTGTACAGAAGTCCGAAGAGTACAATTTGCCACTGTGTCTGGCGTATGTGGACTATGAGAAAGCCTTTGATTCCGTCGAAATTTGGGCGGTGTTGCAGTCCCTTCAGCGGTGCCAAGTTGACTGTCGGTATATCGAAGTGCTGTAGTGTTTGTACAGTAGAGTTACGATGGTTATCCGAGTACAAAACCAGAGTACGAAACCTATCCAATTGCAGGGAGGTGTAAGACAGGGCGATGTTATATCCCCGAAACTCTTCACCGCTGCATTGGAAGATGTTTTCAAGCTTCTGAACTGGAAAGGATACGGTATTAACATCAATAGCGAGTACATCACTCACCTTCGATTTGCCGACGATATAGTCCTTATGGCAGAATTGCTGGAGGACCTAAGCACCATGCTCAATGACCTCTATAGTGTCTCTCAACGAATAGGTCTTAGGATGAACATGCACAAAACAAAGATCATGTTTAATGTCCATGTCACACCTATGCCGGTAGTTGTTGGGAGCACTAAGCTCGAAGTTGTTGACGAGTATGTTTACCTGGGACAAATAGTCCGACTAGGTAAGTCGAACTTCGACCGAGAGGTCAATCGACGGATTCAACTCGGCTAGGCAGCGTTCGGGAAATTACGAAACATTTTTTCGTCAGACGTACCTCAAAACCTTAAAACGAAATTGTACAAGCAGTGAGTGTTGCCAGTGATGACTTACAGATCTGAGACGGTCGCTCAGCGAGCTATGGAGCGGGCTATGCCCGGGGTTTCTCTGCGTGATAAACTTAGAAATGAGTATATCCGCAGTAGAACCAGAGTAACCGACATAGCCCAACGGATTAGTAAGCTGAAGTAGCAGTGGGCCGGCCATATAGCTCGAAGAACCGACAACCGATGGGGAAGAAAGGTTCTTGAGTGACAGCCTCGTACCTGTAGGCGAAGTGTAGGGTGACCCCCCACGAGATGGAGTGACGACCTGGTAAGACATGCAGGAAGTCGATGGATGCAGGTGGCTCAGGACCGTGATTTGTGGCATTCCTTGGGGGAGGCCTATGTTCAGCAGTGGACTTATGAAAGGCTGTAATGATGATGATGATGATGATGTTGATGATGGCAAAGGTCTTTGACAGAGGCTGGTACACCAGCCTCTTAGGTAAGCTTTCAGCGTACAGATTATCCCCTGGCTTTAACGGCCTAGTGAAGAACTTTTTGATTTCGTCGTTGGTGGAAGGCGTCGTCGAAGGCTGCTCTGTCGAGCGTATAACATTACAAATGCAGACATTTCTCAGGGGGTCTGTTCTTTCTGCATCTCTCTTCCTGTTACATATCAATGAACTGCTTAGTCTTCTATCATAGCATCTATGGGTAGTACAGTTGGAGAGTGTTGCTGCCAAGCGCTTGAGCCGGTGGGGATTAAATCTATTGCGAAAGATAGGCTATGGTTGAGCGAGTGAATTTCCCACTACAGGCAGTCATCGAATGGGGCCCCCGAAAATCTTGTAAGATTCATATCACTCTCCCAAAACACAGTGTGTCTCTTTCTTGGTTTCTTTTTCCCGAAATATATAATATGAAATAACCGACCGAATTAAGTTCTTAGGGATTAAGACTTAAATCTGAGCTTTGGACAGTTCATTGTGTACAGAGCTTAAGTAGGAAGTAAGGTTAATTAATATTTTAAATTTTAAATTTGAAAAGATTCATTTATTGAAAAGTGCGGCGATACTACACGGCGGCTTACACTATGTATTTCATCATGCTCAGAAATCGGTCATGCGTCACACCTCATGCACAATATTCTAGGTCCGCCAACTGCCAACATAATTCTTTTTTAACCTTACCGATATCTACTGAAATAACTAAGACTAGCCATCATTATGAAAAAAATATCGGATTGTCTGGAGTGCGAGGGATTTTTTTAAAGTAAGAGTGACAAACGAGCAGACTGTTCAGTGTCCACCAGATGGTAGCTATTAAAATATGGATTCTATCGAATGATTGATATTGATTGTAAGATATTAATAGGTTTCCGTACGTATACGACGGCAAAGAATTATTAAAAATATATTTAATATTTTGCCATTTTCAGATTTTTAAACGCCATAACATTGTGCATAAAATGAAGGGAAATAAAAATTTTGATTACGATTATATTTTGCATCGTAGAAATTTTTATTATTTACATTGTGCCCGTAGGTAATTAATAAAAATATTTTTATTATTAAACTAGCGATTCGCCCCCGCTTCGCATGATTGACTTTTGGATCTTGACAACAGCGCCACCTACCGGGTCCAATTGTGAATATAAACTATCCAAGAGATCCCTGGATATTCAAATATACACAAAAAGTTTCATCAAAAACGCTCGAGCCTTTTTTGAGTTTTAGCGAGACTAATGGACAGCAATAAAGTTTTTTTTTTTTAGTTAATTTACGTCAGAGAAGTTACCAGATTACCCGGAACGCTCCGAATGTAAATAGAAGTTCAGTGCGTCATTCGGGAAGACTCCTTTGGACCACCGAACGAGAATCCTTGCAAAACCCTTATTGAAAGTTTTTTGTAATCAGGCGGTAATATATATTGAAAGGTACGAACAACGCGTTTTACAATATATATAATAATTTACAGAATACAAGTATGAGATATGCGATAGTACATGATTCAATTATAAAAAAATCTCATTTATTCATATATCTACTTAGTATTTATATACAAACTCTATGTAATATTTGTTTATACTCGTAATACAAATTAAAAAAATGTTTAATTTTAAAAGTGACAAACAAGCTAATTCTTCGCTTGGTGGTAATGAGGGCATCCACGACGTTTTATACCACCAGGGCAGCACCACTTAAAATGAGGTGATGAGTATCGTAATTTATTACGATTGGATTTATTTATTTTGCATTTTATTCTTTATTGCACCAAATATTTGTACAAAATTCAAGGGTTTACTTTTTTGCGCGGAACCCTAATTATTTTCTAAAATAAAAGAAGTCTAAGTTACTTGTTATAACATCAGCTATCTGCCAGTGAAAGTCCGGTCAAAATTGATCCAGCCGTTTTGGAGATTAGCTGGAACAAACAGACAGACAGACAGACAAACAGAAAGTCAGACAGACAAAAATTTTAAAAATCGTGTTTTTGTTATAAGTACCGTATATTATACTTTCATAAACATATAGTAAAAAGCTATTATTTCGACATTACAAACAGACACTTCAATTTTATTTATTTGTATAGAATAATTAGATTAAAATTTTATAAACTAAACCACAGATATTCATAAAAGTAGAAAAAAAAAGATTTAAAATTGTGCAAAAACTCAAAGAGCCAACCACTGAGACATTGTTTTATGTATTAATATAATACTCTAGAAACTTATAAATTTTTATTTAATACTAACTTCTCAATTAAATGACATTGTGTAACAAAAAACTTCACCTCAGTGTCAACTAGCGACATCTGGTGAGCGGAAGATTATTAGCACTCATTGACTGCAGTTAACTGTACTATTATGTATTCTGTGCTGTAGTAGCAGGCCATAGTCCTAAAATTAACTTCAAAAATGCTACTGGCGTTCTGGTACGTTTTCACCTCTGAGGATCAAACTGAAATACTGCTTCACGGCTTATATATGGCCCTTCATATCCTTCAAACTGGGAATTCAAGAAAGGTTCTTGAGTAGCAGTCTGGTATCGGTAAGCGGAGTATAGCGTAGTTAAATCTTAATCCACGAGATGGAGTGACGTCCTGAAAAGATGTGTAGGAATGTCAATGATTGCAGGTCAGAACCGTTTTGTGGCATGGCATACCTTTAGTTGTATATTGTATGTTTGCGTAGTAATATTATTTAATAATTACCACTATACTGAATCAGTATAATGGACTAAAAATAATTTGAAACTGAAAGAATCAAACTCATATTAAAAGCATTAAAGACGCGGATCGCTTTTTTCCTTGCTTAGAACTTGGAATTGAATTTTCAGAACCAATACGTTCAATACTATATAAATTAATATATTTTAGTAAAAAGCATATTGTGGATTATTATTACTTGCATATAATTAAGTATAAAAATTGTTGGTAAACCCAATGTGCATGCCTTAAGCGCATTGAAAAAATTACGTATAACATGATTATACGTAAATTTTTAAAGTAGTTTAATTTTACAAAGTGTTCACTAAAAACTTTATAGTTTTTACTATAATTCCAATTTCCGATAATTTTATAACATATTTCAATTAAAAAAAAAGCTTGGAAAATTCAAAATTGCACGATTTATAAGATCTTGAAAAAATAAAAATAATTTTAAATTGTAATTCTAATCGTCAAAGAGTTCCAGTAGCAGCCACCGAAGTACACTTTCAAGTTGCTCCATCAAGTCCGGAGGTAAGGTCTATTCATAACTGACAAAAAGAGGCCAAACTCGGCACACCTACCACTACTCTTCGAGGAGTTCCAATAGCATTCACCGAAGTACACTTTTAGGTCACTCTATCAAGTCCGGAGGTAAGACTCATTATAACTAACAAAACGAGGCCAAACTCAGCACACAGATCTACTTGTCGAGGAGTTCCAGTAGTATTCACCGAAGAACCTACACCTCAGGTCACTCCGTCAAGTCCGGGGGTAAGGTCTCGTCAAAACTATCATAACAAGAACAATCTCGGCACACCTAGTTCTACTCGTAGAGGAGTTCCAGTAGCAGATACCGAAGTACACCTTCAGGTTATTTCATAAAGTCCAAGACCTATAAGTATATTTTTTATATATAAATCTACGTACTTTTAGCGAAACGAAATATTGTAATAAAAATCTGTGATTATAAAAATAATAACCTTGGCCAAGTATTAATTTTGTTTTTGGAATACTTTGTAATCCTACAGCGATCGATATTTTTGCTGCCTATTACCGCCGCTGTAAGCAAACGATACAATAATCCACTCAAGACGGCGGCCGAGCCCGAAGTGCGAGTGAGCTGTGAGGCAAAGTGTAAATACACTTTGCCTCACAGCTTTGTAAAATAATTTATTAAAAGGCTGCTCAAAACATCGAAAATTTCGGCATTTCTCAGCCGAAAAAAATTAATTATAACTAAATAAAACAAAATTAAACCGACATTTATATTCCATTGCTTCCCATATGAAAAATGAAGAGATTAAAAATAATATTTTCAAAAAATAAAATAAATAATATTTTCAAAATTTTATACGTGGTGGAGCCATGCTGCAGCTATATTTCTGGTATAGTTGTAACACGAATAGGTCGGCTCGACCGGGGAAGGACCACGCCCTCACGGAATACCAGCGTAAAATAGCTATTAATGAAAATTTACCACCTTACCATGTGTTATTACCATGTGAAGAGAACCGGAGACCCTTTTTACTGGAAACGAGGCATTCTATCTTAGGCCTCACGGGTGACGACGCATCTACATTTTGATTCGTAATCGAGGATAAATGTAGATGTCTATGGGCCACAGCAACCACTTACCATCAGTTGGACTGTGTGGTGCTCGTTTGTCACCCTTATCCTATAAAAAAAAGTTATCGTGTTTACCCCTCCGTGTGGACTTGATAAATCTACATGATAAGCCCCTAAAACCACTTTTTTATGTAAAAATATTAATTAATCAATTTAAAAAAAAATTAATAAGTTCAACAATCATTTATCTTTCAGGCAATGTGCTTTTTATATCATTTATATATTCAATATGATTGTTAGATAAGATTTCATGCGACAAAACGTTGGAATCTTGATTTTTAGGTGCTAATAGAACATACCTACACGCTTTGCGCTTACGGCATGCAATATGTAACAAAATACTTTTGAAAAGTGTAAAGAGGAATATAAATATACAATATGAACTTCAAAATAGAAATAGATCGTTTTCCGTGCCTCTTTACCAAAGACAACTGTTTACGTTATTTAAATCTCTTTGCATATTTATTCAGTTCGATCACGGAAGATATAAAAACATCACGACGCGTTGGTCCGATTTTGTTTGCGCGGTTTATAAAATGTAAAATTGAAATATAAAGGGGATTATGGTAAATTTTCATTAAATTAAATAAAATGAACATATTTAATTATTCGACGCACGGCTTCGGCGAAAATATTAAATTTCTTTTGTCAAATGACATTTTTATTTCAAACTTGTGATTCGCCCCGACTTCGCACGGATGATTTCTGGATCTCGACAACATCGCCACCTACCGGGCCTTAATGTGAATTGAAACCATCTAAGGATCCATTCAAACACCCACAAAAAATCATCAAAATCGATCGAGCCGTTTTTGAGGTTTAGCGAGCCTAGCTATTATTTATTCTGTGGCCTACCGGACAGCAATTGATTTTATATATAGAAGACATTCTACTGTTTCGAAACGATGTTCCTTTGACCGAAAAGGAACAGCAAAAGAAACTCCGCCTGTATTCTCTTTTTTGTCATTTTATTTAAATATTATAATGACAGTATGTATAAACGGAACGGAAAACTATAATAGAACAATCGTGTACTAAAGCAAGTTCTATGATGGACTTAAAAAAACGACGTAAAACAGTTTATAATGATATATTAAATTTTGATTCTCCGGTTCTAGACCTATACCTTACACTTTGATGGGTGAATATAATGATGTAAAATCCATCAAAAAAATGCGATAATCAACAAGCCCGCATAGCGTAGTTGGTATGGGTGATTCCTTCCGGAAACAAATTAGTACATAATGCAAGATCATCCATTTCCACTTCTAAAATAAGTCCTTTCACTAAAAATCGCTACAAAGCATAGTATTGCCACCTTAATCCACCTGTGTCATTAAGATTTCGCTCCATTCAGTATTGTACTAGATTGCATTTGCTTGTTACAGACTGCCACTGAAAGATCGTTTTTTTCTCATCAGTTGTCAGTTCATGGAGCTATATCGCCTTTCTATTGCCCATTTGTTTCACTGCTTCGTATAGCCCAACAAAGTCAGTTACTGCTGTTCTACTGCGGATAACAGTGGGACGGCAGTATATAAGCAGACTTTACTTTGATTACAATCCTACAATTTATTAGCCCTTATAAATGACAAAAACACAAATTAGTCTCCCATTACCATAACTATTATTCTTCGGTTAGACGGTTTTAAAACGATAGTTTATTAAAAATAACGTTTTACAAACGAATAATATTAGTAGCGACGAAAAAATATGTTTCAACTCATTTTTCAACCGACTTAATAAAAAGAGGAGGTTTTCAATTCGACTGTAATTAGTACCTCAAAAGTACCTCAAAAGGAAAAAACGGAACCCTTATATTTTTTTTTTTTTCGCTAAATTTTTTCCGAAAAATATTATTTATTTATCGCATATATTGAATCCACCGTTACAGTTGCAATGGAGGGTCCAACGACCTCTAAAATGTTAAAGTGCGCGAATTGTAATTTAGTTATAAACGAGGTTCTGGCGTTTATACAGAACAAGTGTGATGTGATGGATGAAGATTCAATGATCAGACTAAGTATTACAGCATTTAAACCAGAAGACATTAGTGCAGCTAAAAATCTTCTGTTTACATCAGTTAAGACTTCGGGAAGACAGATTAAGCGCAAAAGGGAAGGTAAAACCCAACGAGACCTAGAGGACATAATAGCTCTGATAAAACAGAAAGACCCTGAAGAATTGCCAATTTTTGTCGCTCGCGACCTACAAAAACTACCTCCGGTCACTTTTGACCATATAGACGTGACAAGATTGCTGAAGGACATTATTATCCTCAGACATGAAGTTGAAACTATCAGGGAGACGTATACACCTATAGACCAGTTTTCAAAATTAAAAAATGAAATCATCAACCTACAACAAACACCGATAGTCAACAATCTCCAGCAGGATAACTTTTTTAATACAAAGCGAGGTACAAACTGCATACTGAATGGCTCCGAATATAACTGTGATAGTGGCCCTACAGAATTTTTACACTTTACTCAAGAGACGGTAAACAACAAAAATAACAATCCGACCGTTACTGACAAAGCGGCAGGAGGACGAACTGAGCAACACTCACTGTCCCTTTCGCATTTGATATCTGCAGGCAATTTATCTGTTGCACCGAGTCCGGCCAGCATGCGCGTGGAGGAGCCCACTGCGGTTTCGGCTGTCGAAACCGCGGTACAAATCCATGGCGCTTCAGCTACTGCTGTGACTAATACCTCTGCAGGTGTCGGTGTAGAGAACGATCAGCTGATACAATCACCGCAATTGCAAAGCGCTTTGAATAGGCGGAATGAAGATTGGCAAATTGTACAGAGGAAAAAGCGTCAAAACAGATTTTTAGGTAGAAAAGGAACGTGCACCGTTGTTGAAAGTAGTTTTAAGGCTGCGAATACCAGTGTTCCTATCTTTATAAATAATGTGCACCAAGAAACATGTGAAGAAGACATAGTATCCTACATAAAAAGTAAAACGAAAGTGGAAGTGACCCTTCATAAGATCAAATCCAAGCAACAGAGAGAATACAACTCATATAAAATATATGTACCTAATAATAATTTAAGTTTGTTCTTGGACTGTAACCTGTGGCCCAATGGTATAACATTCCGTCGTTTTATTGAATTTAGAAAGAGACATTCAAACAGACAAGAGAATTCTGATACTGGCGCAAAAATAATGAACTTAAATGGATAGTACGACTAACAATATTAATTTAAAATTAATTAGCTTTAATTGTAAGTCTTTCAAAAGATCCATTGACGCAGTGAAAGTGCTTGGTCAAAGTGCCGATATTATTGCGCTGCAAGAAACTTGGCTCCTACCTCACGAGATACCGGAACTTGGTAAAATAAGCAACGACTTTGGTTTTTTGCGGTAAATCAGCTGTGGACATATCTAGTGGAATACTGTGTGGGCGACCGTACGGTGGCGTAGCACTGTTATGGAGAAACAGTAAGTTTAAGTGTGTGTCTGTGATTCCATGTGAAAGTAATCGAATTAGTGCGATTAAGGCGTGTGTGTTGGAACGGCTAATACTTATTTTCACTGTTTATATGCCTACAGACTCATCTGACAATCTATTAGAATATGTTCAATGTTTAAGTGAAATTGCATCTATAGTTGAAAGTTGCAATATCGAAACCGTATATATTTTAGGAGATTTTAACGCTCACCCCGGGGGATTGTTTGGCAATGAACTTCTAGACTTCTGTAGTGAACAAAATTGGACATGTGTGGATATTCAAATGTTAGGTATAGATTCCAATGCATACACTTTTGTTAGTGAAGCGCACGGAAGTCATAGATGGCTTGATCACTGTGTTGTTACTGAAGCTGCACTAAGCAAGGTGCTAACGGTAAAAGTACATTATGGTGTCTACTGGTCTGATCACTACCCGCTAGAAATTCAATGCAACATAAAAACCGTTTGTGAGACTATTGAGCTGCCGCGTGCTAAAGTAAATAAGGTTCTATGGGGAGAAAGAGACCTAAGCCAAATAGAAATGTTTACCAAATATTGTAATGATAAACTGCGAAAGGTTAGCTTTCCACATGAGTTCGATCAGTGTGGCGATTGTTTGTGTAGTAATAGTGACGCGGCACACCTGGCCGCGATAGACTCGCTTTACAGTGATATTGTAACAACGTTACAGGAGGCTGCTGTGGTCAGCTATGTTGGTCGTTTGGGAGGTGGCAAACCACATCGCGGTCGTCTTATTGTAGGTTGGAACAAGTATGTTCGTGACGCTCACAGGAACGCTAGGCAAAAGTATCTAATCTGGGTATGTAATGGTCGGCCTAGTAATGGTACCATTTTTAATGAAATGTATGATTCGAGAAAAATTTTCAAAGGCAAATTAAAGTATTGTCAGAATAATCAAGAGCAAATAAAAATGAATATTTTAGCTTCAAAACACAGGAATAAAGATTTTAGGGGATTTTGGCAACAAACAAAACAACTAAGTCCAAAGCCTAGCGTCCCTGTGAGTGTTAACGGCATCAGTGAACCACGGGATATAGCGAACATGTTCAGATGTCACTTTCAAGTGGAGTCTCCGCTAAAAAGTACGCAGGTAGTGGATGAGGAGGTCGTGGTGTCGGAGGTGCCGGACCGCGTCACAGCTAAGCAAGTTGCAAGCAGGAAGTCTCCTGGACACGACGGCCTTAGCATTGAACATTTTTACAATGCGGGGCCACACCTACCGAGACTCTTAGGGCTGCTGTTCACGCTATGCATTAGGCATTCCTATCTGCCAAATGAGCTAATGAAGACGGTGATAGTGCCTATTATTAAAAATAAAACTAGTGATACTTCCGACAAGTGCAACTACCGTCCGATATCATTAGCTACAACCACATCTAAGGTGCTTGATGGCCTGCTTGAGAGACAACTTAAAGAGCATCTCCACCTACATGACGCTCAGTTCGGCTTCAGACCAGGACTTTCGACTGAATGCGCAATTATGTCTCTCAAACAGACTGTTAGGTACTACACGGATAGAAACACGCCTGTGTATGCAGCCTTTCTTGATCTCACTAAGGCATTTGACCTAGTTAGATATGATATTCTTTGGCGTAAATTAAAAGACACAGGTATGCCGGGTGGGTTGATCAATATTTTTAAATATTGGTATGAACACCAAACTAACCGGGTTAGATGGCTTGGTGAGCTTTCTGACGAGTACGGGTTGGAGTGTGGAGTGAGACAGGGAGGGCTAACTTCTCCTTCTCTCTTCAACTTGTATGTGAATAGGTTGATTGTTGAGCTGAGCGACACAAGGGTCGGCTGCTCGATTGATGGTCACTGCATCAACAGTATCAGTTATGCAGATGACATGGTATTGCTAAGCCCATCAATCGCAGGTCTCAGAAAACTAATAGGTGTATGTGAGAGGTACGCTTTGTCACACGGACTCCTGTACAATGTTAAAAAGAGCGAGCTCTTGATCTTTCAAGCTAGGCGTCGTAAGCTGGGAGATGTGCCACCTGTGCTGCTAAATGGCGTCGCTCTAGGCAGGGTAAATGCGTTTAAATATCTTGGCCATGTGGTTACCGAGGATTTAAAAGACGATGCTGACATCGAAAGGGAAAGGAGGGCGATGGCGGTCCGCTGTAATATGCTGGCACGCAGATTCGCGCGGTGTAGCTTTGGAGTAAAGATAACTCTCTTTAAAGCCTTTTGCCAAACTCTATACACTTGCAATCTGTGGGTCAACTACACGCAGCGGGCCATCAACGCTCTCCGAGTACAATATAATAACGCATTCAGGGTGCTGGTGGCGCTCCCGCGCTGCTGTAGTGCGTCTGCGATGTTTGCGCACGCGCACACGGACGGCTTCCACGCCGTGCTGCGACGCCGCATCGCCTCACTGATGCTCCGTACGCGGGGGAGCACCAACACCATCCTGAACGTGCTCAGCGATAAGCCTGACAGTCCCCTTCTGTGGCACTGGTTACAAATGCATGTGCCCAGTGCCCCAGAGGGTGGCAGATACATGAATTAAACTATAGATTAATTTTATTCAAGTAATTAATATATTAAAGAATCAAATTAAGTTATATTGAATTGATTTAAATTGAATTAAATTTTATTTTATTTTTGATTTTATTGTAATTTAATTTTTGGTATAGATTTGATTATAGTCTTGTTAATTTAATTTAATTTAATTTATTTAATGTTCTCAATTACTAACTTAATATAAGTCATACTAACAACTTATGGATCTTTGATATCTGAAATAAAGAATTATTATTATTATTATTATTATTATAGGATCACTTTGGTGTTCGTCTGTCTGTCAAGAACCTTTTCCTCAGGAACGCGTGAAGGTATCAAGCTGAAATTCATATCAAATACTCAAGTCTACTGTCCCTTGGAGCTGTGAAAAAATTAAACTTCTAAGCCAACGCAATCAAAAGATACAGCCGTTTATGCCGCAAATTTTCGACATTCGCAAGGGAATCAAATCCTACAGGATACTTCCCGTCTACTCAGAATCTTAAAATTTGGTACGAAGCAACGTATTATAGCATAGGTAAAGGAAAAATTGTGAAAAGCATAAACTTTTACGTGTTTACGTTTTATGTGTGTTACCTCAGAATTTTTTCTACGTAAACCGAGTTTGATGATTCCTTTTTTATTTGAAAGCTGGTGCTTCTCATCTAGGAGACCAGTAGTTTTTGTCCTAATAATAATGCGTATTTAATTGACTTCGACTATATTGATGATGTTCGCATTTTATTTATATTGAAGTCGATTGTACAGAATTTTTAATTTTACCACTTGTGTTAGTACTTATTAGCAAAAGCTGACTTGCATACAAAATATCTTCCTACTAATACACACATAATTTTGAAACTTTTATCATGATTGTGGTAAATTAACAACTATTATGGGCCGGCTACATAGCTCGAAGAACCGACAACCGGTGGGGAAAAGGTTCCCGAGTGGCAGCGTCGTACCGGTAGGCGAAGTGTAGGGCATCCCTCCACTAGATGGAGTGACGACTTGGTAAAACATTCAGGAAGTCGATGGATGCAGGTGGCGCAGGACCGTGCTTTGTGGCATTCCTTGGGGGAGGCCTATGTTCAGCAGTGGACTTGTGAAGGGTTGTAATGATGATGATGATAATGAACAACTATTGAAGTAAAACTTTTTCATTGTAAGTCAGATCTTATTTCGAACAGAAGTAATGTTCAGTAAAATCATTAGTCCATATACTCTACGTTTCTTTAGTACATTATTTTGACGTATCTCCTAATAGTCCAAGGGGAATCAGCGCATGAGTAACGAAAACTATTCCACCTCAATTTTTTCATAATGATAGACTGATCATATCTAAATGCATGTTGCCATGGGGCAACTCGGTGCCATATTGTTTAAACCGTTTTCTTTTTCAATTGCTAGGAATTGTTATTTTCAAACGAGACAATTTTTTATATTCTTTGATGAAATACCAATAAAAAAGGTTCTAAGACTTTTTACGATTAAGTTAATATTTTAGGAACTTGAATTTTTAAAGGTTTGAAAATCCCAAATCCGGATACTTCTGACCCATTATTTAAATTATAGGTACATATATTCTGCAGCAAAATTTAATAAACATTAGATAGAATTCTCATATTCCACATTAAACGCACTTGTATACAGAGTTTTCACGGAAATTCAAATACAGGTAACGAGATAACCTTGAGAAATATTCAATTTCGCTATCAAAGCGTATTGATTATGTACCTATGAACATATAGCGACAGAGCTCGAGCTCAAAGGTGCATCCTAACTGTTGCTATAGCACCCTTTCATGTCCCGTGCACTACATATTATAGGTCATTACTATTGTGTCTAAAAACCGGACAGAGAAAGTGTTAATCAATAATGACAATAATCCGTATACTTAATAATAATCCGGCATTGGGCTGTATAAACTGCTTATTTATAGAGGGGGTTACCTGTGTCGCTAGTACCGGACTACTGGACGTGCCGGATTGCCGAGCGCTGGATTACTGAGCGCCTACTGTATACAAATATATAATGATATGAATGAAAATAACCCGTGGTAATAATGTGAACGCAATCATGCTGTTTCTCTATTAATTCGTATGAATAATTGTACAACATTATAGTAAACTCTTACAAAACGTAAGGTGTGAACTTACGAACAAAGACTATACGATTATGTATGACTTACACACTTTCAAATAGATAAGCACATTTCTATAATTTAAAAAAGTAGGGGAGCGGGGGGCTTGTTGTAACAATTTTTCGTTTCTTGGCTATGGAAGCTAACTTATAGGGTATTTAAGAAATAATGTCCTCCAGATCGAATTTCAGTCACGGCGGTCAGTCTCAACGGAGAATAGGCCTTCGGCGCAGACAGGATTATAGTGCCCAAGTGTATGCGCAAGCACAGGTGCACTCTCTATTCCCTCACTCTCAAAGTCCGATGGGACGGTAAACCGACATGACCGGAGAGAGATCAGGTGCAGGACCAACAGCTTTACGTGCTTTCCGAGGCACGGGTGTGAGACACCGCCAACTTTCTGACTCCGGGCAGCTACTGAGAATTTCTTGATGGAAAAACTCAATAACTGATTTTTTGGCCTGTCCCCGGATTCGAACCCGGGACCTCATGATCAGCATTCGCACTACTACAACCACTAGATCAACAAGGCAGTCATTTAAGAAATACAGCATTACTGTTCGAATGAGCTACTATTCAACTATCGATTTCAAATAAAATTTTGATCAAACCTGTGACGAATTCTTGTAAAAATGGCTTAGAAAAATAGACACAAGTGTTACAACTTACCCCGAGATTGGGACTAGTTGTAACAGGCTTTTTTTGGTTTGGTTGTATTGTAACAGTAGGAATTGAAAACCAGTTTTCGATTTTTCAAAGATTTATTTAGTATATTTAGCATTAGAAATTTTAGACACGCAAAAACAGAATTAGACTTTTAAACTTTATTCTTAATCTAATAGAAAATATATAATATATAAAGGAATTTTGATAAAGAATGTTGCGCGGCTTAGAGATGTAGCTTCAGGCGTCCTCAGAGACAGTCTTAGATTTATTGTCATAAAGTTTGAACCAATCAGGTCCACCTGATTCATTTTTATGCCATGGCGGAGGTACATTTTTCTTTTCTTGAGGTATAACAACTTTTTGACTTTCAAAGGAAACAATCCAAAGTAGATGCTGGAGAAAATACTCAGAGTACTTCTTCCTCTTTAAAAACCAATCTGGGTTTGACATAGCCGAGTGATAGAGATTTGTTACTCTTCTTTTTTTTCACATATCTATATTTTTTTTACACATGACACAAACTATAATGTTTTGCTGCTTTTCGTACACTGGTTTCATTTTCCAAGACTTCAATAGAAGCTGATTCGTACGCATCTTGGTTTTTGAAAGCACGTTCAGTTTTTCTTTTATAGTGTCTCCATCTGAAACAGATAAAATCAATTTAGTTCAAGAAAAAGGTGATTAAAACATTACAAGAAGAAATTTAAGTATGTCCCACGTTATTTCATAAAAATAATAAAGCAAAAAGGGACACGTTGTAACTAATTACAACTTGTCCCATGAAAGTGTTACAACATACCCCACCGCAAGGTTTTTTGCAATAACTGCTTTATAAAAATATAGCCTTCATTTGGTGTAAAATTACAGTTAACATAATCGAAGTAAAGAAATGCTAAATGTATTTGAATAAATCAGCAACTGCTAAGCAATTTGAAATCAACAATAAGCAATTTTGTATAAATAAAAAAAGTCCATTGCCTGGTCTTATCGAAGCGCCTGCACAACACCGCCTTCTGCGTCATCCAGCGGAATACTGATCGCGCTCATATGATGGAATGGATATATTAAATAGTAGGTTAGGTTGAAAATCAAATGAATATTTTTCTATTATCTAAGTAAAAATGCTTGTTACTACTTGCCCCTGTTACAACTAGCCCACCGCTCTCCTACTAGTAACGCTATTATCATTACTAATGAGGTAAGCATAAAATGCTTGTGCTAGGAGCGGTTTGCGACAGTAGTCGAATGGTGGATTCGAGCTCACGTCGTTTAAGTTCACGGCCCACACACTACCATGAGGCCACTGTTGTTTATTTACACTTGTATCATTGATGCATAATAAAAAGATTTGCACAATGCCGCAGATAATCCAGACAGCAGAGGATCATATTTTAGAATATGATTAAATGCTTCTTCTTGGCGAGGTATTTTTTTTATAGAAGAGGGAGCGAACGAGAATGCGACTCACCTGATGGTAAATGGCTACCGCCGCCCACGAACAACTACAACACCAAAGGAATTGCAGGTGCGTTGGCGGGCTTTTAGAAAGGAGTAAGCTCATTTCTTGAAGGTCCCTAAATCGTATCGGTCCGAAAAAATCGCCGGTGGTAAACGATCCCACAAAGAGGTTGTGCGAGGAAGGAAACTGCTAATAAAACGCCTATAGCGGTCGGCTTTGTTTTTCATTGTCATTACGAGGGTGACACTGAAAATTCTTAGAAAATCAAAAACCGAACAAACTAACTAGTTATTAGATTTATTACCTCTTTTCAAAATAGTGTTCATTTACATCGCTGCATCCGATGGAGTTCCATCGGATGCAACGATTCTTCACACTGATGTGAAGAATCGACGTTCACACTGATTAAACAAAAACGACTGAACAAAAATTAATAATTTTTAATCTGAAGGTAGCCGTGGTTAACTGTGACATTGGGACGTCATACACCTCAGTCCCCCCGTGACCAAGGGTGCTGAAAAGTGCCCGAAACGTCGGGAGTATAAAATAAGTTAATATACGCGATAAAATCCGTAAAATTAGCTTTATTTAATATAGAAGATGTCGGAACTTTACATGGAGTCCGCATCTTGCCTTTGAGACGAGTCTGACTCTTGTACTGCAGGGCAAGGGTTTTTATTAAATACTTAAGCCAAGGAGTCATACAGCGAAAAAGAGAGAGAGAGAGAGAGAGAGAGAGAATTTTGATTTTAAAATGTAAATTTTTAGTTTCACTTTGTGTGAGAGCTCAATGTTGTCTAAAGACAACATTAAAAATGTTTTAGAAAGTTTTATTTTGAATCCGTTAGTCTATTTTTCCGATAGTAAAAAAATGACGTTCAAAGATCTTACTCTCCAGATTCGAAGGAGTATTTTCTTTTTAAATTATAGTACAGGCAATTTTAAAATGATTTACAATACATTCGGGTAAGTATTTTTCTTTTATAAACACATACAATTACATACAACTGGTTGCGAAGTGTCCCCCTACGTTAAGAAGCCGCTAGTAGTCGCAAGATTCTCACGGGTGGCACCTGGCCACTAGGGTGTGGGGGCCCTAAGCCCGATTTGGAATGGAAGGGCTAATTGTTTAATATCTATGATGCAACTGTATAGCACAAGGGATCATTTTTTTATTAGTAGCTTTGAACACTTATATTTAAATTATAATTGTTATAAGTTTGTGTGGTTTTTAAGTATAATATGTTCTTTTAAGTGTTAAAGTAGCAATCTATATACATATATAAAGGGTTATTTTGCAATGACCGGAAAAATTTGCAGAGAAGGTTCAGAATAAGTAATATATATATATATATATATATATAAGAAAGAAATATTAATTAAAAAAATCTCAATAATTCTATCCTTTTTATCTTTTAAATTCAAAATGTGTGATAATGCATTATATTAACTGATTTTACTGCGTACGCATACATTCGTAAGGGTCGATCGGTAGGCAAAAATGTTGTTGCCCATAAATCACATTCAAATTGGGATAAGTACAAATAAAAGTATAAGCCTTATTTACTCGTATTTTCAAAAACTGCAATAACGGTAGATCATGGTAGAGGTTACAGGATGACTCTCATTTCTGAGAGAATCTTCGAGGAGGATAATATTCGCCGCGTTGACCCATTGCGTGACTTCATATTATGTTTTTTAAGTTTCTCAGAAATAGTACGTATATGGGTCGGTCGTTCGTAAGATTCTATTTACTGGACAAGTAAGACATTCCTTTCAGAGGGGTTACTGCTCCTCCAGTCTTGTGTTCCACAAAAGTAGACCAGGTTGGTTGATGATACTGGCAATTGTTGGTATTTTTTGAATTTAGCTTCTTCCATACTCCTGCGTCGAGTGTACATCATTGCATCATCATGAATGTATTCATGCAGGGATTCTCAACTGTAGTTGCAACTGCAGGAGTTTCCTTGTGAGTGACAGCCCGTCTGGTGAGCGACTACGTAGTAGATAAACTGATTCAGCTATCATGTGGTCCGTTGTCCGCGGGATTAAACAGGCGACGCGATAGACGGACCACGAATGCTTCAATGGATATAATTTTCAAGTCCCGGGCCATCACGCTTTTTTCCAGCCAGCGATGGCTGCCTACAATGCCACGAAACTGCCAGCCAGACTAGCAATGGTACGAAATGCCATATTCTGCGTGGCGCTGGTGATCGCTTTGGCATTCGCATTCGTTGCAGTATACTCGTAAGTAATACGCGAGCTGATGTAGAAATTGTAGATGTTAAGTTTGGTTCCTGCAAAAAACTTGGACGCCATGCAGCTTGCTCGTGATATTTTCCTTCGTTGATGCGTATAACAATTAAAATGGTGCCGAGCGGCACCAACAATTCATAAACCACAAATTCCATTTTGCATGAGAATTTATTTACTGTAAAAAGCAAATTTTCTTCAAATACGTGAGTGTCGTGGAACATTCGGTTGGAACGAAGTGCCTTTCGTAGTATATTATTATTGATAAAGATGTTATATTATTGATTAACAAATACAAATAAATGAATTACTAGCGTCTATTAAAATGAAGCGTCATTTAAAATAATATTTCTTTCATGGCAAGATAACAAAAAGTGTAACGGAGATGGATATCATTCCATCTCCCTTCCTTATACCCGCCAAGGCCGTCTTCACTACGTCAGAAGGGTTCGTGACCACATGAGTAAAGAAACTGTACAAAGGCAAAATTTAGAAGCTGTCAAAATGTTTATCTCTTTTGGTAGGGTTAGTAAAGGAGAATAAAATTAAATAACCAAACGTTTATCAGCTTTTTAACAAAATACTTAAATTTTATACAAACTACGTATTCTAAATAATTTACTTTTATAATTATTGTTCTTTAACAATTTCTTGTGGCTTTTAATTAAATGGTAAATTCTAAATCTAATGTAAAGTGTTTTTTTTTAAATAATCTATTGGAAAGACACACACATGGCATAACAAATATATAATCTTACACACGTTTTAATATTTCACTACCAATATCTCTTGTTTCTTTCGAAATCAAAAAATTCGCAAAATATTTGCTTAAGCAGTTCAACAAACGCGATAAAATTGTTAGGAATTATTATTTAAAAAAACCCGAATGAACACTATCTTTATTGAAATCCTTGTAATGGCTGAAAAAATAATCTTTTCCCATATTTATAAGTTGTTCGGATCTATTAATGTACAATTTTATTTTGTGGTTCGAGACTAAACAGACACAGATAGACTAAACCTTTTGTGATAAATCAAATCGATAATCATTTGTTCCTACTGTTAACACTGGGGCAGTAACATTGTCAGGTTGCTGTTATGGTGTATTAAAATACGACAATCGTCTGGTTTCATAAGTAACATATCGAAATCGTATTCACAATTAGTATTTTGAGGTTGGCCTAAGATATTGGTTATAAACATCTTATTGAAGGCAATACTATATGTAACTAGACGACATGTTAGTTCCTCGCAGTTACCACCCGTCTGTCTGACTTTTCCAAAGAAATTTTCGAGGCAGTCTTGATTGAGACGTCTCGTAAATATAAATTAGTTTAATTTTTTCTGATTTTAATTCATCATGAAGATTTATTAAAGATTTTATAGACATTTTAAATCCTTTGAAATGAAATTTGTAACGTCTTTCTGCCTATCACTTCTTATTGATTTTAAGTTCCTGAAAAATGTTAGCAAGTCTTCTAAAAATTCCATATGATAACTATCGTATCGAAAAGCTCTTTTATACTATAGGAGATCACGGTGTACTTGAGTTTAAGAAATCAAACAAATTATTAATTTTATTTACAGAATCAGCGGTACATCTTGCGGCAACGTCGATAAGAATTTAATCTACGTAAACCATATTTACACTTTTTTATATTTCATTTGATATGCATTATTCTTTAGAAAATAAAATTTGACACTTATTATTTTTTACACAGCCCTGAGTTGAGCACTGGCCGAGGCGGTTCAAAGTAGTTTCTCTCTGTACGTGACGAGCCGCCAGTGCTCACGCAGACACGCGCCTCAAGCTTGTAGTAGTATATATACCTATCACAGCGCGGTTTTATTAAGCTTTGCCTCTGTACGGTAAGCTTTCTTTACCCATGTGGTCATGACTGATAAAATCTTACACTTTTACTCGTCTAGCCTTCATCCGCCAATTTTGTACCGTCCGATAAGGAACTTAGTTCCTAAAAGTATGGCACTAATTATATGTTTAAAAAAGTAGTTTCAGGTGCGTAAAAGCTTTTACTCTATTCTAATAGATTTCACAACAGTTTCTCTTACTTTGTACCCTTATAGAAAAGGTGTAAGTTCATGTATTAAGTGTTCTTTTTCTTTTTTGCTATTATTTTACTATCCACACACTTTCTTTAAAATATTTTAAAAGTGTGGATTAAAAATAAGTTATATTTTTTCTACTTATTGTTCAAGTCAAACAAATGCGTCAATCCACCTTTACACCCCTACATCGCCTTCAACTCTATTGTTATCGCTTAGTAAAGTACGTCATCACTCGGCCCTACAAATCCGTGGGAATAAGTCACTTATACGCTAGTGCGAATCGCCCTCCGCCTTCTAAGAGACCTAGGCGCAGGGGTGAGATTTCTCACGAGTCACACCTGCGCCCTCCAATTCACGATAAATTTAACAAGAGAATTCATGGCAAACATATAGTTTGAATTGTGTAAACTTTCTTTGTTTTCATAATAATACGTGTAAACAAGTATTCACAAACTTGCTTTAGACGATTAATTATATAATGATGCTTTATAATGTATTCATAGGCAGAAAATATTTTAAAAATGCTTTTAAACCCTACTTATAGTAAAATTTTAATATATCCGTTATTGTTATAAAAACACTTCTCATTATACGTAATTTATTATATCCATATAATCTCAGTAATACATAATGAAAAACCTAAAATTTGCTTAATGGGTAAAAATTGTAGGATTTTTTTTAAATAATAAAATACATTCAGACTGATGATAAAAAAAATTTAAAAGTTAGGAAAGGTTTAGAAATCGCCTACCGGTCTTTTGTAATATTTACATATCTAAGGATCTGTTTCTTAGTGGTCACTAGGAAGTTAGCCAAGAATATCATACTACCTGAATATGCAGCACATGTCTTTTGGAATGAATAGTTTTACCAGTAAGTAGACGGTGTGGCGATTATCCACTTGTATAATACGTCCCTCTTTTATTGATATAGTCTTTTATAAAGACGAATAAAATTCTGATGAAAATCTCTGAAAAAAGAACATTTAACTGATGTTATACACAATCGACACTACGAGAAGTATGCAGTCAATTTTTAAGTAAATAAATAAAATTGAAGTGTCTGTTAGTAATGTTAAAATAACAGCTCTTTATTTAATGCATATGAAAGTATATACGGTACTAATTATTATTTTTTTTCAAATTTTTGTGTTTCTGTCTGTCGGTGTATTTACTATTACTGGCAGATAGCTGATGTTATAAGGAGTAACTTAGGAACTTTTATTTTAGAAAAATAATTAGGGTTCCAAAGGAAACTTATTCAATTGTAATAAATTCCACGAGGGCGTAGTCGTGGGGGACAGCTAGTGTTATGTAAATAAGAAACATAATTTAAAAGCTCAAGACCGTTCCCACCATAGTACGTGGTATAATCAGGTTTCAGCCGTATTTATGATGCAGCAGAATGGGTCAACTCGACCTGGGAAGAAATTAAATTTAATTAATCTATTTCTTAAATGTAAGAAAACGGAAATCCTTTTTACAAACTCTTATTTAAATTGATTTCTTCGTATGTCTTTTTGGTCTAAAATTTGTAATCAATTTATGAAGGACTTGCTAACCACCGATTGAGCGGAAATTTAGTATAGTTTTGTAACTTCGATGACAATGCAATAATAGCTTGGCCCCAGCAAAGTTTATAAAAGCTTATTTTTAAATATATTGAATAACGAGGCATTTTTCTTAGTTCTCAGAAGGTACAATACCTCTGCATATTGTTTCTTATCCGACAAATAAATTGTAGGTGGACTACAGTATACAATTACCATCTAACGGACTATATGTTCGTTCGTCAACACGTTACTTATATAAAAAATACTTGTATTTTAACATTATGTTACGGATGATCCGTAAGGCTACTAAAATTTAAAAAGTATCTCAATTTCAATAGAAAAAGTGGCTTGCTTAGTGCTGCCACCTCAAATCAAATCCAAACCCGAAGATTATAATATATTCACTGTTTTATACAAACGCATGCATACTAATGCTAGACTATAATAGATAATCTATATAATTATTCTGTGAGATTTCTAAAATGATGTGTTCAATGCAATTAATATTACTGTAAGTGATCCATAAATGGCCGTATTGATGAAATTTAAGAATTTTTTAAAGAGTTAACAGATACGGTATAAGTTCAATTGCGCCCTAGGTCCTGTCTGAAAATTCTTAATTCTCATTTTATATTATTTTTCTAAATAATTCTACGTACTTTTGAAATATTTTCAAATCAATATATAGGAAAATAATAATAATTGACGACGAAAGGCGATGTAACCATCTCGTTTACACTAGACGTAAAATACTTAGATACGAGTCGGAGAGCAATCGCCAATTCGTGCCAAACAAGGTGATGAGAGCAAATCGTTCCTACAACGACATAGGCCAAAATGGCCAGCTGTGGACTTATGCTTCTGATGATGATAGCGATGATAATATTAGGGTATTGAAATTAGTTATTAAAGTAGAAATCAGAAATGTTTTTAGAATAGATTCTTTGCCTTCTCACATTTTGCTAAGCCTAAATCCACCACAAATGATGTTATTCGTAGAGTAATATTTAAAACACAAAAACACAGTCGATACGTACGCGGGAAAATAGAACTATTTTAAAATGAAAATGTTAGTACACCAAACTTGTTTTCGTTTTGTTGTAGAGAGAAATATCTCAATACGTCTGATGTAAACGAGATGGTTATAGTGCAACCTATCGAAAGTCATAGCATTTTTCTAGCTTTTTATATAGTCTCTCCTTACTATGGATACGTTGTACATATATTTATTTTATAGAAAATATTTTATACACATATGACACCTGTTACACCTGAGAAATTATAAATAATTAATCGCATAGCGACAGTAGTGGAATATGAACTTTACAAAGTAGAATACTCAGTAGTTATCGTTCGCTCTGGTAGTAATATGTTGTAAAGGGTAAAAAATTGAATTGTACTTAGGGGAGATTTGCTGAACACGTGTTTATCCTGAAAGGAACTTTATAGGTCAAATGTATATTTGTAATAAAGATTATTTTTAGCAATATTTTATAAAAATTGTGTTTGTTTTTTAATTTTATTCTTTAATATTATATTACTGCTACACGATTTCATTTAAAGTATTTTCATTAAGACAGTTTTTGTTGTGTTTCTGTTGTCCAATGATTTTATACTCTTTTATTCATGCCTATTTAGGTATGGTTGTAATTGTGAAATTCTCGATACTCTCGAAGCACCCCAACGGCTTGATGGATTGTAACCAATGAGGTTCCTATCGATTTTTCTAAACTCTATGATGGATATAGACTGTTTTTTTTATAAAATTTAAAGTTTCGAACATATTATCCATAAACAACTCTCTCATTTCTTATCGTCTAACTCCTTGCTTTTTACATAAGTCGGGCATTGGTTGTGGTCACAGCATTGTCACTGATTTACATAAAGTATACAATGATATCAATGGACAACAAATCTCTTACACCCCTAGCCTTGCTTGACTTTAGCAGTGCTTTTACTTCAGTAGACTTCGATATTCTTCTCTGGATCCTTGAATCTATAAACATTTCCCTATCCGCCATTGTGTGATTTGATTCGTAACTTCGAGGTCGCTCGCATTGTGTCCATATTAATGACACTCTTTCCGATTGGTCTGGTACCACTACGAGCGTACCTTAGGGTGGTGTTCTTTCTCTTTTGTTATTTTCTATATTTATTAATTCCATTACGAGAGTTATCACATCTAACTTCCATCTCTATGTGGATGACTTGCAGCTGTATCGTATTTTCAGGTGTGTGAAACAAAAAATGCGATTGAAGCCATGAATACGGACCTGAGCCGCATCTGTAAATGGTCTGCATCCTCTGGACTATTAGTTAATCCCATGAAATCGCAGGCCATCATAATAGGCAGCAGGCATTTGCGTAATAAACTAGAATTTACATCACTACCTCACGTTCGTTTTAACGGCGTTCCTATAGCCTTTTCCTTAAAAGGAAACTCCAACCGCAATTTGATGTAATAGATTAAGTTATGGAATAAAGAATTTGATTTGAATTTGAATTTTCCGATACTTTCAAAAACTTAGACGTCATATTTAATCACGACGTTTATCATGGTTCACGTATATCGCTGGGGTTAGTCGTAAGGTCCACTTTACCTTGCATTCACATAAGTGTCTTCAAAATGTCTTACTCATAACAGCTAAAATATCACTTGCGCTCACTCTTATTCTACCTCTGCTTAATTACGCTGATACCTGTTATTTAGATGCTACAGAGGAGCTCCTTAATAAACTCGAGCGCTTGCAAAATCAGTATAATCGTTTCATATTAGGGGTCAGAAAATTTGCTCGAATATCACAGTTTTGCAAGCAGCTCAAGTGGATCCCAATAGGAATTCGTAATCACACTCGATTTTCTGGTCTATAACATCCTGCACAATCCATCTTCTCTCTCATAACTTAAAAACCGATTTTACTTCACCCATCCTCCGGATGAACCCGTTAGATCTTGAAGATCTCTTGTTAAGACTTCTTAATTTTCCCGTCCATAATATCGGTTAAAAATTGTTTGTACGAACTAAATGGCTTTTTCTGTATCCCGTTCTGTGTACTATAAATAAAAAATGGCGGTCGCAAAATACAAAATGGTGGTAGATATAAAAAAAAATTGTGTAGAATTAAAGTAAAATTGCTTATTGTGTCATATCACTAAAATGGGCCTTTCAAGATGAAGATATAATGTTTCCTAGAATATTTATTATACAGCGAACAGCGACGGATAAGCTCAGTTACCTGAGAGTTTTGTAGGTAGGACATATTTCATTTGGTAACGTTATTGCGGTAGCTGTGCTTCTTCCGTATGTGATAGTGTGTTAATAACAAATTATCGATTTATATGAAATTATATAGGTATTATTTGTCAACGAGACACGGTTTTTAATAATAGTTTACTTGTTATGTTATCTGATATAACAAGACTTTAAATGTAATAAGATATATATGCCACAGCGCACTAGCTTAATTAGTCATTCAATTAACGGCCTATCCTTTTTACTAAACGGCGCCGTTCAACTAGCGCCCTGAATGATATTCAGCCGATGCGTCCAATACCTATCTTGTAATATAGCGACAGTAGGTTTTAGTGCGGCTGGCTTACCCTTGGACCATCCTGAAGTCGCGTACATTTATATAATATGACACATAGCGCATAATTGGGCACAGACCAGCGACATTACATGGCCACCTTATTAATTTCATTCGAGATGGCGCCATTTAGTACAAAGGCTAGGCTGTTAATTGAACGGCTAATTAAGCTAGTTGACTGCGACATGTATACAGTACCTATATTGAAAGGGTCTAATCATAAACACAGCCTTAAAAATTAAAAAAGAAATGTATCTGAAACCGCTATTTCGCGATATACATCGGAATAAGGAACCGTTTGAAGTATTTTCAAGACGTATTTTCACCTTGATTTATTAAGAAAAATATACAAAAGTTTAGTGTTTTCGATTAAAAATGTAATCCAAAAACACGGTACTCACGTGCACAAGGTCCAATATATAAATTATGAAGCGGTTCGGACAAAACTAACAAATTATTTCAAAACGTATAAACATTACTCCAGATCTTATTTTTATAAAAGGTGTAGTATAGAATAATATATTATTCTATAAGAGATCTTGCAGTAAAATAGAGCTTGTAAATCGCTCGTAAACGCAGGTTTGGAATATGGTGCCAATTTTAGAAACCCTTGGAATTAGATGCATTTACCTTAGTTGACAGGCCTCCATTTCTGTCTACGAGTCCCATCGTTGTGTTCTACCGCAGTATGCGGAGATATATGGATATGAAATAAGTAAGAGAGGTGTCACAGGACCGTGCCAAATGGAAGTTCGTAGTCTCTGCCTACCTCACTTGGTGACAGGTGTGAGAGTTTATTTAGGTACAGAATAAATAATAGTGTATGTATGTATGTACGTATATACCATCTTAATCCTCAGGGAAACAACGCATATGTTGTTATAAGTGTCCTTGGGATGCAATATACAAGTACCATTATGACAGCTTGTTTGCCACTCCATTGTTTAAAAAAAATCATTCTGTAACATTATCAACTTTTATGTTAATGTCTATGTTACCCTCTTAAATAAATATTAATTTTACCGTTCCGACTTCCTCCTGTTGTGGATATGTCTTCGAAATATTTCTTTTTAATTTTTATACACAAGTTTTTTCACAATTTTTCCGTCACCACCGAGCAACCAGCAATCCAGGTTGCTCGCGTATTGAGATATTAACAACGAACACTTAGTTCCTGAGACATCTAAATTTCACCGTATGATTATTATATTTCACCATCTCAACTATACAGCCCATCCCAGCACTGCCCCCACATGTTTGATTTTTCCAAAAATTTTTCTTATAACCAGCCACGAGTTAACAACTATAAAATATTAAAAATTAAGAAAAGATATAAATTACACATATTGAAATTGTCTTAATTCCACAACTGCTAAAATGACTGACAAATAGAATTAAATATTTATTCGATTAACTAAACTTCTGAATTCCAACTTTCTTTGTAGGGATTAACAGTTTTTTATCCGCGTGTACGCATTACGCAAATATTTGCAAAGCGACTGAGTCTGATAAGGATATATAGTAAGTAGTACCTAAACGAAAACCGAGACTCAGAATAGTGTAACTGAAATTTTCATAAGTATTTATTTATACTTACTATTATAGTATTTGACATCACTTTAATTTTAAAATTAATTTGTTAGTTAGCTTTAAGTTATAAGTTTATTTGATATATTATCTTTAAATATAATGTGCAATATAAGACTTCTTATACACAGTTTGTTTATTACACCATTCAGAACATTTGAATATTATTCTAATGACACAAAGTCCAAAATTTGTCTTATGTGCCAGTGACGTACGAGGGTGACACTGAAAGTTCTTAGAAAATCAAAAATTGAACAAACTAGCAAGTTATTAGTTTTATTATATATTTTCAAAATAGTGTCCATTTACATCAACACATCGCTGCATCCGATGGAACCACTGAGAAAAGCATTTTGCCCACTCGTCCTTAGGGGTTTTCATCTTCGACGGCATTTTAAAACGCCTTTCAATTCTCAGTGGTAGAGCCATGCTGCAGTTATATTACTGGTATAGTTGTAGCACGAATGGGTCGGCTCGACCGGGGAAGGACCACGCTCTCACAGAATACCAGCGTAAAATAGCAGCTTAACGTTGCTGTATTTCGTATCGTGAGGGTAGAGAACGGGAGACCCCTTTATATTGGAAGCCAGGCATTCCATCTTAGTCCTCACGGGTGACAACGCATCTGCATTTTGATTCGTAACCGAAGATAGATGTAGATGTCTATGCACCACTTACCATCAGGTGGACTGTGTGCTCGTTTGTCACCCTTAACCTATAAAAAAAACGCTACTGCTTCCTCGGCGTTCATAAAACGATTTCCTCGAAGTTATTCTTTTATTTTCGGAAATAAATAAAAATAGCAAGGTCGGGGCTATAGGGCGGGTGACCCAGTAATTCCATGTCTGACGTTGCCAAGTAGTCAATTGTTTGCTTGGCGGTGTGTGGCGAGGCGTTGTCGTGGTGAAGGAGGATCTTACTTCGAGTCGTTTCTCCCGAACTTTTTACAAGACAAGTGGCAAACAATTGTTAGTGTACCACTCTGCAGTAACTGGTTTTCGATCCTCTAAAACAATTGTTGCGTAATGACCTGTCCTTCCGAAGAACGAGGCCACTATCTTTTTCCCACGCTTTGACCTCTCTTCACTTTATTTGGCAACTGCACGGAAGGAAACACCCAGACAGCAGACTGTCTCTTAGTTTCTGGATCATAACAATAAATCCAGCTTTCGTCACCTGTAAGTATGCCGAAAACAGCATATGAGTCATTTCATAACCATTTCACGACACCAATCAACACGACGGAGTTTTTGGGCCTCTGTCAAATTATGAGGTATCCACCGGGCACAAAGCTTCCTGACCGCTATTTAGCGGCACAAAATCCTTCATGATCATTTGATCATGAAGGATTCACTTGAAATCTTGAAGATCACTTGAAATCATACCGATGCCTAAGCTTGTCCGAATCTGCTGATAAGTCACTCTTTTGTAAGTCTTTATCATACGCCGTACAACACTAATGTTATCTTCAGTCGTCGTCGTAGAAGGCCGTCCCTCACGCAGATCATCGGTGAGATAGTGTAACCACGTTTAAACTCATTAAATCAGTTGTAAACAGTAGCACGAGATGGGGATTCATCGTGAAAGGCCAGTCTATCATAACTTTCTTGTTGACGTAAATGACATCGAAAGTAATAAAAAATCATTGTACGAAAACTTTCTCGCGTTAAATTCATGCTGACGTGACACAGACAATTTTCAATTTGCCGCCAAATCGTAAACAAATGACAAATTAATAAAATACAAATACCATTTTCAAAATTTGAACTTAGTTTTTTTATATCGTTTACAAGTGACCAGTTTTAAAACTTTCAGTGTCGCCCTTGGACTTGTCTAATCGTTGTTACTTTTGTTCATAAATGTTAATAAATTTAGAGCTTATATACGTCCCACTGCTAAGCCTTCTCATTTCAGGAGGGTTAGGGAACAAGTAGTCCGCTGCGCTGCTCCACTGTGTTTTAGGTTAACTCCTTTTAAATATTTTAATTCCTTAGAAATACAGGTCACGACAGAGACCTTTGCCGCCAAGCATTTAGTACATCAATGGTTACGTAAAATAGAAATTAACAATTGTTAAAACATAAAAAGCTCAGTGTTTTCAAATAGTTTTTATTTATGTACACACAACAATGTACAGAAAAGACTGTTTCTGTACATTGTTGTGAGTACATAAATAGTCTTATATTGAATTCGTATTTATTTCATAATTTTCTGAAATATATTCCAGTAAACCCAAAAAGTCTATACTTATTAAAAAATGATATATTAAAAAGGCGAACTTAATGCATACATTACTTACTCCTACTAATGAATAAATAACATACAAAATGTTACGTAAATTATATTAAATGTAATAATATAATAATAAAAAAATAACACAATAAATAAAAATAATAAAATAACACATACATACGATTAACTACATATTATATATATACTAGCTGGCCAGGCAGACGTTGTTCTGCCCTTTTCGACGACCCTTCATATAACAAACCCTTATATTCGTAATAAAAATATTTTGAGTGTCACTTATCAGGATAGAAACTATATACTATCTCTCAAGTTCATCAAGATTAAAATTTCATTGAAATCAGTTCAGTAGTTTAGGAGTTCATCGCGAACAAACAACGTGACACGTAATTTTTATATATAAAGATATAAACTAATACTAATATAATAAAATAATATACATCGGAGATGCAAAAAAATATCTCTAACACGTTTCTGAAATGCCAATAAAGTTGCGGAATTGCTTATATTAGTTTAACGAGTTTGCTAACCTAGGTACTATTAAAATTAAGTAGTGTATATTATAATATACCAACAAAGTAAAAATAACTATATACATAAGAACACCAAAAAGGATTAGAAAAATTGCATTAACGCAATTATGACATAGAGCTCTAACTATCTATATGTACAAAATATTACAATGATCCACTCTGGTCCGTGGGAAATAATGTGCTATATAAATAATAATAGCTTTATAAAGATATAATCTAACAGATATTATAATTTTTTTATATATAAAATTCCGCTGAGCTTGTATTAGTAATTCTTCTCCTTCTATTAGGTTTTTTATTTTTTCTACTAGGTTCTACTAAGGTCTAGGTTCTACTAGGCTCTACATGAGTCTTTCGTATGTTCAGTTGCCTCTCTTTGCTAGCTATGTACGTTTCGTTCACCTCTTTGGAGAAAGCGAGGGTTTGTCTGTGCCAGACAGGCCAGTTACAGATCAAGTTATTAGTCCAACAATTATTCAAAAGACATCCCTACTCGTAAGAATGGTGCCTTCGACATCTTCAGAGCTTGCCGCCATCGCTTGCTGCTTGCTTGCTTTTTAATAAACATTTAAATTTCTGTTAATTATTGTTGAGTTTATTGAGGTAGCGTTCGGGAAATTACGACACATCTTCTCGTCAGGTATACCTCAAAACCTTAAAACGAGATTGTACAACCAGTGCGTTGCCAGTGATGACTTATGGATCTGAGACGTGGTCCTTCACTGCTGGCCGTACGAGGACGCTCAAGGTCGCTCAGCGAGCTATGGAGAGGGCGATGCTTGGGGTTTCTCTACGTGATAAACTTAGAAATGAGGATATCCTCAGTTGAACTAGAGTGACCGACATAGCTCAACGGATTGGTAAGCTGAAGTGGCAATGGGCCGGCCATATAGCTCGAAGAACCGACAACCGGTGGAAGGTTTTCGAGTGGCAGCCTCGTACCGATAGGCGAAGTGTAGGGCGTCCCTCCACTAAATGGAGTGACGACCTGGTAAGACCTGCAGGAAGTCGATGGATACAGGTGGCTCAGGACCGTGCTTTGTGGCATTCCTTAGGGTAGGCCTATGGTCAGCAGTGGACTTGTGAAGGCCTGTAATGATGATGATGATGATGATGATAGTTACTTAAATACAGACATTAAATTTTGATGTGTTAGTTTTTATATAAAGCTTATCGATCCCGTAAATTCGAATATAGTTCAAATATGTCTGATAAAAGTATCGCTACCGGAATAAAAGATTAACTGGAAAATGTCATTTATTACACAAATGTAGTGACTTCAAATTACAAACTTTCAAATATCTACCCGTTTCCACAGCCCGTTACGTACTCGTACCTATAAGAATCATTCAAGGAGGTCAAAAATCGTAGTTTCCTTATATTTAAATCTTAAAAGATAAAATCCCATTGTAATTTTTTTTAATAATAATATTCTAGTATAGGCACCGTTAAATAACATACAGGACAGGACCGTTACTTCAATTTTCTTTTGAAACTTCCCCCATATCTCCGCGCTGTACAAGAAAGCGGCGGGGGATCAAGGGTGCGCGCGCATTCTCACGTCTATTATTATTAAGTAATGTTCTCTTATGTATACATTAGTTATTCATACCTTTTGTGTTATTTTTCATTCATTAATTCATTACTACCTACAAATGTCCACTGAAGGCCTATCTCGTAGCTCATAGATTGCCTCATGGGGCTTGGTAGGTTTTTAGGTTGGCAACCGGTTTTTTATTATAATTTATGGTAATATTTTAATTTCTTACAATTTTAACTAAATACAAGGTTATTTGGTGCATCTAAATAAGTACATATTATTATGTTTAACACTGTGGTTCCGTATCACAAGGAGTGAGCAACTCTGACATATAATTCTAATGATAATAATCATAAATTTCATGTAATTGACATAAATAATTTAATAAAAAAGTTTTGGACAAAAGATAGGTATTACCTATCCAAATATAATTTAAGACTGATAGCAAATGTGCTATCTTATTATTTACTTTTTAACTCAGCCAAGTTTTTGGCTACCAAGACTGCTTTTATTGAGCATAATCATTTGACATTTAATTTGGAATCAGTTCCAACTAATTTAAATTAGTGAATGTGACAATAGAGGCAATCTCTAGCAATAATAAGAGTTTAATTAATTTTGAATACAGCCCACAAATAAGTAATAAAAATTGTTTACACCTGGTGCATCAAAATATACAAGGCATGTTGGGCAAAGAATTGGAAGTTGAATTGTTTTTAAATAGTAACAATATACACATCCTTTGTATTACTGAACATTGGCTAAAAGATTATAATTTCATGTTTAATTTCAGAAATCACCAGGTGGTCAGTTCCTTCAATAGAGAAAAAAGTTTACGTGGTGGCTCCTTAATATTAGCAGATAAATCATTATTATATAAAGAACGTAAGGATATTGTGAGCCTCTCTGTTGAACTAACTGTAGAAATGGCTTGTGTCGAGCTCGAGCACCTCATTGTTGTAAGTGTTTACAGACCCCCATGTGCTACTTATGACCATTTTGAAAGGATTGTGGAAGAAGTTTTACTCAAACTTAGTAAACAGAACAAGTCTGTTGTAATGTGTGGAGACTTTAATATCAATCTCCTTGAAACTTCTTCCATTAGTATTAAGTTTAGCTCATTGTTTAAATCGTATAATCTTGTAAATTTATTCTTAGAACCAACACGTATTGCTGGGCCTAGTGCGACCTGTATAGATAACATTTTTACAGATGTTAAGCCCTTGCATAAATCAATTATTCAAAATTTAAGTTCAGATCACTGTGGACAGTTAGTATCACTACCTTACATACACAAAAAACAGAAAAATAAGAAAGTTGTGTTTGTTCCAATAAATGAACATCGCTTGGAGAGGTTTAGAAGTAATATAATAAAAAGACTTCCATCACTTTCGTTTAAAAATAGTGCTAATTATTTGTATGCTACATTATTTGAAATTATACGTTGTGAATTTAGTAGAATATTTACTTCTAAAACTTTCTCTTTTAACAGTCGCAAATCATTTAATGAATGGGCGACAGTAGGAATTTATAAAAGTAGGCGAAGGTTATACGAGCTTTATGATCAAAGATCATATAATAGTAGTGTTATATTTAGAGATTATGTAAAAACATATTCTAAAATATTTAAAAAAGTGTGCTCCACTGCTAAGGCTTTACATTTAAGCAACAAAATTAAAACTGCATCCGACAAAATTAAAATGACCTGGAGAATAATAAATAGTGAAACGGGCAAGGTCAAACCGCGCAACTCGGATTTTCAATTGAATATTAACAATAATTTAACGCGATCTGATCAAGAAGTTGCTATGGCTTTTGAGAAACATTTTACTGATGTTCCTTTTTTGACAACAAAATCATTAAATTCTTCTCCTACTGTCGCCGAATCATTGCTCAAACAAAATGTAAAGGCTTGTTCAAATACTTTTAAATTCCATAGGGTACTGCCAAAAGATATCGTTAAATATTTTAAAACTATTGATGTTAAGAAAACGGCAGACTTATGGGGGATTTCCGTTAAAGTTATTTTATCTATAATAGATACATTAGCACCTTATCTAGCCACTATATTTAATATAAGCGTCGAATCTGGTGTGTTTCCTGATTTAATGAAACATAGTAAAGTCATACCTATATTTAAATCTGGTAGTACATTAGACCCCGCCAATTTTAGACCAATTTCTGTACTACCAACATTAAGTAAAATTTTTGAAAAAATTATTTTAGATCAGATGTTAAGTTTCTTTACTATTAATAAATTGCTACATAATAATCAATTCGGTTTTACAAGGGGTCGCTCGACAACTGACGCTGGAGTTGAGCTTATTAAACATATTTTTTGTGCATGGGAGAATTCAGAGGATGCTTTGGGTATATTTTGTGACCTTTCCAAGGCCTTCGACTGTGTTCACCATGAGACATTAATCAGGAAGCTACAGTACTATGGTGTCAAGAACACAGCGCTTAAACTTATTATTTCATATTTAAGTAATAGAAAACAGAAGGTTATTATCAATGGTAAAAGTTCTTCCGGGTCACCTGTACTAATGGGTGTACCTCAGGGCTCGATTCTCGGCCCATTCCTGTTTCTGGTGTATATTAATGACTTACCTCACCTTGTAGGGGATAGTCATGATATAGTATTATTTGCTGATGATACTTCCTTGATTTTTAAACTTAAACGTCAATCATTTAAATGTGACGAAGTGAATAATGCTATATCAAAATTAGTGCATTGGTTTAACGTTAATAATCTGCATTTGAACGGAAATAAAACTAATTGTGTTAAATTTACAACAACGAATGTTCAAAATCTGAATACCAATGTGTTTTTAAATGGGGAGGAATTGAGCCCTGTTGTATCCACTGTTTTTCTTGGCATCACTCTTGACGCAAAGCTCCAGTGGGGCCCCCATATATCCAAATTAGCAAGCAGACTAAGTTCTGCAGCCTATGCTGTAAAAAAGATTAGAGGTCTCACTAGTGTCGAGACAGCTAGATTAGTTTATTTTAGTTATTTTCATAGCATAATGTCTTATGGGATTTTGCTATGGGGAAATGCGGCTGATTCAGAAACTATTTTTGTTTTACAGAAGAGGGCCATTAGAGCTATTTACAATCTAAAACCGAGAGAGTCTCTTAGAGATAAATTCAAAGAAATTAATATATTAACTTTGGCCTCTCAGTATATTTACGAAAATTTAATGTATGTTCACAAAAACAAAGATAGTTTTAGTAAAAGAAGTGATATACATTCTGTAAACACTAGGAACAAACACAAGCTAGTGATACCAGTTTCTCGACTCCACAGAGTCAGTAATTCATTCTTGGGGCAATGTATACGCTATTACAACAAGGTCCCGGAAAGTGTACAGGTTCTCTCTATTACCAAGTTTAAATGTTTTATTAAGCTGAAACTGTATAAAAAGGGTTATTATAGTATAAATGAATACATGGTTGATAATAACCCCTGGGAATGAGGTGATCGCTTCCAAGCAGTTTCTAAAATAAATTTTGTAAATAGTTCGTAATCATTTCTACTGTAAAATTTATTTTAAAAAAAAAGTCCCGCTGGGTTTCTTGCTGGTTCTTCCCAGGACAGAGGGTTTTTTCGAACCAGTGGTAAAGTAAAAAATGACTTTCAATAAGAATTACACATGTAATGTATATTGAATAAAAAAATATTCTATTCTATTCTATTCTATTCTATTCTATTCTATTCTATTCTATTCTGAGCTCTGACAGACATGTACAACGGACGGCCTTTTCTACCGACTTCAAAAAAAAGGTGGTACTCAATTCGACTGTATGTTTTCTTTTCTTTTTTTATGTGTGTTACCTCACAACTTTTTTTCTAGGTGAACCGATTTTGATGAATCTTTTTTTATTTAAAAGCTGGTGCTTCTCATGTGGTGCCATTGATCAAGGTCAGACCAATAGTTTTTAAGTTATTCTTAATAATTTAAATTGGTATCGGTTGTAAAAATTTTGAATTTTAAATTACTGACGCATTTTATATAAGTTCTCAAGTATGAATTATTTAGGAGCGAGATGTGTAATATTTAAACGAATATTGGAAAAAGTCATATTAATATAATCTTTTTTCCAATGTTATAAAGCCGAACAAATTCGTAATTTACTTTGTTTAAATCCTTATTACCTTATAAACTTAAAAATTTATATAAAAAAGTCGAAAAAATATTCAAGGAAGGAATAGTCCTCTTGTATTATGTATTACGGCAGCATCAGTGACGGAATAAGGATGACAAACGGGCAGATAGTCCACATGGTGGTAGTTAAGTGGATGATGTAGCCAATCAAAATGCAGATGCGTTGTCATCCCTGAGGACTAAGATGTTTGTGTTTCCAGTAAAAAGGGTATCCGGTTCCATACAAAACACAGCAGCATTAAGTTGTTAATTAATGCTGGTATTTTGTGAGAGCGTGATCTCACCCCGGTCGAGCCAACCCAATCGTGCTACAACCATAAAATTTTTTATAGGATAAGGGTGACAAACGAGCATACAGTCCACCGGATGGTAAGTGGCCTCTGCGGCCCATAGACATCTACATCTATCCTCAATTACGAATTAAAATGCAGATGCGTTGCCACCCGTGAGGGTGATAATAAGATGGAATGCCTCGTTTCCAGTAAAAAGGGTATCCTTGTCTCTACACTCACCATACGAAACACAGCTGCTATTTTACGCTGGTATTCTGTGACAGAACGAAGGGAGTCACATTTCGGGTATTTCCTATAGATGCGAGCAGTCTCGTCCCCCAAAAATATAGCTGCAGCATGGATCTACCACGTTTAAACTATTTTTTCGTCTATTATTTACAAATAATATAAAAAAAAATATAAATACTCTAAGGTTGAATGGATCGATCATTCATGCTACAAACATAATATAACATATAACGTAGCTCTACCACGTAAAGTTGTCTAACTTTGTCATTTTTTAATATAATGATTTTTATCATTGTATATACCTTTTTCTTGTCTTGGTAATCATACATAAATAAAAAATATTGTATAAAAAGATACTTTATCATGACTTGATGTAACCCGCACGTTAAATACGCTGACAGTTACTGAAAAAAAAATTCTAAATGTTATTCCAGTGTATAAAATAAGTACTTACTATAGCCATGCCAAGTTTCATCATTATCCATCCAGTAGCTTAGGAGCCTATTGTGTTGAATGGGACAGAGAGACAAACAATAAATAATGAATTGTTTTGGTTTCTGTATCAGTTAAAAGAAGTTTGACACATTTGAAAATTTAAAAAAGTATTAGGTAATGTACAGATTTGTCTTGGGAACGGTTTTGATATAAGGTAAAAATATAATCATTGTACATATTAATCAAAAGTAAGTAGTACTTTGCGGCATTTATTGCCCTTGATTTATTTAACATTAATTTGGGTCAGGTTGGGTTAGGTTTGGTTTGGATTGGTTAGGTAGGAATCGGGAAACAAATTCTAGTCACTTAAATGATTGTGACGGACTAAAAATAAGAAATGAAATACATTTCTATCATTTTTGGAATTCTCTGTCTGTCTGGCGCTTCCCCCCGCTCTACACAATTCCACACCTGTTTAACAGACGTATCAAGCGCCCCTCAGTAAGTACGCGATAGTGAGAGTGCATAGCCGCACGCGCGCTCTCACGGTAAGTCGAATTTTTTGCATATCTGTTATATTTTTCGTCGGGTGATGTAATAAATGTAATTATCATATTTTTAAGTTTAAAGTCACTATATTTCGGTACTATTATGTACGTACTATCTGGTTTCATACCCCACGTGATTTGAAGTTTACAAAAAATATAGTTGAGGGTGGCGGCCATTTTGATTTATATTGACTACTTCGGGCAATTGGGAACGCCTGACGCCGTTCCCAATGGCCCGATTTTGCCCGATTGGCGTCGTCTTTATTTATTCCTAGTGCTTCTAGTTGATTATGTAAGAATGTTTTTAACGTTACAAATTGTTTTAGATGCCTCGAAATTACATACGAAAGACTGAAACAAAACACCAAATTGAAGATCTTCGCCATCCAATCGAAGATGTCAAAAGTAAAAAGCTCACACTGGGCCATGCTGCTACCAAATACTCAGTACCAAAAACAACATTATTTAAACAAGTAAAGCAAAACGAATTTAAGATACCAATAAAAGGTCGGTATACTGTATTTAACAAAGAACAAGAAGACCAGCTAAAAAAATACATACTTAATTGCTGCAAGTCTTTTTATGGTATAACACCAAGTTCATTACGTAGAATTGCCTTTCGATTTGCTGAAGCTAACAAACTGAAACACAATTTCAACACAAAAACCCGGCTGGCTGGCAAAAACTGGTACTATGGCTTTATGTCTCGACATCCTTCCATCAGTTTACGGATTCCAGAAGCTACTTCAATTAATAGAATTTCAGCTTTTAACGCCACTGAAGTAAATCTGTTTTTTGATCAATTAAAAACGATACAAACAAAATACAATATACTTGGTCATCGTATTTTTAATATTGATGAAACCGGCATTAGCACAGTACAAAAGAATTATAAGATTTTGGCTCCAAAAGGTTTAAAGCAGATAGCAAAAGCTACAAGCGGAGAACACGGTGTTACAACAACAGTAGTTTGTGCTGTCAGCGCTAGTGGCATATATGTACCATCCATGTTTATTTTTAAAAGAAAGAGAATGAGCGAACTGTTACTTAAAGGCTGTAACAGCGACATGATTGCCACTGTTTCTGATTCCGGTTGGATAAATGAGTCCATATTTCTTGACTACTTGCGACACTTCATTTCTTTCGTGAAACTTGACAATCACGAAAGTCATATCAGCCTGGGAGCATACGAACTTTTCCGAGAATACAACCTGCAAGTTCTTTCCTTGCCACCCCATGTATCTCACAAAATGCAGCCACTGGATCTTACATTCTTCAATTCACTGAAGATGGCGTATAGTAAGGAATGTGAGCTATACATGGTTAACAATCCTGGCAAACGAATAAGCCAGAGGTTGGAGAACTTTTTACAAAAGCGTACAACAACACAGCTTACATAAGCAAGGCTCTCAGTGGATTTAGAGCCGCTGGAATTCATCCTATTGATCCTGACAAATTTAAAGACAGCTTTGAAAATAAGATATTTGACCAATCTCACACCAGTCAGACTCAAGAGTGCGATGTTCATGAAACTGAAGCTGATCAAAGTTTGAATGTTACCGTTAACACTGTCAGCCAGAGTCAAACACCAACACAGGATTCCACTTCTATTCCTGAAAATGACAACGATTTAAGCGTAACCGTTAATATTCCTCCTCCTTCCACACCTGTGCCTCTTGCCGAAATTATTAATGTGAACGTTAATGAATTTAAAACAAATTAATTAAAAAAATATTTTTTTAATTAATTAATTAAAAAAAATCAATTAAAAAATTAATTAATTTTTTTAAATTAATTAATTTAAAAAAAAACAGACAGAGAATTCCTAAAACAACAACCACTTCTAAGGGACAGAATAAAAAGCATTCTCAGATTTTATCCAGCACACCAATAAAAATACAATTAGAGGAAAAACTGAAAAGACAATGTGAGCGATAAGCTAAAAAAGAAAATTCCAATTAATAAACGAGAAAAAAACATTAAATCATACAATAGAAGCCACAAGTCAAGGGTAAGGGAATCAGAAATTTGAAGAAGACTTTACAAGGAAATGAAAACGAAGAGGAGTTTTACTGTATAGTATGCAACGAAAAGTATGAATCCCCACCGATAGAAGATTGGATCATGTGCGCCATTTGTAAACTTTGGGCTCATGAAAAATGTGCTACCGGAGAGACTAGTAAAGGTTACGTGTGTGATATGTGCCACACAAATAAGTTATTGTAGTTTATTATAAAGATTGAATTATGTCATTCTTAATTACCCCATACCATTCCCATTTCCCCCTGCAGGTTGGTCTCAATTACCCCATAGGGTATCGGGTAAATAGAAACGGCAATATTTTTTGTTTTCGTTTATATTTCTAATAAAACGTTGATTTTTAAGATTTTTTTGACACTAGTAGGTAGATAGAGAAACAAAATTTATGTTGCAATAAAAGTTGATTATGTCTCTGAATTTTTTCTATTATTTTTGGGCGTTGGAAGTTAAGTGTTCCCAATTCCCTTACTTTCCCCTATATTAACGTAGGTATGTAACGTATCACGTTCAAAGTACAGATATTTTTCAAAAGCATCGATAAGAAAGTCATAAAGCGTATGTTTGAGTAACATTTAGTCTATGTTTTAGCAAAATCGGTCAATTTTATCGAAAGTTATGATTTGGAACGGGAAAAAACTAACGAATTCATTTATTTATTTAGAAATTTTATAATTTAAGTTTGCTTAAGGCATGGTATTATGGTAAATCAAAAGTTATAAGTGTTATTTCATTGGTTTCGGCGAAAATGGAATTTAGGTTTTTCGTGTACTATTACTGTTACCGTTACAGCAGTACCGTCTTTATCATAAGGGCACACGGGGCCCGTGCCCAGGGCCTCCTATCGTCATGGGGGCCCCGAAAGGTCGATATATTTGCTTACACTATACAATCTATTTTCTATTTAAGGAAAATATAACCCGACACAAAAAATTATAGAGTAAATGAGGGCGTTGTTATTGTTGACATTGGAAGGTCAAACTTGTACGGTGAAGTTTGTGGTGTGATTTTGTTTTGTTTCATAGAAATTATTTAAGATAATAGAAGTTTTAACGTGTTCGTTTATTTATTAATTTTATTAAATCGAAAAGAACATATTTATGTGGTTCTCAAAAAAGAAAAACGGTTGTAGCTCAAAAAGAAATAACCAAAAAGCTTTCTGAGCTCACATCTGGGGGCACGGCAGTGCCCCCGCCAAGTCGAGCAAAAAAGCGGCACGGCCGTACCATTCTTTTCTCGAAGCAGTTCAAGCCATTTTCGACCCCCTATAACTTCGTTGTGGATAAAACTAGAAGCCTGAATTTTCAGTATCCAAACAGACATTGTATAGACTCGGTATATTTCAAATTTCATTCAATTTGAACCAGTAGTTTAAGAATTATAACTAGCCAAAGTTTCTTAATTTTGTCACTCACTGACTGACCGATCATGAAAACTCTAAGGCACTTCTAGCAGACGTGCGATACATTGTGTTTTCATGCGATCTCTCAAGTATCTCTCAAGTAATACATATTACATTAAATTAGATTGTTTAGTGCTATTGCCAAGTCAATTTGTTTAAAACATAAAAGATTTTAATATTGATATGGTCACTATAAGATGTTGTTAGGTTAGCTAATTACGTAATAACTTAAGACAGAGAGACCCTTAAGTAGGGACTGAATAAATTAACCGACTTGGTATTACATGGATCTCACAACTTTTTACGGTAGAAGAACTGAGTTGCGAGACTTGGTTTTTTTTACAAGTTATGTTTTTGACGGTATCATTTTTTACGGTTAAAGAAAGAAACAGGCCGACTAATTCTTCACCATCATCACCTCAAGATCGAAATACTTCTGAATATCTAATCTAATACTGGAAAAATATCATGCGCGTGACAAAAAAGACCAACACACATCAGACCCTCTACTTCAAGCTACTGTGAGTAACTACATGCTTGAAAAATGTATCTCCTGATCCTGGTACGTATTGTAATGAAATTTTAACAGAAGAATTACGCAATATTTGGATTCGAATAGGGCCATTATTTTTCCAAAATAAAAATGACGACTTCTCCGAAACTTCTGCAAGTTTTCCAGATTCAAGCGGTAAAAAAGAAACTAGATATTTAACTATAAATGATTGTACCCGTAAATTGATGAATGGTGAGTCTTTAGAAAGAAAATGACTGCTTTATTCACCGTCGAAGAAATCTGTGTACTGCTAATGCTGCCGTCTATTTAATGCTACTACTGGTGCTGGGCATAATTTGAGTTCTCCGAATGAATATAAAGATTGAAAGCATATAAGTAACTAACTTATTAATTGAGCATGAGAACAGTTTACAGCACCGGCAATTAATGATGAATTATGTTGCAACTGCTGGCCGTATGAGGAAGCTCAAGGTCGCTCAGCGAGCTATGGAGAGGGCTATGCTCGGGGTTTCCCTGCGTGATAAACTTAGAAATGAGGATATCCGCAGTAGAACTAGAGTAACCGACATAGCCTAACAGATTAGTAAGCTGAAGTGGCAGTGGGCCGGCCATATAGCTCGAAGAACCGACAACCGATGGGGAAGAAAGGTTCTCAAGTGGCAGCCTCGTACCGGTAGGCGAAGTGTAGGGCAATCCCTCACTAGATGGAATGACGACCTGGTAAGACATGCAGGAAGTCAATGGATGCAGGTGGCTCAGGACCGTGCTTTGTGGCATTCCTATGTTCAGCAGTGGACTTATGAAAGGTTGTAATGATGATGATGATGATGATATGTTGCAAGAAGCAACAATACTGGAGGTGTTAACAGTTAGTTATACAGAAATCGGTTATGGAAGAATGTACTTAGAAGAATTGTTGCAAAAGTGAAATTTTTAGCTTCTAGATATCTTGATTTTCATGGTGATAATGAGATATTAGGCTTTCAAAATAACGGGGAGTATTTAGGATGCCTAGAATTGATAAGTGAATTTGATCCTTTTCTTGCTGATCATATACGAAACTGCAGAAATCGTGGAAAAGGAAGAACCTACATCATATTTGTCTGCAAATATTTGCAACGAGTTTATTAATTTAATGGGACAGCAAGTTTTAAAAACAATTGTCAACTAACCTTCATCGTTAGATACGTAAAAGACGGAGAGCCTATTGAAAGAATTTTGCATATGGATAAACATTGTGCAGAATGTATAGCAAATATCATTTTAAACTTTTTTGAAAGCCTTGGTAATTTTTCCTGAAGCTTTGTCCTCAATTGCAAGTGACATCAATCAACCAAGAAGAACAATAAACGAAGCCCAAAGCCTAGCAAAAAAAAAATGGAGAAATTGAATACTATTGTTTTAATGGAGATATGGAATGATTTTTTGGGAATTATGAACAAAATCAGCTAAAGTTTACAGAATTGCACTCTGACCATGGACGTTGCAACAAAACTTTACGCATGTCTGATTGATTGTCAATAACACAAGCAATAATTTGCATCAGTACGAATCGATCGAAGAAAAAAATCCAAATACTGACTATAAGGATAAGTCTGAAAGAAAAATTTCGTGTAAATACGTTTATTCCTTGTAATCGATACATAAAATTTACAATCGTTTTAGTTTTCTTTATCAATTAATAACAATCGATTCTGATGAGTTGACAAAAATGGCAATGAATTTGAAGAATTCTATCATGAAGACATTAATGCATATTGAATCTCAAATCAGAATTTTTTTATTTAGGGAAGTATTTAAAGAGGCTGAGTTACATAAAGTAATAAAGGCTAATAAATTAGAAGAAATAGTTCCTTTGCTTAATGGTTACCAATTGTATAGTGGAGAGCGCTCATGTTCACAACTAAAGAGAATAAAAAATGGATTACGAACAACTACTTACGTTACAAGAACGACTAACAAATTAGTAAATAATTATGTGTATATAAAGTTATAACCTTCAAAAAATAGACTTTGAAGATATAATAAAAGATTTTGCACAACAGAAATCCCGAAAGAGATCACTATCGTAATGGTAACCAATTCAAAACATCAACATACTTAAGTAGTTAATACCAATTAACTATAATAAATATAAGATCATATAGCAGACAAATGTTTTTGTCATTCAAATTTTTTACTTTCCAACGGGGCCCCAAATTCTTGTGTGCCCAAGGGCCCCGGTATGGCCTAATACGGCGTTGCGTTACAGCCTATTAAAGTTCACTGCTGAACATAGGTCTCTCCCATAGACTGCCTCATAGGGTTGCCCTTATCTGCCATAGCTGCCACGCTTGGCAAGCGGGTTAGCAACCGCAGTTTTATATTTTTAGTCGTTATTAGGCAGACGCTGCTGACCATCTCATTATTTGTTTTCCCTGAGTCTCTGAGCCTGAGTTACCACGGCAGTTCTTCCGTTATCTACATAAATAAAATGATAGAGGTTCGCAGTTGCGCGCCCATCACGGAAAAACTACTGGATAGATTTCAATTAGGTTTTCTATTCTAAGTTTCATTTCTTAGACACTTGGCCCTTATCTAAAAAAAATATTGCGATATCTTCATTTAATATTAAGTTATTAAAGTTTTAAGAAACAACGATTTTTATAATCACTACCTTCAGTTCAGTGATGTGTATTTACTTGCCGCGGAGATCGAAAACTTTGATAATATATCAAGTAACGCGGACGATGTCGCGGGTATCAGCTAGTTAATCTATTAATAATGTATGTATTATCCATATGCTCCCGATTATTTCATTATATCTATAGATATTATTAGTTTTTTTTTATATAACGTGTCATTACAGCCTGTCAAAGGTTCACTGCTGATCGTAGGCCTCCCCCATAGAGTGCCCCATATTGATTGGTTGAGATTCCTTTTGTCGTTCCTAACGACACCAACAGGATGATGTAGCGTAGTGGATACTCATATATGTACAGTGCCACTGCACGGATAAATAATGTATCAATCGCGTCGAAATTTTTATCTCTCAATTTTAAGAACTGGTGATACTGGTAACGAATCTATTCTAATCTATTTTGGACTACAGTTGTAAAAAAAAAATTATAAATCGTTCTGTTCCCGAATATAAAAATCTAACTGGACTCATATTACATATTAAATCGCATATACTCATACTTTTGATTTTCCTTACCTATATAATCAAAAAAGTTTTGCATTTGTTACTTTCCGAACGTAACTTAATTTATAGGAAATATTTACAACGATGTACTTTATTAATGTATGTTGTGCTAAAGGAAATCTTAAAAGTAGACGAAAACACGTTAACAAGTCTTACATTTTTTTTGATAATATTTCATATTAAATTTCGTTTATATCGAACAAACTTATATCTGTTAAAGTATCGATAATTGTATAATAAACATTACCATCGCTATACCTATTCAATTTAGTTAGCCAAAGATTTTTTTTAATCTTTTAAGATTTCCGGACGGGTGTCAATGTTTAAATTTAAAGGTCCTCAAAATTAAAGATTTGTTTGAGTTCTCGAGTACCATTTTTTGTAAACAATGGTACTCGGCTCAAATTAGTTGTTTCTTAAAAGGACGTGGTAGACACAGATAGAGATAGGGAGACGTAGATATTGCTTCCGGTTATGATGTTTACTGGTAAATCTCAGTGATGGGTCAACTCAAGTTAACTCGAATTGTGCTTAACTCGAGTTAACTCGTACTGGTATGAGACTACGTCGTAATGGTATGAGAAACAGGTTCCACAAGGTTCGTCAGGACTGTATTTTGATACACAACTGCATTCGTTTTTACACCTTTCTCACAAAAATGTTAAGCCCCAATAAGAAACTCCCAACCATACCATGAGCGAGGGTGGAAAATGACCTCGTTGGGCACGCGGAATACGGTTGCTCGTTTCTTCACTACTGTGTGCGTACACTTTATCATTTTGTTTGTTGTAGCTCTCTTCTACGGTAAAATTTTTTTCATCCGTAAAAAACATTTCCCGATATTTTTTTCCCGCGTACCGCTTCAACAAAGCGCGGCATCTCTTCAGTCTTCCATTCCATTCCAGGTCCATTAGACGAGCATTCAAACGATATCCTGTTTTTCTTCGATATGCCCGAAGCCCTAAGTCTTCATTTAACACCCTTTTCACCGTGGTTTTGCTTAACCCCATCTGAAGGGCCAACAGTTTCTGCTTACGTTTGGGATTTCTTTGAATTCGCGCCTTCACAGCTTTTATCACTGCTGGAGTCCTAACAGACCGAGGGTGACCACTTCTTGACCTGTCATCTACACTAGAGTCTTCATTGTATCGTTTGATGGTACGATAAACGAATCATTTGGTTATATTCAAAATTTTCAGTAAGTCGAAAATTTGAATTGGCGCGTAACCGCAACGATGCAACGCAATAACTGCAATACGGTGTTCTTTAAGCGTCCACTCCATATTTAAAAATGAGTAAAATTCTTAAAATTATACAGTTTTATTTTTATGAACAATTCGAAATTCGAATTCAATAAACTTTTTTGTGGCCAGCATTCTAAAAGAAAAGTTTTTACTGCGTGACAACACTATATATATATATATATATATATATATATATATATATATATATATATATACAAAGTGACGATGAAGTTATCACGTTAAATGAAAAGACGTATTCTATACAAAGTTCTTTAAACATACACAACTAAAAAAATATATAACAATTAACATTCTGGGCGCGGTAGCCTTTTTTTTGTTTTAATATTAAACAACATCATGTAAATGCATCAGATATCACCTGATAAATACTAGAAGTTCAAAGACCCATGGCCCGTGAAGGCCAAGAGACCTATATTGTATTATAGTGCAACGTTGCCAATTTTAAATAATCAAATAAAGTAATAAATTAAGCAAAAAATGTACTTATATGTAACAAAATAAGGCATAATTCTTATGCGCGATGCGACAAGAATTGGGACGGGGTGTTGGGAGGGTGGGATGTGGTCGATTGGCGCGTGCGACGATAAAGTAAGACAGTAAGTCACTTAGTCCGACGCCGGCGTCCTTGGGAACGGTTCATTAATCGCTTGACCTAATTTTAGTTTTTCGCGTATACGTCCTTTTAATTTAAAGTTTTTTTTTGTGATATTTTCATAAGTATATATATATATATATATATATATATATATATATATATATATATATATATATATATATATATATATGATGTAGTAAAATATAATCGATCAAGCCTAAAGAAAATTAAATTCAAAACAAATAAATTACTAACAAAGAGATTCTAAGCGAACGAAGTCGCGGGCACACCTAGTAGTAGTGTAATAAAATAAATAGGTTTCTTATATCTAAGTTTATTCATTCATTCATTACAGCCCTTCTCAAATCCACTGCTGAACATAGGCCTCCCCCAAGGAATGCCACAAAGCACGGTCCTGAGCCACCTGCATACATCGACTTCCTGCGTGTCTTACCAGGTCGTCACTACACGAGACTGCAACTCGAAAACTTTTCTTTCCCGTCGGCTGTCGGTTCTTCGAGCTATATGGACGGCCCATTGCCACTTCAGCACACTAATCTGTTGGGCTATGTCGCTTAATCTGGTTCTACTGCGGACATCTTTTATACGTGGTAGAGCCATGCTGCAGCTATGTTAGTAGTATAGTAGTAGCACGAATGGGTCGGCTCGACCGAAGAAGGACCACGCTCTCACAGAATACCAGCATAAAATAGCAGTTTAACGCTGCTGTATTTCGTATGGTGAGTGTAGAGAACCGGAGACCCTTTTTACTGGAAAAGAGACATTCCATCTTAGTCCTCACGGGTGACAACGCATCTGCATTTTAATTCGCAAAAGAGGATAGATGTAGATGTCTATGGCACACAGCAACCACTTACCATCAGGTGGACTGTGTGCTCGTTTGTCACCATATCCTATAAAAAAAATCCACATATCTAAGTATGTGATATGAATAGTATTTAATTTAAAAAAAAAAACAGTTTCAGTTTTTCCTTACTTGCACATCATAATGCATGGCAATGATAAAGTACAAAGCCCAACTTAAGTTCAAAATAACACAAAGAGAAAATTATTTCCGTCCTAAGTCGGGCCGGGCGCTCTTAATATCGCATTTCTTGTTAACTATTTTGACGACACGTGTAGGAGGTACACTTTTTGGATGTGTTGCTCTGTCTGAGATCTGCGGCTAAATTTAACTGGATTTATGCGTATATATTTGAAGCACATTCCTATTATGGAGCAGCATTGTAGCTCAATAACGAATTTATTTATTAGATTACATATGAAATTGGCGTTTTGTACGGGAGGAATATAAAGTCGATTTTTTTTTGTAAAATATATTTAATTAATGAAAGTATGCACCGTTGTTATCTATGCACTTTTGCCATCTCATAGGTAGTTCATTGAACCCTTTACTAAAAAAACCATGGGGGGCGAGAATCAATAAACTCTTTGAAGGCGGTTTGAACTGCCACATCGGAGTTGAATTTTTTTCCTTGTAAAAAGTTTTCCCAATTCCGGAAAAAATGGTAATATGTTGGAGCAAGGTCCGGGGAGTACGGTAGATGTCGCAGACATTCCAATTGTAGTTGTTGTTTGTTGTGCAGTCTTTGTGTGGTCTTACGTTGTCGTGAAGCAGCAGTGGCCTAGAGCGATTGACCAATCTCGGTTGTTTAGCAGCTAGTTTTTCCTTCATGGTTTGCAGTTGTTGACAATAGATATCTGCCGTAATCGTTTGGCCAGATTTTACAAAACTGTAGTGAACGACACCGGCGCTAGTCCACCAAACACTCACAAGTAACTTTTTCTGAGTCAATTTTCGTTTAGGGCAGGACTTGGCTGGGTCTCCAGTGTTCAGCCATTGCGACGAGCGCTTCCGATAATCGTACAGTATCCACTTTTCATCACAAGTAATGATTCGATTTAAAATCCCTTCATTATTGTGTCGGTTGAGCAAAGTAACACAGCAGTCGACGCGTGTTTGCAAGTTCGATTCACTCAATGCATGAGGTACGAAATTTCCAGAACGAAAACGTTGAAACCAAAAACGTATCGTGCTTTCTTTTGCGACATCAGCGCCGTACACATAATTAATCCTTCGAGCTGTTTCTGCAGCACTGGTGCCACGGTAGAACTCGTACTCGTAAATATACCTTTATTTCATGTTTTCCATTGTGCGGTAATAAGCGACGCCAAAGAAGAAAATAATGAGGAAAAAATCAAATAAATGGCTGTTTTCAAAACTCAATTTGGAATTCTTAACCAAAGAGGAGATATTTCAGATCGAAGTGGACAGTACAACAAAAAACTAATTTCATATGTAAGGACCTAATAAATATTTATACACAATATGACATTCTCTACCAGCAATCCAGAAAGTTAGTGGGACGGAAGAAGTATGTACTGCGATGGGATAGGGTAAAACACCTAAAATTGATAAAATTCACACATACACATACATACATACAAACTCAGATGCACACATATAGATCATATTTATGTTTACGAGCTTGGGGTTTCGAGACAATTTAAAAAAAACTGCCGATTGAATTACCAAAATTGACACTTTAATTACAGACCACTAATTACAACTTAAAACAATACTAATAATGAAACACAATTGTACTACTGATCACTTTAGTTCGCAGTTGTATTGCTTCGAAGTATTAGCTTGTTATTCGCCAATTCATGCTGCCCCGGTCACGGTTTATACCGGCCTTATATAGGGCCTCAGGTAGTTTCCAGAACCATCTACTATAGAAACTTCTAGAGTGTTCGAGTACATACCGGTCCCAATTGAGTAGATGTCGATAGTTCTAGAAAGTTCTTCCATGGAAATTTCTAGAAGGATCTTGACTCTCCTAGTTCTGCTACTCGATATTAGAGGGCACTAGTGGTAACTAGTGTTGCCATGTACCTTCCATTAATTGTGGCGCGCAATACTTATTTAAATATACAGAATATTTGGAAGATGGTCTGAAGGGGATGATACCTTAAACCATTTAGAACACATATTAAGCTAAACTGGTCTAAGACGAAGTCTGCTCCTTTTTTAAATTGAATTTCAATTAATTGCTAAAAGAGTCCAGTAACAGTTGTTATGTTATTATTTTTTATTTATGTAATGTATTATTACTCAAACAAAATAATTTCCAAGAATCTCCATCATCATAAAAACATTAAGTTTAAGAAAGCAAAAAAAAATTAAGGAAATGTGTTGAAAGCCTTTGTTGTTCAAACCTTTTTAAAAAAATGCTTAGTTATTGCTCTTTTTTTGAGGTATTATTTAATTAGAGAGTTCAAAGCAAATTCCGGACGAATATTTTTACCAATAAAACATTTTTTGTTAACAACGTACATTTTTTATGTACTCGAATTTTGATATTCGAATTGCAATTTGACATATGCATACTCACATTGAAACAGTTTCCCGCTATATTTTATATATTATACCCAACTAAACTTGATACTTGCTCAGACCAACAAAGGGAGACGGAACGCTGTGTACATTATAAGTGAAGCTGAAACTCTCGCTTACATCTTTTTTCTTTGTTTCTTTATCAGCCCGTAAAAGTTTACTGATGGACGCACACACGGATGCACCTAAAACCATGTTAATGGTTGAAAATGATTTTAAATGCATACATGTACGTGAGTGCCTGTTCTTGCAATAAGGTGAGCATGGTTTTGGCTTGGTTTTTGCATCCCTTGAAATGTACGCAGCGCTTCGTTTGTATTATTAATTTTTCAAGTATTAAGTAAAGTTAGTTGGCGAAATTTTGCAATTGCATTTGGTATCCATGGCATGATTATACTATTTGTAAATTTGAGTGGGGTTCGGGTTCAATATTATTAAAAAATAAATTCCGTTTTTTGAAGTCATACACGCTTGGATATCGCCTTTTTTCCATGCACTTGTTGGTACTTTTTCGACCTTCCTCAAATGATAGGGAGCATTATCCAACACTACTACCAAGTTTGGTTTTAACTTTGGAAGTATTTTTTTGAACCACTCCTCAAATACTTCCCCAGTCATCTCCTTGTGGTAATCTTCCAAGCCGGTTTTTGCCTCAAAAACTAATAAGCCATCTTCCGAAAATCCTTCTTCGCTCCCTATATGGCTATCTTTAAGTCGCCTCCCTTTGCCTGTAGTTGCCTTAAGCCCTGTTGTCAAGCCATCGAAGAAAGTTAGTCGTGAAGATTGAATGTTGGTATCACACCACACTTTATTGACGGTATGTCCTGAAAATAAAAATATATTTAATGTTTCACTTACACATGAGGACGGTTATATATGCATAATATAAATTGATGAATATTACCTATAAATATGGATATTTTTTTAATTTACTTATTCATTTTGGCAACATAAATTTATTAATTTAAGTGTTACATAAGTACAGAATTTGATTGCCGACTAATACTTTGAAGAAAAAATAGGTTATAAAAAGTTAGTTACCACATTATTCAATACTTGCCTTCGCTTACCCACGTCTCATCCTGGTAATATATTAACCTGCCTTCTCTTCTATATTGTTTAATTTAGTGCAAGTATTTTTGACACCTTAGTACTATCCCCTTGTGATCTGTTAGCGCACTTCGACGTTTGCGACTTGCGTATTTAAAATTTAAATGCTTCAACAATACTTTTCTTAATTTTGATTTCGACATAACAGGCATGTCTGGATTACCAGCTATCTCTTAGTGAATGTGAAATAAGCATTTACATTACAGTTAAAATGTAGACAGGCAACACAGGTTAAAGTATAGTTTTAAAACAATATTAATATAGTTTTAAAAAAGTATTAGCTTAAGACGGCTCCGTGGCGCAGTGGCTTATATTCGAATTGCAATTTGACATACGCATACTCACATTGAAACAGTTTCCCGCTATATTTTATATATTATACCCAACTAAACTTGATACTTGCTCAGACCAACAAAGGGAGACGGAACGCTGTGTACATTATAAGTGAAGCTGAAACTCTCGCTTACATCTTTTTTCTTTGTTTCTTTATCAGCCCGTAAAAGTTTACTGATGGACGCACACACGGATGCACCTAAAACCATGTTAATGGTTGAAAATGATTTTAAATGCATACATGTACGTGAGTGCCTGTTCCTGCAATAAGGTGCGCATGGTTTTGGCTTGGTTTTTGCATCCCTTGAAATGTACGCAGCGCTTCGTTTGTATTATTAATTTTTCAAGTATTAAGTAAAGTTAGTTGGCGAAATTTTGCAATTGCATTTGGTATCCATGGCATGATTATACTATTTGTAAATTTGAGTGGGGTTCGGGTTCAATATTATTAAAAAATAAATTCCGTGTAGGACGCCACGAGCACGAGTAGGCTTGCGGCTGTTTTACCGTATATTTACCGATTGTATATGCATGTGTGAGTGAGAAAGCTATGCTTTAAAAACTAAAAAATAAAACACGTAAAAGCTTTTATACGTGTTTTTACGCGTTATTTCATCGGTATGTTTTTTTATGGCAACCCTAATGATGGGTGATAGAACGGAAATAAGATAAGGCGGAATATTGCGATTTTTAATACAGCTCTTTGAGCGTGTTTCAGTGGTAGCAGTGTAGTTTCAGCTGCTCTTCCCCATGAGGTAATACAATATGTGAGAATCGATTGACATAATGCGATATAATATACTTGTTTTACTACCTTAATATCAGCAAAATAACGAATCTTTTTAAAAACAAATATTCGTTTACGAAATCTATTGCAAAGGTGGTCTATGTGGCCTATATAATTATTCCATTCCACCCCATAATTATAAATCTGTATATATAATTATTCCAAGGTATTTGATAGTATTTGTATTTTTGTTTATGTTTTTTTGTATTTAAAATAACTGGGCAATTACATTTAGACTCTGCGAATGAGCAACATTGATGTGCATAAATTTCTGGAATAGTTAATTAATATATTTGGTTTTGTCCGTATTCAGTGTCCACCACAATATCAACTGTCGATGGTTTCCCGGCAAATCTTTGCAGCATGTCCGTACTGTTGACATTTGAAGTACCTGGTCACAAGTCTGAAGTCTCGAACTGGACACGATGTCCAATTTATGAAGACTCGTTCCTGGTTGATAAGCGCCTTTCTGATGATAGCTGGTACTTCCAAAATAAAATTGCATAAAAGTGCTTCTTTTTTTACTCGAATTATGACTTAACTTTATAGAGTACAAAAAGATTCCCGCGTTAAATTAGGGAGCTTATCGGCTAAATTTTGTTCATAAATGGAATCAACGACTTCTCGTTCGTTAAGAGCGACAGGCTTATTATACCCTTTGGGTATATCTAAGATTATCCAGGTCTGATTTTTCATTCCGTAGAATTCTGACAGCTATCATTTTTTGACATGTCAGAAATTACAAACCTTTTTGGCCGGGCACATTTTTCAATTTCAATACGAGTCTGAACATCTGACTCTATACATACATTTTATTTGTTAGTGAATGTATCCATTTTATTAAGTGCGGTGCTCCACATTAAAAATGGTTTTTCGGCGAGGGATGATTATGTCCCTTTTCATCACAAACCGTAAAAAACGCACAAGTAAAGATAGCATATTTTTATTAAATTCTTTAATCATCATTAATACTTATATCACTATCTTCATCATCATCATCATCGCTGACATGAATTATTAAAGAGTCTGCGACTGTGTCAATCAAATCGTCGAGAGTGCACATCTTATCTTCTTCTTTGATTGTATGGCTGATACATTCTTGCCATTTATCAGGAGTAACATTACTTGTACTTTCCAGTAATAGTTTTTTAACTTCCGCCATTTTAAAACTTCTGTTGTGTCTTGCTACATGCCCCTTCGCTTGAGCCCACACCAATTCAATAGGGTTGAGCTCACAATGATATGGGGGCAGTCTAAGGACAGTAATGCCTTGTGCTGCGGCCATCTCGTCCACAATTTCCAATAAATTAACTTTTAGCATTTTTTCTTCAAAATTTAAATTTTTTGAAGTCATACACGCTTGGATATCGCCTGTTTTCCATGCACTTGTTGGTACTTTTTCGACCTTCCTCAAATGATAGGGAGCATTATCCAACACTACTACCAAGTTTGGTTTTAACTTTGGAAGTATTTTTTTGAACCACTCCTCAAATACTTCCCCAGTCATCTCCTTGTGGTAATCTTCCAAGCCGGTTTTTGCCTCAAAAACTAATAAGCCATCTTCCGAAAATCCTTCTTCGCTCCCTATATGGCTATCTTTAAGTCGCCTCCCTTTGCCTGTAGTTGCCTTAAGCCCTGTTGTCAAGCCATCGAAGAAAGTTAGTCGTGAAGATTGAATGTTGGTATCACACCACACTTTATTGAAGGTATGTCCTGAAAATAAAAATATATTTAATGTTTCACTTACACATGAGGACGGTTATATATGCATAATATAAATTGATGAATATTACCTATAAATATGGATATTTTTTTAATTTACTTATTCATTTTGGCAACATAAATTTATTAATTTAAGTGTTACATAAGTACAGAATTTGATTGCCGACTAATACTTTGAAGAAAAAATAGGTTATAAAAAGTTAGTTACCACATTATTCAATACTTGCCTTCGCTTACCCACGTTTCATCCTGGTAATATATTAACCTGCCTTCTCTTCTATATTGTTTAATTTAGTGCAAGTATTTTTGACACCTTAGTACTATCCCCTTGCGATCTGTTAGCGCACTTCGACGTTTGCGACTTGCGTATTTAAAATTTAAATGCTTCAACAATACTTTTCTTAATTTTGATTTCGACATAACAGGCATGTCTGGATTACCAGCTATCTCTTAGTGAATGTGAAATAAGCATTTACATTACAGTTAAAATGTAGACAGGCAACACAGGTTAAAGTATAGTTTTAAAACAATATTAATATAGTTTTAAAAAAGTATTAGCTTAAGACGGCTCCGTGGCGCAGTGGCTTAGCAATCAGTTGTTGCGCTGGGGGCGCGGGTTCGAATCCCGCACGGAACAAGTATTTGTATGGCCTACAAATAATTGTTCCGGATCTGGATGTTTGTCCTTGTGCAATTCATGTTTGTAAACTGCTTCCACGACACAGGAGAAAATCCTAGTGTGGGGTAACGTTAAAAAAAATTGTTTTAACACGAGGGCCATCCAGGTATCTTAGCAAAGAAGGGACGCTTGAGATCAAAGTAATTGAGTATCTATTAGTAGTGGTCGACTACTATAGTCGATACAAAGAAGTAAAGATTACAAAAACCATCACAAACTTACAGATTATTAAAATGCTAAAAGAAATGTTTAGTACACTTGGTTATCCTATTTCTATCACAGCAGACAATGGCAAGCAGTTCGTCAGTGAAGAGTTTCGATCTTTCTGCAAAGAATGCAACATTAAGTTACTCAGTACTCTACCATATTGGCCTCAAATGAACGGCGTAGTTAAAAGACAAAACAGAGAAATTTTGAAATGTCTTCGTATCAGCTAGATCGGGAGGAAGGATTTAAAAGAATATTTGTGGGAGTATCTTCTAATGTATAACAGCACACACCATACAGTTACCGGGAGGTCACTATCTGAACTGTTCTTTCAACGACAAAGTAGGGATAAAATTCCATCAATAGGTGAACAAATTACAGACTAAATGATTTAGATATCAGGGATAGGGACAAAATACAAAAAGAAAAAGGAAAAGGTACGACTTTCCATTGACGTCAGTCGAGTTTGGTGTTGATACGTATTTTTACAGAAAGATTACATTTTATAAGTACACACACAAAGTTTCAATATACGGAAACACGTACTTATTGAGAAAAAAATATTGTAAATCAAATAATTTTGCAATATTTAGTCAATTCCTACCGTGAAACTGACGCCATTTTTATTATTATTGTCAGTAAGGATGTCGATTCTTTCCGAAAAAGATCGATTTTTTTAAATAGATTCGAATTGTAAGCTGATGTATCGATTCCCAAAAAATCGATTTCTAAAATATCGATATTTTTTTCATGTTTGCATTTATAATGTAAATATAAATCCATTTTATGAGAAAAAAATCCCCTTCATCATAAAAAAATAAGGGGACTGATCCATAAGGATTTCTGTATCTATTTTGAGACTGCTACGTCTCCGGCGCTGCGGGAAAAGCAACCTCTACGCCTTAGCGTAACAAATCGCAGGCATCGGACGAGCCGGAGCGGCTGAGGCTGGTCGCCGAAGGCGGCCAACAAGGCGAAGCTGCGGAGGCGAGGAGGTTACAGCAGGCGGAGGCTGCTCCCCCTACGCGCCTCCGGCTCTATAAAACCACTCTAGGGGTAGGACAGACTCGTACCAGGTGGAGTCGGGGTCAATCAATTCAGTTCTTTGACATAAGTTGAACCTAACCTATTTTATTTGTTATCTGCCCAAATAGGTACTGTTAAATAAAACAAATTTCAATAAGAGATCATTTATCATGGTATCTTTCTTGTTTTTCATAAAATGGGTTTATATTTACATTATAAATAGAAACATTAAAAAAATATAGATATTTTAGAAATCGATTTTTTGTGAACCGATACATCAGCTTACGATTTGAATCGATTTAAAAATCGACCTTTTTCGGAAAGAATCGACATCCCTATTGACGTCGACAATGACATTACAAAATGGCGCCAGTTTATTAGCAGATTAGACATAAACATTGCAAGAATAATTGATTTTCAATTATTCTTTTCTCAAAAATTACGCGTTTCCGTATATTGAGACTTTGTGTGTGTGCTTATAATAGTGTAATCTTTCTGTAAAAATACGTATCAACACCAAACTCCACTGACGTCAATGGAAAGCTAAGCCAAGGAAAAGAGTATGGAGATAGGAAACGCAGAACAACTGACTCGAATATAATAGAGGGAGATAAGGTTTACTTAAAAGCAATTGGAAAATCGAATAAGCTTAAAACAAATTTTACACCTATGCCACACGCCGTAGAGAGCGCACTGGATGGTGACTGCACAGTACGCAATAGTGAAACGAACCAAAGGTTTAGGAGAAATGTGATACATTTGAAGAAAGTAGAAGGCGATTGGACGGCTATTCAACCCGAATAGAATAAAAAGGAACAAATCTAGAACAAGATACAGAAGACGAAAATATATAATAATTAATACAAAGATAAAGCTGATTTGTGATTGTTATGAGTTATGATGAAAAAAGAAAATAAATCTTGATAAGAAAGAGATGTAGTGTTTGCATATATGTAATGTACAGTAAATATTGTTATTTGTTTTATTTACTAATAATTTACCATACACAAATACACAAACATACATATACATACAATTCACTGTCTCGAGCGCAGTTACACGAGAGCCTCGGGCGAGAGTGGGCGTGTTTTAGTTAAGTGCGTGCCGAGCCTGTGTTACACTACAACTGATAAGAGAAGATAGCAGACAATATATTGAGGTGCACTCTTTTTCGTCTTTTGAAACTCTTTTGTGTCTTTATATTCTTTGGTAACTTTATAAACACTTGACAGACCCACGCCAGTCATCTCAGAAGTCTTTTTAGCACATTCCGTTGCACTCCAATCAGTTATTTGCGGCCAATTTTCTATATTATATTTGTAAATATTTAGAATTATGGTCTTTTCATTGGACGTACAAGCACCACGAGGATGCTTCTTTCTGGGAGAAGGATAGTCTGAGTCTTGTGCTCTGTCAGATGGGGCTGCTTCCCGGAAATGGCCAGGTTGTAGCTTTTTAACGATTAAAAAAATCAACAAACGATCATAACACGAAAAGTCTACAAGAGACAACTTAACAGAATAACAGAAACTTAACAAATATAACAAGATAATAACAACAAATTGCAGTAAACACCGAGAACACATGAGCGCATTCGAGCATTCAGAGAAGTCGAATGAAAATCAATGTGACAGACGCGACGTGACAGCTAACATTTTTTTAAGGTTTTATTAAACCTGGAATTAGTAGGCAGTGATGCCAGCTAAAGAATAAAATAAAGTAATTAAAGTTAAGTCGATATATTGTTCGTGATATTGAAATATTTGTTATTTTTGTATAAGGTCACTTGAGGAAGTAAATATTTAGATTTACTTTTTTGTAGGTAAAACATAAAAAATACGTAGCATTTTATTTTTTACTGCCCTCAAATGGGTCAAATTTGTCTCTTTTTCGGTGGAGAACTTTTTAAGTAGCAACACTTAAGAAATGTCAAAATTCTACGGAATGAGAAACCCATAAAAGAGTTTAGTCTTCTTTTATGGGGCTCTTCCACCTTTAGAACGGAACTACTAAGCTGGGTAGATTTTTTAGCTTCTTAATGTCGTCCTTTGTTTGAGTGCTAATAATGACGGTTCCATTTTTAGTTTTACTTAGTCCTCTTACGTGCAATTTTAATAGTTCAGGGAATATCATTTTTTTGACAAGTGATTATGTGTCTTCATTAGTTTTTAATTTATTCTCCGGGTAAATTGCAATGAAACTGAAGGTATTAGAGCGCAAGTAATTATTTTTGTTTGTCTTAACCATATGAGCAAAGGAAATGTTTTCTTACTGTTTGACGCAGCTTTCTTGAATTGTTTCCTTAAGAGATTTTCTGAAATCATTACGGCATTCTATTAGGTCTTGTTTTTCTCTCTTGAAGAGACGTGTGCAGTAAAATAGCATTTTGCTTCAACTATTGGTAGTGTTCTGCCATCTGATTGGCTGCATTACCGACTTTTCGCGATAGGGAATTGATTCTCAACTTTTTTTTTTCTGAGTTTAGTTTCCCTTCTGAGCAATATGGCAAACTTCATTAAGGCACTTTTCGATTGAGGTCATCTAAATTTTAATTTCACTGGTGACTAAAACTTCAATGGAATCTGCAGTATCATGTTATGGTGGTAATGGTGCTCCGATTAAAAGTGCTATTTTCGTATATATTAGACATGATTTCTCTCAAATGTTTTTTCATTACAATTTGTTATTCACTACTGTAAAATCACAACTTAGCATAAATTACCCAATGGCTTATCTAGGCCACAATTTTATTGAAAATATTTAAACATTTGTATAATTGCTAATAGGCACGACTGCTCGATTCGAGCTCCACAAGCAAATCCCAATAATAAATAAATAATAACGAGTATATATCGATATCAATCGTTACTAACATCGGGACGAAATCACTATAGATTAAAGACGTCGTGTGTTGTGAAATAACGTCACCCATAATACTACTCATAGACTTAGGATATACTGGCGTATAGACGACCTGACAGCCCGAAAGCGTGACCAGTTTTGATTTGTTATTGTGTGAGTTGGCTAGTGATGTATATTTTACTTAAAAGAGCTATCGAAAAATGTTTGTTCAGAAACCAGTATAAAAACTAAAAAAATAGTTTAGTGCACAGAACTGAATAACTTTTGTGCACTAAACTATTTTATTAAAAATTAACTAAATGTTTACCATGATAGTTTTAAAATAACTAAAAATATTCAAATAACATGTTACCGGGAATAAGCTGCACCCACCTGCCTTTTCCATCATATCATAATCCAATACAGCCTATAAAAATCCACTGCTAAACGTGGACCTCCCTATAGATTGCCTCATAGGGGGGATATTTGCCATCGCTTGGCCAGCGGGTTGTCAACCAGTTTTTTATTATTTCGAGTTGTTATCAGGAAGATGCTGCTGCCCATCGCCTATTTCAGTTTCCCTTTGTCGCCTTTTATGACACACATGGGACGATATTGAGTAGTGGAAATTCTTTTACCGGCACCACTTGCCTTTTGTTGGACTTTAATTCAAAATGTACAAAATTGCAATAATATCTGAAGAGGCGAGGTAAGTCTACCGATAAAATGAAACAATTTTCTCCAACAATCAGATCGGAAAGTTATATTTTTGACCTATGGAGAAAAATATTTAATGCCATTTACAATTTATCCGGAATTTATTTCTTTTTCAACATAATTTTAATGATATATTAATAGGTAGATACTTAATTAAGTATCTACCTATTTATATTTTATAAAATGTTTTGCTGGTAAAGTAAAAAACGAGGACACGGAGTATATAATGGCTGCTTTATTTTTTATATAATTATTAACTTTACTATTTATAAAACAGAATCAGAAACAGAAACAAGAAAACAAAATAATTTAATCTATACTAATATAATAAAGCGGAAGAGTATTTTGTTTTTTTTTTTTGTTTGTTTAAACACGCTAATCTCTGGAACTACCAGTTCAAATTTAAATTTTTTATATATAATAGCCATATTCATGAGGAGTAGTATAGGCTATCTAGCATATAACTATCAGCTAACCTTATATATTGATTTTTGTTAAGCAAGTCGGAAGAAAAGGCGCTCTCTAACTGCTTTATCCACGTGCGCTAGCGTAACATTTAGTATTAGATAAATACAATGTTCTACAAAAATATTGGTCTTTGCTCCATCTAAAAAAAAGTCTGCGATACCATATGCCTGTGGCGGCGCTGTCGTCGCGCCACAAGCGAAAAATATCGAAGCCTAAATCGCACTAACAAAGTTCCGAAGTTAAAACAGCATATATAGAATAGCTCCGAACTACCAATCGGAGCGTTGGCCGCTCCCCGGGCTGAACACCTTGCCCGGCGGGAGATCTCCCCTTTTCCTTCCATCCGCCACAGTGGTGACTCCGACGTGATATGAACACGCAACAAACAACCTTCGGAAACTACAACTTCAAAACCTTCGTCATCATCCTCAAGTACCCCATTCATTCGCTCACGAGCAGATATTGTCTGCAGTCTTCACATTCTGCAAGCCGTCTGGCTTTACAAAGGTTCATCGCAGCACTGGAATAATAATGTTTCCTGTTCCTTCAAGCTACTCTCTGCTCTCTGCGCTACAGTGTTCGGCACGGCTCTGAACCTTACTGCTCGCCTCTGCTTCACGGCACTCTCGCAGATTACTTGCCTTCTTCTCGACTCACCGCAGACTACAAGGCAATCCCTGGCACTTGCAATCGGACTGCATTATTGACCTCCGGTCTGAGTAGAGGGGTGATGTGGCGGCGCTGTCGTCGCGCCACAAGCGAAACATATCGAAGCCTAAATCGCACTAACAAAGTTCCGAAGTTAAAGCAGCATATATAGAATTGCTCCGAACTACCAATCGGAGCGTTGGCCGCTCCCCGGGCAGAACACATTGCCCGGCGGGAGATCTCCCTTTTTCCTTCCACCCGCCACATGACTATTTCTTATACATAAGCCACAATAAGTTATTTTTTGAAAAAAATTATTGAAAATGAAAAAGTGATTTATGAGCGTTATTATTAGGCATGGCATATTAACCCTTACGAACGAAAGTTACTTCAACATCAAGACGATTTTATGAAGATAAACTTTGGTCTTTATAGCATGTTATTTGGACGCATAGGTTAAGAGATAATGAAAAATTAAAATAATGAACACTCTGCTCGGAGCGCGAACGACCGCATAAACCCTAGCCGCCTGATGAGATTCGAGAGAAACCAGCAGTGAATGCCTATATTGGTCCGAGAGCTCATGACGCATTTTTTAAGAAGTGTTTGATGCATCATGAAACTTTGTCCATAATGCTTCTGGCCTACCCATTCAGTGTATTCACGTATACTCATTTCATCAAAAGTAAGACATAGTTTAAGATCAGCTCCTTTTTTCTCATTTCTCTAATGGTGTTTAAAGATTCTTGATTGAAACCAAGTTCACAGTTTAGTCTGGCATACCAGGTACGCAATGTGTTAACGTGTGGAATACACAAATCAAATTTTTCACGTAAATAATTATATGCTCTTGGACTATAGAAATGTATTGTGACAGCAAATTTTCGTAATTCTTCGTTATATTTGGATGCAGACACTATTTTACCACGTTTTTATCATTAACCCTATTAATTAAATTCTATATCAATTCATTGCTACATGCCATGGTGATATCGTTAAAGTGATCTTTCAATCCTGGTCTTGAATGAATTTCTTCAAGCACGTTTTGCAATGTGACAATTTTTTTAGCCTGTCTTTTAGTTTTTGCTGCTAATCTACGTATTTTCTTTTGTTTTTCTTTCAGGTTTTGTTTTAATTTCTCGATTTTTGATAAAAGTTTTTTTCTTGGTGTAAATTGATCACTTTTTCTTGTGATTTCAAAGGTAAAGGGGTTATGTCACGAGTGACATATGATGAGGCTACTCTTTCTTTCATGTGTACCTGAAAAATATAAAGTAATAATAAATTTATTATCATTTTAGTTGCATGAATTTAAAAAATGTAATGATCTTAACATAGACAAGTCAAATACGCTGGAGACATTAAAGTGCACTAAGTGTCCGAGGATACAGATGCACTCTTTTATTCTCTCAATTGCAGTATGTTAAGAAAACGGTCACCCACACATGGACCGACCGCAGCAAGTGCATCTTTATCTTGCAGATCTATTGATCTACGCAACTGTTACTTAACTACGAGTTCCTCTTCTCTACGAGTAACGCAGTAGCTATTGAACCACACTATCAAGCCCTCGGCACACTGTCATCGAGCATCAAGCATGAATCGGACATCAAGCGTTGCGCGTATCAAATACTATGGAATTTATACTATCCTGGTACACTAAATCACGCGCCTCATGGCATCTAGTGGCGCTTCAGGAGCATTACTCAATAACCATACCTAACTACGCTAAAAGTTTTATCATTGTGACTTAGGAATATATTCCAAAGCTCTGCACAACCCCTTGAGGAAAATATATAATAATAGAGATAATAGAGTTTTATAATGTATAAAAATCTATCTCTATTTTTACCTAATGTTTTTGATGTTAAATTTTTATACCAGCGTAAAATAGCAGTTTAACACTGCTGTGTTTCGTATGGTTAGTGTAGAGAACCGGGAACCCATTTTACTGGAAAAGAGGCATTCCATCTTAGTCCTCACGGGTGATAAGGCATCTGCATTTTGATTCGCAAACGAGGATAGATGTAGATGTCTATGGGCCACAGCAACCACTTACCATCAGGTGGACTGTGTGCTCGTTTGTCACCCCATCCTATAAAAATAAAAAAAGAAGTCTTATTGTAACAGTAATATACTTACTGGTACAAATAGTGTAGGAATGGCTCCTTTTAATAAAGTTATATTTACTCTGCTTTTTCTTATATATTTCTCAATAAAATGTTTACTACAAAATTATAGAGTTCTTCTTAGGATTCCAACCAACCCGCCCAATTAATGCCAACCATTTTTTTCTAACTAAAGGATCCAGAGGGAATCTGTTTGACAAACGGCAAAATAAAATTTTGTTTTTAGAACGCAAATCGAGCATTTAATTTCATTCTTCTTTTTGTTGTGTATAAAAGTCTATCGATTCTTTATACACTTTAAACATAAATATCGACATTAATTTTGATATAGTTGAGTCAATCCCTAGCGTAAATGTAAAATATTTTGTTTAAAAATGAATTCACCAAAATCATACAAATTATCAACAATGTGACTTTTTTTCTTTGCAAAATATCAAAATTAATAAAATAATTGAAAATATTACATATTTTAAACAGTATATAACATAAATTTTAAACAAAAATAGACGTGTCTTATTATTGACGACGTCTTGCGAATTTACCTGTAAAATGTGCAACCATCAGGATTACTTCTATTGTTGATACCACAGTCACTAACGGAACATGAAACCATTTTGGAAAACTATAAATTATACAAATTAACACTATTATAATCTAAAAACACACAAAATATCTACAAGCTCATTTCTTGCGCGCCGACTTGCGCCGACCTGTCATTCAAAATCGGTTACAGAGTCATGAGATTTGGTATCCTTTTCTATCTTGCATTTTTACCATAAGGAATTTTCTTCTCCCTTGCACACTATGTTGGTCTATACGTATATCCTAAGTCTATGATACTTCTACAATAGAAATGAATGTCTCATTTCAGTAAATCACAGAACAAAGCACAGAGTACATTATATATCAGATACGAGTGTACTTACTCTGATATTAGACATACGAGGGCGGCACTGAAAATTTCGGGAATCTAGGAAGTGACACAACATTACTATTTCAAAATGTATTTATTGCTTTTCGAAGTATTCTCCGCGAAATTTGACACATTTTTCCATACAATGGAACCAATCATTGAAGCAACCATTCCATTCGGAAGTTGGGGTCTCCAAAATGGCCGTTTTGTAGGCGTCCACAGCTTCTTCAAGTGATGAAAATCTCTGTCCACGCAATTTATTCTTTATTTTAGGAAAAGTATAGAAATCATTAGGGCTTAGGTCGGGGCTGTACGGCGGATGGTCTAATAACTTGTAGTGTTATGCTACTTACTTATCATTTTACATTATTTTAAATTCATTTTTCCATTCTGTTTCAATTTTCTGCATTCACCTCAAAACTGGATATTTTACATCATCTTTATTTCCATAGGATCCTGTAACGATTTTAAACCATAAGAACACAATAACAAATCATTTCTACTTCGTATTTTCACATTATCAGCACTTTTAAATTGGTGTCAATGGAGTCTACCTTTTTTTGATCTTTTAGTTAGTTTTCCGTAACTCTACAATCCCGGGCTTTGTGTGGGCAGTTGCGCTACCTTTTTTCCTATATCAATAATATCTCATTTTCCACTTAAATCTTGCCGTTTTCTTATTACAAGCCTAAAACCAAAATTTGACATGTTTTGACATTGTTGTTTATTTGGTCTCCATAGCAATTATATTCAAATTTGCTACCGGTCTGTTGTTTCTATTTCGATAATTCCACATAAATACTCTTTTCTCTTGACCATTTACAAAAAATTTGCGTTTAATTTAAATAATTTTTCCGTTCTCTCTAGAAAGGTATAAAAGCCCAACAATCGGTGAAGAAAGGCAGTCTCGCTTCAGTTCTCGAATTGGAAGCATTTCCTAAAGGCCTTATCCCGGGGCCGCACTGCCCCGGGATCCTGCAAGCCTCTGTTCCGCCTGAAGTTACCGGAACCTGCAAACCTCTGTCCCGCCTGCAGTCACCGGATCCTGCAGGCTTCTGTGTTGTCTGAAGCCGCTGAGGATCCTGCAAGCCCCTGTCTGGCCTGAAATCGCCGGATCCTGCAATTACCACATTCACCGGAGGTCGTCGCCTAGAGACGCCCACGCCTTCTCACCTACGCCGTGCGAGCTCTTTCCAGGCGCTGAGAGCACACCTTGGATCTTCAGACTCAGCTTCGGCACTAATCTCTTTTTTTTATTACTTTTTTTTAAATAATCTGTAAATCGCATCATCCATCCTCATATTCATACCCCATTTTTGTTATATAAAATTGTAAATATTTTTGAATCTTAAATATATTATTTGTTTTTGTTGTATTTTTGTTGTTTTGTTGCTCTTAGGTTAGATTCTTTTTGTTTTTTGTTGTCGCTTCACGACAAATTCTATATTTTCTTGCTCTTAAAACTCTCTTATTCTGTGTGCGGTGTGAGAACTCACATTGTCGTGATGGAGGATGATGCGGCGGTTGCAGTTCTCTTTACGGAGTTCAGAAACGACCTGTGGCAAACAAATGCTAGCATACCATTTTGCATTAACCGTTCTTTGTCCCTCAAGAGGAGCAGTCGTAACATGGCCGGTTTTGGAGACAAACGTGGCCACCATTTTTTTTTGCAACACTCCGTGAATGAACAATTTTTGTTGGCTTTAACTCATTTTCGAACACCCAAACTCGTGACTGGTTTTTTGTTTCGGGTTCGTACGCGTATATCCAGGATTCGTCACCTGATATGATGTTGTATACAGCATTTGAGGATCCTGCGTGGAATCTTTCGAGAGTTCTGACGCACCAAGTAACGCGAGCCGCTTTTTGCTCTTCACAGACCGAATGCGGTATCCATCGAGAAAACAACTTTTTTACACCTAATTGTTCATGCAAGATTATTTGTATTTGACTCATGCCAATGTCTAAAGTTGCCTGAATTTCGCGGTATGTCACATGTCGATCTTCCTCAATCAGCTTACGCACAGCATCAACGTTTTCTTGGGTGACTGCTGTTTTTGGACGACCTTGACGGGGATCATCACTGAGCTTGACACGTCCACGTTGAAATTCAGCAAACCAGCGATAAATTGTGGTTTTGGATGGGGCTTCATCACCAAATGCAGAAATCATCCGGTAAACACACTGTTTTTGTGTTAAACCACTTCGAAAGTCATAATAAATCATCGCTCTTGAATTTTCTCGAGTCAATTCCATTTTCTCAACAACTAAACAAGTTAGACAAAACCTTATGACAAGACCGAGAATCTTTTATTAAATAAATAAATGGTATTCGATTTTTAAAACCAAGGACTTTTCAATTAAAAAGATTTTAATATGACAGGAACAGTGGAAAAATTCCATTCCCGATACTTTTAGTGCAGCCTATGTAGTATTATTATATACTTTATTGTACACCACAAAAACGATAAAAACAGATTATAGGGAGTAAAACTTAAGAGGTAGGTACAATAAGGCTATTTTATTGCTAAGCTGCTAAAAGCGATTTCTTCCAGACAACCTTAAAATTAGGAGAAAATTGTACAATATATGCCGATGCGTCACATTGCGAAGTTTTTGGGATTTTTGACGATAGCTCAACCCAGCGGATAGTCGATGACGACAGAAGTACATAAAGCGTCTAAGCAATCAAAATAACTTTAGGTTTTTATCAAAATGAAAGCACTTGTTTCTTTTCTCTAATAGTTCACATGCCCAGACACTTAATACACAAAATCGCTTCACTTTTACGTATCAAAATTCACTTCAACTATTATTTAAACCATAAAACAGGAGCAACAATCCGTCGATGGTCAAGTTCCTGCCAAAACTCCTTAATATATCGTCGACGTAATTGCCATAAGTAAAGTCTTAGTAATTGCTTTCCAAAAGTATGTCAGATCGTCCGATTAGGCTGTATGGTCATGAATCCTTATGCCTTTAAATCACTTAAGAAAAACTTAGTCTTATTGATTTTTGTAATTCCTGATTCCTGTACATACGAAGAAGATAAAGCGATTAAACTCTCTTGGGACTTAACTATAATCTAAATTGGAGATTACAAAATGTCTGCAAAATTAACCGAAGCTCAAGAACATTATAGAACAGCTGAAAAATTGTAAGTATTGCAGAGAAAGGCAATGCCATAGTTCAAATGATTTTAAATATTTTTATTGTTTGTATTGACTCTGGTGGATTATAAAGCCGTTGTGCTAACAAAATCGATTCATAATAAAAACATATAAAAACCTTGTTGTAGGTTTCCATATTTGATATTCTTTATCGGCTTTAAATAATTTGAAAATTACTGAAAATTACTACTTTTTTTTTTACTTATTATAAGCCAGTGCTTGACCACAATCCCACCTGGTGGTAAGTGCTGATGTAGCCTTAGATGGTAAATCGCACTGTCTTATCGTAACAAAAGCCTATTCACTTTTGCCTTGAAGACGCCGAGATTGTATTCGGACGGTAAGATAGACGCCGGCAAATTATTCCACTCCTTTGCTGTACGCATTATTAAAGACGAAGCAAACCGTTTGGTTCTAATGCGTGGAATATCGACAACAAAGGGATGAAGACCCGCCGACCGTCTGGTTGTCCGATGGTGAAAAGGTGAGGGAGGAATTAAAGCGTGTAATTCCTGTGCACACTCACCGAAATGCATCCTATAGAATACCGAGAGACTGGCTACTCTGCGCCTGTGCTCGAGGCTGGCAAGATTGGTTTCAACCAAATCAAGGTCACCAATGAGCCTCTTAGCACGTCTCTCCACTGACTCCAATGCTGCCAGGTGGCGTTTTGCAACACCAGCCCATATGTGGCAGCAGTACTCCATGCACAACCGGATTTGCGCTTTATATAAGGTAAGAAGCTTCGCCGGTGTGAAGTACCGTCGTACTCTTGCAAGGAGTTTCCTTGCGGCTGCTTTGGCTCTGGACTCAATGGACCGCCCATAGTTTAGGTTCGGAGAAAATTCAATCCCCAACAACTGAAGGCGGTCAGTGTAGTCAAAGGATACATTCCGGAAAGTAGGAGCCAAGGTGAGCTGGCTCCTTTTAGCGATAAAAAGACACACTTGTGTTTCGGAAGCGTTAAATATCACGAGATTGGCATCGCCCCATTTGGAGACTGCCTGTAGTGTGAGACTCACACGCTCAACCATAGCCTCTCTTTCTGATTGGATTTGATACCGACTGGCGCGGGCGCTTGGTTGGTATCTCTCCACAACTGTGCTGTCATCTGCATACCCATAGACAACGGGAATGAGCAGATCATTTATATGCAGCAGGAAGAGAGTTGAGGAGAGAACGGATCCCTGAGGAACACCGGCGTTAGTCGCCACAGTATCGGATGAGCAGCCATCAATGACGACCCGGAGAAACCGTTCACTCAGAAAGTCCTTCACCCAGACAATTAGGCCAGGGGATAAGCTGTACGCTGAAAGCTTGCCCAATAGACTAGCATGCCAAACCTTGTCAAAAGCCTTCGAAACATCGAGGGAAACAGCAAGTGCTTCACCACTGTTCTCAAGGGCTTCGCCCCATATGTAAGTGGCATACGCTAGATGGTCCCCAGTTGATCGATTTCGGCGAAACCCGTACTGGCGATCACTGAGGAGACCATTTTGCTCTAGGTATGCCATGACCTGGGCGTTCAATATACGCTCCATAATCTTGCAGAGTATGGAGGTAATTGAAATTGGCCTATAGTTGGCAGGGTCGTTACGGCTACCTTTTTTAGGCACAGGCTGCACCTTGGCTAGCTTCCAAGATTTAGGCACTATTCCAGTCCTAAATGAGAGGCGGAACAAGTGTGTCAACACAGGAGACAACTCAGGTGCACAGACCTTTAGAACTATAGCTGGTATACCATCAGGTCCACTAGCTTTGTTCACGTCTAGACTTCGCAAGGTTTTAAGAACCTCCTTGTTGGTGATACGGACCTCAGACATAGAGGTACCGCAGTGAGGTAATTGAGATGGTACGCTGTTGCTACTGTCCAGACGCGAATTGCAAGCAAAAAGAGAAGCAAATAGGTCCACTTTCTCCTTAGGCGCATGCGCCAGTGAGCCATCTGATTTTACCAGCCGAGGCAGTGTAGACCGACAGAAGTTTGTCTCGACCGCTTTAGTGAGGCACCAAAAAGCTCTATTGCCAGATGGTTTGACAGAGGGCTTTGTGCCGATGCGTTTAATGCGGTCGAAACTGGCTTGGCGTAATGCCTTTTTGCACAACTTGGTGGCTTGGTTAAAGTCTTCTTAAGGCTAACATCCGGAGCTTTACGGTCTCGAGCATCGACCCAGGATAAGTACGCCATATGCTTGTGCTTTTCAGCACGAACGCACTCGGCGTTAAACCAAGGGCGAGCTTGACCACCAATGGGCATGTCAGCAAAGGGGATGAAATACTCCATCGCTTGACGTATCACATTGGTTATGGCATCCGCGCAGCTCGATAGGTCTCCAGAGGAGAAGCAGACCTGCCGCCAAGGAAAAGATGCAAAGAAATGCCGCATCTCATCCCAATCTGCTGACTTGTATCGCCACATTCGTCGCACTCCGTGGAAATCGTAGTTAGGTGGGGAATATATAACGACACAGATTTCACCAGACAGTGGTCAGAAGTTCCCAAGGGTGGGGTAACCTGAACATCGTACCTGTCTGGATCGGTCGTCAACAGAAGGTCGAGGCTGTTGGCTGTGTGCCCATCCACATCAGGTACCCTAGTCGCTTGTTGTACCAGCTGGGAGAGCCCCAGCGACAAGGCAAAATACCACGCCTCTCTCCCAGCTTGGTCGGTCTTCTGGTATGGGAACAGCCACTCCTGATGACAGGCATTAAAGTCCCCCAGAAAAACCAACTGTGCATATGGGTACCGATTTAGAGCCACATCAGAGGCTTCACTGAGGTGTTCAAACAGCCTAGTTGTCTCCTGGTCGCCGCTGTGTGATCGGTAGACACAAGAATAAATAATTTTATCCATTCCTGTGTCTATCAGTACCCAGATCGTAGAGAAAGAGGGGTCTTCAAGGTGACAGAGACGCTTACAGCAGATGTCGTTGCGGACGTAGCCAAGGTACGCCGCATCTAGAGGACATCTGATCTGCGTCTCTGTCAAGAAGAGTAAGTGCGGCTTGTCAGTCTCAAGGTGGTAATGGACTGCATTGAGATTACAGTGCAGGCCTCGGATGTTTGTGAGGTGCACTTTAATGGAGAGGGAGTGCAACCGCTGTACAAACTTACTCTTCTTTTTCCTTTTTTTCATTAATGGTGGGAGTGAATAGGTTTAGAGAATGGCAGTTGGACAAGGTGTCACACATATAACCTAGGGACGCAAACAGAGTCATAACATCGATGGTACCTAGCATGGAGATCGCGGGGACGCCCAAACCCCTCTGGAAATCGCCACCAGGCCCTCTCCTCCGGTCGCCAACCGGCATGGTGGAGCCATCCCAGGATTTTTCGTAAGATGGCAAGACAGCCTTTCATGAGTGGCTGGCTCATTAATTGGGCACCCAACTATCTACAGTTGGCCAGTGGTGCAACCGTGCTTTGGATCCCGCTAACCTATACTTTTATTAGTATTATTATACTTTTACCAATTTATAGTTACAATTCCTGAACCCGTAATGGAGAACAAAAAAACCTGTAGGTTCACATTTTTACAATAAAATCATCTGTGGAGTGCTATGTTACTGTTACTGTTGTACTACCTAATATTACACATGTTTTTTATTTATATCATTTTTAACTCTTGAGTCTGCACCTGTTTCGTTTAAAAATTAATGGGAAAACTATAGTAATGATATATTACATCTTGCTTAGCCACTGCGGTATCAAAATGTCTAAAGCTTTTTAAATTAGATTGCCAGTTTAAATTAAAATTAAGTTTTTCTAGAATTATGTGCTTATGTGGATTAAAAAGTGTGCCACTTCAAATGCAATTTATTAGTATTAAGTTATCATTAAGTAATTTTTCCTTTTAATATTTATCATAAAAGATTTGTCATTAATAATAATATGCCTAATTAAGGGGAGGGTAGCTTATTAACTGCATAAGTTAATATGCTACTATAATATGCGGTACGACTTTCCATTGACGCCCTTCGAGTTGGGGGTTGATATTTTTTTTTACAGAAAGGTTACATTATTATAAGTACACATGCAAAGTTTCAAGATACAGAAACATGTACTTTTTGACAAAAAAAAATTGAAAATTAACTAGTTTTTCAATATGTATGTCAATTCCTACCGTAAAACTGACGCTATTTTGCATTGTCATCGTCAGTAGGGATGTCGATTATTTCCGAAAAAGATCGAATTTATAAATCGATTCGAATCGTAAGCTGATGTATCGATTCACAAAAAATCGATTTCTAAAATTTTGATATTTTTTCATTTCTGCATTTATAATGTAAATATAAATCCATTTTATGAGTAAAAAATCGCCTTCATCAGAAAAAAATAGGGGGACTGATAAAGGATGATTTCTGTATCTATTTTGAGACTGCAACGTCTCCGGCGCTGCGGGAAGAGCAGCCTCTACGCCTTTGCATAACAAATCGCAGGTTCAGACGAGCCGGAGGGGCTGAGGCTGGTCGCCGAAGGCAACCAACAAGCCGAAGCTGCGAAGGCGAGGAAAATTTTTCTCAAAAAGTATGCATTTCCGCATGTTGAAACTTTGGGTGTGTGCTTATAATAATGTAACCTTTTTGTAAAAAATATCAACCCCAACTCGACGGACGTCAATGGAAAGCTAAGCCTAATATGCTTCAAAGTAATGATTTTCTGGGACCTCATTTAAATTATATTATTTTTACAATAAAGCTTGGCTATATTATTAAGTTTGCTGTGTAGTGGTAGCATAAAATCATCTCCTACTCCCTACCCTCATCATCCATGATGTGAGTTTAGTAAGAGGCAACACAGGGAAATGGAAATAGATGTGCAGCTGCATCTTCCTGAAAACAACTCACTACAATAATAGAAAAACTGCAGCTGCCAATTTGCCTGCCAAGCTTAGCAACAATTGAGAATATCCCCCAATCGTGCCATCTGTTGGGAGGCTTATGTTCACTAAGCAATTGATGAGCTGTAATAAATCCATCCTTTCATTACGGCCATTGAAAGTCCCCTGCTGAACATAGATGAATGAATGAATATTATTAAGTGTGCCTCCAAACTATACTTAAAATGCTTACCAGCTACTACACTCTTGACAGTGGAATTAAAAGCTGTGTGTGTGTGTGTGCAATGATGAGCTATACAATTAGACTCTTTTTAATTAAATCAGCTGTGCAGTTTTCATGAAATGCTTGTGAACTGAAAAAGATACAAGACAAATGTACAAATTTGTTTTTTTATCACTTTTTAATGTGTATAATAAATATAATATGATCGCTGCCATGTAATGTAAGAGACTCCTATCATCCCATAGGTGTTGTAAGAAGCAGCAGAAGAAAATGATTCAGCTGATTGGCAACAACATCTTCCTGATAACAACTTAAAATGCTAAAAACTGCAGTTTAAATTATTTGCCTTCCAAGCGTGGCAACCAGCCCTCTTAAGTGGCAATCCATGAAGGAGTCCTATGTTAAGCAATGGTCTTTTAATAGGCTGAATACTGATGGCATGAATCAATAATAAAAAACATCATGTATATTGTGATATGTACGTGTTGTTTGATTATCATGATGTCATGTTGCAAAAGTAATTATGATATAAAATTTAGTTCCTTTTTATCATTACATGCAATTATTATTATTATTATTATTATTATGTGAATAAAATGCTAACAGAATTTATGCTGCTGGGTGTATAGCTATATTCTGTGCTAGTTAATTAAAAACATAATTTTCTATTATTATTGGTTTTTTTTTTCTGTTTTCCTTTATATTCATTGTTTCTTATATAAATCCCATTTTTACTTTATGAATTTGTTTATCCTTAAACATAATTTAAATAAAACATTCATCTCGCTGCTCTGCATTTACTATCAGATTTTTAAATCTTTGTTTAGCAAATTTTTTAAGATTCTGCTCCATTTTCATCTGCTCTGCGAAATCTGTTTTTTTTTTAAATTTACTTATAAAAATTTGTTGTGTTCACTGCCTTTGTTATTTCACAGAAAACTGGTTTATTCATTGTGTCAATAAACATACTCAAAATTAATATTTATTATTGTTACGAGCTTCGGGTTCGAGACAATTAAAAACTGCCGATTGAATTACCAAAATTGACACTTTAATCACACAACACTAATTACAATCTAAAATCACACTAATAATAAAACACAGTTCGCCGTTATTTCGCTTCGAAGTATTCTCTTGTATCGCCAATTCAATACTGCCTCGGTCGTGGTCTATACCGGCCTTATATAGGGCCTCAGATAGTTTCCAGAACCTTCTACTGTAGCGACATCTAGAATGTTCGAGTACATATCGGTCCCGAAATTTCTGGAAGGATCTTGACTCTCCTAGTTCTGCTACTCGACACTAGAGGGCGCTAGTGTAACTAGTGTTGCCATGTACAAGACATTAATAGTGGCGCGCAACACTGCCCCCTCCTAAGACATGCTCGTCCCGAGCATTGTTGGCCCCATAATAACGCGCCAGTCTATTCACATGGACAATCTTAGGAGTTCCTCTTCTAAAATCAGTCAGCACCCGCCAGTTTCCCTGCTGCTGCTGGGCGGTGCTGTTAGCTACACTACCCTCTCGAGATCGATCACCTTTTTCTACATTTCGTTTAGGGCAGCTGGATCGAAGATGGCCCCTTTTCCCACAACCGTAGCACCTAGGGCTGTATCCTTTATTGCTGTCGTGAACTGTAGCTGCTGAAACCTCCCTGACACGATGGGAACGATGATCCTGCCGCGCGGCTTCCACCTCCAGTGCATGGGCCAACGCATCCTTAAGCGTCTCATGGTGCCCGAGCCTCACAGCAGCTCTGACTTCAAGGTCGCGGATGCCGTCGATGAATGTCTGCACCAGGTTCCCTACAATGAGCGCAGGTACAGACTGGTATGCTTTCCGAACCAGCTTCTCCACCTCAAGGGCCCACTGCTGCAGGTTTTCGTTGCTGCGTTGCACGCGATCTTTGAGCTGCGCACGAAATACGTGTTCCAGGTGAGCGTCGCCATATCTCGACTCCAATGCCTCAAGGAGCTGCTCGTAAGTCACTTCCTTACCGAGAGCTTCCAGAACAGTTAAGGCTTGGTCGCGTAGGCCTAGGGTGAGAGCAGTCATGGCCTGACTTTTATTCCATCCGTTCGCCTTCATAACAGCCTTGAACTGGATTTTGTAGGCCGACCAGGAAGAAGTCCCGTCGAACGGCGGCACTTTGAATAATCCACCTAGCGAAGGTGTTGTAGCTACCACGGGAGCTGTAATTCCATCTCCATGTTTGAGGTCGTCCAGCGTTTTCTTCACGTCAGCCATCACGTTGTCAACCCGATTGTACACTTGGTCGATTCGGGTTTCAGCCGCAGACAGGCGGTTGCCATATAGAGCAACCTTATCCTTCAACTCCTTTATCTCTTTCCCGAAGGTAGCGTAAAGGTCCTTCATGAGGAGCATCTGCTCTTCCTTATAGCGTTTGAGCTGCTCTTCCAACCGACGGGCCTGTTCCTCCTGTTGGCGGGCATGTGCCTCCTGTCCGCGCTGCAGCTGCTCTTCCAACCGACGGGCCTGTTCCTCCTGTCGGCGAGCCTGTTCCTGCAGCATCATCATCAGAGCACCTAAGTCAGGTGCTGTAGATGCAGGAGCTGATGACGGACCGGCCTCCGTGGTCAGCAGCTGGCCCTCCGATGTTTGCGGCGTTGTATTACCAAATTGTCTCTGGTCCGTTTCCAGCTGGCGTTGACTTCGGATACGGATACCCTCCATGTCGTCCTTTGGTAAAATCGGCATGATTTAATCCCACTTCTGACACCAATTGTTACGAGCTTCGGGTTCGAGACAATTAAAAACTGCCGATTGAATTACCAAAATTGACACTTTAATCACACAACACTAATTACAATCTAAAATCACACTAATAATAAAACACAGTTCGCCGTTATTTCGCTTCGAAGTATTCTCTTGTATCGCCAATTCAATACTGCCTCGGTCGTGGTCTATACCGGCCTTATATAGGGCCTCAGATAGTTTCCAGAACCTTCTACTGTAGCGACATTTAGAATGTTCGAGTACATATCGGTCCCGAAATTTCTGGAAGGATCTTGACTCTCCTAGTTCTGATACTCGACACTAGAGGGCGCTAGTGTAACTAGTGTTGCCATGTACAAGACATTAATAGTGGCGCGCAACATTATTATGAAAATAAAGTTTCATTCATATACATTTTACTTATATAGGTACAGCTAAAAAATAAGCATGGTTATGAAAATATTCTTTAAAAAAAAATTCAAGGTGACATTAAGCACATATTGTTTTAATTATTAGATTCACAACACAGTTGTACAAGTATGCGGATAGGTTTTATGAAGTTATTGAAGTGTATCGTAACTCAAGTGACAGATTTTTAAATATATTTTTATAAGTACATAGTACAAAAATGGCAAATATTTATTATTATAAAAAGAAACTAAAACTATAAACTAAAATTATTATACAGTCCTATTCCCCTTGGTATAGTGCCAAGAACATTGGCTCCGTTTTTTTGCTGAATGGCTTATTTAGCTTTTGAGAATGTTATTATAACTAGCCCTCATATCACCAGCGGTGAAGACAAGTAAAGACAAGAAGAAGACTATTGTATCCACAGTTTCATTAGGAACTTCGATTTGTGTAGGAAATATTATGCTATAATACAGTATTATTTGATAATTACATGCTAACATTCTTTATTAGTTGACAACTTATTTAATATTCGGAAAATAAATATAGAATTATTTATGTACTCATGGACAAATTTAGAGGAACGCAAAAAAAGTGTGTATAACACAAAATATCATGGATGTTTGTGACTATTAAATTTATTAATTTAGATTTTGCTTAGTATTTGTTAATTTAAAATTGCAAATGATGTAAAAACAAACAACCAAATTAATAAAAAAAAAATATACAGGAAAGAAACAGTTTGTGCTTAACTATTTATTAATTTTATTCATAAACGCTTAGGAAATGCTATAACGAGGATTATAATCAGTACTTAGTGTTGCCTCCTCTAGCTCTTCGAACTGTTTTGTCTCCTTGGCATACTACAATTGTGTTCCATTCTTCCTGTAATGCGTTTTTAAAATCACAAATTAGTGCGGGCAGGATTTTTTTCTTAATTTGTCTTCCAAGTTTATCCTATACATTCTCTATGGAGTATAAGTCGGAGGAGCGCACTGGCCACACCATAGCATTGATTTCAACGTCTCGAAGGTATTCGACAACTACGGCCAGTATGAGGCTATCCTATAAAAGGCGAAAATGGCACTATAATTTACAAACTCTCAGTCACATATTGTGCCACTGTTAGAAAGGAGTGTGGAGAGAGACAGGAGATCCGACCTCGTCCAGGCTGCTTAATTTGTATATAAACCAGCTGATTGAGAGGATCAACAGAGCAGGAGTTTTCTGTTCCATGAATGGCGTACGCATTAATATTCTTAGTTATGTAGATGCCATTGTTCTGTTGAAGCCCTCTGTCAGCATACTTTAAAGGTTAATCCACATACATGGGACAACCCACACTGGAGGTGCTAAAATGGTGCACACATAGTTATTAGGGAGAGACAATTAGGTGTTTGTTTTCAGAGGGCTTAAATAGGTTTAGCTAAAATTCTATGCCGGAAATAAAAAAAAAATTGGATCAGAAGAGAGTATTGTCAATACTAAAAATTAGTCTTAATTTATTTTGTAGTCTTGAATTTAATTATTGCATCAATCTTCTTTTAGTTTGAAGACATCTTTGCTACGCTGGAAGCCAGATTATGACTCTGCAGCTGATGAATATAGTCAAGCAGGTAGGAATGTATTTATTAACTATCCTTAAAAAATAATAAACCGTTATTATAATACTCTTTATCTTATTTTTAGCACAATGTTACCGCATAGCCCGCGACCTGAAAAATTCCAAAGAATGCCATCTAAAGGCTTCGGAGATGTACAAGAAGAATCGTTCCTTCTTCCATGCAGGGAAAGCTCTTGAAAATGCTATCATTGTTAGCAAAGAGTTATCCACTCCTGATGAGGTAATTAAGAAAAATAATGTTTTGCAACATAATAGATAAATAATTAACAACATAATAAAATAAATATAACAAAGTCCGCAAATTTATGACATCCCACGGAATGCATCATCCGAGAGCTTAGTGATGAGTTTGTATTTTGTTGCAAAAGCGTGGAGAGTGTTCTTTTTAGTGTTCTCTTTATGCAAAGTCGCCCTCTATGCTAAGTGTGCAGCTCTTACATTACTTACGTACCTACTTTTTTACATTTTATAAGCCAGTACTTGGCTATTATCTCACCTGATCGTAAATTAAGATGTAGTCGAAGATGCTATAACCCACTCGATAAGCTTAACAAATACCTACCTATATATTGTAATCGGATCGGAGGTACAGAAGTTTTCGAGTATGGTCCATTTTAATATACATTCAATCTCATCACATCACAAGCGTTGTAGCTGAAAAGGGTAGTTCAGTCAATATTCTAAAGACAGTAAGCGTTTGTGCACTGGTATAAATGTTACAAATAATTAAAAAAATAAATAAACTGCGATGGCTGCACCTTTAGTTATAGCAGTTATAGCCGGCTAAACTGAGATGTATTTGCACTTTGGCCACATGAGTAAAGAAACCGTACCGTACAGAGGCAAAGCTTCATACAACCGGCTATGATATAACACTACTACAAGCTTGAGGCGCGTGTGTGCGTAAGCATAGACGGCTCGTCACTTACAGGGAGAAACTGGTTTAAACCGGGCTCGGCCTGTGCTCAAACTCAGGGTTGTGTAAAGAATTATAAGTGTAAATTTTTTTTAAAAAATTATTTCTGTCACATGAAATATAAAATAGTGTTATTATGGTTTACTGTACTTTTTGTGCGAACAATAATAGAACAGATAGAATTATATATATTTTTTAATTATCCCACAGACTCCACTAGGTAAGGAGTAACTTGACTACAATTTATTATTTTTAATGTGTTAGATAGAGAACTCACCTATAAGTGACCTCCCTACCTATAAGTGATTGAATAGTTATTTTTATAATGTTTATAATTGAATAATTACGTTTGTAAATTAAATACGTAGGTTCATATTTTTATTATTATTTAAGACGACAAGTGTGGTTAAAAGCTTTTGAACGAGAAGATCTTCTTTCAAATCTTTATTATAAAAAAGGCAACAATATAGACTGTGAGGATCACTTCGAAAAATCCTGAATATTTAAAAAAAAAGTCCTGTAAAATATTTATTTGGAAATGCTTTTCCAACACTCAACTTTTTGACAAATGATGGTGCTTGTTTGAGTTCCAGTGAATGTAAGAACTAAAATGAATGTATGAATTGCTTGAGTAAAAACTGCGAATATTTTGATCGCGAAAGAATAATTGGTAATGATATATTAAAATGTGTACAAGATTCTCTCTCGATATATGGCCATACCTCAATTTTGACACATAAGATCGTTCTTATACTTTCAGCTAGGCATCAAATCCATATTATTATTAAAGTTGCAATAACTACAGAAATTGAACTATATGATTACTATATTTACTAATTGATTAACTTTAGATTTCAATAACAAAAAATCTAATTGCAAAAATATATGACCTGCCGTCCGTTGGTCTTTACGTCAGTGAGTCTTCTCGCTTAATAGAAATGTAAGCAATAGATGGAGATATATAGTATTAAATAAGATTTCATAATTGATTTTTGTTATTGAACTCAACACCGTTTAAAAGTTATTAATGAAAGTCGATCAGCTTCTCTGTTTTTTTTTTCTTGTAAAAATTATCGTCACTATTTTTATTTTTTTCATCAAAATTTAATGAAACCCTATGAGGCGTGCACTTTTGGGTTTTCTAAACTATATTCATTATGTCAAGCGAGTGCTTTCCAAGAGATTATTTAAAAAAAAACTTTACATTACATTCATAATTTATCATTTAATTAAAAGGAACAACAAATGTAGAAGAACAAAAATTTTCAAATAAAATATTTAGAATTGTTAGAAGTTTATATAAAATATTCTATTCTTAAGTATATAATAAAAGCTGATAAACGTATTGTTTATTTAATTTCATCCTCTTGTGCCAACCCTACCAAAATAGGCAAACATTTTGACAGCTCCTTACAGGCTTTGCCTCTGTACAATTTGTTTACTCACGTGCATTGGCTTATAGCCGTGAATTCATTATTTTTATTTCATTTTAGATTTACACTTTGGCATGTGAATCAAGCAGTCTTTATCAGCAACATGGCTCAGGCGATTCGGGGGCTAATGTGTTAGACAAAGCTGCGAAGATTTTGGAAGAAAACTCGCCTGAGAAAGCTGTCAAATTGTATCAACAGGCAGCTGATGTGTCATCAGTAAGTATTAAGAATAATCACAATGATAAATTTTCGGTATTGTTTCTTTAATGTGTTTATAAATATTCATTTATATCTTATATAACAGACTGAAAGCAGTCAACACCAGGGATCAGAATATATCAGCAAATCTTCAAGGATATTGGTCAAACTACAAAGGTGAGATTCAGTATTTTTTGTGTTTGAAAATTGAAAAATAATATGTGTTGGACAAAAAATAGTATTACAACATACCAATTTTTTGTCCAACACAATTTATGTTAGGTCTTTTTATTTACTATATCCTACTTTCAATTTATTTCACAAAGGAAATGTAATCGAATATGGCAATTAATGAGCAAAATTATGCACTTATGCACATATGACGTAGATACTTTCAGAAGAGTATTGTACTAGACTATCAGTTTAAAGGGACAAAAATATGGCGAGATCAAACCTTTGCTTTTTAATTTATAGATATGATGAAGCTGTGGACAGCCTTCGGCGAGAGATAGGTTACCACCAGGAAGCTGGCAACATGGGAGCAGTGGGTAGACTCACAGTAGCCATTGTGCTAGTACAATTGGCCAGAGGAGATGCTGTTGCTGCTGAAAAAGCATATAAAGTAAGTTTACACAGTCAAAGTGATTTTATGTACATTAGAATTGTTAATTAAAAGCAGTGAGGTAATTCAAATAACATATGAATTTAATATGTTTTTATTGTATTTCATAGGAGTGGGGCAGTAACTGTGAAGCACCAGAAATGCAAACTATTGAACAGCTGCTGCAGGCTTATGATGAAGAAGACAGGGATTCTGCTAAAAGAGCACTTGCTTCGCCCTTTATACGTAGTATGGATGTGGAATATGCCCGGCTAGCTGCTTCGATACCATTACCAGAAGGTATAGAACCGCTGCCAAAGGCTGTTGTAAGGGAGAATGCAGCACCATCTTATGTCAGCCCGAATGCTGCTAACATGGAGGTATAAATTAATTTCTTTACTTTTTTAATTAATTTAATTATCTACCTTTGCCACGGCAAATCCAATCTTCTAATTGGAAGAGGCTCCATGTCCAGTAGTGAATTATTAACGGTCTAATGAGGGATCTAGCATTTATAATGAGTTCTCATGTTTACGCAAATACTACACATTAAGTGAAACTAGTTTTTACGGATTTTGTCGCCTTTATTAACTTATTTTAATAAATGCGATAAAATCCGTAAAACCTAGTTTCATTCAATCTAGCGTTTATGTATAAATAAATGTAATTTAAAACGTTCAGATCAAATGACAAAATTATTTTCATTGCTTAAAAGACTGCAATAGAGTGTGTAAACTGTCCATGTGAACAGAGCTAAGGTCTGCAAGAACGTCGCAGAGGAACTTAAAATCCGATCACAGTCTTAATCTCATTACTGTTACATGAGAAATGAAACTGCAGTCTTCAACAGATATGCCAATAAGAAAAAACAGACACCCAAATGCCTGCGGCGAGACTCACGCAACTTCAATATAGGTCGTATTGAAGAAGTGATTGCGCGGAACCAGACCTTAAATGTTTAGTCAGAGATCTGTCTGCCGGAAAGAGCCAACTGTGGCAGCGTCAATTCCTGGACACCTGTGATTTTGAGCGAGATTAAGGAGTTCTATGGACAGCAGCTACGTCGTGTGTCATACACAAGTTTTAGTAATGATCCAAAAATACTCATCCGACACTATTCCGATGATATCCCGGACGTCAATCTGAACAAGATTTGGATACTGGTAGCTCTCCAGCACCTTGAAGCAAAGGCAAGCCCTCGAGTGAAGATGGAATTACAGTAAAGTTTCTGAAAGTGGGAAGAATACCAATACTTAAAGTCCTTTAGAAGCTCTTTAATTCCGACCACCTTCCTAACAAAAGCGTGGTTGTGTTATTCTTTAAAAAATGCGCCAACGTTTTATTGAACCATTAAGGATATACATACGATAAACCAATGTTTTTGTTTTATTAATAATAATATTATTTAGACATGGGTTTAATTACACATTGCTAGGCTCGTGCTCCATATGTCTTCAAGATAAAGATGGAACTGCAGATTAGCACAGGTTCGCAGTCGAAATTTGCCAGTGGGCGATGGAGAGCGTCCTATGGTTATTTTTAAGTCCGAAGTCCTGATTAAATATAAGCGCCAGTGAATATAGTCATTTTGATTTTTTATTGTAATTTAAAAAAATAAATTATAACAAACCCAATACAAAAATGTTTTTGTTTCTTTAAGATTAAATTATTCCTGAGAGGCATCAAAATAAATAAAAATTATAAAATTAATGTAAGTGATAAAACAGAATGTACAAAACAGTGCAAAACAGAATCCTATCTTGAATATGTATATCATAACACACTCTTTGTAAATTTTTTAACTAGAGGAAATATTAGGACTGTTTTTTGGTAGTCTAACGACTGGTGCCTCTTGTCTCTTCTGGCTGATATGGGGTATTGGATTCTTTAATTAGATTTATTTGAAGTAAAATAAATATTTTTATCATAATATCTTTTTTTTTCAGGGTCGGGATCAACAGGAGGACAATAAAATGGATTATAACAAAGATGAAAAGAAGACTGACGACGAAGATGGTTTATGTTAACTCTGATTTAAGGTATATCTGATTTTAGGTGAATAATTTCAGAAATTATCAAAGCATAAATAATAATATTATTCCTAAAAATATTAAGTTTATAAAAATTGTTTAATAATTTTACAATAACAATGTTTGTAATTTCCCAATTGTATTATGATGAACAATATTTGCAATATACTTAAAAACTATTGCTTGGATGCAATGATAATATATGTATTTAAGTGTGTCATTTTGTGATATGTTACAATTGTAAAAAATGTTACTTCGTCCTAAATAAGACGTTAGATGCTTATAAAATATTAGCTGCAAATATGCTTACAGAATAAAACCATATGATGAAAATCCATTAAAACACCAAAAAGTGACAATGACGTGTTTTTTTCTTCAAAAACTTCTATATCATCAAAATTTGCAAGGACTTCTTAACATAACGCATCCATATCATAATTATATGTTTAGTAATAGCTGGTCTGAAACGTACTAGGGAGCCCAAATTTTGGCATTGTTATTAATATTTAGAACCATGCAACACTGACTAATTCAATAATTTTGGGCCTAAAATAATTTAAAAGGGAGGTATTAAGTTTTCTAAGTTTACGAATCGTAACAATGCAGTTACACATTATTTAATATTTTGTAATTAATCTTTGTTGTGTTATTGATATTGTTTATGATTATGTTATTAAATATCTATACTTATTACATTATTTAACTACATACAACCACTGCGTAAATAATAAGAGAACCGTAGTAGCTCAGAAGATATGAACTGAAGTTATTTGGAAGTCGCTCGCTTTAAAAGGTACTTACGTGTAGAATTAATTGAATTTGCAATTTAGTTTCTGTCTTTACCACGGGCTAAACAACAAGTTTACGTTGTCTATAATATGTTGAGTACGTCAAGATGTTGCTGACTTCCCAGCTCCGGAAACATCTCTAAGAAAAAAAAACGAGAAATGGAGAAGTCGATTGCATTTTTAATAAAATCAATATTTAACATTATTAAAATTATAATTATAAAAATCAAACATAGAGAAATAACTCAACATACAATAGAAAAATTAATAACATTTAAATAATGACACGTCCTAGCTCGAATAATAAGTACATAGCAATAGCCTTTGTTATGTTAAAAGTTTCTGCTTTTGAAAAATTTCATCCACATCATCTATTGAAAAGTGTTCCTCTTAAAGGCAGGCACGATAAAATGATTTACAAAATAAGAGTAAGTACTTAGTAAAATTTTTTATTATAAATTCTCACAATTGCTTACTTCGTATTTTTATAGTATGCTTATAAAATGTCGGCAGTTTTCATTAAATGCTTGTCGATAGAAATCAGCAATTAGAAAAGACACCTCTGGAAAAACGTACATAATGTATACTTTTGTTTGAAATTACACTATCCAATTATAATATTATATTTAACATTTTATATTATAATATTATGTGTTGTTAAGTGTGACATTTATAAACTAGAGATTTGTGATAAATTATAGTCTTGTGATTAATTACATGAGTAAACAATGTAAATATGTTATAATACATTTCATTTTTTTAAGAGAAAATATGAAACCATCCTTGACCATTGGCAGATCGAAGGGGAGTAGCTAACTCAGATGTTCCCTTCTGTCAAAGTACAAGTCCACGTGGTCCTATGCATACAATAAAACTATTTAGTTGCAGCTGCACTGCTCACCAGACTAAATCTAGTTGCGTGGCTGAATCGATGTCCTAGAACAATGCCCAATTGTTAAGTGTTTTGCTGCAAAAAGATATCTGTTTTTTGCTGCAAAAAGAAAAAGATAGCGTTACCTTTCATATGTAAGTAATTTTTAATCACATTATTGCGATTTACTTCTTTTTGAACTTAAAAGTTACAATAATAACGGTCATATTTTTTTTTAATTTGCTTGCCAACACAGGCCCCTCGCCTTCATACATATCGGTCGAGCAACTGATCCGAGTCTGCATCCGAGTTGTCGCTGTCACCGAGCGATACCTTTATAATGTATCTATGTGTGTGTAAAATTGTTAGTGTATAGTCTTAATTGTTACGTGTGATTTTCGTAGTGACAGCCGATTGCTTTTTTGTGCGCATATTTCCCCCCCGCAAAAAATGCCAGACAGTTCTGTGCATCGGGGAAACATGCTATGGCTATTCCCCTCCAGTCCGCCGATGGCCCGTGTTGCTCTATGTTTTTGACATATGAAAATTATGTATTATATTTAACCAGATGTCAACCCTAGTAATATTTTAACGATGTTAAATAATTTAATTCGAAATGTGATTATTTATGGTGTCTATGTTATAAGGTGCTTAAGTGTTTCATGTATAGCATTAGATTATAGTTTTAGTCGAGCATTTTGTGTAATTCTGCGTGTTTATAAGAAACATATTTTATTTTAAATTAATGTAACATTTAAATATATAAATTTAAATTAATAATTTTAAGAGAAAAAATAAAAATTAATAAAGAAATGACTGAGCTGTTTAAAATTATGAAGTAGGAAAACATCACGTGTGAAATTATTTGTTTGGTTATCGGATGTAGGTAATATATTGTTGTATTTGGACTTACATTCATTGGTCATGATCAATGATGATGAAAGGAAATGTTTGATTTTTTAAAATAAGTTTTATTTTCTTGCATTTTTTATGTTCCCATCAGAAATAATCCTAGTTTTCTTAGTTGTAAATTTTGTAAAAAGCAGTATTTCTAACTACTACTACTAAATAAAAAAAATAGCAAGAGTCACTTGTTATTAAGATGTTATTAATTATTAATATAATTAAAGTTGATCTACATATGCTAGTTACCTAGAATAGTAGTAATCTATGTTTATATTGCTGTGGCTTATATGTAATTAAGAAGATAACAGCTTTATCAATAAATCATGTGTAAAATATGGATATTTTCTGTAATTAAGCTAGGTTGTAGCGGAGTGCGCTGTGCGTTGTGCTAAAGAAGGCTTCTGCTTCAACTACTGTCAAACAAGACAATTAGCAAACAATTGGTAATAATACCAAGCAGTTTGTAGTAACTGTTCTTGTTATTTTACAGCTTAACTGACACGTAACGAAGTCACGTAAAAGCTAGTCTTATATAAGTTCCCATCAATCGCGGCATAGGTCTGATGTGATCTGGGGTTGCTGCCGTTGAAGGATATCTCAAACGTAGATCATCAATTGACCACGCTTAAACCCATTGAAACAGTTGCAAACAATAAGCCCTAGGCTCCTGCACTGGTGAGGTAGCACGGCGTGAGATTCTACAGCATCACAACATGCAAGCGCACACTGACAGCACTTATGCTGCGGTGCCCATGTACCTCAGCATAAAAGAGCTAAGGCTTTTAAGATCAACCGTAACGTTAGCTAAGAAATTTGTTGTATGTGTTTATTTAAACTTATTTGAATTAAAATTTAACTGTAGTATTTCTCGCGAAAAGAGCGAAATATATTTAACAAAAGATCTTTAGGTGAATAACCTTTGGAAGCAAATATTCAAAGCGGCCGTACCAGCTTCGGCATCCCGAGGACTTTCGAGGTATTCCGGAGGCTACCAACAAGGCATTCTACTACAGCGTTGTTTACTATAGATAACTTATATACTAGGTTAGGTTCAATGATTGAAACGAGTTTACCAATATTTGGATATTTGTGATCCTCCTTAAACCACTTAACCTTTTGTTGAAGCGTATGTAAATAATCATTTTGCCAAATACGCCAAAAACTTTCCGATAGCTTTTGAAATAACTGCCAGCGTGTTCTAGGATTCATATCTTCAACGGGCGGTTCTGGTAGAGCGACTAAAGGGCGTCCTATAATAAAATGACCGGCTGTGAGAACATCAACTTCGCCAGGATCAGAAGATAACTGACAAATCGGTTTTGAGTTCAGCATCGCTTCAACTTTAATTAAAACTGTAGTTAGTTCTTCAAACGTCAGGACTTGTGAGCCTATGACCCTCTTGAGATAATATTTAGTAGATTTTATACCACTTTCAACAACGCCTCCAAAGTAAGGTGCTCAAGGTGGATTTAGTTTCCACGAGAAGTTAATTGATTAGAAATATCCTGTTTTTTATCTATCAATAATTTAAACATTTCCTCAAGGTGTCGTTTAACGTCTAAAAATCTAGTGGCACAATATGTTGACATATTCCACGTCGAGACACGAATTTGTCTAGGGCGGCTAGAAACGCTTCTTTACGCAGTTCAAATACGAGTTCTAAATGAATTGCTTTTTCATATAAACAAATTATCAAGCAAATGTGAGCCTTACACGTGCATCACGTCGTTTCTTTTTTTTTACAAGAAAAGGACCGCCAAAATAGATCCCTTCCTGTTGAAAACAGTTGTTAAGAACTACAAGATGGCAGGTTGCCCATAGACGGCTAATAGGGTACAGGTTTAACCCGAAAGCAAGTCACACACTGCTAAAATAGAACGAATAAGATTACTACTTCCTAAAATCCAGAACTTGCAAACAATTAGTGATTGCAACGTGCGAGGTCCACAGGGCAAATACTGTTTATCATAATAGCTAAAAATGTATTGAGATAAAATAGATTGTTTCGGTAACAAATATGGATGTTTTATGTGATCAGGCAAGTTAAAATTAGTAGACAAGTCGTCCACCCACTCGCATGAGTCCTGAAGTCATTAATAAACTGAGACTACTTTGGCAAGTATTTAGGAAGACGCTTTTGCGATTCTAATTTAGACATCTCTTGATTGAAGCTGCCCCGCTGTTACATATTTAATAAGGCTAAGCAGAGAGCACTTTACCTCATACGTAGTCAAGTGACCTTTCTCGCGCTCGCTTGGTTCTTTGCGCGAATTATAAATTAAGCGAAAGACCCATGCCAATACTCGCTGTAGTCGCGATAAGGATGAATACAGATTTAATAACATCTTCATAATGTCTTTATCAGATACCCGAGATTGAGCAATCAGAGTGCGTGTTCTCAAATCTGGCAACTCGTCCTGGGGCTTACACCGAACTTGTGCTAGCCAGTCATCTGGACCACTAATCGTTTATATTTGACCAACTCACGAACGAGAGACCTCGGCTAGGAAAGTCAGGTAGATTGTCCTGAGTCGAAACATACCTCCAGGTAGAAGGTTCAACCGCGTCAGTTATTTTAACTACTCTACTATGGACACTCCCCGGAATTTCCCTTTTAACATATTGTTAATATAAATAGGTAGATACTTAGCTAAGTACGATATACCTATTTATATTTTATAAAATATTTTGATAGGGAAATAATTTTACGTAGTAGAGCCATGCTGCAGCTATATTACTGGTATAGTTTAGCACGAATGGGTTGGCTCGACTGGGTAAGGACCACATTCTCATAGAATACCACCTTAAAATAGCAGCTTAACGCTGCTGTGTTTCGTATGGTGAGTTGGTGAGTGTAAAGAACCGGAGACCCTTTTTACTGGAAACGAGGCATTCAATATTAATCCTCACGGGTGACAACGCATCTGCATTTGAGAAATCCCTTCTTTGTGAATGTAATGTTACTCTGGAGTTACGCATAAGGGAAATTAATGAGTAGTAATTAATGTTTTTTTTACCCTCTGTCTAATTAAGTTTTTAGGCTGGACGGAATCACTTTATTTATTTTGCTTTGAAATAAAACGATGTCTTAACATGCAACTATTCCACAAGTGCGCTATGATCCAAAGAAAACATTGAGTTGAACTTCATTGAATGAATTCACATTTTATTACCCTTGATTACTTTAATTTCGATAAGAATTCGAAATATTTATTTGGGTTTTTTTGCTATGCAAATCGCTCTTTGAATGAAACGGCTTCCGCTACTAAAAAGCGAGAGAGATAGAAACATATAGCAGACGTCACAACGAGCACACGGTACACCTGTTGGTAAGTGGTTTCTGTGGCCCATAGAAATCTACATCTCATCTACGAAAGGATTTTGAGCCGCAACAGAATCTTGAGAGCTAGTCAATAATATTCAAAATTATTTGGAATAATAGGGCAATTAAAAAGCCATGAACTGCTGATTTTCACGATAACTTGTTTTAGCGTGACTTGTATTGTTACATAAATAGATGGCGTTAGTAGTCTTATTTCATTCATCGTCAATTTCGTCATTATTTTGCTTTCGTCATCATTAGTTATGAGGTGAGTTGGATAAGGCTAAATTATTACCTATCTCTCATAACTTATCAAAGTTTTACCGCATAAAATACGGCTGGACCGATTTTGACGGGACTTTCACTGGCAGATTTCATAAGGAGTAACTTAGGTTACTTTTATTTTAGAGTTCCCCGCAAAAACATAAAAATCCTAACACGCAAGAGAAGTCGCGGGGAACAGCTAGTTTATGTATTAAGAAAGCAATTGAAAAATATTTGGGATCACAAAAAGTTGTATCAAGATTGGGGATCGAACCCACACCACTCCGTGCACTGCAAAGTGACCAGATGACTACTTTCTCAATGCACTACTGTCACCGATAACTTTTATGTTCATGAGATAGTGACTAAGATAATTTTTTTTCTTTTAAATATAAAAATAGATAGATTTTCGTGTATTTTAAAATAAAACCGAAAAATATTTGCGGATTACAGAAAGTTGTTTCCCAAGTGGGAATCGAACCTACAACACTTGGTGCATTGATAACTTAGTATCAAAAAATATCAAATTTGATGTAAATATAAAAAAAAATATTGTGCGTATATATTTAAAAAATAAATCGAAAAAATATTTGTGGATCACAAAAAGTTGTGTTCTCCACTGCTAAAGTATGAGAAATCTACTTTACCCCAATGCACCATTGTCACCGATTACTTTTAATAACATTTATTGTTCTTTTTAATTTTTTTAAAGTTATTTACCTATATTATTTGTTTTATTTAAGAGTTTTGCTAAAGAAACATAACATGTTGCAGTATTGTTACTTGTAATCGAGTTTGCGTTAAGCCTGCTGCAGGGAAAATTCTTTCGCAAGGTACACTTGTCGCAAGCATGTTTAATTGCAATTATGCTATACCGTGCCGTGTAGTGTAGCCGGTTAAGAATATCCACTACCCCATATCTTCCCGTGGGTGTCGTAAAAGGTGACAAAGGGAAACGGGCAGGAGATGGGCAGCAGCATCTTCCTGATCACAACAAACTTACAATAAAAAACTGCGGTTGCCAACCCGCTCGCCAAGCGTGGCAACTAGGCAAATACCCCCGAAGAGAGGGGGAGGACACGGTAATCCTTGAATCCGGCAAATTGCTCTATCACCGGGAGGGCGACCATCTGTCCCAAGGAGGTGTCGGATTTATCGTCCACAAGTCTCTCGTTAACAACGTAAAGATTGAGAGTGTGTCGACGAGGGTAGCGTACCTTATACTCAGAATCACCAAACGGTATTCGCTGAAGGTCATACAGGTTTACGCACCAACCCCGGCACATCCCGATGAGGAGGTGGAGGAAATGTATAAGGATATCTCTAAAGCCATGCATTCCTCCAAAACCCAATATACGGTGTTAATGGGAGACTTCAATGCAAAACTAGGCACAAGAGAGAACGGTGAGCTGAAAGTAGGGAAATTTGGAATAGGGCAACGGAACCCAAGGGGCCAGCAGCTGGCCGACTTCATGGAGAAAGAGGGACTCTTATGATGAACTCTTTCTTCCAGAAGCGGCCCCACAGGAAGTGGACCTGGTCGAGCCCCGACGGTTCCACAAAAAATGAGATTGACTTCATTATGACGACTAGACGACAACTGTTCAGTGATGTCTCCGTGATCGCGAGGGTGAAAACTGGTAGCGATCACCGAATGGTTAGAGGCACACTGAACCTGAACGTTAAGTTGGAGAGGTCTCGTCTAAAGAAGTCAACGCTCCGTCCCCCTCGTGCTCTATTCCAAAGTCCTGAAACCTTTCATCTTGAGTTACAAAACCGTTTTCAGTGCCTAGAAAACTGCAATAAAATGAGCGATATGAATGACAAGCTCGTGGAAAATGTCCATACGGTCGGAGCTAAGTTCTGCAAGACCCGCCGCGGAAGAACACAGAGACTCCGATCACACTCTCAATCTCATGGAAACATACACAAAGAAAAAGTACGGCTACTACGGTATTATGAAGCCGTTTTGCAATCTCACCTAATAAATTTTGTCGAAATGACTCAACTACGAGTATATTGATATTTGTATTTTCTGCATGCAATGTGGTTTTTAAGCCCCTTGTAATCGGAATTATTAGGTTAGGAGGCTTTTATAATTTGGCATTAATAATGTTCGCTCAATTTGTGTTACTTGTGGATTTGGAGTTCACAGACTAATGCAAGTGATTTTATGATGAAGTCTGATTTGTTTGAACTGCATACCGTTGGGAGACTCTCATGCGGCCCAGAAATTGTGAATGAATGTGAAGCAGGTGACTGACGAGTGACAGATAAATGATAAAGTAGTATTAGCTGTATTCGAAAATGGAGCTGATATAAAAAAGCCATATTAGATCTCGGTTGGTAACATTTTGCTATGACATGACGTACACTTTAAACTAATACGTTATGTCCGCTTTAGTCATCTGAAGAAATAAGTTTTTTTTAAAAGGTCTAATCTGCCTTGGAAAAAGTAAAAAATATACCGGATGGAACAGAACGTTTTTCATGGTTAACAGACTTATTGAAAATAAGGGTAGAGTGAAAAGGGAAGATCAAAAAGTGACTAGAAATAAGTGCTCAAAAATTTGTAAGTGGAAGCGTTATATTACCTATTATACAAAGTAAAAATTTCAATTGTTGTTTCGTACTGAATCCCAGACAATACAATACTATAACGGTAAAGGACCGATCAATAATATATTATATTATAGTCGATACCTTATGTTAGGCCCGCATTAACAAACGTTACTCAACGACGAACTCAAGTGCGCAATCATTTGATACGCTCTCATTATGATATCAGCACCTCAAGATCGTTGCTAATTAATAAACATATAAAAGCAGTTGAAAGCATGCTGATATCGTAATGAGGGCGTATCAAATGATTACGCACTTGAGCTCGTTGCTGAGTAACGTTTATTAATACAGGCCTTAATGTTTTCTTGTGATATTTTTATTGGGGTATCTTTACAGTTTTCTCACCTGGTTGGGCTGTATAAATATATATATATATAATTGTAAATGAAAATGATAAACATACATAAATATCAATAAAATAAAATAAATACATAAAAATACATAAATAAATAAAAACCCAACCAGATGGAAGTCCTCGGCAGGGAAGACCAAACGGCCGAGGGTTAGGGGGAAAGGGGAAGAAACCGGCGGACAATGCGGGCGGTATCGAGGAGCACCGCCTTCTGCATTTGAGCTTGGAGCGATACGTCACGGAATCCCAGTCGCCTCAGATGACCCGAGAGGCAGATTGAGCATTCGCAGAAACGACAACAGGTATAATTTCGGTCGGCAGTCCACCCCTTATGTCGGTCACCTCGTGAGACAGGTCCAGATATTTTGTTCGCTTGTCTGTTTCGGCTTTCACGAGGTTCTTGTCATACGGAATGGTAATGTCGACCAAAAATATCTTTGGCTGTGCCCGGTCCATCAGCACAATATCAGGCTTATTCTCAAGAATGGTCCTGTCTGTGACGATGGCCCGGTCCCAGTAGAGCCTGGCGCGGTCATTTTCGAGCACGGCTTCCGGCATGTAGTATGCAGTTTCCGATCCACGAGACCGTATTTCAGAGCGAGCTCCTGGTGTAGAATCCTGGCTACTATATTTTTATTAATTAATTAGCAACGATCTTGAGATGCTTAAATCTAAATGAGGTCAGGCGTATGAAATTGATTACGCACTTGAGTTCGTTGTTGAGTAATTTACGTTTATTAGCATAGTGCTTGGGTCATTCAACGATTCTGCCATAAGGACTATATCGTCGGCAAATCGAAGGTTAGTGATGTACTCGCCGTTGATGTTAATAACGTATCCTTTCCAGTCCAGTAGCTTGAGAACATCTTCCAATGCAGCCTTGAAGAGTTTCGGGATATAACGCCACCCTGTCTTACATCTCTTTGCAGTTGGATAGATTTCGTACTCTGGTTCTGTATTCGGATAGCCATCATAGCCCTACTGTGCAAACACTTCACCACCACCACACTCCACAAGGCTTTCTCATAGTCCACATACGCCAGACATATTGGCAAATTGTACTCCTCGGACTTCTGTACAATTTGTCAAAGGGTATGTATGTGCTCTATGGTGCTAAAACCTTTTCGGGAATCGGCTTATTTGGGAGGTTAGAAGTCTTCGAGTCTGCTTGCGAGACGATTCGTAATGGCTCTCGAAAACAGCACGTAGATGTCTTTCTTGAAAAACAAGACCACCGCACTTCTGCTCCACGCCTCCGGTGTAGTGCCACCACGGAGGACGGAATTAAAGAACTTCTGAAGGACTTCAAGTACCGGTTTTCCACCCGCTTTCAGAAGCTGCGCTGTAATTCCATCCTCGCTTGGGGCCTTGCCGTTTTTAATGTGCTGGAGAGCCATTCTAATCTCGCTCAGACTGACGTACGGAATATCATCGGAATAATGTCGGATAAGACTTGCTCTTGTACCGTTACTCACATTTGCGTGTGGCTCCAACCATTATGTGTACCGCTGCCCATAGAACCTCTCAACCTCACTCGGTCTTCAGCTTTGACAATTGGCTCTTTCTGGCAGACATATCTGTAGCAAAGACTTTGGAGCCTCAGTTCCGCTCGATGGCTTCTTCAATACGAGCTGTATTGAAGTGGCGCAAGTCTCGCCGCATGCATTTGGAGATCTGTCTGTTCAGTTGTCTGTACGCTGTCAAATCTGCTGAAGATGAAGCTGTAATCAGTTTCATTTCCCGTCTAACAGCCATGAGATTAAGAGTGTGATCAGAGAATTTTTGTGTTCTTCTGCGACGGGTCTTGCAAAACTTAGCTCCGACCGCATGGACGATTTCCACGAGCTTGTCATTCATATTGTCCACTGCATTGCAATTTTCTTGGCACTGAAAACGGTTTTGTAGCTCGAGTTAAAAGTTTTTGGGACTTTGGATTAGAGCATGAGGGGGACTGAGTGATTACTTCATTAGACGAGACCTCTCCAACTTAACATTGAAGTTCAGTGTGCCTCTCACCATTCGGTGATCGCTACAAGTATTTACCCTCGTGATCACTGAGACATCACTGAACAGTTGACGTTAGGTCGTCATAATGAAGTCAATCTCATTTTTGTCGAACAGTCGGGGCTCGACCAGGTCCACTTCCTTTGGGGCTGCTTCTAGAAGAAAGAGTTTATCATAAAGAGTCCCTCTTTCTCCATGAAATCGGCCAGCTGCTGGCCCCTAGAGTTCCGTTGCCCTATTTCAAATTTCCTTACTTTCAGCTCACCATTCTCTATTGTGCCTAGATTTGCATTGAAGTCTCTCATTAACACCGTATAGTGGGTTTTGGAGGAACGCATTGCTCTAGAGATATCCTCATACATTTCCTCCACCTCCTAATCGGGGTGTGCCGAGGTTGGTGCGTAAACCTGTATGACCTTCAGCGAATACCGTTTGGTGATTCTGAGTATAAGGTACGCAACCCTCGTCGACACACTCTCAATCTTTACAACGTTGTTAACGAGAGACTTGTGGACGATAAATCCGACACCTCCTTGGGACAGATGGTCGCCCTCCCGGTGATAGAGCAAATTGCCGGATTCGAGGATTACCGTGTCCTCCCCTTCTCTCCGGACCTCGGATAATCCTATAATATGCCAGCGTAACTTGTCTATCTCTTCTTCCAGCTCCACACGATCTTCTCGTCAGTCCTCAGGGTGCGTGCGTTGTATGTTGCCAGGTGGAGTCGTCTTAAGTGGCAACCGAATCTCCACCGGAGATTCTTAACATCCACTGCCCCGCCGTTACCATGGTCGCCACCGTAGCCAGGAATAGCGGGACCGCCGGGGACTGGGGGCCGTCTCTTTGGTACTCTCATCATAGGGGGGAATATGCCATAGTTGCCACGCTTGGCGAGCGGGTTGGCAACCGCAGTTTTTTTATTGTAATTTTGCAGTTATCAGGAATATGCTGCTGCCCATCTCCTGTCTGTTTCCCTTTGTTGCCTTTTACGACACCCACGGGAAGATATGGGGTAGTGGATATTCCTAACCGCCACTACACGGTCAATACCGCGTAGTGAATTCAGCGAATACCGTTTGGTAATTCTGAGTATGTTGTGCCGTGTAGTGGCGGTCAAGAATATCCACTACCCCATATCCTCCCGTGGGTGTCGTAAAAGGCGACAAAGGGAAACAGGCAGGAGATGGGCAGCAGCATCTTCTTGATAACAACAAACTAACAATAAAAAAAAAAAAACTGCGGTTGCCAACCCGCTCGCCAAGCGTGGCAACTATGGCAAATACCCCCCCCTATGAATGACAGTAACAAAGAAACGGCCCCCAGTCCCCGGCGGCCCCGCTATTCCTGGCTACGGTGGCGACCATGGTAACGGCGGGGCAGGGGGTGCTAAGAATCTCCGGTGGAGGTTCGGTTGCCACCTTAGACGACTCGACCTGGCAACGTACAACGCACGCACCCTGAGGACTGACGAGAAGATCGTGGAGCTGGAAGAAGAGATAGACAAGTTGCGCTGGCATATTATAGGATTATCCGAAGTCCGAAGAGAGGGGGAGGACACGGTAATCCTCGAATCCGGCAACTTGCTCTATCACCGGGAGGGCGACCATCTGTCCCAAGGAGGTGTCGGATTTATCGTCCACAAGTCTCTCGTTAACAACGTTGTAAAGATCGGGAGTGTGTCGACGAGGGTTGCGTTGCGTACCTTATACTCAGAATCACCAAACGGTATTCGCTGAAGGTCATACAGGTTTACGCACCAACCTCGGCACACCCCGATGAGGAGGTGGAGGAAATGTATGAGGATATCTCTAGAGCCATGCATTCCTCCAAAACCCAATATACGGTGTTAATGGGAGACTTTAATGCAAAACTAGGCACAAGAGAGAACGGTGAGCTGAAAGTAGGGAAATTTGGAATAGAGCAACGGAACCCAAAGGGCCAGCAGCTGGCCGACTTCATGGAGAAAGAGGGACTCTTTATGATGAACTCTTTCTTCCAGAAGCGGCCCCACAGGAAGTGGACCTGGTCGAGCCCCGACGGTTCGACAAAAAATGAGATTGACTTCATTATGACGACCAGACGACAACTGTTCAGTGATGTCTCCGTGATCGCGAGGGTGAAAACTGGTAGCGATCACCGAATGGTTAGAGGCACACTGAACCTAAACGTTAAGTTGGAGAGGTCTCGTCTAATGAAGTCAACGCTCCGTCCCCCTCGTGCTCTAATCCAAAGTCCCGAAACCTTTCAGCTCGAGTTACAAAACCGTTTTCAGTGCCTAGAAGACTGCAATGAAGTGGACGATATGAATGACAAGCTTGTGGAAACTGTCCATGCGGTCGGAGCTAAGTTCTGCAAGACCCGCCGCAGAAGAACACAAAAACTCTCCGATCACACTCTTAATCTCATGGCTGTTAGACGGGAGATGAAGCTACATTCTTCAACAGACTTGACAGCAAACAGGCATCTGAACAGACAGATCTCCAAATGGATGCGGCGGGACTTACGCAACTTCAATACAGCTCGTATTGAAGAAGCGATCGAGCGGAACCAAGGCTCCAAAGTCTTTGCCAGAGATCTGTCTGCCAAAAAGAGCCAACTGTCAAAGCTGAAGAGAGAATGTGGCAGCATCGTTTCCGGGACACCTGAGATTTTGAGTGAGATTGAGAGGTTCTATGGGCAGTTTTACACGTCATCGTTGGAGCCACACGCAAGTGTGAGTAACGATCCAAGAGCGAGTCTCATCCGACACTATTCCGAAGATATCCCGGACGCCAGTCTGAGCGAGATTAGAATGGCTCTCCAGCACCTTAAAAACGGTAAGGCCCCAGGCGAGGATGGAATTACAGCGGAGCTTCTGAAAGCGGGTGGAAAACCGGTACTTGAAGTCCTTCAGAAGCTCTTTAATTCCGTCCTCCATGGTGGCATTACACCGGAGGCGTGGAGCAGAAGTGCGGTGGTCTTGTTCTTCAAGAAAGGTGACAACGCCCTCTTGAAGAACTACAGACCGATTTCCCTTCTGAGGCGCGTCTACGTGCTGTTTTCGAGAGTCATTACGAATCGTCTCGCGCGCAGACTTGACGACTTCCAGCCTCCTGAACAAGCCGGTTTCCGAAAGGGCTTTAGCACCATAGACCACATACATACCCTTCGGCAAATTGTACAGAAGTCCGAAGAGTACAATTTGCCACTATGTCTGGCGTATGTGGACTATGAGAAAGCCTTTGATTCCGTCGAAATTTGGGCGGTGCTGCAGTCCCTTCAGCGGTGCCAAGTTGACTGTCGGTATATCGAAGTGTTGAAGTGCTTGTACAGTAGGGCTACGATGGCTATCCGAGTACAGAACCAGAGTACGAAACCTATCCAATTGCAGAGAGGTGTAAGACAGGGTGACGTCATATCCCCGAAACTCTTCACCGCTGCATTGGAAGACGTTTTCAAGCTTCTGGACTGGAAAGGATACGGTATCAACATCAATGGCGAGTACATCACTCACCTTCGATTTGCCGACGATATAGTCCTTATGGCAGAATCGCTGGAGGACCTAAGCACTATGCTCAATGACCTCAATAGTGTTTCCCAACGGATAGGTCTTAAGATGAACATGGACAAAACTAAGATCATGTTTAATGTCCATGTCACACCTATGCCGGTAGTTGTTGGGAACACTAAGCTCGAAGTTGTTGACGAGTATGTTTACCTGGGACAAATAGTCCGACTAGGTAAGTCCAACTTCGACCGAGAGGTCAATCGACGGATTCAACTCGGCTGGGCAGCGTTCGGGAAATTACGGCACATCTTCTCGTCAGGTATACCTCAAACCTTGAAAACGAGACTGTACACCCAGTGCGTGTTGCCAGTGATGACATACGGAACTGAGACGTGGTCCTTCACTGCTGGCCGGATGAGGAAGCTCAAGGTCGCTCAGCGAGCTATGGAGAGGGCTATGCTCGGAGTTTCTCTGCGTGATAAACTTAGGAATGAGGATATCCGCAGTAGAACCAGAGTAACCGACATAGCCCAACGGATTAGTAAGCTGAAGTGGCAATGGGCCGGCCATATAGCTCGAAGAACCGACAACCGATGGGGAAGAAAGGTTCTCGAGTGGCAGCCTCGTACCGGTAGGCGAAGTGTAGGGCGTCCCCCCACGAGATGGAGTGACGACCTGGTAAGACATGCAGGAAGTCGATGGATGCAGGTGGCTCAGGACCGTGCTTTGTGGCATTCTTTGGGGGAGGCCTATGTTCAGCAGTGGACTTGTGAAGGGCTGTAATGATGATGATGATGAATTCTGAGTATAAGGTACGCAACCCTCGTCGACACACTTTTAATCTTGTGACAGATGATTGATTTGAGATTTTTATACGTGGTAAAGCCATGCTGCAGCTATATTATGGTTGTAACACGAATGGGTCGGCTCGACCAGCGAAGGACGACGCTCTCACAGAATACCAGCGTCAAATAGCAACTTAACACTGCTGTGTTTTGTATGGTGAGTGTAGAGAACCAGAGACCCTTTTTACTAGAAACGAGGCATTCCATCTTAGTCCTCACGGGTGACAACGCATCTGCATTTTCATTCATTCTCGAAGATAGATGTAGATGTCTATGGGCCATACCAAACACTTACCATCAGGTGGACTGTGTGCTTGTTTGTCACCCTTCTCCTATAAAAAAGGCCCGTCGTTTGGAAGAGCAACTCAAACGTGATAAGGAAGATCAGATGCTCCTCATGAAGGGCCTTCACGCTACCTTCGGGAAAGAGATAAGGGAGGTGAAGATTATTGTTGCTCAACATGACAAGCGCCTGTCGGAAGCTGAAACCCGATTCAGGTTGACAACGTGGTGGCTAACGTGAAGTAAACGCTGAACGACCTCAAACTTGGGGATGGAATTACAGCTCCCGTGGTAGGTACAACACATTCGCTACGTGGATTGAAAGTACCGCCGTTCAATGATGGCGAACGCCTGGAATAAAAGTCAGGTCATGACTGCTCTCAACCTAGGCCTGCACGACCATGCCTTAACTGTTCTGGAAGCTCTCGGTAAGGAAGTGACTTACGAGCAGCTCCTTGAGGCATTGGTTGCGAGATATAACAACGCTCACCTGGAACACGTCTTTCGTGCGCAGCTCAAAGATCGCGTGCAACGCAGTAATTAAAACCTGCAGCAATGGGCCATGAGGTGGAGAAGCTGCCCCAAGGATTTCGATCTCATAAACATTATGGGAATGGCCTAATCATCAACGGCGAGGTCAACGGAACGCCGTGTAAACTGACCATAGACACTGGTCAGTTCCCAACTTATAAGTCAGTTCCTTGGGACTCCGCATACAACCGAGAACGCATTAATTTGGTGACAGCCATCGGTCAGTGCATACCCGTCCGTGGAGAGAAGAAGATGGAGTTGAAGCTAGGCAACATAATCTACCTGCATAATGTCATTGTGGCTGATATAATGGACGACTGCATCCTGGGCCTAGACTGTATGAGGAAGAATTGTGAGATCGACGTTAAGCAAGGTGTTTTGAAATGTGGACAAGAGGAACTTTTCGTAGAAGGGGCATTACCAGGGAATGTGTATAGCCTTAAGAAGATTGTTCTTACGCCGAGATCAGAAACGATTGTGCCGGTTTGTGCGTGGTAAATAAAAAATGACTTCCTCGGAATCCTGTGCATGCTCATCGTTGTGTACTCGTGGAAAGGGTAGACATTGACCTTCCAAGGAAAGTGCCTCGAACCTTGGTCAGAACCACTGACAACTCAGGAGTACGTGTGCTGAACCTTTGTGATCAGAAACAGATTATAGAAAAAGGTGCATTGGTTGGCACTTGTGAGGAAGTGGATTGGTTGCGTTGGTGCCAATATCTGTCGACTGGGACCCCCAGCAAGGATGGTCAAACAAGAGTGACCACACTTTTAGAAGACTGGCGCAGCGTTCTCTCCCCGAATGAAATGGCCAAGGCGAAGAAGCTGATACTCCGGTACGCCGATGTTTATTCGTCAAACACTGCTGACATAGTAAAGACTGGCTTAGTTCAATATAAAATAAACACAAGAAAAGAATTGCCTATCCGTCAGCGACCAAGAAGATCGCCGGCAGCACGTAAAAAGAAAGTGGAAACCATGATTGAGGGAATGGTGAATGATAAAAAAGCAGGATGGCAGTATAGGGTTTTGTGTTGACTATTGCCGTCTCAACGACGTTACGAAGAAGGACGGCTATCCCTTGCCAAGAATTGATGACACGCTGGACATGTTTACAGGAGTAAAATGGTTTAGCACGCTGGATCTGAAAAGTGCCAACTGGCAGGTTGAAATTGACCCTAAGACTAAGGAGAACAGTAAATTCTCTACAGGAAAGGGTCTGTAGCAATTTAAAGTTATGCCGTTTGGATTGTGCAATTCTCCAGCAATGTTTGAAAGGTTGATGGAGCTTGTACTTACCGGGCTAGTTGGCGATGTCTGTCTGATCTATTTGGATGACATTGTGGCGGCGCTGTCATCTCGCCACAAGCGAAACCAATTGATGCTTTGGCCGCTCCCTGGAAAGAACGCCTAGCCCATCAGGAGATCTCCACTTTCATTCATTTCATGGCCAAAAAACATCATCACCGTAGGCCGTGCGTTTGAGGAACACCTTCAAAACCTGGACCGCGTGCTCATGAAGATCCAGAGTCCCAACCTCAAGTTGAGTCCGAAGAAACGTTCCCTATTCAAACGGCAAGTTAGTTTTTTGGGGTATGTAGTGTCGAAAGAAGGTATCCGCACGGATCAAGAGAAAATCGCCACTGTTAAGGATTGGCCGGTTCCAAAAGAGAAGACGCATGTTCGAACATTGTTGTCGTGGTGAAGGAGGATATTACTGATTGGCCGTTTCTCCTGAACTTTTTATAAGACAAGTGGCAAACAATTGTTAGTGTACTACTCTGCAGTAACTGTTTTTCGATCTTTTAAACAATTGTTGCGTAATGACCTGTCTTTCCGAAGAACGAGGCCACTATCTTTTTCCCACGCTTCGACCTCTCTACACTTTAGTTGGCAACTTCTCGGAAGGGAACACCCAGACAGCAGACTTTCTCTTAGTTTCTGGATCATAACAATAAATCCAGCTTTCTTCACCCGTAAGTATGTCGAACACAGCATTTAAGTTACCTCCGTTAAATCTTTGAACTATTTCACGACACCAATCAACACGACGGAGTTTTTGGGCCTCTGTCAAATTATGAGGTATCCACCGGGCACAAAGCTTCCTGACCGCTAAATGATCATGAAGGATTTTGTGCACTAGAATCATACCGATGCCTAAGCTTGTCCGAATGTGCTAATAAGTCACTCTTTTGTAAGTCTCTATAATACGCCGCACAACACTAATGTTATCTTCAGCGGTAACGAACCCTCCGTAGAAACCGAGAAGTCGGGCTTGTCCTATTATACTGCTCAATCCATAATATCAACTAATGAAATAATTCGGAAACTGTTTCAAGTTATTTCAAATTTCCTGCGCGCTCCTCTGTTCTACACAGGTCATGACTTCGTAGCCTTATTATGAAACGCCAACACTTGACAGATTGCTTTCAATTCGAAATATACTCATTCGTGTTCTCTCTGTTTCAAAGAGAACACGCAATGGACTGTCAAAATTAATAAAAGCAAAGCAATATGGATGGACACCGGTCACGGCAAAACTGCGCGATACTACTGTCATAAAAAAGGAGTTGAGTTGAGCGATTAGTCATCTCTCTCACACGCGTGGGCTTTTTACCGGGCTTTCGAGAAGACGATCGCTCCCTTTCTAACCTGTGGCAAAATGTTCTATAATGAAATGTAACTACGAGTTTTTATATAGCAATTAGTATGGAGCGATAAGCTGGGCTTTCGGTGTGAAGTTAAGACAATATCGCCCTCTTTCGGTTCCATGAACTTTCCGTTATCACCCGTTCGAGGTATCAAAGTAGGCATGTACTCTTTCAGCCATCTCGTCCAAAAATGGTTGGCTAACCTCTGGGCATCTCTCCAATTGAGTTGACCCGTCAGATGTCGCTCTAAAAATAACCCAGGTGGACGATCTCCACATGAGCGCCCGAGAAGAAAATGATTGGGTGTCAAAACCTCGTCAGGACTATTGATACTAAATGTTACCAGAGGTCTGGAATTTGCAGTGTGTTCTGCTTCTAAAAGCAACGTATGCAGAACCTCCTCTCGCGGGCTCCTTTCTTTGAGCGTCGCGGTCAACGCAATTTTAATCGATATTATTAATAATCACCCATGTGCGGTGCTCCAGGTGGTATAAATTTCCATTTGATATATTTTCTAAATGATTCTTCGTTTTTCATGCCCTTATAGCACTCTTCGCATGTTTGTATTAATTTTTTATTTGCAGCTTTGAAATTCGTCCCGTTATCGCTGTATATAACGGCTGGTTTTCCTCTTATGGTGATAAATCGCCTTAACGCCATTATCATTGACGCTGGTGTCAATGAAGCTGCTAACTCCAGATGTACTGTTTTGGTGGTCAGACACGTGAATAAAACGCCCCAACGTTTTTCGTGTCGTCTTCCTATAGACACTCATAGGTCCGAAATAATCTACGGCCGAACATGTAAAGGGTGGCTCATGATGAGCTATTCTCTCCAGAGGAAGGTTTCCTTGAGGTACGTTCTGCGGCCTTGACCTGTATGTCCTGCAGCACTGACAGTGATGTGACACACTTCGTAATACGTTACGTAAGTTCAAGACATAAAATTTTTGGTTCACCTCATTCATCACCGTTTGGTGATTGGCATGTCCAAAATGATGGTGAACTTCTCTAATCATAATTTTAACGATTTCGTGTTTACCGTCTAATACGACTGGTTTTCTTCTCTCCTCAGTCAAATTAGACTTGACAGGTAAACGCCCGTTTAAACGGTGTAAGTTGTCTTCTCCTATTTCCATAGATAATTTACTTAAGCGTGAATTTCTTTCAACGCTTCTGCCTGCTTTCAAGCATTTTATTTCCGAATGGAAACACTCGTCTTGAACGAACTTCCAAATTAATAATTCAGCTCTTTTTAAGAGCGTTATGTCCAACGCGCCATCGGGTCCTTTAACCGACTTTGCTATATTTTCGTTGGAACACATAACCGACTTTTCGGCTGTGTTGTTGGGTCCTTTAACCGACTTTCTTAAACTCTTGAATTTTTCTACTGCTTGTAAGGTGCGTGTAGTTGCCCCAAGGAATTTTTCAAAGCTGCTAAATCGTCCGTAGTCGGGTAGACTTAACGGCTCTTGCTTTCTTAGCGTATTTACGCTTTTCGGTGATTTTTCTTCACCCGTTTCTAAGCTATTTATGGTGTCCACTTGTTTGGGCCATAAATCAGGACTTGTCCTGAGGAATTCAGGTCCTTGAAACCAGCGATGACTTTCATCGAAGGTGGAAGGGAAACTTCTAGTGGCGTCGTCTGCCACGTTTTGTGACGTCGGTACCCATCGCCATTCACATGGCTTACTGTGATCTTCGATCTCAGCCAATCGATGAGCAACGAATGGTTTAAAAGCGCGAGGATCTGACTTTATCCACGCTAAAATTGTACGTGAGTCCGTCCAAAATATTCGTTCGGATATCTCATACTTGCTCTCTTCCTTAACTGATGCAGCTAGTCGGCTGCCCATAAGAGCTGCTTGCAATTCAAGCCTTAGAATGGAAATTGGCTTCAACGGCGCTACACTTGCCTTTACGGCGATCAGCGTGATCCGCCTTTCTCCTAGCTCGCCCTTGGTGACGTAATACACCGCGGCGGCGTATGCTTTCTCACTAGCATCCGTGAAAGTGTGTAACTCCCCTCAGCCGACGCCTTCAGCAACGGGTCTAGGTACTTCTAAATGACCTAATTTCTTCACTTCCGATATCCATTTACAAAATAACACGTGTAATTCGCGTGGAACTTGATCATCCTAAGAGATGCCTGTCCTCCATGCTTGCTGGATTAGCAACTTCCGATGAATCGTTATGGGTGATGCGAGTCCTAAAGGATCGAAGACTGACATCACAGCGCTCGTTATCTCCCTCTTCGTAGGCGGTCGTAAACCTTCTATCACCTCTTACGATGTGTTACGAAGACTTATGGAGAAACTTATTACATCTCGTTTGATATTACAAATCAAACCTATAGTGCGTTCCGTGTGCTCCTTATCTCCCAGTGGAGCACCGTCGCTCTTATATTTATTTTCCATTGTACATAAAACCTCGGGTCGGTTACTGGCCCATCCCCTTAGTTGGAAAGCACGTTTATGTAATTCATACATATCGTTTACTATCTTTTCGTCGGGTAATGCCTGTAGATATTCATCCATATAGAAATTGCTTTCCGTCGCGGAAGCTGCTTCTGGATAGAGATGTGCGTTATCTTGCGCATTTCTATTCTTCACATATATGGCGATGCATGGCGATGATGCTGCTCCGAAAATGAGTGACGTCATTCTATACTCTTCCGGTGGCGCGTCACGATTGTGCCGTCATAAGAATCGAAGGCTGTCCCTGTCTTCCTCGCGAATTTTCACTTGCATTAACATTTCTTTAATGTCTGCCATTACTGTCACGCTTCCTTCTCTGAATCGTAGCAGAACGCCAAATTACGACTTCAATAAGTCTGGTCCGGTTAACAATGCATCATTGAGACAACGTCCGCCCGTCCTTGCGACGGCGTCGAAAACTAGTCTTATTTTCCTTTTTTATGGATGAGTCACCGCGAAGTGAGGAAGATACCACGTGCTTGGGGAAATGGAAATGTGGTTCGTTTTCTCTGCGTAACCGTTAACGATGAGGTTTTCAATTTGCTTCTCATATTCTTTTTTCAACTCGCTATTTTTATCGAGCTTCTTTTCGATATTAATCAGGCGACTTTCAGCCTGCGCTCTATTCGACGGCATGCACTCATTATCTGTGCGCCATAACAAAGCAGTCTCGTACCTATTATTAGGTATACGACGTACCGTTTTGTTCAAAATACTTAATGCACGTTCTTCCGGGTCGTTTGCTGGCTTACACGCAGACACCCCCAAAGATTCCAAACTGAAATAATCCTTGATTAACCATTCCATATTCTTGGTGGAAATGTGGTTAACAATCTTGATTGGTTTAATGCCACTCGATATGTGACCATGCAAAACCCATCAAAGTTTGGTGAGCGATGCTACAGATAGGTTCTTACCTCCTGAAATTAATTCACGAGTAACTATGAGAAGGCAATTGTCCTGGCCAATTAATATGGTAGGTTAGGTTCCCGCCTTGTCGTGGCGGGGGAGCTTAGTAGCCGTGGCTTGGTCACCCACGGTGAACAAAGAGGAACTCCTTGGCTGGCCCGTGGTGTAGAGCCGGCCCGAGGTGGCCACTCCGAGTGGGCTTGGCGAGCCCACTTCGGATGTGTGTCGGTGGGCTGCTGTGAGAGGGGTGTCCGCTCCTTCTACCGCTGCCGCCGAGGTGGAGTCGCGGAGGAAGAGGAGTGTTGGTATGGCGATGCGCCACTTGCCCTATCCTCCGCGACTCTGACGGGGCCGCACCGTTAAGGATGCGGATGTCGGACACGGGGGCATCCGTTGCGCATATGAAATTGGAGGCCGAGGAGGAGGGCGCGCCATGTGTTCTGGTGCGCCCTACCTGAGAACGAGTTGGGGGAGGAGTAGTCCTCTCCCGGGGAGAAGCCGCTATAGGGCGGCCAGCGCAGGTAGGGCCGCGGATGTGTGCGTGAGCGTTCCCGTGGCCTTGCCAATATGCGCCGAAGGTGGAACACCATGGGGATTTAGTCTGTGCGAGTCCGACATAACCCGTCCTTGCCCCCGCGAGACGGGTATGCGTAGGCATTTCCCCATGTAAAAAAAAGGTTAGGTTAGTTATGGACCTCTCATAAATCAACTCGTCCTTAATTGGTGTCAAATGAGAACACCGTTGCAATAATTCTCGGCTTACCGATTGCGGAGAAAGATTAAGTGACTTAATTGTTTGTACACTTATCTCCTCTAAGTCGCTCGTGAAAATGCCTTTGATTTTAATACTTAAGCGATACGAACTATTGTCGTTAATTCGCTTGCCCCCTACGGCCTCAATACGCAATTCTTCTTTGGGCCCGCGATGTGCTAACTTCTGAGCCATCCAGCCCTCTATGAGTGTCATGGTTGATCCTTCATCCAGAGGAGCTGTGGTCTTGACCTTTCCTTTAGGTCCATACAACTCGACCGGTATAATCTTTAAATATGCACATGCCAGTGCATTTACAGTGCTAACAGTTGTAATTTGGGCTTCTTTACCCCCCTCGTCCCCTTGCGGCGAGGTATTTTTAATTGGGCATCGATGTAGCAATCGATGATGTGCCATTCTACATCCCTCTACACCACATTTTTTCGCCCTACACTCTAACCTCCTATGGTCAGGTGACAAACATTGGAAACATATATTCGCCTTTTTAACCGCTACCCATTTTTCGCGATTATTCATATTCTAAAATTTGTAACAACTTACTATTGGAGTGTTCCTTGTTACATATAACACAATTGCGTGTTACCCGACTTACAGGCTTATCTTATCCTGGCTTATCATAACTACTTGTCGGTCGTGCCCCTTGTCATTTCGGCGCTCATAACGCTCTCTCTTAAAACGGTTGCGTAGACCCCTTTGCCGTGTGTACGGTTTGCTTCCTGATTTCAGGACGTTTCCGTTTTTCAGGCACATTTTCATTGCTTCATGACGTTCCCAACTGTTCACTCAATGAATTCAAAAATTTGGCCATCTTCTGCAGCTCTCGCTCCATGGGATGTTGAGCCCGATATTCGAACCATTTAAATTTAATCATAGTTCCAAGTTTCTCCACTATACGGCTCACCAACTCCAGTGAGTACAAATACTGTGGTTGGTTCAATGCTTGTATTGCAGTTACCATGTTCGTAATGCGATTTGCAAACGAACCTATATTTCTGCAATATTCTCCCAATCTTGGCATACGCTTCACATTCTCGATTTCGGCTAGAATGAGCATTTCAACCCTACCGAATCTTCTTTCGAGAGCGTTCATTATTTCTTCAGGTTCACACAAAGTAAACAACAATGATTAACCGCTTCCTTTGCAAGGGCACCTTTAATGCCCTCCTAAGGCGTGCGACATTCTGCACTTCTGAAAATTGGCTTCTTGTGTCTTCAAACACCGTTCCGAAAATTATCCATTCACCCGGGACTCCATCGAAGACCGGTAGTTCCTGGAGGAAATGAAGCTGGCTTTACTGCACTCACAATCGCGTCGGTCAATTCTGACACCTCACACGCGTGTGCCTTCTGTGCATCTCCTAGTTTGCGCTCGACCTCCGCACCTTTGCGGCGTGATCCCTTGGACGCTCCCTTATCAGTAATGTCGGGTTGCGTTACACCCGGCGCGCCCATTATGGTCTGTTGAACCCAACTCCTTACGAAAGGTTCCACCTGAGTATTCCGCTCTTCATCATCCTCACTCGAGTCGATTTCCTCTTCCCGACTGAGACGTGCCAACTCCAATTGTGACTTGTGCTCGTTCGAGCTCTGAGCGTTCGAAATTAATCCGCGCCTCCAATTCGGCTTTCAGCCTCGCCGATCGCGATTACCTACTACCTCTCTGTGGCCCTTTCACACTAGTGTGCCCGACTACTATTCTTGTTGATGCCGCTTCTTCGGTCCCTTGACCTACTTTTTCAACTATCGTTTCGCTCCTGGAATTAACGGATTTTCGGTGCGGTGCTGGTCTGCGTACCACTGGTGTCTGTCCTGTTGCTTGAAGTTGCCACGGACATCCCTGAGTCCCACGTGCCTGTGGCCGTATCGGTGGTGGTCCCACTTGAAGGAGTAGCCCCACTCAAAGCAGTAGCTGCGGTCACTCCAGATGATTCCGCTTCTTTAGCTTTTCAGCCCTATCAGCCCTATCAATCCTGGACGGGGGCCTACCGTGGTGAGCCGTCCAGGGATGGAGTCGTGCAGGAATGAAATGGAGGAAAGGTTAGGAACTGTTCCGCCAAGGGGTATGACGAAACAGTCGAGCTAGTAGTGCAAGCGCAGTCTTGCTCGAAAGAACTGCTCCACCCGAAGGTGTTGTGCCAGAGCTCGACCGATTTGGCACCGTTAGGGGGTCGGGATGTAAGCTGTGCTCGCCGCCCAGTTGCCGGTGACGCCTCGTCCAGGCACCCTCCTCCGGCCGCGATGCAGTCAGGTGCCCACACGAGCACCCTCGCCTGGCAGCAGCAGTGGATGCTTCTTCTTCTTTCTTGCACCCGTGCCTGGCAGCAGTGAGTACGACCTCTTCTTTCTTGCACCCTTGCCTGGCAGTAGTGAGCGCTCCCACCTGGTAACAGAAAACACCAAACGCCTTTGAACGCTACAGGAAATGAAAATACAATCGCCGTAGAGGAAATGCCGAGCCTGATGACCCGACAGGAAATGCCGGACACGGTCGTCCGACAGGAAATGCCGACTATGGTCGTCCAATGGGAAATTCCGAGCACGCTTGCGCGACAGGAAAAAATGCCAAGCCCTGCTTGGCTACGGTGAGCCTTCAAAAAGCACTTGCGCTTGGCCGCGATACGTGCCCCATGCAAGTACACGCGCCTGGCCGCAATCCCGGCTTTCTTTCTTCCGGTAGCTACCAGTGTTCCTACCGCGCTAGCCTGGTCTTCTTGCCTTTGGTCCTGTTGCTTCAGCTCAAACCTCCGGCTTCCTTCGATCGCTGATCTTCACTCGGCTCTGAAGATCCACTTGAATGGTATCCCACAGCTGGTTCCTTGATCCGGCTCGAAAGACCACTTGAAAGAAAACCTTACAACAGAATCGGTTCAGACAAGGGCCAACAGAGGTTTTCCTTCAGTCGGTCTTGATCCTAAATCTCCAATGACACCTACGTTGGGTTCGGGACGTCAACGAGGCGTATGTGAACCCCATGAAGGATTATCGCACGAGAGTGTCTGCTGGTTCTCTTTCTTGAAAAGGTTCAGACGGGGATTACAGGTCTTCCGTAGTCGTCCCGGTCCCAACGCCTTAATTCTTCAATATGTGCTACGTGAAGGATCCCTTGGGAATAAAACAGCAATTATCGACAAACCGTTCCGTGAGAGAGTAATTACTTTCCCTATCACTTTCCTATATGTTTTTCTTTCTTGATTATACCTAGTCAGGTCATAAGTATTGTCACATAGTAAAAACTTTTCTTTTAGAATGCTGGCCACAAAAAAGTTTATTGAATTCGAATTCCGAATTGTTCATGAAAATAATACTGTATACTTTTTAGAATTTTACTCATTTTTAAATATGGAGTGGACGCTTAAAGAAGACCGTGTTGCAGTTATTGCGTTGCATCGTTGCGGTTACGCGCAAATTCAAATTTTTGACATACTGAATAATTTGAATATAACCAAAAGATTCGTTTATCGTACCATCAAACGATACAATGAAGACTCTAGTGTAAATGACAGGTCAAGAAGTTTTTTTTTATAGGATAAGGGTGACAAACGAGCACACAGTCCACCTGATGGTAAGTGGTCGCTGTGGCCCATAGACATCTACATCTATCTTCGATTAAGAGTCAAAATGCAGATGCGTTGTCACCCGTGAGGACTAAGATGGAATGCCTCGTTTCCAGTAAAAAGGGTCTCCGGTTCTCTACACTCACCATACGAAACACAGCAGCGTTAAGCTGTTATTTTACGCTGGTATTCAGTGAGAGCGTGGTCCTTCCCCAGTCGAGCCGACCCATTCGTGCTACAACCATAATATAGATGCAGAATGGCTCTACCACGTATAGCCATTCTGCAGAGAAGTGGTCACCCTCGGTCTGTTAGGACTCCAGCAGTGATAAAAGCTGTGAAGGCGCGAATTCAAAGAAATCCCAAACGTAAGCAGAAACTGTTGGCCCTTCAGATGGGATTAAGCAGAACCACGGTGAAAAGGGTGTTAAATGAAGACTTAGGGCTTCGGGCATATCGAAGAAAAACAGGACATCGTTTGAATGCTCGTCTAATGGACCTGAGACTGAAGAGATGCCGCGCTTTGTTGAAGCGGTACGCGGGAAAAAATATCGGGAAATTCTTTTTTGGATGAAAAAATTTTTACCGTATAAGAGAGCTACAACAAACAAAATGATAAGGTGTACGCATACAGTAGTGAAGAAGCGAGCAACCGTATTCCGCGTTTCCAACGAGATCATTTTCCATCCTCGCTCATGGTATGGTTGGGAGTTTCTTATTGGGGCTTAACAGAGGTACATTTTTGTGAGAAAGGTGTAAAAACGAATGCAGTTGTGTATCAAAATACAGTCCTGACGAACCTTGTGGAACCTGTTTCTCATACCATCTTCAATAACAGGCACTGGGTATTCCAACAAGATTCGGCGCCAGCTCATAGAGCGAAGAGCACACAAGACTGGCTGGCGGCGCGTGAAATCGACTTCATCCGGCACGAAGATTGGCCCTCCTCCAGTCCAGATTTGAATCCTGAAAAAGATATGGCAACACTTGGAGGAAAAGGCGTGCTCAAAGCCTCATCCCAATTTGGAGTCACTCAAGACATCCTTGATTAAGGCAGCCGCCGATATTGACATGGACTTCGTTCGTGCTGCGATAGACGCCTGGCCGCGCAGTTTGAAGGCCTGTATTCAAAATCACGGAGGTCATTTTGAATAAACTTTAGTATCATAAGAATCTATGTTTTGTTAAGTTCATTTTAGTATATAATAATAATAATAGGTTACATAATGAATAAACTTGTTTCAATTATTTTATATTAAACATGTGACAGAATTTATGACCTGACTAGGTATATATTACTGGTAGCTGGTCCCGAACGATTTGCATCTGCTGTCTTCTTCTGTGTGCTATTCACACTCCAGGAACAGGCCTCGGGGCATTCCCCATTACTCATCACGGTCCACGACTATGGGCCGGTCTTGTGTGCCTTCTTGGCGTATATCTATAAGTACAGCGACGAGGGTTCGATTCCGGCCGCTGTACGTTGATTTAAAACATTTCTTGAAATTCGCCTGAAAATGGCGGATAATATGGCCAATGTCCTGAAAATGGCGGTTAATATCGCCAATTTCCTGAAAAGGCGCCTAATTCGGCCAGTGCTTGAAAAAGGCGCCTAGTTTATTCTGTGGTGTTCCCATTTTGAGCGGTCGAGTAAGTCTTCTTATAGGCGGCTAATACGGCCAGGCGTTTAAGTTAGCCTTTCTGTGGCATTGTGGGTTTTACTCGACTCCCTAATCTATATAGGGAGGAGTTCTCTTGGTAATGATCGCCCGTCCGGGGGGCGGGCGTGTAGCGGCGCAAAGTTATTCAAGTGTGGGTGGGGCCCGTTGTCAGCTCGGTTAAACATGCCGCGTGTCAATGGATTCTATTTTCAGGTTGGCCGCTATCACGTCGTTCCGGACGTAGCGACCAGCACCGACAATGGTCTTTAATGTCAAGTTCTGCTGGGCTTGCAGTCACCGCTTCTGCCGGTCGCTCAGGAGCGCATACCAGGCCAAAGTAGCGTAGGTTAATACAGGTCTTATATACAGTTTGTACAGCTTCAACTTCGTCTTGATTGATATGTCTTGGATGCCAATACGGGACGCTGCGCCGCCCGCGCACCTCTCGCGTTGCGGACGACGATATAGAAGTGCGCGGTCATGCACAGTATTCTGTCGATCCGGCATCCAAGATACGTCACGGCCTTCTGGTATGCGATGTCCTGGCCTCTGAGCGTCAGTGGCGGTGGTAGATTTCTGAAGCAGCGAGTGAGCAGAGCGGTCGTCTTACCAACATTGGCGGCCACCCTCCACTCATCCAGCCATGCTGGCAGCAAGTCCAACAGCCTTTGCATCCTGGCGGTGGCAATATGGTGTCTTCTGGACGAGGTGAAGTAGGCGCCATCGTCCGCGTATAACGCCAGCTCCACGTCGTCCTCCCATTCGCTCAGATGACAGACAGCTGCCATATGGTACGCCGGCTCTGAAGGGTTTCGTTGCGAACATGGTGTCCTCTACACAGACGTAGAACTTCCTGTGAGCCAGGAATGACGCCACTAGCCGCAACATAGCAGGAGGGATACTGGTCTGTTCTTCTAATTTGTAGAGTAATCCATAGTGCCACACTCTGTCGAATGCCTTCTCTATGTCGAGAAGGACGCCGAATGAAGTGCGGCCGAAGTTGTGCTCGGCCGCAAGGTAGTGCAGCACTCTGGTCACCTGTGTTGCTGTTGAGTGATCCCTCCTGAATCCATGCTGCTCCGCCCGAAGTTGTATGCACGGGTGGAGGCGTCTTAGCAGTATTCTTTCAAGCTAAACAGCTATGTGCGGCGGTAGCGTAATCGGCCTGTAGCTAGCAGCTCTACGCCTGACCTTCCCGGGTTTCGGCAGCACAATTACTTTGCCAATCTTCCATTCCTCCGGGAAGTGGGATGTCCACAATATTCCATTGTAGAGCCGTCCGATATCTACTAATGTCCTATTGGGCAGCTGTCGAAGCGCAGCGTTGGTGATCCCGTCGCGCCACGGCACCTTCCTGAGTTGCAGGCGGGTCACTGTCCTCCGCAATTCAGCGGGGGAGATGTACCACTCTCCTGCAAGCGGTGGCGCGGGCGATGACAGGAACTCCTGTACGCGGCTCTCATTCCCGGCATGAAGATCCATAAACTCCGCACTTTTGCAATTCACACAATTGCTCCTCGAAGTGCTCTACTAGGATATCCGCTCTACCCTTGGCATCATATCGACGTTCACCTGCGCTGTTGGTCAGCGGGCATACGGCAAGTCGCTTTTTGGTCAACTGCCGGTTGAATTTGTAGAGCGACACATCTTGCTCTTCCGCCTTCACGATGCGCCGCTCCCAGGCCTCTCCTCTGTGGTCCTGGATTGTAACCGACAGTTCATCAGAAATCCGGTTTAACTGGGTCTTCAGTCTGGGGCAGCGAGTGCTCGCCTAGAGCTTCCTAAGCGCCCTCTTGCGCTTAATCTTCGCGCATATGTCGCGCGGCAGTACGGCCCTTCTAGTTGTTAGTGAGACAACCGTAGAGGCCGCGTCGAGAGCTTCTTTGATGGATTTGGTTATCTTGGTTGCAGCGGCTGCTACATCGCCCGCTGTACTGATCGGAGTAAAGACTGGAGGCCTCTCCTGCAGGTATTGGTGGTATAGCCCCCAGTCTATTCTGGTCTTAAAGGCTCTGGGTGGCGTAGTCACTGCCCTGAGGCCAAGGGTAATAAGTAGGTCGGGAGGTGTTGTGTGTCCATGTCGTACAACACCTCTACCACTATGGGGTAGTTGACGTTCCTAGAGAGCACGATGTCCAGTACGTCCAGACTTCTGCGTGTGTCTGTAGGGACGTGAGATGGTTCCTCGGGACTTAAAACGTCGTAGTTGTTTTCCTCCGAATCTTCATATAGTGCACGACCCGGCGGGTTGATCAATCTTGACCCCAACTCCGGGTGTTTGGCGTTTAGGTCCCGGCGATGATGGTGGGCGTTGTGCCTTCCATTACCGTCCGGACGTCTGAGGAGTAAAATGGAGACCCTGGCGGGCGGTATTCTGCGTAGATCCTTAGTTTCTCGCCCGCCGCCTCCATTTTTATGCCGATGGAGCGCATCGATCGGTAGTCAGGCAGGTCTAGCTCTTGGTGGACGATGTCTCTCCTCACTAGAACCGCCGTGCCTCTATAGGCGGTCCCTTGAGGATTGACCTCGTCCCGCCTGTAGATATGGAAATTCGGCAGCTTCAAATGCGTTGATGGTCTGAATTTCGTCTCCCCCAGCAAGATCACTTGGATGTCCTGTTGTTGAGCGACGGTGCGGAGTTCATGGATCCTCTGCTGTATCCTGTCCGGGTTCCAATAGAGGAGGCGCAGGTTACGGTTACTCTCTTCCGTAATGCCGGGCCAGAAGAGTTGCGAGCGCCTTCATCACGGCCGTGATGGGGTCCGTCCCGGCCCTTATGTCGGCCAGGACTTGAGTGCAGACTTCGATAGCTATGCCTACCAATCTTTGGATGGCATTAGCTGTCTCGAAGGCGGCTGATGGTACTTGAATAGTTGTTCTTGTTCTTGGTACTGGCCTCGGGACGTTAGATTTCACACCTGTTTCTTTTCGTTGGGTAGAGCGCGCTCTATGTGTAGAGCGGGCTCCATTTTCCGATAGAGCCCTTTCCGGCGCTCTACCTACGCTGGTTTCTCTCCTCGTAACCTGCGCCTTTGTGGCTGTAGTTACTTGTGGTGTCGGGGTAGAGGTCACAGCCTTAGGAGGAAGAGGCTGCTCCTTGTTCTTCCTGCGCCTCACCCGCTTCCTCTTCTTGGAGGGCTGACGCTCTGTTGCGTCGTTAACGGGGGGTTGTAGAGTCGCCCCGGTGGTTGCCTTTTGTTCTGTGGGTTCCACCGTTTCCATTGGTGTTACGGGTGGGGGGGGGGGCTGATGGGCCTACCCTTACCTCTCACGGTGGCCCACCCGTCTTCTTGGATAGTCACCGCTCTCGGGCGACTCTGGGGGATCTTCTTCGGGTCCTCCGGGAGTAGGCCCGACAGCGTGATCCCCTGCCTTCTAGCGACCCTCCTAAAGACTGGGCAGCGACGGTCGTTCGCGGTATTGTTCTGTGCGCAATTTGCGCACATCGGCTCTTCCTCTCTACCCCGAGGGCAAAGGGCGGTGATGTGCTCCCCGGCACAGCGAACATACTTCACTGGCCTGAAGCAATTGGCAGATGCGTGCCCGAAAGCCTGGCAACGATGGCATTGTGCCGGTCCTGTCCGTTTCTGCCAGGCTTCGATGACTACTCCCCTCATAAAGTGGAGTTCGTCGGTTTGGTATAATATATTTAGCTGCTCCAGGATCAGGTGATCCAGTTGGGCGAAGTAGAAGCATCCCGGTCTGCCTCTACGCGGTGGAATGGCCTTCACAAATTGTTTTGGGAAACCCTTTGCCCTAACAGCCTCCTCTATTGTTTTTGTGTCCGTGCCCGCTGGCAGCCCCCTGATGCCCACCTTTGTGGGCTCCTCCTACTCCGGGGTGAAGCAATAGCAGCAAACAGGTCTGGTGTTTGCTCGGAGAGTTCCTTCATGTATCTCTGTATGATACGGAACTCATCCGGCATCTGCGGGGTAAATCTAACCCCTTTCCCGAACGGACGGGCGATGGGGGCGTGGCCTAATTTTTCATTCAAGATTTTAAAATGCTCCGTCCAATTCGTAAGGCATTCGACAACAATGGGCGGGTATCTTGCCTTCTCGGCTTTTCTAGCCGGTATTGGCTCCTCCGCCGCCTTTGTCCTTGGTACTGCGGGCACTGCTGCTAGCTGGGCATAGCTAGTTGATGGCCTCTGCCCATCATCCTGTGGCAGTCCCGATGGGTTGAAATGGGGCACGGGCCATGAGCGTCCGGCGGATGCAGCTGGGGTCGCGTATGTGGTGGACCCCCAGCTGTAGGATTCTTCGCCTCCCTGCTCCTCGTGGGTCGAGTCCATCTGGCTCCGTCGCTCCGGCGATGTGTAGGTGGCTAATTGGGGTGGCGATGGTGACTTCGGAGGGGTACGTTCCCTCTTCTTCCCTTTTGCTTGTGGTAATTCCTGTTCCTCATCTGAAGATGAGGAGGATAATGATGAAGACGACGCTGGTACCGGTGAACCGATGCACTGTCTCTTCTCTTTGAGGGAGCTCTCCGTTTTCGGTGGGGTATGCCTCCTCGCCGATTTCATCGGCCGCTGGGGTTTGGGCGTCGTTTCCGACCCACTCGTATGCTCAGATACGGTGGGTTTGAGCGCGGCGCTCGGTGCGGCCTCCTTACTCGGCAATATGGGCTTGGGGTTCCTCTTTGGGATGTGACTGTAGGACTCTACTACCCTGGAACGCTCCGGGTTAAATAGGTCCTTCAGTAGTAGCGGTTGGTCGAATACGCCTGAACGATCCGGTTGTTTTCTTGCGCGAGGGGGTGGTGGGGGCTCCCCCGTCCTCTTACCCGACATGTCGGTTGTTACAACTGTTTTGTAATGTAAGGTCCTAACTGTCGTGTCCTATCTATATCCCTACCTAGCAGGCTGACAAGTGACTGACGCGCGCCGCGAGGTACAGAACGGTAGAGAATGGTGGGTGGCTGCAACACTTTAGGTGCACTGCCTACCCCTTTCGTTAAGAAAGGGTTGGGGGAAGTGCTAGAGGTGGCATTTAAAACCGCACTTGAAAAGCCGAGAACGCTCTTAAGTGCCAAGAATCTACCTAAGGGCAGGTGACCTCGACGCCTCACGGAGTATGCGGACTCAACGATCGGCGGAGCATGTCGTACCGGCGGCTGCTTGGGACCACTGCTAATCCAAAAACAACGCACACTTAGGAGATCCTTGGTTAAACTATATACAAACAGGTAGTTATTTACTGCATCGAATACAATGAACTAGCCGTGCGGCTAGTTCATTGTTCACTACGTGATTGACCATCGGGGTCATGCGCAGCGAGTGATCTATCTGGCATCCTAGATATGTGATGGTACTACTCTAACCCACATCCTGCCCGCGGAGTTGCAGAGTTGGTGGTGTTCTGGCCAGTCTGGTCATGAAGGCAACGGTCTTCCCGACGTTGACCGCCAGCCTCCATTTGTCCAGCCACTCAGGCAAGAGGTCGAGTACCCGCTGCAACTTCTTGGCAGCTATGTCCACCCGACGTGATGACGCGAAGTACGCACTGTCGTCGGCGTATAGTGCTAAAACAACGTCATCTTCCCACTCCTCCAGATGGCCTTGGAGGGTGGGGAAGTCGTTGGTGTAAACCGCGTACAGGTGCGGTGATAGGCAGCTACCCTCTGGCACTCCGGCTGAAATCGGTCGTGCCGCCGAGACAGCCCCTTCCAGTGGAGTGCCTTATGGGGCGGTAGCTGGCCGGGAACCTCCTATCTTTTCCCGGCTTCGGCAGCACGATGATTCTGCCCTGCTTCCAGATGGTCGGGAAGTGGCCCGTCCTCAGGATGCCGTTGTACAACCTGGTGAGTGCCACTGTTTCCCTTCTGGGCAGCTACTTAATGGCTGTGGTGGTGATGCCGTCATATCCCGGCGCTTTACGGGTGGGTAGGCGCATGATGGTGCGCCTTACCTCCGCTGGTGATATAAAATCGTCGCCCCGCAAGAGCGGCGCCGGGTTTGTAAGGTATTCCTGTACGCGGTCCTACTATACTTTGTACGTGGTCTGCGTACCCCTCTGCTATGTTATTAGGTATAAACTGTTGTTCAAGGTGCTGTGCCATCAATTCCGCCCTCTTATGGGGGACGTATATTCTACTCCCCCGTGCTGTCCACCAGTGGGCAGGCAAGTGTTGATGCCTTGGTGAGCTGCCGGTTAAGGAGGCGGGTGTCTCCGAGGCTTCATCGACTCGCCTCTCCCATGCCTCTCCCCTGTACGCTCTCATTGCTTCCGACAGCTCTTCCGTCACGGAGTTGAGTTTGGTTTTTAGCCGTGGGCATCGTGTCCATGCCCAGAGCCTCCTCATCTTCCACTTCTCGGACAATAGTGTTCGCAGTTTACGCGGGAGTTCCTCCTTCCCGCGCCCCGTGGAGACAGGGTGGGAGTGGAGTTGAAGTTGGTCTCTTATATTGTTGTGTAGATGTAGGGCCGCTGTCGCCACATCTTCACGGGTGGTGATAGAGGCGCAAAGTTGGAGGCCCTCCAGCGCACTGCGGAAGCGTGTCCAGTTGGTCTTCATTCGGAGACTTCTGGGCACTACGGTATCCGCACTGGTGTCGATGGTAATCAGCACGGGGAGGTGCTGCGTATCTAAGTCGTACAGCACTTCCAGCTGTACTGGGTATGGCAGAAGATGGCACAGCACTATGTCTAGGACATCGGGCTGGTGTTCAGGTTTGGTGGGGATATGGGTGGGCTCATCTGGTCCCAGCACCTCGTACCCTCCCTCTTCGGCGTCGTCGTACAACTTCTTCCCCGGAGGTGTTATTAACGCGGAGCCCCAAGCAGGATGTTTTGCGTTGAGGTCTCCAGCGATAATAGCAGGTGTTGTTCCGTCTAAGATGGTCCTTATGTCCTGGGGGGCAAACGAGGTGCCGGGAGGTCTGTAGGCGGCGAAAATCCTAGAATAACGATTTGCATGAAAACCAGTCTAATGGGGTATCAAAAACGCTTTACCCGAAAGAGAGCCGCGCCCTCTGTGCGATTTCACAACTCATTTACATCAATTTGTACTATCACTCTCCCACGGTTTGCCCAATATCTTTATTTCTATAAGACATACATTTATACATTTTATTTATAAAGGTAGCACAACAAAATATCTATACTGTGATATACATTACATTTTCATATCACAAAAACCTTTTATTTATTCAACAAAATATGCCTATTTTCCAACATATGTACTAAGTTAGAATTCTTAAATATCTAACATATAAAGTTGGAACAATGTTCTTTATTTGAAAATACAAATATCTTAACTAATACAATAGTTTAATTTACATTTTATCACATTAATTCCACTTACATAAAGTGATCATTTCGGCCGGGGAACAAATCCTGGTCTAACTTTATTTTAATATTTCTTTAAATTGAAAATAACATTGGAAAGTAACTCAACCGGGGAACTGAACCCGGAATCATGAATTATATCTTAAAAATTCCCTCTATGAATATATTAAGAAAATATTGCTAAGAAAACGACAAACTAGTCCGACCTGGGAATCGAACCCAAGACCTTCAAATTATTAGGTCGATATTTCTTTAAGATTTAACTAAGCGTTTTCTTATAAGACAATTATTGCTTGATAATTTAACTTTAGAAGCTATTCGTAATCGGTTAACTAATAATTGAAATATTTTTATAGGCGCGTAGCCAACACCAATATATTACAAATATCTACACAAACCTTGAGTACGAATTCACGCATATTATTGTAACTGTAGGCTAAGTCTTGTGAATAAAGAATTATTATTATTATTAATAATAATGGTATTATTACGTAAATTAATATCCACTCTTGTTTACAGATGGTTAATAAATATTATAAAAAATAACCACCTTCTTAGGATGAGAGCACAAGGAAAAACGCAATCCAGAAGGTTACAGAAGGAAGTAACAACTACTGCACTAAGTATACTTTAACATGGGATCCTTAAAGCAACTTTACAGCGGTACCTGAACTGTCTTCTTGCTAGAAAAACTAGGTAAGCGATTTGAATTCAAAACAAGAGCTGGAATTGTTAGAATACGTTTTCCAAATGTGTAACGTATTTTATTAAATTATCGAAAGAAGAATTTCTCAAGCTCGCCCTCGAGCTTGCAGAAAAAATACCAAATACGTCACCCCATTCAAGGATGGTGCTGCCGGATCGAATTAGTCAGGATTCTTTACCTTAAGGAAACCGGAGCCACCATCAGAAGTACTCATTAGTGTACCTATAATATGGATGATACGGGGGTGCAGACATCTTCCATCAAGCCACCATGAGTCCTGACAGAAGTTGGAAAATGACAAGTCGGTCTAATAACAAGCAGTGAAAGAGAAAGGACAACAACAGTGTTAAGTAGTTGTAATGCTGCAAGATCATTACAACTACTTAACACTGTTACAATGTACAAATTGTAATACCACTCTTTGATTTTAGGCCGGAAAAGAATGAACTCCCTCCTTGTAGATTGAGCTCCACCAGGGACTCATGTAATCTGTACTGACAATAGTTGTGTCAATGGCCCAGCATTTTAGGTATATCTTAGATTATTTAGCGAAAATTTTTAATGTTCATGACAATTTGAAGAAAATATAGTGTGGTCGTTATGCCCTTTATGTGTACATTTTGCCCACAAACTTTTCACTATAGGTCACCTACGGGCAAAGCTGGCGTGTTCCTTAAGGTTTTTAATCTGTATTATGATTTTATTTTGAAGAATAATACTGTAAATATGTTAATGTAGGTACTATTAACCTATGATCAATTTACTAACCGATAGCAATTGAAGTTGTTGGAATGTGACATTTCTTACCTACTTTTTTAAACTTCCCTTAGTACCCGCTTTTGGTCCCCTTCTCTAAAATAATATATATGTATATATATGATTGCAAGAAATGCCTGCATGGATACATCTCTACGACGTTCGATATTGCGATGCTGAACTCGGTGTTAAGATATGCAGGTAAGTATAGTGTCTAAGGCATTACGAATAAAGATCCGACCAGAGTAGTATGATCCTTGGATCCGACTTCAGAAAAAATTGGATGTCTTGATATTTCTTTGGACAAGTGATGGTTGATCTTTATTGTCGATTTATCAAGGTCACGCTATTTGCTCCTGTTTGTGATTTCTAGCCCTTATATTTCTCAATCTCGTTTGTTTAAAATTTAAAATTAAATGCAGCAATAATTAAAGGAACTGTGTGTAAGGGTCCGGAAAACATTTTCTTCGTATTTTATATACAAATTCAAAACAATTTTTTTTTCTAAGTCATTTTGTTCGATAACTTGTTGCCATCTTGTAGGTAGTGACATAATCCAGTTGCTATAAAAATCTTGGGATTTTTTATCAAAAAACTGCGACAGGTAGTTTTGACAGTCCTCTCTTGATGTTAATCTAACAATAACCAAAGAATCCTGAAGAGACCGAAACAGGTGAAAATCTGAGCAATCAATCAATTATATATATATATATATATATATATATATATATATATATATATATATATATATATATATATATATATATATATTAAGCCTATTTAAAACACAAAAGGGAGTTTCAATAGATTTTAGCTGATTTAAAAACTGCATATCCCTAAGCTATTTAAAACATTAAAAAAAAATGTTACTTAACGGGCAATTATTCGCTGTAATCGGCCTTCGAAGCTAAAAATTCACAAAACTTTTTAAGCTTTAAAAAATATTTTGCCTATTTTTGCCATCCCTACGGCAAATTTTAGTGGAAGTTTCTCGATTGCATTCAAATGCACACAAATTGACCGATAAAGATGATAATTTGTAAAAATTTAGAGAAATAAGGTGTAATTTATTTATTAGGTCATTTTGGCTTATTTTTGTATGATAACAATAAATTTGTCAAAAATAAACATTTTAATTATTTATTAACCCTTTCACCGCCGCGCTTTAGTTGACGTGGAGTGTATCCAGCGCCAGGAACTTTTATTTAAATGTATTAGATTTTGAACATCCACTGCTAAGATTTTCGCAGATTCGGTTTGCCTGATTACCCTACGGTATGTAGATGATCAAGGGTAATAATATTAAAGGTTAAGAAAATTTAACACGCATTGATTTTGAGTTGTGATGATCCTAGTTAGAATACGTCATAAAGATTGCATTGTCATCGATTCGTAATACGTCTGCAAAATTACAGATTAAGACGTCTGGAAGTGGCCATACATTCACAGATACTTATAGGTCAAGAATAAGAACAGCTACAATGTTCACTATTTTATTCATTTTGAACATACATAGTTAGCGCCTTAATAATGCACTGTTTGTAGTATGGAATATGATTGTCAATAATTGAAAACAACACAAAGGCACATAATAAAACAAAAATGTATTAAATATCAGTCGGCTATTATATAAAATTAAAATTTCGTGAGTACAATTGTACATTTTTCAATATTATATGTCATTAATTCATTCATCTTTATAAACCTAAAAGTTACAATATTTATTAATTATATAAATCACATTCATAAAAATATTTCGTTAGAGGCACCACCTGATTTTTGTGGAAAAATCAAACAACATTTTTATTACTATAAAATTATCACAATAATATATTTTCTGTGATTCGATTTTTACAACTTTAATGAATTAATTATAAACGAGATCTGTATACAATACAGTAGTGGTGGTGTAGAATACCATCATTACAATTTTTAATTATTACCTAGGTACCAACATCACACAGGTCCGATATTACAAGTATAACGACACAATGAGTTATTTAATGTTTGGATCGTTATTGTTCATGTAAAAATAAGAAATCTTTAACATTAACTTTTATGCTCGCTCTACACATAATCCGTGAATTTTGCGCGAATTTGTGGTGAGTAAATATCGCGAAAAGGCAATGACAAAGTTCGCTCATTGGTTCGCATGTTTGAAGGAGATGGATGGACGAGATAACTAGAGCTACGTCTCCTGTTATGCGCCTTAGCGTGGTATAAATATGGATCATCATATATTAAATGTAAATCGTAATGTTTACGTATGGAGGAAATAACAATGGATGATAACACATATCCATCGTATTGGATAAAGAGACTTATTTTCGATAGATTTTTTTTTAAATGTAGGTATATCAAAGTATATATTTCAATTAAGCAGGTATTTATTGCAAGTTATTAATAAATACCTAATTAATGAATCTGAGCTTTTGTCGATGAAGTGAAAATCACTAAATTAATAATTACTTAATCACTAAATGTATAACTAAATATAAAACGTAAACGTAGTATTTAATTATAATGTATACATTATTCTTGGTTTTGTTTCTTCTAATTTTAAATCCATAAAGTACTTTAATCAAACATTTCCGATACTAAACCGAACGTTGTGTAGTGTGGAGCTCACACTAAAATCGCGCTTCTGATACGCGTTAAAACCAAAAAAAAATTGAGGAACAATATTATGTGAACGAAGCGCGAAAGTCCACCTTATGTATTAGCACAATGTATGCATCATTCGCGGCCTAAGTGTGGAGCGAGCATTAAATTAAATCATATTAATAGTACAATTTTCACTACACTAGTAATTAAATTGAGTAGGTGGTTCTTTAACTATAGCCAAATATTTTAATTGAACCACTTTTCTAATTTTTAAACATATAAACAAAATATCCACCATTTAATAATTAATGGCATACTTCATAGAACAGTTTCTTCAGAATTCGTAATAATTAAATTAAGTTATGAAGAAACATGCTAGTAATTTAATCATACGAATTTGAAATTTATGATTGAACATTCTTATGGCTAAACATAGTGTGAATGTATGGTGGAACCATCGGGGGAACTGTTGATGTGGATTCTGTTGTTGGTTCTTTTTCTTTATTATTTTTTGTTTTTCTAAATTGGAATCCATTTTTACGCAATATCTTTCGTAGAGTTTCTCTGGAGCCTTTAAAATTAATCTCTTCTTTAAGAATTTGAAGCAATTTGTTGATTGTTGGCACTTCTTTCTTGAATGCATAGAATTCATGGATTTTTCTCCTTATCACTTGTAAATCATATTCATCAACCTCAATTTTTCCTTTAGTTCGCACTCTTTTCTTTGGTGTCTTTTTTAATGTCTCGGGATCAAGCAAACCTTGCTCCACTAATCTTGCTTCTTTTACAATGTTCAGAACAGTACGTTCGGAAACTCCTGAAAAAAAGTATAAAAAGATTATAGTTAAGTACACAAATAAATAGTCGTAACGCACGCACGTGCACCCACACACCTACACCCACACGCACACAATTACGCGCGCGCACTCGTTTACAAGAAAATTAGTCGTCGTCGTAAAAATAGTCGTAGACTCACTATTCAAGTACAAAATCACACACAGCAAGTAATATGTAATAAATACTTTACATCTGCACATCAGGAACAGCATTCGATGTTTGGTACTGCCTCAGGGGAAGGGCCAAACTCATAAAATAAAATAATAAAAATTACTAGACATCTTTATGTGAATTTCTCTTGCCCATTAATTTGTATAAATAAGTGACATTATGTTGGTTAAATATGAGTATTCAGTCACATTTTTCTTATCTATAGAAATAAATAAAATTGAAGTTTCTGTTTGTAATGTCAAAATAACAGCTTTTTACTAAATGCATATGAAAGTAAATACGGTACTTATAACTAAAATACAATTTTTAAAATTTTTGTCTGTCTGTCTGTCCGTCCGTCTGTTTGTTCCGGCTAATCTCCGAAACGGCTGGACCGATTTTGACGGGACTTTCACTGGCAGATAGCTGATGTCATAAAGAGTAACTTAGGCTACTTTTATTTTAGAAAAAGAATTAGGGTTCCGCGCAAAAAAGTAAAAACCTTAACACACGAGCGAAGTCGCGGGGAACAGCTAGTTCAAAATAAAAAAAATATTGTGAGATAAAGTCAATTAGGTAAACATTTTGTTGATAATTCTTGTATTCATAAAAATATTACAGACATTTCCTGATAGCCATAGATTCCTTCAATTTAGAACAAGTAAAAAAGAGGAAAAGAGAATTTAAGAGTGGAATGGTGCTCAGCTGATCATTCTTTAATGAGCCTAGCCTTTTGAAAACATGCTAACTGCATCAACAACATCAATAGAAGTAAAAAATATGATTTACAGAAGTGCCAAATAATCATACTAAATGAAATTGTTCAAGTGTTTAATTTACATTATACAAATATTGAATGTCCCTTTAATATTATCAATATATAAAAGTAATTCAGTGATGCACAAATATATATCTTATATTTTGAATAGTTTTATTATTGAAGTGTGTAATTATTAAAAAAAAATTATTGAAGGTTTTATCGATATACCACACCACTGGAATACCTAATTTTTTTTCTCAAAATCACAATGAATTTGTAGACTGGACAGAAATGTTCATGTTTATATTTTGGCGTTTAAAAGTAAATATTTAAGTAAACATGATATACATGGATGCTCATAAGTTTAGATAAAATATATAATTATGTGCTTAAAGTTTTATGGACTTGAATTCTGTTTGAAAACAAGCATGTACTAAATTTCACCCAGTTCTAATAAAAATGGGTTTCACCCAGTTCTTACCTAACCCAATGCTCCCAACCTTTTTACCAAGCATTGCAACTATCACAAATATCTCTATGAAGCCTTTTTTGAGGGAGATCTATATTCAACATTGGATTTTTAATCCACGACACAAACAGAGGGGTGTTATAAGGTTGACCACTATGTGTTTCTGTCAAGTGTTTTTAAAATTTTCAATTTAAGTTATTAAATCAATCTCTATGAATTAGGCTCTAATGAATACTGATATTTTGGATATAATCAAAACTGTTGTTGAGGATTTATGCCATTGCAATGCTTCACTAGTTACAGTTGAGGTTGCAATCAAATTTGGGTTGAGGAAATTGTAGAATATGATTAATTATCTCAACAATTAAATATTTGAGGCATAAAAGACATAAATAACGGCGCCATTTTTAAGCAGCACCATTGCTATACCTCACTAATTTTAAGCAGTACTTTTCACACACACAAACAAGAGAAATCAAGATATAAGTTGTTAGTAGTAGACATAAGCAGAAAAGACAATGTTAAGGAAATACAATAAACCTACCAGCAAAATTTGGGGAATAAAGAGCACAGACAGGTAGGAACACCAATATATCTTCAAATGATATTTTAGTTTATAACTTTATAATTACCATTAATATTGAATGAAAACTTTTTTTAAATGGTGGGATTAGAGATTGCTATCAAACAAAAAATTTACAAGTGCGTGTCGGATCACGCACAATGTAGAGGTAGGGTTCAATAGTTGCCTGACATAATATGTGAACTTAGAAACGGCCTTCTTGATATTATGAGCGCATAAGTGAGTCCGCGGTTTATAACGGCTAAAAATAAGCTCAAATAGAATAATGGTAGTTAAAAGACTTATTTTCTAAGCAGACTTATACGGACTGCTATTAAAAAGATAAAAAAACTTTTCTTTTTTAAAAATAATACTATCTACATCAATTTATTCACATGCCAAGTCCGTGCAAAAATGGTCAGTGTTCCCTACCATCTATTAGTCCCCGGCGGAGCAACCCTAAGATATATATGACCATAACAAACCTTCCTGTAAACTATCACTGCCCTAAACTATCCTGAGGGTCACGTATATGAGTACCATGAATTAAACTGTAGGCATACAATAACTAATAACTAAAAATAAGAGAAAGGCTCATGTCATGTCATGATTATGTTTTTGCAATTGTTCTCTCTGCCTACTCTGCTAAGGAAAACATATAGCTATAATAGTATTGCAAAGTTGTTTTTTTCAAAAAATGTTTATTTTTTACAGTTTACAATAACATTACAAAGTTATAATGCAGCTAGTTTCAGGTGATTATCTGTGGAATAGTAACGAAATTTTTACTAATCCAAGTGCATTTATAAGTTGATGGACTATTACTTGTTAACTTGTTAAGCCTACTTAGTCGTGATAGTTCTCCTTTTAACTTCACAGCTTAGTTCAAGTTGCTTATTTGTTGGTCATCAACAGATTGTACTTCAGAGTGTGCCCATGAGCTTCATAAGCTCATACCGCCATCTCCATTCTTCTATTGGAGTGCCAGAATACCGCACGTTACCATCCACACTTGGTTGATATTCTGAATATATGCACTAAGCTGTATAAGTCATCTTTCATAATGCGCACAGGAAAGGAGTGGAATAGTTTTTCCGAGTGCATATAACCTTAACCTCTTCAAGGTGCGTGTTAACAGGCTTCTCCTAAGTAAACTCGCTAAGCTAAGGTCAACCTCATCTTTGCCCTCGGGCCAGATAGAGGGCAACAGTAAGCCCATTTTTAATTAAAAAAAAATTATACTACCATTGTGCATACTTTTAACATTTTCAAAAGCAGCCGTTTAGTTGGTAAAAATGTGAGGGACATATGACCGCAATTTTTTTTCCACATCCCTGCACATACCCGAAATAAAAATGTTTTTCGAGATTTTATTTCAAACTTTGCAAGTGATTAATAGCTATAACTATTAAAGCTTTTTCACACTTCTCTGAGTAAAACCGAAACAGATGGATGGAGGGACATGGCAAGTCACAAACTATAAGGGTTCCTTGTTGTTTAACTATGGAACCTTAAAAACTAGAGTCGAGCCAGAGTGTAAATATTTATCTTCTTAATTTTTTTTATAGGATAAGTGTGACAAGCGAGCACGCAGTCCACCTGATGGTAAGTGGTTGCTGTAGCCCATAGATGTCTACATCTATCCTCGTTTGAGAATCAAAATGCAGATGCATTGTCAGCTATGAGAACTAAGATGGAATGCATATTTTCCAGTAAAAAGGGTCTCTACACTCACGATACGAAACTCAGCAGCATTATCAGATTCATTGCTACACCAATTGTTTTTGCAAACACCAATTGTAACCCACTCCAAAATCTATAATATACTCACTTACATATTCAACAACTCTAAAATCTCTATCCATATTTATCGTAATCAAATAATATATCCTACTCTAAGTGAAAGACCAAAAATCCTTCGGGATAACCACGATATCCCAATAGTAGGACATCTAGGCTCAACCCGGATGTATAATAGGATTCAGGACCAATATTATTGGAAAGGAATGAGAAGCGACATAGAAGACTATGTCAAAAAATGCAAAGCCTGCCAAGAAAATAAAGCTCTCAGGAAAATAAACAAAGCCCCTATGGAAATCACTACTACATCCACTGCTCCCTTTCAACGCGTAGCTCTAGATATCGTAGGACCTCTACCCGAATCCGGAACCGCTAAACTCCGTTATATACTCACCTTACAAGACGACCTAACAAAGTACTCTGTAGCATATCCCATACGTAGCACAACAGCCGAAGAAACCAGCGATTGCCTCATCCACTTCATCTCCTTATTTGGAATACCCAAATCGATCCTAACAGACCAAGGGACAAACTTCACGTCCGACCTCTTCAAACCACATGCCAATTGCTAAAAATCAAGCAGTTATGGTCTTCACCCTATCATCCACAAACTCAGTGTCAAGTGGCAGTGAACAAATATTACGTGACAAGCCTGTCGTGTCAAGCGCCATAGAAGTTGAGGACACAACTATTCTGCCATTAGTCATGTGTAAAAAATAATGTTCTTTTTTATGTTTTTTACCTTGTTTAGACGTGATTAAGTTTAGTTGACATCAAACATAAGTTGCAAATGGAAGGATACTTGTTTTTAGTGGCAAACTATGTGTTTTTATATGTGTTTTCCTTGGAATGGAGAGTAAGTTACTTTTTTTATGATAGTAATAAGACGGCAGTTCAACCATTTTAAGCAAAATTAAACAATAAGACAAACGCATTGTTTTTTTTTAACAAGATACTTGTTTTCCAGAAACTTGTCTACAACTTGAGTTTGTGAGCTATCACAATGAGTGCTAATATTTGGTACTTATTAGAGTATTTTTCCAGATTTAAAATTGTACAAATTAAAAAAAGGTTGTCAAACCCAAAAAATTTCATATTCTCAAAATATCCAGAATCGAAGCTGTAGGCATTAACTACTTGCAAAATAATGAGTATTTTGTTCTGGATAAATCTTCCAGAAACGTAATTTGAGGGAGTTATAACGATTTTTAAAATGACACGAGTCACATGTCATACGCCACACAAAAGTAAGCATGCCATCCGCACTAAATCCATTAAGCTGCTATTTACACTGGTATTCTGTGAGAGTGTGGTCCATCCCCGGTTAAGCCAACCCATTCGTGCTACAACTATGCAATTAATATTGCTGCACCATGGCTCTATCATGTGAAAGATCTACTCTACCAGTGATAAAACATTAAACACTTCTTCATCTGTGCACTTATATTATTGGAGTAAGAAAAGTAAGAAAGGATAAGGCTAAGTAACTTATGAGAATGTAAGCATAAGATAGAGACTGGTCAACATATATTACTGGTTTACATTTTGTACACATTTTTCACATTTTTACTGGTAAACCATATTTAATGTAAATATTTTTGAAGATTTAGCTATCTAAATAATCCAGCCACTGGAAATATGTAGCCCGAAGGAGTAGTGCTGGTAGATGCTGCGTACATTACTTTACATACAGCAATCTATAGTCAAAAGAAAAGATAAAGATGGTGGGTTTGGAATTATCTGTGATAAGACAAAACTTGCAAAGTAATTGGTGCATGTCTGAGAGATCTTTTACAAAATTTGATTAAATGTGAAAATCAAATATGGAGCTAAACCATATGCTAGGACTATATAGTCTTAAGACCTGTGCTACATATAGTACATTGACACTGTCTAACTTTAGTGTTTAAAAATTGCACAGTGAATATAATATGCCATGTTTCAAATTAATATTCAAAAACAAGTAAAACATACGAGTGAATTAATTACGATCTGTTCCGAAACTAGTTTTTCACGCTCTTCATTTCATGTTTTGAAAGCAACAGTGCAATATAAATTACTACATTTTCTAAGACAGCAAGCATGGTGTGCGATCTGACCCAAGCGGCTCCACATATAGTGGAGATATGGTGCAGGGATTATGACTTAACCGTCAATCCAAATAAAATGGTTCTAGTAGTGTTCACACAAAAACGAATGCTCAATAACTATCATCTCCCAAGTCTTTTCAGCACAAAACTCCAGCTATCCTCTGAGGTAAAATATTTAGGCCTTATCTTGGACAGCAAACTTAACTGGAATAAACACATAGAAAACAAAATCAACAAAGCTAGTATAACTTTCTGACAATGCAGTAACATGATTGGCAAAAGATGGGGTCTGACGCCAAAAATCATACTGTGGCTGTACAAAACTGTAATTCTGTCCATCACATATGACCCTCTGGTATGGTGGACCAAGACAAATGAAGCCACTACCATAAAGAAGCTTCAGCACTACCAAAGACTGGTATGTATGGCTGCCACAGGCTGTATAAGGACTACACCAACAGCAGCTTTAGAAGTGATGCTGGAGCTAACCCCGCTAAATTTACATATACAACAAGCCACTTTAGCTGCCATCAGACTCAAGACTTTGAAGTAAGAATAGTGTCCCTCATACGGGCATAACTGTTAGAATTCACTCAAATTTTCAATCTTACAAGCCAAGTACGATAAGATCCCTAAACAATTTGTATTCGATAAGAAGTACAAGATACAATTAAATGAAACCAGCCAGCCAGAAGGATTAAGCCCAAAAGAGCTTAGAGTTTTCACCAATGGTTCTAAAACAAATGAAGGTGTAGGATCTGGAACTTTCTCTGAAGACCTCAATATCCACATATGCACACCACTGGGTACCTATAACACAGTCAGGTGGAATGTATGGGTATCATACAAGTGGCCATAGCAATAGATGCTAGGAAGGTTAATGACTTCTTCATCAGAATACTGATTGACAGTACTACAAGCTCTGAGTTGCAATGCGGTGAACTCGGGACTAATATATGAATGCCATCAACAATTAAATGAGGTATGTAAAAACAACAATGTGACTTTACAATGGATAAAGGGACACAGTGGATCCAGAGGCAACAATGCAGCAGACGAACTGGCCAGAAGAGGATCGGCTCTGGCCACTATATGGCCAGAACCAATCATACCAATCCCCTTTGGTAACATTCCTTCACTGCTACGTAGACACTTTACTAATGAACACACTCAGCTTTGGAAAAATCTAGTAGACTGTAGACAAGCTAGGAAGGCCCTGCCTGAAATAAACAGTTGTTTAACCAAAGTTCTAATGAGACTGAATAAGCCGCAGATCATGATAGTAACAAGTGTTATCACAGGACACGGAACCTTTAACAAACATTTATTTACCATAGGTGTTACAGATAGTCACCTGTGCAGGGCATTTATGGGGGAGGAAGAAACGGCGGCCCACATGTTGCTGAAATGTCCGGAGGTTGCTACATACAGGGCTAAACATCTCGGCACACCAATATCACTTCCCGAAGTTGCATGCAACGTCAAAGGACTGCTGAATTTCTTCAGAGAGATCTCATGGCTCGAATAATTACATTATCCTGCCCACACGCAAAATACGCGCTTAGACGTGGAGTTGCGGAAAACAGCCCATTGTAAACTAAACTAAACTAACTAGTACATTTTCTATTTCATGATGTCTTCCTAACCTTAAAAACCGAAAAGAATAGAGCATCCGGTTCAATTTGGAACCACAATAGTTTCGATTTTGATCAATTGTCAAATAATTGATATTATTCCCACTTCACTGTTTTTAGTGTGTGCATATTAAGATATTGTGCGTATGGAATAAACCAATGGTTACACAATAACTTAATTTCATTTAAAAATATTTATGATGCTTTGTATGTACAATTGCATGATTTTGATTGAAATATGTTATTGTCTGATTATATACAGTTGTTATTCTGTATTGTTTCTGACTCCTTATATTTGAAGATAAAATGAGAACTTGTTTAAAACACATAATCGCAAATTAAATCAATGCAGATTCAGATTGTAACTAAGGCAGAAATGCTAACCTGTAGCTGCAGAAACTCTAACATATACCTTACTAAGAGGAATTATGGGAACTTGCATACGTTTTTCTTCATCCATAAATTCTTTTACTTTAAGAATTATTTCACGAACTTCACTTGTAATGTTTTTTGGCATATTTTAAGAGTGTATAGTCGTTTAATAAATAAAAACAGACGCGCGACATTAATGGCCGACTTGTTTGGTTAGTCCCGTACAAGGAGTATAGGTACTGTACTGGCTGTAAAGGAATAAGCCCTCTTAGCTCTTAGTAGTGTGCGAATAAACCGTAGTGATTATAATATACTCTTTGGTGTACAGCACACATTAGTTCATAGACTCATAGAATCATAGAATTATTACCCAGTAGAAACGCAGTCTAGTACAAAACACGAGCGTTAAGGTGAAAGCTCCAAGGTGGCCCGCGAAATTCATATTTTATTGCGTTTTTTGGAATTTGCAGGTCAGAGTCAGGTTGAATGTTTAATAAAATATGATTCGCGACCGTAAGGAGTATGTGTTTATAGACTTATTATCATTAAAATCACCAATACAACCCTCTAAGTTCAATATAATCCCTTTGAATGAGTTTTTCTGGAAATAGCCATACATTGGAATTATAAGAACATAGACGGTTGTATTGATGATTATAATGATTATAATTCTGTAAATACATACTCGTTACGGTCGCGAATTATATTTTGTTAAACATACAACCTGACACTGACCTGCAAATTCCAAAAAACGTAAGAAACTTTGAATTTCGCGGACTACCCTGGCGCTTCCACCTTAAAGTGACGCAAGGTCATTATGTTAGTGGACGCGAGTCGAATGTGTCTATGCTCGGCACACGCAAACATACACGCCATTCAGTGATACCAGTTTTTTGACGTTTGCAATCAAATTGTGGTAATCACTATTTCATTGATTAATTTTCAATAATCGATATAATAAAGATTACGTATTACGTACGCAGACATATTTTATGAGAATATAAAATGGAATAAAATAAATACCATAATGAAGGTACTAATATAATTTCATTATACATATTTTAATGGTATAAAAAAGTAGACGTAATAAAATTTAAGAATATTATCAAACACAATTAATTTGCTCGCATACAATAAACACATCGTGTAATGTTTAATTTTAACCGACTTCAAAAAAGGAGGAGGTTCTCAATTCAGTGTATTTATTTAATTTTTTACCTTAAAATTCTATAACTTCTAAAAAAGTAAAAAGTAAACTTGTAGCCTATTTACGTCCCACTGCCGGGCACAAGTCTCCTCTCATTTCTGAGAGGGTTTTAGGGCAAGGAAATGTTCGCCGCGCTGCCCCAATGTGTGTTGGCGAACTTCATATGTCTTCGTAATGTTTTTTTTTCTTATTTTTCAGACATGCAAGTTTCCTCACGATGTTTTTCTTCATCGCCGAGCACGCGGCAAATCAGCATTTAAAATTGCAATTAACAATTTCAATGGTGCCGGCGGGGATCGAACCCAGGTTGCTCCCGTACTGTGAAACTTACAGCGAGCGCTAACCATCTGAGTTACCATCTAAACCGATTTAGATTTTATTTTGAAAGGATATACAGACAGAAATTTTAATGGTTGTTTTCCCGAAATCGAATGATTTTATCTTGGTAGTACAGCAGATTTATTAAAATAAAAATTATTAGGATGCAATAATGGCAGATTTACAATCGAGAAAAACAAAACTCGAATGCGATCTCAAGCCAATAGCAATATCCCGCAAGTAGGTCGGGCGTGCAGGCTAGCTTATGCCGTATTACTATAATAAAGTCTGAAAAAAAATTAATTCGCTAAACCTAACGCAGTGTTATGTCTATCGCACTGGCTACCGCGAGCTGCCTACACAGTGAAGGGCCACTAATAAATGTTCAGAGAATGAACTCTCAAGCGTAGTGATACGACATAAACTAGTCTGGACGTCCGACTAGCTCGTGAGGTATTACTATTGTAAATCTGCCCTTTTATAATTATAATATTTTTTATTTTAATAAATTGACTCTACTATCGAGACAGTATATAATTTGGCTGCGGGAAAACAACCACTTATATTTCAGCATGTATATACGAATTGATCTAGAATCGTCTTAGAAATCAGTTTATATACATAATTGATAATTTCTCCTTTTTGGGAGTCGGTTAAAAATAGACTATGTTCGGGTGTAAACTGACATTTGGTTAATGTTTGATTGTACAGTGACATCTGGTTAGTAAAGGCGTTCTTATTAAGGCACTGTACATAGTCATACTAGGCTTTACAAAACAGTTTTTTTAACAAAGTATATACATTTTAGAGCTGCAAAAAAATATATGTTAATCTTGATCACAGTTATGGGTGGATCATTGTTTTAAAAACACGTTTTCGGTAAATTTTCTCTATAGAAAAAAATCATAAAATAGCCATTGGAATAGCATGGAATAGAATAGCTCTCCATTAGAGGTCTAAATTTTTAGTCTAATTCTCGATCCGCTTTTTTATTAATTTTGTTGTTATATTCAATAATATAACAACAAAATATGAAGGCTAATCTATTTTATCGTTATAAATGCAAGGTGGTACAAAAAAAAAACAGTTACTTTAATAAAGTACTAATCTTTAACGGTCTGAAACTATTTTTTTTTTCTTCTCGAACACAAAGGTAGTTTAAATTAAAAGATGTAGTCTTTATTTACATATATTTTATTAGAAATCAAACAATCATTTTGTTTTCAAAACACCATATCTTAATACATAAAACATTTTTTAACGCACATATTTTCTTATGAGTAAAACAGTTATATAGTAAAGTGTCTTTACAATAAAGTTCACAAAGAGTATTTAAATTGAGAGCTCCTAAGCAATTTATATCTATGATAGTATTATTTTCATCACAAATATCTTGCACCCATTTAATTTTTTCACATCCTTTTAAAAAAATCTTTTATCTTTCAAATGTCTTTATAATTCTGTGAAACTCTCTATAATCAACAAAGCCCTCACTTGATCGATACCCTCCGTGCTTTTCAATCCAGCCAATTTGTTTTTTCTCTTCAGGAGATAGTGAAGTGAATGGGTAAGGAGGTTTAATTAGGAATATATTGGTGTACTCTAGAGAGGCTATAGCAAACTCCTTTACTATAAATTTATTTTTGCTATTTTTGGAGCCTTGAAGATCGACAATTATTGTATTGCTATTCATGATATTTTCTTAACGATATTACTCAGTGGTTTGTATTCGGATATACAGTCGTTTAATATCAAGCAATAAGCGGTTGTGTCATCTGGTATTTCTTGGTCTGTTTCGATTTCAACTCTCACATCGATCGAACCTTTTAAAGTTTCGTGTTGTCTTGAATAATCAATTACAAATAATGGAGCCACGTCTCTGAACTTCTTTAAACCCATCAACAGCTCTGACCGGCGTCCATGATACGACTGTTGAAATCTCGCATCCTGATCGTATAATAAAGTAAACTTATCTTCTGAAAAACTGACATTCAGCCCCTCATAAGGATAATATGATGAATTTAAAAAGACTCTTACATCTCGTACGTGACAATGATCAAACTCAGCCATTGATAATTTCGCGTTATGTTTGCGGTTGGTTTGCAAGGCGATGACCACAAATCGTGGTTTCTCTATTAGCGATGAAGTTTTTTAGACCAAGTATGTTTACGTGTTTTGGGTAGCAATGGATATTCATATAAGTCCCAGGAATGGAATGCCAATGGAATAGCTCTATCTTTCTCTAAAAGTTTTAATAGGCTGATTCTTTCACGATCTAATACTTTGATGTGTGGAACTCGCCAAACTATTTTATTTATTATAATATCTTCTACAACTTCACCTGTATTTAACTTGATCGCATTAAGATTTGTATTGCTTCGTAATAATACTAACTCACGTTTACAATTAATTATAATTTTTTCATAATCTTCTGCAAATCCTAATATCTTGTTCAATGGTATAGACGCGGAAAACGCTCCACCACTAGTATTGCTTGTTCAGCCAGTTGACCAGCCCCAAACTCGAGCACATTTGGATTCATTTTCATTTAAGGATAGATAAGATTTTATTGTAGTAGTGACACCAGCATTCTTAATTTTATCTATTTCTACTCCATTAAGTTCATATCGTATGTCTTGAAAAAGAAATAGCATGGGATTATTGACAAAATACGTTTGATACCTTTTATTTTGTGGTGCTGTGATAAACGTTCACCTTTCCCTCGATATATAAACTACTGAGTGAAGGTAGTACTTACAGGTCTTGTTGATTAATAGGAATACGTATTTAGTCATTCTTGTTAAAACTATTTACATATGTTTTGTATGAATGATACTCAAAATTTTCAATGCTGTTATCGTATGATGTTTGTTGAGATACGTTTAAAATATTCATTTTATCAAGCCAACTAGCTTAAGAAATTCTTTGTTAGACTTGGTAAGCTTCTTTTTTAGCTGAAGAGGTGTGCCTGCCTTTATGAGATGTTCTTTTAAAACTGGCTTGGATACACGAAGTAGACGGGCTTTTATTGAAATTTATCATATTTTTTCTCGGAAATGTAAATACAGTTGTACTTCTTCACCTCGTAAATTTATCTCTTTATTCTCAGCGTTCAATAACTTTATATTGATAGCACTTATGGAACTTTGGTTAACAGGAAAATAAATCAAGTTTCTGAGTATTTCAATTATTCGATAACCAGGTAGTACATTAGGTGCAAATTCAAAAATTATATGGCTTGCTTTCCCGTTGACAAATGAACCAATAACTACATCGCATTCAATCCGCACGATGGTTGTTGATAGAATACTGACAGGATACTTTAATTCAGTACTTATATTTACTTTTATTGTTTTCATACCAAAGCCTAAAATTTTACCCAGTGATTCGCTTCTATTAAAATGCACATCTTCAGCGCAAAAAATATTAGTTTTCAATGTATTATTGTTACAAGTTAGTTTTAGTACAGCGTTCTTAATATTATTTTTTAGATAATCACAAATATCTAGAAGCTCGTAAGACCCTTCAGGAATTTCAATTATTTATTTTTCACCATAATAAAATTTATTGTTTCTTTCATCTATATTGGGAATAGAATTGAAAGTTGAAAAATACAAAATACCACATTCGTAGTCTCCTCGTAGTTCTATTGTCGGTGAATAGTTCGTTGATAAAGAAGCTCCTGTCCCAGTTATAGACACAGTGAAAGACATTTTTATACTGTTTATTTATTTCATACACTATATAAATGTTTTTTTCAGTAATTCCTTAAAAAATTTAGACAAAGATGTCCACAGTTTGTAGCACCAAACGCTTGATGTCGCGCATAATTATAGTTAATAGATAAGTTATGCATATATTTAACTAATTCTAACGGAGGCTTTAAATTACCAAAACTATCAAAATATTCTACGTATTTATTGTCCTTTACAAAGGCTACACAATGCGTTCCAGGATTTCTGTAGCTATCCAAATTCTGTATTCCATATTCTATCTTTCTCGGTTTCAAAGGTAATTTATTTCTCATGAAAACGCCGCGAAAGTATGGAATGTCACTTGCATGTTCTAATATGTCGAGATTAGTGAGCGCCCGTCTGGGTAGCCATTTAATTAATTTTTTGAGGTGTTAGGATATAAACCTGCTCCTTGTTTATGAGGTTCCTTTTCCTAGAGCACCGGCTTCCATTATTCTGTTGTGTCTTTCAGATTCCTGAAGACTCTTTTGTGCTGCTTTTCAATCATTAACAGCTTTTGCTATACCCGCTGCTCAACCGGCTAATCATCCTAAAGCTGACAATCCTGCAAATATGGGAATAAGTGGTAAAAATCCTCCACACTTTGGAAGAGAAATACAACCGGGTAAACTTATTCCTTTTTTATCATTTTCTTTGCAGCTGCATAGGCATATTTTATAGCCGCGTGTCTTTGGATTTTAGTTTTTTCAACTGAGACTGTATTTTTTTATCCCCTTCTTAAATGCTTTTATACCGCTCCCCGCCCGGATTTTCGCTTTCATCACATTTTTGACTATCCATGAGGCAATTTTTTTTCCTTTCCTAGCATCTTCTGATTTCAACCGCCTCTTAGCCATTTTCAAAAGTTCTAAATCCGCTTTTTGTCGAGCGCCCGAATCTTTGTTAGTGTAAGCAATATCATGGAGCATGCACGCTTCATCCAATTTGTTTATCCCACGATGACATGACGATGATGCCATGACAGCCGGGTAAATGTAACTCAAACGGTAAATTGTCTATTATTTTATTAATTATACCTCTGCCTTCCTTCATCGATAAGTATAAAATGAGATTATTAAGTAATAATACGTTATTTATATACCTAAACCACTAATTCACTTTTATCCACCCAACTATTTTCTTCATCACTCAAACCTAACCATTTTACTAAAAGCTTATTTCCTTTTCTCTTAATGACTTTTTCAATAAGATAAAGGTCTGGAAATATAGTTTTTTGTAATTCGTAACCGTAAAAAGACCCTAGAATTTTTTGATTGTGTTTGTCTTCTATTTGATAGGTTTGAGGATTGGTTTGGTTGACTTTAACGATACGAAATATTTCTGTAGACCAATTAGGGGTAATAACCTTTGTAAAAATCTCCTTTGTATTTGTTTATACTAACGTAATCGCCAGCGTGAAACGCCGGTCCTTGACGTATCTTAGGCTTTTGAGACTTCTTGATGTTTGACATAACTAAAATCGCATTTGAATCATTAACGTTGATAGACTTGAATTTTGTAATGGGATGTAAAGTATCATTATACCGCTTTACAACAAAATCTAAATTATTTTTGAACCATTGATATCGTCCGCATAGACTGAATATTTTGTAAAGGTGAGTTTTTAAAGTTCTTATTACTCGTTCTACAATGGAGGCCTTTTTAACGGAGTACGTAGAATAATGATTTATATTATAATTTTTCATTAAATTCTTAAAAGAATCATTATAAAACTCTGTTCCAAGATCTGTTTGTAAATTTTTAGGTTTTCGTCTTGATTCAGATAATAAACTTTGCATCGCATTTTTGACACAATTTTTATGTTTCGTTTTCAATGGTCTAACCCATACGTATTTTGATAGAGCATCGATTACTACTATAACATATTTATATCCTTTATTAAACGTGGAATATTTCTGAAAATTAATCAGGTCAGCTTGCCATAAATCATCTATTCCTTTAATAATCCTATGTTGACGAGAAAAATTTCTTCTTGCTGCTTTGTGAAGCTCATTGACTATATGTTGTTTACTCATTTTGGGCAGGTTTTGATGCAATCATGAGGTCGATTTCCTTTTTAGTGTAATACATTGTCCTGAAATTGATAGTAGTCAATTTTTCTAAATTGTTAAGGTACTTTTTAACATTATCGTGAATTGTTTTCATTTCATTTTTAAGTTCTTGAACACATTTATTCACATATTCTTTATTCACAGCCTCATCCTCTTTTTTCACTTTTCTTCTTTCTTCATTTAACACCCTTTTCACCGTGGTTCAGCTTAACCCCATCTGAAGGGCCAACAGTTTCTGCTTACGTTTGGGATTTCTTTGAATTCACGCCTTCACAGCTTTTATCACTGCTGGAGTCCTATCAGACCGAGGGCGACCACTTCTTGACCTGTCATCTACACTAGAGTCTTCATTGTATCGTTTGATGGTACGATAAACGAATCTTTTGGTTATATTCAAATTTTTCAGTATGTCAAAAATTTGAATTGGCGCGTAACCGCAACGATCCAACGCAATAACTGCAACACGGTCTTCTTTAAGCGTCCACTCCATATTTAAAAATGAGTAAAATTCCGTAAAGTATACAGTTTTATTTTCATGAACAATTCGAAATTCGAATTCAATAAACTTTTATGTGGCCAGCATTCTAAAAGAAAAGTGTTTACTGTGTGACAATACTTATGACCTGACTAGGTACATAAAGGTTACAAAAACGCGGTCCATTCTGATGTAACATTAAGCTGATAACTAAGTTAGTTTTTCCGCAATTTGATGGACCGCATACAATACTAAGTATCGTATTTGGCAATAAGCTCCCATGACGTTTATACTTATTTTTTGGTGCAGGACAGATACATTCTAATTTAAGTGATTCTTTTTGTTTGAGAAATTTCATAACAGTTTTGTTAACTTGTCCGTATTGGCTGATAGGTTTTAATGAACTAACGTTATTTCAATCGTGTTAATAATTTACAAACTTGAAAAAGTTGCTGAAAATTAACTTAATCATCAGCTTTAGTTCAAAATCATTTTTTTATAGGATAGGGTGACAAACGAGCACACAGTCCACCTGATGGCAAGTGGTTGCTGTGGCCCATAGACATCTACAGATGTAGATGTCTATGGGCCACAGCAACCACTGAATCTGCATTTTGATTTCTTTATTTATCTATCCTCGTTTGCAAATCAAAATGCAGATGCGTTGTCACCCGTGAGGACTAAGAACTGGAATGCCTCTTTTCCAGCAAAATGGGTCTCCGGTTCTCTACACTCACCATACGAAACACAGCAGCATTAAGCTGTTATTTTACACTGGTATTCTGTGAGAGCGTGGTCCTTCCCCGGTCGAGTCGACCCTAAAGTTCTACCACGTACAAACGTAATTAATAAGATAAGCATGTAGTTACTTTCATAGCGTAATGTCTTATGGAATCTTACTATGGGATAATGCGACTGACATTGAAGTCATATTTGTTTGCAAAAGATAGGCATACGGATGATTTAACTTAAATTGTAAAAAGTCCCTTAGAGACAAATTTTAAGGAAATAAACATATTAACTTAGCATCGAAATATATTTATAAAAATGTAATGTATGTACATAAAAACATAAATAGCTTTCATAAGAAAAAATATGTTCATTTTTAAGCACTAGTAACAAACATAAACTTGTAATACCAGTTTTTAGAGTTTATAGAATTAGTAATTAATTTATGGGTAGGCAATATATACGCTTTTACAACAAACGACTGGGTGTTATTCCAGACTATATTCTATCTAGAGATATTACGAAGTATAAAATTCAGTTTAAGATTGAATTGATTTTTTTCTTCAAAAAGCATTAATTTTAAACAACGATATATTTATAATGGATCTAAATTTAACAAGTACATTGACCGCTATATGCTGACCCATTTCCATATTATTGTGAAATACACACGTTTACCTGTAAAACAATGTCATATCATATTACAGCGTCTGACTGGCGCCAATGGTGTTTTCGGCTGACGACGCAACGTGGATTTGACATCGCACGCAAACATTTATGTTAAGTGTTTTCCACATATGAGCATTTAATGTTAATAAGCAAAAATATTCCTTACAAATAACATTAATACGGGTCAATGCTAAAGTTATCAAATGAAATATTTCTTCATTTTATAATATGTCAAACTAAAGGACTTCTAAGTGGGGATAGCGCTATAATTTAGGGTATAAAATATAATGTTGGGAGGTGTTTAACCATTAATTGCATCGTGTTCTCCACAGTCTACTAGACCTGGAAGTGTTCAGCATCATCATCAAGACAGCAAGTATGTATGTAACATTGGTCTCATCACTTATTAAACACAATAGAATAATAATTAATTTGTTATATTATGTTAGAGTAAAGTTATATTATGTTTCGCTTTATAAGTTTTTCATATGAGTGTTTCTGTATAGTGATATATTTTGTGTTACATTTTTAGGTATTCCAACCCCTTTGAGTCAGACGCTTAAGTACAGTCGACTTCGCAAAAGAAGAAAGCGGTTAAGAAACCAGCTAATGTATTAAAGACTAGAACAACAGTTTCTAAGTCCAAGAAACGAGTTGTATTCGGAAGCGAGTCGGAATCTGAGGCTGATACATCATCATCATTCACCCCAGCTTTGACCAGCAGGAATTGTAAATTAAAAGTTTTTTGATTCTGAGGTAAGCAAATCTTACTTAATTTTAATAGTTTGAGTTGCCATTCACATGATGAAAAGTTAGTTTCTATTTGATTGGATGTTGTCAATAAATTATCAGTCATAGGTTAATTTTTTTTATAAAAACGTATTTAATTATATTCTTAGACGATCGATGTGATTGATACAATTGTTAATGAATTGGACTACTAAGTCATGTTATGAGCATCGTATAAAATATAAGATATTTATGCGGGGTAGGAGGGAATATAAATATTGTTCGTTGCTTATCAGTATGCTTTTGTTTAAATAGTATTTTTATTGTTTCCAGGATGAAGATTCTGAACCTATCCAAGCGGGGATTTTAAAAAGCTACTTATCATGCCGAACAGGGTCGGGATATATGCATCGGAGCGAGCCTTCGAAGCGAGGTGAATATTACATCGAAGTGCGCATCTCTAACTTCTGCGAGCTGGAGGCTATTCCATCAACCGAACGCTCTCAGCATTCTCTGATCAGCTTTAAATCAGCCGTCGATGAGAAAACCCTAACGTGGAAGGCTGTTACCCAGTTGGTATCATGCATCAAAGAAGATTATCACAACGTTCGTCCAGTTTTATATCCAACTAAAGGTTAGAAACTGATCTTTATTTTAGTGTAGTAATATAATAAATGTTTTATCATTTATTTTTAGAAATATTTGGTACCCGGCTTAGTACTTTTAATAAAATAAACATAAAATCAAAATAAATTTTTCACCTATTTTTTTATAAGATAATTTGTAGCATCTAACACTTAATCATACATTGAATCCACAACATATTGAACACTTATATTAGCACTATGGTCGTGGATGACATTTTCTTCTTGCTCGTTAAGTTCGCAAATGCTGATTTTAATCAGACGATGACCTCGTTTATCTTTATCTCGGCGGATAATGTATGATGATGATGATGATTCTTGAGAACGGTTTCTCTTCCTGTAACATTTCTTTGATTTCGATTGCCGCTCTTCATTAATAGCTATTCTATTTGGTGGTAAATCGTGAAGCTGTTTACACTAAATTAATACAACCTTTCGGTTGTAATAATTTAGTGTAAATTTATCCACATCCTGTGCATAATAATACGGATTAGTGATTGGATTAGAATCATTGTGTTGCTCAGTGTTGGCCATGATCTGCAATTAACAAAAACAAGTATGAAGTCAAAAAAAAAGGTAATGGCGGCTGAATTTCTAAATAGTAAAAAAAATAATTAAACTCACCAATATAGATGATATTTGACAAGCGTTGTAATCAACGTGCACTCGCTATGAGAATAAAACAATAATGAAACAATTGAGGGAGGGCGGGAGGCGCTTTTCAATCCAGGTAAGACACGTCATTGTATTTAGTTAGCGGATGGTTGAAAATTAATTAATATCTTTATTGTAATGGATTTACGATGCTAGGTTTTCAGGTCTTAGGTTTTTTTTTCGTTACAGAATTTCTTGATTCGGTCGCCGTGCTCAAAGCCCGCGATAAAAGCTATGCAATAGCTTAAAAACGTTTATTAGCACTAACCACAATGAAATTAGGCTAAACAAGTTGTATTATTAGAAATTAATCATATAGATGTGGCAATACCATCAGTATCTCGCAAACGCTCTGAATATAATGCTCAATAACTCAACTGGAAGTGGAAGTTCACTTGTTCCCGCAGGATAGAACTGTGAGTATGTAGACGTTAATTTGGTTAAACTAAAAATGTTGTACCTCTCTGGAGAGAATTTGGGTACTCAGCGGCATGTAGCTCGAGCGAATGCGAGAACAAGTGACGCAGAAGCCAAAAAATCCCAAAAAAAACTGCTGTTTTATGCAAAGAGGTAATTCACTCGCGAAAAAAATATGAAACAGCTGGTTTTTTTTTCGATTTTAAGGCTAGTGCTATAGTAAAATTAGTTCATAATGCTTTGCTTTACTCTTGATTCTGAAGAAAATAGTTATAGGAATAAAAATGATTGTTTTATAAATTCACATATTTCACAATTTGCCGTTTCGAGAATAGGCCATTTTTATGATTGTCCAAAGCCATTTTATAATCTGTTACAAAACCTTTTCTAGAAAATAACAATTATTGATTATTTTAAAATAAGAAAATAGAATATGTACATATTTTAAAAATAACAACACGAAAATATAGTAGGTACATAATATTTTTAGAATTACAAAACAGATTTTATGTACATATTTTAGATACGAAAATAAATGTAGAAACATTTATTTTTCTCACAACTAGCAACATTTGTATTATGATGGCTTATATAAGTATTTTTTTAGTTTTACGTACTTATAATGAATTATATATATGAACTTGTATGTGAAATGTAATATCATCACTTTTTTAAGTTTATCGTCACTGTTGTGACAATATTTTACAACACAAACGGTAATTTTTACAATTTTTCGGGAGCTCTTCACCGTAAGACGTGACGTTACCACAGAACACATGTACCATGGGGGGTCAACTCACTATGGAGCCGATGCAAACTTTGGGCAAAATAAGCGAAACAGAGACAGCGCTATACGCAAGACAGAGAAATCACTATTGAACCATGTTACGCATTGTATTTCAATTACAGTTTAGGAACTTTTATTTTTGCTTTTTAATATCTTTGTCGCCTGCCCATTAAAAATTATCTTTACTTATCTTATAAATTATAAACTATATATTTTATAATACACATAACAAATAAAAGTTGTTTAATCCATGAAAGTATAAATTAAATTATACGTTCCGATTATTTTTATGTCCGATTGAAATGATTACTCTGTGCAACAAGCTCTGTAGGCGAAAATATAAATGTATCTATGATTGTTGTGAAATAAAAACGTAAACTAGGTTAATATATTTTACATATTCATAAAATTAAGAAAATAACAAGTTTCAAAGTACATTTTACATCAATTAGATATTATTTTAAACGAGAATGTTTCAAATCATTTTCAAATTAAATGGAGTTAGTTTTGTTTAACTTTTCTAAGCCAAATTCAAAACTCGATGTCGATTTAGTATATTTCGTAGAAAAATAACTTAAGTGTGGTGTTACTAGCCAGTGAATATTTAATTTATGGTGATTTATCAGAGTTGTATTACTTAATGAAGATGTTTAACGAATAATAATGGATTACTGAAAACGGTGTGTTCTAAGATGCGTCTATAATCATCTTAAATTGAGTGTCCAAGTTTATTTCTGTGTCTATATTACTAGTCAATAATATATTTAAATCTCTATGAAAATAATTGTTTTATTTCTGAAAAACTATTAACCGTGTTCCATTCCAATTTTCTACTTATGTATCAATGCATAGCTAATTATTAACTCTAATCTTCCTCTCAAGGTTTGTGTTATTAAATATTTAAAATTTCCAATTTGTTATTCATTTATTACTATTTCCATTTCAATTTTTTACTAATGTAGAATGTAATTTCTACATTCGTAGAAAATTGGAATGGAAATAGTAATATATTATGATTAAAATAGAATATTGAATGTGGGGGTGGGCAATGAGGAATATACATATACACACGCACACATTCACATCTGTTAGTTCATGGATCAAAAACTGGCGCGCTAGTGTCGCAAGCTGTTGGCATTTTTATTGTATGAAGTTTTCGTTCTTCCCGTCAGGGTACGGACGTTACGCACTGACGCGTTGCTGAGTGAACTTACGCGGTTTCGCGTTAGTTTTACTTGCTTCACTTTTGGTGCGCGTACTAGTATTCTATACGTAATAATTCTATGCTTAGAATAATATACTGGAGTGTAGATGACCTGACAGTCTGAAAACGCGTGACTAATTTTAATTAGTCATTGTTTGCGTTAGCTAGTGATGTACATTTTACTTACAAGGATTATCGAAAAATGATTGTTAAAGAAGCGGTTAAAAATTAAAAAAATTGTTTAATGCACAAAATTAAATATCTTCAAAAATTAACTGAATTTTAACCATGTTAGTTCTAAAATAATTAAAAAAATATTCATATAACATCTTCCTGAGAATAAGCTGAACCTAGCTGCCTTTTGTTGGATTTTAATTGAAATGTATAAAATGGTGACTCTACCGATTAACTTAAAAAAACTTCCCCAAGAATTACATCGAAAAGCTGTATTTTCGAGCTATGATCTTTGGAGAAAAATACTTACTGCCATGGACAGTTTCCCCAGAATTTCTTTTTTAACATATTGTTAATATAAATAGGTAGATACTTAACTAAGTATACACCTATCTATATTTTATGAAATGTTTTGACGGGGAAATAAAAACGGGGACACGGAGTACATAATGAGTGCTTTATTTTTCATATACGTATTACTTTTGATAATAACAAACATTTAATAATTAATAATTAAATACATTATAACATTCAATTTGAATATGAATGTAAACTTAATAACTAAAGTAAGGAAACTTGTAGGAATCAGTTAAACAAGATTGCACTGTTTAAAGGACAATATTTTTATGAGGCTTCATCATGCTTCATGTTTATATTCTTTCATTTTTCCGTGAAAAGTATAAAGTAATAATAAACTTGTTATCATTTTAGCTGCATGAATTTCAAAAACAACGATCTTAACATATTAAAGTTCACCAAGTATGTGAGGATACAGATGCACTCTCTGTTCTGTCAATCACGGTATGTTAATAAAATGGTCACTCATTCATGGGCTGATCGCGGCAAGTGCAACTTTATCTCGCTGATCTATTGATTCGCGTAGCTATTACTTTACCACGAGTTCCTCTTCTCTACGACCAACTCTGCAGGCTGTAAACGACGCTATTAAGCCCTCGGCACAATGTCGGCGCTGCTATCAAGCATGAATCGGGCATCGAGCGTTGTGAGTATCAAATGCTATGGAATTTGTACGCTTCAGGGACGTTACTAAATATCTATACCTAACTACTCCAACAGTTTTATCATTGTGACTTGGGAATATAATCCGAAGCTCCGCTCAACCCCTTGGGGAAAATAAAGTGATGCTATGAATATTGTTCTAGTGTGACTTTGAGTCTGTGCGGTTGGTTAAGTAAGATTTTTGGTTTATTGTATTTTTGTAAATTCATTTATTTTGGTTGATAAATAGATACTTAGTTGGGTTCATAATGGCTTAAAGAGGATAATATCAAGTTTTATTTTTTTATTTTTAATGTACTACAGTTTTAGAATGTATAAAAATCTGTTTTTAATTTTATCTAGTTACATTTTTGAAGTCTTATTATAACAATATTATGCATACTGGTCTACATTACCACATGTGTTAATGTAGAAATGACTCCTTTTAATAAAAATGTTTTTATTCTACTTTTTCTTTTATACTTCTCAAGAAAATGTTTGCTGCAAATTGTTGGGTTATTTTTTGGATTCCAACCTACCCGTACAATTAACCTTAACCATTTTTTCTAATTATAGAATCCGGAGGGAATTTGTTTGATAAACAGCAAAATAAAATTACATTTTAGAATGCAAACCGATGATTTATTTTCGTTTTGTGTGTGTCTATCGAATCATTATAAACATTCAAGATAAATATTGACATTAATTTTGATACAGTTGAGTCAATCCCTAGCTTATAAAATATTTTGTATAAAAATGTATTTACCAAATTCATCCAAGTTATCGACAACGTGACTTTTATCTATGTAGAATATCAAAATTAAAAAATTAATGAAAAAATTCTATGTTTTAAACAGTATATAACATAAAATTATAACCAAAAATAAACGTGTCATAACATTGACGACGTCTTGAGAATTTAACTTTAAAATATACAATTCTTTTTACAGGATAAGGGTGACATACAGGCGCAGTCCAACTGATGATAAGTGGTTGCTGCGGCTCATAAACATCTACATCTATCCTCGATTACAAATCAAAATGCAGATGCGTTGTCACCCGTGAGGACTAAGATGGAATGCCTCATTTCCAGTAAAACGTTTCTCAGTTCCTTACACTCATCATACGAAACACACTATTACATATTTTACGCTGGTATTCTGTGAAAGCTTGGTCCTTCCCCGGTCGAGCCAACCCATTAGTGCTACAACTATACTACTAATATAGCTGCAGCATGGCTCTAGCACGTGAAAAAAATTACGTCATTACTATCGTAATTATCCGGATTATTTCTATTAATAAGACTACAGTTACTCACAGAACAAGTTACCATTTTAGAAAAAAGTTACTTACCAAAAATAACAACTATTACACACTAAAAAATTACAAAATATTTAGGAGCTTATTTTTTGCGTGCCGACTTGAGCCGACCTGTCATTCAAAATCGGTTACAGAGTCATGAGATTTGGTATCATCTGATGAAATGTTATATTTCATGTTTTTAATATCCTTTGTGATGTATTTTGTCAAATATTTGGACTCCCGAATTGTAAATTCTTCATGATAATGCTCTTTAATTTGAACGGTCATTCGAAAGCTTACAGTCATAGCAAACGTGTACTTTTTAATTTAGTAGGATTATAGAAACTTTGGGGATATCAGCGAGTACAATAATGTTTTCCCATTGTTCAATAATAATTGTTATTGTGATTAGTAGTTATGTTCAGCTTCAAAGAAAACACTCCTTATTGCCCTAAAACACTTCAATCATTTTCTGTATTATATAGACGTCACAAATAATATGTAAGTATCAACCTGAAAACATGTTAGGGTTCAAGTATATAAATATTGGGCTAAGTATATTTAATTTCACAAAATATGTATTGCCTAAATCAGATGTATAAAACTTTATTGCATTCCATTTATTCTATTATACATTAGCAACAAATTCAATGAGGGCATCCACGACTTTTTCTGCCACCAGGGCGGCGCCACTTTAGAGTAAGGTAAAATATTTGACAGATTTCATAGCGGGGATGATAATTTCTTAGAAAAATGTAATCTTTAAGGTTTCTTTATGTATTATTAGTTATATTTTATATTAATTACATTAGAAATGAATAAACCAAACTATAAATATAACTAAAAGACGACTTTTAAAAAAAAAAGAGTTATAATGTGCAAAAAATTAAAAATTAAACCACTGACGCATTGTGTTGTGTATTAATATAATACTCTAGATAATGATAAACTATTATTTAAAACTAATTTCTCAATTAACTGACATTGTGTAACAAAAAATTTTACCTCAGTCACAACTAGCGACATCTGGTGAGTGGAAGATTATTAGCCCTCATTACATTAACAGAAACAGAAACTTTTTTATTCAATATAGATTATAAATAATATTTATTGAAAGTCACTTTTTTGTTTACTTACCATTGGTTCGATAAAAATCTCTGTCCTAGAAGAACCAGAAAGAAATCCAGCGGGACTTATTTTTTTTAAATAACGGCTTACAATCACGTATGTTACACAAATTAACAACACAACAAATTAGAAATAGCTTGGTAGCGATCCTCTCATTTCTTTAATATTATAATAACCCTTTTTATATAAACTTAGCTTGATAAAGTTTTTGAACTTTGAGCAGGTAAAATTTTGTATATTTTCTGGAATTTTGTTGTAAAAGCGTATACATCGCACGAAGAATGAATTACTGACTCGATGCAGTCGAGTAACTGGTAGCTTGTGTCTGTTCCTAGTATTTACAGAATTAATATTACATATTTTTGTAAAACTACTTATATTTTTGTGTACGTACATTACATTTTCATAAATGTATTGAGTGGCTTAAATTAATATATTAATTTCGTTAAATTTTTGTAGCATTGACTCTTTAGGCTATAAATTGCTTTTATGGCCCTCTTCTGTAAAAGAAATATAATTTCAGTGTCAGCTGCGTGTCCCCATAGCAAAATACCATACGACATTATGCTATGGAAATAGCTAAAGTAAACTAGTCTAGCTGTTTCAACACTGGTAAGACTTCTAATATTTTTTACAGCATAGGCTGTAGAGCTAAGTCTGCTTGCGTTTTGATATATGGGGGCTCCGTGGAAGCTTCGCGTCTAGTGTGATTCCAAGAAAAATGGTGATATCTACAAGACTCAGTTTCTGCCCAATTAAAATTACCTTAGTATTTAATTGTTTAACATTTGGAGCCATGAATTTCATACATTACGTTTTAGTGCCATTTAAATGCAAATTATTAACATTGAACCAATTTACTAATTTAGATATAGCATTATTTACTTCGTCATATTTTAGTAATTGCCGGCTTAGTTTAAAAATTAAAGAAGTGTTATCTGCAAATAATACTATATCATGGTTATCCCCGACTATGTAAGGTAAGTCATTAATGTATACAAGAAACAGAAAGGGGCCGATAATTGAGCCTTGAGGCACGCCCATTTGTACAATCGACCCGGAAGAGCTCATACTGTTAATGAAAACTTTTAGCGTTCTGTTACTTAAATATGAATTAATTAATTTAAAAGCATCACTTCTCACACCGTAGTGTTGAAGTTTCCTGATTAATGTTTCATTGTGAACATAATCGAAGGCCTTGGATAGGTCACAGAATATATCCAAAGCATCCTGTGAATTCTCCCATGCATTAAAGATATATTTAATCAGCTCAAGACCGGCATCAGTTGTCGAGCGACCCCTTGTGAAACCAAATTGATTTTTATTATTTATATAAAAGAAATTTAACATTTGATCAAGAATATTTTTTCAACAATCTTACAAAGTGTTGGTGGTACAGAAATAGGTCCAAATTTTTTCATTACATATATTAATTCAGTACAATATTTATTAAAAAATATGTCATACTTATATAAAAATAAATATAAATATAGATAAAATAATAATTGAATAAATAAGTTTTAATCTTAAGGTACACAATAAGCAATAACACAACAACATAAGAAATAAATTGTCAAAATTTTTCACTGTCAAAAGCTACGTATATTCAACTTATTTTATTTTGTTATTTAGAGGCCAATTCTGGCTTACGAATTTCAACAAAAAGATCAGTAAATATATAAGAGGTTGTTATAATAATTATGTTTTGATTTTAGACACAATACTCATAAAGGAAAATATTTCTGCTGCGTCGTTTTCAATTGTCAAAGCATAACAACTACATACAATTGTTATCAATATGGAATAAATCCAGGGAAGTAATGTGATAATATTTTATTTATACAGTAAAGTGCTTTTATTTAGGCCGTAAATGATCGTGTTCCAAGGAAAGATGCGGGGTACAGCAGCAATTAAATATGGAGCTATGTAATATAAAGACTTTTGAGTGCTGTAGAGAATTGCTTAGATTTTTTAATGAATATCTCTGCTCCGCTACATTCACAGCCGGATTTCCTACAGTGTCAAAATTGTGCCGATGGTAGGCTATTTAAAGGTAAAAGGGGGTTAAATATACATATTAAACAATGCCATAATAAGAGTATTTCGGGTTCACAGCCTACCGTAGAAATTCAAATCTCTATTAGCACATCCTCTAATGACACAAATTTTTACCTTTTTTCGCAAATTTAGAATTATCAGCGTAATGTACCAGTGGTTAAAAGAATTCCTAGAGGTTCGAGGATGCAGCTTGCTAAAACATTGTCATGCACTATTTAAAATTGTTTCACTAGTAATGAAAATAGTTGGCAAAAATTATTTACTTTCGTGTATTCCCATTTTCATTTTGATAAAACAATAAATAAATCAATTACGTCTCAAATAAAAGAGACATCTTTTCAAAATTTAGATTACCCAATTAATACTCATTTATCTCGACCACGTCCGAAATTTGATTTAAAAAAAGTAGATGAGTCGAAAGTAATGGATGGCGACTTAAAAATGCATCCCGTATTTTAGACGACATCCTGGCTCCTCGTAATGTCGAAACTCTTGAAAGCCTTCGCCAGAAGCATCCTTCGGTCAAACCTTCTCAGAGTTTACCGCTGCCTCCCAAGACTTCTATGCAACCTTTACAAATTTCTGAAAAAGACACTTTAGAAACAATTATGTCATTTTCGAATGGCTCTGCTGGCGGCATTGACGGAATTACGCCTCAACATCTTAAAGATCTTGTAAGTGCTTCTGCTGGCGACGCCGGCGGGGTACTTCTTAACGACATTACAAAATTATGTAACTTTAATTATGTTGCTTTCTGGTAATGTTTATCCAAATTTCATTTCATTATTGTATGGGGCAAGATTATGTGCCTTCAAAAAAAAGGATAACGGTATCCGTCCTATTGCCGTTGGTTCCACATTTCGACGCTTAACTTCAAAATTAGCTTGCAGGCACATAATCTTCAACCTTAAGACCAAATTTCAGCCTACTCAACTAGGCTTTGGCACTAGAGGTGGCTGTGAGGTGGCGGTACATTCAGTGCGTACATTTTTAATAAACTCTGATGCAGATGTTCTTCTGAAGGTTGACCTAAGGAATGCTTTTAACTCTATCGATAGGGTAACTTTGCTGAAAGAAGTGGCTAACAATACCCCCGAAATTTATCATTACGTTTGGCAATGTTATGGTCAAAATACTTACTTGTTTTACGAACACCATGTTATCGATTCTGTTGTCGGTGTTCAGCAGGGTGACCCACTAGGTCCAGCACTTTTGAGTTTGGGAATTCAACCCATTATTTCAAATTTTAAAATCCAAGCTGAATGTCTGGTACCTGGACGACGGTACACTGGGGGTAGAGCAGATGACGTCCTCAGTGATCTTACTCATATTTTTTGAATTTTTAAAAATATTGTCCTTGAACCAAATAGCAATAAATGTGAAATATTTTTTTCCAATAATTTATCTACTTCTCATAGAGACACTTTAATTCAAAATTTCAATCATGTTTCACCAGAAATAAAAACTGTCAGTACGGAATTACTATACCTGCTAGGTGCCCCGTTGTTTTTCGATAGTAATAAACCTGTTTTAAAAACAAAATTTGATCAGTTTTTAAGCCACGTTGATAAATATTATAAATTAAACCCCTACACAGCTCTTACTATTTTAAAATATTGTCTCCTTGTACCTAGATTTACATACTTACTCCGCTCGAGACCAGTCTGGAAATGTTCGTTTATTTTAAAAGATATTGATAATAATCTTAAAATAGGTTTAGAAAAAATTCTAAATTTAACTTTAAATACAACAGCCTGGTACTCAAGCTACTTTACCTATAAAATTTGGTGGCATTGGTGTGAGAAATCTTTCTAGTGTTGCATTGTCTGCTTTCCTTGCTTCCGTGCGTAGTGTCAGTGATTTATGTAACATAATTTTAATGAGGCAGAGCCGACAATGCTACTTGCGTAGACACTCCGGCGGCCTCTCATCTCAGGGGTACCTCGTTTAGATCCGGCGCGGCATCAGAGGCAGCTGAACTGAGGGAGTGGCGCAAATATGAGTCGCTGAGAGATGACTACATATTTGTGCCATTTGCTGTAGAGACTATCGGTCCGTGGGGTCCACGTGCGGTGAAGTTCCTAAAGGAGCTCCATCCGCGGCTGGTCGTTGCTGCTGGTGATAAGAGGGTTGGTTTTTTTCTCGCTCAAAGGCTAAGTATAGCCATTCAGCAGGAAAACGCAGCCACGATACCGCGGGGAGTAGGACTATATGATAATTAAGTTTCTAGTTTTAGTTTTTTTCTTATTATTATAGTTTTTAACATGGTTATATTCTCTTTGGTTTTTAATATTGTATATAGGTAATTAAATATTTATACGATATAAAAAAACATTAGATAATATTCTCAATTAATGATGTAGAAAAAAATTTATGATAATAAACTTACCGTTACCATTAGTCATTATTAAAAGTCAAAAGTTATAGGTTTTGTGGTAGTTGCCTAGCTTGGCAGGAGAATTGGCAACTGCAGTTATTTGCAGACAAACTAAGTGGAAGGTCTATGTTCAGCTGTGGAGGACATTTGTTAGGTTGTAAATGTATTAATTAACAATATCTAAAGCTTAATATGTATGTACATAATTTTTTCAATGTTTGGTATGAATAATATTATCATTGCATTTACATATACCTGTTATTTAATTGTATTAATTGTTATATTGTGTTTATGCACAGATACTCACACTTGAATTTTTTTTGTTAAATACCTTGATATAAAAGTGCACTGTATATTTAATATATTAATTTCTTTTAAATATATTATTTTACAGCTTTACTAAGGAATCAGCTATCCGTAATTGTTGGATAATCGCTACTGGTCGTGATTAAAGGTAACCAACAAAACTTAGCAGTGTATGCTCAAAACATTTTGAGCATTATTTTTTTAGGCGGACTAAATATGCTTAATTTATGTAATTTATAATATAATTAAGATAAGATTTGTGAAATGTTATATTTTCTTGTTGTATCTTGTTGTTTCTCCATAAGTGATATAAGTTTGACCTTGTTGGTAGTTATGATTTTTGACATTGTTCTGTATGTGTTGAAAATTGACTAGCATTGCTTATTTATGGTTCTTGAGATTTCATTTTGAACATTTTTAAATGCTGACATTCTGTATTATTATGATTTGTAATAATTTTATTGTAATTTATATTTATTTGATTTTCAATGTGTAAATTGATTGCATGACAATGACAAAATATTTACTTATAGATAGATTGATTAAACATGAATCCTCATTTACAAATGTAGGAACTTTATCTGTACTACCATGTTTTATGCAAATAAAGATTTAAATTAAATAAATAATTTTAAGTCCTGACCTAAATATACAAATGAATAATTTATTATACAATAATAACTGTAAAACTGACTCTGGGAATGCCTACCAATGAAACATTTAGCCCACCCTTAATCCCTTTTATAAAGGTGTTATAAATAATAATGTATAAATAAATTAAGAAATAAATGAAATAATTATGATAATTTCCATTTAATTGACATAAATAATGTAATAAAGATGTTTTTGACAAGAGATGGGTATTACCTATCCAAGTATGGATAGTTGGTAGTATGGGCGTTGTACCTTATTATTTATACCACTAAAATATATTATATACAAGGCATATAATATAATATATATTCCCTACTAATCCGATTCTAACAACCAGCACCCAAGAATTTCTGCCATGCAAAAGTATAAATCGATTTCATAAATGCATATTTTTGAAAATTCTAAAGCTACTCAAACCAAGAATTACAACGAATGCTCTAGAAAGAAGACGAAAATTTTGTTAAATTTGATGTTTGTTAATGTGATGAAAAATTAATAAATAAACGTTTGTTTATTTTAATTTTATTGAATTAAATTTAATATATAATTGTGTTTTCATTTGTTTTACTTAATGTAACATTATTAATATTTCTAAACATTGTGTAAGTACACAAAATTTAGTTATTTTTCCTTTTTACCCGACTGCCAAGGAAGGGTTATGTTTTTCGGGCATATCTCGTATGTTTGTAAATTTTTTTATTACCTCGTATCCTACAAACAGCTGGATGGATTTCGACAATTAAGGTATTGTTTTATTCGTCTTAGAAACCCAAGTGTTCTTAGATAGCTTTTTGAAAAAAATAAACAAAAGGGTGGATTTTTGGCGCAAAATAGTAATACGTTAGTTTAAAAAAATTAACCAAATCTATCGAGTAGGATATCATAATAAAGTAAATTAAAAAGCGATTTCAAAAATATATATAAGTTATATGCTTAAATTTAATTAGGAATAATCAATTAGTTTAAAGTTTTTATAAAAGTGGTAAAAACGTAAAATGGGCCATGTTTGTGTCGGACATTGTGCTATCATATGAAATTTAGTTCATAAGAGTTAGTCGGGACACTAAAAAGTCTAAAATAAAATAAATAATTTAAAAAGTCAAAAACCCGACTGCAAAAAAGACAATTTAAAAGTAATGCACTAAAACGACCGAAACAAAATTGAGAATAGAATACATAATTGAAATAAAGTATTAAGAAAGTAAACTCTACTTCGGTTTAACAGACTATACTATGAGCTGAAAGCCTAAGCTAAATACCCAAATTAAGCTTATTAGCAGGCGGTACCCAATTGCAAATTATAAACCAAAAGAAAATTAATGGGTCAGTAAAACATGCAGGAAATCGCGGGAGATGGCTCAGAACCGTGCTTGTACCGTGGTGTTGCAGCTGTTCATGGGCGGCGGTAGTCACTTACCATCAGGTGAGCCGCATGCTCGTTTGTCCCCTCCTAAAAAAGAAATATTTTTATTCTTAATTACTTAACATATTGCTATTTATTAGCGATATCATACTTTGTGCTAGTAGCGTCTTCACTTAGTGCCGTCGAAATCCAAAGCAGTTAGAATGTCTAGTAAAATCGTCGATGCGGCGTTGAATACGGAATGATGATTCTATTTTTACGCCATTTCCATCCATAGTTTTTAGTCATAGAATGTATTTTCAAGAGGAATTAATTTTATTTATTTTATTTTATTTATACGAGAGGGGGCAAACGAGCAAGCGGTTCACCTGATGGTAAGTGACTACCGCCGCCCATGAACAACTGAAACACCAGGGGTATTGCATATGCGTTGCCGTCGTTTTAAAAAGGAGTAGGCTCTTTTCTTGAAGGTCCCTAAGTCGTATCGGTCCGGAAAAATCGCTGATGGTAATCGATTCCACAAGGAAATTGTACGAGGAAGAAAACATCTTCTAAATCGCACAGTGGTGGACCGCCAATCATCCAGATGGTGTGGATGGTATTGGGAGTTCTGCCGCGATGTGCGTTCGTGAAATTTGGCGGCTGAGATTAATCCGGACAATTCCTAATGACCCAAACATAGCCTACCAATATTTTATTGATGATTTCAACCTTTTTTATGACCTTTGTTTTCCGCAAATACAAGTTTTGATAAAAGTGAATAGTAAACCAAAATGGGTATCCCATGGAGTCAAGGTTTGCAGTAGAAAGAAAAAAGATTTGCGTTGGAAATTCAGATTGAATTCAACTAAAGAGAACAAATTAAAATATGTAAAATATAGTAAATTTTTTTAAAAGATTATAACCTTAACGAAACGTGCACAAAATAATTATAAAATAAAAATCTCAAATAATAAAAGTAAAACAGCGTGGCAAATTATAAACAAAACAAGAATAAATATACCTAAAGAAACTATTGTCAACATAAAAATGAATGATCGAATTTGCATAGATAATCCTAGAAAAATAGCTAACGCGTTTAATAATTATTTTATTGAAAAAGTTAATCCTAAGTTAATTTTTTTATGGTAACAAATAAGTTTTTTGTATGAATTTAAGTGCTGTGAATATAAATAAATCCATAACGGGAGAAATGGAATAGTATCTGGTAACCCAGGAAAAGTACCTGCCGCCTATTTCTATCTCAAAAGTATACGTGAATGCTTTATCTAGTCAATCCTCTATCTATGATACAACAGTATATTTTAAGTCTAAGATTAAGTTGCACTTTAGTTTGTATTGTAGCAATACGGTCCACCGGCTGTAGACCGGAGAGGAGTCTACTCTAGCTATAGCGTTTTTTCCCTATACAGAACTGTGTGTCAGTTTCCGCAAGGGGAAATATGCATATAAAAAAATAATCGTATGTCACTACGAAACCCACACATAATAATTAAAACAATATACTAGCAATTTCACACACACACACACACACATATACATTATAACACTATCGCTCGGTGACAGCGATATGTCGGATACAGTTTCGGATGAGTTGCTCGACCGATCTTCATGTTGTATTAGGGTAAGTGGTCTGTGTTGGTGAATAAATCCCAAACAAGGCGACCATTACTATCGTAATTTTTAAGTTAAAAGAAGTAAATGATAATAACGTGATTAAAATTTTCTTATACATATGAAAGGTAACGCCATTTTTTTTGTTTCGATGTGGCAGATCTCTTTTTGCAGCAAAAAACTGAACAATTTGGCATTTTTGCATGACATCAGCCACGCAATTATATTTAGTCTAGTGAACAGCGGCTACAACTAGTTTAATTGTTTGCATAGGACTGCGTGGACTTACTTTGACACAGGGGAAAGTACTGCCCCCCCCGAACGGGTTCCCGCCTTGTCGTGGCGGGGGGGCTTAGTAGCCGTGGCTTGGTCACCCACGGTGAACAAAGAGGAACCCCTTGGCTGGCCCGTGGTGTAGGGCCGGCCCGAGGTGGCCACTCCGAGTGGGCTTGGGAAGCCCACTTCGGATGTGTGTCGGGGGGCTGCGGTGAGAGGGGAGTCCGCACCCTCTACCGCTGCAGCCGAGGTGGAGTCGCGGAGGAAGAGGAGTGTTGGTATGGCGATGCGCCACTCGCCCTATCCTCCGCGACTCTGACGGGGCCGCACCGTTAATGATGCGGTGGTGGTGGGGCTGCGGGGGGAGAGGAGTGTCGGTATTGCGAGGCGCCGCTCTCCCTACCTTCCGCAGCCGAATCTCGGTTGGCGGCGGAGCCATAGACCAGATCCGCCGCTGGGGTCAGGAAGGCCGGTGCTTCTGAGTGCTAGTTTTTCCTGGCCCCATGGCCTTCGCGCATCGGACACGGGGGCGTCCGTTGCGCATATGAAATTGGAGGCCGAGGAGGATGGCGCGCCATGTGTTCTGGTGCGCCTTACCGGAGAAGGAGATGGGGGAGGAGTGGTCCTCTCCCGAGGAGGGGCCGCCATGGGGTGGCCAGCGCAGGTGGGGCCGCGGAAGTGTGCGAAAGCGTTCCCGTGGCCCTGCCAATATGCGACGAGGGTGGAACACCATGGGGTTTTAGTCGGTGCGAGTCCGACATAACCCGTCCTTGCCCCCGCGAGGCGGGTATGCGTAGGCATTTCCCCATGTAAAAAAAAAAAAAAGGGGAAAGTACTGCACACGGACCCGCACCGCCGGTGTTGCTTTATGCTCTAAACCAGTGTTTTCAACCTATAAATCGCAACCCCAAAGGGCGACCCAAGTCAGGCGTGGGTCGCAATCGCAAGTAGATATCTGCCGTAATCGTTTGGCCAGATTTTAGAAAGCTTTAAGCTTTTATTTTACGCTGGTATTCTGTGAGAGCGTGGTCCTTCCCCGGTCGCGCCGACCCATTCATTCTACAACTATACCAGTAATACAGCTTATCAGTGTCAAAACAACAACGCAAGGAAACCTGCATTACTGAAAAATAAAATATTTCCAGAAGATGGGGAAGGATATGAACAAGTACATGCCGGCGAATGAACTGCTCCAAAAACTCCTTTAGATATGACACATGATATATACTCAAAATTCAAAAAATTTATTAAACTAAGTTTGTATAAAAAGGGTTATTATAGTATTAAATAATTTATGGATGATAATAACCCCTGGGAATGATGTGATTGCTCCTAAGCTATTTCATATTATGATTGTAAGCTGTTATTTTTTTAAGAACAAGTGTGGCTGGGATTCATGTTCGTTCTTCCCAGGACAGAGGTTTTTTCCCGAACCAGTGGTAATCGAACAAAAAAGTGACTTTCAATCAATATTATTTATAATCTATATTGAATAAAAACGCTTCTGTTTCTGCTACACATATAACTTTACTTTTACTTTTTGAACTTATATAAATGTAGTTATCTTTTAAATACAAGTAAAGGAACAGACTTGCGCACCGTCTGATGGTAAGTGGTTGCTGTAGCCCAAATACCGATGATTCATACCTACGATGGAATTATTTAAATATAATTAAATAAACATGATAATATTTATTTAATAAGCTTTTTATATTATAAGCTAGTGCTCGGCTACAATCCCACTGAATCACCCAAGTGGCGATGAAACCCTATAGATAGTACACGTTTTCTATATGTAATATGTCGTGAAAGAAATAAAATGCGAACATTTGAGGTGATGGTTCGATGGTTTACACCTTTAAAAAATACTATTACGACAGTATCTGATGGATCGTGATTAACATTTTAAGAGACAACTTTGTTTGCCCAATGTTCACAAAATCCAGCTAGCTATGCTACACAATCGTAACTATATTGCCGAACGGATTCCGCGATCGTGCTCGCAGACTCATGCGGAGAATGTGAAATTGTTTTTTCCTTTAATTTCATTATAATTCTCAGTGGTTTAACGTTACGACATGAGGCAGAGAAATGACATGTTGCCTTGTAACTAGTCACATTGTCCACCGATGAAATGACACGGTTTCTTGATTATTTTTGTATTATATAATGTTAAAGTAAGGAATTTTTACTGTGAATATTTATTAAGATTAAAAAAATTGGCTTGATATATTTTATAAAAAAATTTTACTTATTATTGAATATACATTATTAATTTATTTAAAAAGTTAACCATGTGATTAATTTATAAATTACCTAGCTGGCTATACAGACATTAGTCTGTCATCACCGACGACGCTTTCTCTTATAAAAATCCTTATGTTCGTAATTAAAAATATGTTATCTCTAAAGGTGGACCAAACTTCACACAGTGTGCAATATTTCATTAAAATCAGTTCAGTAGTCAAGGAGTTCATCACGAACAAATAATTTGACACGTAGGTAATTTTTATGTATAGGTTTGCATAAATCCTTCATTGCAGAACAAATGATTCTAAAGTTATCATAATATAGCAGTGGGGGTGCCATTACTATATGAATATGCTTTATACTATTCAGGCCTATTATGAGTATTCGTTTCAAAAATTCTTACAGAGTATCTCTGACGGATTTTTTTTAATAACGAGAGTCGAGATAAAAATTTGTATTATTATTTAATGTTTTATTTTTTACTTCCTTTTATTGACATTAATATTTAGATATTTTCCTGTAGATTCTTTCGTATGGTAATTGTTATATTAGAAAGGCACGGGAACCCTGAACGGGATCGTATCCAGATATTTAACAAAAATATCTACATGATAAATTCCAAGACGATCTCTCTCTCTCTCTCTCTCTGTCTCTGTCTCTCTCTCTTTCTCTTTCTCTCTTTGTCTAAATTCTACTAAACCATTTTATTTACTTTAGCGTGATGGAGCGATAAACATTAAAAAAATATATACTTATAAGTTATAACAAAGTTTTTTATTAGTAAAATCTAACCGCAAGTTAAGAGATCCTTTAAATATTTGTCTAGTTACGTGTTCATTCGCGGTAACTCTAGTGATGGATGGCCCTAAATGTCATAATTTCATTCCGAATTTGATTCCCCGCAGCGACACTACATTATGCGCTCCGACACAAAATAAATAACAGTAGGTACATACTAAGGTAACTTGTCAGTGAAAGATATATCATTAGAAATTTGTTTGTGAGTAATTATAAATATTTGAGGACATGTACCTACCTAGGTATAGGTATATAATATAATCCGCCAATATGTACGCTCGTTCCAAAACCCAGTCAGAAAAATGAGAGAAAGACAGAGCTCAGCCTTGGGTCGTATGTGAGCGACTTTTCTTTAGTTAATCGTATTCTTTCATATTCACATTATGATGTCTCATTATGAATTTATCTATATAAATAAAAATCAAATGCTGTCCGTTAGTCTCGCAAAAACTCGAAAATGGCTGAACCGATTTTTATGAAATTTCTTGAAATTACATTTTTGTGTGTATTTGAGTGGGTCCCTGGATGATCTAATCGGTTCGCAATGGGACCCGGTAGGTGAAGGTGTCGAGATCCAGAAATTACCCGTGCAAAGCTGGGCCGCATCGCTAGTACCTTATAAAATTTCAAATTAAAAAAGATTTTTGATAAAATTCTCAATTGAAGTAATTATCACATCATCTTTTTTATATAACTTCTCTCGAATGGTGTGGCAATTAGGCATAAAAGGAGGCCTTGTGTTTGACGAAACGAGAACAGTGTAATCGCAAGTGACGTCACAACTACGCTTAATAATGACATTAATTTCATTACATGCACCTCAAAACATACTTTTCATAGCTTGGTTTAACTTACACATTACATACTTTGCAGGATTTTGTTAGTTTCCTGATTTTTTATCTTAAGGCCAATATTATAGTTGCATAATAAAAATGTATGGCAACCTCGAAATTGATGTTAATGAGAAGCAAAATTAATTGAAAAGTTTTTTAAGTTTTGCTAACCGCTGGTTTACTTTTTAACTTAACCTACTGCTTCAAATGCGAAATATACGAAAATAGATAGCGCAAAATAAAACAAATGAAAACGATGGTCACATTTGTGCGCGTAGTGTCTTTTTGCGACGACATCTGAATTATTCATTTGGCAAATGCCTTTGATTGTAATTCTAATGCCCAATAGAGGATCACGTGTTTATTGTTAACACTGCAATTCCGATTAGGAAATAAAGATTAGGAACGCCGTTATGCATTACACAAAAGTGGGACTACGCAAGTTTTAACTAACCAGAAAGTAAAGGCTGATATACTAACAATGAATTAATTTTATAATTTTTAGGATCATTTTATGGTGTAGTGGCGGTTAAGAATATCCAATACCCCATATCTTCCCGTGGGTGTCGTAAAAGGCGACAAAGGGAAACAGGCAGGAGATGGGCAGCAGCATCTTCCTGATAAGAACAAACTTACAATAAAAAAACTGCGGTTGCCAACCCGCTCGCCAAGCGTGGCAACTATGGCAAATACCCCCCTATGATGAGAGTAACAAAGAAACGGCCCCCGGTCCCCGGCGGCCCCGCTATTCCTGGCTACAATGTGAATAGTGAATACAACAAATATTTGTTTTCTATTACATTCCATTACACCCTATCAAAAGTCAAATGCTGAATATAGGTCTCCCGCATAGATTGCCTCATAGGAGGTCAAATTTGTCATAGTTGGCACGCTCGGCAAGCGGGTTAGCGATCGCAGTTGTATATTTTTATTCAGCTGTTATCCAGAAGATGCTGTTGCCCACCTGAAAATGTATTTATACTGGCCCACCTGTAATTATACTGACTCTCCATACACTCCACACCCGACAACAATTGGTAGGTAAGAGGGTGAACTTACCTAGGCTTCAAATTAATTTAGGAATTTTTATAGCGTAATATAAAATTTAACAATATCTCGACTAAACTAACATATAAGAGTGAATCTGAGTCATTTAAGTCTATATCATACCTATATATAATTTATTAATAATTTGACGAGGCGTAGCAAAATACCTTTTTAACAAACATAGAGGAAAGAAGTGAGAAAGAGGTCTCAAACAATGTTCAAAAACAGACATTGGATATTCCAACAGAACCAGCTCATAGGGCACGAAGCACCCAAAACTGGTTGACCACCCGTGGAATTGATTTTATCGGACATGAAGACTGGCCCTCTTCTAGTACAGATTTAAGCCTACTGGATTATAAGGTATGGCAACATTTGAAAGAGAAAGTCTGCGCTAAACCTCATCAGAATTTGGAAGATCTTAGCTGGCCTCTACTCGGCGAAAGGAATATTCATACTAAATTTCAAAGTCTAGGTCTTATGGTTCCAGAGATATCGTGATGAGTCAGTATATAGGTGGAAATCTTTTATATATATAGAAGATAGAAGATAATTAGTCCTGATAAAAATATCGTAAAGATGACTAATCAACCGCACGCGCCGCGGTGTAATAATAAATGTATACCTTTTCTTTGCCGCTGCCATAAATCGCGCCGTGAATTTTATTATGTTAAATAACGCACCATATGTATAGTACTTAATTTCTGTAATTAAAAGCCATAATTGATAATCTTTATATCATATATAATAACTTGAGCAGTGCCCTTCACTTCGTCGTTACCCAATATATTCCACGGCGCGAAAGTTAATCGTTATTCCAAATATAACGCATAACGAGTTGTTGAAATCATAATTTGGTAATAATGACGATGATACATGTTATTAATAAGATGTTTCTAATACGCATGTATTTCTTTATAAACGTTTTTAGGTCACGGCATGCGAATAAAATGTCTGGTTTGTTATGTGATTTATAGAGAAATAAGAGCAAAGTGAAAGTAAATGCGAGAATAATCTCCTTAAACGTAATCTGTATGATGTAAATTATTTTTTAAATTTGTTGATATTAAGATAAAAAAAAAATATATTGAGAAGAATTGTTAACACTTTCTATACTTTATAGTGGTGTCGGTATTATAAAGTTACACAGTAATTACAAGAAGTTTTTGTAGTAGGAATAGTGAAAAAAAGCACATAGTCGACCTTGTGCAAAATGTATGCCGTGGCCCAAAGACACTTAGATCTGCCTTCGATTAGGAATCAAAATGTAGATATGCGTTATCACTCGCGAGGGCTAAGATAAAATATCTCATCATTAATAAAAAGATGTCCGTTTGTCGTTACTCAGCATACAAAATATGTCGGCATTATATTGTAGCTTTTTCTCGCTGGTATGGTGCTAGCGTGGTCTTTTTGCGGTCGGGCCGACCCACGGCCATAATACACTGCGGCGTATGTACCACGTTCCACGTGTCATCTAGCCATCGATCATTAATAAAAAACTAGATACACAATTAGTGACAAAAATGTCCTTATCGAATGAGCGCCCACTCGAACATTTGGGTGCGCTTTTAATTTGTACGTAGTTTTGTGTATACAACTTTAGACAATGCATTTAAGGTTGAATTTACATTAATGTTTATTTATTTGAACTAGAAATACGCCAAAACAATTGGCGAAAGTTTTTAGACAACTTTTCTCATCCAGCGCAACAAAATATTATTTATATACGTGAAATAGGATTCGCTAAAATACCCGTATTACTAATAAATACTGTAGATTAGTGGTGTTATTGGGTAACTGCATCAAAATGGTATAATAAATTGTTCCAATAAATGACTACAAAGGCCACCATGCTCGGACAGAATATCAGCTTGAAATAGCAGCATAATGCTGATGTTTTTGTATGATGAGTGTTAAATAGAATAGAATGATTTTATTCAATATATATTATTACATGATACTTATTGAATATCATGTTTCTTATTTACCATTGGTTCGGAAGATACTTCTGTCTACAGTAAAAAGGGTTTCCTTTTTACTGTCATAGTAGTAGTACAGCGACATCGCATCTGCATTTTGATTTCTAGTCGATGTTTGGTATAGCTATCTGACTTACCATCAGGTAGAATGTGTGTGTGTGGAGTTTTGTCATTCTTGTAATATTTAAAAAAAAACAATTTTAAACTATCCAATAGCTGGTCTTAACAATTTTCGGCATTAATTAAGTATACTTAATCATCGGTATGTGCACTGACAATAATTTAGCTTTAACTGAATAAATTTTACCTACTATAAAATAAGCTATTATGTTGCTATGCGGGTCAACAAATGTTAATAGAATATTTAATATTGTGGTAAATTCTGTATCCATTTTAGTAACAACTACCTGCATCGACTGACACAGATGACCGCTATATGGTATCTTAGTGTTTATACCAAGTATGTATAATACGGATGTTGCAAGACAGTCCAGTTTGTTATTTAACTGCGGTGTTACATCTAATGGCGAGATGGCGAAGGCGAAACTCTGATAACCGTGACTAGAGTAAGGTGAGAGTTTTATGATGTTATACGAAATGATTAAAAAAAAACATTACATACTTTTTTTAAATTTATTTTCCTTGATTATTTAGTAAGCGTACTTAGTTTCGTCTGGAAGTGCCTTATAAAACAGTTTGTAAACAAATCAATACGGAAATAAATTATTTTTAATAAACTATTATGTAAAAAATAATATGTTTCCTTACCAGCCTTTATTTTTACATCAATGTGAATAGCAAAGTTATTACTGAATATTTAAAAAAATATTTAAAAGTTCATACTCTACTAGAACCTACGTAAATTATATGCATACGAATACAAACATTTTATCAACAGGCTTTTTAAATCTATTGCTCGACCTTACCATTACCAAGAAAGTGTCAGATGACAAGCATTACTTGGAAGATTTACAAAGTGCGTAGTGCGCTTGCAGATGATTTGGTGATCGCAGAGCTAGCACTTACATGATACTTCCCTCATCTAGTAAGTGAAATTTAAATATAGCTAGTGCTTTCAACGCATTATCTCTATATATAAAGATCAATTGCTGTCCGTTAGTCTCGCTAAAACTCGAAACTGGCTCGACCGATTCTGAAGAATTTTTTGTGTGTGTTTGAGTGGGTCCATGGATTGCTTAGATTCACAATTGAACCCGGTAGGTGGCACTGTTGTCGAGATTTAGAAATCACCCGTGCGAAGTCGGGGCAGATCTTTTGTATCAAATAAATTATCTACTTTGATGTAAAATAGCTATCGCAATATCAGTTACGAATATACTGTCCGACTCAACTGTTTATTATCTCTCAACTAGCTATTATCCAAAATAATAAATCGTAATTATGGTCACGCTTGAAATAAAACTAAATAAACGCTCATCATATACCTAATACATATTATGTTCGTGTTCCGTGATCCGACACCACGTTACCTGATTTATCTCAGTGTTTGCTACACTTAACATTACGTTATTACATATTATATAACATTGTGTAACTTTCATGTGCGTATCTACAAAAAATATACCGACATGATATTATATTACTATATTTTAATCGGTATGTTCAGATGACATATTTTATATTATTAAGGTTAGTTAATTATGTAAGGATTACTTTAATAAATTTTTAAATTTTCATTCAGTTCTATATCATCAAAACAACCTTAAAAATTGAGTATGAATAATGTGTATTTTTGTTAAACATACATATTTAAAACTAAATTACTGTGTAAAACATTTAAAAGGCTATTTGTCTTAAAAACACATAATACAGGTGTGTATTTATGCGTAAAAAGACGTAGGTAATTAGCACACATAATATATGAACTGACTGTAGGTCCTTTTGTTGATAATGGTCGAATCAGGAGGCATGATTGGTAGACCTCTAGACAGAAAGCAGTGCATCTATTACTATGCCCGTATAAGTGTGTTACTATGTTTCTTTGTGGATATAACGTGTTGATCTTCACAAGTAACATTGGATACTTATATATCTTCTTCTTTATTTAATATTATATCTTCTTTATTAGAATTTATCAGTAGTTGTCCACGAGTTGCAGTATATATTTATTTACCTACATGTGGACTGCGAGCTCCATTCCGACTGATTCCGACTATAGTAAGTAATACGTTTGTATACACGATGATACTAGATAGTTATAATTATACTCGTAGATCGAGTATTGCGATGTGTACACTGCGCTACACTGAATTACACGGTAGACTTAGAATATACTGGCGTATAGACAGACGTGCATAGTGTGCAAGGGAGAAGAAAATTCCTTATGGCAAAAATGTAAGATAGAAAAGGATCATAGACTTAGAATATACTGGCGTATAGTTGACCTGACAGCCCGAAAATGCGTGACTAATTTTGATTTGCCCTTGTATGCGTTAGCTACTGATGTAGATTTTACTTACAAGGACTATCGAAAAATTATTGTTAAGGAGCGGCAAAAAGATTTAAAAAATTGTTTAGTGCACGAAATTTAATAATTTCAAAAATTAACTGAATTTTCGGCTTTTAATTCAAATACAAAAAATCCCAGGTAGCTCTACCGATAAACTCCCCAAGAATCAGATCGGAAAGTTTTACTTTTGAGTTGTGACCTTTGGAGAAAATATTTACTGCCATGGACAGTTCCCCCGGAATTTCTTTTTTAACATATTGTTAATAGTGTAATTATATACCTATTTATATTTTATGTACTTTATAAAATGTTTTGATGGGAAATATAAAACGGTGACACGGAGTACATAATGGTTGCTCTATTTTTCATATAAAAGTATTACTTTTGATAATAACAAACAATTAATAATTAATAATAAAATACATTAAATATATTTTAATATTCGACTTAAATATGAATGTAAACTTAATAATTTAAGTAAGGAAACTTGTAGGAATCAGTTAAACAAGATTGAGACAATATGTTTATGAAGCTTCGTCATGCTTCATATTTATATTCATTCATCACAAAAGTATACAGTAATAATAAAGTTATAATCATTTTAGCTGCATGAATTTTAAAACCATAATGATTGCCCTATCTACAATGTTCTACGCTCTATAGAAAATGTGGCGTATGACATGACTGACAATCTCTCGAACGTTTTATCTAGGTACAAAGAGGTTTGCGTATTCGTCGCCTCCACATGATATTTTTGTCAGCATAAGGTACCCTTCTGTATCTCAAACGAATATGAATATTGCTACAAAGTAAAGTAATAGGCTATACAAGTCCCTCTACTGGGCACAGGACTCTTTTTTATTTCTAAGAGGGTTTTAAGGCAAGGAATTGCCCGCCGCGCTGCCCCAATGCGTGTTGACGAAAGTTGCAATTACAAATTTCATTTGTGCTGTCGGGGATCAAACCCGGAAAAATTTACAGCGAACGCTTTGACCCAGATTTACTAATACGACACAAATAAATACAATTTAACATATATAATAAAAAAAAACTCTTACGTACTTGAAACTTGAACACTTGATAGCTCGTGACGCCTACCGAACAAAGCTACAGCACAATGTAATTGAAGATGCGTAACCGCGACATAATTCTCAATGATGCGCAAGCATAACAGGCAGTATGTCACTTATATAATTGTTATCTCTGCAGTCTATTAATCTTTGCACTTTTATAAGTAATACAGAACGTAGTTGCTAGACGGTGTTGACATCGGCTAAAATCTCTGCGGTCGCCGTTTCGTCAAGGTCATTCAGGCTAGTTAAAGACTTAAAGTATTTTTCTGTAAAGTTTTTTCAATCATTCTGTAAAGAACGCTTTTCAAAAAATTCAAGTTCTTTCTTTTGAATATTTGTAAATAACTGAAGTCAACTTTTAGACGATAATAGTAATGGATGAATGCTACTGGAACTCCTCGAAGAGTAGAACTAGGTGTGCCAAGTTTGGCGTCGTTTTGTTAGTTATGATGAGACCTTACCTCCGGACTTTACAGAGTGATCTGAAGGTGTACTTCGATGACTGCTACTGGAACTCTTTGATGAATAGAACTACAATTTACATTTTTTTTTAATTTTTTCACTATCATATGAGCATTATGAGTCGTACAATTTTGGATTTTCCAAACTGTTTTTAATTTGGAGTTAGACATAAAATTATCGGAAAAATTGAAGTATATTAAATAATGTTATTAGTGAAAACTTGTGTGTATTTTAACTACTTTAATAAAAGGTATAATCATGTTATACGTAATTTTCTTAATGCGCGTAATGCATGCACAATTGCTATTTTATTTTAAAGTTACAAACGAGAAAAAGATTGTGTGTTGTATAGGTTGGTTTTGTTTCATGTTAGTATAATAAAAAGTATTTTTAGAACAATGATAATGTAAGATTCATTACCAGAAATGATGAGTAGTAGTATTCGAGTAAGGGGATTTACAGTTTATATTAAAAATTAAAACTACTTGATAATAGCTCTTAAAAATCTGTCGCTTATCTTATTAGATGTAGTTACTAATATGTTTGGCTTTAAATTACCTATTTTTAATAAACAATAAAATTCCATAGGGTTGACGAGTTCCTTGTCGATAATACTAAGGTATCTAAGTACTTATGTTTTGTTCTACATATACCTGTTTACAACAATGAAAGTCTGTGACAACAGATTTATCAAATATGTATTTATTAATTTACAGGTTTTCAACTGACTCTATACTTAAACTGTGACTAAAAAGCTTAAAACTTGTGAATTGGCGTCCGTAGCAAATTGATTATAGCGTCAATGATTTGTGGTATGGTATATATTCTTTAATGTAAGTTAAAATTTGTAAAATTCTAATTGTACCTATAGATATTTTTGAAATAGGCATAATATTTTGGCAGTTTATTGATTTTCTCTATAACGAGGACTAAATGAATGGTTAACGATAAATTTTTTCCATAATTATTTTTATTTTGTAGTTACCTACTCCAGCTTTTTCTGCTCATTGAACCTTTTAAACCTCTCAAATGAACCACACATACCTAAGGGTGAAAACCGAAACAAAACCCGTTCTATAGTTATGAAGAAAAACGTAGATAGACTAACACAGCGTCGATTTTTGTTTTATATACGGTTTAAAGCTTGTGTCTAAAACCTAAGTATTAATTGATACATTTATTTATAGTACGGCATTATAACAAAATGATACATTAATAGATTGGACATTACGAGTAGGCCTGGATATCGAATTTTTATCGATATATTTTGTCACACTATTCTATCTCTCTTATCAGTCACGCTCACTTCTGCTATCAGCGCCAAAATGTCAATCAATCACCTCATTATGGCATGGTGTACAACCAGTCCAGCGTACTTTTATAATAGAGGTCAGTTCTAATCGCTCTTCACTCGTGCTGCGTCATCTTACAGTACGTGGATTCAAAAAATATAATTTCCAATGTATTCTTTCGACGTACACAGTGTAAAAATATTAACATTTCAATAAAAAAAAATCTGATGCAATAACTTCTTTGTCGACTTTATAAAATGAGAAATTTTCTAATTTTACTGTATTTTTTAAGTTTATATATGCTACACGATGTCTTCGCCAACTGTTAAGTCGCAAAAGCCGATATTTTTTTTAAATTACAAAGGCTAATACTTCAAAGTCCGCCAATTACCTACCTACTCAAAAGTTTGATATATTAATTAAGAAAAACACACACTCTATTTATTGAATAAAACTATTTTTACGGATTTTATCGCGTTTAATTAACTTATTTTATATTCCCGACATTTCGGTTGCTTTCCAGCAACCGTGGTCACGGGGGACTGAGGTGGTTGACGTCCCGATGTCAGTGTTAAACCGGAGTGCCTTCAGCTTTTTTAATTAATAATTTTGGTCCGATCTACGCAGAATGGACTAACTGTGTCTTGAAGTCTTGCAGTGGTATGCTTGGGTTTAGTTTTAATTTTATGAATTACAGGATCCCAAGCAGGTGGTAGTACTCAGCCTCCCTCTCTATTGAAATTAGGATGTTTTTTAATTTCAATAGCCTCACGTATCATCCTTGGCAGGAATCGATGTTCTTTCGCGAGAATTTGTGGTTTATCAAATCTAATGTAATGGCGGGGGCCGTCTAGGATATGATCACAAACTGCAGACTTCCCGGAACGTTGGTGCTTCACGTCAGCTAAAAACCCGCGTAAAAGAACACATAGCTATGTACCATACCATACAGTTTAACTGATCAGTTAAAACGAATGTAAGCCAAAACGATTTCCCCACTCATTGGCTTCAAATCTCAACTTAAGATTTCACAGTCACGGTAAGTTTTTCGTTTTTTGGTAAAAAATCGGTACCTAAAATCCTACAAACTCCCTGTTAAATTCAGTCCTTCAGACTTGACAAGTTGTCATACCATACCATACCATAGACCCGAACATACCATACCATAGACTTAGGATATACTGACGACTGTTGGACCTTCTGCTGACCTCTCATCCGGACGGATATCAGACTTCAGTCGATGCCCCTCTCGGCTCTTCGGACCATTGTCTGATCCACAGTGTGGTGCCACTCACGCTCCCCTCGCGGTTGCGTTATGTAGTTTGCCGCCGTGTTTGGCATTACAGGTCGGCGGATTAGGACGGAATGCGGTCTTTCTTTGCTTCCTACCCATGGGGGCGGGTTTGCTTCTCGCCGGATGATCCCAGCACTGTTGCTGACTCTGTTACTGCTGTGGTGCTACAGGGAATGGAATTATTTATTTCATCATCTGTGGTACCCATCGGAGGCATATCTCAGCCTTGGTTTGGTCGCTCCTGTAAGAATGCATTACGCAGTAAGCAGGAGTGCTATCGGGACTGGGCTGAGGTTTCGGTGGCTCGGGATGTAAACACCAGCATGCTTAAAAAGAAGTATAACTTGGCCCCCTGGTCCTTTAAAAGAGTTATTGCCAAGGCAAAGTCAGAGCACATAGGCAGAATTGGCGAGAAAGTAGTTCGCCTTCCTTCGGGAACCCATGCATTCTGGTCTCTCGCCAAGGCTGTCCAAGGGAATTTCTGTAAACCATCACTACCATCTCTGCACAGGGAGGACGACTCACTGGCCCACGCCGCAAAAGAGAAAGCTGACCTTTAAGGCTCCCTTTTTGCGTCCAACTTGACTCTTGATGACGGGGAGAACACACCGCCGACCATCCCGCGGTGTGAGTGCTTCATGCCGGATGTGTGCTTCTCACAGCGATCGGTCCGCAAAGCACTCTTCTCCCTGGACATCCACAAGTCGAGTGGGCCTGATGGAATCCCCCCAATTGTGCTGAGGACGTGTGCTTCAGGGTTGGCACCGGTTCTAACGCGTCTTTTCCGGTACTTCTTCTCCCTAGGCGTAGTCACTGAATTCCGGCAATATACTCCCATGAATGAATAAAGTTACAAAGAGACGGCGGCTCCCAGTCCCCGGTGGCCCCAGTCCCCGGCGGCCCCGCTAATCCTGGCCACGGTGGCGACCATAATAACGGCGGGACACGGAGTGCTAAGAACCTCCGGTGTAGGTTCGGTTGCCACCTAAGATAACCCATCCTGGCAACATATAACGCACCCTGAGGACTGACAAGAAGATCTTGGAGCTGGAAGAAGAGATAGATAAGTTGCGCTGGAATATTATAGGATTATCCGAGGTCCGAAGAGATATCGCACTGGTAGATGAGGACAAAGGACGGCTCACCAGACGCGTGCACGCATGGAGGGAGGCGCTTGAGAACGGCGGGCTGAAGCTAAACGTGGCGAAGACGGAGTATATGGCCTGCAACAGCACAGATCTGACGTCTCTCCGTATAGGCGACGACACCGTCGAGCGCACGGACAACTTCAGGTACCTCGGATCTGTGCTTGATGCGTCCGGTGACATCGATCGCGACATCAAGGCCCGTATATCAGCGGCTTGGGCGAAATGGCGCGAGGTGACGGGTGTCATTTGTGACCCCGAAATGCCGGTCAAGCTGAAGGGACAGGTCTATAAGACCATCATAAGGCCTGTCCTTACGTACGGCAGTGAGGCGTGGCCGGTGCTGGAGCGACACCGGCAGTTGTTGCATGTCACGGAGATGAACATGCTGCGGTGGATGTGTGGCGTCACACGGAAAGACCGTGTACGGAATACATACATCCGCGGCAGCCTCCATGTCCGTGACATTGCTGACAAGCTGCAGGAAAGTCGCCTCCGCTGGTACGGCCACGTCTTACGACGACCAGCAAGCTACGTGGGAAACAAATGCCTGGACATGACCTTACCTGGTGCCAGGAGTAGAGGACGGCCCAAGAAACGCTGGCTTGATGTCGTACAGGATGACATGCGCGCCAATGGGCTAGTTGTGAGGGACGCCGAAGACCGGGCAAAGTGGAGGAGGAAGTGTCGGAAAGCGGACCCTGGGTTCTCCCGCGCTGGGCGGGATGAGCAACCGGGATAAACGCTAGGTAGAAGAAGAAGAAGAAGATCCGAGGTCCGAAGAGAAGGGGAGGATACGGTAATCCTCAAATCCAGTAGCTTGTTCTATCACCGGGAGGACGACCATCTGTCCCAAGAAGGTGTCGGATTTATCGTCCACAAGTCTCTCGTTAACAACATTGTAAAGAAAGATTGGGAGTGTTTCAATGAAGAATGCGTACCCTATACTCAGAATCACCAAACGGTATTCGCTGAAGGTCATACAGGTTTACGCACCAACCGCGGTACACCCCGATGAGGAGGTGGCGGAAATGTATGAGGATATCTCTAGACCCATGCATTCCTCCAAAACCCACTATACGGTGTTAATGGGAGACTTCAACGCAAAACTAGGTACAAGAGAGAACGGTGAGCTGAAAGTAGGGAATTTCGGAATAGGGCAACGGAACCCAAGGGGCCAACAGCTGGCCAACTTTACGAAGAAAGAGGGACTCTTTATGATGAACTCTTTCTTCCAGAATCGGGCCCACAGGAAGTGGACCTGTTCAAGCCCCGACGTTGCGACGAAAAATGAGATCGACTTCATTATGACGACCAGACGGCAACTGTTCAGTGATATCTCAGTGATCGCGACGATGAAAACTGGAAGCGATCACCGAATGGTTAGAGGTACACTGAACCTAAACGTTAAGTTATGTTATAAACGTTAAGTTGGAAAGGTCTCGTCTAATTAAGTCAACGCTCTGTCCTCCTCGTGCTCTAACCCAAAGTCCCAAAACCTTTCAGCTCGAGTTACAAAACCGTTTTTAGTGCCTAGAAGACTACAATGCAGTAGACGATATGAATGACAAGCTCGTGGAAACTGTCCATGCGGTCGGAGTTAAGTTTTGCAAGATTCGCCGCAGAAGAAACCAAAAACTCTCCAATCACACTCTTAATCTTATGACTGTTAGACTGAAACTGCAGCGTTCAGTAGATTTGACAGCATACAGACAACAGAACAGACAGATCTTCAAATGCATGCGGCGGAACTTACGTAACTTTAATTAATTAATGATTTTTTTATTACGTACGTACAGGTGTTGACAAGGTAGGCGCGGATATTTTTAAGTAACCGCACACATCATTTTGTCAAGATATTATAATAATTGTAATAGTTTAAATTAAGGAAAAAAAAATACCGCAAAAGTATAACCGCGATAAAAAACGTTAAAAAACTTCATATTTAGATTTTTTTGTTGTGTTTATTTAGATTAATAAAAACTTTTTTGAAATAAATCACACCAACACAGAGTCAGATTAAAATGTCGACAGCGCCCTAGGCTAGCAACTAATAGGCGCCATTCTCGCAGCTATTTACTATATATTATAATTACCTATTTTGCGAATAAACTATATTAACTATAATTTATAGTCTAGTTCAGTTGCAAAACAATTAAGACACGTAACAGGTGGGCGTGAATGAAAAACGTAATAAGAAAGTGAGGGCAATGTAGGAGTAATCAAGTAGTTTCCAAACGAGATTTATTTAAACTCTACATCTCTATAGACATGTACTTATTTAATATATAATGTACAAACTTAATTTATTGTTTCGTATACTTCCGTGCGCTCACCTTTGTAAACTTGCGCCCCTAGGCAAGTGCCTAGTTTGCCGTTACAGCATCAAAAAGATAAATGTGAAAAGAGGCCAAATGGTACAAATGACGTTCGGAGTTGTGATATTTGCCAGTGAAAAAGTTAAGATCAAAAAGGGTGCCAAAATTTATTGCAGTTCCAAGAACGTTGTACATTCTTATGGCTCGCATAATTTAAGCTTCCGCTAAAGGGCTTGGCGCCCGTTCAGATCTCAACACTCTTGTCGGCGAAGTCTACAAACCCGTATGTCGTTTGTACCGAACTTTTCTAATTAATGTTTTTGGTGTAATTACAACTACTTGTGCTATTATAAAGAATTGTGAAGGTAAATATATGTAGATGTTCATTTGCACAGTGTGTTAGTCTCTCAGTCGAAAAAAATACCTTTGTAATATTTTCTTGGACAGATACAGTACAGATTTCAAGTAGAATATTTAACCAATTATCTAACGTATAGGGATTATTATTAGGATAAGTCCACACATACATGATAAACGTTATTGGGTCAAGGTTGGTACTTGACAGCGCCCTGTCTATATTTTGTTGGTCTGGAATTGGAGCATAGATTAAAAAGATATTCACAAACATTATTTTGTTTTAACCTATGGGCTGGGTGGGTAAAATAAAAATATATAAAATGTTTCGCTACTCTATGTAACCTACTTAATAAGTAGGTAATTAATATTTAGCTACCTATAGTTTTTATTTTTATTTTGCAATTGATACTGGTATGATGATTAAGGTAACCAACCACAACTACCTTTAGACCATGACATCGACCAATATATAGCTATCTTATATATTGGTCGTTGTCATGGTCTAAATATTCTAAGTTAAGCAATATTAATTCTATCTTTTGCAATGTTTGACCATATTTTGTGGTTAGATTTACCTCTAAATTGTTAAAGGGCTTATTTTGGAACGACGTTCCTTACATATAATACACCTAGTACTGGATGTTACTTACTTATACATTTTATTCGTAATACTTTTGGAAACTACTGCGTCGGAATAATGCATGACCAAATAATTACGCCTAGGAGTTCTTAATCTAAATTTTTTGGTAACAAAATGCCTTTGTAGAAGCTTTGCAAATTCAGTAATTTAGAGTAGATCAAATATCGTATATATAAACGTTAACTTTATTTTTTATATCATTATTATCATCGTCATTATTTACCACATACTCGGCGCTGAAGGAAAACATTGTGAGGAAACCTACTGAAAAACAAAGATAAATATATTTCCCGATGATATGTGAAGCCCACTATCACGCATTGTGGCAACGCAGTGGACATTTCCTTAGTTTAAAATACCCCTCAGAAATAAGAGGAGGCCTGTATCCAAAAATGGGACGTATATAGACTGTAACTTTCCTCTACTGTACATTCATTGCGGTCCTGTGCAAGTTCACTGCTGAACATAGGCCTCTGCCAAGGAATGCCACAATTCACAGCACACAGTACAATACACTTTCATTCATTAACTTTCTAGACGTCTTACCAGGTCGTCACACCATCGAATTCAGGGACGCCGTACACTGCGCTACCGGCATGAGGCTGCCAACCGAGAACCTTTCTTATCCATTGGTTGTCGCTTCTTCGAGCTGTGTACGACCCATTGCCACTTCAGTTTATATGTCCGCTGAGCTAGTGTCGGTTATTCCTTGTTCTACTGCAGAAATCTTCATTACGAATTCTTATGCTGCAAAATTCAGAGCATAGCCCTCTCTGTAGTTCACTAAGCGACCTTATATCCAAAGGTCATTATAATTATAACGATTTTAAAGCTAACGGAATTTGTTTTATAATAATGAGGCCTACTAATCTTCCGCGCACCAGATGTCGCTAGTTGACATTGAGGTGAAATTTCTTGTAACACCAATGCCATTTAATTGAGAATTTATGTTTTAATAAAAGTTTATCAGTTTCTAGAGTATTATATTAATACATAAAACAATGCCTCAGTGGTTTGCTATTTAATTTTTTACAGATTTTTAACTCTTTTTTACTTTCCTACTCTTATGAATATCTGTCGTTTGGTTTATTTATTTTTAATGTAATTAACATAAAACATAATTTTTCGAACAAATTAACTTCCCCGCTATGAAATCTGTCAAATATTATACCTCATTTTTAAGTCGCGCCGCCCTGGTGGCAGAAAAAGTCGTAGATTCGTTTAGTGACTTCATTAGTTTCAAAATGTTTATTCAATGAAAGACCAATTTAAATACTTCTGTATTGTTTAATTTATTACGAACGTCCATGTCTGAAATATTGGTAGATACTAGATTATTGATTCCAAGTGGGATTGGCGCGCGGTTTGGTTATCATTTAATCTGATCGCTAAACTACGCTGTTACCAGTGGCTGATCATCCTCATGGCTAACTAGGCACATGTCTAGGGGCGCAAGGTTAAAAAGAGGTGCGCTCAGAAGTTTTTAAATGAAAAAAAAATCAATTTGATTACTCCTACATCGCCCTCACTCATCACATATTTCATTCACGCCCACCTGTTAAGGGTGCTCGTGTCCTAATTATTTCGCAACTATAGACTACGTATATCATAAATTAAAATATAGTTTATTTTCAAAATGGGTTAGATATAATTTATAATGTACGGCCACTAGAGGGCGCCGATGCAATAAGGTGCTAGCCTAGGGCGCTGTTGATATTTAATCTGCCTCTGGCTGCTACCAATATAATTTCGTTACGTTAAATTTATCGTTACTTATGTAATAATCGCTAGAAGAGTTATTATGGTATTTTGACACTAATATTGATCATAAAACGAAGCTTATAGATTTCTCTAGGGAATTATAACGTTCTACTGCAATAATAGCCACTAATACGCATATTGCATGCAATTCAATAAAATGATACAAAATTATAATTTAACTTGCTTTAAGTTGTTTCAATGGATTATTTTGTGTCGACAAAATATACTGGAGTCTATGAATAATTAACGATAGTTGAAATGATTGTTCTCCTATGTTTGAATAAATAGATTCTATACCTGAATCACATAACATAACATAAACACTCACGCCTGTCACTCAGAGGAGTAGGCAGAAACTATGGACTTCCATTTAGCACGATCCTGACACACATCTCTCGCCTCCTCCACATCCATATACCTACGCATACACGCTCGTTGGTTAAGGATACTCTTAACATGGCCTATTTTCAATATATCGCCAATTTGGTTGATACACTTTCGCCTAGGGCGTCGCTTCTCGACTCTGCCGTTCACCTCTGCAACATAAATTTGCTTTGTCACTCTTTCCTCATTCATTCTTTCTAAATGATCAAACCACCGAAGCATTCCTTTCTTAATCCTGGTCACAACATCATCTTGCAAACCACACTCTTCTCTTATCACACATTTTCTCACTTTGTCATTCATATTTAGCCCTAACATACTCCTTAATGACCGAATTTCTACAGCATTTATTTTATTCTCGTGCTTCTTCTGCCACACCCAACTTTCACTACCATACATTAAAGGAGGGGCTAACACAGCATTGTGAATTGCCATACATGCCTTTTTGGAAACATTCTGACTTTCCACAATAGAGTCATCATCATCATCATCATCATCATTACAGCCTTTCATAATTCCACTGCTGAACATAGGCCTCCCCCAAGGAATGCCACAAAGCACGGTCAAGGAATGCTACAATAGAGTGTAGAGCCCCATTTACTCTATATCCTGCGTTCACTCGTCGTTCTATATCCTTATCATATTTACCATCCCTGCTAATTATTATACTATACCTGAATATTTTTTATTTATATTTTAATTATTATTTTAATTGATTAAAACTCTATATATATTCGACTCAAAGTCGTTTTTCAATGTATCGTAAAACGATGAGACGTCATCGAGATTAGTGAATTAGCTAGTTTATCATTACTGATTCTATACCGTCAGTTTCATATAAATTTCAACCAGATTAAAAAAAACATTTAAAAGTATAAATTAAAGTATAATATTCATAAATTATAATTAAAGAATAATAGTATAAAGTTTAAAAAGTATAATTGACTCCTCGGTAGCGCTGTGCATGAGTATTTGGATACGGCACTGCGAGCCGCTGGTTCAAATTCCTCATGTAAACATTAACCCCAGGATTAGGATTTCTCATGTATCGTGAAGTTCAGTTACATACATAAATTGCACATGGATAAACATCCAGACTCGGAATATTTATTATGTGTAGGTCATACAAACAAGCACTTGTACAATGCTGGATTGTCTGACACCCGTGGATCTGCTGCGTCGCAGTCTAATGCTTAGCCACTGCATTACTGAGCCCACAAATATAACGAAATATTTGTTTTGGTTCCGTTGGGTTTCGGTTTAATTGTCAAAGTTCACCACGATACGGGAGAAATTTCTAGTGTGCTCATATACACTTGTTTACACACACACACACACACACTCACATGCACACACATACACACGCCACACACACACACACACACACACACACACACACACAAACAAAGACGTAACCGTTTAAAAGAATAAGATTATATATTATTTACACAATCATAGATAGCATTGCATCGCATCGCTTATGAATTATGAAATATCAATCGCAAAGCATTTATTACACAAAAAAAAAATTAACAGTTTCTTTAATTTAATTTAACTTTTCTAAGTGTTTGTATAATATGACTAGTAAAACCGCATTGCAATTAATCAGTATTATCTACTTAATTATCTTTTTGTACTTTTTAATGTGCCTGAAAACAAATAATGATCTAATTTTAGTCTTGCGTCGTTGTTCATTAACGCTATTTTCATGTCATAAAACGACGCTTTAAATGCATATTAAAAAAATAGAAAATAATTTAAGAATTATCGTCATCTTATAAGATTAGGAAATCTATATGTTATTGTTTTTTCACAAATGAGCTAGCTCCTTTCAAAAATGTATTTTTGTCTGTAATATCAAGTTAATATGAAAAAAAAAATTAAGTACTTAAACTATGAAATATCAACACCAAATTAACTTAATTTATTGTATTAATGTTTGCACTTGAACATTTTCGAAACACTGTTTCACTTGTGTACGTAAATAGACTTGTACATACAAACTTATGGCTGGCAATCGAACTACATCCTTCGCTACCATCACAGCCCCACCTGATTGCTTTGCCTCCTTTCTATATACAACGCTGCAATATCTCCCACCTTTCTAGTTTGGTCGGGTAAAACGGGCTAGTAGGGATGAATTAAGGGGAAGTATTATGCAATTCTCGGACTTACGAATGGCGTATATAAGCTTGTAAAAGATTCAAGCTAAGTAGAAAGCCAGCAAGTCTCAGCACGTTAAGTGTATCACGCAGTCAGTCCAGCAAATCAAAGCAAGATGTACACGAAACTCGCTGTAAGTGACCCTATGACGATAGGAGAGCCTTGTTGACCTTTGTTTACATGTTAATCCTAGAGTACAATACGGTGTATATTTCTGTCCCTTTATGTTAATTAATTTAATTTTTAACTAGTAAACTCAATTTATTGCTCTTAATTGCGTGTCTTTGTATTTAAAAAAATTTAATTAAATAATGTTAATAAGTTATCTAAAGCATATTAATACGCATCGTTTCAAAATATAGATATAAATTAATATTGACTCTTGTGATAAAATAATTAAATAATGATAAATATTTAACTGATTGAAAAAGTCAATTATTCACAACTAGTTTTTCATTTTGTTTTAAGCTTTTCTCCATCGTGGTTGCTATCGTTGCCGCAGTTCCCACTCCTGGTGGCGGCGGACAGTAAGTACTTTTTTACAATATCCATTTCGAACAACACAAATATAAATCACAAAAATCATGCAAACTGTAATTGGTTCGATGTTAATTATAATGTTAAATATTATTGCGCTATAGACAGGAAGATATCTTAAGCATTCAATGATAACTTACGTAATATAAAGTACGTCAACGTAATATGCATCAAATTATATAAAGACTATTGTTTATGACCGATTTTTGAAACAACTTATCGCATAATATTTGCAATGCAGAAAAAATTATATAACCGAGTTAAATTCAAAAGTCTATCAATAAAAATAGTCGTGGAGAAATATTTATTTATTAAAAATTTTATACTTTTATTATTATGTCACGGAATCCATACGATAAAACAGGAATGTTTTTTAAGATGCATCAAAGATTTTTGTATGAAATAAGAGTCTGATATTTTGAGTAACATATGATAAATTCTTCTGACCTTTAAGGTTATATGATATATTACCGGAGTTTAATTCACAAAGAAGTGTACGTAAATTGTAAGTAACAAGGAACCGGTAATAGCAATCAATTAAGATCGAAAGCTTTCTTCTATGAGTATTAAATGTAGTGGTGTGTTTGTAGTGACGGGTATGACGCGATAATAGTTACCAACTAGAACCATTTTAAACATGTATTATCAAAGTTTTTATTATTTTTCTAAATAAAATGTTCATTATTGGATTTAACATCCTCAATGTCATTAGTCCGTAAATAGTTAATTAGTAGACTCTTTACTGTATTAAAGAACATATGACGTTAAAACGTTAAATTTCCGAAATAGATATTATAATATATTTAAAAAATCATCGCCATCAATCTCTATCATCACTATTCCCTAAGCTGTACCTAAAATTGCAATAAAAATACTAAAACGAACAACAACAGTACTGCGGACGACATCAAACAAATTTGACTTTGATGTTTGATTTTTGTGGTGATTTATAAGAATTTTTGTGGTTTAGATAAGATTGATGACCATCTTCTTCATATATAAAAATTACGTGTCACATTGTTTGTCCGCGATGTACTCCTAAACTAGTGATTTCAATGAAATTTTGCACACTATGTGCAGTTTTGTCCAACTTGAAAGATAGGAAAGTTTTTAACCCGATAAGTGACCCTCAAATTTTTTTAATGCGAATTTAAGTATCGTTTCAAAGAGCAAAGGGTCGTCGGAAAGGAGAGAACAACGTCTGCCTGGCCAGCTAATTTAAATATAAGGTTCACCAATGTATATATTTATTTTTACAACATTTTTATTAAGTTACTTTCTTGTTTGTCTATCCGTCTGTCGTTCCGGGTGGAAAAAAAAACCTGGTATATAAATTGTTTCATACATTTTTTTTTACTAGTTTATATGAGTAAACTAACCGCAGGAAAAGTGATGTGGCGCGGCGTAAGAGATAAGTAATTATGATTTATGAGTGTACCCGTATAATGATGAGAGCCAATGTGAAATTAAATATGTAAGCGCTTATTACGTCACATTAAGTAGAACTGTGAGAAATGAATTATAAAGAAACAGGAAATTTACAGTTCCACCGAAGCGAAAGGTTCTATAAATATATTGGAATAATCTCTTTAATTATTTATGTAAAGTACGGGAACTTATAAAATTATTTAAACAATACTTTGGCCCGTTGCCCTTAGCTGTTAGTCGCCATGATCCTCGTAGTGAAAGGGCTGGCTTTCGATGGCTTTATTTATTTATTAATGCCTAAGGCTTCTACTTAGTGTTTTACGTAACAAAAGCGTAAGTGTCGCGAATGCAGATTAAAAACAAAATAAAGTTGTCGCAATATCACCGCAGCGTGCGCAGTTTTAATTTACACTGTTTATAAATTTAATGTATTTCAAAACGTGCTATTATATAAATTTGATTTGTATAACGGTGTAATATAGTTTGCAAAAAACACCGTGTAGAAATGTTCGTGTGTATGATATATACTGCAGGAAGTCTAGCTGAAGTTATCTAATGAAGTATTTCTAGCGGAAAAACGCGATAATTTTAAGACGTGTTACGCGCTGACCTGTGAATTTCTTCTAATTCAAAAATACATTCCGATATAATAAAACAAACGTAAACTTAATTCTTCAATATGTAAAGTTACAAAATGTGAAATTTCAATGAAACCTCATTCAAGTTTGTTACATTTTGTTACGTAAATGGGAAATAATTGAGCAACTTGTTGGTTCAAACCGGCGAACTGGAATGATGGGCGAAGAAATGGGCAGTGCGTGGGGCCGGCTATTAACCGATGTCATTGCACTTGTAGAGAACATTTTTTAGGATTGTTTTCGCTTATTACTGGCTTATCACTTCGCGTCTCGAGTTATAACAACATGTTTTAACATATTATATTATGTGTTTCAGAATTAATTTAAATTCTATTACAATTAATATTTAGGCTTTTTTTGATAGTAAGAGTTAAGAAGTGTTGTTAGTAACAGTTTAGATATTAAGTCAAAAATTTAGATAGACGACGCCCGTGGATTGTTAAAAATAAGTTATTGAAATTAGGTTGCTGTTAGTAATAACTGAGATAATAAACAATGTGACATAGAAATTGAAGTAGCTTAAATTTTTATTAAAATGTCAAAAATAGTATAACATGTAATTTGAAAGAAAAAATTGCTCTCCGACAATGCATGGCCGGTCACGGATATGTCGCGTACAAATTGCGTGCTCGCTTTCACCGATAATATAGGGGAAATGGATGATTTTCTCTAAAACCATGAGCTTCGCAATTACGCTCATGTAACCTTCGTTATAGTTGCCGAAAGCGGTCGAGCTCGATTGTAAAACTTTAGATGGTTAAATAATAAAACCCATTTAGTTAATTACTTAGAGATATTTATCATAAAGCAGCAAGCATTTAATGGTGATTGGTGAATGTGTCGTAAAGAAAACATTATACGTTTATAATATATAGTCCCTTTCGTTATTGTTCCATAATTACCTGTAACAGTTCACTGTTGGACATGGACCTATACCATAGCTGGAAGGTTCTGCCATATGTATGTCTCGCACTATTGAAATCGTTGCCGGGGTGTTTGTGTCGTCGGCATATTGTATGATTTGTCGATATACTGTATGCTATGTTGTAGTCCGGTCATAGAATTAGGCAGATCGTGATCTGCCGTTTCATGATTTGATCGTTAATTTATCTGCGATATTACTTTGACCTCATATATATCTAATATAAATATTTGCGGAGCTGTGTTTAGACTGTGGCCTTTGGGCAACTTCATTTGCATCTTAACATACTGTCGCTGATATTACTTGGTGCTTTCGTATTTTTGGCAAATTTGCAAAAGTATAGTTATAAATTATAAAAACAATAATATGTAGTTATAAATTAAAGAAATAGAGGCGTATCATGAAATGCCTATGAAATTCTACGATCGGACTACGACACAACTTATCTGCTATATTTGGTAAACCAGCGAGCGTAACAAGGCCGTTTGTGTAGTGACGATTCATACAATTTGCCCAAGATTAAACGTCTGTTACCATTTATATGTATATTTATATCGTTAGCCGCATTCTACGATACCCACAGAAAAAATAAGGCACCACTAATAGAGAGATAGAAAATAAAAACAATATGGTCCTCATGTACATTGGCATGTTATGCAAAATGCAGCTACTGTTATTATAGTATTTATTTTCAAAATATATTAGCAGAATGTTAAAGTAAAATGTTATGTTATTTTTTATAGCAAACACGTGACTATCCACGTACCCTACAAGGTTCACACTATCCACCACCACCACGTGTCTAAAGTACATGTACCAGTGCACGTACCTGTTGTCAAGGAAGTGCCTGTGATCAGAGAAGTACCGGTATACAAGCACGTGCCTGTGCCCATAGTACAGCACGTGCCTTATCCAGTGATCAAGAAGGTGGAGGTTGAGAAGCAGGTGTTTGTGCCCGTACACTCTCATCATGAGGAGCACCACGGTTGGGAGAGCGAGTCGCTGTCGCATGGCTGGCACTGATTGGAAAGAAGTATTAAATTAGGTTAAGGTAAGAATACTGTCTTTACCTATAAAATAGATTCTATAATAAAAATAGTTTTGCCATATCCACAAGTGCACGTGATTACACAGAGGCACACACTTATTATTAGCCTGCCTGTACCTAATGTCACGCTTATGCATATCGGAAAAGACTTCAATAGAGTATAGTACTTAAGAGAAGGGAAGAGTTTTTTTTATAGGATAAGGATGACAAACGAGCACACAGTCCACCTGATAGTAAGTGGTTTCTGTGGCCCATAGACATCTACATCTATCCTCGATTACGAATCAAAATGCAGATGCGTTGTTGTGAGGACTAAGAAGGAATGCCTCGCTTCCAGTAAAAAAGGGCTCCGGTGTTTTTTTTTATAGGATCGGGTGACAAACGAGCGCACAGTCCACCTGATGGTAAGTGGTTTCTGTGGCCCATAGACATCTACATCTATCCTCGATTACGAATCAAAATGCAGATGCGTTGTTGTGAGGACTAAGATGGAATGCCTCGCTTCCAGTAAAAAAGGGCTCCGGTGTTTTTTTTTATAGGATCGGGTGACAAACGAGCGCACAGTCCACCTGATGGTAAGTGGTTGCTGTGGCCCATAGACATCTACATTTATCCTCGTTTGCGAATCAAAATGCAGATGCGTTGTCACCCGTGAGGACTAAGATGGAATGCCTCTTTTCCAGTAAAAAGGGTCTCCGGTTCTCTACACTCACCATACGAAACACGTGTGAGAGCGTGGTCCTTTCCCGTCGTGCCGATCCATTCGTGTTACAACTATACCAGAAATATAGCTGCAGCATGGCTCTACCACGTAAAGTATAGTGTATGAAAGTATACTTTAACTGCAAGCACCGTTTTTTTTTTTATAAAAGTCGACATCCACCTGATGGTAAGAGAATGCTGTAGTCCATAAGCATCTTCTTATTTTTCTTCCTCCTCTTCGTCAACCCGTAAAAGTGTTCTCCTTTTGTAGAACTATCTGTAGGAGATTTGTATATACAAGCACGCTTGCCAGGCGCATTGACATTGGAACGACGATAATCGCTGTACCAAACGTTTCGCTCCCTAAGAACGGTGATGAAATGCCTCATTACTGATAAAAAGAGTATCCGGTTTTCATCATTCACCATTTCCCGGTCAATTTGTACTAACCGCTCTGTAGTCACAATATGGCTCTACCACGTAACAGTACACCTATACAGTATCCATTTTCCTTCAGATGGACTGTCAAATAAAATCACATAATTTTTTATTGGTTACGCAATTAGTTCATATTTTTAATAAAACTAAAGTGACATAACAACATTATGTCCACGTGATGGTAAGTGGCTACTACATGGACGGCTGCAGCCATTTTTAAACAAAAAATACGACAGATGCGTTATAGCCTTTGAAGACTAAGATAGAATATCCCACAGTCTGTAAATATGTTGGCTCTCTTTACCCTTCATCAACACATCAAGGAACAGGCACTATTTGGCGACAGGAATAGGCAAGAGGATGCTACTTAGAAAGATATTTCATACTGGTAATTTTCTTTTGTCCACAGGTATTTTAAGTACAAACAAACATCTTTTCGTACTTACATCTATGATGTGACCCACCAGGGGAGTTGTTACAATTAACAGTTATAAATCAAGTTACCGTTATCATTTTAAATGTAAGAACCAAAGACAAAATAAAAGATGTGTTTTAAAGTCTTAATATTAATTTTTGTTTTATTTCTATTGAAATTAATAAATATACCTTCATACATCATAGTGTTGCAAAAATATGGATCTTCCAAATTTATCAAATACAAAAACGTTAGAATATATACGAGGAACATAATGATTTATAATAAAGCTATTTAAATGCATACATAAGTATGTTAAAACTCTAAGATTCAAATATTTACGAGCGACTTTAGATCTCTTTGATTTATAACATTAACAAATAAACGTTCACTTGTATATAATCTATGGTCAAGCGTTTTTAAGTTCAGGCGTAACATTGCGGATATCCGCAATGTAACGCCTGATTTTTTAATAGGAAAAGGGTGACAAACGAGCACACAGTCCACCTGATGGTAAGTGGTTGCTGTGACCCATAGACATCTGCATCTATATTCGATTACGAATGGAAATGCAGATGCGTTGTCACCCGTGAGGACTAAGATGGAATGCCTCGTTTCCAGTAAAAAGGGTCTCCGGTTTTCTACACTCACCATACGAAACACAGCAGCGTTAAGCTGCTATTTTACGCTGGTATTCTGTGAGAGCGTGGTCCTTCCCCGGTCTAGCCGAGCCATTCGTGCTACAACCATAATATAGCTGCAGCATGGCTCTACCACGTTAAAATCATAATAAAGATGTTAAAAATTAATTAGATTAGGTCCGCGTACTAAAATAAAATGCATGCAACGTCTTACATAGTTTAAAGAGCTCCCTCAATTGCGTACACTATCCCCATCACAACCAATCCCATCACCACTACAATGGAAACACACACCACCGTTAATAATACGACACGTCTTTTGCCTCTAAACGAGACATCATTAGGTAAAATTGACTCTGCGATGGCTGCCTGCTAAGAAACCGTCAGTCAAATTGTCTTTATCATCACCATCATCATCATTACAACCCTTCACAAGTCTACTGCTGAACGTATGCCTCCTCCAAAGGATGCACAAAGCACGGTCCTGAGCCAACTGCATCCATCGACTTCTTGCATGTCTTACCAGGTCGTCACTCCATCTAGTGGGGGGCGCCCTACACTTCGCCTACCGGTACGAGACTGTCACGCGAAAACCTTTTTTCCGTTTCGTTTGTCGTTTCTTCGAGCTATATGTGTCCCATTGCCACTACAGCTTACTAATTCGTTGGGCTATGTCTGTCACTCTGGTTCTACTGTGGATATCCTCCTTTAAATTTGTCTTAATTATTGTAAATTCTAATTTACCATATGAAGAAATTTCTTTAATCTTCTAGAATGCCTCTTTTGAGTTTTGGTTTCAGACAAACAAAGAAAGAAATACGCAGCGCTGCGTACATTTAAGGTGATGCAAAAACCACGATCCAGTTATTGTTAGACCACGCATTCACGTACACATAACGATCCATCCACACATAACGATCATTTGTAAACAACAAGGTGTATAATATGGTTGCGTCCAGCTGTGAACTTTTAAGGTCTGTTAAAGAAAGAAACAAGAAAGATGTGTGCGTGAGTGCGTGTCAAAATGTTAAACATGGTCATTGCGTCACTTTAAATGTACGCAGCGCTCCGTCTATCTTTATTTTTTGGCCAGAGGTTCTAGACATTTTTGAAAAGAACGGGTTCATTCATTCATTACAGCCATTTACACGTGCACCGCTGACATAGGCCTCCCCCAAGGAATGCCACAAAGCACGGCCTCGAGTCACTTGCAGTCATCGACTTCCTACTAGTTCGTAAAAGAAAGGGTTATCGCTTGTCAGTCATTATTATTATAACTATCAAAATCAACTATTTTGACTATGAAAATATAACGTATTAAAAGAGCAATAGCGACGACATTACGAACATCGATTAGTTCATGGCATTGGGAATTAGAAAGTTGGATTGGGTATTGGTTTCAATTTGTTATAGTGCGTTAACATATTAGCCATTAATGAATTCATGATGGGATATTGGTCAAATAGTCCTGGTACTATTTGACCAATTTCCCAAAGTTGATGGCTTCCAAAGGAAAACAACAACAGGATCAAATCAACGAAAGTGTTGATTATAAGTTTAATCTATATTATGATTATATATATATCATCATCATCATTACAGCCCTTCACAAGTCCACTGCTGAACATAGGCCTCCCCCAAAGAATGCCACAAAACACGGTCCTGAGCCACCTGCATCCATCGACTTCCTGCATGTCTTACCAGGTCGTCACTCCATCTCGTGGGGGGACGCCCTACACTTCGCCTACCGGTACGAGGCTGCCACTCGAGAACCTTTCTTCCCCATCGGTTGTCGGTTCTTCGAGCTATATGGCCGGCCCACTGCCACTTCAGCTTACTAATCCGTTGGGCTATGTCGGTCACTCTGGTTCTACTGCGGATATCCTCATTCCTAAGTTTATCACGCAGAGAAACTCCGAGCATAGCCCTCTCCATAGCTCGCTGAGCGACCTTGAGCTTCCTCATACGGCCAGCAGTGAAGGACCACGTCTCAGTTCCGTAAGTCATCACTGGCAACACGCACTGGTTGTACAATTTCGTTTTAAGGTTTTGAGGTATGTCTGACGAGAAGATGTGTCGTAGCTTCCCGAACGCTGCCCAGCCGAGTTGAATCCGTCGATTGACCTCTCGGTCGAAGTTGGACTTACCCAGTCGGACTATTTGTCCCAGGTAAACATACTCGTCAACAACTTCGAGCTTAGTGTTCCCAACAACTATCGGCATAGGTGTGACATGGACATTAAACATGATCTTAGTTTTGTCCATGTTCATCTTAAGACCTATCCGTTGGGAAACACTATTGAGGTCATTGAGCATAGTGCTTAGGTCCTCCAGCGATTCTGCCATAAGGACTATATCGTCGGCAAATCGAAGGTGAGTGATGTACTCGCCATTGATGTTGATACCGTATCCTTTCCAGTCCAGAAGCTTGAAAACGTCTTCCAATGCAGCGGTGAAGAGTTTCGGGGATATGACGTCACCCTGTCTTACACCTCTCTGCAATTGGATAGGTTTCGTACTCTGGTTCTGTACTCGGATAGCCATCGTAGCCCTACTGTACAAGCACTTCAACACTTCGATATACCGACAGTCAACTTGGCACCGCTGAAGGGACTGCAGCACCGCCCAAATTTCGACGGAATCAAAGGCTTTCTCATAGTCCACATACGCCAGACATAGTGGCAAATTGTACTCTTCGGACTTCTGTACAACTTGCCGAAGGGTATGTATGTGGTCTATGGTGCTAAAGCCCTTTCGGAAACCGGCTTGTTCGGGAGGCTGGAAGTCGTCAAGTCTGCGCGCGAGACGATTCGTAATGACTCTCGAAAACAGCACGTAGACGCGGCTCAGAAGGGAAATCGGTCTGTAGTTCTTCAAGAGAGCGTTGTCACCTTTCTTGAAGAACAAGACCACCGCACTTCTGCTCCACGCCTCCGGTGTAATGCCACCATGGAGGACGGAATTAAAGAGCTTCTGAAGGACTTCAAGTACCGGTCTTCCACCCGCTTTCAGAAGCTCCGCTGTAATTCCATCCTCGCCTGGGGCCTTACCGTTTTTAAGGTGCTGGAGAGCCATCCTAATCTCGCTCAGACTGACATCCGGGATATCTTCGGAATAGTGTCGGATGAGACTCGCTCTTGGATCGTTACTCACACTTGCGTGTGGCTCCAACGATGATGTGTACAGCTGCCCATAGAACCTCTCAATCTCACTCAAAATCTCAGGTGTCCCGGAAACGATGCTGCCACATTCTGTCTTCAGCTTTGACAGTTGGCTCTTTCTGGCAGACAGATCTCTGGCAAAGACTTTGGAGCCTTGGTTCCGCTCGATCGCTTCTTCAATACGAGCTGTATTGAAGTTGCGTAAGTCCCGCCGCATGCATTTGGAGATCTGTCTGTTCAGATGCCTGTATGCTGTCAAGTCTGTTGAAGAATGTAGCTTCATCTCCCGTCTAACAACCATGAGATTAAGAGTGTGATCGGAGAGTTTTTGTGTTCTTCTGCGGCGGGTCTTGCAGAACTTAGCTCCAACCGCATGGACAGTTTCCACGAGCTTGTCATTCATATCGTCCACTTCATTGCAGTCTTCTAGGCACTGAAAACGGTTTTGTAACTCGAGCTGAAAGGTTTCGGGACTTTGAAACAGAGCACGAGGGGGACGGAGCGTTGACTTCATTAGACGAGACCTCTCCAACTTAACGTTCAGGTTCAGTGTGCCTCTAACCATATATATATATATTAAATAATAATTACTTAATATATTTGTATATACTTAATAGTATGCGTTCCTGTAATATTCATCGATAACGATAAAAAATTAAAAAAGTAGGTGAGTTGTTATGTGATCCGCGACGAATTCTCATCAATCAAATAATGAATATTTTTTCATTTTCTTTTTATAGAATAAGTATTAAAAATGATAAGCAGGTTCTTCGTTAATTCTCGATGCGTGCCGTGTAAAGGTAATATTAAAATATAAAGTATTATATTAAGGTACAATGTACAATAAAACTAAACGATACTTAGCAATTTGTGCCAAATAAATATTACTTTTACTAAAAAATTATACTTAAACTAAAAAAAGATTTTCGATTGTTATTTAAGACTTTTAATCACATTAAACACATTGAACCTCTGATAAAAATGCCATGAATAATCGCAATTCTAGCTGGGATATGAATCGGCAGTAAAATATATATGCATAAATGACCAAATCTAAAGCAGGAGGCGAAAATAAAAGTGATAGTGAAGTCGTTCGCGTGGAATTACGTTTTATGAATAACAATAACAATCCGGTCCATGTTGTACGTGTGATGAAGATTACGCGAATGCGAATGAAGTCCGACATAACAGTTTCCCAACACTCTCACATTCGCACAGTAATCTCATTAGGACGTTACATTGAACAGTTCTTGATGTAGATCTTAAAAAAACAAAACAATTTAGTGATGAATTTGGTGTGATTTCTTTCTTTCTGATTTATTTGGTTATACTGCTTTTGATACAACTTTAATCTCCAGTATAAACTTTTAAATTAAATTGTGTCAGTTCTATTTAATCAATAACGGGAACGTCAGATCAAATTTCTTAAATAAAGGTGTAGATAAGTGTAAGGTGAAGACTTACGAATAAGAATAAATTGAAGACGTTTTAGTTCAGAGGATAAATTGTAAAAAAAGAGATTACAACCACATTTATACATCCATAATCCATCCATTACAGATTAGGCCTCCCCGTTTAGCAGGCGGGTTCGCAACGGCAGACTTTATAATCTTTATTTGTTATCAGGTAGATGCTGCTGGCCATTTCCTGTTTCAATTTCACTCTGCCGCCTCTTGCGACATCCACGGAACGATACTATGGTGCAGTGGATATTCTTACCACCCCTACACGGTCAAATTGAAACAATAGTTAATTTCGTTGAAATTATTTAATAATCAATAACAATCATTTTTATGATTAATCAATAAAAATTGATTTACGCAAACTAATTTAAGAATTGTATTAATTTCAATAGAAAAATTACAATTAAATCAAGCAATAATCTTAAGGAAAGAAAAATATGCACTGTTAAAAAAATAGCAAAATATTTTTAAATCTCACCATCATATATTATATTATAAATGAAAGCATTCTGATGTTTAGATGTGTTTTGCATTCAGGAATCACTGATAACATTTGAGTTTTTATATCCCTCTATAACACTATTCTTAACAAAATGTTTTTTTTTCTCTATCGAATCATCTTGCATTATATTCTCTGATACAGTGACATGTAACTTCGTATGTAGTAAATGCCACTATACTTGTTAACTGAGACTTTAGCACAGTTATTTTCCAACCTTGATATAATCCTCTAATACCATCTTTTTTAATGGTATTATATATGCATGCTAAAAATTTGTTGCATCGGATTAAATGCTGGGAGGTGCTCGGCGTAGAGTATCTGCTGTCTTGTTTATGTGTCTGAAAGTTTGTTATGTTTTTAAAATATGAAAATATTTAAAAAAACATGCGTGAGCGTCGTGGAACACTCGTTTCGAACGAAGTTCCTTTCGTAGTGCATTATTATTGATATAAATTAATTACTAACATCTATTAAAATGAAGCGTCATCTATACAAATAAATAAAATTGAAGTGTCTGCTGTGTCTGTTTGTAATGTCGAAATAATAGCTTTTTACTATGGGCATATGAAAGTATATACGGTACTTATAATAAAAACACGATTTTAAAATTCTGTCTGTCTGTCTTTCTATCTGTCTGTCTGTTTGTTCCAATCTTAATCTTCGAAACGGCTGGACCGAATTTGACCGGACTTTCACTGGTAGATAGCTGATGTTATAAGAAGTAACTTAGGCTACTTTTATTTTAGAAAAATAAATAGAGTTCCGCGCAAAAAATTAAAAGCCATGAAATCCAATCGTAATAAATTACGCGCAGGCGAAGTCGCGGAGAACAGCTAGTTTACAATAATATTTCTTCCATGGCAAGATAACTCGGAGTAATTACTAGCATATGTATGTAATTTTTTAATTATTCCATCTCGCTCGCACTATAGAAAGAGGGTCGTGAAAATCTTACACTTTTTCTCGCCTAGCCCCCATCCGCCAAATTCGTACCGTGCGATAAGGAACTTCGTTCCAAAAATATATTTATGGCGGACAATTAAGTAAATTAAATACGACGTACGTATTATAATTTACATTTTATATAGCGTGAATATAATAAAATCGTTGCAGTCTCGTAATATTTAAGTAGTAAGTATAGTAGAAGACTTAAGAGAAGAGCAGATAACTGGACACGTTTTTTTACTTATTTTAAGCGAGTGCTCGACCACAATCTCTCCTGGTAATAAGTTCCGATGAAACCCTAGATGGTAAATTGGACTGTCTTAGTATAACAAACGCCTATTCACTTTTGCCTTGATTGTATTCCGATTCAACTGCTGTACGCATCACGAAAGACAAAGCAAACCGTTTGGTTCAAATGCGAAGACCCGCCGACCGCCCGCTTGTCCGATGGTGGTCTTACCCTTTGTAGGGAGGAATTAAAGCATATAACTTATAGTTCATGCGCAAACTCTTCGAAATGCATCTTATTGAGAGACTATCTCTATCTAAATCTACGCCTGTGCTCGAGGCTGACGAAGTTGGTTTCAACTAAATCAATATTACCAATAACCTCTTAGCACATCTCTCTATTGAATCCAATGCTGCTATGCTAAGTATCATTTTGCAGCACTAACCCATATAAGGTAAACCAGCTGCCTCGGCGTTTATTATCGCCGCACTCTTGCAAGGACATCTAGTTTCCTTACGGCTGCTTTGATCCTGGACTCAATAAACCGCTCATAGTTAAGGCTCGGAGAAATCTCAACCTCTAATAACGGAAGGCGGGCAGTGTACTCCAAAGATACATTCCGAAAAGTAGAAGCTAGGATGAGCGGGTTCCTTTTAGCGGTGAAGAGACACGCTTGTGTTTTGGAGGTGTTGAATCTCACAAGTTTGACATCACCACTTGGAGAGTTCGCACGCTCAACCATAGCTTCTCTTTCACTTAGTTGTAGTCGGCTAAACCTAGGTGTAATCGCACTTGAGCCGTGACATAGGTGAAAAAAATATTCTTACTTCGTTAATTCTTCTTAAATATTAATTGCAAATCGTTGAATGTTCTGAAAATATGACAAAGATTACTCACACCAATCTGCAACCGTCTTTTTACGAGATCAAAAGGGTAGGTAGCCGTTTTCGATACAAATCCGGCCGCAGAACCAGCCACCATACTGGCGATCACGATGTGTGCCGGCTTGTGTGCGATGTTTTGTGAGTGCTCGCCATTATCATTATCGTCCGATAGATGCCTCAAAATGAAAGGTTGTAACCAACGGAACACCGAAAATGACAAACCAACAGCAGGTCCCAACTGAAAATATTTTTATGGGTTAACATATCGTTATTAACTAATGCGGACAATATATACTCGTATATAGTATAAAACAATCGCTTTATGCTTAGCAATAAATTTTGCTAAGAATGTTTATTTGTATATGTATTCAATAAACGTCAATGTGTGAAAATTCTGAGATCTTGTGTTCGAATCCTAAGAGGAAGTTGTTATTTCAGGTCTGCGATTGGTTTTAATAATAATAATTATTGTTTATATTTGTGAAAGCTTATTAATTTTATACGTGGTCGAGACAAATAATGCACATTAATGCACAAATTTATCATCGGTTCTGGGTACACAAAATAATAAATAAAGTGACTCTAGCGTTTTTTTTTATGAATACAGTTTATATGTGGTAGATCCACATTGCAGCTGTTTAGCTGCAGCACAATTTGGTTGGCTCGACCGAGAAAGTACCACGTCCGCACAAAATACATGCATAGTTTTTTTTGGGTGATAGTAAGTACCCCATTGCAACGAAGAAAATACCTGAGACCCCGCGTTATAATACTAGAAATAAACCATAAGGTTCCTCAGGTTCTCACTTAAATGGTACGACCCTGTAACTTTGACCCAAGGTTATAATACTAGAACTAAAAATTCGACGGTTGAATGACGCGAAACATAAGTTTGGCAATTCTAAGCGTTTTAACAATTTTTTTTGATTAGCATTGAATTAACTATGTTCAGACTAGGAAGAAGTTCATTTAGGCCATTTTGTCAAAACCCTCGTGAACTTGCCAAGTCTTCTGAAAAGAGGTAAATTGCAATTCTACTCTTATTTATTTCATATTTGAGTTCGAGAGTGAGAGAGTACCTACTTTAATACAAAAACCTGCCTCTTCATTCTTAGTATAATGAGCAGAATTTTTAGCATTCTGTTTGAAAATTAAGCATTTTAACAATATTATATCAAAAATCTCTAGGAAGAAATAAGTAAAATGCGTAGGATCTAATCAAGTTATGAGATAACTTGTAATGTAATATTTACAAAAAATGTTCAGTTAAGTGTTATCATTGTTACTAGCTGTTCATATGCAATAGCTTAAAATGTTACATCATCGATACAATGTAGGAGGATCTACCAATCATTATCGACATACAAACTTGTATCAAAGATGCGGATAGTCCTTCGAAGAACGCGAGAACGCCTCCAGTGTTATACACTTCTTTTGCACCGTTTAAAAGCCCCTTATACTGTTCTTTAACTATCATTTGTCTCACTCTGATTACCTCTAGAGGTGAGGCTACTGTAGCTGAACAGCAGCCTGCAAAAATTCCACAGAAGAACTCCATTGTAGGTCTGGAAACATGTTAATACGCAATGTTAGATTTAGTGACAGAGATCCTCAAATTATACATTTAATTACTTTTATATAACAACTACTAAAAATATAGTAAACATTCTAAAATCTACCAAAAATATAGTAAACATTCTAAAATCTACCAAAAATATAGTAAACATTCTAAAATCTACCAAAACATAATGGAAAGGGTGCGCTGCTTTGGATTTTATAATACTTATTACGGTATATATGACAAAATCTACGTGGTAAAGTAGGTATAGGTGTCGCTTGAAGTTATAAATAAGGCGATCTCTACTTACATATTTATTATTATAAAATATTTAACAAAGATAATTTATTAAATTGTTAATATTAATTTAATATTTTTTTATAAAATAATGACAAATGAGTATACAGTCCACCTGATGGTAAGTGGATGTTGTAGCGTATAGATATCTATATCTGTCTTCCATTAACCTGTTGCCACCACTGAGAACTAAGATGATGAATGCCGCGTTTCAATTAATAGGGTTCTCTAGTTCTCTCCAGTCACCATACGAAACACAGCTGCATTAAGCTATTTCACGCTGGTATTCTGTGAGAGCGTGGTCCTTCCCCGGTCGAGCCAACCTTTTTGTCCAACAACTATAATAGCTGCAGCATGGCTATCACTAAAACGTTAATTGAAACATTTTTATAATTTATACTTTAAAATAGAAAAATAATTATGGCGTTTTATGAAAGTACGACATAGTAGGTCGACTTTGCAGTAGTATTACATAGTATATTATGCATTATACAACAGTGGTCACATCACACGCTCTCAAATTACATAATGATGCTGCGAATCGATGCTAGTCATTACATTACATATATTCTTGTCAACAACTGTGCGCTCGTTTATGACCTATACTTGTTTAAAAACATAAGTGCTTCGTTTTTTATACAAATAACTTCTTTGTATACACTCACCACTACCCTCTTAGCTGTTTCTTCTGTATAGTAGGTAGTGCTTGTTCCGCAGTGTTCCGGTATGAGTCAGTGTAACAGGCTTTAAGACATTTTATCTTAGTCTTTAGACGTGAAAGCGCATTTGTATCCTTCTTAGTTTGAAGTTGGCTACAGGTGCCCATGGACTCCTGTAGCCATTTACTATCAGGTGGTTTTGAAATTCGTTTGACACTTTAGATTTATAAAAACATATTATTAATTATATTACATGAATAGCTGTTACCCGCGACTTAGCCCGCGTATTATTTGGGGTTTTAATTTATTTGCGCGGAACCCTAATTCTGTTTCTAAAATAAAAGTTGCCTAAGTTACTCCTTGTGACGTCAGCTATTTGCCAGTGAAAATCCCGTCAAAATCGGTTCAGCCGTTTCGGAGACAGGCAGACAGACAGACAAAACTTTAAAAATTGTATTTTTGTTATTAGTACCGTATATACTTTCATATGCATTTAGTAAAAAGCTGTAATTTTGACATTAAAAACAGACACTTAAATTTTATTTATTTGTATAGATACGCATTCCGATTTTAATCTTTACTACTAGTGAGCTTAATTACTCACAAGTGCTTCTCGTCAATCCCAGAATTAGCAACCTGCTTTGTCGCTAGTTCGTACACAAAAAATTGTGCCAACACTGATAGTGTCGAATGTATCTAAAACAAGGTTTATAAAATGTTACTTTATGGTTTTGTAATGCCAACAAAGCCTTCAAAAATATATGAATGTTGTTTACCTACATCCTATACAATAATATTCATATATTTAAATATGCTGTATTTTTTTATCATCATCGTTATCATCATAACAGCCCGTTACAAGTCCACATGTGAACATAGGCTTGCACCATGGAATACCGCAATGCACTTTACTAAGTCTACTTCGTCCACCGACTTCCTGCATCTCTACGTCGTCACTTCATCTAAAAATTACCAAAACTCCAACGAAAAATTATCAACTGACCCAAGCGCCGTATTTCTCTTTGAATGGTGCAAGTGAGTATACAGATGCTGTGCGGTATTTCATCTTAGTTCTCAGTGATGGTGAATTCGGTTGCAGGTGTGCAAGAGGTGCATTTGCTAGTTACGACCAGATGGACTGTTCGTCAGTCTAATCTTATAATTTTTATTATTATAATAAATGTGAAAATGTTTTTATACATGGTAGAGCCATGCTGCAGCTATATTAGTATTAACCTTAACTAACTTAACCTATTATATATTTTAAAAAGAACCATTGCAGAAACGTTATTAAAAGAATAGTGTGTTTTAGGGTATAATGTTCAAATTTAATACGAATTCAACTTTTAGAATTTTAACAAATTTTTAGTATAGTTGTAGCACGAATGGGTCGGCTCGACCGGGAAAGGACCACGCTCTCACAGAATACAAGCGTAAAATAGCAGTTTAACACTGCTGTGTTTCGTATGGTGAGTGTAGAGAACCGGAGACCCTTTTTACTGGAAAAGAGGCGTTCCATCTTAGTCCTCACGGGTGACAACGCATCTGCATTTTGATTCACAAACGAGGTTAAATGTAGATGTCTATGGGCCACAGCAACCACTTACCATCAGGTGGACTGTGTACTCGTTTGTCACCTCATACTATATAAAAAATAGATTTGTATTTATAAGTTAAGACAAAGAGACGAGGCAGCTTAGGGTAGTTTATCTTCATAATAAAAGCTCGCCTTAAAGTTTTAGAATATGAAAGCAAACAGGGTTCGATTCCGTCGGTACAGATGAAAATGTCATCTGCGATTTTAAACGCTGGTTTACCACGTACTCGTCGTCGCAGTATTACATTCTGGAACCTGCATGTTTAAGAATTTAAAATATATTTTCGATTTCACGCATGAGGCAGCATGGTGGACGCTTCCCTACCTGTCAACGCCCGAAAAGAGGCCTGTCCCTAGAATTGCGACGTATATTGGCTGTTTATTTTTGACGATGACACTAGCTTACACACTTACTTATCAATAATGTAAGAAATAAAAATTACACGTACATTTTTGTTTCATTTTAATTAATGAAAGTTTTGATATAATCTCGGAATTGCGCGAACTGTGCAGTTCACGCTCACTAATCAATAATATTATTTGATAACGTTACTGACTTAGATAGTGATAAAAAGGCAAAACAATGCCTATCACTTATTAATAAAAACGTTACTCCCACGCTAGGAATTTCTCCTGTATCGTGAATACAGAAACAGTACATGACCAAACATTGTTCCGTGTGACTATCGAACCCCAGGCCAGGATATATCAAAAATAATAATAAATAAAACTGTAAAAACACGAGCGAGCCTTACAGCAGTCGCATATGATGTGTAACATCAGACATGTCGCCTTGGTAATAAGTAACATTGACATTATATCCTGAAAAGAGCTATTTTTTAATCAAAATTAAAAATATCTATTGAGCAGCGATAGATATTAACCTCACAACTCATAAAAGATTAAAATATTTATTTGAATAATTATTCATTATTACTCTTTTGCATTTTTTAACAATGATTTTCACTTTTTTCACATATAAATTAGTCTTATAACAGAACACTTTACTACCACCGCACGCGCTCATTGGTCAAATCAAATAGCGCGCGCTTCCTCATCTTTATGTTACACATTTCCGTCCCTTTTCACGAAATCACTCCCACAGATTGCGGGAAAGTGAGAGGGAAGATGTTACTCATCAAAAACTTTTTTTGGACCTCATTATTTTCTCCCCCTGTTGTAGGAAGTAATATCTATTAGCTTTAGCTGGCTTGGTCAGCGAATTGAGGAACGCAGTATCCTCCCTGTCGCCGGTATGGGTATTGTATTTCTGACTGGCGATCCGCCCCGGCTTCGCACGGGTGATTTCTGGAACTTGACAACAGCGCCACCTACCGGGTCCAAATATAAATCTAAACCATCAATCTATTCAACCACACACAAAAAAAATCATCAAAATCGGTCGATCCGTTTTTGAGTTTTAGCGAGACTAACTTACATCAATTAATTTTTATATATAGAAACGTAAACGGGCCTCTTATAACGTTACATATCACCCACGGGACGGGATTTTAACATCAAGCCTAACGTTACATTATATTTAAACAAATAATATGTAATAAATTACCTGCCCAATGTAGTGTCCATGAAAAAATGCTTTAAGTCCTTCTTCTTGCGATATTTTTCTTATTATCTCAGAAATATTAATGCTTCTCCCATCTCCGGACTTCTGTTGAAGTTGCATTCGTAGTTTTACTATGTCCAATGGTTGTGTGATTAACCGCGCTATCATACCGGTTACACACCCAGCGATAAATTTCTGATTATGAGTCAAAGAGTCGTTACGCTGGTAACCAACCATTTTTGGGTAAGGGACATCATGTGCGACAACCGAATTTGTTTTTATGTACCATCATAATTGTAATTGAATTACATACCATCTATGTAATTTCATTAGTGCAAAGCACGGCTTCTATTTTGACAACATAAAAATATTTTTAATTGACAAATGACAGAAATTTATAGTCTTTACACGAAACGCATTTAGGTTTTTACAGAATTAGGTACTTATGTTTAAAAATCACGTTTTGGGTTTAGAAGAAGGCACTTATCTTTAAAAAACACTTTTCGGCTTTAGTTTCCTATATATAGAGCCCTGGACTTGGTTTTTCAAAAATATAAGAAATAAGACAACTTTACTAAAGCTATGTCATTTCTTAATATACGAGTACTCATACATTAACTTTCTTCTCAGAACTAAGTAAGCAAAATATTATATTAAAAAAGACAGTCAAACAAAACTACAGAGTGCAAATATTAATATTTATCCGTAAAGATAGATAGATAATAGAGTTTTTAATCAATATAGATTATACACAATACTTATGTATTGAAAGTCATTAAAATTTTAATTTACCACAGGTTCGGAAAATACACTTGTCATGGAAAGAAACCCAGAGGTACTTTGTTTTAAAGAAACACGAAGAAACCGTGAAAAAAAAGCAATAATTTGTTGTTGCTTAGTTCAATATTAATATTACATTATTACAACAATTAAATTATAAATAGTTTGGTAGCGATCACCTTATATCCAGGGTTTATTGTCATAGCGTGATATTACCAAATAACCGCTAAGTGATTAAACCTAAATCGAAATCAATCTAGGTTGATCAACAAAACTGTAATGTCAACTGTAAACCACGCCCGATGATTAGTAACTTCTACAATCCTTGGATATGTGACATGTCACACAGCCTGTAAAATTGATGCAATCTGGAATACAGTGAGAAAAACGCAATTTCGTCGCCTAATGGCTCTTAATGGCGAATGGCATCAGAGCAGCTGAATTCGTTAATAATAATATGTATTTACATTATCTTTATTATTTTTTATGGTTACGGATTTTATTAACGCGTTTAATTTACAGACGACGACTGAGATGTTTGACATCCCGATGTCACACTTACAATTAAAATAAGTAAGTTAAACGCCATAAAATCCGTAAACATAATTTTGTTCAATGTGTAATATAAGAATTCATTACATTATCTTGTTGTATTGATTACAAAAGCTACTTGTGGCAAATAAAATTTGTTTTTTTCGATATGAATACGCACGTGATAAGCTTTTGTGAGATAAGATAATGTTTTCATATAGGTACGATTGGAAAGCGAAAGTGAATACGGATAAAAGTTTTTGATAACTAGGAATTTTATTTAAGAAATTAGAAGAAAATTCATATATATTCGTTTAGTATTAATTTATTAGATTCGAAATATATTTTACGAAATTAAGAGATGAAAAGAAAATGGGATCATGATTTTGTAATAATTTCTGTATTTTGAAAAAATAAGTTGTAATAAAGTTAAAATTAAATTTATAAAATATCTACATCTATTTTAATAACTACATATAATTTTATAATGTTTAAGAAATAAAATATTTGTACTGAATGTCTATTTTGTCTGATGTTCCCTGTTTTAACTGCGATATTTTTTAAGAGTTAATATTCTATTTTCGAATTAATAACGAGCCTAATAACCTTGTCAATCAATTAGATAATAGGGATAATGATGGGCTTAAATGTTGCAAAAGTATCTCTATTAAAGTAAGATTATATAGTGGCCTCTCCGAAAATTCTTCCTAAAAATAAGGTACATTCCAAAATTTGGTAACACTGACCATATTGACATAAACTGTACTATGGTCTGTCATCTACTGTCATCTTTAGTCGCTATTATAAAAAACTTTTTATTCAATCACAAGTTTAATTTTTTTGCCATCCCGCCTGCCAAGCGTGTCATAATCACCTCGATGAGGTTTATGACTTTTATGAGCACTTGCACTTGTATAGATTGTAGAATATTCAAGATATGAATTTACTATATAGGTACTGGGACATATTAATTAGGAAGAGTACAGAAATTAATATGTACTACAATATTCACAAGCGGGACAATGCCTACTTATTCTCCGATCAAATCTGCCCCCTTTTGATTTGACCGACGGATGAGAATCTAACAACGGGCGCAAAGCCTATCAAAAAACGTTCACAGTCTAACTTCTTTGGACCTTTTGTTTGATACTGCTTTACATTATAAGCTGACATTTGTTATGAATTTAAATCAACATAACGCTTTCGAAACTTATAACTAATAATTACAGATTTTATGGAATTTTTATTAAAAGCTCAAAATTTATTTCAACCGTTATATGTATTCTATTAATGTTTCTTTTTAATGGTATCTTATTTCTAGTGATCTAGTTTAAGACCTCGTCATCAGAGACAGCTGTTTTAAGCAAATGGCGAAACTATGAATAAATGTGCCACTTTATGTAGACATGTTCGGCCTTAGAGGACCACGCTCGGTAAAGTTTTTAAAAGAACTTTTAGTAGCTGCAACTGTTCGTTGCCGCCGGTGACATGAGAGTTAATTTTTCCTGACCAAAGGCTAAGTTAAGCCATTCAGCGACGAAATGCAGTCATTCTTTTTGGCGCTATGTTCCAGATTGCGTCAATTTTCAGTACGTGCATGATAGTCTGCAGTTTTACAGTCTGTGATGCTCAGGAATTGCAGGTGCTACTAATCATCAGGTTAGCTCGCTTGTTACTCTAACATTCTAACAAAATAGAGTTTTGCTGGTCAGATTGATTTCGATTTAGATTGATTTTTTTTTATAGCATAAGGGTGACAAATGAGCACACAGTCCACCTGACGGTAAGTAGTTGCTGTGGCCCATAGACAACATATGCGTTGTCACCCGTGAGGACATAAATGAATGCTTCATTAGCAGTAAAAGGGGTCTCCGGTTCTCTATACTCACCATACGAAACACAGCAGCGTTAGGCTGCTATTTTTCGCTGGTGTTCTGTGATCTGTAGTAAAACCATCTCGAATTTATACCTAGAAACGCTCCGGATTGTCACGGGTAACAGCGCCACCTACAGGGCTCAATTGTAAATCTAAACCATCCAGGAACTCCCATCCAATCTACATATTAATATCTGTCGTATATCTATTATCGTCACTGCGTTACCAGCGATACGTTTTGCCAGCAACACACGTGGTAGTGCCGTGCTACAGCTATATTAGTAGTATAGTTGACTACGACACTTTTACTTTTACGAGAGAACTCGTACTAACGAATGGGTTGGCTCGTCCGGGGAAGGACCCGGTCTTACAGCGTAAAATAGCAGCTTAACCCTGCTGTGTTTCGTATGGTGAGTGTAGAGAACCGGAGATCCATTTTACTGGAAAAGAGGCTTTCCATCTTAGTCCTCACGGGTGACGACGCATCTGCATTTTGATTCTTTATTGAGGATAAATGTAGATGTCTATGGGCCACAGCAACCACTTACAATCAGGTGGACTGTGTGCTTGTTTGTCACCCTATCCTATAAAAAACACAAATGTCAACAGTTCGTTGCGGTGAAACTTTCACAGCACCTAATAAGCACCTAAAGAGCCCCTAATTTTGGTTTCATCTAAATGAAAATTCCTGACTTTGCGTTGCTGGCGAGACACAGCAGCCGCAAGGAAACTTGGTGTCCTTGCAAGGGTGCGGCGGTACTTCACGCCGGGGCAGCTTCTTACCTTATATAAAGCACAAGTCCGGTCGTGCATGGAGTACTGCTGTCACATATGCGCTGGTGCTGCAAAATGCCACCTTGCAGCATTGGACTGAGTGGAGAGACGTGCTAAGAGGCTTATTGGTGACCTTGATTTGGTTGAAACCAGTCTTGTCAGCCTCGAGCACAGGCACAGAGTAGCCAGTCTCTCGGTATTCTATAGGATGCATTTCGGTGAGTGTGCGCAGGTATTACATGCTTTAATTCCTCCCTCTCCTTTCCACCATCGGATAACCAGGCGGTCGGCGGGTCTTCATCAATTTGTTGTTGATATTCCACGCATTAGAACCAAATGGCTTGCTTCGTCTTTTGTCATGCGGCAAAGGAGTGGAATAATTTGCCGGCGTCCATCTTTCCGTCCGAATACAATCTGGGCGTCTTCAAGGCAAGAGTGAATAGGCTTTTGTTACGATAAGACAGTGCGATTTACCATCTAAGGCTACCACTTACCACCAGGTGGGATTGTGGTCAAGCACTGGCTTATAATAAGTAAAAAAAAAACACAGCTGAGTTATTGCGCACTAACGCACGGCAATTAATTTTTCTTTATATAGATATAAAGTCATGTACGAGTACAACAGCGCACTTATGAAGTTTGATTATGATGGTGACACTTTACTGGAACTAATAACATGTCAAAACTCTTTTGAAAAGTTCGTTGAGTAAACAGCTTCTAGACTTAAAATGTATTCAATACTTAATACATAATACGTAATACACGTAATGTAAAGTTCCTACTCGTATTTCGCTGATTAGTCTGACCATTTAGAACGGCCCTAAAGTGCTTATTGTTTTTCGGACACCCAACGGTGCGGACATGTCGAGAATTAATTTTAGGACATCATTTTATTAAAGTTCTTGTGAACATCAGTGTAATGTTAGCTGTTTTGATACTGCATTAAAAAGTTTAGTATTAGCAGATACTTAAGTTTTTGTTCACGATACGTAAGTACTTTGACGATGGATATTGTTTTTTATTTAAATAATAACATTTTGTTTTGGGCAATGTTTTTTACTTTTAATTTTCCTTGAAATGTATGCAAGTCAGTGTACTGACTATGTATGTAATATGATGTTATTGTTAAAGTAAGATTTTAAGCCTGCCAACTATTTATTTCTCTTGACTGGTAGCATTATCTACTATGTATGAATTCCTTTCGGTGTAAATTTTATTGAGTATTGAGAAAGTTTTAGGACAAGGAGGAGTCCACTGTTCCAATGCTTGTGGCGGACTTCACACAATCTCCTTGAAACATGTTTATTTTTTAAATTTCTCAGACATGTAGGTTTCCTCTCGATGTTTTCCTTTGCCGTTGGGCACGACGTAAATCAGCACTAAAAATGCAACCGAGCTACATCGGCTCCAGTGTAAAGCTCCGAAATAATTTATGAGAAAATGTTATAATAACACTAAATTTATACTCTGTCACAAAACTACTGCTTATCATTTTGCATCAAAGGTTATGGTACACAGTTAATTAGCATACATCAAGCGTACGTATAAAAGGTCATTTTTTGAGCTTGCTGTACGTATACATACTAAATACTGTATTTTGGGTCAGGTTTATTATAACTGCCCTAGTGTCTATGAAACCGCAATCAACTCTTCGATCTTATCGCAGTAGCTTACTTCTCACAAGCGAGTGTGAAGGCTTTGTGCAAAGTGAAAATTATCGACATTTTAATTTATCGTATGCGATTGACAAATTGACAGTGACGACATCATCATTATCAAGTGTAGATGTTTGGTAGTAAATATTATATGGATTACTTAATAAAATTAAGTAATTGAATGACCATATTGTTATTCAACATAATTTACTACATATGCGACACAGGCAGTGGAATATTAGTTAATACACAGAACTGATAATGCAGTATCCGCAAATCCACGTTTATATAGACAGCTACAATGTTTTAAATAATGGTTATGATAAGAGCAATAAAATATAGAAAAGTTAAAGTACTGAAAGTTTTTTTATTTCAAACTAAGAGGGTGACAAATAAGCTCAGAATCCACCTGATTGTAAGTGGATATTGGGGTAGCCCATGAACACCTACATCTATCCTCATTTAAAAATGACTTGTTGTTACCCTGAGGATTGCAATGGAATGTCTCGTTACCTGCAAACAGGATCCGTGTTCTCGTCTGTACATAAATTAAGTAATATTACGAGTATGCTGCTATTTTATACGTAGGTACGTATTCTGTGCAAGTGTGGTCTTTCCCCTGTCCAGCCGACCTGTTGTTGCTGCAGCCATCATAACTTCGAGAAAAATTGATGTATATAGTGGAATATCATATTTTAGGACCATGTCAGAAAATCGACAGGAAAGATTGCTTGACAAGGAGCAACAAATTTTAGGCGCCTGCTCTCCCACAAATTCAAAGGTATGTAGAAAAGGATTTGGTGTGTCTTCTATCACAACATCAGTGAATAATTTTGTCAATGGAAAACATGTAGACAACAATGATCACACATACAACAAGTGGTCAAATTCAACATTTTGTACAGCCGACTTCAAATGAATAAAATGAAATGATGTTTTCTTATCATCATTGTAGTCGAAGTCAATTAAATACGCATTATTAAAGATAACTCAAAAATTACTGGTCAGATCTTGATAAAATTTACATGAGACTACATGCGGAGCACAAGCTTTCAAAAAAAAAAAAGGATCATCAAAAACAGTTTACCTCAAAAAATGTTCTCAGGTAACACATACATATAAAAACAACGGACGAATTGAGTACCTCATCCTTTTTGGAGTCGGTTAAAAATAAGTGATGTATAAATTTAGCTTCACTGATCTAGTAAGACTTCAAATTCTTACTGTATTTGAAGAATTTACAATGTTAACAGTAGATGTAGAGCTCATTGAATATTTCCTCTAAAATATTATAGTAATAGATGCAATTATAATGTTTTATATTATCCTTTAATCACATAATAGATTGGTGTAAATCACAGTGTAGATATGCGAGTACTGACTATACGTTTCAGTCAGTGGAACAGTGCGCGGGCGCAAGCACGCAGTCTGCGCGCACATCGGAGTGCCGCACACCGCGTCTCCTCCCTCCTATTTTTGCAGAGGACGATACTGCTACATTTAGTAAGTTGTTTTTTAAAATATTTTATTACCATATATGTGATACACTAGCCTTATTAGTGACTGTCACTGTTTTAGACATCATTAACAAAAAGTAAATGCGCATTGAAATGTGCACATAATTCACTTATATATAATAAGTATTCCGATTCAGTGCTTTCCTTGTACTGCATAATATTTGTATGTGGCTTCTAGATAATATTAAATAAACGAACTGAATGTCGTCTGTCATTGCCATTGTTTACAAATTAATAACCTTAGAGTGGTTACATACTTATGAAATAATTAAATAAATCAAATGACAAGATAAAGAAGCCGGTAAGTAGTAATTCGAATGGCAAATAAGGATGTCGTATACGATTTTACTTATTTTAAATATAGTGACGCTACCCCATAGATATGGAAGGGATAGGGGAGGCCTATATCGAGCAGTGAACTTTTATAGGCTACAGTGTAAGGATGGATGAATGAAAATATTATACGCTATTCTATTTGAAAAGAAATACTATATGACTTTTGTTCTTTTTGTCGTCTAATGGTAAGATCGCAACAGAAGAAGCGAATGTAGCGATCAAAACAGACGAAAATCTAATAAAATAAAAAGAATGTTATTGTTTTAGTCATCATTTTTCTAATCCCAAAGATAACGCGATTTCTTTTTGTGCGGTTTTCCTAATTGATTGTTTTAGCTTCATTAGCTGATGAGAGCAGAATTAATGAGTTTTCCTGCTACGAGAAGTTTTTATTATGAACGATACCTTTTCAATCACAATACGTAACCGCAAGCTCGCTTTGTTTCATTTCTTCACAAAATTTTATCAAAATCAGTGCAGCCGTTTAGGAGTTCAGTCACATTTACACGGACAGAAGAGTTATATAATATATAATATGCACGTAATACATGCATATTATATATTATAACTATAAATCTTTCTCTTGAATCTTTATCCCCATTGATGAAAACCGCATCAGAATCCGTTGCGTAGTTTAAAAGATATAAGGGTACAGACGGCGGGAAGCGGCTTTGTTTTATACTCGTATTATGTAGAGAAGCACAAAAAGTAATAAATGATCGCGCTAGGCTTTACTGGGACAGGGTGTTCATCACAGAAGAGATTATACACTTGCGAATTAATCTGACATTATGGTGATGGACCAAGCACAGGCAAGGATATTTTTGGTCGACATTACCATTCTACATGATGAAAACCTTGTGAAAGCCGAAACAGACAAGAAGACAAAATATTATGTAAAAATTATTCCTGTAGTCGTTTCTGCAAACGGGTTAATCCCGCTCACTTTCTCAGGTTATCTGAGGCAACTGGGACTCCGCGACGGACCGCTCCGGGCTCAAATGCAGAAGGGGGTGCTCCTCGATACCGTCCGCATCGTCCTTCAGTTTCTTTCTCCATAATATTTGCGTCGGGTTTTCATTTATTATAATTTATTTATAGAGTATTTATATTTAACATATTAAACTATATCATATTTTTTATATTTTTAAGAATAAATGTAACAACCAGGCGAGAATACTACAAATAATGTTACTCTAATTTCTTAAATATTTTCTTTTACATTTTGTGTACAGTGATAGAAGTCACCTTGTAAGCAAAATGATGCCTGTGACAGGTGATTTCGCTCTTCCATAGGTTCTAGTTTCCTTTAATCTATAACTAAGTTTACTTAATATTAACAAAGAATGAGTACAAACAGAACGACTACTGACTTTTAAGATTGACTGATTAGTGATTATACAACAAACATTGTCTGTTTCTTATCGTGGCATCTAAATATGGAGCTTTTTGTATTAATCTAAATATCGTCTTTTGAAATAAGTAAAAACATTATACCCACTTTTTCCACGGAGTACATTCTTGAGGGTAGTTATATGTATATTAGGGTATCCGGATCTGGATAAAATTTGTCAGACCGAAAACGCATGCTAGTAATAATACGTATATATGAATATATTCCGGAGTAATTTTTTGAGTCTGATCTGATTATGCCTCTATTTAAACTTTCTCAGCACTTTATTGGAGTGTTCTGGGAGAAGGTTTCAGCTTCGAAAGGAGGGATAAAAATGTCCCGACACACCTTTTCTACATGGGTGACCGCAAGTTGTTCTCTTATTCTAAATTATCGTTTAAAATATGTACATTATAAAATGAATTACAATTTTGTTTTAGATTAAGTTTTATTTTTTATTTTTGACGTCAGCTTATCCTAGCAGTCAGCAGACAGTCGATTACAGGCAAAACAGATACAACTACTTGGGAATTGAGATTTATATAACCAACCAGAGCATTTATTTTATCATTTTCTCTGTTAGTTCAGATTCACAGACAATTAATAGACAATTTCTCATTACTTTTATGAAACAAAACCCTCCCCCAATCAATAGCTAAACGATTTCCGTCGATATCCCAGGTGTACTTAATTTTTAACAGATTATAAATACAATGGATGTGGGCGAAAAAGAAGTCTCTCTTTATATTTTTCTAATGTCATGAATGTTAACTTCTAATGTTACACTAGCCATTTCTAAATCGTTCTACCTAAGCGATAAATTACAACTTTATTAGTGTACAAAACACGAAAAGAATATCTCCCCGACCTATTACATCATTTAGGTTTGCTGGCATCGGGAATTTTCGTAGTTTGTTGTTTAATTATGTGATCTAAAATATTTTCAGATTTCCATTCACATTCAATAAAATCGGAAAAATTATTAAAATCACTACCGTTCGACCAAAAACTGTGGTCGCGTTACCACAAGGGCTGTTGCAGACGGAACTCGACTTACATGGACTGGTCAAGAGCAAAGTCAAAAAGAGGCCCAGGATTCAGTAAGTAATTTTTAATTACATTACAACATCATCATTATCATTACAGCCCTTCACAAGTCCACTGCTGAACATAGGCCTCCCCCAAAGAATGCCACAAAACACGGTCCTGAGCCACCTGCATCCATCGACTTCCTGCATGTCTTACCAGGTCGTCACTCCATCTCGTGGGGGGACGCCCTACACTTCGCCTACCGGTACGAGGCTGCCACTCGAGAACCTTTCTTCCCCATCGGTTGTCGGTTCTTCGAGCTATATGGCCGGCCCACTGCCACTTCAGCTTACTAATTCGTTGGGCTATGTCGGTCACTCTGGTTCTACTGCGGATATCCTCATTCCTAAGTTTATCACGCAGAGAAACTCCGAGCATAGCCCTCTCCATAGCTCGCTGAGCGACCTTGAGCTTCCTCATACGGCCAGCAGTGAAGGACCACGTCTCAGTTCCGTAAGTCATCACTGGCAACACGCACTGGTTGTACAATTTCGTTTTAAGGTTTTGAGGTATGTCTGACGAGAAGATGTGTCGTAGCTTCCCGAACGCTGCCCAGCCGAGTTGAATCCGTCGATTGACCTCTCGGTCGAAGTTGGACTTACCCAGTCGGACTATTTGTCCCAGGTAAACATACTCGTCAACAACTTCGAGCTTAGTGTTCCCAACAACTATCGGCATAGGTGTGACATGGACATTAAACATGATCTTAGTTTTGTCCATGTTCATCTTGAGACCTATCCGTTGGGAAACACTATTGAGGTCATTGAGCATAGTGCTTAGGTCCTCCAGCGATTCTGCCATAAGGACTATATCGTCGGCAAATCGAAGGTGAGTGATGTACTCGCCATTGATGTTGATACCGTATCCTTTCCAGTCCAGAAGCTTGAAAACGTCTTCCAATGCAGCGGTGAAGAGTTTCGGGGATATGACGTCACCCTGTCTTACACCTCTCTGCAATTGGATAGGTTTCGTACTCTGGTTCTGTACTCGGATAGCCATCGTAGCCCTACTGTACAAGCACTTCAACACTTCGATATACCGACAGTCAACTTGGCACCGCTGAAGGGACTGCAGCACCGCCCAAATTTCGACGGAATCAAAGGCTTTCTCATAGTCCACATACGCCAGACATAGTGGCAAATTGTACTCTTCGGACTTCTGTACAACTTGCCGAAGGGTATGTATGTGGTCTATGGTACTAAAGCCCTTTCGGAAACCGGCTTGTTCGGGAGGCTGGAAGTCGTCAAGTCTGCGCGCGAGACGATTCGTAATGACTCTCGAAAACAGCACGTAGACGCGGCTCAGAAGGGAAATCGGTCTGTAGTTCTTCAAGAGAGCGTTGTCACCTTTCTTGAAGAACAAGACCACCGCACTTCTGCTCCACGCCTCCGGTGTAATGCCACCATGGAGGACGGAATTAAAGAGCTTCTGAAGGACTTCAAGTACCGGTCTTCCACCCGCTTTCAGAAGCTCCGCTGTAATTCCATCCTCGCCTGGGGCCTTACCGTTTTTAAGGTGCTGGAGAGCCATCCTAATCTCGCTCAGACTGACATCCGGGATATTTTCGGAATAGTGTCGGATGAGACTCGCTCTTGGATCGTTACTCACACTTGCGTGTGGCTCCAACGATGATGTGTACAGCTGCCCATAGAACCTCTCAATCTCACTCAAAATCTCAGGTGTCCCGGAAACGATGCTGCCACATTCTGTCTTCAGCTTTGACAGTTGGCTCTTTCTGGCAGACAGATCTCTGGCAAAGACTTTGGAGCCTTGGTTCCGCTCGATCGCTTCTTCAATACGAGCTGTATTGAAGTTGCGTAAGTCCCGCCGCATGCATTTGGAGATCTGTCTGTTCAGATGCCTGTATGCTGTCAAGTCTGTTGAAGAATGTAGCTTCATCTCCCGTCTAACAGCCATGAGATTAAGAGTGTGATCGGAGAGTTTTTGTGTTCTTCTGCGGCGGGTCTTGCAGAACTTAGCTCCAACCGCATGGACAGTTTCCACGAGCTTGTCATTCATATCGTCCACTTCATTGCAGTCTTCTAGGCACTGAAAACGGTTTTGTAACTCGAGCTGAAAGGTTTCGGGACTTTGAAACAGAGCACGAGGGGGACGGAGCGTTGACTTCATTAGACGAGACCTCTCCAACTTAACGTTTAGGTTCAGTGTGCCTCTAACCATTCGGTGATCGCTACCAGTTTTCACCCTCGCGATCACGGAGACATCACTGAACAGTTGTCGTCTGGTCGTCATAATGAAGTCAATCTCATTTTTTGTGGAACCGTCGGGGCTCGACCAGGTCCACTTCCTGTGGGGCCGCTTCTGGAAGAAAGAGTTCATCATAAAGAGTCCCTCTTTCTCCATGAAGTCGGCCAGCTGCTGGCCCCTTGGGTTCCGTTGCCCTATTCCAAATTTCCCTACTTTCAGCTCACCGTTCTCTCTTGTGCCTAGTTTTGCATTGAAGTCTCCCATTAACACCGTATATTGGGTTTTGGAGGAATGCATGGCTCTAGAGATATCCTCATACATTTCCTCCACCTCCTCATCGGGGTGTGCCGAGGTTGGTGCGTAAACCTGTATGACCTTCAGCGAATACCGTTTGGTGATTCTGAGTATAAGGTACGCAACCCTCGTCGACACACTCCCGATTTTTACAACGTTGTTAACGAGAGACTTGTGGACGATAAATCCGACACCTCCTTGGGACAGATGGTCGCCCTCCCGGTGATAGAGCAAGTTGCCGGATTCGAGGATTACCGTGTCCTCCCCCTCTCTTCGGACTTCAGATAATCCTATAATATGCCAGCGCAACTTGTCTATCTCTTCTTCCAGCTCCACGATCTTCTCGTCAGTCCTCAGGGTGCGTGCATTACAACATATTCGTGGTCAAATTTTAGGTTGTAAAAACAAAAAAGAATATTATTTTTTTAATCTTAAAAACTATTTTTTATGTTTTCTAATTACAGATAAAGACAATAAGCAGAGCAAATCAGCAAGCTCACAGGTTCCTTCATCATCATCGTCATCATCATCATCTAAAGGTAAACGTTTCTAAAAGTGGATAAGCTGAACTTGTCACGTAGTCATGTTGTCAGCCCTCGTGCGGTATTTTTTATATACCGGCACATCATGTCTTTGAATGCCGTAAGAAAAAACGTAATTAATTTCCATTTAAAATAAGTGTTCAAGTATAAAATTAACTAAACGATATGTGGAAATGTACATAATTATTAATTAATGCAAGGAACATCAAAAACAGATTAAAATTGAATATGGATATTGCCGCCACAGTATAAAATATATTTATACTGTGTTGCCGCTGAGCGGGAGCGTGTTAATAATAAAGTTAAATGTCAAGCTTGTGTGGGGTAAGCATAAAGTGACCATATGTCCCGTTTTGAACGGGACTGTCCCTTTTCTCGGTCACCTGTTCCGTTGTCCCCAAACAAAGCTCCGGGACGCAAAATAGTCTCGTTTTCCGAAATAATGCGAAAATTTAAAACTGTGAAGTTTGTCAGACACAAACTGCGAGAGCGAGACCGACCAAAAATAGTGTGGGATTACTTAAAAGTTTGCGTAGAATTGGGTGGAAGTATTCAAATTTCAAACATTTTCGCATCAACAATGTTCAACATAATTTTTTTTTTGCATTTTATCAAATGTATTTTATGTCTACCTGGTACAAATGCTCCAGTAAAAAGAGTATTTTCCTACGATGAATAAATTGTAGATGTCTGAAAAAAATCACTTATAGGTTCCAGTTCTAAAGGCGATGTTAATTAAAAAAAAAATGCCCAGAATTTTATTCTTATTTAAATTCATCACCGACTTTATTAAAGCAAATTTGTTCCACTGACAAATGTAAATAATAATTTAAAAAATATGTTGCATTTAACAATTACTATCTGAGGAATTTGGCTTTAAGGTTTGCTGATGAAATGGTGATTAATTTGATTTTTCAAAATTTGCTATAATAAAAATAATTTTGATTAATCTGAATATAACTATTTTTATTATTGTGAACACTAATTGTATAAACTAATTGTGTTATAGTTTTTAGAGTATTTATAAATAAACCCATGTTCCGTTTTGAGTTAAAAAATAAATGGTCAGTTTAGGTAAGCATGTAAGGTGTAAATAGGGTCAAAAGTCAAATAGTCAGCAACCTTTTATTTACACAACATCTGATTAACAGTTGATCTGTAATATATAACAATAATACAAGAAAAATTGTAAGAAATTTAGATTATAAAATAATTTTTTTTTTAATCTAAACGTCATAATCATAAAAGTTTTTCAGTGTCCAATGGCAATAAAACTACTTTCTAATATTGATTTATTAATAATATTAAAATAATGCTTTTCAATAGGGTATATACTACTATATATCGTTATGTTCATAAACAATGGAATAAAACGCAATAAATATAATAAATAAACAATTAGAAAGTAAAGTGTATTTCTTCTTTTTTGATGTTATCAATACTAATTTTCATATTACTTTTTTAAACATTTGGACTTATGCTTCACAGAATTAAAATTACATTGTAGGCCTTAACTAAAAATTCGTGGTAGTTTTGAGAAATAGCCCATGTGTGTCGTAAGAGACGTTAGAAGGAAACTGAAAAAGGAAAGGAGCAGTAGCACTGTAGCATCTTCATGATAATAGCTCAAAACAATAAAAACTGCCATTGCCGACCCGTCTGCCAAGTGTGGTAACTATGGCACTATGGTGTGGTATGGTAGCTATATGTGGTAAATATCTTCCTGTAGGGCAATCTATGGGGATGTACATGTTCAGCAGGGGATTTTGATAGGCTGTATTGAATGAATAATGAGTAATGGTTATACTCATTACAACCCATAACAAGCTCTCTATTGAGCATAGAACTTCTCTAAATAATAACACACAGTACGGTGTAAGCACGCGCTAGTTTAGTAAGAGCCTACTCACATTCCTCTTGTAGACCACATTGTTTTCAGACGGAAAGTCTGATGCTGACAAATTATTTATTTTAAGAGAGTAGACGGGCTGCATTTTATCCATACAAATGTATTTCCCTTATTTTCTTCCTAGATAATGCCTCTAGATTAATCGTTTTTGTTTATAAAAATCTAGGTCTATTGAAGGTATATTATTACAAAAATATATAATATGGCTTTCCAAAAAAAATTTAAAAATATGTCCCGTTTTTACCTACGCAATCTGACGAATACCCTAGAAATTTGAAAAGTTTTTAAAATAAAAACCAGTGATATGAGCATAGATCTATTCTTCCTTTAACATTTGATACGAAAAATTATTTAATTGATTTAGTTTTCGAGGAGAAAACAGGGGAATACGAAACTTCGATCGGTCATGGTTTTTGTAGGTAAAATCGTTCTGAGCTGCAGTTGTCCCTATCGCTCTCTACGGGGGGAGACCATTTATAGCCCGACGGCAATAGTTTCTTCATATACCTATTTCTCAATTCGCGCGTAGACCGACAAAACACTGTTTTCGAGTTCTAGGTATATAGGTATACGGTGCTTAGACATAGTCAGCTAAAGAATCACGGCCCTAACTTCAAAAGCTATAATGTGGAAAATGGAAATAACTTTTATCTTTTTATTTCTTTGAAATTGGCTTTCACTGTTTATTAAAATTGTATAAAACTAGTTTTACGCATCTTATCGCGTTTAATTTTACTTAATTGCCGACGTTTCGAGTGCTATACAGCACCCATGAACATGGGTGGACTGAAGTGTTTGAGGTCCGAATGTCAAAGTTCCCTGGATTTTTAATTAATTTTTACCCTATCTATGCAGCAAGAGTTATCATTATCATTACAGCTCTTCACAAATCCACTGCGAACACAGGCCTCCCCCAAGGAATGCCACAAAGCACGATCCTGAGCCACCTGCATCCATCGACTTCCTGCATGTCTTACTAGGTCGACACTCCATCTAGTGGGGGACGCCATACACTCCACCTACAATTATTTGAACTGGGACATATTTTTAATATAGCAGGGCTCTGCCATTTACAAGAATGTATTTAAGTCTTACGTCAATTGTATTTACAGCGGAACGCACCAAAGATGGCGAAGTGTTCGAGATAGTGGAATACCTCGACCGGAACAGAGACTTCTTGGAGTCATACGTTATTGACAGTATTCCACTAAATGAATTGGAGAGATGGCTTGTGAAGAAAACGACACGGAACATTGTAAGTTTGAATTTGTTCAATGAAAATAGTGGAACGAATTTTATTATGTTGTGTACTAGGTTACCATTATTTAAAGCACGTGAAGCCTTTGGTCCCCAAAGGTTTCACGGGCCTGATCTCATTCCGATCTCATAGGACTATGGGAGTGAGAGAATAAATACACGTGCTTGCGCATACCTCGGGCACTATATTCCTCTCCTGGGCAGATGGCTCGTCTCCGTTGAGACTCCGCATTGACCGAAGTTCGGGCTAGAGGATATTACTTTTATCATATTTGTCAACTTTTCAATTATGAATTTATACATTTTGTCTTATCATATTATTAAAAAAAAGTAATCATTTATATTTACGATTATTGTTTCTTTTTGAAAATTCATCTTCACTATTGTGGTTTGGATATCACGTGTATATCCAAACCACAATAGTGAAGATGAATTTTAGATCCTACTTTTTGCACGCATCATAACACGAAGCGTTATTAGGTGTGTATTACTCTCGACACGTCAAGGTCACGCAACTTTGTGATCTTAAAATGCCTCTATCATAACCATATTGCACTTATACGACAATATGAGTAGCTGTATATCAAGAAAACACTTTAATTAATTAATTTTATATTTTCCGATCAATCATTTTATATTGCTACTTTGATAAAAAACGGTATCAAATTTTTTTTATGTGGACGTCCGCATGTTGATTTTGTATGTGGTCACGCTGACTCCCAAAAAAATTGACATATCGAGACCGGGTTGTTTTTAATTAGCTTCAGAATTACATCAAATGGTTCCCTATTTCATATCAATAGCCTAGTACGCGTCCTTTGTTAATAAAATAAATTTCAAGTTGTATAAATTTTATTGCTATTAATATTTTAAAGGCGCTTTTATTTTTTTAGTTAACCCTTTATAGACAAAGGGGAAATGTACCATACAGCCTATATCGATTTTATACTTTGTTTAATCGATTTATTTTGGTAATTATTTTTTTCATCAAATCTAAATGAAACGCACATGAGGCGTGCACTTTTGGAGTTTCCAAACTATATACAAATATACAGGCTTATTTTGCAATAACCGGCCAAATATGCAGTGAAGGTTCAGAATAAGTAATATAGCAAACGGTGAACAAAAATTAATTAAAAAATCTCAAACATTCTGTCCTTTTTATCTTTTAAATTCAAAATGCGTGGTAATGCATTATTTTAACTGACTTTACTGCACAAGCATATTTACGTAAGGATCGGTCGGTAGACAAAAATGTTGTTGCCCATAAATCTCATTCAATTTGGGGTAATTTTAAATAAAAGTAGAAGCTTTATTTACTCGTATTTTTAAAAACTGTAATAAGGGTATATCTGTATTTATATATTTGAACTTAAGTTTAATATTTGGCTACTGTTTGAAAACTAACCTATTTTAATTTATTAATTATTAAAACGGACCGGTTTCTCATTTATAATTTTCAAATCTAAACAGTAGTCATCTCACTGTACCAAACAGTCTCCCTAGTCAGTTTTTGATAAGGAAAAGTATTTTGTCACGTATATTAACTTATTTTATATTCCCGACGTTTCGAGCACCCCATGGTCAGGGGGGGCTGAGGTGTTCGTTCCAATGACAAAGTTAACCACGGCCGCCTCCAGATTTAAATTATTAATTTAATTATTAACTGCGTATATCGAACCAAAAATTAATAATTTTAATTCGTTTTAATTAAAGATTTCAAAGTTTGAAAGTCAAAATATATATTTTTGTCTAAAGCCATTCCTAGTCCAAACAATAATTCTTACATTATTTACTAGAGAAAAGTAAAATACATAGGCTGCACTAAAAGTATCGGGAATGGAATATTTCCACTGTTCCTGTCATATTAAAATCTTTTTAATTGAAAACTCCTTGGTTTTAAAAATCGAATACCATTTATTTATTTAAAAAAAGATTCTCGGTCTTGTCACAAGGTTTTGTCATACTTGTTTAGTCACTGAGAAAATGGAATTGACTCGAGGAAATTCAAGAGCGATGATTTATTATGACTTTCGAAGTGGTTTAACACAAAAACAGTGTGTTGACCGGATGATTTCTGCATTTGGTGATGAAGCCCCATCCAAAACCACAATTTATCGCTGGTTTGCTGAATTTCAACGTGGACGTGTCAAGCTCAGTGATGATCCCCGTCAAGGTCGTCCAAAAACTGCAGTCACCCAAGAAAACGATATGTGACATACCGCGAAATTCAGGCAACTTTAGACATTGGCATGAGTCAAATACAAATAATCTTGTATGAACAATTAGGTGTAAAAAAGTTGTTTTCCCGATGGATACCGCATTCGCTCTATGAAGAGCAAAAAGCGGCTCGCGTTGCTTGGTGCGTCAGAACTCTCGAAAGATTCCACGCAGGATCCTCAAATGCTGTATACAACATCGTATCAGGTGACGAATCCTGGATATACGCGTACGAACCCGAAACAAAAAACCAGTCACGAGTTTGGGTGTTTGAAAATGAGTTAAAGCCAACAAAAATTGTTCGTTCACGGAGTGTTGCAAAAAAAAAATGGTGGCCACGTTTGTCTCCAAAACCGGCCATGTTACGACTATTCCTCTTGAGGGACAAAGAACGGTTAATGCAGAATGGTATGCTAGCGTTTGTTTGTCACAGGTCGTTTCTGAACTCCGTAAAGAGAACTGCAACCCCCGCATCATCCTCCATTACGACAATGCGAGTTCTCACACCGCACACAGAACAAAAGAGTTTTTAGAGCAAGAAAACATAGAATTATTAGACCATCCGCCCTACAGCACCGACCTAAGCCCTAATGATTTCTATACTTTCCCTAAAATAAAGAATAAATTGCGTGGACAGAGATTTTCATCACCTGAAGAAGCTGTGGACGCCTACAAAACGGCCATTTTGGAGACCCCAACTTTCGAATGGAATGGTTGCTTCAATGATTGGTTCCATCGTATGGGAAAATGTGTCAAATTTCGCGGAGAATACTTCGAAAAGCAATAAATACATTTTTAAATAGTAATGTTGTGTTACTTCCTTGATTCCCGAAATTTTCAGTGTACTTATATAATGAATTTCCAGGTACCTATGGCGAAATAAATACATTGTCGTTTATCTTCGGCACTTTAATTACAACCTAAATTACACCTTTCATGCAGGAATGAGTAGATCGAAGCTTTTTTTTTATAGGATAGGGTGATAAACGAGCACACAGTCCACCTGATGGTAAGTGGTCGCTGTGACCCATAGACATCTACATCTATCTTCGATAAAGAATCAAAATGCAGATGCGTTGTCACCCGTGAGGACTAAGATGGAATGCCTCTTTTCCAGTAAAAAGGATATCCGGTTCTCTACACTCACCGTACGGTTTTGAGGAATATAAGTAACGTAATATATTTGATATAAAATATTCTGTAAATGTCTACCCTTGTCAAAGCCATTCCAATCTCTCTTCGACAGTCTTTCAGACAAATCCATAAGCAATTTCCTTTTCGTATTATGAATGACTTAGCGTTTTTCCTAAGTCATAATCTTATCTGTTATCTCTGTGTATTTCTTTCTATTTTGTTTATCGGAGTTAATTCTGTGATCTTTATTGTCCATTTTTTCAAATAACTCAGTCAGCATATGGTCTACCCAATGCTATCTTAGCATTTACCTCTTCTCGACTTTCTCTAGTTTGTTTATTGGCCGTAAGTATTGTGCTCATTTCTTGTTCTTTATTAAATACCCTGATATGTTCCTTATTGACCGGTTTAAAAAAATAAAGTAAAGATAAAATAACTAAATAAGTAACAACTAGGGCTGTGCCTTTTCTGTGATTTTTGAGAGGGCTATGGAGCAAATAGGTCAGTCGCGCTGTCACAGTGCGTGTTGGCGGACTTCATTAGACCTCGAACTATGTTATTCTTCAGACATGCAGGTTTTCTCACGCTGCTTTCGTTCAATGTCGTCTAAAATTGCAAATCAACAATTTCCGTTGGTAACCGTGTAGAGGCGGTGTAAGAATGTTTACTATCCTATATCGATCGCCCCGTGGGTGTTGTAAGAGGCGACAGAGGGAAACAAACCAGAAGGTTTTGACTTTTCTAATGGCACAACTCGTCATATTCGGCTGAAATGTATCTACGACAACAGCTGGTGCAGACTATAGCACAACAGCGACTACATAAAGGTATTTAACTTATGCTAGGCACACGAAGTAGACTGTACACTTGCGTTCTATTTAGATCTATGTCTATGATACTATAAAAATAGTATATAGTGTAGTAAATAGTATAGTAATATAATAGCTATATTTATACCATGTGATTTAATAATTTAATAAGTGATAAACGCAAAAAAAATTAATATAATTACACAAGTTTAATAATAACTTACAGATATTATGTGAATCGGTCTGTGATTCTAGAACTCTTGAAAGATGCGATAATAAGGGAAATCAAACAAAAAAACAAATATTTATGGTAAGTCACTACATATAAATAGAGTAGGTAAAAAAATCTCATAATTTATTTATTCTTGTTCTTCAACCTGAAAAGTGTAAATATGGAGCACTCCTGTTGTAAGAAGGCAATGCATTAATTGTCACACTTGGCAAGCGAAGTACTGATCGCAGTGCCAGAGTTTCGTAGCACCTACGCTACGTATTGACGCTACTTGTCGCAAGTGTAGGTATTTTACGCCTGCCGGTAAAGAGCTGTTAACACGTTCGCGTGAGCAACCTAATCTCTAAATGTTTGTACTGCGGCGGTGTAATGTTTGTACTTTTTTCCCATATAGAGTTAAGCAACGTCTCAAGACGTCCCGCCGTAATACGTATGTCTTATAACTGTGTTATGTGGCGCAACGTTTCTTCACGTCCGACGTTTATAAACGTTGCCGCCACCACGCTGGTCCGATATACCACAATAAACGACACAACGTTCATCCGCGGACATAAATATGACAATCTAGAGGACGTCCTATGACGTCGCGCCATTTTATAATTCTATCAACACGACGTTGTAAGACGTTGCTCACGCGAACGTGTTAACAGTGCTATCTTTTAGAAGCTTTAAGACCTTTTTGATATATTTCATAATCATCTCTTAAGACACGGGAAGAGTATGGGCAAATCTTTCAAGGTTGCATATTAATTGCCACACTATTAAAAATACCTTTACCCAGCATTAGATTAAGCGAGGCTGCTAACCAGAACGATATTCTTTGTAGTATTTTGAAGCCTTTTTGAGTGGATTAAGGTATTATTTACCGAAAGAAAAATATAGGATGTTGTAATAAATGAACGAAGTAAAAGTATGTGGCATAAATAGTTATGTTTTTGCTAACTTTATTTAATATTTAAAAAAATGCGGTTAAAACAACAATCATTTGACGGTCGACTTTCTGTAAAAAGCTTTCTTCAAATTAGTAGTATTGACTATCAATATTATAAAATGCCAATGAAAAACCAATAAATGAAAAATATAATATATTCAGGTATGGTTCTGTTTGGAGTATATGAAATACGCCAAACAGGACCATACCTGAAGTACATGCTATTTATGAAAATAATCAATAAAAGCGGTTCACAATTGACGAAGAAATAGCATAACATACATACATAAAAAATACGATACGACATTTAAATATGGTCGAATAAAGAACTTCCTCCATGTTAACTTTGCTTGAATTTTCTGTCGCGTCTGTTTTAATTATTATTAGCTTGCGGTCTATTGCAGTCCCAGCTGCTGATAAATCCCAAATGGTATGCTCTAGATAGGAAATTACGACGATAAATAGCCCTCTGGTGTAATTATTTATAATATTTCTGCCAAATTATTTTATAGGATTTGGTAAATAGTCTACGAGAGGACACCAATGAACACTCTATATTGTGGAAACTTGTTCGCTGTATCAGTTCATCAATTTTCGCGGATGCCTACAGAGTATTCAAAATTTTTCCAGATCAATCTAATTTTGTACAATACTTCATCACGGAGACTAATGAAGTAAGTATTTATTTTAAATATTTTTTCTTATAATTCGAAAATATTTAGGTTTTATGAGTTTCAATTTAACAAACACCAGTCTCTACAACAAATGCCACTAATATAATATATTCAGAATTGATTTATTTACTCGGTCGTTTGTTTGTTTGTGTATCATTTTACAGTCCATTGTTGGACATAGGCCAAAAATACGTTAGCTAGACTGCTTTCCTCAGCAGATTTACCGATATTTGACACGCTGATTCACGGCGTAGATGGGTAGGTGAGTGTAAAGCTAACATCCTCTCACTGGTAAACAGTCAACCCACAATCAATCTGTACAATTTGAATTATTTGAGGTATTTTAGAATGAATTATCCTATTATATTATAATTAGTTATAACTGGATCTTTTTGGTTTTAGGAATTGCTTAATCCAACTCGTTTGATTCAAGCAAATTCTAAACAAGTTATTTTGGTGCTCGAAGCGGCGAAAAGAGGAGCTCCGTGGTGCATATCTCGAGACAATCATCCAGTAAACTTTCCCGAGACACCACATTCCTTGTTAAAGGTGTTTGGAGTTGACATTGAGGTAAGAGGTTTAAAGTTCCAGGAAACAAAATCCTGATCGTTCATACAGTAACATTTTATATTAAAAAAAAGGAAGCAAATATAAAATAAAGAATATTTATTGTTACAGCTCTTAAAAATATATTGATATTTCTTTAATTTACGTTATTTTCTCCATTTTTATTATAAATTGATTTCCAAAAATGAATAAAAAAATTATATAGATTTTGTTTACGTGTGATAATAAATAGTTATATATTTTTTATATACTCTAGTCGTTATTATTGACATTTATGCCGTAATTAACATATTTTTCAGAAAGATGCAAATTATATACTTTATCAACCAATTTTAACTGCAACCGGAAAAACAGCGTATGTGATAGAAATGTGGCGCGTGGATAATATTTTCACCGACAAAGATGAAGAGATTTCTTCAAATTTCCTCGTATGGGGAAGTTTGGCGTTACATTACTGCAATTTGTATCTAGACAAAAAACGAGAGCGATGCATGTCTGATTTTCTATTGGACGTTGTAAAGTATATCTTTATAATTTATTTTTACAATAAGATTCGTGAAACGACAACTTTAATATGTGTTTACTATAACTCACTAAACAATTTATACGAAAATAAAATTGACAAAATGAAATATTTTGTTATCTACCTAACTTAAAGACAACTCGTATAAGGATCTAGATCGGATAAAACGTTGACTAATTTTATAGAATACTAGCTGGCCAGGCAGACGTTGTACTGTCCTTAGCGGTGAACCTCTGTACTATAAAAATACTTAAATTTGCAATAAAAATACTGAGGGGCTAATGACTATCCTATCTCTCAAGTTGGACCAAATTGCACACAGTCTGTACAAATTTCATTGAAATCATTTCAGTGGTTTAGGAGCTTATCGCGGACAAACAATGTGACACGTAATTTTTATATATAAAGAAGATATGTTTAATTTTTATACAAAATATTTATTAATTATAAATTTACAGAGAAATAAGCTTCAGCTTTTTTAGCCAATTAGAAATATTTTAGGGAAAAGTAGAAAAAAATGTCTTCTTTTGATATTAGTTGGCAAAATAACCATGTTTAAAACGACGAAACCTAAATTACTGGTAAAGTATAAGCGTTTGCGAAGTTCGAATGGTTGTGAATTCAATTTTGTAAGGAAAATTGTAAGCGAAATTTGAGAAAGAGACATAAACACCGCCATTTCCACTACTTATTATAAGATCGATTGTTATTATTTGAACTGTTTCGTATGTGAATACTCATTTGTACACCAAAATTTTTTACTTAGTACAAAATGTGCTTATAAAGATGAAAACAAAATTTCCTCATATATATTTTCATTCTTGTTTTAGAGCTATTTTTGAAGAAATGGTTTCATTAGATCAATTAATTAAGAGAATCCTCGAATTCGCTCAGCGGCTTGTGAATGCTGATAGAGCATCACTCTTCCTTGTAGATTACAGAAATTTTGAGCTAGTATCGACCGTGTTTGATCTAAAATTTGAACCTGGGCAAAGTCGAGATATGGAAAAGAAAGATATTCGCATGCCCATCAACAGAGGAATTGCTGGACATGTTGCTTTGTCTGGAGAAACAATGAACATTCCAGACGCATATTCTGATTACAGATTCAACAGGTTGGAAATTTTATTAGTCTCGTTTATTGAAAAAAAAACTTCTAAATTAATCTATCGACATTTCTGTGTTTTTATTACATCACATTTCTTCAACATAATTTATTTCTTGACAATAGAATGGTCGTTCAACATTATAATGATATTTCTTCGGTAATTTTGATTTACAATAATAAAAAATAAGTATGTAAAATAAAAACTATGTTTCAATTTTAGAGAAGTTGACGAAGCTACTGGCTACAAGACAATAAGTATATTATGTATGCCGATAAAAGTGCAAGGTAAAGTCATTGGTGTAGTACAGATGGTGAATAAAAGAAACCATGACAATTTTGATCATGACGATGAAGTAGCTTTTGAAATTTTCTCTACATTCTTTGGGTTAGCGCTACATCATGCACGGCTATATGACCGGATTATGCGGAAAGAGCAAAAGTATAGAGTGGCTCTAGAAGTTTTGAGTTATCATAATACATGCAGAGAGAATGAAGTTCAAGCTATCTTTCAAGATAATAGAGCACTAAATACAAACTTTAATGATTTTTACCTAGATCCATATCGGTTAAGTGAGTTTGAAAAATGTAAAGCTGTTATAACCATGTTTGATGATCTTTTTGATTTATCTAAATTCGATGTAATGACCGTCATACGATTCGTTTTGACAGTTAAAAAAAACTATAGAAGAGTGCCCTACCACAATTTTGACCATGGTTGGTCTGTCGCACATGCAATGTACGTAATTTTAAAAAACGATCAAGCGAAAAGATTTGATTACAAAATGGTAAGTATTGTTTAGAACTTCAGTCGCTTTTGAAACTAATATGTAAAACTAGTTAATTTCGAAAACACAAACTCCTCTATCTATAAGATATACAAATTGCTTTACCAAAACCCACTTTCCAAATATGAAAATTAATTCTTTTTTCGAATCATAAAAATCGATATGAGAAAGCGGATATGTTTTTTGTTAAGAAAATAACCAATATTTGGAATTACATGGATATTTTACCCATACTGTGAATGCTTTTGAATATATAAATAGGTATTATCAATATTTTCTATTCTTAAAAATCCTTTTTGAGTTACAAAATAAAACTACCAAAGACAAGCGATATCTTAGAATAGCAAAGATAAATTAAGATTTATTTAACTAACGTAAATATTTTTACAGAGATTAGCACTATTTGTGGCATGTTTGTGTCATGATTTAGATCATCGTGGCTATACAAATAAGTATATGAGTGAGACTGCATCTCCATTAGCTGCCATGTATACAACGTCTACCTTGGAACACCATCACTTTAATATAACTGTAACGATTTTACAACAGGTAAGACTTCTTAAAGCTTTATAAGTAATATCGTATCTCACAATATATCTCACGATACAGACTTAGAAGTACATACAAGTATCTATGATTTCGATTATCGAGACAATTCCTTCCTGACCTACTCTCACAGCTAAGAGAAATAATAATAATGAACAGACCTTTAGTGGGATTTATTTTGCCGTCATCGCCGAGTAATTTGTAAGTGTGAACAAAATATAAGCAATATAGACAAAGAGAAAGGTTTATTTTGCTCAAAGGTATTATTCCATGAAGTAAATAAAAATATTTTCTCTTACAGGATGGCCACAACATATTTTCTCTTTTAACTAGTGCTGAATATAAAGAAATCTTGGGTTTAATAAGACATTGTATATTGGCTACGGATTTAGCAGCGTTTTTCCCTAATTTAGAAAAGTTAAAAGAAATTCATGAAGGTGATCCAAAGCATTACAGGTTCAACTGGAGTACTCCTAGTCATCGGTATAATGTACACTTCTTTTTAAAATAATATTAAATATTTCCGGTGACGGTTAATGAGTTAACTTTCACCGTAAATTTTATATCTCTCCAGCAACCCGTTTCGAACTTCCACATTTTTAGTACTTACTCAACAGTAAAGTAAAAAATCGTGAGAAAGCCTGTCTGTTACAAAAATAAAATATTTCGAGGAAACGTGAAAATTGTAGGTTAACTGTGAAGCTAGAGCAGTGAAGCGGACTTAAGTGCTCCACAACTTTCTGAGAAATAAGAGGAGGCCTGTACCCGGATATGGGACAGACATAGGCTGTAACTTTAATTTCTTAATTCTACTTGATTAAATAGTCATTTAACTATCTAGATGTCATAACTGTCTTCTATGTTTGCTGATGCTATGACCAATGCAAATTGAAGCTGTTCTTTATGATCGAATATTGTTGTTATAGCTGGTGCACTTTCGTTGTAGAGACTTAGTAATGCGAACGAAAAATGTGAAATGTATTTAAAAATAAATGTGTGTATTACGTTTTTGAATATAAAATAATATAACCACTGTCTTACAGAGACCTAGCAATGGCAATTTCCATGACAGCAGCTGATCTTTCCGCTTCAGCAAAACCTTGGAACATTCAAATTAAGACTGTCAAGGTCATATTTAAAGAATTTTATGACCAAGGTGATAAAGAAAGGGCAGCAGGGAGAACTCCGATACCAATGATGGATCGGAATAAACCTAATGAGCAACCTGCTAGTCAAGTATGTTTAATTTTACTTTCGAAATTAAAATTTCTTTATATTAATTATGTTATTCAAAATACCAGTCTATGCAAAGCTTTTCTTAAAATAATTTTCAGGTAGGATTCCTTAGCCAAATTTGTATACCGTGCTATAATATGTTGCACAGAATGTTACCAAATACTAAGCCATTGTATATCATGGCCTTAAAGAATCTTAACAAATGGAAAACTAAAGCAGATCGTATACTTAAAAAACAGAGCAAAAATTTGGAAGAAGAAATAAACCAATTGGATATAAAGGAAGTCACCACAGATTCTGTGACGGAAGAATGCAATGAAACGGAAGAAAGTACTGATGAAGAGTTACAAGAACATGATTTTATAGAACCTGTTGTCAGTGATGAATCCGAAAGTGTAGATGATAAAACAAGCAAACAAGGAGCCTTAGAGGAGAAAAGTAGTTGCATAGAAAAAGCTTGGACAAACGTTAAGCTAGATACCGTATCCTGGGAAGAAACGGAAGAAGTCGAAGAAAAATCAAGTTGTCATGGAATATGGAAAAATATTGGAGAAATATGGGTGGATGAAGATAATATTATATCAAGACCAATAAATTCTGTAAAAGTTATAACAAACATTGATGATGAAACTATCGATTGAAGAGATTAAATTATTACACAATTAAAAATGGTATTGTAAAGCGAGTTTTAAAAAATAAAAATAAAAAAACAGCTTAAAAATAGCATCTTAATGCTGCAGTGTTTCGCATGATGAATGTAGAAAACTAGAGGCCCTTTTTTCTCGTAATGATAAACCGATACTTAAAGTCCTTCTCAGTTATATAATTGCGTCGATACGGTGGTGCTCTCCGCAGACGTAGAGCAGAAGTGTGTAGTTTTATTTCTCAAGAAAGGTGATGAAACTCCATTGAAGAATTAAAGGCTGATTCTTGGCCGCGTCTATATGTTATTGTCTCGGCAATTTGCAGCCTCTCGAACAAGCTGGTTTCTGAAATGGCTTTAGTACTATAGACTATATACATACAGAGTTTCGGTCACGGTGGTTACTACCAACTGAAAATTAGCCATCTAAGCAGGACAGAATTATAGTGCCCGACTGTATGCGCAAGCACAGGTGCATTCTCTATTCTGTAGTATAGTATATATTACCATATTACAATTCCCTCACTCTCACATTCCGAAAGAACGGTAAGCCACGATTGGAAAGAGATCAGACGCAGGACCAACAGATTTACATGCTTTCCGTGACACGGGAGTGAAATACCTCCAACTTCCTGCCGCCAGACTGTTACTGAGAATTTCTTGTCAGATAAACCCATTAACTGATTCTGGTCCGACCCGGGAATCGAACCTGGGATCTAATGATCAGCAATCGCCTTTACGACCACTAGAGTATAATATAGTATATAGAATATACAACACACAGGGTTATTTTTAAGTTTAAAATATAAATAATGATATACACCTTTTGCAGCTTTTATAAACACGTGTAAATATTTTTTCTATATTTATTTGAAAATATTCGAAATTGAATGTGATTTATAGGCAACAAATACAGCATACGCACGCGTGTGTGTGTACGAGTCAATGCACGGAGTTTTTGCCTACTATTTATTTCTTAAATAACACATTCGCTATTAAGTTGATAACAACGCGACGCGAATTATGATTCCAATTTTTCCTTCATACTTAAACGGGCATAGGACCGTCATAATAAATAAAATTAAAAAAATTACATTTCCACGAAGTAACCGATGACTGTGATGGCGTATTTAAAAATTGGAATAAGGTACATATTTACAACTATTAACTATTTAAAACAATTAACTATTAACAACAGCGAAATATTTACAATTTAAATATGTCATCACTTAAAATAACACTAACCATTCACAAAAATGTTTTCGTTATTATTCAGTGGTTGTACACGTTGGTGATATCCAGAAGAATTCAGTGGTTTTCACTCATACTGGATAACTTTGACCTCGAGCTGCATAATTGGTGATAGTGCGGAGATTTCGCTTAAAAAACTCGACTGCGTTTTTGATAGCCATGTTATTACTATATGTTATATGTTGTTATTGATAGTTATGTAATACCGCCGACCTTCCTCACCGCTGCATTGAAAGACGTTTTCAAGTTACTGGACTGGGTAGGGTATATTAATGGCGAATACATCACTCACCTTCGGTTTGCCGACGATTAAGTCGCTATGGCAGGATCCTCGAAGGACCTTAGCACCATGCTTAAATATCTGAGTAGTGTTTCCCAAAGAGTTCAGTTTCTTGAACACGGACAAGAACTGGTAGTAGTTGGGAACACTACGGTTAATTTTTAATGCAGTGAAGTTTCAGTCCCTAGAAGATATCAGGTGGTGGGACTCTTTTAATATTTTTTTCTTATCTATTTTGCCGCCACATAGCAGTGCTTGTGTTACTGTGTTCCGGTGTGTAGGTTATAGAGAACCATAGTTACAGACTGTACGGCATTCCATCGTAGTCATCGTAGCCAACGCATTTGTAACCTCCTTTGTATGCATTATTCTTTGTATGGCTGCAAGTATCCATGGACTGCAGTAGTCACTTACCATCAGATAGCTTGTTAGGTCGTTTTACACTTTAGCTTTTTAAAAAAATAAGATTGCAATACAGGGGACGATATGAATGACAATATGTGATTCTCGAGTTAGTACAATAATGGACAGGCACAAAGACAACGATGTTGCTATTTTATAATATGTAATAAATTTAATGTAACAAATAAAGTGTGTGCCGCGGTACTATCAGAGGTGGCTGTACTGTGTAAATGACACGATAAGTCTCTGACAGATGACTGCATATCTATACAATACGCTTTAGAAACTATCGGTTCGTCTGGTCCATGTGGGGTAAAGTTGCTAAAGGAACTGTTTCCGCGACTTGCCGTTGACGCTAGTATAAGAGGACCATTCAACGACGAAAGGTAGCCAGCGTTATTGACATTGTATTTTGGGTAACTAGACTGTATGATAATTTGAGTTATAGTTTTTTATGAACCTAATTAATATTTTATATTTTTAAGTTAGGTAAATAAATGAACCTTAAGACTTTAAAAAATAAAGAATAATAAGAATTATATCAAAATCATTTATTTTTTACCATAAAAAGGCCTTACTTCAAAGGCTGTGTATCCATGTAAAAATCTTATTTAGGGAGAGTACCCCAATATCCGATACGCGCAGGCCATGGGCCAGGAAAAACGAATACTCGAAAGCAACAACCCTCCTGACTCCAGCAGCGGCATCTGGTCTATGGCTCCGCTACCAACCAAGGTTTGGCCACGGTACCTCGCAATTCCTACATTCCTTTTCATTGCGACCACAACTCTATCGCATCAACGGCGCGATTCCCTCAGAGTCACGGAGTACAGGGCGAGTTGTGCATCCCCAGACCAACATCCTATTTGCTACAATCTACCAACACCCATCCTGAGTGGTCTTGTCGGACTGACACTTCACCTCTAGCTATCAAAGTGGCTCCCTCTTGGTTCATCGTGGTTGACCAAATTACGGCTAATAAGCCCTCCCGCCACAGCAGGCGGGAACCCGATCGGGGGGTTCGTAATAGACTGGAGTCTGTTTTAGGTTTTAGGCACCCAGCATTACAGGTCACTAATTAATGCGCTATTTACACAGTTCTACGAAAACAAATGTCAAAATAAAGCTAATAATTTATACACCTCTTTACTAATTACGTTTAATTAATTATTAATAAATTTTAATTACTACTTACACTGACATTGATGGCATTCCGTATCCTAGATTAGGTGCGTAGGAGTAGCTTTGCGTATAAAAAAATTAGGATATTAATTAATTACAAAAATGAAACTCGTTATTCTGTTTAATGAGTGTTAATTTAATAATGTACTTTTATATCCAGTAGTTGCCATGCCTTTGGAATTTTTTTATTGTACTTCTTTGTTGTTATTTTTGACTTTCCGAAGCTGCTTCTACAGTGACTCCACTTTTTGCTACATTATACGATGAAAGGTCGTAAAAAGTCAGGAAAAATCTGTAATTTTTAATATATTTTCACTTTTTATTAAGCCAGGATTACTTACAATAAAATACGATATGGATCTTTACAATACATTAAAACAGCTGGTAGTTTTATTTTTGTTTCGGTATTTATGTATATCAAAATAATAATAAGTATTTATAGAAGTCGTGAATTTCGATCTAATAATGTGTAAAAGAATTTAAAATATGTTTAATTGTATTTATACTATTATATTTCATTGTAATTATTGTAAAATCAGCAAAACAAAATTCATTCATTTTAATTAAATTCCTAAAATATCTATGATAAAACAAATTCGATAAGCGATAAGATTGCAGATTTTGTAAAGTATTGCCAGGTATGCATTATATCGCAGTATACATAATATGTGCAATATTATCTAATTGGCGTTCAATTAGTATCAATAGATATGATAGATAATATAGCGATGGGTAATTGTTGCAAAAATATCGGATGAATAGACAATTATGCTTTTACGCTTATTTGATCTTCGATTCACTCGTCACCGATAAACTATCTACTAACGGGTGTATTTTGTGTGACTTTTGAAAACGGGGCAAGATGGAAACTTTTATATGTTTATCTTAGCCTGTCAAATTTTGGCGCGTAAAGACGGAATGTTACTATAAATCCTAAAATCCAAAAAGTAGCGATATTTAGACATAGCAACATAACTACCAATTAAAAATAATAAGTATGTATACAAATAAAAAACTCGTACCCACCTCGTAAATCAAGTTACACGACACGGGGTAAGATTAAAACACCCGACTTGCTCGCGTAAAAATCACAGCGAAGATATTTTTTTTTTATAGGAGAGGGGGCAAACGAGCATGCGGCTCACCTGATGGTAAGTGACTACCGCCGCCCATGAACAACCGCAACACCAGGGGAATTGCAGATGCGTTGCCGGCCTTATAACACCCTTATAACACACACGGTCCCTCAAAACAACAAGTGCCGTCTTAGGTGTGGTACGTAACAAAATAGCGGTCTTATGAATGTTGTCTGCATTGGATAAATTACTCAAAATCTGTTTTTACTGATGCCTTTTTATCTTACCCCGTTTTTCATCTTCCCCCCACTCACCCTACTGACGCATGCGCAGCAAGTTTACAACCAAAGGTAGCCACTTCTTTGTCCGATGCAAGTTGTGGTCGCTAACTCTGCCTCGCTCCTGCGTATCTTTAATGGCAGCCAAGCCATTTGTAGCCACCTTATAAAAAGCAACCCTACTATATCGTACAGAGAAAAAAATTGCCTAATTTATTATTTTTCAAAGATTAGCCAAATTTTACAATTGAGTTCAGATAAATAAATAATGATAAACAGCTATTGCAGTTTTTAAAAATACGCGTAACTAAGGCTTCTACTCTTATTGGAAATTATCCGAAATTGAATGTGACTTATGGGCCAAAACTACGCGTACGCGCGCCACGTGTACGATTCAAGCTTTCATGTATATACAATTTACTCTGTGGTTTTTGCCGACCGATCGACCCTTACGAATGTGTACGTAGTATAATAATATAAAATTAAAAATTTTGAACAGCCGACTTCAATATGAGTTATTAAGAATAACTCAGAAACTTTTGGTCTTACCTTGATCAAATTCATATGGGACCACACGAGAAATACCAGCTTTCAAATAAAAAAAAGAATCATCCAAGTCGGTTCACCCAGTAAAAAGTTATGAGGTAACACGCATAAAACAACTACACAACAGTCTAATTGAGTACCGTCTCTTTTTTGGAAGTCGGCAAAAAATAGATATTTATGTATGACAATCAGTTAAAATAATGCATTACCACGCATTTTGAATTTAAAAGACAAAAAGGACAGAATATTTGAGATTTTCTTTTCATTAATATTTCTTTTATTACTTATTCTGAACCGTCTCTGCAAATTTTACCGGTTATTGCAAAATAACCTTGTATAATTTCATTAAAACATGTAATGAACGTGTAATTTTAACAACAGATACCTGTTTACAGGTGGTTACTTAGAGGTTGCGGCCTATTTAAATGTGACAACCCAAACTTTTTAATTCCTTTACAAATTATTTTCCTTTAATTTTATTGATACTTTTTCCAAAAAAATTAAGTGAATTAAATTGTTGATATTATATTTTAAATTAAAATTTATTCATTAATTAAATTTTAATCAAAAATACTTGTAGGCCGAAAACGTATTCTACTATTAACGATTGTTCATAAAATTTCCATTTCATTTAAAAGAAGGATGGGCGTTGAAATCATGCGATGGAATTCCAGACGATAACAGTTTGTTATATTTCGAAATAACTGTAAATGTTATGGTCTTTATTTATGTTTAATTTCTCATTGTGAATTTTTTTATAGGATAGGGTGACAAACGAGCACACAGTCCACCTGATGGTAAGTGGTTCCTGTGGCCCATAGACATCTACATCTATCCTCAATTACAATTCAAAATGCAGATGCGCTGTCACCCGTGAGGACTAAGAAGGAATGCCTCATTTCCAATAAAAATGGTCTCCGGTTCTCTACACTCACCATAAGAAACACAGCAGCGTTAAGCTGCTATTTTACGCTGGTATTCTGTGAGAGCGTCGTCCTTTCCCGGTCGAGCCGACCTATTCGTGCTACAAATATACTACTAATATAGCCGCAGCATGTCTCTACCAGGTCTAAAAAATGTAAATTCTTTTAAGAAGTAAAGCAATCCTATACCTGAAAATAATTTGTGCCGCTTGAGATGTCTTGTAAATTATTATTGTAGAGGTAGTTACTAATTATTAAGAACTAATAGACGTTACATGAAATTAAATGACTTAAATAGTTTTCACAAGATAATAACATGACCTAGGTGATTCAATGAGATAAATCTGTATTAATTGTAGATATACAAAATTGGTAGGTACTTGGTACAATTGTTCGTATAAAATGAAGCAATATATCCGCACACCACACGGTACAGTCGCGTGGGATATTGCGTTATTAGCGCAGCGCACAATAATTATATATTTGCGGGTGTATTCATAATCATTTTTAAACAGTTCATTAGTTAAAAAGTGTTTTGTCTCATTCTGACATTTGCGAGATACTTGTTGCTAGAAAGTGACAAAACACTTTTTAACTAATGAACTGTTTAAAAATGATTATGAATACACCCGCAAATATATAATTATTGTGCGCTGCGCTAATAACGCAATATCCCACGCGACTGTACCGTGTGGTGTGCGGATATATTGCTTCATTTTATACGAACAATTGTACCAAGTACCTACCAATTTTGTATATCTACAATTAATACAGATTTATCTCATTGAATCACCTAGGTCATGTTATTATCTTGTGAAAACTATTTAAGTAATTTAATTTCATGTAACGTCTATTAGTTCTTAATAATTAGTAACTACCTCTACAATAATAATTTACAAGACATCTCAAGCGGCACAAATTATTTTCAGGTATAGGATTGCTTTACTTCTTAAAAGAATTTACATTTTTTAGACCTGGTAGAGACATGCTGCGGCTATATTAGTAGTATATTTGTAGCACGAATAGGTCGGCTCGACCGGGAAAGGACGACGCTCTCACAGAATACCAGCGTAAAATAGCAGCTTAACGCTGCTGTGTTTCTTATGGTGAGTGTAGAGAACCGGAGACCATTTTTATTGGAAATGAGGCATTCCTTCTTAGTCCTCACGGGTGACAGCGCATCTGCATTTTGAATTGTAATTGAGGATAGATGTAGATGTCTATGGGCCACAGGAACCACTTACCATCAGGTGGACTGTGTGCTCGTTTGTCACCCTATCCTATAAAAAAATTCACAATGAGAAATTAAACATAAATAAAGACCATAACATTTACAGTTATTTCGAAATATAACAAACTGTTATCGTCTGGAATTCCATCGCATGATTTCAACGCCCATCCTTCTTTTAAATGAAATGGAAATTTTATGAACAATCGTTAATAGTAGAATACGTTTTCGGCCTACAAGTATTTTTGATTAAAATTTAATTAATGAATAAATTTTAATTTAAAATATAATATCAACAATTTAATTCACTTAATTTTTTTGGAAAAAGTATCAATAAAATTAAAGGAAAATAATTTGTAAAGGAATTAAAAAGTTTGGGTTGTCACATTTAAATAGGCCGCAACCTCTAAGTAACCACCTGTAAACAGGTATCTGTTGTTAAAATTACACGTTCATTACATGTTTTAATGAAATTATACAAGGTTATTTTGCAATAACCGGTAAAATTTGCAGAGACGGTTCAGAATAAGTAATAAAAGAAATATTAATGAAAAGAAAATCTCAAATATTCTGTCCTTTTTGTCTTTTAAATTCAAAATGCGTGGTAATGCATTATTTTAACTGATTGTCATACATAAATATCTATTTTTTGCCGACTTCCAAAAAGGAGACGGTACTCAATTAGACTGTTGTGTAGTTGTTTTATGCGTGTTACCTCATAACTTTTTACTGGGTGAACCGACTTGGATGATTCTTTTTTTTATTTGAAAGCTGGTATTTCTCGTGTGGTCCCATATGAATTTGATCAAGGTAAGACCAAAAGTTTCTGAGTTATTCTTAATAACTCATATTGAAGTCGGCTGTTCAAAATTTTTAATTTTATATTATTATACTACGTACACATTCGTAAGGGTCGATCGGTCGGCAAAAACCACAGAGTAAATTGTATATACATGAAAGCTTGAATCGTACACGTGGCGCGCGTACGCGTAGTTTTGGCCCATAAGTCACATTCAATTTCGGATAATTTCCAATAAGAGTAGAAGCCTTAGTTACGCGTATTTTTAAAAACTGCAATAGCTGTTTATCATTATTTATTTATCTGAACTCAATTGTAAAATTTGGCTAATCTTTGAAAAATAATAAATTAGGCAATTTTTTTCTCTGTACGATATAGTAGGGTTGCTTTTTATAAGGTGGCTACAAATGGCTTGGCTGCCATTAAAGATACGCAGGAGCGAGGCAGAGTTAGCGACCACAACTTGCATCGGACAAAGAAGTGGCTACCTTTGGTTGTAAACTTGCTGCGCATGCGTCAGTAGGGTGAGTGGGGGGAAGATGAAAAACGGGGTAAGATAAAAAGGCATCAGTAAAAACAGATTTTGAGTAATTTATCCAATGCAGACAACATTCATAAGACCGCTATTTTGTTACGTACCACACCTAAGACGGCACTTGTTGTTTTGAGGGACCGTGTGTGTTATAAGGGTGTTATAAGGCCGGCAACGCATCTGCAATTCCCCTGGTGTTGCGGTTGTTCATGGGCGGCGGTAGTCACTTACCATCAGGTGAGCCGCATGCTCGTTTGCCCCCTCTCCTATAAAAAAAAAAAATATCTTCGCTGTGATTTTTACGCGAGCAAGTCGGGTGTTTTAATCTTACCCCGTGTCGTGTAACTTGATTTACGAGGTGGGTACGAGTTTTTTATTTGTATATATACTTATTATTTTTAATTGGTAGTTATGTTGCTATGTCTAAATATCGCTACTTTTTGGATTTTAGGATTTATAGTAACATTCCGTCTTTACGCGCCAAAATTTGACAGGCTAAGATAAACATATAAAAGTTTCCATCTTGCCCCGTTTTCAAAAGTCATACAAATGGTCTCATGTTCTCAAACTGTACCAGAAAAAATGTTTTGTTTTGTTACAGCCTCAGCAGTTGTCAGCGGCACAATTTCAGCTAATATTATCTGAGGGTATTTATTTTAATTTTTGTATATTATAAGAGAGGCAAAAAGAGCAAGCGGGTCACCTAATGGCTAAGTCATTTCACCGCTGCCCATAGACACAAGAAACAACAGGAGTGTTACTTGTGCGTTGCCTTCTCATAAGGTATAGGAACAGGATTCGTAGGAATGTGAGTAGGAACTTAAAGAAAGGGGAAAGATCACCAGACACTCGTTAGTAAATGCAACGTCACATCGGTTTATCTAGCAAACGTCAACATTCGGGTGGCCTTAACATGACTTTGTAAGAAAAGGGGAAAGGAACGGGCATCCGGAAATCTCATTCACCAGACGAAACATGGCAGCCACTAAGAAGCTAACCACTTCACGCTGATTTTCTGTGAGAGGGTAATATAGCACCGGTCAACCTTGCTCATTTATGTGTTACAGTGAACTGTAGACGTGGATCTACTACCAATTTTTTTTATTAATGTTTAGATATATTTTTTTGAAGTTTTTCTATGTTTTTAGTTGTGGCATTTTTCTAAGATCTTATTATTTGGTTAGCTGTTTAATTTTGAAATATTTAATTTTTTACGTTTTGTGCTACATATTTTGTTGACGAAAATGGTAAAAGGTATACAATTACGTAATAAAATTATATGATGAAAAAAATTATATGATTGATATCTTTCATTTTCTGTATAATCTAATCCAAGTAAAGTGAAAAATTTTGAGAACAGTTCAATCTTTCTCCGACGAGTCAAGATTGAAATATAAAAAACAAATAAGTTGTGTTATCTGTGTTATTTGAAGGTATTTTGATATTATAGACCATAGATATAGTATACATTAGATTGGCAATGGCGTGATTAGGGTGAGACCAAAAACGAAATGTACCCGTGTGAGTGAAATGTGCATGTGTGCGACAACAGTAGTGCTGCGCCATGTATCAACTTTAATTATCGATACAGAACGCTGTGTCTGTGTCATAAAATGAATATTATTATGTTTGAGGGCATAAAAATAAAACTACAAACAAAAAGTTTGTGATTTTTATTTTCCACCAAAAATAACTAATTTATTGTAAAAATGTCGTAAGCTCTCCTTAGAGGTATTTTGCAATTTTGCTTCATACTTTAATCTGATAACCAAATAAGTTTCAATTATTAATTTAATAATTAAGTGTTTATGGTTTGATAATGCTGGCGAATCGTACATATGTATGTCAAGTGTGTTAAAAAAATGTTTGCAGGACACAAGGCATTCGTTTACTATTTTTTGAAATATGTTTTCGTTTACAATTTTTCCTTTTACGTGTTTTCGGAAAACTCGTTCAGAAAAGACACCTATCTCATAAACGTCTTGAAAGGGATTCACGAGGCCACCTACGTCTTTCATGTTTATTAGTGAACCTTCCTTAACTTCACCGTAAAGTACATTTACACAGGATTCGCATTTAATTTTATTTGCGATTTTTTTCACCACGTAACCACATATGTACTGAACAATGGACTTAACTACACTACAGATTCCATGCCTTCAGATATCCATGGCATAGATGATACGAAATCAGAATCTTCATTATCTATTTGGCCTGGGCCAATAGCCGCATCGTCGTTTGGCGTCGTTATTGCACTAAGGCCAGTTGTAGTATTTATTATATCTATAGCACACGATCTTTGTATGTTGAGCAAACTAATATTCTCCAAAGGCAAACAATTGGCTTTATCGCTGGACTTCCAAGTGGCAGATTAATCGTTTGTATGCTGCTGTGAATTGTCTGGCTGTAGGATTGTTGTTAAATCCTCCTCTAGAACGTACTGCACTAAAAAAAGTTTCTATATGATCTTGAGAGTTTATAGGTCGGAAGAAACTTTAATTTTCCTGACTCTATGAAATCGACATATAGCCACTTCAAAGCTATTGTATTCGTCAAAAAAACCGATAAAACCAATTTTTTTTCGACTCTCTATCAAAGCTTGGTTGTTGTATTTTAAATTTTTAATAAATTCACACACTTTGTCACATTCAGCTGTAACATTTTCAACATTATTTGCATTTAAGACCTTAAATCCGTAGCTGAGTAAATTTCTGAAGTGGAAAATGTCAAATATGCTGTTTATATGTTTTATAAAACCTGCTGTCGCTTGGCAATTTTCAAACATAGGTAATTTTAATACTTCTTTGCAAAACTCGAAGCTGGTTGCAACAGAATTACTCAACAGTTGCGCCGCTAATCGTACGTTCATTTTGTGATTTACAAAATTGTCATGTTTTTTTGGTTACCTTATTTGCCAAATGCAAACCGACATAATGTTGAAGCTGGCAGAGATTTTCAATAAATTCACATTTAATAACATCATTATGATGATAAAAATTTTTGTATTCTGCAAAAGTATTTCTTATCAACTTTAATAAATGACACGCATCTAATATTACGTAATATTTTTGCCCTCTATAGTAAAAGTATGGTCTAAATGGAGCGGTGCTCAAATTAGCTCCTAGTATTTGTGCCATATTTATATTAGATGCTATGCCATCAAAATTAACAGAAGCAACTTGTACAAAATCTGATAATGAAGCAATACACTGCTTTAGAAGTGTTGCTTTCTGTAAAGCAGTAAATCCTCTTCCAAAAAAATAAGCAATTGGAATTTTCCAAAAAGAATTGATTGCCACTGCCATGATTATCAATACCTCTTTAGCCTTGTCTACTTGATCTCCATGGATACCATTACCCACATCTACATAGCCATGATGATTACGACCGTCAAATTCAATGTGTTCACGGATAGACATTTCGTCGAACGTAAGGGTGATGACCAAATCTTTTTTTTCTTTGCTCATAGCCTTTATGGTTTCTATGGCTTCCATAGTGATGTCTGGCTTACAGCCTACATTTTGGTACCAGCCTCGTAATGTTCGAGGATGTGGTAGGCACAGGTCAAATTTAGTTCTCATGTAATTGTAAGCCCGAGGACTATAAAAGTGTAAAGTTAGGGCAAATGTCTTTAGTTGCGTATCATACTCTTGTGTAATATTTTTATTTTGTTTTTTCTTAATCACCATTTCGATGAGATGCTGCATAAAATCATTTGGACCAGATACCATTACAGCACTAATGTTATTTTGAAGTGAGGGAAGCCTTTCTAAGTTTTTTTATCACTTGAGACAACTTTTCCCCTTTTTCATTAGCCCGTTTTTTTGTGCTCTTACATTTTTCAGTTTTTTTTTTCATATCTAATCTCCGAAGAATATCAATAGTCTTTTTCATTTTTTTCTTTCTCGGCGAATTGTCTATAGCAGAAATATTTGCAGTTGAGCTACTGGGTACTGGTAATATATCTCTGTAGACATATGAGGATGCTTTGCGTACCGGCTTCAATACAACCTACAAACAAATATAATTAGTGCATACATTATGTACTTATCTATGATTAAAATAAATAAAATAAAGTTCCACCCTTTTACCAATTTCTGCCGCTAAACAGCAGAGCTTATACTACCGCTAAACAGCAATGCACTGCCGCGTTTCGGCCTGTTGAGTATAGAGAGCCTGTATAGTTATAGGCTACAAGACATTTTATGTTAGTCCTCAGGGGTGAAAACACATTTGTAGCTTTCTTTATTTGAAGATGACTGTAGGTGACCATGTACTGCAGTAGCCATTTACCATCAAGTGATACTGTAAGTTTCTTTATAAAAAAATATACATCACGAGAATGACAACAACAAGTTGTACACATTTAAACATGCGCAAACGAAATTAAGATATGTACAGTAAAATATATAAGTAATTAAAAAACTACGCACGGGCATAAATAATGTGGGTATTGATCCAGAACGCAGCTTTACTCTTTGTGCACTTCTTTGAGAAAAACATTTTTGTTCAAAGTGCTTGCTACATATAGTTGAATTTTTTTGGGAACCCATTCTTCTCTATTTATCATTTTTAACCATTTTTGTTTAACCTCATTATTTTTTGGAAATCTGTAACAGTACACAATAAGAGTTTAAATCATCTCATTAAAGTATTTACTATAATGTGTAAATATTACGACATTTACTATACATAAATATACTAGTGTACTTTTACGAAAAACTAAAAATTAAAAATAGAAAATTAAAAAAAATTACGAAGTCACAAGAGGCTGTATCCAAGGATATGCCTTTGCCTGTTATAAACATATTATCGATAAGATGATATTGATAGTGTCAATCCCTACAAAAATTTGATCAGAAATAGCGGGAATTCACGTATTTGTTATTATTTTTAATATAATTCTCATGCATTTAGATTATTATCGTAATAAAATGCGATATTTTTCCCTGTCCATATGTGTATAAAACATTTGTACTAGTTGTGAAATAGTGAAGTTAGAGTGCTAAACATTTTAATTGTACTTACATGTGAAATGTATAATTTTGTGGATTTTCGTTTCTGGATGAACTGTATTCAGGTACGGCACACGTCACCATACTTAATCACACCTTTTAAATACTTATTAATACTTTAAAATAAAAAATATCGCGAAAATAAGCCGAATTTGTTTCGTTAACCATTGACGTCAGGCTGATACAGGCTGATAGCGTGTACGTGTATGGTCTAGCCATTCTATCTCGTTCTAACGTAAGCATATGCTATGCCCTTTCTCTTTTACATTGCCAATCTAAGTATATACTAAATCTATGTTATAGACAGTTCTGAAGTGTCAGGACAATTAAAATTGTAGCCTACTGACAGTCAATATCGTCTGACATTCATTTGAACGATTTTAGAAACTACTTCGATCTTTCCCCGCCACCCTTTCATCTTTCCCCCTGTTTTTTTCTTTCGATAAAAACATTGTAATTAATTTTTTTTTGCTTTCGAATAAATATAACAGGGATTTATCGATATGACATAAAAATATGTTCTTTGTACTCTATTCACTATAGATATAATTTTAGCTTAAGTTAATATGTACTGTTTTACAAGACGTCAAACACAACACTGCTCATCTCATCAAAAAACCGTTCGATCTTCCCCCAACTCACCCTACTAAATGTTAAAAGCTTTTACAAAAATTTACTTCGCAAATATCCGCGTTATAAAATAAAATGATGTGTCTTACTTAGTATGAAGAAGCACCTCCCGCCCTCCCTCAATTGCGTGCACTAACCCCGTCACCACTAATCCCAGCACCGCTACTCCCAACACCACTACACTAGGCAAGACACACCACTGACGATAATACGACACGTGTTTCGCCTCTACACGAGGCATCCTCAGGTGATATAGACTCTACGGTGGCTAACCGCTAAGTGAGCGGCGAGCCAAAACAACTGCCTTTTATACAAACCGATGACGCAACCGCTCTCTACCTAAGAAGCGAGCGACTGCGTCATGCGATAAAACATGCGACCAATCACCGCTGGACTTACGCAGCCGTTTGTAAAATTAAAAACAAACCGCCGCGCAACGCCCACATTATTAGAGAGCAGGCTTGAAGATATTTAAGAGAGGTGAGTTAGTAACATTTGTTTGTTCATTCAGCAATGCAACGGTATTATTATTACTTTTTAATATCTCTAACTGTTCCAGCACACACAGCCGCAGCCCTTTATTACACGTATGTAAGACTTTAAAGGAGTGGTCGTTGGCTAGGTTGTGTCCAGTGTCCAAAAGATGTTTGGCAAAATGGGATTTATCGGGATTGCAATTCCTGTACGCGGCTAAATGCTCTTTATAACGTGTCTCGAAATTGCGACCAGTTTGACCCACGTAAACGGCGTGGCATTCGTCACAAACAAGTTTGTAAACACCTGACTTTTGACGAATATCCAACTTATCTTTACTATTACAGATATTTCTAAGAGAATTGTTTGTTTTAAACGCCACATAAACGCCGTTTTGTCGAAGAGTATTAGCTACTTTTTCAGATATGGGGCCTAAGTAGGTCAAACTGCTCACATATCGATGAACACTTTGAGGTTGAACCGCGTACAGAGAGTTGCGAATAACATGCTTTTGTTTCTTTTTAATTAAATTGTTAATGAGATTTTTTGAAAAACCGTTAGAGACCGCTATTTGATAAATTATATTAAGTTCTTTTAAATAATTTTCTTTACTTAATGGGACAGTGAACAACCGGTTAATGTAACAATAAAAAGCGGCTACTTTATGTTGCCATGGATGACATGATGACGCGGGGATGACTGTGTCGGTGTGAGTTGGCTTTCGATAAATTTGGAAAACATGTGACGATTCTTTTCTTGTTATTGTTAAGTCAAGAAAATTAAGGGAACAATCTTGTTCCAATTCAAGTTTAAATTTAATTTTGTCATGGACTCTATTTATTTTATTGAGGAAAACATCCAGTTGTCTCCTTGTGCCAGTCCAGCAAATAATTATGTCGTCTACATATCGATAGTAATATAAGATATTTTGATTGACAACTATATGTTGTTTTTCGAAATTATCCATGAAAATGTCCGCCATAAGGGGACTTAGAGGGGACCCCATAGCTAACCCTTCTTTTTGTAGATAGAAACGGTTATTAAACCGGAAATAGTTTTGTTTCATACAGAGAGAGGTTAAGTTAAGAAGATCATTTGTTTCCCCGGGATGTAGACGACGTTTTTCAAAGAGATCTGCGAGTATACGCAAACAATCAGGGGATGGGACATTTGTGAAAAGACTATCAACGTCTAAAGATAACAATATGGATTTAGGAGGAATACGAATATCTTTAATTTTGGAAATGAGATCTAAGCCATTTTTTAGGCTGTAAGTGGGGTTGAATCCAGATTTCTCTCGAAGGAGGAAGTTTAATTTTTTAGCAAGGAAATAAGCTGGTGCACCAATATATGAGACAACTGGACGAATAGGAACATTTTCTTTATGTATTTTTGGTAACCCATATAAAATGGGTGCTTGAGGATTCATTGGAACAAGATTGCTCCGAGACAAGTTGTGATCGGGAAAAACATATGATGACTGTTGTATACATAACTTAATATCCGAAGTAAACTTTTTGGTTGGGTCAGACTCCAATAGCTCAAAGTCATCACCTTGGATAACATCGTTAACTTTCTGGCTGTACCCACTACTCTCCATAATAACAACAGTATTGCCTTTATCGGCTTTAGTAACAATAAGGTCGTTTTCCCTTATTCTCTGCTTTAGGGACTTAAAAACAGGGAACTCAGGATTGAAATGGGAAGACGCGGGCACAGCCCGAATTTCATTAGCTACCAAACTTTTAACGATGTTATCTTTCCTCCCGATCACAACAGCCACCTCCGCGTCAACAGCCATAGTCTCTAACGATTTTTGGGAGACCGAAGGTGTTAAATTATACTTTAGGCCTTTATGTAAAAGAGTCAACTCATCTGTTGGAAACTGGACATCGGAAAGATTTTTAACTCGGGGATAAAATTGGTGATATTCTGTATGTATGTCGTTATTACGATTACGGGATGAAGAGGATACAAGTCGTTGTAATTTACGGGACTGAATTTGATATTTCTCATAAACAGCCATTGAAGCAAGTTCTCTGGCTTTTCCATCCAAAATATCAAATTCAATATTATGTAATTTATATGAAAGTTCAGAGTATAATACTTTAAGGTGGATTTTTAAATTATCTCTATTGGAAAACCAACGACGACACTCCTCATTAAGCCAAATGTTCTGAGCTTTAGAAATAGCAATACTGGCCGCTCGACTATTTGTGCTGGAACGTATTTGAATATAATTGGGAATAACATGAAGTTGTTTGCACTGCTGATTGAACCAAACATTTTGGGCAGCAATACGATGGAGTTTTGTTAATTTGACATAGAGTCTTGCCTGGTCGGCCGTGCTAGCCTTTTTAATATAATTAATAGAATCAGGCGTTACTTTGCGGAAATCCATTATATAAAAGCTTTTACAAAAATTTACTTCGCAAATATCCGCGTTATAAAATAAAATGATGTGTCTTACTTAGTATGAAGAAGCACCTCCCGCCCTCCCTCAATTGCGTGCACTAACCCCGTCACCACTAATCCCAGCACCGCTACTCCCAACACCACTACACTAGGCAAGACACACCACTGACGATAATACGACACGTGTTTCGCCTCTACACGAGGCATCCTCAGGTGATATAGACTCTACGGTGGCTAACCGCTAAGTGAGCGGCGAGCCAAAACAACTGCCTTTTATACAAACCGATGACGCAACCGCTCTCTACCTAAGAAGCGAGCGACTGCGTCATGCGATAAAACATGCGACCAATCACCGCTGGACTTACGCAGCCGTTTGTAAAATTAAAAACAAACCGCCGCGCAACGCCCACATTATTAGAGAGCAGGCTTGAAGATATTTAAGAGAGGTGAGTTAGTAACATTTGTTTGTTCATTCAGCAATGCAACGGTATTATTATTACTTTTTAATATCTCTAACTGTTCCAGCACACACAGCCGCAGCCCTTTATTACACGTATGTAAGACTTTAAAGGAGTGGTCGTTGGCTAGGTTGTGTCCAGTGTCCAAAAGATGTTTGGCAAAATGGGATTTATCGGGATTGCAATTCCTGTACGCGGCTAAATGCTCTTTATAACGTGTCTCGAAATTGCGACCAGTTTGACCCACGTAAACGGCGTGGCATTCGTCACAAACAAGTTTGTAAACACCTGACTTTTGACGAATATCCAACTTATCTTTACTATTACAGATATTTCTAAGAGAATTGTTTGTTTTAAACGCCACATAAACGCCGTTTTGTCGAAGAGTATTAGCTACTTTTTCAGATATGGGGCCTAAGTAGGTCAAACTGCTCACATATCGATGAACACTTTGAGGTTGAACCGCGTACAGAGAGTTGCGAATAACATGCTTTTGTTTCTTTTTAATTAAATTGTTAATGAGATTTTTTGAAAAACCGTTAGAGACCGCTATTTGATAAATTATATTAAGTTCTTTTAAATAATTTTCTTTACTTAATGGGACAGTGAACAACCGGTTAATGTAACAATAAAAAGCGGCTACTTTATGTTGCCATGGATGACATGATGACGCGGGGATGACTGTGTCGGTGTGAGTTGGCTTTCGATAAATTTGGAAAACATGTCACGATTCTTTTCTTGTTATTGTTAAGTCAAGAAAATTAAGGGAACAATCTTGTTCCAATTCAAGTTTAAATTTAATTTTGTCATGGACTCTATTTATTTTATTGAGGAAAACATCCAGTTGTCTCCTTGTGCCAGTCCAGCAAATAATTATGTCGTCTACATATCGATAGTAATATAAGATATTTTGATTGACAACTATATGTTGTTTTTCGAAATTATCCATGAAAATGTCCGCCATAAGGGGACTTAGAGGGGACCCCATAGCTAACCCTTCTTTTTGTAGATAGAAACGGTTATTAAACCGGAAATAGTTTTGTTTCATACAGAGAGAGGTTAAGTTAAGAAGATCATTTGTTTCCCCGGGATGTAGACGACGTTTTTCAAAGAGATCTGCGAGTATACGCAAACAATCAGGGGATGGGACATTTGTGAAAAGACTATCAACGTCTAAAGATAACAATATGGATTTAGGAGGAATACGAATATCTTTAATTTTGGAAATGAGATCTAAGCCATTTTTTAGGCTGTAAGTGGGGTTGAATCCAGATTTCTCTCGAAGGAGGAAGTTTAATTTTTTAGCAAGGAAATAAGCTGGTGCACCAATATATGAGACAACTGGACGAATAGGAACATTTTCTTTATGTATTTTTGGTAACCCATATAAAATGGGTGCTTGAGGATTCATTGGAACAAGATTGCTCCGAGACAAGTTGTGATCGGGAAAAACATATGATGACTGTTGTATACATAACTTAATATCCGAAGTAAACTTTTTGGTTGGGTCAGACTCCAATAGCTCAAAGTCATCACCTTGGATAACATCGTTAACTTTCTGGCTGTACCCACTACTCTCCATAATAACAACAGTATTGCCTTTATCGGCTTTAGTAACAATAAGGTCGTTTTCCCTTATTCTCTGCTTTAGGGACTTAAAAACAGGGAACTCAGGATTGAAATGGGAAGACGCGGGCACAGCCCGAATTTCATTAGCTACCAAACTTTTAACGATGTTATCTTTCCTCCCGATCACAACAGCCACCTCCGCGTCAACAGCCATAGTCTCTAACGATTTTTGGGAGACCGAAGGTGTTAAATTATACTTTAGGCCTTTATGTAAAAGAGTCAACTCATCTGTTGGAAACTGGACATCGGAAAGATTTTTAACTCGGGGATAAAATTGGTGATATTCTGTATGTATGTCGTTATTACGATTACGGGATGAAGAGGATACAAGTCGTTGTAATTTACGGGACTGAATTTGATATTTCTCATAAACAGCCATTGAAGCAAGTTCTCTGGCTTTTCCATCCAAAATATCAAATTCAATATTATGTAATTTATATGAAAGTTCAGAGTATAATACTTTAAGGTGGATTTTTAAATTATCTCTATTGGAAAACCAACGACGACACTCCTCATTAAGCCAAATGTTCTGAGCTTTAGAAATAGCAATACTGGCCGCTCGACTATTTGTGCTGGAACGTATTTGAATATAATTGGGAATAACATGAAGTTGTTTGCACTGCTGATTGAACCAAACATTTTGGGCAGCAATACGATGGAGTTTTGTTAATTTGACATAGAGTCTTGCCTGGTCGGCCGTGCTAGCCTTTTTAATATAATTAATAGAATCAGGCGTTACTTTGCGGAAATCCATTATATAAAAGCTTTTACAAAAATTTACTTCGCAAATATCCGCGTTATAAAATAAAATGATGTGTCTTACTTAGTATGAAGAAGCACCTCCCGCCCTCCCTCAATTGCGTGCACTAACCCCGTCACCACTAATCCCAGCACCGCTACTCCCAACACCACTACACTAGGCAAGACACACCACTGACGATAATACGACACGTGTTTCGCCTCTACACGAGGCATCCTCAGGTGATATAGACTCTACGGTGGCTAACCGCTAAGTGAGCGGCGAGCCAAAACAACTGCCTTTTATACAAACCGATGACGCAACCGCTCTCTACCTAAGAAGCGAGCGACTGCGTCATGCGATAAAACATGCGACCAATCACCGCTGGACTTACGCAGCCGTTTGTAAAATTAAAAACAAACCGCCGCGCAACGCCCACATTATTAGAGAGCAGGCTTGAAGATATTTAAGAGAGGTGAGTTAGTAACATTTGTTTGTTCATTCAGCAATGCAACGGTATTATTATTACTTTTTAATATCTCTAACTGTTCCAGCACACACAGCCGCAGCCCTTTATTACACGTATGTAAGACTTTAAAGGAGTGGTCGTTGGCTAGGTTGTGTCCAGTGTCCAAAAGATGTTTGGCAAAATGGGATTTATCGGGATTGCAATTCCTGTACGCGGCTAAATGCTCTTTATAACGTGTCTCGAAATTGCGACCAGTTTGACCCACGTAAACGGCGTGGCATTCGTCACAAACAAGTTTGTAAACACCTGACTTTTGACGAATATCCAACTTATCTTTACTATTACAGATATTTCTAAGAGAATTGTTTGTTTTAAACGCCACATAAACGCCGTTTTGTCGAAGAGTATTAGCTACTTTTTCAGATATGGGGCCTAAGTAGGTCAAACTGCTCACATATCGATGAACACTTTGAGGTTGAACCGCGTACAGAGAGTTGCGAATAACATGCTTTTGTTTCTTTTTAATTAAATTGTTAATGAGATTTTTTGAAAAACCGTTAGAGACCGCTATTTGATAAATTATATTAAGTTCTTTTAAATAATTTTCTTTACTTAATGGGACAGTGAACAACCGGTTAATGTAACAATAAAAAGCGGCTACTTTATGTTGCCATGGATGACATGATGACGCGGGGATGACTGTGTCGGTGTGAGTTGGCTTTCGATAAATTTGGAAAACATGTCACGATTCTTTTCTTGTTATTGTTAAGTCAAGAAAATTAAGGGAACAATCTTGTTCCAATTCAAGTTTAAATTTAATTTTGTCATGGACTCTATTTATTTTATTGAGGAAAACATCCAGTTGTCTCCTTGTGCCAGTCCAGCAAATAATTATGTCGTCTACATATCGATAGTAATATAAGATATTTTGATTGACAACTATATGTTGTTTTTCGAAATTATCCATGAAAATGTCCGCCATAAGGGGACTTAGAGGGGACCCCATAGCTAACCCTTCTTTTTGTAGATAGAAACGGTTATTAAACCGGAAATAGTTTTGTTTCATACAGAGAGAGGTTAAGTTAAGAAGATCATTTGTTTCCCCGGGATGTAGACGACGTTTTTCAAAGAGATCTGCGAGTATACGCAAACAATCAGGGGATGGGACATTTGTGAAAAGACTATCAACGTCTAAAGATAACAATATGGATTTAGGAGGAATACGAATATCTTTAATTTTGGAAATGAGATCTAAGCCATTTTTTAGGCTGTAAGTGGGGTTGAATCCAGATTTCTCTCGAAGGAGGAAGTTTAATTTTTTAGCAAGGAAATAAGCTGGTGCACCAATATATGAGACAACTGGACGAATAGGAACATTTTCTTTATGTATTTTTGGTAACCCATATAAAATGGGTGCTTGAGGATTCATTGGAACAAGATTGCTCCGAGACAAGTTGTGATCGGGAAAAACATATGATGACTGTTGTATACATAACTTAATATCCGAAGTAAACTTTTTGGTTGGGTCAGACTCCAATAGCTCAAAGTCATCACCTTGGATAACATCGTTAACTTTCTGGCTGTACCCACTACTCTCCATAATAACAACAGTATTGCCTTTATCGGCTTTAGTAACAATAAGGTCGTTTTCCCTTATTCTCTGCTTTAGGGACTTAAAAACAGGGAACTCAGGATTGAAATGGGAAGACGCGGGCACAGCCCGAATTTCATTAGCTACCAAACTTTTAACGATGTTATCTTTCCTCCCGATCACAACAGCCACCTCCGCGTCAACAGCCATAGTCTCTAACGATTTTTGGGAGACCGAAGGTGTTAAATTATACTTTAGGCCTTTATGTAAAAGAGTCAACTCATCTGTTGGAAACTGGACATCGGAAAGATTTTTAACTCGGGGATAAAATTGGTGATATTCTGTATGTATGTCGTTATTACGATTACGGGATGAAGAGGATACAAGTCGTTGTAATTTACGGGACTGAATTTGATATTTCTCATAAACAGCCATTGAAGCAAGTTCTCTGGCTTTTCCATCCAAAATATCAAATTCAATATTATGTAATTTATATGAAAGTTCAGAGTATAATACTTTAAGGTGGATTTTTAAATTATCTCTATTGGAAAACCAACGACGACACTCCTCATTAAGCCAAATGTTCTGAGCTTTAGAAATAGCAATACTGGCCGCTCGACTATTTGTGCTGGAACGTATTTGAATATAATTGGGAATAACATGAAGTTGTTTGCACTGCTGATTGAACCAAACATTTTGGGCAGCAATACGATGGAGTTTTGTTAATTTGACATAGAGTCTTGCCTGGTCGGCCGTGCTAGCCTTTTTAATATAATTAATAGAATCAGGCGTTACTTTGCGGAAATCCATTATATAAAAGCTTTTACAAAAATTTACTTCGCAAATATCCGCGTTATAAAATAAAATGATGTGTCTTACTTAGTATGAAGAAGCACCTCCCGCCCTCCCTCAATTGCGTGCACTAACCCCGTCACCACTAATCCCAGCACCGCTACTCCCAACACCACTACACTAGGCAAGACACACCACTGACGATAATACGACACGTGTTTCGCCTCTACACGAGGCATCCTCAGGTGATATAGACTCTACGGTGGCTAACCGCTAAGTGAGCGGCGAGCCAAAACAACTGCCTTTTATACAAACCGATGACGCAACCGCTCTCTACCTAAGAAGCGAGCGACTGCGTCATGCGATAAAACATGCGACCAATCACCGCTGGACTTACGCAGCCGTTTGTAAAATTAAAAACAAACCGCCGCGCAACGCCCACATTATTAGAGAGCAGGCTTGAAGATATTTAAGAGAGGTGAGTTAGTAACATTTGTTTGTTCATTCAGCAATGCAACGGTATTATTATTACTTTTTAATATCTCTAACTGTTCCAGCACACACAGCCGCAGCCCTTTATTACACGTATGTAAGACTTTAAAGGAGTGGTCGTTGGCTAGGTTGTGTCCAGTGTCCAAAAGATGTTTGGCAAAATGGGATTTATCGGGATTGCAATTCCTGTACGCGGCTAAATGCTCTTTATAACGTGTCTCGAAATTGCGACCAGTTTGACCCACGTAAACGGCGTGGCATTCGTCACAAACAAGTTTGTAAACACCTGACTTTTGACGAATATCCAACTTATCTTTACTATTACAGATATTTCTAAGAGAATTGTTTGTTTTAAACGCCACATAAACGCCGTTTTGTCGAAGAGTATTAGCTACTTTTTCAGATATGGGGCCTAAGTAGGTCAAACTGCTCACATATCGATGAACACTTTGAGGTTGAACCGCGTACAGAGAGTTGCGAATAACATGCTTTTGTTTCTTTTTAATTAAATTGTTAATGAGATTTTTTGAAAAACCGTTAGAGACCGCTATTTGATAAATTATATTAAGTTCTTTTAAATAATTTTCTTTACTTAATGGGACAGTGAACAACCGGTTAATGTAACAATAAAAAGCGGCTACTTTATGTTGCCATGGATGACATGATGACGCGGGGATGACTGTGTCGGTGTGAGTTGGCTTTCGATAAATTTGGAAAACATGTGACGATTCTTTTCTTGTTATTGTTAAGTCAAGAAAATTAAGGGAACAATCTTGTTCCAATTCAAGTTTAAATTTAATTTTGTCATGGACTCTATTTATTTTATTGAGGAAAACATCCAGTTGTCTCCTTGTGCCAGTCCAGCAAATAATTATGTCGTCTACATATCGATAGTAATATAAGATATTTTGATTGACAACTATATGTTGTTTTTCGAAATTATCCATGAAAATGTCCGCCATAAGGGGACTTAGAGGGGACCCCATAGCTAACCCTTCTTTTTGTAGATAGAAACGGTTATTAAACCGGAAATAGTTTTGTTTCATACAGAGAGAGGTTAAGTTAAGAAGATCATTTGTTTCCCCGGGATGTAGACGACGTTTTTCAAAGAGATCTGCGAGTATACGCAAACAATCAGGGGATGGGACATTTGTGAAAAGACTATCAACGTCTAAAGATAACAATATGGATTTAGGAGGAATACGAATATCTTTAATTTTGGAAATGAGATCTAAGCCATTTTTTAGGCTGTAAGTGGGGTTGAATCCAGATTTCTCTCGAAGGAGGAAGTTTAATTTTTTAGCAAGGAAATAAGCTGGTGCACCAATATATGAGACAACTGGACGAATAGGAACATTTTCTTTATGTATTTTTGGTAACCCATATAAAATGGGTGCTTGAGGATTCATTGGAACAAGATTGCTCCGAGACAAGTTGTGATCGGGAAAAACATATGATGACTGTTGTATACATAACTTAATATCCGAAGTAAACTTTTTGGTTGGGTCAGACTCCAATAGCTCAAAGTCATCACCTTGGATAACATCGTTAACTTTCTGGCTGTACCCACTACTCTCCATAATAACAACAGTATTGCCTTTATCGGCTTTAGTAACAATAAGGTCGTTTTCCCTTATTCTCTGCTTTAGGGACTTAAAAACAGGGAACTCAGGATTGAAATGGGAAGACGCGGGCACAGCCCGAATTTCATTAGCTACCAAACTTTTAACGATGTTATCTTTCCTCCCGATCACAACAGCCACCTCCGCGTCAACAGCTATAGTCTCTAACGATTTTTGGGAGACCGAAGGTGTTAAATTATACTTTAGGCCTTTATGTAAAAGAGTCAACTCATCTGTTGGAAACTGGACATCGGAAAGATTTTTAACTCGGGGATAAAATTGGTGATATTCTGTATGTATGTCGTTATTACGATTACGGGATGAAGAGGATACAAGTCGTTGTAATTTACGGGACTGAATTTGATATTTCTCATAAACAGCCATTGAAGCAAGTTCTCTGGCTTTTCCATCCAAAATATCAAATTCAATATTATGTAATTTATATGAAAGTTCAGAGTATAATACTTTAAGGTGGATTTTTAAATTATCTCTATTGGAAAACCAACGACGACACTCCTCATTAAGCCAAATGTTCTGAGCTTTAGAAATAGCAATACTGGCCGCTCGACTATTTGTGCTGGAACGTATTTGAATATAATTGGGAATAACATGAAGTTGTTTGCACTGCTGATTGAACCAAACATTTTGGGCAGCAATACGATGGAGTTTTGTTAATTTGACATAGAGTCTTGCCTGGTCGGCCGTGCTAGCCTTTTTAATATAATTAATAGAATCAGGCGTTACTTTGCGGAAATCCATTATATAAAAGCTTTTACAAAAATTTACTTCGCAAATATCCGCGTTATAAAATAAAATGATGTGTCTTACTTAGTATGAAGAAGCACCTCCCGCCCTCCCTCAATTGCGTGCACTAACCCCGTCACCACTAATCCCAGCACCGCTACTCCCAACACCACTACACTAGGCAAGACACACCACTGACGATAATACGACACGTGTTTCGCCTCTACACGAGGCATCCTCAGGTGATATAGACTCTACGGTGGCTAACCGCTAAGTGAGCGGCGAGCCAAAACAACTGCCTTTTATACAAACCGATGACGCAACCGCTCTCTACCTAAGAAGCGAGCGACTGCGTCATGCGATAAAACATGCGACCAATCACCGCTGGACTTACGCAGCCGTTTGTAAAATTAAAAACAAACCGCCGCGCAACGCCCACATTATTAGAGAGCAGGCTTGAAGATATTTAAGAGAGGTGAGTTAGTAACATTTGTTTGTTCATTCAGCAATGCAACGGTATTATTATTACTTTTTAATATCTCTAACTGTTCCAGCACACACAGCCGCAGCCCTTTATTACACGTATGTAAGACTTTAAAGGAGTGGTCGTTGGCTAGGTTGTGTCCAGTGTCCAAAAGATGTTTGGCAAAATGGGATTTATCGGGATTGCAATTCCTGTACGCGGCTAAATGCTCTTTATAACGTGTCTCGAAATTGCGACCAGTTTGACCCACGTAAACGGCGTGGCATTCGTCACAAACAAGTTTGTAAACACCTGACTTTTGACGAATATCCAACTTATCTTTACTATTACAGATATTTCTAAGAGAATTGTTTGTTTTAAACGCCACATAAACGCCGTTTTGTCGAAGAGTATTAGCTACTTTTTCAGATATGGGGCCTAAGTAGGTCAAACTGCTCACATATCGATGAACACTTTGAGGTTGAACCGCGTACAGAGAGTTGCGAATAACATGCTTTTGTTTCTTTTTAATTAAATTGTTAATGAGATTTTTTGAAAAACCGTTAGAGACCGCTATTTGATAAATTATATTAAGTTCTTTTAAATAATTTTCTTTACTTAATGGGACAGTGAACAACCGGTTAATGTAACAATAAAAAGCGGCTACTTTATGTTGCCATGGATGACATGATGACGCGGGGATGACTGTGTCGGTGTGAGTTGGCTTTCGATAAATTTGGAAAACATGTGACGATTCTTTTCTTGTTATTGTTAAGTCAAGAAAATTAAGGGAACAATCTTGTTCCAATTCAAGTTTAAATTTAATTTTGTCATGGACTCTATTTATTTTATTGAGGAAAACATCCAGTTGTCTCCTTGTGCCAGTCCAGCAAATAATTATGTCGTCTACATATCGATAGTAATATAAGATATTTTGATTGACAACTATATGTTGTTTTTCGAAATTATCCATGAAAATGTCCGCCATAAGGGGACTTAGAGGGGACCCCATAGCTAACCCTTCTTTTTGTAGATAGAAACGGTTATTAAACCGGAAATAGTTTTGTTTCATACAGAGAGAGGTTAAGTTAAGAAGATCATTTGTTTCCCCGGGATGTAGACGACGTTTTTCAAAGAGATCTGCGAGTATACGCAAACAATCAGGGGATGGGACATTTGTGAAAAGACTATCAACGTCTAAAGATAACAATATGGATTTAGGAGGAATACGAATATCTTTAATTTTGGAAATGAGATCTAAGCCATTTTTTAGGCTGTAAGTGGGGTTGAATCCAGATTTCTCTCGAAGGAGGAAGTTTAATTTTTTAGCAAGGAAATAAGCTGGTGCACCAATATATGAGACAACTGGACGAATAGGAACATTTTCTTTATGTATTTTTGGTAACCCATATAAAATGGGTGCTTGAGGATTCATTGGAACAAGATTGCTCCGAGACAAGTTGTGATCGGGAAAAACATATGATGACTGTTGTATACATAACTTAATATCCGAAGTAAACTTTTGGTTGGGTCAGACTCCAATAGCTCAAAGTCATCACCTTGGATAACATCGTTAACTTTCTGGCTGTACCCACTACTCTCCATAATAACAACAGTATTGCCTTTATCGGCTTTAGTAACAATAAGGTCGTTTTCCCTTATTCTCTGCTTTAGGGACTTAAAAACAGGGAACTCAGGATTGAAATGGGAAGACGCGGGCACAGCCCGAATTTCATTAGCTACCAAACTTTTAACGATGTTATCTTTCCTCCCGATCACAACAGCCACCTCCGCGTCAACAGCCATAGTCTCTAACGATTTTTGGGAGACCGAAGGTGTTAAATTATACTTTAGGCCTTTATGTAAAAGAGTCAACTCATCTGTTGGAAACTGGACATCGGAAAGATTTTTAACTCGGGGATAAAATTGGTGATATTCTGTATGTATGTCGTTATTACGATTACGGGATGAAGAGGATACAAGTCGTTGTAATTTACGGGACTGAATTTGATATTTCTCATAAACAGCCATTGAAGCAAGTTCTCTGGCTTTTCCATCCAAAATATCAAATTCAATATTATGTAATTTATATGAAAGTTCAGAGTATAATACTTTAAGGTGGATTTTTAAATTATCTCTATTGGAAAACCAACGACGACACTCCTCATTAAGCCAAATGTTCTGAGCTTTAGAAATAGCAATACTGGCCGCTCGACTATTTGTGCTGGAACGTATTTGAATATAATTGGGAATAACATGAAGTTGTTTGCACTGCTGATTGAACCAAACATTTTGGGCAGCAATACGATGGAGTTTTGTTAATTTGACATAAGGTCTTGCCTGGTCGGCCGTGCTAGCCTTTTTAATATAATTAATAGAATCAGGCGTTACTTTGCGGAAATCCATTATATAAAAGCTTTTACAAAAATTTACTTCGCAAATATCCGCGTTATAAAATAAAATGATGTGTCTTACTTAGTATGAAGAAGCACCTCCCGCCCTCCCTCAATTGCGTGCACTAACCCCGTCACCACTAATCCCAGCACCGCTACTCCCAACACCACTACACTAGGCAAGACACACCACTGACGATAATACGACACGTGTTTCGCCTCTACACGAGGCATCCTCAGGTGATATAGACTCTACGGTGGCTAACCGCTAAGTGAGCGGCGAGCCAAAACAACTGCCTTTTATACAAACCGATGACGCAACCGCTCTCTACCTAAGAAGCGAGCGACTGCGTCATGCGATAAAACATGCGACCAATCACCGCTGGACTTACGCAGCCGTTTGTAAAATTAAAAACAAACCGCCGCGCAACGCCCACATTATTAGAGAGCAGGCTTGAAGATATTTAAGAGAGGTGAGTTAGTAACATTTGTTTGTTCATTCAGCAATGCAACGGTATTATTATTACTTTTTAATATCTCTAACTGTTCCAGCACACACAGCCGCAGCCCTTTATTACACGTATGTAAGACTTTAAAGGAGTGGTCGTTGGCTAGGTTGTGTCCAGTGTCCAAAAGATGTTTGGCAAAATGGGATTTATCGGGATTGCAATTCCTGTACGCGGCTAAATGCTCTTTATAACGTGTCTCGAAATTGCGACCAGTTTGACCCACGTAAACGGCGTGGCATTCGTCACAAACAAGTTTGTAAACACCTGACTTTTGCCACGCCGTTTACGTGGGTCAAACTGGTCGCAATTTCGAGACACGTTATAAAGAGCATTTAGCCGCGTACAGGAATTGCAATCCCGATAAATCCCATTTTGCCAAACATCTTTTGGACACTGGACACAACCTAGCCAACGACCACTCCTTTAAAGTCTTACATACGTGTAATAAAGGGCTGCGGCTGTGTGTGCTGGAACAGTTAGAGATATTAAAAAGTAATAATAATACCGTTGCATTGCTGAATGAACAAACAAATGTTACTAACTCACCTCTCTTAAATATCTTCAAGCCTGCTCTCTAATAATGTGGGCGTTGCGCGGCGGTTTGTTTTTAATTTTACAAACGGCTGCGTAAGTCCAGCGGTGATTGGTCGCATGTTTTATCGCATGACGCAGTCGCTCGCTTCTTAGGTAGAGAGCGGTTGCGTCATCGGTTTGTATAAAAGGCAGTTGTTTTGGCTCGCCGCTCACTTAGCGGTTAGCCACCGTAGAGTCTATATCACCTGAGGATGCCTCGTGTAGAGGCGAAACACGTGTCGTATTATCGTCAGTGGTGTGTCTTGCCTAGTGTAGTGGTGTTGGGAGTAGCGGTGCTGGGATTAGTGGTGACGGGGTTAGTGCACGCAATTGAGGGAGGGCGGGAGGTGCTTCTTCATACTAAGTAAGACACATCATTTTATTTTATAACGCGGATATTTGCGAAGTAAATTTTTGTAAAAGCTTTTATATAATGGATTTCCGCAAAGTAACGCCTGATTCTATTAATTATATTAAAAAGGCTAGCACGGCCGACCAGGCAAGACTCTATGTCAAATTAACAAAACTCCATCGTATTGCTGCCCAAAATGTTTGGTTCAATCAGCAGTGCAAACAACTTCATGTTATTCCCAATTATATTCAAATACGTTCCAGCACAAATAGTCGAGCGGCCAGTATTGCTATTTCTAAAGCTCAGAACATTTGGCTTAATGAGGAGTGTCGTCGTTGGTTTTCCAATAGAGATAATTTAAAAATCCACCTTAAAGTATTATACTCTGAACTTTCATATAAATTACATAATATTGAATTTGATATTTTGGATGGAAAAGCCAGAGAACTTGCTTCAATGGCTGTTTATGAGAAATATCAAATTCAGTCCCGTAAATTACAACGACTTGTATCCTCTTCATCCCGTAATCGTAATAACGACATACATACAGAATATCACCAATTTTATCCCCGAGTTAAAAATCTTTCCGATGTCCAGTTTCCAACAGATGAGTTGACTCTTTTACATAAAGGCCTAAAGTATAATTTAACACCTTCGGTCTCCCAAAAATCGTTAGAGACTATGGCTGTTGACGCGGAGGTGGCTGTTGTGATCGGGAGGAAAGATAACATCGTTAAAAGTTTGGTAGCTAATGAAATTCGGGCTGTGCCCGCGTCTTCCCATTTCAATCCTGAGTTCCCTGTTTTTAAGTCCCTAAAGCAGAGAATAAGGGAAAACGACCTTATTGTTACTAAAGCCGATAAAGGCAATACTGTTGTTATTATGGAGAGTAGTGGGTACAGCCAGAAAGTTAACGATGTTATCCAAGGTGATGACTTTGAGCTATTGGAGTCTGACCCAACCAAAAAGTTTACTTCGGATATTAAGTTATGTATACAACAGTCATCATATGTTTTTCCCGATCACAACTTGTCTCGGAGCAATCTTGTTCCAATGAATCCTCAAGCACCCATTTTATATGGGTTACCAAAAATACATAAAGAAAATGTTCCTATTCGTCCAGTTGTCTCATATATTGGTGCACCAGCTTATTTCCTTGCTAAAAAATTAAACTTCCTCCTTCGAGAGAAATCCGGATTCAACCCCACTTACAGCCTAAAAAATGGCTTAGATCTCATTTCCAAAATTAAAGATATTCGTATTCCTCCTAAATCCATATTGTTATCTTTAGACGTTGATAGTCTTTTCACAAATGTCCCATCCCCTGATTGTTTGCGTATACTCGCAGATCTCTTTGAAAAACGTCGTCTACATCCCAGGGAAACAAATGATCTTCTTAACTTAACCTCTCTCTGTATGAAACAAAACTATTTCCGGTTTAATAACCGTTTCTATCTACAAAAAGAAGGGTTAGCTATGGGGTCCCCTCTAAGTCCCCTTATGGCGGACATTTTCATGGATAATTTCGAAAAACAACATATAGTTGTCAATCAAAATATCTTATATTACTATCGATATGTAGACGACATAATTATTTGCTGGACTGGCACAAGGAGACAACTGGATGTTTTCCTCAATAAAATAAATAGAGTCCATGACAAAATTAAATTTAAACTTGAATTGGAACAAGATTGTTCCCTTAATTTTCTTGACTTAACAATAACAAGAAAAGAATCGTCACATGTTTTCCAAATTTATCGAAAGCCAACTCACACCGACACAGTCATCCCCGCGTCATCATGTCATCCATGGCAACATAAAGTAGCCGCTTTTTATTGTTACATTAACCGGTTGTTCACTGTCCCATTAAGTAAAGAAAATTATTTAAAAGAACTTAATATAATTTATCAAATAGCGGTCTCTAACGGTTTTTCAAAAAATCTCATTAACAATTTAATTAAAAAGAAACAAAAGCATGTTATTCGCAACTCTCTGTACGCGGTTCAACTTCAAAGTGTTCATCGATATGTGAGCAGTTTGACCTACTTAGGCCCCATATCTGAAAAAGTAGCTAATACTCTTCGACAAAACGGCGTTTATGTGGCGTTTAAAACAAACAATTCTCTTAGAAATATCTGTAATAGTAAAGATAAGTTGGATATTCGTCAAAAGTCAGGTGTTTACAAACTTGTTTGTGACGAATGCCACGCCGTTTACGTGGGTCAAACTGGTCGCAATTTCGAGACACGTTATAAAGAGCATTTAGCCGCGTACAGGAATTGCAATCCCGATAAATCCCATTTTGCCAAACATCTTTTGGACACTGGACACAACCTAGCCAACGACCACTCCTTTAAAGTCTTACATACGTGTAATAAAGGGCTGCGGCTGTGTGTGCTGGAACAGTTAGAGATATTAAAAAGTAATAATAATACCGTTGCATTGCTGAATGAACAAACAAATGTTACTAACTCACCTCTCTTAAATATCTTCAAGCCTGCTCTCTAATAATGTGGGCGTTGCGCGGCGGTTTGTTTTTAATTTTACAAACGGCTGCGTAAGTCCAGCGGTGATTGGTCGCATGTTTTATCGCATGACGCAGTCGCTCGCTTCTTAGGTAGAGAGCGGTTGCGTCATCGGTTTGTATAAAAGGCAGTTGTTTTGGCTCGCCGCTCACTTAGCGGTTAGCCACCGTAGAGTCTATATCACCTGAGGATGCCTCGTGTAGAGGCGAAACACGTGTCGTATTATCGTCAGTGGTGTGTCTTGCCTAGTGTAGTGGTGTTGGGAGTAGCGGTGCTGGGATTAGTGGTGACGGGGTTAGTGCACGCAATTGAGGGAGGGCGGGAGGTGCTTCTTCATACTAAGTAAGACACATCATTTTATTTTATAACGCGGATATTTGCGAAGTAAATTTTTGTAAAAGCTTTTATATAATGGATTTCCGCAAAGTAACGCCTGATTCTATTAATTATATTAAAAAGGCTAGCACGGCCGACCAGGCAAGACTCTATGTCAAATTAACAAAACTCCATCGTATTGCTGCCCAAAATGTTTGGTTCAATCAGCAGTGCAAACAACTTCATGTTATTCCCAATTATATTCAAATACGTTCCAGCACAAATAGTCGAGCGGCCAGTATTGCTATTTCTAAAGCTCAGAACATTTGGCTTAATGAGGAGTGTCGTCGTTGGTTTTCCAATAGAGATAATTTAAAAATCCACCTTAAAGTATTATACTCTGAACTTTCATATAAATTACATAATATTGAATTTGATATTTTGGATGGAAAAGCCAGAGAACTTGCTTCAATGGCTGTTTATGAGAAATATCAAATTCAGTCCCGTAAATTACAACGACTTGTATCCTCTTCATCCCGTAATCGTAATAACGACATACATACAGAATATCACCAATTTTATCCCCGAGTTAAAAATCTTTCCGATGTCCAGTTTCCAACAGATGAGTTGACTCTTTTACATAAAGGCCTAAAGTATAATTTAACACCTTCGGTCTCCCAAAAATCGTTAGAGACTATGGCTGTTGACGCGGAGGTGGCTGTTGTGATCGGGAGGAAAGATAACATCGTTAAAAGTTTGGTAGCTAATGAAATTCGGGCTGTGCCCGCGTCTTCCCATTTCAATCCTGAGTTCCCTGTTTTTAAGTCCCTAAAGCAGAGAATAAGGGAAAACGACCTTATTGTTACTAAAGCCGATAAAGGCAATACTGTTGTTATTATGGAGAGTAGTGGGTACAGCCAGAAAGTTAACGATGTTATCCAAGGTGATGACTTTGAGCTATTGGAGTCTGACCCAACCAAAAAGTTTACTTCGGATATTAAGTTATGTATACAACAGTCATCATATGTTTTTCCCGATCACAACTTGTCTCGGAGCAATCTTGTTCCAATGAATCCTCAAGCACCCATTTTATATGGGTTACCAAAAATACATAAAGAAAATGTTCCTATTCGTCCAGTTGTCTCATATATTGGTGCACCAGCTTATTTCCTTGCTAAAAAATTAAACTTCCTCCTTCGAGAGAAATCTGGATTCAACCCCACTTACAGCCTAAAAAATGGCTTAGATCTCATTTCCAAAATTAAAGATATTCGTATTCCTCCTAAATCCATATTGTTATCTTTAGACGTTGATAGTCTTTTCACAAATGTCCCATCCCCTGATTGTTTGCGTATACTCGCAGATCTCTTTGAAAAACGTCGTCTACATCCCGGGGAAACAAATGATCTTCTTAACTTAACCTCTCTCTGTATGAAACAAAACTATTTCCGGTTTAATAACCGTTTCTATCTACAAAAAGAAGGGTTAGCTATGGGGTCCCCTCTAAGTCCCCTTATGGCGGACATTTTCATGGATAATTTCGAAAAACAACATATAGTTGTCAATCAAAATATCTTATATTACTATCGATATGTAGACGACATAATTATTTGCTGGACTGGCACAAGGAGACAACTGGATGTTTTCCTCAATAAAATAAATAGAGTCCATGACAAAATTAAATTTAAACTTGAATTGGAACAAGATTGTTCCCTTAATTTTCTTGACTTAACAATAACAAGAAAAGAATCGTCACATGTTTTCCAAATTTATCGAAAGCCAACTCACACCGACACAGTCATCCCCGCGTCATCATGTCATCCATGGCAACATAAAGTAGCCGCTTTTTATTGTTACATTAACCGGTTGTTCACTGTCCCATTAAGTAAAGAAAATTATTTAAAAGAACTTAATATAATTTATCAAATAGCGGTCTCTAACGGTTTTTCAAAAAATCTCATTAACAATTTAATTAAAAAGAAACAAAAGCATGTTATTCGCAACTCTCTGTACGCGGTTCAACCTCAAAGTGTTCATCGATATGTGAGCAGTTTGACCTACTTAGGCCCCATATCTGAAAAAGTAGCTAATACTCTTCGACAAAACGGCGTTTATGTGGCGTTTAAAACAAACAATTCTCTTAGAAATATCTGTAATAGTAAAGATAAGTTGGATATTCGTCAAAAGTCAGGTGTTTACAAACTTGTTTGTGACGAATGCCACGCCGTTTACGTGGGTCAAACTGGTCGCAATTTCGAGACACGTTATAAAGAGCATTTAGCCGCGTACAGGAATTGCAATCCCGATAAATCCCATTTTGCCAAACATCTTTTGGACACTGGACACAACCTAGCCAACGACCACTCCTTTAAAGTCTTACATACGTGTAATAAAGGGCTGCGGCTGTGTGTGCTGGAACAGTTAGAGATATTAAAAAGTAATAATAATACCGTTGCATTGCTGAATGAACAAACAAATGTTACTAACTCACCTCTCTTAAATATCTTCAAGCCTGCTCTCTAATAATGTGGGCGTTGCGCGGCGGTTTGTTTTTAATTTTACAAACGGCTGCGTAAGTCCAGCGGTGATTGGTCGCATGTTTTATCGCATGACGCAGTCGCTCGCTTCTTAGGTAGAGAGCGGTTGCGTCATCGGTTTGTATAAAAGGCAGTTGTTTTGGCTCGCCGCTCACTTAGCGGTTAGCCACCGTAGAGTCTATATCACCTGAGGATGCCTCGTGTAGAGGCGAAACACGTGTCGTATTATCGTCAGTGGTGTGTCTTGCCTAGTGTAGTGGTGTTGGGAGTAGCGGTGCTGGGATTAGTGGTGACGGGGTTAGTGCACGCAATTGAGGGAGGGCGGGAGGTGCTTCTTCATACTAAGTAAGACACATCATTTTATTTTATAACGCGGATATTTGCGAAGTAAATTTTTGTAAAAGCTTTTATATAATGGATTTCCGCAAAGTAACGCCTGATTCTATTAATTATATTAAAAAGGCTAGCACGGCCGACCAGGCAAGACTCTATGTCAAATTAACAAAACTCCATCGTATTGCTGCCCAAAATGTTTGGTTCAATCAGCAGTGCAAACAACTTCATGTTATTCCCAATTATATTCAAATACGTTCCAGCACAAATAGTCGAGCGGCCAGTATTGCTATTTCTAAAGCTCAGAACATTTGGCTTAATGAGGAGTGTCGTCGTTGGTTTTCCAATAGAGATAATTTAAAAATCCACCTTAAAGTATTATACTCTGAACTTTCATATAAATTACATAATATTGAATTTGATATTTTGGATGGAAAAGCCAGAGAACTTGCTTCAATGGCTGTTTATGAGAAATATCAAATTCAGTCCCGTAAATTACAACGACTTGTATCCTCTTCATCCCGTAATCGTAATAACGACATACATACAGAATATCACCAATTTTATCCCCGAGTTAAAAATCTTTCCGATGTCCAGTTTCCAACAGATGAGTTGACTCTTTTACATAAAGGCCTAAAGTATAATTTAACACCTTCGGTCTCCCAAAAATCGTTAGAGACTATGGCTGTTGACGCGGAGGTGGCTGTTGTGATCGGGAGGAAAGATAACATCGTTAAAAGTTTGGTAGCTAATGAAATTCGGGCTGTGCCCGCGTCTTCCCATTTCAATCCTGAGTTCCCTGTTTTTAAGTCCCTAAAGCAGAGAATAAGGGAAAACGACCTTATTGTTACTAAAGCCGATAAAGGCAATACTGTTGTTATTATGGAGAGTAGTGGGTACAGCCAGAAAGTTAACGATGTTATCCAAGGTGATGACTTTGAGCTATTGGAGTCTGACCCAACCAAAAAGTTTACTTCGGATATTAAGTTATGTATACAACAGTCATCATATGTTTTTCCCGATCACAACTTGTCTCGGAGCAATCTTGTTCCAATGAATCCTCAAGCACCCATTTTATATGGGTTACCAAAAATACATAAAGAAAATGTTCCTATTCGTCCAGTTGTCTCATATATTGGTGCACCAGCTTATTTCCTTGCTAAAAAATTAAACTTCCTCCTTCGAGAGAAATCTGGATTCAACCCCACTTACAGCCTAAAAAATGGCTTAGATCTCATTTCCAAAATTAAAGATATTCGTATTCCTCCTAAATCCATATTGTTATCTTTAGACGTTGATAGTCTTTTCACAAATGTCCCATCCCCTGATTGTTTGCGTATACTCGCAGATCTCTTTGAAAAACGTCGTCTACATCCCGGGGAAACAAATGATCTTCTTAACTTAACCTCTCTCTGTATGAAACAAAACTATTTCCGGTTTAATAACCGTTTCTATCTACAAAAAGAAGGGTTAGCTATGGGGTCCCCTCTAAGTCCCCTTATGGCGGACATTTTCATGGATAATTTCGAAAAACAACATATAGTTGTCAATCAAAATATCTTATATTACTATCGATATGTAGACGACATAATTATTTGCTGGACTGGCACAAGGAGACAACTGGATGTTTTCCTCAATAAAATAAATAGAGTCCATGACAAAATTAAATTTAAACTTGAATTGGAACAAGATTGTTCCCTTAATTTTCTTGACTTAACAATAACAAGAAAAGAATCGTCACATGTTTTCCAAATTTATCGAAAGCCAACTCACACCGACACAGTCATCCCCGCGTCATCATGTCATCCATGGCAACATAAAGTAGCCGCTTTTTATTGTTACATTAACCGGTTGTTCACTGTCCCATTAAGTAAAGAAAATTATTTAAAAGAACTTAATATAATTTATCAAATAGCGGTCTCTAACGGTTTTTCAAAAAATCTCATTAACAATTTAATTAAAAAGAAACAAAAGCATGTTATTCGCAACTCTCTGTACGCGGTTCAACCTCAAAGTGTTCATCGATATGTGAGCAGTTTGACCTACTTAGGCCCCATATCTGAAAAAGTAGCTAATACTCTTCGACAAAACGGCGTTTATGTGGCGTTTAAAACAAACAATTCTCTTAGAAATATCTGTAATAGTAAAGATAAGTTGGATATTCGTCAAAAGTCAGGTGTTTACAAACTTGTTTGTGACGAATGCCACGCCGTTTACGTGGGTCAAACTGGTCGCAATTTCGAGACACGTTATAAAGAGCATTTAGCCGCGTACAGGAATTGCAATCCCGATAAATCCCATTTTGCCAAACATCTTTTGGACACTGGACACAACCTAGCCAACGACCACTCCTTTAAAGTCTTACATACGTGTAATAAAGGGCTGCGGCTGTGTGTGCTGGAACAGTTAGAGATATTAAAAAGTAATAATAATACCGTTGCATTGCTGAATGAACAAACAAATGTTACTAACTCACCTCTCTTAAATATCTTCAAGCCTGCTCTCTAATAATGTGGGCGTTGCGCGGCGGTTTGTTTTTAATTTTACAAACGGCTGCGTAAGTCCAGCGGTGATTGGTCGCATGTTTTATCGCATGACGCAGTCGCTCGCTTCTTAGGTAGAGAGCGGTTGCGTCATCGGTTTGTATAAAAGGCAGTTGTTTTGGCTCGCCGCTCACTTAGCGGTTAGCCACCGTAGAGTCTATATCACCTGAGGATGCCTCGTGTAGAGGCGAAACACGTGTCGTATTATCGTCAGTGGTGTGTCTTGCCTAGTGTAGTGGTGTTGGGAGTAGCGGTGCTGGGATTAGTGGTGACGGGGTTAGTGCACGCAATTGAGGGAGGGCGGGAGGTGCTTCTTCATACTAAGTAAGACACATCATTTTATTTTATAACGCGGATATTTGCGAAGTAAATTTTTGTAAAAGCTTTTATATAATGGATTTCCGCAAAGTAACGCCTGATTCTATTAATTATATTAAAAAGGCTAGCACGGCCGACCAGGCAAGACTCTATGTCAAATTAACAAAACTCCATCGTATTGCTGCCCAAAATGTTTGGTTCAATCAGCAGTGCAAACAACTTCATGTTATTCCCAATTATATTCAAATACGTTCCAGCACAAATAGTCGAGCGGCCAGTATTGCTATTTCTAAAGCTCAGAACATTTGGCTTAATGAGGAGTGTCGTCGTTGGTTTTCCAATAGAGATAATTTAAAAATCCACCTTAAAGTATTATACTCTGAACTTTCATATAAATTACATAATATTGAATTTGATATTTTGGATGGAAAAGCCAGAGAACTTGCTTCAATGGCTGTTTATGAGAAATATCAAATTCAGTCCCGTAAATTACAACGACTTGTATCCTCTTCATCCCGTAATCGTAATAACGACATACATACAGAATATCACCAATTTTATCCCCGAGTTAAAAATCTTTCCGATGTCCAGTTTCCAACAGATGAGTTGACTCTTTTACATAAAGGCCTAAAGTATAATTTAACACCTTCGGTCTCCCAAAAATCGTTAGAGACTATGGCTGTTGACGCGGAGGTGGCTGTTGTGATCGGGAGGAAAGATAACATCGTTAAAAGTTTGGTAGCTAATGAAATTCGGGCTGTGCCCGCGTCTTCCCATTTCAATCCTGAGTTCCCTGTTTTTAAGTCCCTAAAGCAGAGAATAAGGGAAAACGACCTTATTGTTACTAAAGCCGATAAAGGCAATACTGTTGTTATTATGGAGAGTAGTGGGTACAGCCAGAAAGTTAACGATGTTATCCAAGGTGATGACTTTGAGCTATTGGAGTCTGACCCAACCAAAAAGTTTACTTCGGATATTAAGTTATGTATACAACAGTCATCATATGTTTTTCCCGATCACAACTTGTCTCGGAGCAATCTTGTTCCAATGAATCCTCAAGCACCCATTTTATATGGGTTACCAAAAATACATAAAGAAAATGTTCCTATTCGTCCAGTTGTCTCATATATTGGTGCACCAGCTTATTTCCTTGCTAAAAAATTAAACTTCCTCCTTCGAGAGAAATCTGGATTCAACCCCACTTACAGCCTAAAAAATGGCTTAGATCTCATTTCCAAAATTAAAGATATTCGTATTCCTCCTAAATCCATATTGTTATCTTTAGACGTTGATAGTCTTTTCACAAATGTCCCATCCCCTGATTGTTTGCGTATACTCGCAGATCTCTTTGAAAAACGTCGTCTACATCCCGGGGAAACAAATGATCTTCTTAACTTAACCTCTCTCTGTATGAAACAAAACTATTTCCGGTTTAATAACCGTTTCTATCTACAAAAAGAAGGGTTAGCTATGGGGTCCCCTCTAAGTCCCCTTATGGCGGACATTTTCATGGATAATTTCGAAAAACAACATATAGTTGTCAATCAAAATATCTTATATTACTATCGATATGTAGACGACATAATTATTTGCTGGACTGGCACAAGGAGACAACTGGATGTTTTCCTCAATAAAATAAATAGAGTCCATGACAAAATTAAATTTAAACTTGAATTGGAACAAGATTGTTCCCTTAATTTTCTTGACTTAACAATAACAAGAAAAGAATCGTCACATGTTTTCCAAATTTATCGAAAGCCAACTCACACCGACACAGTCATCCCCGCGTCATCATGTCATCCATGGCAACATAAAGTAGCCGCTTTTTATTGTTACATTAACCGGTTGTTCACTGTCCCATTAAGTAAAGAAAATTATTTAAAAGAACTTAATATAATTTATCAAATAGCGGTCTCTAACGGTTTTTCAAAAAATCTCATTAACAATTTAATTAAAAAGAAACAAAAGCATGTTATTCGCAACTCTCTGTACGCGGTTCAACCTCAAAGTGTTCATCGATATGTGAGCAGTTTGACCTACTTAGGCCCCATATCTGAAAAAGTAGCTAATACTCTTCGACAAAACGGCGTTTATGTGGCGTTTAAAACAAACAATTCTCTTAGAAATATCTGTAATAGTAAAGATAAGTTGGATATTCGTCAAAAGTCAGGTGTTTACAAACTTGTTTGTGACGAATGCCACGCCGTTTACGTGGGTCAAACTGGTCGCAATTTCGAGACACGTTATAAAGAGCATTTAGCCGCGTACAGGAATTGCAATCCCGATAAATCCCATTTTGCCAAACATCTTTTGGACACTGGACACAACCTAGCCAACGACCACTCCTTTAAAGTCTTACATACGTGTAATAAAGGGCTGCGGCTGTGTGTGCTGGAACAGTTAGAGATATTAAAAAGTAATAATAATACCGTTGCATTGCTGAATGAACAAACAAATGTTACTAACTCACCTCTCTTAAATATCTTCAAGCCTGCTCTCTAATAATGTGGGCGTTGCGCGGCGGTTTGTTTTTAATTTTACAAACGGCTGCGTAAGTCCAGCGGTGATTGGTCGCATGTTTTATCGCATGACGCAGTCGCTCGCTTCTTAGGTAGAGAGCGGTTGCGTCATCGGTTTGTATAAAAGGCAGTTGTTTTGGCTCGCCGCTCACTTAGCGGTTAGCCACCGTAGAGTCTATATCACCTGAGGATGCCTCGTGTAGAGGCGAAACACGTGTCGTATTATCGTCAGTGGTGTGTCTTGCCTAGTGTAGTGGTGTTGGGAGTAGCGGTGCTGGGATTAGTGGTGACGGGGTTAGTGCACGCAATTGAGGGAGGGCGGGAGGTGCTTCTTCATACTAAGTAAGACACATCATTTTATTTTATAACGCGGATATTTGCGAAGTAAATTTTTGTAAAAGCTTTTATATAATGGATTTCCGCAAAGTAACGCCTGATTCTATTAATTCTACTAAATGTTGTCAAATATGAAAGTTATTTGTAATTTCTTAGTTGACATTGTTCACAAAAAGTCTTTTAATTAATTTAACTAGCAGCAAAGTTTTATGCATCCTCTCAAAAACGTATTCTTCTTTTAACAATTGCTAATAAATATGTCGCACCATCAATAATTACGTAGCGGCCGTTGTTGGCCGCCTGGAGTGAGTATTGCCATTGCAGGCGGTTTTGCCGCGTTTAAATTCAGTGAACCAGTATGCCACTGTAAAATAAGACAGAGTATTGTCTGCCAAAGAAGACGGCAGTTCTTTAAAAACACATTTTGTAGAAAAATTTCAAGGCAAAAATATTTAAAAACGGTTAAAAACATCAAAGAAATTGTTAAAGTAATGCTAGAGTTTCATTGCGTTCCCAAAAAAAAAATATTAATCAACCTAGTACAATTAAAAATAATACAAAGTAATTATATTTTAAAACAAGTGGTTAATGTTATTTTAAATCAAATTTTAATTTATAAATATTACCTGTCACGATGCACGCCTATTTCTTTTTCTATAAAGTCGGTTAGTTCTTTCACGATTACTCTGTTTTCATTGGGACCTAAATTCCCAATCGACTCCAGTGTAGCAGTGGCACCCGGTGATTTTGACTCACCAGCGAAGGATATGTAGCAGTCTCCTGATATCACGCATGTAAATTTCTGCATAAAAAGTTATATAAAATATTAACTTTATTAGGTTGTTAGCGACAGAGTAAAATAAAGTTATATTTTCAAAAACATACATGTACCTATTTTGAATTTTCAGATTTTCCGACAAAAACAAACACAGCAATATCAATGCTAGATTTCTAAGTTTAATAGGTTTTTTATTGATAGCAAAAGAACATTACGGGCATTTAAAGAAATAAAAATTAGATGTCGCAAACAAACTACTATGTTATCCAGTGGGTGTATAAGAACCAGATTTGGGTAACCCTCGAAAGGTGTTGTAAAGCTCTATTATCATTTCGTAAATACATTTGATGTAAAGCAGGTTAACGTTAAAAAAGGTGTAAAACATGAGGTAATACGATCGCCGATTGGCTTACAAGTCGTAGCGCTTACGACAGTTTTGTTTTACGAGTACTATGGGATAGGCCCATTGCTAGTTGAAGACGTATTTATCATGGAACAAATACTTTTGAAGAATATAGATAGTTTTATTATTAGATTTTGATTCCAAAAATAACTAAAGGTCTTTGATAAATGTACTTTTTTCTGGATGATTTTATTTCAGGTTGATTTTTCAATCATCACATAAAAATTATTAATCTATTAAATTGTAACATGACTGACAACAAAAGTGATAAAATTGAAGTATTTTATGCATATAACCTTTTATGCATATAACATTTTATGCATATAACATTATATATAGATCCGTGGTAGCTCAGGTGGTTAGCGCTCGCTGTAAGCTTCACAGTACTCGAGCATCCCGGGTTCGATCCCCGCCGGCACCAATGAAATTGTTAATTGCAATTTTAAGTGCTAATTTACTACGTGCTCGGCGGTGAAGGAAAACATTATGAGGAAACATGCATGTTAGAGAAATAAGAAAAAAAAATATTTCGAAGACATGTGAAGTTCGCCACCACTAATTGGGGCAGCGCGGCGCGGAGGACACTTCCTTGCCCTAAAACCCTCTCATTAATGAGAGGAGGCCTGTGCCCAGGAGTGGGACGTAAATAGGCTGCAACTTTATGCATATAACTGTGATTTTTAATTGTCTTATTTTGTTTACGAATAACTTTGAACTGAGTTAGTAAGTTATAAGAATTAAGTTACCGACGCAAATTTATCAATAAATAAATTTGCTATTCTTTCCATACAGGCGTCAAACTGTTACTAAATATTACCATAACTGGCTGAAAACTAAAGTCTCCTAGTGGTCGAAATTTGACTGTAATTGATTAGAATAGAATAGAATAATTTTTATTTAATATTGAATGCATGTAATTCTTATTGAAAGTAATTTTAACTTTTACCACCGATTATGGAAAAAAATACCTCTTTCCTGGAGAAGAGCCAGCAAAAAACGCAGCAGAATTTTTTAAAAGCATAATATACAATATAATATTTGTACAATTGTTATGAAACCATTTAGAAACAGCATGGTAACGATCACCTCATTCCCAGGGGTTATTATCAATCATGTACTCTTTAGTAGTATAATAACCATTAGACACTAAACAATTTTTGCTTAATAAATATTTTATAAGTTTTGATAGATAAGCTCTGCATATTTTCTGGGACTTTGTTTTAAAAGCGTATACATTGCCCCAGAAACGACCATTCAGAATTGCTTACACCAGGCTGGACTACGAGAACGGAGGTCTTGTCGAGCACCTCTGAATTCACGACAACTTCAGCGACGAAGATTGTAGTGGACTAGGCTTCGGCAAAATTAAGAAGATGAGGAGAAAAACATTTGGCAAACTGTCTCTTCGTTGACGAATCGTGAATTAGTACTCCTCCAGATAATCAACGTGTCCGTATCTGGAGAAGACCTGGATACTCTGAAAGGCAAAGAACTGTCACTGGAACCGTTCGGCAAGGCGAGAAATCAGTGTCCTTTTGGGGTGGAATTATGATTGGAGCTAGCACGCCTTTGATCCCGTATCGAGGCTCCATGATGGCAGATAGGTACAAATCAGTCACTATTGATGGAAGATAAGATTCTTTGGAGTTGAGTAACTGGTTTAACTAACTTGTGCTTGTTCTTAGTATTTAGAGAATCGTACATCACTATTTTTAATAAAGCTATTTTTGTTTCTGTGTACATACATTAAATTCTCGTAAATATATTGAGAGGTCAAAGTTAATACATTTATTTCTTTAAATTTTCTTTAAGGGATTCCTTCGGACCTATGTTATAAATTGCTCTTATTGCTCTCTTTTGCAAAGCATAGATAGTTTCAATGTCAGTCGCATTAACCCATAGCAAGATTCCATATGACATTATGCTATGGAAATAACTAAAATGAATGAATCTAGCTGTTTCAACACATATAAGGCTTTTGTACAGCATATGCTGCAGAACTAAGTTTGCTAGCTAGTTTAAATATGAGGACCCCGGAAGGCTCAGCTCCTCCCCAATTGATAGCACACTGGTATTCTACTGTTTAACATTAGGTGTTATTAATACGTCTTGTTTTATTACCGTTTACTGCTTTTTGTATAGCATTAATCACTTCGTCATGTTTTAATAATTGTTTTTTAAGTTGGAAGATCAACGAAGTATCATCAGCAAATAAAACTATATCATAGTTAGTCCCTACTAAGGAAGGTAAATTATTAATATAAACTAAGAAAGGAAGGGGACAAGAATTGAGCCCTGAGGAACACTCATAGATACTACTGATCCGGAAGAACTGCTCCCATTAATAACAACTGTTTGCGTCCTATTATTTAGGAATGATATAATAAGTGTGAGTGCTATGTTTTTTGCACCATAATGATGTAGCTTCCTGTTTAATGTCTCATGGTGAACGCAGTCAAAACGCTTGGCAAGATCTCAAAGTATATCTAAAGCATCCTATGAATTCTCCTATGCACAGGAAATATGTTTAATCATCTCAACACCGGCGTCTGTTGTCGAGCGATTCCTTGTAAAACCAAAGTTGGAGTAATTTATTTACATTAAAAAAAAAAACATTTGATCTAGAATATTATTTTTTCAAAAATTTTACTTAGCGTTGATAGTACAGAAATAGATCTAAAATTTATGGGGTCCAATGTAGGTCCAGATTTAAATAAAGGTATATATATAAATGTTTCATTAAATAAGGAAACACACCAGATTTGATACTAGTATTGAAAATAATAGCAAGTGGCGGTGCGATTGCATCTATTATAGACGCAATAACTTTAACGGTAATCCCGCATAGAGCTGCTGTTTTCTTAACATGAATAGTTTTGAAATATTTTACAATATCTCCTGATAATATTTTATGAAACGCAACTTATTTTTTACAGACATTTATATTTTGTTTGAACAACGACTCGGCGACAGTAGGTGAGGAATTCAGTGACTGTAGTCAAGATCGAAATGTCTTTAAAATATTGTTCAAAAGTCATTGCAACATCGTGATCTGATTTTGTTAAATTATTGTTAAAATTTGATTGAAATTTTTTCTTTAAATTGTGCAAACTGTATTTCACTTTCATTATTCTTGTAAAATTCGCATAGACTCTACTTGCGACATCCACGTGACAAAATGGTGTGGTGGCTTACGCTGTCACCACATGGCAGTATAGTGTAGCTTCGATACATGTAGCATAGTATATATTTATAATAAGTATTGTAAGCTAAAAATGGACATGTAATGTTTTCACCTTTAACTCTAAATAAACGACAATTCATTTAACATTTTCAGTGTTTTTTTGCAATATTGATAGCCTACTGTAATGAATCAATTATAGTAGGCAATCTACGGGGAGACCTATATAGACTTTGACAGGCATGGAATGATTGAACGATAAAAGAATGTTCCGCTGCTGGTTCAGGTCTTGTCTCATTTTGAGAGAGTTTTAGGGTAGGTAAAGGATTCCGCCACGGTGTATTGATTGGAAGCACACTAGCGGACTCCCTATTGGTCCACTGGCTGCTCTCGAATGCACTTTTTCCTTACAATTTTCCTTTGATTCAATTCAGAGACGCAGGTTACCTTACGATGTGTCCGTTAAAGCTGTAAAAGCCAACTGACTAACAGTATAAACGTCAAACATTTTAGAAATTTACCCCAACCGTCACATATTTTGTAAATAAGCATATAAAATTCCAATTACCAATTCATTCACTACTAGGCCTACCTATGTAGTTATGTAACTCATTTATTGTCCTATATTTACATGTGGCTACGGCTTGTTCTAGCTCAAGGGGTATTTGCTTGCTTTAAAAGTTATTAGTACACATGCAAACCAAGTATCCTTTCTGGCATCAATAAAATTGACAGTAACAGTTAATGATATTAGGAAGATGCTGCTGCCCATTTACTTGTTTCCCATCTGTTGCTCCTTAAGACGGGGCAACATGAAGTGGTATATGTTCTTACACCGCATTTATATGGTCAACAACTATTAAATAAAAATAAAGTACAGACCTAAACTGCCGGCCAAGCGTGACAATTATGACGAGGTGGAGAATAAATAATTAATAATTATTAGAAGAAATCATTAATTTGAGTTGTTACTACTAGGAAGATGCTACTGCCCATCTCGATAACCTCGGGATGGTATGGGCAACTACCCCATATCACCCCGAGAGTACCTCCTGCATCTCGACTACAATAATTAATTACATATAATATCCCATAATCATCATTGTAAGACAGTATTGTCAAAAATGCTATTGCTAGAAGAATAAAAGTACAAAATTACTTACATTTTCTGGCTTTTTCAAGATTTTCGCTAATAGTGGTATAATCTTATCCACAAAGTCCCGAGGTATTTGACTCTTCGGAATATTGGTTAAAATTTTTAAACACGGCATTTTATCCAACTAATACAACTCCAGAGCGCACAGTGATAAAGAATCCGTAACAAAAGAACATTCGATTACATATCAGCTCCACGTATATATGTTGTTTATAACATCTTATCAAGAAGCTGTTATGGCTATTACCAGATAAATTAAAAGTCGGACTAAAAGGTCAGTTACGCATATTTCACAAAATAACACGTATACGTATGCATAGGCTATAAGTATTTGTTCGTACAAACGCACGGCAGCTGAAAAAAAAAATAGTTTTTGTTTTTATAAAACCTTAAGTGACAAACGAACTTAGTCCACCTAATGGTAAGTGGCTATTGCAGCTTGTGGACATCTACAACGGAATTCAAACATAAAAGGCTACAGATACGTTGTCACCTCTGAAGAATATTATATAATGTTTTACAGCCTGTTATTATACTCGCTCTCTGGCCTTTGTTGGTGTTAGTTGGTAAATACTTTTATTTTTGAATGAGAACGAAAGTTATAAGAACACGTAATCTTTTTCAAAAGGCCGACAACGTACCTGCAAATCTCCTGCTGTTGCAGATGTTGATAGGTGGCGCTAGTCACTTACAATCAGGTGAGGCGCATGCTCGGTTGCCCCCTTTAATATAAATAAAAGCCACAGAGTAACGACCTAGGAGCAAATCTCATCCGACACTATTCTGGGGATTATCCTGGACGAAAAATTAGAATGGCTCTCCAGCACTTTCAAAACGGCAAGGTACCAGAGGAGAATAGAATTACAGCGGAGTTTCCGAAAACGAGTGAGATACCGTTGTATTATATTTTTAACGTGGTAGAGCCATGCTGAAGCTTATATTATGGTTGTAGCAGGAATGGGTCGGCTCGACCTGGGAAGGACTACGCTGTCGCGGATTACCAGCGTAAAATATTAGCATTTTGCTGCTGTGTTTCGAATGGTGAGTGTAGAGGACCAGATACAAATTTTACAGGACACGAGGCATTCCATCTTAGTGCACATGGGTTTTAACGCATGCGTTTCGATTCTTAATCGAGGATAGATATCGATGTCTACGGGCCACTTACCATTAGGTGGACTGTGTCCTCGTTTGTCACTATAATCCTATAAAAACGTGACGGTTCTGGAATTCTTTAAAGGTTGTTTAATTAATCGTCTTTCATGGCGGCACTACTCCGGTAACGTGGAACAGTGATCTTGACCTTGACGAAAGGTTATAAAGCCGCAACGAAGAACTACAGACTGATTTCTCTGCGAGCCGAGTCTACGTGCTGTTTTCGAAATTTTTACGTAGGTACCGCCTTGTACGCAGGCTAGTCGTCTTCCAGTTTCCCGAACAAGTCCCGTCTGGGTAGATACCACCCTCTTACCTATTCCTTGTGGAAGTTTACTAATATTAGCCAAAATACGTAAAAACTGTTCATATAATGTGACCTGATTGACTTGAACCACTCGGTAAGTCAAAGTATAATCTTTTAGCATTGACAAAATAACGTCTCCACACCACAGTTTTAATAGCTTTTAGACTCTACTGTTTTACTAAATATTGCAATTCTCAAAAGATGCACTATGACTTATCGTACGTAATGCGATAGAAGTAAAGAATCATGACGAAAAGAAGATTCATGACTCCGCGTCCAGGCTGCAATAAAAACTACAGTATTGACCTATATTCTGTTAAAAGAGATAGCATACATATTATTTAACAATTCGATATAACATAGATAACAACACAAAATATGTAAGTAATAATCAATTGCGAGTCAGGCCTAGCTGCATTAGCGTTGCTTTTTTTATAGAGTAAGGGTGATAAACGATCACTGGCCACCTGATCGTAAGTGGGTGCTGAGGCCCATAGACATCTTCATTTAGCCTCGATTACTCTCGATAACTCAGATCTGTTGCCACCCCTGAGGACAAACATAGAATACCTCGTTTCCAGTAAAAAGGTTCTCCGGTTCTCTACACTCACCATACGAAACACAGCAGCATTAAGTTTCTATTTTACGCTGGTATTCTGTGAGTGCGTGGTTATACCCCGGTCTAGTCAACCCATTTGTGCTATTCTATATAGCTGCAGCACGCCTCTACCACGTATAAAAAACAATTTTTTTCACATCTTACAAAATAAATGATGCATTGATGTTTTGAGTTTTTTATTTAAACACGGCTAAAAATGGTTCAACTAGTTTTTGAGATAGACCTCGTAACAAACACTTTTTAAAACTAAAAACGTTTGTGCCTCTATTTTTTCAGTTAGTGAACGGAGTTTGCAGAAAGAAATTTGCGTAGTATGACAGCCGTTCATAAGGTGAAGAAGGCGTCCCGATTCTTACGATACGAGTCCATAGCACATGTTTACTATTTCGCATAGTTTACACATTATCTTACATTGCTTTATTTAACTCTTTACATATTGAGCACTAAATAATATTTTGAGCAAATAAACATTGAAAATAGGTATTTTTTTTTAATATTATAATATTATAAACTTAAAAAATATATTCAAAATTGATTTCTCGTTCCGAATTTCTGTGCTCATCTGGCCTAGATTTAAATAAAGCGACGTGACCTTATTTTACTACACTGTTATTAACCGTGTTTTATTCTTTACGTAACCGTGGTCTACTGAATTTGAAGCTTATGAACAATCCATACTTAATATAATAAAGCGGAAGAGTATTTTTTTTGCTTATTTGTTTAAAAATAATATATATGCCTATACTATTCCTCATAAACAGATTTATGAGGAGTAGTATAGGCTATATACCACTAAGCTACACATCTCAGCTAGCCTTAAATATTGATATTGATATGTTAAATTAGAAGCTAAAGCGCTCTAGAAATGATTTATCCGCGTGCGCTGGCGTAATAGTTAGTGATACGTAAATACAATGTACTACAAAAATATAGATCTTTAGTTCAGCTAAAAAGAAGTTGGCGATACTATATATCTATTTTTTATTCATAAGACACGATAAGGTGTTTTACGACAACAATTATTAACGTTATTCTGGCATGGCGTATTAATCCTAATGAACAAAGTTATTTCATCATAAAGAAAATTTTATGAAGATGAATTTATATAAATAAAAAACATAAACATTAGGGTTTATGACGCCTAATGTTTATGCGCCCGATGACAACCGAGAGAAACCAGTGAGCTCTTCTATAAGTAAGATTAGTTAAATCATCTTAGGTAATAAATTGGCTAAATTAATGGGGTACTTTTATCTATCGGCATATGTACGTTATAGAGCGAAGTAAAATTTTAGCCACGTATTTTATGTACGAATTTAACATTGTTAGTGTAAATATTACATTGATCAAAAAGAAATTGTACAAATGGCTCAATAAAAATAATTTCTTTAGTGTAAAACAATTCTTGGATAGTAAAAATTTGATTATGTATTTGATAATATTTATTATAAAATTTTAATTTAATAATTTTTATAGTATTGTTACAATATATCATAAGTTATGCAACTTTTTACTAGGTATTGAAATTGACGAAGCCCAGAATTGACGTTTAACTAATTATTACGAGTATAATAAATATTGTCTATATTTTATTTTTAACTAAATCAGGTGACTAAATTATATTTCAAATAGCTAAGGAAATATTTGACATTGCTTAAAAATATTAGCATGCTATGTAAAATAAGCAAAACATGAGCGCTCGTTTTTACATGTTAACAACATTTATACCATGTTTTATGCAAATAAATATTATTATTATTATTATGGGGGGTATTTAAATAGTTTTCTCATCTGGCTGGGCTGCACAAATATATAAATGGAAATCAAAAATATACATAGGTACATATAAATATATTAATAAATACGTAAAGAATACGTAAATAAATAAAAAGTCAACCAGATCGAAGCTCTCGGCAGGGGTGACCAAAAGGCCGAGGGTTAGGGGGAAAGGGCTACAGGCCACGTGTAACGTACTGTTGAAATTAGAAATCCATGTGCGATATGTGGTGTTTGAGTGTAAGGATGTGTTGAGTAGAATTAGCGTAATTTATGTATGTAACGAAAAAAAAAATTAAAATCTAAAGAACCAATTTTAATATTTGGCTCGTAACAAATTTTGTACTAAATATGTATAAATAGAATACTAAAATAGATGTTAGTACATGTTTAAGAAACTAGTGGGATGCGGGAAGTAAAGACTGTGTAAGAACCTCCGAAGCAGACGGAGTTATAGCCGAAATAAATATTTTGAATTTTATGGTTTTTGGCCATTTTGTCTCCCTAGGAGTGTAATGAGAACTTTTTGCCGCTATTCAACCATGACCCCCATGACGTCCTCTACATGATAGGCTATTCAAACTGACTAGGCCTAAAGTTCGAGTCACCCTCCAACTCATTTCTAGTCTTTACTTCCAAAAAATTATACTTAAGATTACATAAACCTAAGCACATAAGACGAGAACTACAGCCGACAAACTGTATTGCAATTTGTCGGAAGAAAATCTTAAAAATGTTTATTGTATAATTCTGAGAAAATAATTAAAAACAAATCACAAAATAGTTTAATGTGTTAATAGCATCTATAATATACAATAACGAGTTATTTATTTATACATACAGTTTTAAACATACAGTCTAGAATGTTATAGTAAAATAATTAATCTCGTAATAAAAAGTAGAACCAACTACAAAATTAAAAAGACAGTGTTTTAAAAAAAAACTACGAGTTAAGACCTGACTTCAGAAGCTATTGCAGAAATAGAACGCAGAAAGATATTATCAATATCAAATAAACTGATACGGCAATTGTTTTAATCTGCAGAGTAAATAATTCTATAACAACATTAGTACAATGGTTTAATGTTAACAAATTACATTTTAGCGGCAATAAAAATAAGTGTACAAAATTTGCAATGTTCTTTTCGTCAGGTATACCTTAAAACTAGAAAATGAGATTGTACAACCAGTGCGTGTTGTCAGTGCTGACTTATGGATCTGAGAAGTGGTTCTTCACTGCTGATCGTATGAGGAAGCTCAATGTGGTTCATCGAGCTATGGAGAGAGTTAAGCTTGGGGTTTCTCTGCGTGATAAACTTAACAATGGGGATATCCGCAGTAGAATCACAGTATCCGACATAGTCCAACGGATTAGTAAGCTGAAGTGGCAACGGGTCAGTTATATAGCTCGAACAATTGACAACCTATTGGAAAGAAAATATTCTCGAGTGGAAGCCTCGTACCGGTAGACGAAGTGTAAGGCAATTCCATACCAGATGGAGGGACGACGTGGTAGACGTATGAAGTTAATGGACGCAGGTGGCTCAGAACCGTGCATTGTGGCATTACTTGGGGAAGGCCTGCGTTCAACAGTGGACTTGTGAAGGGCTGTAATGCTGATGATGACAGAGTTATTATAATAACTGTGTGTTTGCCTAATCAGTGACTGCCTGATCTGAAAAAGTAATTGGAACGGAGTTCCTTATCGAACGGTACGGGTTTGGCGGATGGGAGCGAGGCGACAAAAAGTGTAAGATTTTTTCGTCACAGTGGATTTTTTAAAATTATGCTTCATTTTAATACACGCTAGTAATACATTTATTTGTATTTGTTAATCAATAATATAATACGTAACTTCGTTCCAACCGAGTGTTCCAAGACACTCACGCATGTTTTTATCACTGTTTGATTTGGATGTTGCAACGTGCATCATAATAAACGGTTGATTGCATGTCCGAAAAACAAAGGTACTTAATGTACAATGTAACAATAGCAAAAGAGCCTCATCCTTTCTAAATGGTCGGCAACGCTCCTACAATACCGCTGGTGTTGCAGATGTTCAAGGAAGACGGTGATCACTTACCATCAGGTGAGCCGTATGCTCGTTTGCCCTATATTTCATAAAAATCCAATAGAAGAAACCATTTTACTTTATCTTATATTTTTAAAGGGTAAAATAGGGTGGTGTTACAGCTTGTTTACAATAAAATGATAAAAATACCGTGTTCTAAATTCAATTTTAAAATTTTATTTTTTTAATGTTTTTTCAATGCATATCTGTTTATAGAAGATGCATTCGCATGGGCCTTGATCAATCACTTTTCACTTAATCTTCTGTATATTATTATGGCGAGATAACTGTCTTGAGTCTGGTATATATGTAAGTTATGTTTCGTTATGCAACACGAACACGAATGCTATAGGTTGTTAGCCGTAATTTGTATGGGAAAGCTTGCAAATTTACATGTAATTGATTAAAATATACATACAATTACGAAATAAACATTTGTCATGACACGTTCCGTGCTGATGACATGTTCTTTTATTGCGAGCTTCGAAATGCATTTCATAAAATTAAACTGCAAGGTAAGTAATTTCATTTTTATAATGTATATAATATCTTTCTTAAATTACAAATGTGAAAGCATGTATGTTTGGATGTTTGACCTCCAATGACGCCTGAAAGACTGGACATACTTAGAACATAAATATATTTATTTAATTATTACTAATTTTACTCATACGGCCAGTGGACAGGTCTCTAGTATTAAATGTTAAGTTTATTTAAATAAATCTAAAAGTTGTTTGTAATTAAATTATATCTGACGTCACTAAATTTAAATTACCATTTTAAACATTGTATAATATGTGCAAAATGCAAATTCTTATTATGTGATTTTTTTAAAATGTAACGAAGTTATACGTATTAGTTTTATTTAAAAATATCAAATAGTAGTGTTTATAAGTATGTATTAAAAAATATATCTATCGTCGAAAAATGCAAACGAGCGAATCGAATGCGACCCTAGGGTCGCCTATGTGACGTTATTATTTCTTACATTTTGAACGCCTCTGGCCTAGTTGTAAAGGCTTCAACAATCATGTTTTTGCTCCATACCTTAATGAGCTCAATGGAAATGACGTCTCAGTTTCTCAATAAGAGATGCCGTTCCCATGCACTTTCTAATACGAAAATTCATTATAAATGGCATTACTTACAATCTCGCTTCTAATAAATCTTTATTAAAACTGCTTAATTTGGGAATCTTTTACTTCTCTACTTTGGCTTATACCTTACGGACTTAGAAGATCGTCACTTCGTTTATCCAGAAGATGTGGATCACATTAAATGTATCGAACATAATTTTTCTTTAATCGGTAATTTTACTAGGACTTTACGAACTTGATGACAGTATAAAAATTTATTACGCAAAACTAAATACAATCTAAAAAACGGTATCGAAATTCCAGATTAGCCCAGAAAATTTATCAAACACATCTTTGAGAACTTTCGATTTTATTTTCAATAAAAAATGTTTCAAACGTAAAAGTTGTTGATGTACCGCAAGTGGTCCTCAATGGCGAACGTCAACTACATAGTGTCGCACTTCTCCGTCCCTGGTATTCCACTGTTCCATTTTGAGACCAACAGGATAAAAACACACTCAAAAAATTACCTCCACTTTTCGATATTCTTGGTAATTTTGTGATGCGGCTTTCAATTGCTCTAATACTTAAGGCTTAAATATTTAAGAAATTTACTTATAATATACATAAGGCTATTTTTAAGAAAATATTTTATCTACAAATTACAATCAATAAATATTTATAAGATTACAATAGTTTAAGTTTTTTTTAATATGACGGGAAATTTAAAATAAGCGGAAGGTTTTTCTCCAATAGTAAAAAAATAAACTATTGGTAAATCCAATTGAGCATGCCTTCACATTAAAAAAATACATATAGCATGATTATACGGAATTTTTTAAAGTAGTTTAAATACACACAAGTTTTCACTAATAACCTTATTATACTTCCAATTTTCCGATAACTTTATGTCAAACTTCAATTTGAAAAAGTTTGGAAAATCCAAAGTGCACGACTCATAATGCTCAGATCATCGTATCATCATTCATATCACTCCAAAAAGTCCAAGACGTATTCAAATATAAATATTACATACTACTTACTTTTAGTACATACTCCTATTATTTATTCTGTGCTTTTAAAATATTGTAATAATAATCTCTGATTATTAATAATCTAGTACACGTACGGGCCTACATCCAGGACTATGTGAGACCAAATTCGCCTGTTTTGTTTCATTTGTATCTTTACACTAGTTATTGTTAGTCTTAATTTTTGAAATTGTTATTAGAACAAAAATCAATTAACTTTAGTCAAAAGTATACAAACAAATAAATGCAACCTTAATTATATAATTTCGCTATATCACTATATTTAAATAAGATTAATTTTTATTAACTAATGCTTTTAATATATATATATATATATATATATATATATATATATATATATATATATATATATATATGTGTGTGTGTGTGTGTGTGTGTATTTACATTTGTGTGCGTGTATCTCGCGTGACATATAATTATTTTAGAAACCAAGGTGCTTCACATATTATACCTGCAGCAGTTGTGAACGGGTCAGATTTATTTTTTTCACAAATATGGCTCTTTCGGAGACAAGGAAGTGTAAGCACAGCACTACCCAAGACAAGTTTACATGACTCATGAGAGGCCGTATTATAGGAGTATATTCACATTTTTCTGCACAGTTAAACTTTATTGATGTAATAAATGTATCCGTAATACGCCGTAATAAATTTTGTTTGCGATGCTGTATTTCTAAGGTTCCGTAATATGTAAACAAACCGGTTATATTTGTTACATACTCTTTCTACGTGACCTTTCCAAGTACAAAATATATCTATTATGTGTATGCCAAGAAAGAAAGCTTTGAAAAGCACTTGTTTTATTTGTTTGCCATTGTATACAATATTTAGTTTTATTTCATTATATTTTTATACAATACATTCAAAGGACTTGTTCTGAAAAGTAAAGTAAAGTGCGTCCATCACAAAAAGTTAATGCATGTAAACTTATTGCTTTTGAATAAACAAAACAAGATTCATTTTGTTTTAATCAAACATTTTGAAAAGCTCGCACATAAAAACTTACGAAACACAAATGTAAAATTCACTTATGTGATGAATGTTTTATTTACTTTGATTCTGAGACAAAGATAGAGTCACATGATTGTGCTCGCATGCAAACAATCCTTCCAGAAACGATTTTCTAATCCAGAAAGGTCTCCAAGAATTCCAATTGTTATTTATGGTGACTTTGAAAGTGGTGACGTCGAAGGTGAGTGATGTACTCGCCATTGATGTTAATACTGTATCCTTTCCAGTCCAGAAGCTTGAAAACATCTTCCAATGCAGCGGTGAAGAATTTCGGGGATATAACATCACCCTGTCTTACACCTCTCTGCAGTTGGATAGGTTTCGTACTCTGATTCTGTACTCGGATAGCCATTGTAGCTCTACTGTACAAACACTTCAGCACTTCGATATACCGACAGTCAACTTGGCACCGCTGAAGGGACTGCAGCACCGCCCAAATTTCGATGGAATCAAAGGCTTTCTCATAGTCCACATACGCCAGATATAATGGCAAGTTGTACTCTTCTCTTACTTAACAAGATCACCGCACTTCTGCTCCACGCCTCCGGTGTAATGCCACCATGGAGGACGGAATTAAAGAACTTCTGAAGGACTTCAAGTACAGGTCTTCCACCCGCTTTCAGAAGCTCCGCTGTAATTCCATCCTCACCTGGGGACTTGCCGTTTTTAAGGTGCTGGAGAGCCATTCTAATCTCGCTCAGACTGACGTCCGGGATATCTTCGGAATAGTGTCGGATAAGACTCGCTCTTGGATCGTTACTCACACTTGCGTGTGGCTCCAACGATGACGTGTACAGTTGCCCATAGAACCTCTCAATCTCACTCAAAATCTCAGGTGCCCGGGAAACGATGCTGCCACACTTGGTCTTCAGCTTTGACAGTTGGCTCTTTCTGGCAGACAGATCTCTGGCATAGACTTTGGAGCCTTGGTTCCGCTCGATCGCTTCTTCAATACAAGCTGTATTGTAGTTGCGTAAGTCCCGCCGCATGCATTTGGAGATCTGTCTGTTCAGTTGCCTGTATGCTGTCAAATCTGTTAAAGAATGTAGTTTCATCTCCCGTCTAACAGCCATGACATTGAGAGTGTGATCGGAGAGTTTTTGTGTTCTTCTGCGGCGTGTCTTGCAGAACTTACCTCCAACTGCATGGACAGTTTCCACGAGCTTGTCATTCATATCGTCCACTTCATTGTAGTCTTCTAGGCACTGAAAACGGTTTTGTAACTCGAGCTGAAAGGTTTCGGGACTTTGGAAAAGAGCACGAGGGGGACGGAGCGTTGACTTCATTAGACGAGACCTCTCCAGCTTAACGTTTAGGTTCAGTGTGCCTCTAACCATTCAGTGATCGCTACCAGTTTTCACCATCGTGATCACGGAAACATTACTGAACAGTTGTCGTCTGGTCGTCATAATGAAGTCAATCTCATTTTTTGTCGAACCGTCGGGGCTCGCCCAGGTCCACTTCCTGTGGGGCCGCTTCTGGAAGAAAGAGTTCATCATAAAGAGTCCCTCTTTCTCCATGAAGTCGGCCAGCTGCTGGCCCTTTGGGTTCCGTTGCCCTATTCCAAATTTCCCTACTTTCAGCTCACCGTTCTCTCTTGTGCCTAGTTTTGCATTGAAGTCTCCCATTAACACCGTATATTGGGTTTTGGAGGAATGCATGGCCCTAGAGATATCCTCATACATTTCCTCCACCTCCTCATCGGGGTGTGCCGAGATTGGTGCGTAAACCTGTATGACCTTCAGCGAATACCGTTTGGTGATTCTGAGTATAAGGTACGCAACCCTCGTCGACACACTCTCAATCTTTACAACGTTGTTAACGAGAGACTTGTGGACGATAAATCCGACGCCTCCTTGGGACAGATGGTCGCCCACTCGGTGATTGAGCAAGTTGCCGGATTCGAGGATTACCGTGTCCTTCCCCTCTCTTCGGACCTCGGATAATCCTATAATATGCCAGCGTAACTTGTCTATCTCTTCTTCCAGCTCCACGATCTTCTCGTCAGTCTTCAGGGTGTGTGCGTTGTATGTTGCCAGGTCGAGTCGTCTTAGGTGGCAACCGAACCTCCACCGGAGATTCTTAGCACCCCCTGCCCCGCCGTTACCATGGTCGCCACCGTAGCCAAGAATAGCGGGGGCGCCGGGAACTGGGGGCCGTTTCTTTGTTACTCTCATCATAGGGGGGTATTTGCCATAGTTGCCACGCTTGGCGAGCGGGTTGGCAACCGCAGTTTTTTTTATTGTAAGTTTGTTGGTATCAGGAAGATGCTGCTGCCCATCTCCTGCCTGTTTCCCTTTGTCGCCTTTTATGACACCCACGGGAAGATATGGGGTAGTGGATATTCTTAACCGCCACTACACGGCACTATATTGCTATGACTGTAGATGTAGATAGTTGGGAAAAGTATAAAGAAACTCAGTTACCAGAGCAATCAAATTTTTACAATAAATTGACATCAGAATCAGAAAACACACGAAGATTATAATCATGCTTTAACCGTGTGGCAAAATTTTGGTATTAAAAACTTAGTTGAATATACCGAGTTATATCTGAAATGCGATGTCTTACTACTTTGCGACGTTTTTGAAAAATTTAGATCCATGAGTTTGAATTATTATGGTATCGATCCTTGTCATTATGTTTCATCACCTTCACTAAGTTGGGATGCGATGCTATTGTTGACAAGTATTGAGTTGGATTTAATTACTGATACACAAATTCATCAATTTTTAGAAAATGGTATAAGAGGAGGGCTATCTCAATGCTCGCTAAGGTATGCAAAGGCTAATTACAAATACTTACCAAATTTTAATGAAGGAGATCCAAATTCTTTCTTAGTTTATTTAGATTGTGTAAATTTGTATGGTTATGCTATGATGCAGAGACTACCTTATAAAAATTTTCGGTTTTTAAAACAAAAATAATTAAGAAGTTTTGATATTAACTCTTTTAGTTCTAATAGTAATGAAGAATATATACTCGAAATTGACATGCAATATCCACGCAATATTCATGATGAACATTCTGACTTACCGTTTGCAGCAGAAAAGTTAACAGTTCCAATATCATTAAACATTCGTAATAAGAAATTGGTTGCGAATCTCTATGATAAATATAAATATGTTATCCATTATCGTCATTTACAAGAATGCCTAAGAAACGGGCTTGTTTTATTGAAGATTCATAGGATTTTAACTTTATGGCTCTAAAAATGCTTTTTGATTGAAAGTACCTCATACCTCAAAACCTGAAAACGAAATTGTACAATCAGTGCGTGTTGCCAGTGATGACTTACGGATCTGAGACGTGGTACTTCACTGCTGGCCGTATGAGGAAGCTCAAGGTCGCTCAGCGAGCTATGGAGAGGGCTATGCTCGGGGTTTCTCTGCGTGATAAACTTAGAAATGAGGATATCCGCAGTAGAACCAGAGTAACCGATATAGCCCAACGGATTAATAAGCTGAAGTGGCAGTGGGCTGGCCATATAGCTCGAAGAACCGACAACCGATGGGGAAGAAAGGTTCTCGAGTGGCAGGCTCGTACCGGTAGGCGAAGTGTAGGGCGACCCCCACTAGATGGAGTGACGATCTGGTAAGACATGCAGGAAGTCGATGGATGCAGGTGGCTCAGGACCGTGCCTTGTGGCATTAATTGGGGGAGGCCTATGTTCCGCAGTGGACTTATGAAAGGCTGTAATGATGATGACGATCATGACCACATATATCCCGATGTACTCACACAATACAACAATCTTGAGTGGCTGGCAGAAGGAACGATTTTGGCAGCAAAAACTGTGGACGTCAATGGATTACATTCCAAGATACATCAGCCAGGGGACTTCATCACCACAGCTTTGCCATGGCACATGATTAGTCATTAAAAAAACTAATGAAACACGTTATCGAAGCCAGCATTTTGAATGGCAAGTTCCGAGGCGAAAATGTATTGCTGCCACGAACCTCTATGATTACTACAGATGTGCCAATTGAATTCAAACGCATTCAATTCCAATTAGATTGGCATTCGCAATGACGATCGATAAGTCACAAGGTCAAACGTTGTCTGTTTGTGGCTTAGATTTGGGTACACCATGCTTTTCCCACGGACAACCATATATGGCATGTTCTCACGTGGGAAAACCATCCAGTTTGTTTGTATTGGCTAAAAATGGACTGACCAAAAGTATTGTACACTCCATTGGGCTGGGAGATTAATCTTCGCTTATTTTTTAATTACCATAATTATTAGTAGAAATATGAACAACTATTTTCGATGTAGATAGCTAACAAGAATTGTAATTTTATATATGCTTGTATTTGTTACTTTAATAAAGAATAATTTATTAACTTATATAAATTATACTTTAATTGTCTACAGCGCTTCATTCTTCTTTCAATTATAATTCCATCCCCACGCATTTATAGTGTTAGCTATTTTTTATTGAACCAAAAAAAAATATTTCCTAGAAATAATGTATATGGCAAAACAACGTTTGCCGAGTCAGCTAGTATTTATATATAAAGGGGTTAGCGTTAAATGATCTAAAAACACTCTCTGAGAACTTCTTCAAAGCCTCAGAGTCTCATTCTAACCTTTTTATACGTGAGGCAGCTACTTATGCAGCCCCACTCCCCTCTCGCTATCGAGACCGCAGGCCGAGAAAATCTCTCTCGGACCCGCCAAATAAAATTTCAACCGACCTGAACTGCCTCCTGGCGGCTCAGGCCGACTCTTCTTAAATTTGCCCTAGTAGGCTCTCCCTCAGCGGCTCGTAGCCGCCTGCGCCCTCTTTTCCCAAAAGAGAGTCTCTTCCGATCTGGCAAAGAGGCTTCATAGGCCATTGCCATTCCCCAAAGGCGGTTTTTAGCGGGTATCACTTAGGGTCCCGGTTAGGTAGTCACAGTGAGTCCCGCATAACCACGGCAGACCAGCTGTCGCGGTATGCATAAAGCATTTACCGCCTGCTCGCGTTATCGGGGTAGCCCTTTTCCAATTGCTTCTGGGCGAAAAAAAAAGCATTAAATGATTGGGAACGAGTGAGTGAGTTACAGAATGTAAATGTGAGAGCTAGTGTAAGAATATTGTATTTGAATTGTGTACTTTGTTTACGTTGGAAATGTAAATTGAAAAAATCACATTGAATATAATGATGAAATAAACATTTTCGGTATAAACCAGCAAAATTACAAAAATAAGCTTGGTCTAGTCATACGGTCTTCTACAGATCTATCAGGGTTTGTTCCGATTTCACTATAATTTGCTTGTCTCCTTCTTTTGTCCTATGGCAGACGATTCCGTTAGAAGCCCAGCAATATTTGCACCCGTTGGCTTCTGCAAATTCTTGAGTCCGGAAGAGAAGTTTCTTCGTTTGTAGTGGCAGGAACTCATATTTATATATGGGCATACGGGTCCCTGAGATACCTATTAACACTGTATTCAGTTTGTCGTGTTTGTTCTTGGACTTTTTGTTGAAATTCTTCGTGCTGGATAAAAAGCTTCGCTTAATATTGACCTTCGTGAATTCTGCTAGAATTGGTTTTGGCAGTCTCTGTTTTCCGGACACACGTCGCAAATCCCTGAAGTCTGCTGGGGTTAAATTTTAGTCAATTATTATTCTAATTCCAGAAACAACAGAAATAAGGTCGTCAAGTGTTACATCGTTTTTAACGGAGACATTTCTGGTCTCTATACTGGAGTTACGGGAACAAAATTGTAGATCTTTGATGGTATTTTCAAGTGCCTTAGTGTTAGTAAGTGCCAAGGATCTCCTGTGAAATGTCGTCGTATTGTGCACTTACGAATTTTACAAATTTTTGTACCTCAAGGAAGAATTTCTTCAATTCAAACTTTTGTGTTTTTAACTCATTTACCTCGGACACCAATTTGTTCAAGATAATAGATTGCTGTTGTTATATTTTTTCAGATAATGTGGCTGTTTGAATTTTGTTTGAGGAGGCAAACATAGCTTCGATTTGTCGTTTTATTTTTTCCTTAAAATTATGTAATTCAATTATAGGGGAGGCTTCACACTTTGGGCGCTTATTACGTGGATTCATATTAATGTTCTTTTTAGTCGTATTGCTCATTATAGCGATATTTTTATCTCATTGGTACCTCATTAACGAGTAGGTGTAGTGGGCAGTGTACGCAGGGTCTTGGATATAATGATGTAGGTACACTGGTCAAAACGTCATTCCACACTGTGCTTAAGTATAATTCACTCACAAAACCAATCGTGCGAGACACCAAGCGGCCGCGTTAACGTCCATAAGCGAGAGGTCAACGTCGTTGGCCAGTCCGCGGCAGCGAAGACCAGCGACAATAGCAGCGCATAATACTCGTAAGGCAGTGGTCTATAACACTGGTCTTGGACGCGCATCTTTCAGGGACACGACTGTTCATCACGGCGTAGCGTCAAGAGCCGAACTTTTCATGATATGGATCGACTATCGCCAGTAATAATGTTGCCCTGACTTAAACGAAGATCACGAAATGCCATATTATTTTAAAACATAATGAAACAATGTAAGTCTTAAATTCGTTTAGTCATACTTCATTACCAATATTCGCCACTTTTAAGTTACGGGGAAGTTTTAATTTAAAGCTTTTTTCAAAATAATGAGGAATAAAATGAAACAATAAAGTTATGTTTAAAACAGTTTTTCGATTTCTGTTGACACCAATTATGATTATTATTATTATTACTTAATACAATTAGCTTACTATTTTTAGAAAATTTGAATTTTAGACTTTATGTCCGTTTCGTAAATGCAAGTTATACTAAATTTCAATAATTTACGTGGTAAAAAAGTCTCTGAGAACAGTCAGTCAGTCAGTATATCTGTCTGTTTACATTGATGACAGACAGACAGATACACTGATAGACAACGAGGTGATCCGCAAGTGCTCCGTTTTATAATTTTGATATGGAACTCAAATTATGTCGGTCAAGTGAAGTCCACATGAGCAAACTCAAAGGAAAAAGCTAGTACACCATAATATATGTTATGTAAAATTGATATTGTGAAAGGAAAGGTCACGTGGAGGTGTTTAAAATATTTGCATAGTAGAAATAAAGTAATTGATACGCTGTGATGCAAACATTCGGAATTTTAATAATAGCGTTACACAATTTTATGAATCAATAATAAACAATAATTCAATTATTCATTAAGTTTTACTCAACTAATTTTATAAACGTAAATTACGCGAGCGACCGAAGACCCGACCCGAGTTCACCCACACCCATAAAATTATTAGTTGCAATCTTAAGTGCTAATTTACCACATACTGCACGTGTGGTGAAAGAAGATTTGAGAATGAACTGAGAACCTCCTCCTTTCTTGAAGTCGGTTGATAACATCTTGAGGAAATATATGTACTATATATATATATATATATATATATATATATATATATATATAAAATAATAATATTTAAAAAAATAATTAATGATGTCCATGCAACGGACCCCACCCGGCTCACGCTGGCAACTGAATACACAAAATACTACTATGTTACATTACAACTCAGACTCAGCTCTTAATACATCTGGTAACCTTGATTCGGATGACAATAAGTATAATAAGATTATAAAGAGTTTTAAACGTACGTTAGGTTATCTCTCATTGCAACGTTGGTCATCCATCTTTCTTTTTTTAAATCCAAGTTTTTTTTTATAGGATAGAGTGAAAAACGAGCAAAAAGTCCACCTGATGGTAAGTGGTAGCTGTGACCCATAGACATCTGCATTTATCATCAACTAGCTGTGCCCCGCGGTTTCACCCGCGTCATCACGTGTCCGGCGTGCGCGATATGACCTAGTTCAAGCATTTTATAACGGCTAGGGTTTAAGCGTCGTTTGCGCGCCCAGTCAAGTATTGAATTATTTTAATTTTACATTATCTCTTAAACTATGCGTCCAAATAACATGGTATAAAGAACAAAGTTTATTTTCATAAAATTGTCTTGATGATGAAGTAACTTTTGTTCGTAAGGATAAATAGGCCATGCCTAATAATAACGCTCATAAATCACTTTTAAATTTTCAATTTTTTTTGTCACAAAATACCAAATTATGGTTTATGTATAAGAAATAGCCATATAGTATTGCGGACTTTTTTTAGACGGAGTAAAGGTCTATATTTTTCTAGAACATTGTATTTACGTATCCCTAACGATAACACCAGCGTACGCGGATAAATCATTTCGGGAGTGCTTTTTCTCCTGACTTGCTTAACAAATATCCATATTTAAGGCTAGCTAAGTAATATAGCTTAATGCTATATACTATTCCACATGAATCTGGCTATAATATACAAAAAGAATTTTTCAAATCGGACTGGTAGTTCCAGAGATTAGCGTGTTTAAGCAAACAAAAAAACAAAAAAGCTCTTCCGCTTTATTATATTATATATAGTATAGATAAAGAATCAAAATGCAGATGCATTGTCACCCGTCAGGATTAAGATGGAATGCCTCTTTTCCAGTAAAAAGGGTCTCCGGTTCTCTACACGCACCATACGAAACACAGCAGCGTTAAGCTGCTATTTTACGATGGTATTCTGTGAGAGCGTGGTCCTTCCTCGGTCGAGCCGACCCATTCCTGCTACAACTATACTACTAATGTAGCTGCTGCATGGTTCTATCACTTATAAAAGTTATGTTTTCTGTGCTCAAAACTCAACAAGATCAAAAATTTTAATTACTGAATACCGCCCTAACCATAGTGACCCAAAATCAAGAGATACAAAAATCAGGTGATGATCTTACTTATCATCATCAAAATTTATTATTACCGATAAATAATTTAGTAATAGAAAATAATAAATATAATATAAGAAGCGAATCCTCCCTTGGAATCAAAACTAGACCTTGATCAATGCACGCGTGGTACTTCAATTGAAATACGAAACCTGCTTTTACAGTCCAACGAAAATAAGATAGTCCTTAACAATATGGGATTCATTTTGTGTATGAATACCCCAATTCAGGATTCAGAGGTAAGAGACATAGTTCGTACAGAGTCAGAAGCTATAGTAGTGGATTTCTCTTCAACACGTAGGAAGGAAACTTTTCTTTAAATCATGAAGAGTAGCCCATGAAAGTGTCAAGAGCAAAAATTTATTCGCTGCATTGACGTCTTACGGAAAGATTTACGTGAAAAAAGAAAAGGCAGCTCAATCAGTCAATAAACTTACGTTGTAACTAATATTTGTGGTACTTTTTTATCATTTTGTTTTGCTAGATAACTTTTTTCATTTTTATTACTAATGTAAATATCTGTTGACTGCTATAACCTTTTCATCACACACCTTTTTCTACGTGGTAGAGCCATGCTGCAGCTATATTATGGTTGTAGCACGAATGGGTCGGCTCGAACGGGGAAGGACCACGCTCTCACAGAAAACCAGCGTAAAATAGCAGCTTAACGCTGCTGTGTTTCGAATGGTGAGTGTAGAGAACTGGAGATCCTTTTTACTGGCAAAGAGGCATTCCATCTTAGTCCTCACGAGTGACAACGCATCTGCATCTTGAGTCTTTATTGAGGATAGATGTAGATGTCTATGGGTCACAGTAACTACTTACCATCAGGTGGACTGTGTGCTCGTTTGTCACCCGACAATATAAAAAAAAAAACATTCCATACAAATTACTTATTACCAAGCATCTAATCAAGTTTTGATACAACAATATACGGTAAGCAACAATTATCATTCTCTGATATGTTTTACTGCTACATAACCCATATCAGGCGCCTCAGCTACTTTTGTATTATGGATTAGGATTTAATTTTCTACAGCAAAATAAAATATTTAATAAGATATTATTATATTTATTAGATACGAATGCAACGTATTGACTCTTTAAACCTTAATCTGGATACTTTTCAAGTGGCTGAGGCGATTACCTGTGACGTCGTTTAAGTAAAAAAACACTTAGTAAACAAAAATTGTAAAATAAATATTTTGTGTTATATTATATATTGACTGTAACATGCCCAATTTAATCACGTTTCTACATAGATCAGAAATTTAATCACGTTTCTACATAGATCAGAAATATTCTTGGATATTACAGTCTTAATAGAATGTTGGATTTCTTCAACGAGGCAAAATCTTGGCCTTAAGAATTATCATATTGTAGCATAAGACTTTTCATAATTCCCAAAATTAGAGAGTTGTAATATATTAAAATAAAAATATCAACGTCACTTATTAAGAACCTCATATTAGTGATGCAAATTGCCTGCTACTAAAATAAAATTCGAATACTTGCATTATTGGTGTATACCGCCCGCCGAGAAAAATTAACATAATATTATGATTTTGTCAACTCTTTGGACTTACTTCTTTTAAAACTTATTAGCTATAAAAATATTATCATGTGGTGATATAAACATTGACATAGTGTTTAACACCTCGGATAAGCGTTTGCATGATTACCTAAACGTACTAGCAAAACATTGCATTCTACCTGGCCACACTGTACCCGCCGATGGACGGACATAGACAGATCATGTTATGATCAAAACCAATCTGGAAGCAACCCGTTTCGTTTTTGAATCATCAGACTTGTCATAAATTCTAGAACGACTATTGATTAGGTTTTCGATGCGGTCGCGTTACTAATATTGCAATTCATGAACTCATAACTCGATAATACTTAATTTAGATTAAAAAAATATGAGTCTAACAGTGTTCCTTGATATACCTAATGTTTTTGACATAGTCTCTATCCCTAACCTGTTAAAAAATCTAGAATGGCCCGGTGTAGGGGGTATTCCACTAAAAAAAAGACTATTTGACCGATAGATGGCAGCAGGTTCGTTTATATCATTACACATTAAGTGACGAGTTACCTGTCAAATTTGATATGCCTGAAGGCAGAATTCTCGGCCCGACACTCTTTTTTGTATATTATATTATGACCTATGTCAGCTTCAACTCTCTAAAGCAAAAATAATCATCTTTTCTGATGATACTGGCCTTTTCTTTATCGTACCTAGCATCCTGGGAAAATGTCTTCAAGGACGCTTATTTGGGATTTAATAAAGTCTGTGCATGGCTACATGGTTAAGCTACGAGTATAATGTCTTGACACTGAATGTTAATAAAACAAAGTACATTGCATTTGGTAATAGGGCTAACCTCCTTCCACAACTATCTTCGACAATCTCAGGTCACATGTGTGGCCTTAAACTTCTCGGATATCACTGTAACTTACTTGAAAGAAGTGATAAAATGAATTATATTAATTAATATTGATTATTTCCTAACATTTAAACCCCACTTAGAAGTTTTAGTATCCCGTCAGCGAGTATACATATATACATATATATATATATATATATATATATATATATATATATATATATAAATATTCAGTGTAGAGGAGGTAGATCTCATTAAAGTAGAGAGAGCACAACGTGCAATTCTCTTAAAGCAGGTACTGCTCTCCCTTTCCGTTTTCCTACAGACGAGCTATATAAAAATTTCGGATGTACTGACGGATAGACAAACTCCTGTGTCATCCTGCATATTGTACTTATATGCTACAACATTCTCATCTACATTATAATCCAGATTTTCTTTAGCCGTAAAGATAAAATATGTAACATTCTAACTTTCAACTCAGCTCTTTCACATAAGTTTTGTTGGGACCCTTCCTTTACAGCAAACTAAATAAAATTTTAGACATATATACCAAAAATAAATATAGTTATAAAACAACATTTTTAAAGATCCAAATGGAAAGAAGCGCACATCATTCTTATCCATAAAAAAGGCACTAAAACTAAAATCGACCATTATCGTCATATCGATTTATGAGCAATCGTTCTACTACTACTAATCTTAGCATTTTACCAACGATATATTAAACAGCATGGATGTAGGTGCACAGGTTGACGTGATCTATACGGATTTGGAAAAGGCCTTCGACAGAGTCGATCACGTTAGCTTGTTGCATAAATTACAGGTATTAGGTATCAGCGGAGACTTATACCGCTGGATAAATGATATATATCTAATAGGAGACAAGCAACAATTGTTGGCGGGTGTAGATCAGACTTTATAACTATAAAATCTGGAGTACCACAAGGTTCTCATTTAGGCCCACTCCTCTACAATGCTTATCTATTTGATATACATTCATACCTTAGGCATTCTAAATTTCTAATGTTTGCTGATGACAAAAAACTTTACTGTAACGTAAGGAAAATTGAAGATTGTATACTCCTTCAAAATGACTTGACAGTTTAGCAAAATGTTATAACATTAATAGAATAAGCATCAATGTGGAGAAGTGTAATCAAATAACCTTTACACGTAAAAAAATCCGGTATTATTTCAATATACAATAAATAATATTCCCCTACGCAAATCTTGTAGGGTTAGGGATTTAGGAGTAATTTTGGATTCCAAGCTCACAATGGTGGACCATATAAACTGCATAACAGAAAGAGCATATAAAATGCTAGGTTTTGTATTTAGAGTGTGCAAGCCTTTCAGTAATATCAAGTGCATAAACGCCATTTACTTTGCGTATGTAAGAAGCTTACTCGAATATGCGAGCTGTGTATGGTCTTCACAGTACGCAAAGCATATTGATGCCATTGAATCCATCCAGAAAAAATTCATCAAATAATTATTTTTCAAAATGAGTCCAAATTGTGTTATCTACGAAGATAGCTGTCGTTTTTACGGATTTCTACCATTAAGAGATCGGCGCGAGTTGCTCGATATGTTATTTTTGCATAAATTGCTCACAGGTCAAATAGATTCTCCGGAGCTGCTATCGATGATATCGCTTAATGTACCTTCAAAGAGCACTCGTCACACAAATAAACGTTTATTCCATGTACCTTTGTCGCGTACCAGTTATTCGTCACACTCAGTTCTGTCTAGGATATTACTTAATTACAACACGAAATTTTCTGATATAGATCCCTTTAATTCGACCACATATGGTTTTAAACACATCGTCATCAAAAAGCTTATGTAACATCAATATAGCATGATAATTTATATAATAGTAAAGCATTTTACACACTCATACCTCCACACACACAGACACACACACTCTCTCTCACAAACGCATATACACACACATATATATATATATATATATATATATATATATATATACATATTTTTAAATTACTCTTTCTGCTCGTACTCTTAAGTTATGATTTTTAAGTAAGAAAACTGTAATTAGCTTTAATTTAAAACTAAGTAAAGGTTGTATACTATTATTGTAATCATGCCGTAGTTTTCTAATAAATAAATAAATCGCTATATAGGCGCGCACGCAAACACGCAAATAGACGTAACCCTAAACATACACACACTCATTCATACCCGCTCATATCCATTGAATGGATTCTACAATTCTCCTTCTAATGTAACTTTTTATAATATATTTCCTCTATGTATATTATGAGTCTCCGATACCCTATATTACTCGGTTAATAAAACAAGTGATTAATTATGTAACCTATCCGCGAGGAGGGGGGGAGGGGGGCTGGTGACCTGTAACTCAGGTTTTTAATATCAAATCTTTAATCTTATGTAGTAGAGCCATGCTGCATTTATATTATGTTTGTAGCACGTATGGGTCGGTTCTACCGGGGGAGGACCACGCTCGCACAGAATTCCAGTGTAAAATAACAGCTCAATGCTGTAATGTTTCGTATGGTGAGTAGAGAACAGGAGACACTTTTCACTGGAAACGAGGCATTTCATCTTAGTCCTCAGGAGTGATGGCGCATCTGCAGTTTTATTCTTAATCGAGGATAGATGTAGATGTTTATGTGTTACAGCATCCACTTATCATCAGGTGGACTGTGTGTTCGTTTGCCAACCTTATTCTGTAAACTAAAATTTAATAGATTTCTTAAGTATAGTCACTTTCTGCACAGTTACGTTTATGAGGTGATTATTTTAGTTCTCTGATTATTCCCATCGACGACCTAAATGTGTCAGACAATAATCAGTGACAATTGAGGAAGCTAAGTTCAAGTACGTTCTGTTCGCACGAAGTGATTAAAGTTTATGCAGCGTGTAGAATGGAAAGTAAGACAATCAATGATGGGATTGGAATAACTTTTTTTTCTTTCGTTATTATTACTACTTAGTTCTCCAAACAGTTTTGTAGGAATCAAGGTGGAAATTATGCTATTTCTTAATCAGTAAGTATACATATTATGTATACTTATATACTAAAATGTATATGTTCATAAACTACCACGCCTGTAATTCAGAGCGGTAGACAGTGACAAATTCCATTAACACGATCGTAACATACTCCATATTATATCTACGCATACTTGCTTGTCCGGTAAGGGTTATTGAACAAGGGATGTCACCACTTTATCCAAAATTTTCTAGAGCGTCCCTTGCCCCTCTGCCACTCACTTTTGCAGCGTTATTTTGATTGGTAACTGTTTTCTCATTCGTTATTTCGACATGTCTAAACTAATAAAGTATTCCTTTCTTAATCTTGGTCACAACATCGCCTTGCAAACCACACATTTGTTTTATCACACAATTTCTCACCATAACATTAAGAGTCATATATAACATACTCTACGAGTAAGTGCTAAGATATTATGTAGAATATGTTGTAATATAAGTGGCCAGTCTGACAGGCAACTTTTGTTCAATCTTAATTCGTGCTTATATTGACTAGCTAGATTATAATAAATGTAGTTAATAGCAGCGTTACATAATATTATGTATGTAATATTGTCATTCTTGTATTTCATTACGTTATAGGAACGTTATTACATCACGTATAGAGTATTGTTAAAAGTTCCTCGTGGAATATCATTATAATAGACGAAACTCAATATGGTAACAAATGCTTGGAAACTTGTCTAATGACATCAACGTGATATTTTTAATTTAAGGTGGGATTCGGTATTTAAAGCTATTAATGTGTCATTTTTATTCTTTTGCCTAATATGTAAGGTTGTTGCAAGTTCTAATTTTAATTATTTTTATTTTCAATGCAGGGTTATCAACTTTTTACTAATAATGGCGTTAAAGACTCAATCTCGCGATAAATTGCCACGTAAGGGATATATTTATCATAGTTGCTAGCCTTGGTGGGTGTGTTGGTAACTTATTAGTTATTAAACTACTAGAAAATAAAATAAAGTCTTCCTAATGGAAGACGCTTTTGTCCATCTCCTGGTTTGTTTCCCCCTAACGCCTCTTACACGATCGACATTATCGTTATCGACATGTCGACCTATGTTCAGCAGTGGACATTTGAAAGGCTGTAATGATGATGATGATGATGACTACACGTTACCATTAACTAAACAACTAGCATGAACATAAAAAATATACATGTGGACATTCATATGAAGTAACTTATTTATTTCTTCATTTTTCATTACCTATTATTTCTGATTTCGTTTAATCTTTTCTTAAATCTAAAGTTATCGGACGACTTTCAACGTTTTAATAAATTATAACTAAAAAAGCCTTTTATTTGCTGCATGTACTTTTACATTTAATTTATGGTGGTTAGTTAATTTGTTTATCCTTGTGTTAATTATTATTGGGGTTATCTATAAAGATTTCTCATCTGGTTGGGCTGTTGAAATATATAATTGTAAACGAAATATATAAACATACATAAATATCAATAAAATAGAATAAATACATAAAAAATACCGCGTCTGCATTCTGATTCGCAAACGAGGACGTAGATGCCTATGGGCCACATCAACCACTTACCATCAGATGGACTGTGTGATCACTTGTCACCCTTATATATATAAAAGAATAATTTGGGAACATTGAGTAAATGCACACAAAAGCTTGCTGGTTTCTCCTTGGCACTAGACAGTGTTCGTATTTTTGAAGTGGCCGAATAGTGATATTGATTAAGGCGCTGAGCAAACGTGGACTTTTTTTGTTACCGACACGGCACACTATCACAGGAAACCGTAGTTGCTGTGTCCGGTAGCGGCAATCGGACACAGACGCCAGTTACATAGTACTTCTGGACGCTGGTAACAATTCGTTGCTTGTTTTCCGTCAGTTTCACAATGGATGTCGTTGAAGAAGCATTAACTTTCCTTATTGTGTTGATTACACGTTAACGTAGACGTCGCCGCCGTAAAGATTTACAAGCAAATCGACCACGTCATTGTCAACGCCGTACAATTGTAAGGAAATTTGCTTTATGTTGCTTGTGTCTTCAAGTGACGACTTAAAGTTTCCAGTTACCTACACCGAACACTTTTTGATTGGCGGTCGGTATGTGTCAAATGGTAGTAACTGAACACAAAATTTGTCTGCGTCTGCGCAAGGAATGCCTGATTTCATATTGATTATACGAAAATAAAATGTTCACTGGTAAATTGTATCCCACACAAGACATAAAAGTGCTACGTTTGCGCAGCGCCTAAGGTGTAAAGCACCTATACTGTGATATTGTCACATATATCTTATATAATTTATAATCGTTATATCACTCTCATGTCATGTCAAAATAAAGCTATGATATGTGTAACTCGTAGTTTTAAAACTATTACGACCGTAGGATAATTGGAGCATAATGATTATGCAAATAAAATATATATATATTGATTTCTAGCTTTTTACCCGCGGCTTCGCTCGCGTGGTGTTCAATTTAAAAACATCATTAAATGTTATTCCGTGCTAAATTTAGCAAAATTCGATCACTTTTAAAGTCATTTCGGTGTCTGTGTCTCTATGTCAGTTTTTGAATATCCAAAGACTATTGAACCTAGATAATTGATAATTGGCACATATATAATATACTACAGGAACACATGAACAAATAAGATTTTCAGAATTGCATTAATATCATATGTCTAGCTACGTCTACAATTTTTTGTATTGAACGGATCTTCCGATGTATTTATAAAAAAGATAAATTGTCTTGGAATCAAAATTTATTATTATTATTTACTCTTTATATTCATTCATAATTAAAGTTAATTTAGTTTTAACAAAATAATGATGATTTTATGATCTTATATGCAATATTTGATTCATATCATTGTTCCCATTTAATTTTGATTGGCGCCATAAAATAGATTCTGATATTTTTTCTACGTTCGAATAGACTTCACAATTTCACGAATGCGGTCCTATAATGATGAATACTACACATGTAATAAAACAAATTTCAATAAATCACGTTACACTTTAACTTTTATTTAAGCCGGTTATACAAAACACATATTTGGAAGAAAGCTCCATAAAAAATTTGCGTAAAAGAACATATTGCTAATGTGACCGACGCTCTGTGAAGTATGTCAACATGTTCAGTATCGTCCCAACCATTATATCAGATTTGACAGACAACAAATCCTCGCAATAGAATACCGATTAATACCAAGAATGTTTCGCGATGCTATTGAAATTAAAAACATCCTAACTTCAATAGAGAAGATGGTTGGGTGCTACTATCTACTTGGGATCCCATAATTAATAAAATTAGATCCAAACCCAAGCAAACTATTGCAAGATTTCAAAATGCTGTAAGCTCGTCCTGCGTAGATCGGACTAAACATTATTAGTTAAAATTTGATTGCAGTTTTCGTAACCTATGACATCAGGACGTTAAACAACTCAGAAGCCCCCCCCCCTCCCGCGCCCCACCTCCATGGGTTCTTTAAAGTGCTCGAAACGCCAGAAATTAAAAAAGTTAAAATTCTAAATTAAAAAAATTAAAATTAAAAAAGTTAAATTAATAAAGTTAAATAATCATTAATATTAGTTTTATTGCAAATAAAGTTCTATTCGCAGTGAACGTAGGTAGAACTACACTCTTGATCGGAAGCAGAAAAATGTTCGCCTTGTTGTGGCGACGAAAGAGAATCCGCCACCTCGTATCGTTCCGTGTGTGTCACACGAGTCATACGAGAGACGATAGAGGAAAACAAACAGGAGATGCCTACCTACCTACATATAAAATTTAATGGAAATCAGTCCAGAAGTTTTGCGTGAATGGGTAATACAAGGACAGACAGACAAAAATTCTAAAAAGCACTAATTAGGCTTCAGTACTTTTTATTTAGTCCTCTGGAGTTGTTTTTTTAATAGTATATTAGAGACACGACTTTTCTACATGTTTATTGTATGTATAGATGATAGATGAAAGAAAAAAGGAATAAGTTTAGTCTTAATTATTTTATTTATTAAACTTACCATCAGGCGAGCCGCATGCTAGTTTGTCCACTCTTCTATTATATAAAAAAAAATTATATTATCGTTTAAGCTGCTAAACTCTTGCATTTGACAAAGTAGAAGTATTTAAAAATAATATTTCAATAACGTAATTTTTAAAATTTTTAATTTCCCATCAGTAAATCCCTACGGATACAGATAATTAATGTGTTGTTGTGTTTTATCTGCCATAAGTGGTATTGTAAACACATGTCAACCCTGATGGCTATTTGCAATTTAATTTATCGTCTGTTAAAAATGGTACATAAAATTACATATTAAAATTTAATAAAACTTTATGCAATAAATCACGAATAACTACAAAAAAAAATAAAAAAAAAATGAGAAAAATAACGCCTGAGAAATGCAGTTGATCAACTGAATACAAAGCTGTTTGTAATTATAAATAATTTTAACTTTTGTAATAAGTATATAAATTATTGCACCTACATCGAATAATGAATTATGATGTTTTAGTTGCTGTTTTATAACTAATTGACAAGACAACTACGATTTTCTAGTTAATGTGATATTCAACAAAAACTACTTTCTAAAAATGTGGGCTATTATAAATTAGACCACTTTATAACTGTTCAGCTGCACATCCTTTAGGATTTTGCAAATTAATTTACTTTTAACATAATATGCGTCAAAAACAAAAATGTTAAATAATGATATGTCCTAAATATTGTAATGTCGGATAAATCTGGTAGTTATAGATATTTAGTTAAAATTGCATAAGCATACAGGCAACTGAACAGACAGATCTCCAAATGCATGCGGCGGGACTTACGCAATTTTAATACTGCTCGTATTGAAGAAGTGATCGAGCGGAACCAGGGCTCCAACGTCTTTGCTACAGATCTGTCTGCTAGAAAGAGCCAACTGTCGAAGCTGAAGAACGAATGTGGCAGCATCGTTTCCGGGACACCTGAGATTTTGAGAGAGATTGAGAGGTTCCATGGGGCAGCTGCACACGTCATCTTTGGAGCCACACACAAGTGTTAGTAACGATCCAAGAGCAAGTCTTATCCGACACTATTTCGATGATAAACCGGACATCACTCTGAGCGAGATTAGAATGGCTCCCCAGCACCTTAAAAACGACAAGTCCCCGGTTGAGGATGGAATTACAGCGGAGCTTTTGAAAGCGGGTGGAAATCCGGTACTTGACGTCCTACAGAAGCTCTTTAATACCGTCCTCCATCGTGGCACTTCTCCGGAGGCGTGGAGCAGAAGTGCGGTGGTCTTGTTCTTCAAGAAAGGCGGCAACTCTCTCTTGAAGAACTACAGACCGATTTCCCTTCTGAGCCGCGTTTACGTGCTGTTTTCGAGAGTCGTTACGAATCGTCTCGTACGCAGACTTGATGACTTCCAGCCTCCCGAAGAAGCCGGTTTCCAAAAAGGCTTTAGCACCATAGACCACACATATACCCGTTGGAAAATTGTACAGAAGACCGAGAAGTACATTCTGCTACTTTTTCTTGCGTATGTGGACTCCGAGAAAGCCTTTGATTCTATCGAAATTTGAGCGGTGCTGCGGTCCCACCAGCGGTGCCAAGTTGACTGTCGGTATATCGAAGTACTGAAGTGTTTGTATAGTAACTCAAACTACATGTAGTAAAGGAGTAAAAGTAACGCTTTTTAAAGCGTATTGTCAGTGCTTTACAAATGCAACTTGTGGGTTAGATATACGCAGCGGGCATACAACGTCCTGCGTGTCCAATATAATAATGCGTTCAGGGTGCTGTTAGGATTGCCGCGTTATTGTAGTGCCTCTGCCATGTTCGCTGAGGCACACACGGATGGCTTTCATGCCGTTATTCGTAAAATGTCTGCTTCGTTACTGAGTCGTCTGCGTAACTCTACCAACAGCATTCTAACCACACTTGCTGATAAGTGGGACTCGGCCATTATGAGGCACTGGTTAAGTCTACATGTAAAATTAAATAATTAAGATATAAGTAATTTACGCGGGATAGTTAATTTGTTAATTTAAGAATATAAAGAAAAAGAAGTTAAATACTAACACTAGTCTTAAGTTTTTTTTTAATTATTATTTTTATTATTGTTATACTAACATCTCTATGGACTGAGTCTGAATAAAAATGTTATTATTATTATTATTAATATTGATTGTTTGAAAATTGAAATCGTCACTCATAGATGCTACCCAGGCGAAGCCGGGGCGGGTCGACAATAAATATTATGTAAATGTATATTACATTCACAATCTACGTCCTAATCGATTTTGAAATTTTCATCGTCGCCAGTTTTAACAAAACAGCTAGTTGTAATTACGTCTTTTTTATACAAATTACGCTTTCGTATCAACTGCTGGCATCGGCGCAAGCTGCATCATATATCTTAATTAAGTGCTTTAAAATTTCTTAATTACCCTTACAAAAAGAATATTAATGTCACTGAGAAAATTGAGAAGAAACAAAAACATGATCAATAATGTAGCACGTCGAATTGATATGAAGTCTTTCCTTATTGTGGTTGATTGATGATTGTATGTATTACTAAATTCTGTTGAAGCTGTCTTTCAACCTGTACGTCGGGTGTAACTTGTTTTAATACTGGTCAGTTCTTACATCGATTGCTTTTTGCATATTTAAGATGTTAAGTAGTGTTGTGTGATAATGTTTCACGATGATTTGTTTGTGATATTGCGAGAATTGTATTTATTTTAAATAGTACAAGATGAAAAAAAAATGAACCTTTGCGCTTACGTCATAGAAATACATTTTCCAAGTTGCAATTTAATTATAGGCTTTGTTTTAACAATAATCTACAAGTAATGATTAACTTGAATTTTAAATATGTTAAAATACAAAATGAAAATGAACTCGGTGGAAATTCGATTTTAAATAAGTAAAATATATAAATATGTTTATATTCATCATCATCATCATCATCACAGCCCTTCACGTCTACCTCAAGGAATGTCATAAAGTATGGTCCGGAGCCATCTGCATCAATCGACTTCCTGAATGTCTTGTCAGTTCCTCACTCCATCGAGTGTGGACCACTTCACAAGAACTCAAGAACTTTCTATCGGTATATATAAGAAGCGAGTTCTTCGAGCTACATGCCCAGCCCATTTCCATTTCAGCTTACTGATATGCTATATCAGTTACTCTGATTTAAATGTGGCTATCTTGTAATATAGGTATATGGATTCTATTACGCAAAGAAACTGAAAGTATAGCACTCTCTACACCACGCTGAGTGCCTCAAAGCATCCCTATATTAACAAAGTAGGCCAAGTCTTAATTCCTTGTGTCGTTAACGTCGCCATGTACTGGTTATACTCTTTTCTATTAGATAGGCTGCACTATAAGTATCGGGAATGGAATATTTCCACTGTTCCTGTCATATTAAAATATTTTTAATTGAAAACTTCTAGGTTTCAAAAATCGAATACCATTTATTTATTTAAAAAAAAGATTCTCGGTCTTGTCACAAGGTTTTGTTAAACTTGTTTAGTCATTGAGAAAATGGAATTGACTCGAGAAAATTCAAGAGCGATGATTTATTATGACTTTTGGAGTGGTTTAACACAAAAACAGTGTGTTGACCGGATTTCTGCATTTGGTGATGAAGCCCCATCCAAAACCACAATTTATCGCTGGTTTGCTGAATTTCAACGTGGACGTGTCAAGCTCAGTGATGATCCCCGTCAAGGTCGTCCAAAAACTGCAGTAACCCAAGAAAACGACATGTGACATACCGCGAAATTCAGGCAACTTTAGACATTGGCATGAGTCAAATACAAATAATCTTGTATGAACAATTAGGTGTAAAAAAGTTGTTTTCCCGATTGATACCGCATTCGCTCTATGAAGAGCAAATAGCGGCTCGCGTTACTTGGTGCGTCAGAACTCTCGAAAGATACCACGCAGGATCCTCAAATGCTGTATACAACATCGTATCAGGTGACGAATCCTGGATATACGCGTACCGAAACAAAAAACCAGTCACGAGTTTGGATGTTCGAAAATGAATTAAAGCCAACAAAATTGTTCGTTCTCGGAGTGTTGCAAAAAAAATGGTGTCCACGTTTGTCTCCAAAACCGGCCATGTTACGACTATTCCGCTTGAGGGATAAAGAACGGTTAATGCAGAATGGTATGCTAGCATTTGTTTGCCACAGGTCGTTTCTGAACTCCGTAAAGAGAACTGCAACTGCCGCATCATCCTCCATCACGACAATGCGAGTTCTCACACCGCACACAGAACAAAAGAGTTTTTAGAGCAAGAAAACATAGAATTATTAGACCATCCGACGTACAGCCCCGACCTAAGCCCTAATGATTTCTATACTTTCCCTAAAATAAAGAATAAATTGCGTGGACAGAGATTTTCATCACCTGAAGAAGCTGTGGACGCCTACAAAACGGCCATTTTGGAGACCCCAACTTCCGAATAGAATGGTTGCATCAATGATTGATTCCATCGTATGGAAAAATGTGTCAAATTTCGCGGAGAATACTTCGAAAAGCAATAAATACATTTTTAAATAGTAATGTTGTGTCACTTCCTTGATTCCCGAAATTTTCAGTGCCGCCTCGTATGAGTTTGAGGAATACGTGACGAGAAGATGTGATGAGTGTGGTAATTGCCCGTAATCTGACCAGCCAAGCTGGATCCGTCGGTTGATTTCTTAGTTGGACCAATCGCTTAGACTAATCTAGCCGTACAATTGGTCTTAGGTAAACAAATTCATCAACAACTCACAGCTTAGTGTTCCAAAAACTACGTACAAAACATATTCATGCTCATCTTAAGACCTATTCGTGAGACACTATTGAAGTCATTTAACATAGAGCTTATGTCCTCCAGTGATTCTACCATAATGACTATATCGTTGACAAACTAAAACTGAATAAAAACTGTTACGTATTTACCATTGACATTGATAACGTTGTCTTTCCAGCTCAGTTGCTTGGAAATGTCTTTTAATACAGCGGTGAAGATTTTCCGACAGTATTGTCAGTTTCCACAAGCTTTTTATTTTAATTATCCAATGTATTGCCATATCTAACTTCTAAGCACCTAAAATGATTTAACTTATTCGAGCTGAAGGTTTCGGGGTTCTAGGAGGACGGTAATTACTGCCAGTTTTCACCCTTCTGATTGCATCACTGGACAATTATCGTTTCGTAGTCCTAATAAGTCTTAATTTTACGGGGTTAGAACAAGTCCACTTTCTGTAGAACCACTTCTGAAAGAAAGAATTCATCATATCGGTTTTCATTCATCACCTTTCTTCGTTATGATGTGAAATGGTAATACGGTATATGGTCAAACAGCTGTTGACCCCCTGAAAACGCATAAAGAGACTGTTGCTTTCTTTCCGTAATGTATTGCCGTGTGTTTAATAGGGCATTATTCATAATGCCCAGTTATTGTAAATAGTGCCCTGATTAATCACTTGGTCCATGAAATAACAATACAAAATCCATGTTTCCTGTCACAATGTAATACACAGCAATTGAACGTCCGTGATCATTCTTTAACAACGTTTTTTTCACCAATCAACTCCAGCCTAACTTTCACGGTGAATCCAGCAAAATCAAGGTTTTCAAACTTTTAAATGTTGATTATTAATTGCATGCCTTAAGCGCAAAGCGCGATGGTGAACATACCCTATTAGTGCTAAAAATCAAGATTCCAACGTTTTTTAATTTTTCTCATGTCACCATGCTCAAATGTCCTTGGATCGCCTCATAAGTGATGCGCCGGTTTCCTTCAATTAGATGTCTCAGAGTAGCCACTTTTTCCTCAGTTATCGCAGTTAAGGAGCGACATTCACGAATTTCATTATAGAGAGAAACACGGATCAAATTACGTGAATACAATTGAATGTACTTTTAAAATAATAATAATCATCGAATGAAAATCTTTTCGCGTTAATTTCACGGATAGTGAACTTCCAACTTTTGATAAGAACAATTGACACGCGACTCTCCAAAACTTATTATAATCAATATAATAAATTTATTATGTTTTAAAAAATTTGACATTCGAAATTAAAACTTCTATAAGCGGCCAGAAGCGCTGTACTTCAATTCATAGTGTTCTCGTATGGTTGTTATAAATGGACAAAATATGATACAAATAAATAAAATCAATACATATAAAATAGAATGAATAAACTTTACAGTATATATACAACCAGACGATAATTAACAATATAATAACATAAACACTCACGCCTGTCACCCAGAGGGTTAGGCAGAGACTATGAACTTCCATTTGGCACGATCCTGACACACCTCTCTCGCTTCCTCCACATCTATATACCTACGCATACACGCTCGTCGGTTAATGGTACTCTTGATTTGGCCCCTTTTTAATATATCGCCAATTTGGTCGATAAGCTTTCGCCTAGGGCGTCCCTTCCCGACTCTGCCGATAATAACAATATAATATATATAAATACTAGCTGGCCAGGCAGACGTTGTTCTGCCCTCTCCGACGACCCTGTGTCCTATAAAAATTCTAAAACTCGTAATAAAAAATATTGAGGGTCACTTATAGGGATAAAAACTACCAAACTGCACACAGTGTGCAAAATTTCATTGCAATCAGTTCAGTAGTTTAGGAGTTCATCGCGGACAAACAACGTGACACGTAATTTTTATACATAAAGATATCACTACGCTTCCAGGGTGAAAATGTGTGCTTGTGACTTATGAACCATTGTATGATACACTCTGCTGAACATTCTTGTTACAACTATTATGACGACTGGATCGAGCTCGTTTAGCTAGTTCCTGGATTTGTAGTTGCAAGGAGATTGTAGCGGTAATTCACCTAACCCAGTAAAATATTGGGTAATACAGCGAGAAAGGGGAAGAGAAAGAAATCGGCGGACGATGCAGGCGGTATAGAGGAGCACCAACTACTGCGTTTAAGATCAGTGTGGTGCATCACGGAGTACGTGTGAAAGTGTATCCGGTTCTTTACACTCACTATAAGAAACACAGCAGCATGAAGCTGGTATTTTACGCTGGTATTCTGTGCGAGCGTGGTTCTTACCCGTTCGGGCCGACTGATTCTTGCTATGACCATAATATAGCCGCAGCGTGGCATAAGCAAATAGTAACAATATGTTTAGTTTTAGCTCAGACATGCAAAATGTGTAAATTAAAAAAAGACTCATTGCTTACAAAGCAACATAGCATTGAAACACATGGTCACAACCTGAACACCGCCAACCAGAAACGTAACCATTGTAACACGCCGTGATCTTGGAATGAGCGATTGACAAGTTTGAACAGTTGTATTTTATTAGGGAACTGCCGTTTTCTGTCAGTAGAAAATCCCTCCCCCAAAGATTGGATTCACTGACTTTAGACTGGACACTACATAAACCTCTTACAATGTTTGTAGAATGAGATATTACTGTTAATAATTTAATTTAAACATCATCTTGTCATAAACCCTTCTCAATAATCAAGAAGTTTCTCACAAACCCATTGAGGAGCTTTAACTAATATAACAAGCAATTAACGTAGTGCATTAACTTTAAAGATAATAATAACGCTATTAGTATTTATAAATGGATCATGAAATTGTAACAAAACATTTAAATAGTAAACATAAAACATTTTAACCTTTTTCTGTTTACAAGTTCAATAAAACAACTTATGCAAAGTTTATGTAACGAAATGTAAGGTGCTATCGTTAAGGTCTTCGTAATTCTCATTACGTTTTTAACAATGCATGAGACGCAGATTGAGCGGGCAAATGTGCGACTTCAGTTGCGCAATCTCGCTTTCTTTACAAATGTCACGAGTTCGTTGGCCGTTCTGTATCGAGGTGATCTTTTGGACCTTTACTCTATATTGACCCCTTGGGTTTATTGGCGGTTTAATTATATCCTCTTTAATATTCGCGTTTTAAGTAATTCCAATATATTGAAGTATTTTTATGGAAGTATTTTTAGAGAGATAGGAGTCGATTTATTAGGAGCGAACAGACTTTTAACAATGTTATCTTACTATTTATATTTAGATACAACAATCATCATCATCATCACTACAGCCTTTCACAAGTTCACTGCTTAACATAGTCCTTGCAAGGAATGTCACAAAGCACGATCCTGAGCCACTTGCATCTATCGACTTCCTGCATGTTTTACGAGTTCATCACTCCATCTAGTTGGGTGACGGCCTACTCTTTCTCAACCGGTACGAGGCTACCACTCGAGAATCTTTCTTCCCCATCGGTTGTCGGTTCGTCGAGCGCTTTATGTGGCCGGCCCATTGTACGTTACGTTACGTTAGGTTATGTCGGTTACCCTAGTTCTACTACGCTTTCAGAAGCTCTGCTGTAATTTCATCCTCGACTCGAGACCTTGCCGTTTTTAAGATGCTGGAGAGCCATTATAATCTTGCTCAGACTGACGTCCGGGATATCATCGGAATGTTATACATATACCTATAGATAAAACAATGAAAAGTGTATATTATGTCAGCATTTGCATATCTTATAAAATATTATAAAATAATTAATGTTTGTTTGTTTCTATTTTTTGCGCTGCCATATCGTTCATCAGATTGTGCTAAAATTTTATCAACTTATTTCTTGCACTTGCGTGAACGTTATAGGCATACTAGAATTAACTTACAGTAGGTGGCGCGCGAATCGTAGCGACAAATTTATTTGAAACCATTATATAAGTATGTCATTTAATTTTACAGAATGTATTATTATTCCTGAATAAACAATATAACCCTTCCAACTTTAAAACTATATTTCCACAATTATTTTTTCTACGGCAGCAATGCGTCGAGTAATAGCTGTTTAATATATAATGTTTCATAGAGTGATAAGCGAGCATACAGTCCACGTGATGGTAAGTGTATGCTGTGACCTATAGACATCTACCCCTGAGAACTAAGATAGAATGCCGCGTTACAAGTAAAAAGGATCTCCTGTTCTCTACACTCAGTACTGTGGCGGCCGTATAAGCTGCAGTGTAGTTGTACCACATGTAAAATATTTTTGTAATAAAAAATGTTAGTCTTGCTTCCATCGTTTTTTTGGTGCCATTTCTATCTTTTAGACTTTAAGACTGTACTATGTGTTCTGATTATGTTTGCATCTCTGATATTGTATAACATTCTAGCATACCACTGATATCTTATAAAAGCATAAATCGGCTATGGGTTTTGATAAGTTCCGTGTGTAAACGCACTTTTGGAACTTTTATACGTTAACATAGAGCAACACGGGCCACCGGTAGAGCTGACCGCCGGTGGTCTGTGTTGCTCTATGGCTTAGTAGGCAGTGTATTTATATTACATGATTTTTGTATAAATGCATTTCGATTTTTTTTTATAGCGCAGCGACCCGAAAACGTCTAGTGATTATTCACGCAATGCATGTCGTTATGCAATTTATGTTAGTCGTGGTTGGGGAGTGTACAAATGGACTCGGACAAATGTGTTTGTTTAGACGGCATATTACGTAATAGGGTCGTGTAAAATTTATAACGACTTAACAAGTATGTAACAAGTAAATGAGTAAGGACTAAAATATACCGCAACAAAAATGTCGTAGGCCTACCTGACCATTTTCATTAAATTAAAAATTTGGTAATTCTTATTCTAATAAAATGTGACATAAAATTTTAGAGTGCAATTGTTATGATTGCTCTTCATATTATAATATCTTTATATATAAAAACTAGCTGACCAAGCAGACGTTGTTCTGCCCCTTCCGACGACCATTTGCTTTCCTAAAAAAACTCCTGTGATTAGCAATAAAAAAAAAGATGGTCACTTATCGGGATAAAAACTATCCTATCTCTCAAGTTAGACCAACTGCACACAGTGCAGTGTGCAAAATTTTATTGGAATCAGTTTAGAGTTTAGAGTTCATCGCGGACAAACAATGTAACACGTAATCTTTATATATAAAAATTACGTGTCACATTGTTTGTCCGCGATGAACTCCTAAACTACTGAACGTATTTCAATGAAGTTTCAATCAAAAAAAAAAAGCAAATGGTCATCGGAAAGGGCAGAACAACGTCTGTCTGGGCAGCTAGTTGTCATATAAATTTATTACAGTCAAACAAAAATATAACAAGTAAATCCAGGGGCTGATTTATATATCGGCTTGCAGCCCCGGGCCCAGTGGATATAAAGAGTACCCAGTCCCCAATGAAGCCAATAGTTGTCAAATCTTCAAAAAAAAATTATGATGATATTATAAAAATTCCATGAGTTTTAGTGGAAATTTGGACGAGACAGTTAATTTTCGAAAAGAGGCACGAAATTTATTTAATTAAGTGGCGAAACTCGATACTATTTTTGGGAAGTAATTTTAGAGAGGATATTTGTGAAGGCAACAAGTTAATATGTCATTGAGCCCTTACTAGATACTGTTGTCTAAAAAAGCACATGCCCATTCTGGGACTAAGTAACTCAAGGATGTGCACATGCCAACTGATTGCGGACCCTTAAAGCGCAAACGTAACACTCATCTGGGAAACTATGTACTTCGTCCAGAACAAGTTTATTTTTTTAAATTTATTCTTAGAAAGAGTGTTACATTATTTACATTTTAAATTTTGCCAAGCTGTAAGCCAGTTTGTCGGCAACATAACAGTTTATAGTTTCACACTCTTTAATAACTATATAAGTTACTTATAAATCCTTAAATTAATACATACATAATTAAAGAAACATTCACTACTAAGGACACAACGACAGATAATGATTCCTCAAGATGGTTTTGAACTGCGACTTAGTTGCGCTTTCGTCATAAATACCCGCCACCTCATTATACAAGGTCGGAGTTATCCATTGCCTTGTACGTCGTCCAAAGTAATTTTCTACCCCAGGTATTTTATATTTCCTCCTTTGTGTAACTTGGCGCTTCGGCATTGTCATGTCTTAGGTTTCTTTAATGTTACCATACCATGCTGTTCTAATATGATGATGGATTTTACTTTCTTGTCTATGGGAGGAATTTTGCAAATGTTAAATAACATTTCATAATTTTTATCTATAGCATTTTTGGTTTCAGGATCAACTAATATCTTTCAGAATCTTATCTGTATATGAAAGTGAAATTACTCACAGCTAAGCAACTCCTTCTATTTATTGAAGAGGGCTTAGCAGTGAATTATAGCCATAGCAGCGATCACAATGGATCTTATAGGTCGTAGTGATACTGGTCTTTCTAGACTGCTCTAGTAGCTGCTCGCAAAAAAAATGTGTTTTCGTAAAATTATAAGGCATTTCCCATAGTCGCTTCTTATAACAGCTATGGGATGAATGTGATGTATGGGAAATATAAAAACTGCATATATTGCCCCATGAAAAGTAAAAAAAAAACTACGTTACTTTTTACGTTTTTGGTCAAAAAAGTGTTCGCTGCGCTAGTTCCAGTGCAGGATGACCTCAACTGGGAAACTTCTCAGATATGCAGGTTTTCCTACACCACCGAGAACATGGTAAATCGACACTTCAAACTGCATTTAATATATAATATGCTGAAATATTTAAAAATGCTTATGTACCATGAAATTTAATTTTTTATCAGTGTGATTACTGCCTTTGACAAGTAAAATAAAATGAACCTTTGTTTAAGTAAAATCTGCTTTCCTTAATTAAAATATTTTCCACAAGAGCCTGTTAATTTACAAAAACTCATATGAGCTATAAAACCAAGACTAACAAATATCTTAATATGTCCGAAAATATAAAAGCTATCTTAAATTACTAACTGATTTATAAGTCTCAACGTCTCACTACTGTGCACAGGGCTTCTCATTACCTATAGTGTTTTTTGAGCAGAAAATAGAGTATGTTGCAATGCTTTAATGCATGTTAACGATTTTCACATCTCCACGGCTATTTTAATTACTCAGACATCTAGGTTTAACCACGAAGTTATTCTTCATCACTTTGACGGACACTCGAAGTAATTTTTTTCCTCGTGGTAATCGTACACGCTTTGCTCCCGCGCCATGATGAAATCTCATGGCGAGAGCTACACGGCCCTTGTATTTGTTTAAACACAATTCATTAAAACTGAAACTAAGCTTTTGCAAGATTGTTGACACATCGAACGATGCCACGAACGAATTTTCAATTATTTTCATTCTATTATTTAATTATTTAATAGAATGAATAGAATAGTATTAAACTATATTATCTAATAATATCAGCGATAGCAGCGAACATTTATTTATTTTATCAATAAGGTATAAAGTGACGTCAATTCTGTTAAAATTTCTGTTTCTGTTAAAAATACGCTATCAGCGCCCGTAGCGGTGAAAAACAATTTAATATCGTCATATGACCATATCATGAAATAGCAACGTTGTGTCCAGTTATTAATATCTTCAAAAGATTTCTATTCATTGATTTGGTCAAGCTATATCATGAGATGGTTAACAAACAGTGTTAAATATCATGAAATGACCACACCATTTCACAAAATGATGTGATCTATTCTACGATCTGTCCACGACATATATAAAATCTCTAATAAAACTATAATAATGATAATGAAAATTTTGCAATAGTTGCAGACAAATCAGTTTTAATCAGTTTACTTATAGATTAATAATTGAAATAAAAACCTTATTAATTTTCATATTTTTGATAGACGTCTCTATTATATATTGAAATTATTACACTTTTAAAATAAAATAACAAAATTACTAAAAAACTAAACGTTACAATTTTTAAATAATTTAAAAAATCTTATTATTGAAACATATAAATGTAAGTTACTTAATATGTTATTTCATTTATTAGTAACTGAAGGCAAAATATACTACTTTTTCCATTTGATGATAGATGGCGCTGTTTTGGTAACTAAATCGGTGTAGTTCCAAACTATTTTACCAAGTTTATAGTTATTACCCCGGGTTACTAACTACCTATATACAAAATTTCATGTAAACCAGTTTCGTAGTTTTTGCGTGAATCCGGAATACACAGACAGACAGACAGACTCACAAAAATTCTAAAAACCACTGACTTGCCTTCAGAACCCTTTATTTAGTCCCTTGGTAAGTCCAAGAATATTTTTTTCAAGAATATATTAGAATTACACACACGACTTTTCTACATATTTATTATATGTATAGATTTTGGCTTGGTAAATCGGGAATATTTAAACTATTTACGTTACTTCATAAAAACAAAAATAAAACATACAAGATTTTTTTATCCCCGGCTTAAGAGTCAGTTTTATAGGTGGTTGAGCCATGCTATATTAAAGTTGTAGCACGAATGGGTCTGGGGTAGGACCACGCCCTGACAGAATACCAGCGTAAAATAGCTGCTTAAAGCTGCTGTGTTCCTTGTGGTGAGTGTAGAGAACCGGAGACCCTTTTTACTGGAAACGAGGCATTCCATTTTAGACATCAAGGGTGACAACGCATCTGCATTTTGATTTTTAGTCGAGGATAAATATAGATGATGCTTTTTAATATAATTCTATTTAAAAAAGAGTTAGGTAGCTTAAGGTTTAACGCCAGGATTACGTGTTTATAAACAACGTTACTTAACGTTGGATAAATCTTGTCACGTGCGTACCACTTTACGCAAGGTGCGTGTGGACGATCAAAATCGCATCGTTGACCGCTTTAAAAATTACCAACAGTTTCCTACTTGCTAGAGTGCTCGGTTGAAATACGACAATACCCAGTTATTTTAATCTTAAGAGCTCACGAAACGATTCATAAGTTCTTTATATAAACTCTATATTCATTCATTCAGTCTTTCAGCCTTTAAAAGTCCACTGCTGAACATAGGCATACCCCATAGATGCCTCATAGAGGGGATACTGCCATAGTTGGCATGCTTGGAAAGCGGGCTGGCAACCGCAGTTTTTTATTATTTTAAGTTGTTATCAGGAAGATGCTGCTGCCCATATACTGTTTCACTTTCCCTCTGTCGCCTCTAACGACACCCACGGGATGATATGGGGTAGTGGATATTCTTACACCGCCACTACGCAGTTAAGAAACTTTATTTATGTTTATATAACTAGCTGACCCGGCGAACTTCGTACCGCCTAGCAGTCGATTCTTTAATTTTTTATTTTTTTAATACTTATTCTGCTATTCGGGACACAGGGTCAGCTAGTAAAATAAAAAAAGACAAAAGAAAGTTGATAAGTCAACAATTACATTATCTCAAAAATAAAAATTATAAAACACTTAAAATTCTTTTAATAGTCACTAAAAATCACAATGAAAATTACAATTTCTGATTTCTTATTATGATACCTACACAAATATTGACATTAATATTTATACGATACTAACGTCACTCAATTGTTTTGCCTTCCCGGACCCCCTTCACTAACACTTAAACTTTATGGTATGGTATTAAAGTTCAAATTGACTAGTAAGTGTTATTACGAATCTTTTGTATGGGAATATAGAAAAGTGTTGTTTTTAGACTTTTTCAGGCAATTTTTTAAAATTTTAGCTCCGTAATAACTATCGTCGTACTTCAAGGAATATTATAAAAAAAGAATTAACGAAATCGGTTCAGCTGCTCTCGAGATTTGCGCTTAGCAACACATTCAGAAATTCATTTTTATATTATAACTAGCTGTTCCCCGCGACTTCGCCGGCGTGGAGTTATTTTTCGCGGAACCCCAAAATAAAATCAGCCCAAGTTACTCCTTATAACATCAGCCATCTGCCAGTGTGTATAAATATTGACAAATATTGATATTAATATATATACGATACTAACGTTACTCAATTGTTTTGCCTTCCCGGAACCCCTCCACTAACACTTAAACTTTATGGTATGGTATTAAAGTTCAAATTGACTTTTAAGTATTATTACGAATCTTTTGTATGGGAACATAGAAAAATGTTGTTTTTAGACTTTTTCAGGCAATTTTTTAAATTTTTCTCTCCGTAAGAACCATCTTCGTGCTTCACGGAATATTATAAAAAAAGAGTTAGCAAAATCGGTTCAGCTGCTCTCGAGATTTGCGCTTAGCAACACATTCAGCGATTCATTTTTATATTATAAAGAAAGAAGGTGTTCAAAAGAAATTAGATAATCAGATCAAAAGAAGAAAATGTTGACATTTGCGTTGTTCTCTTATGGCATATGGTTATTTCTTACACATAAGTATAAGTATCCCATATGAAATGTGGAATTTTAATAAGAATCATATTACATATATATGTATATTGATTACCTATTTGCTCACTAAGTATCTGGTATTATTTATGAATGCACTTAGTCACTAATGGAATTAAATTGCTGCCTACTTAAATACTATAGAAATCCTGGAGACGGGAGTCTGATGAATTTTAAAGGAGTTATGCATCACCTTATTAGAGTTGAAATTTTACCCCTTTATAATAATACTATCTAAAATTCAAAAGTACTTGAAATCTGCAGGTGAAAGGTCTGGAGAGCGAGAACGGTGGAAACTTCACATACAATTAAGGTTAGTGCTAACTTTAATGTTTTGCTGTGTTGTTTGTGCTGCCACTCGAATAATTCGATCTAGAAGATTATCTCGATCGAGAAGAGAATACGCTCTTACATAATGCTGCTGTATTTTGTATGGTTAGCGACGAGAACTGGAGACTTTTCTCCTAGTAACGAGGCCGTTACTATATAAATAATATAATACAATTTTCGAGAAAATTTAGTAGAATTACGTTGAAGCATATTCAGGCATTATTTAATGAAACAAAATAGTAATGTTTACCATTTTATTTGGTATACTATATAAAGCAGATCGCTTTATTGGACGATGTTATTGTTACTTAACCGGATTGTGAAGAACTCCGTCGGCCGGAACATAGCAATCAAGATGATTGCGAAAACAATGGACGGATCTAATAATTTGTTTCAACCTTGGCTGTCATGAGGACAACTTACGGATATTGTATGTCAAACCAAAGCTTTGTCTGATTCTGTATGTAGCTTTATGTATCTCAGGGACTTCCTTGCATTAATTTATTACGTGGTAGAGATGGCTCTACCACGTAATAAATTAAGCTGCAGCTATATTAGTAGTATAGCTGTAGCACGAATGGGTTGGCTCGACCGGGGAATGACCACGCTCTCACAGAATACCAGCGTAAAATAGCAGCTTAACACTGCTGTGTTTCGTATGGTGAGTGTAGAGAACCGGAGACCCTTTTTACTGAAAAAGAGGCATTCCAGCTTAGCCCTCACGGGTGACAACGCATCTGCATTTTGATTCGCAAACGAAGATAGATGTAGATTTTTATGGGCCACAGCAACCACTTACCATCAGGTGGACTGTGTGCTAATTTGTCACCCTATCCGATAAAAAAATTTAAACAAAGGCGAAGTATATATTATGTATCTACTAGCTGGTACAGGGCGCTTTGCTGCCGTAATATCGTTTTAATTTGGAAGAGTTATATTGTATAATTATGAATGATAATATATTTATTGAAATAGAATGATGTATGTCAGGCCGACCCACGCAGCACCTACTCTAAGTTAATTGTACCTACTATGCCTACAACCTTTACGCAAGTGCAAGCAATAATTTGACAAAATTTTAGCGCAATCTTGTGAACGATATGGCAGCGCATAAAATACAAACAAACAAACATTAATTTTTATATATTAGATAGATATATTAATACGTGAAGAGAAAATTATGTACTTTTTTTAGATTTTGGTATAGTTAAACTTTATCTGCAAAAAGATTGCAGAAAGTTAAAATTTTCTAGTTTGTAGTTGAACTATTTATGCATGTTATGATAAAATATCACGTGGTACAAAATAAGATAGTTATATTATTTTTCTCTACTTTCTTTTACAAGGTTGTTGCCATTTTTCCATTCCATAGAATGAAATGAAGTGCCTTTCAAATGAAATTAGAGAAACAAAAAACGTTGCCAATAAATTAATTTATTCTTAGTAAAAGTAAGGATCTTCCGGATATTCTGGTTCATATTGTATTTATTTATATTAATGTAATTAATATAATTCATCTGACATATTCCAACAAAAACGTTGCTGAAAATACGGAATATCGCACTATCGTGGTAAGCTAAAATATACGATATCATTGGAAATGTCACTATGAAATCTACTTAAATTCAGCTTGTTATGAGTTTCTCGGGGAATAACTGCAACCTGTAACCAAGTACCCCTTTGAAATATTTTATTTCTGTATGTATTTGTCGAGAGAGGCCAGGCTGCATGCTCAGATCACAGATGGATCTGTTTCGAACTACAGGTCGATATCCCCATTACAACATCATGGAGAAATCCGCAAAACAGATAATCTACTTACCTTCACAGGCATTAACGTCTTCGCTTACTCCCACACTAGGATTTTCTCTTGCATCGTGGAAGCAGTTTACAAACATAAATTGTACAAGGACTAACATCCAGACCCGGAAAAATTATTTTTAGGTCATACAAATACTTTTTTAGTGCAGGATTCGAACCCGAGGCCCCTAAGCGCTGCAACTCATAGTAAAGCCACTGCGCCATGGAGCCGTCAAATGTTGCCAACAAATAATTACTGACAGATTGCCTGAGCGAGCTGCGAATTTTCTGTGATTTCAAATAATCCTTTTTTAATAGTCTGTGGAGTGTATGTCAAGGCAAAAGGCAGCTGAAAGTTGAAAAATACAGCTTGCTTAATACACTGCTTGTTAACGTGGTAGAGCCACGCAACTGCTATATTATGGTTGTAGCACAAATGGGTCGGCTCGACCAGGGTAGTACCACGCTCTCAATGAACACCAGCGTTAAGTGTAGAGACCCAGAGATCCTTTTTCCACTTACCATCAATTGGACTGTGTGCTCGTTTGTGGTCGATTTTGACCCCTGGGCGACCACTAGTAACCAAAATCCATTAATAGAATCTGACATTTTCCCCAAAGGTGATTTCGTTGTTCATCGTAAATCTAAATCTTATAATATATGGATAGTGGATACATCTATTTAATGTGTACATGCCTACTTATTCTTTTCAACAGTACGTAAACAGTTCAATGCCGAAGCTGTGCCTTTATTACTAATGGCAGGATGAACTATTGTCTCCATTCTCAACATATTAGCTACCGTTAGCATTCAATATACAGGTCTCAGTATTTAAGACCTGGCATAAAAGACATAAATATGCCATTATCAGTTGAAACCATAAGATGAACTTGGCATTTACTTTTTTTTAAGTTTTACTATACCCGCAAAATGTGACAAGATTATTGGATTATTATTTATTTTTTATTTTTTTATATTTTATTTAAAAAAAAAGATTTTTTCCTACTCGATCCCATCGACAAAATGTAGGTTTACTACCACGCTATAATTTTACGTGTAGCGGGCAGCCCGCACAACGAATGGGTATGATTTTTGAAGAAACTGACACGCGCGCTGCTCTCCGCGCCCGTGTCTCGCTTAAAGTAGCACAGGCCTTAAGGACTATTTTGGCAAATACAACTAATTTCTTACCCCAACGCTGCATAGGTTTTATCTTTATATATATATATATATATATAATTTTTCTGTAACAAATTTGTTGAAATGTTGTAATTTTACTTTTTCTTGTAATACAAACACTAATAAGAAACGGATGAGCCATGTCGTGGCCGATGAAGGGACGTGCCCGAAAATATATCTAACCCAATAGTATAAGCAAAAAAGCCCCCTGTTCGACTCAACCGAAGCAAGCTGCTGAACTTACATTACTACGCTTCATTGTTGTATCAACAAACAAATAAACGATGACTATAATTAAATATGATATATTATTCACGAGCTAAATGACACGTGCTTTAGAATGAGCTTCAAGTGAAAAAAAAAAAGATTTTTGCATAAATACGTCATAAAATTTGGTATAATATTTGCCCTCGACTCCACAGATATGAAAAGGATTTCAACGTTACCTCCATTACAAAATCTGCTAAAATATTAAGACTAATCAAGATTAAAGGACATAAACCGAACAGATAAACCTACATATTATATACATTACATATAACATACGAGTATTACGGAGGATATTAATTACGCCTACAAATCTTTCTGGATCTATATTTCTAAATCTGTATTTGGATTTCATGTTGGTTTAAAAAAAGATATTTTAAAATTTGAAACAGGGTATTTTATTAGAGATATGCCCCCCCCCCCCCGCCACCAACTAAACCGCTGTTTCTGGAAATGTGAAAAGTATGCAGGATAGTAATACATAAAATGAAGGAAAACTATCTCAGCTAAGTAGAAGTAACTTGTTAAGTCTTACTCGTAGTCAACCAGATTATAAAATGCACTTGGATTTGTAAAAATTTCGTTACAACTACATAGAAAATGACCTAAAACTAGCTGCATTATAACATTGTGATGTTATTGTAAACTGTAAAAACTAAACATTTTTTTTAAAGAAAACGACATATCTAGTACTATGATGACCTTACATTTTGCGGGAAAGGCGGACATACCACTTTTGCTTATTTTTTAGTTACTAGTTTTTTTTTATAGGATTAGGGTGACCAACGAGCACACAGTCCACCTGATGGTAAGTGGTTGCTGCGGCCCATAGACATCTACATCTATCCTCTGTTACAAATCAAAATGTAGATGCGTTGTCACCCGTGAGGACTAAGATGGAATGCCTCATTTCCAGTAAAGAGGGCCTCCGGCCACCTGCACTCACCAAGCGAAACGCAGAGGTAAACCTCTACTTCACGCTGGTTTTCTGTGAGGTCGTGGTACTACCCCGGTTCGAGCCGGCCCATCCGTGCGACAGCAAAAGCTGCCGCGTGGCTCTACTACTGTTAAAATTAGTTATTGTAGGTCTACAGTTTCAGTCATGGTACTCTTGGTTTATCGCGAGCGATCTTGAGGATAGTTTAGGGCGGTGGTGGTTTAGGGGAAGGTTCGTTATGGTCATGTATATCTTAGGGTTATACTGTCAAGAACTAATAGATAAATAGGGAACTATGACCATTTTTGTACGGACTTAGCTTGTGAACGATTTCAGGTAGCTTATTAAAATTGAAAAGTTTTTTAGTCTTTTTTCAATACCACTCCATATAAGTTCGCAAAGCGGTGACCACGAGACTACACGATTATTTGATCACCTTAGTGAGACTTCTGATATGGACCTAAATCGGTATCCTTCTGTACGGATGGTCTTTCTGGGGGACTTTAACGCCTGTCACCAAGACTGGTTGTTCCCATACAAGAAGACCGACCATGCTGGAAGATAAGTGTGGAACTTTGCCTTGAATCTAGGACTTTCTCAGCTGGTAAAAGAAAGCGACTAGGGTACACGATGTAGACGGTCACACAACCAATTGCTTGGACCTTCTGCTGACTACCGAACCAGACAGGTATAAATATAGGTTACATCCCCTTTAGGTACATCTGACCACTCTGTCTGGTGTCTGGTGAAATCTGTATCATCATATTCTCCACCTGGTTACGAGTCACAAAATGTTCGACGAATATGGCGGTATAAGTCAGCTGATTGGGATGAGATGCGACACTTTTTTGCATCGTATCCTTGGCGGGAAGTCTGTTTCTCTTCTGCGGATCCGTTGAGCTGCGTGGATGCGATAACCTATGTGTTGCGTCAAGCTATGGAGTATTTTATCCTCTTCTTTGACGTTCCCACTGGTAGCAAAGCTCGCTCATGGTTTAACGCTGCGCGCCCAAGCTGAAAAGCGCAAGCATTTAGCGTACTTATCCTGGGTTGATGCTCGAAACCGCAAAGTTACGGATATTAACTCCAAGAAGAGAACTTTCAACCAGGCCGCCAAGTCCTACAAAAAAGCAGTACGGTAAGCTAGTCTTGATCGCATTACTGCAAAATTCTACGCCAGACCATCCGACACTAGAGCTTTTTGGTCTCTCGCTAAAGCGGTCGAGACAAACCACTGCCGGCCTAGACTGCCTCCGCTGGTAAAACCGGATGGCTCACTGGTGCATACAGCTAAAGAGAAAGAGGAGTTGTTCGCGTCTCTCTTTGCCTACAATTCACGTCTAGACGGTGGCAACAACGTTCCACCTAAATTACCTCACTGCAGGATCTCTATATCGGAGGTCCGTATCACAAATAAGTAGGTTTTTAAAACCTTGCAGTGTCTAGACTCACGTCTATAAAGCTAGTAGACCAGAGGGTATACCAGCTAGTAGTGTATAGTTCTAAAGGCTTGTGCACCTGAGTTTTCTCCTGTGCTGACACGCTTGTTCCGCCTCTCATTTAGGACTGGAACAGTGCCAAAATCCTGGAAGCTGGCCAACGTGTGGCCTGTTCAAAAAAAAGCCTTGTCGACTATGCCCATTATCGGCCAATGTCTATTACCTCCATACTCTGGAAGATTATGGAGAGTATATTGAATGCCCACATAATGGCATACCTAGAAAAGAATGACCTCATTGGTGACCGCCAATACGGGTTTCTCCGAAATCGGTCAGCTGGGGACCTTCTAGCGTATGCCACAAACGTATGGGGCGAGGCACTCGAGAACAGTGGGGAAGCATTTGCTGTTTCTCTTGATGTCTCGAAGACCTTTGACAGAGCATGGCACGCTAGCCTTTTGGGTAAGCTTCCAACATATGGTATCTGGTCTGATTGACTGGGTAAAGGACTTTCTGAGTGAACGGTCTCATCAAGTCGTCGTCGATGGATGCTCATTCGATCATGTTGCGACTAACGCCGGTTTTACTCAGGAGTCCGTTCTCTCCGGAACTCTCTTTCTGCTGCATATTAATTATTATTATTATTATTTATTCATTATTCAGGTAATTACACCCACTTTGTTAGTACACTTAAAACTAGGGGTTAGTAAATTTACAGAATACAAATTATTATACATTACCAAAATTATCATTTATTGTTAAACATATTGGGCCTGGAACCCCTATGCACTGTATTCCAGTGCCTCATCACAGGGCAATCTTGCCTTCCATATATGGAAGATAGGAGGCTGTTAGTGCTGTCTCGCACGCGACACATCAGGGAGGCTATTCTTTTGCACAATATTGTTGCAAAGCTGTCCACGAGTGCCTCGGCAAACATGCGTGATGCGCTGCAAAATCGTGGCAGCCCCAACAACATTCTGAGTCCATTGTTGTATTGAATAAGCAGCGCATTAAGAGTTTGGCGGGTACACTTTGCCTACAGACTGCAGGTGTAAAATGTCTGACAATAAGCTTTGAATAATGTTATCTTAACTTCATTCGTACACCTAGCAAACCTGCGGGCAAGCATATTACACCTCACTGCCAACGCGCTCTACGTTCTCGTTCAACATCATAATCGTCAGAGAGATCCTCGGCGACCCAGTATCTCAGATATCTGAAATTGGTGACTCTACTCAGTGTAACTCCTCCAAGTCTAACATGAGGGACAGACTTAGTTTTTTTATTTCCATCCTTAAAAACGAGTAGTTCGCTCTTTTTAGAATTATATCTGAGATGATGAGCCGCCGCGTACCTTTCACAGATGCCCACCAGCGTATTTAGGCCCTTGATCGATGGACTCAGCAAAACCATGTCGTCGGCATAGCTTATATTATTAACAAAATGACCGTCGATTGAGCAGCCGCCTCCGGCATCACTGAGCTCAACGATCAGACCGTCGACGTACAGGTTGAAGAGTTGAGGGGAGCTAAGGCCGCCCTGCCTCACCCCGCACTCCAACCTGTACTCCGACAAATATGAGCCAGCCCACTTCACACATTTGGTTTGATTGTGATACCAATATTTGAAAAGGTTTATCACTTCCTTGGGTGTGCTAGTTTCCTGGTTAAGCTTATCCCATAAAACGTTGTACGAAACTAGATCAAACGCCTTCGACAAGTCCAAAAAACACGCATAAACCCGCGTTTGTCACGTAGTGTAATACTGGACAGTATGCTTGAGTCACAGTATGGCAGTTTCAGTTGAAAGCCCCGGCCTGAAACCAAACTGAGCCTCATGTAGGTGAATGTGTTGGCTGAGTTGCTGGTCAAGCAAACCGTCCAGCATCTTTGCAATTACAGTAGCCAAAGATATTGGGCGATAATTGGACCCAACGGAGGCATCACTAGTCTTATTTTTTAATATTGGTACAACTATGGTTTTTATAAGCTCTCCAGGTAAGTACGTATGACCTAGACATAGGTTAAACAATAGAGTTAACACCCTCGGCAAATGCACACCCGTATGCTGCAAGTGCTCAATGCTGAGGTCATCGTAACCAGGGGACTTACACCTAGTCATCCCATTTATTACACAAACTATATCCTCAGTTTTAACCCTGTTATATTTTCTACTTATTTCTTGTTCAGCATTGAGCACTAGCTGGGTCGAAACAATTGAGGACTTAACCTTAAAAAGATCTTTAAATAATTCAGCTATCTTAGCTGGCTCATGTTGACCCTGGACGCTAGCTGGGACACATAACTCAGTATTAAACTTTTTTGTGTGTTTCCAGAATGCCCTGAAGTCTTTTGACTTGATGATGTTTGACCAAAATGTCCTGTTTGATTTGTGTCTCATTATCTTGACACCACTTAAATCGAGACTTTAAAACCTTTCTGGTGTCACTTATATTTTCATACAAAACGCCAGATGTAGGTTTGCCATGTAGAATCCACATCTGGTAACAAATTCTTATATTATATTCTTCTTATATTATATTATATTCTCTTCTGTATTTCCCTTACATGCCTGTTCCACCCAGCTATATTTTTTCTTTTATTACAGCAACGTACTTTATAACTATTTACTGCAGCTTCTCTTAATATATTAACAATAGAGCTATACAAAATATCAATATGTGCTTTATGCTCCACATTACTACATATTTGATCAGCACAATATCTAAATACATCTGGGAGATCGATAGTTTTTAATTTATTGTTACAAATATCGTGATAATGATTTATTTGTTCGCTGTTCCTCTCCTCCCATCTTATCATATTACAGGTATTTTTATTACATTTCATCTTAGGAGGCAACCTAGATAGCTCACAATATACTTCTAATGGAAGATGATCCGACCAGTATACGTCATAATTAACCTTTACTTCATTTACACATTGCCAAGCTGCCTCAGTAGTAAGACAATGATCAAGCCATCGGGTACATTTATGCGCTTCACTAACATAAGTGTAAGTATTTGAAGTTAATTCCAACTTGATCACGTCTGCACAGAGCCAACTTCGCTCTTCACAAAAGTTCATTAGTTCCGTGAAAAACTGTTCTTTTGAATGAGCATTAAAATCACCGAGAATGAAAACCGATTCTATTTCACTACTTTCAATCACAGCATTAAACTCACTCAAATTATCGATACTATCTACCGGCATATACACAGAAAACACTAGTGAACATCGATCTTCTACACTCAATTTAATCGCTGCAAACCTCACACTTTTACAAGGGACAACCTCTACAGACGAGAATACACCCTTCCTCCACATTACTGCGACGCCGCCGTACGGACGCCCGCGCAGAATACCAGCCGAAGTATCTACCGCAGATCTGCTTGTGAACTCATAATTTTCGTCAATGGTGCCGGTAAAAAATCATGAGGCAAGAGCCAAGTTTCTTTCAAAGCAATCACGTGTGCAGACATACATAACTCTCTTATCCCTTATATTAATGATCTGCTTATGCCCGGTATCTATGGGTATGCAGAAGATAGCACAGTTGTGGAAAGATACCAACCAAGTCCTCGGGCCAGTCGAGATAAAATCTAGTCCGATAGAGAAACTGTGATAGATCATGTGAATCTCACACTACAGGCAGTCTCCGAATGGGGCGGTGCCAATCTTGTGAAATTCAACGCCTCCAAAACACAAACGTGTCTCTTCACTATAAAAAGGAGTCGGCTCATCTTGGCTCCTACTTTCCGAAATGTATCACTAGAATACACCGACCGCCTTCAGTTGTTGGAGATTAAGATATCCTCTAATCTGAACTTCGGGCGGTTCATTGAGTCCAAGGCCACTACAAGGAAGTTAGGAGTCCTCGCAAAGGTGCGGCGATACTTCACGCCGGGAGAGCTGCTTACTTTACATAAAGTGCAAGTCCGATCGTGCATGGAGTATCGCTGCCATGACTGCCTCGTTGGTCTAGTGATTGTAGTAGTGCGACTACTGATCACGAGGTCCTAGGTCCGATTCCCGGGTCGGGAAAAAAATCAGTTATTGAGCTTTTCTATCAAGAAATTTTCAGTAGCTGCCCGGAGTCAGGAAGTTGGCGGTATCTCACCCCCGTGCCTCTGAAAGCACGTAAAGCCGTTAGTCCTGCGCCTGATCTCTCTCCGGTCGTGTCGGTTTACCGTCCCATCGGACTATGAGAGTGAGGGATTAGAGAGTGCACCTGTACTTGCGCATACACTTGGGCACTATAATCCAGTCCTGCGCCGATGGCTAGTCTCCATTGAGGCTGACCGACGTGACCGAAATTCGGCCTGGAGGACATTATTATTATTATTGCTGCCATATATGGGTTTGTGCTGCAAAATGCCACCTAGCAGCTTTGGTATCAATGGAAAGACGTGCTAAGAGGCTTTTTGGTGACCCGAATTTGGTTAAAACCAATCTTACCAGTCTCGAACACAGGCGCAAAGTAGCCAGCCTTTCGGTTTTCTACAGGTTGTATTTCGGAGAATGTGCGGATGAAATACATAATTTAATTCCTCCTTCTCCCTTTCACCTTCGGACAATCAGACGTTCGGCCAGCCTCCACCCAAGTGACCTCACCTGACCTATCACGCATTCGAACCAAGCAGTTTGCTACATCGTTCATCATGCATACAGCAAAGGAGTGGAATAAGTTGCCAGCATCTATGTTTCCATCCGATTACAATGTGGGTGATTCAAGACAAGAGTGAATAGGCTTTTGTTAAGCCAGTGCGGTTCACCATCTTAGGCTACATTAGGCTTACCACTTACCATTAGGTGGGATTGTAGATAAGCGCTAGCTTAGAATAATATAAAAAAATATAAGTGTGCTTGGAAAATAAGTCCTTCGGTTGCCATAGTCCTATTTGGTGGGCCCAAATAGGACTATAGCCCTTATAGTAGTCAAACCGAGTACGCACTTGATATGCTCTTTGTATCTAGAAGGTTAATGTAAGTTGTAAGTTAACTTATAGTGACGGGTTCACTTATTGTGACTACGGAACTCTAGATTTTGCGTGGCCCGACACGCACTTAACCATATAATTCAATTTAGGCGTATTTAAAGCTCTTATGAACATGAAATCAAAACTATCAAAATGATAATAAAATCAATAGAATGTAAGTTTCAATGATATATCAGTAGCCAATGGAAGTAGGTATGGAGTAAGACTTATTGCCACAAATCACTGTTAATTTATATAATTAACAAATAAAGATAATTAACTGTTTAGTTAAAAAAATTGTAGCTAGTTACGAAATTTCATATAGTAATACTATATTGATACAATTTTGGTAAAAAAATACAATAAAACATTTGTGCCGAAACAAAAAAAATATAATTGCCCATATAAGTTAGTCAACTTTTTGCGATCAATCATCAATCAACTGCAAAATAAAGGCCTTACCATATATTGCCTTATAAGAGCCTTATAAGACAAATAAATAAACATTATAAATCTGATGTGACAAACGAACGATAGTTCACCTGTAGCCAACATCACATGAAGGAGTCTATAGTTATCCTAGCCTGTAATTATACTGGGTATAAGTAGCGGCACGAAAGTCTAGCGGTGACCGCTATTGCGCATAAGTCACGCTGATTGGCTCATGCGTATCGTTCGCACGCGCTGATTGGCTCTCCAGTGGCATTCATGAAATTCAATTCGTGCGCGTCCCCTCCACGTTTCGTTCAGCACTAGACTTACGTTCCACGTCTTGTATCTATCTATAGCCTTCAGACCGGCACACAGAACTGCAAGCACTTCTATTTAGCGGCAGTGATAGGTAAGAGGGTATTCCCCTCCCATATCGACCCCTAGACAAAAAGGAATCCTACCAGCCAGTAATATTTGCCATAGTTGCCACGCTTGGCAGGCAGTTTTTTTTTATTTTAAACCGCTTTATGATATAGACATTATATTATAGATATGACACATATATACACTCTCTTATGTAGTTTTTATCGAATAATTATATCTGAATTAGCATTTTATGTTTATTATTTCGCATGCATATTAAAGATAACAATCAATTTTAGAATTATGAATTGATTCCGGACGCTTTTCTAAATTTCTAGATATTTATAGGTTTTTCTTTAAAAATATACAATATTTTATTATATACAATATTAAAAACTATAATAATAAAAAAAACTAAAACTGGAAACTTAATCATTATATAGTCCTCCTCCCCGCGGTATCGTGTCAAGAACGCTGGCTGCGTTTCCCCGCTGAAAATAAATCGAATTCCAAATTGTTTGACGGCTCCGTTGCGAAGTGGCTTAGCAATGAGTTGCAGCACTAAGAGTTGCTGGTTCGAATCCCGCGCGTAACAATAAATATTTAAGGCCTACAAATAATTGTTCCGGGTCTGGGTGTTTTTCCTTGTAAAATGTATGTAGGTACGTAAACTTTTCAAATTTCTTTGGTAGTCGTCTGATTACGGAAGTAAAAACGGGGCATTTTTTTAGGCTTTTGGAAAGTCGTATGACAAGGGCATACTTCCAATAAACCTAGATTTTTACAAACAAAAACGAATACTCTAGAGGCAGTATCCAAGAAGAAAATAAGGGATTACATTTGTATGGAAAAAATGCAGCTCGTCTACACTCTTAATAAAACACAAGCAAACATCGCGAACTTATATCATTTATAACAAACTATTAACTTGTTGATTTTGATGTTGACCACATCTTGTTGATTTGCTGCTGTAGCCAATTGACACGTGTAACCATTCAAGCATATATAGATGCGTTGATATGATACCTCTATGGGCTGAGATGGTAAGTCTCCTAGCAGTTGATTATATTGGCTCGATATAATATTTCCATCCTTACCGGAACTAGACGACTCGACCTAGAGATAGTTAAACCTAGATAGACTATAATTAATAAATTCTACAGTGTGGTAGATTTTCAACAATTGAGATGGTGCGGATAGAGCTCTGTCGTAGTGCGTGACGGTGGAACTTAGCGACCGTAATTAATCCGTATAACTCTTCGGAGAACTTTCCATGATTAATTCGATAAGCTATGCGATGTTCCATTGCGAAGACTTTTTATATCTTAGTATGATAATTAGTTTTTGGATATGAAAAATTAGTAAGACACAAAAAATTTGTAGTTCTATTATTCTCAAGACTTTTTCGGTCACGTTGCTGACGCCGTCGCCGCAAAATCCTTAAATGCGGTTGGTTTAGTACTCGTTACTTTCCTGTTTGTCTGTCCGGCTGCCTGTCTTTCGGGGTCTATCCGGAACAACAGACGGATAAAAATCAGTTACTAAATTCCAATTTAGTCATTCATTTTAAACTATCATCCCGATGAGCTGGAAAATTTGAATATAGCTGAAATTCTAATATATAATATTAAAAAAAATTACTTGTTTGGTTTCATTAATTCTTGGCAAAATCTCAACCATCGTATATAAAAGCCGTTAGATCAACAAAATCTATCTAAGCTAACGTTTGTTTGATTAAATCTTGTAAAGCCTAGCTAGAAGTGAATGTATAAAACTGCGGCATTTAGTGAAAATTTATTTTCGAATAAAATTATACATAAAATTACCATAAATGTTTTACTAATATGGCGCCTAGTTAATTGTTGTGAATCACGTTACCCTTGCGTGACCTGTGTTATCTCTCTCGTAATCTTACACCATTATTATAATGATCGACGATTCCTGTATCTCTGAGTGTTCTCTGTCACTAAGATCATTTAAAAATTTCACGTGATAATAAGTTATATAAACTAACATGGTTAGCTTTATTATAAAAAAAACTGCTTACAACATCAAATGATACATTCAAGATCGTCGTCGTCGTTGTCTTATTATTACATCACATTTAATAGACAACAAACCCTAGTTCCACAGATTTATGTCAAGGATATTAGGAGTATTGTATAAAAAGTAAGAAAGGTTACAGCTAAACTTTATTAAATGGTTTTTATTTTTTTATTAGGTCACCTTTTAGTGCGATAAATATGGTATGGTATGGTAAATATAGATAAATATGGATATATATTAATAAACATAATTTCTTACGCCGTCATCCAGAGGGGTAGACATATCCACCTACGGGCTTCCATTTGGCTCGATCCTGACACACCTCTCTCGCTTCGTTCACATTCACATTCAACGCATACTCGTTGGTTAAGAGTAAGAGAGAACCACACATTTTTCAAGTAATGTGTGGTTATTAAGAAGATGTTAAAAGATGTGTGCTAAGAATCACAAAATTTCTCACTCTATCATTCCGAGTTAGCCCCAACATTACTTTCAATGATCGCATTCCTACAGTATTACTTTTACCCTCATGCTTCTTCAGCCTCTCCAACTTTCACTACCATACATTTTTTTAAAGAAACGTTACCACCCCACTAGGATTTTCTCCTGTATCGTGGAGGCAGTTTACAAACATAAATTGCACGAGGACAAACATCCAGACCCGGAACAATTATTTGTAGGCCATACAAATACTTGTTCCGTGCGGGATTCATCAAACCCGTGGCCCCCAGCGCAACAACCTATTGCTAAGCCACTGCGCCACGGAGCCGTCATTAATATAAGGACTAACGCAGCATTGTGTATTTTCATACTTGTCCTTTTTTAAAGCCTTTTTTAAAACCTGGCTTCTGACATCTCAAATGTCTTTTTTTACACTAAAATTCGCTCACTAAGAACTTTCATCATGACGATCTAAAAATGTTTAAGCTACAGCGACTATTGCTTCATCATCTTCAAATCATTTAAATACTCCCTCAATCTTGGAATCAGATAGAAATCTTTAGGTGGAAGGTCTTGTGATTTTAGAGAATGCTTAAGCATTTCAAAAGCAGAATCTCGAATTGTAGCCATCGAAACCGTGGATCAGTAAGCCGGGTCATTATCTTGGTGAAACAAAACAATATTTCGCTTCCGCGTTTGCCTCGCCATTGCTCACGGATTTCGTTCCGTATTTATTTTATTTTTTTGTTGGATCGTTGATCGTATTTACTTCTGGCGGATGGAAGGAAAAGGGGAGATCACCCGCCGGGCAAGGTGTGCTGCCGTTGTTCCGTTTCCATTCATTGTTATAATTCGGCCCAAAAAGCGACCAGGATCTCGCTGCAAAGTCCAAAAAATTCTCGAGAAATATTCAGTACTTATGGTTTATTTCTGCGCATTGTTAAGCATTCTATGCGCCCAACGAACGCATACTTTTTTGGCCCCCAAGCGTAATGTGTTGTTTTTGTTGTCGTGTAGTGGCCGTGTAAGTAGTGTAAGAGAGTTCATTACATCGTGTCATACCGCAGCTGTCGTAAAAGGCAACAAAGGATAAATGAAATAGGAGATTGGCAGCAACATTTTCATGATAATACCTAGTAATAAAAAGCGGTTGTCATCCCACGTACTAAGCGTTGCAATATTGAATATGTTAATCAGTGGACTTTTGATAGATTGTAATAAATGGTGAAGCGTTCATGTAAAATGTTATGCATATTACCTGTCGAAATCTTTGTTTCTTTAGCAATAAAATGTATCGTGACACGACAGTCTGCTAAAAAAACTTTTCGAATTGTTTAATCACTTCATCGGTCACTGTTGACGTAAGGCGTGATAAACAAGGTTCATGTTTGATATTCTTATACGTTTAATTTCAGCGCAGCACGTGAAGTTTTCATGTATCCCGTAAATCTAGATTGACTTATAACGTTGTGAAAGTTCCAGCACAGATTCTTAATGATACGAGTAGCTCGTAGTTCGATACGATACACTGCAATAAACTACTTTTATTTTCAAAGCAAAAATTAATCATTAGCTATTTTTTGAGGTAGAGGCTGAGGCAGACATCCAAGTTTTGCAAGCCGGTTTTTGCTTTTTTATATTCTAAAGAGCGTGTACCACGTTTTCACTTATTTTTTTAAAGCCGATGTATTAATGTCTATTACAAGTATTTAATTTTGTGTGATTTTATTGTTACCTACTCTCATAACAACATTATATAGAAGTATGCGAGAGGTCTGAGCGCTACATAATATTTGCGCATTTAGCATTTAAGTACACGAATTCCGTACATTTGACCTAAGTACAAGATACTAGGCTAAGTATTTATATAAAAGTATTCAACGAGGAAGCACAGTCTGTGTGCTTGACACAATGTCGTGATTATTAGGGATTTATGATTAGGTTACTTTAAGTAATTTTAATGATTGCTATAAATTGTATAAGTTATGTAAATAAATTTATATCTTATCTTATAAAAAACTGGCATCCTAAACAGTTGCAATATAGAACTTTAATGAAAAAAAAAGTAATCATATTTATCAGTAATGCTGTTTATTTTACCTACTAGGAGCCCTGTCAAACACTCTTGTGTTATGTATGGTTTCACAACATTGATTAAATAGGGGATAGGTATTAAGGTTTGCAGTGCGTACTTTAAGCTATTACGCCAATGTCACCTGATTAAAAAAAATGTTCAATATTTGTATAATATTGCGCGCTGTAAACAAAACAAAACAAACAACGTTTGAGAACCTACCATTCGGCGTTAGCCTATGTAATTTCCGGTTCGCTTTAATATCAAAATCGTTTATTTACTCGAATAATATTTACTTTGTTTAAATTTAAATCGTCGGGAGCTATGAAGCTATCTCCTAGCAGAACAACTGCGACTTTGTTTAACTACTCAACGTTCGAGGAAATAAAGAAGTTATGATAATTTATATTTATTATTTTATCGTGTAGTGGCGGTGGATGTCGTAAGAGGTGACAGCGGGAAACTGAGGCAGGAGATGAGCAAGAGCATCTTTCTAAGATCAGCAAAATAACAAAAAAACTGTCAGTCGTAGCACGTCAGAAGTGAAAACTTCTTAGCTTCACAAAATTATAAACAATATTTTTGGGTTGCTAAGAAATATTTTAGGAAGTATTTTTTTATTAAAAATAATTTTTATCAACGTATTAATATAATATAAGAGTGTGGTTTGCAAGATGATGTTGTGACCAGGATTAAGAAAGGAATGCTTCGGTGGTTTGGTCATGTAGAAAGAATGAATGAGGAAAGAGTGACAAAGCAAATTTATGTTGCAGAGGTGAACGGCAGAGTCAAGAAGGGACGCCCTAGGCGAAAGTTTATCGACCAAATTGTCGATATATTGAAAATGTGCCAAATCAAGAGGGCCTTTAACCGACGAGCGTGTATGCGTAGGTATATGGATGTGGAGGAAGCGGGAGAGTCCATAGTCTCTGCCCACCCCTCTGGGTGATAGGCGTGAATGTTTATGTATGTATTTATGTATGTATTAATATAGCGATAACATTTTCATATATTGCGCTATTAAACATGAAAATTTTATGTTATTTAATTGTATTAAAATTTAATCAATTGTATTTTTACTTAGAATATGTATTTATAATAGCTTGCTTATTTATACTCTAAGGATTTTAAACATTACATTTATTGTCATGAGCGTGACGATCGAGCCAGTTCAGTGCTTTTTTCCCATCCCAAAGATGCCTAAAGAAGTTTTTACTGCAATAATAAAATACTGTTGCTAACCCGCTCACCAAGTGTGACAAATATGGCAATATGGGGTATATTACTTACTTACTTACCCCTCCATGGCGAGAGTTACAAGAAACGGCACCCAAGGCGGCCTGGCTATTCTTGGCTACAGTGACGTCCATGGTAACAGCCGTGGCAGGGAGTGCTAAGATTCTCCGGTGGAGACGACTCGACCTGGCAACATTTAACGCACGCACGCAGCAGAACCTGAGAGAAAATATATACAAGTTACGCTGGGATGGGATGTGTCGACGATGGTTGCGTACCTTATATTCAGAGTCACCAAACGGTATTCGTTGAAGATCATACAGGTTTACGCACCAAGCTCGGCACATCCCGATGAGAAGGTGTAGGAAATGTATGAGGATAGCTCCAGACCCATGCATTTCTCCAAAACCCACTATACAGTGTTAATAGGAGACCTCAACGCAAAACTAGACAATAGAAAACGGTGAGCTGAAGGTAAGGAAATTTGAGATAGGGTAACGCAACCCAAGGAACCAGCAGCTGACTGAATTCATGGAGAATGAGGAACTCTTTCTTTCCGAAGCTGCCCCACAGAAGGTGAACCTATATGATAGCATACAGGCAACTGAACAGATAGATCCCCAAATGATGGAGGGAATTCATCCATTATAGCCTTAAAAGTCCACTGTTGAACATAGGCCTCCCACATAGATTGCCTCATAGGACTTTGCCGTGCGTTTTTACGTAGTTTTTTAATTTTTAGTCGTTATTAGGAAGATTCTGCTGCCCATCTCCTGATGTGTTTCCTCTGTCACCTCTTACGACACCCACGGGATGATATGGGTAGTGGAAATCCTTACACCAGCACTATATGGGCCTTAAGCAACTTCAATACAGCTCGTATTGAAGAAACGATCGAGCGGAAATATGGTTCAAAGTTTTTTGCTTTGAGGGTCCTTTGCAAAAGGCTTTGCCAGAGATCTGTCAGAAACCGAATGTGGTAACATAGTTTCCGGAACACCTCAGATTTTGAGTCAAATTGAAAGGTTCTACGAGCTGCTGCACACGTAATGGTTGAAGCCATACGTAATTGTGAGCAACGATCCAAGAGCAAGTCTTATGCGACAGTATTCTGATGACATCCTGTTCCTTAAAAATGGCAGGCTTTACTAGGCAATTCGAACTTCGACCGAGAGGTCAATCGACGGATTCTTCTCGGCTGGGCAGCGTTGGTGAGATTACGGATCATGTTCTTGTCAGTTATAGCTCAAAACTTCAAAAAAGATTGTCCAACCAGTGCGTGTTGCAAATGATGACATATGGATCTGAGAAATGGTCCTTCACTGCTGGCCGTATGAGGAAGCTCAAGGTAGCTCAGCGAGTTATGGAGAGGCCTATGTTCGATGTTTTTCTGCGTGTTAGACTTAAAAATGAGCATATTCGCAGTAGAACTAGAATAACCGACATAGCCCAACAGATTATTAGCTGAAGTGGCAAGGGGCCAGCCATATAGCACGAAGAACCAACAACCGAGGGAGAAGAAACTGGTAGACGAAGTGTAGGGCGGACCCCCACTAGATGTGTGTCGCACCTGGAGTGGATGATGTTACCGGGAGAACATAATATCTTATTAGCCTTTCCCATAATCGTATTTTACGAACCCTGCGATTCGAAAGTTGTTTTTTTTTCTATTCACTTTTCGTATCTATTCAGTAAAGTTATATAAAACTGTTAATCGTGAACAAGCAAACTCACTTATAGTAGAAGTCAAAAGCTTAATGTAAAAAAAACTTTGGGATCTAATTTTTTTATAATTATAATAAATCACAAAAGTCACTTCGCTTGAGCTCCAATTCTGCGAGCCAAATTCCACTTTATTCTCACAAAAACAGCAGTATTTTCAAAAAATTTAATATTTTAAAATCTTAAAAATGTTGAAATAATATGTGTTCGATTTTTAAATTTAACACTTAATTAGCCGTGCTCCGCGGTTTCACCTGCGTATATCACGCGTCTGAGCCGAGCGACATGACTGATCAGAGCGGTTAGCTTTTTAGGGATCGGATGCACGAAAGCTGTCTTCCATGAACTCGGGGCCACGAATGTGTTTTAAAACATTCAGTCTCCACATTACTGAAGCATGTTATATAACAACGTTTTATAACATATTATGTTATATAATGTGTACGCACCGTTAACTATCTGTTTCATCCGTTAACAATCTGAAACAGATAGCTTTGTAACAAATTATTTATTACGAAGATATTTTTTTCATTATTTAAAAAAAAAAATATTGGTAATAAGCTTATAATATAAGATAGATAGCGTGTGGCCTTCTGTCACAAGTATTTTAAATACTTAAAAGGAGGTCTCAACTATAACACTGTATCAATTTACTTATTACCTAATAACGCTTCGCTTAATGAAACCTCAAAATACTAATTACGATGCGATGTTACTTATGAAACCAGACGATTGTCGTATGTGTAATATACCTACAAGGAGTCGCTCGACAACTGACGCTGGAGTTGAGCTTATTAAACATATTTTTTGTAAATGGGAGAATTCAGAGGATGCTTTGGGTATATTTTGTGACCTTTCTAAGGCCTTCGACTGCGTTCACCATGAGATATTAATCAGGAAGCTACAGTACTATGGTGTCAAGAACACAGCGCTTAAACTTATTATTTCATATTTAAGTAATAGAATGCAGAAAGTTATTATCAATGGTAAAAAATCTTCCGGGTCACCTGTACTAATGGGTGTCCCTCAGGGCTCCATTCTCGGCCCATTCCTATTTATAGTGTATATTAATGACTTACCTTCTCTAATATCTCGATAATCATGATATACAGTTATTTACTGATGATACTTCCTTGATTTTAAAACTTAAACGTCATTCATTTAAATGTGACGAAGTGAATAATGCTATATGAAAATTTGTGCATTGATTTAACTTTAATAATCTACATTTAAACGGAAATAAAACTAAATATATTAAATTTACAACAACGAATGTTAAAATCGGAGTACCAATGGATTTTTAAATGGGAAAGAACTGCGCCCTGTTGAATCCACTGTTTTTCTTGGCATCACTCTCGACGCAAAGCTTCAGTGGGGCCCCCATATGTCCAAACTAGAAGCAGACTAAGTTCTGCAGCCTTAAAACCAAAAAAGATTAGAGGTCTCACTAGTGTCGAGACAGCTAGATTAGTTTATTTCAGTTATTTTCATAGCATAATGTCTTTTGGGATTTTGTTATGGGGAAATGCGGCTGATACAGAAACTATTTATGTTTTACAGAAGAGGGCCATTAGAGCTACTTACAACCTAAAACCGAGAGTCTCTTAGAGATAAATTTAAAGAAATAAATATATTAACTTTGGCCTCTCAGTATATTTACGAAAATTTAATAAATAAAAATTAATTTTAGTAAAAAAGTGATATACCTAGTCAGGTCATAAGTATTGACACACAGTAAAAACTTTTCTTTTAGAATGCTGGCCACAAAAAAGATTATTGAATTTGAATTTCGAATTGTTCATGAAAATAAAACTGTACAGTTTTTAGAATTTTACTCATTTTTAAATTTAACTAATTTACCTACTTACCATTTTAAGCGACTTCAAAAAAGGAACAGGTATTCAATTCGACTGTATTTTTTATGTTTGTTACCTCAGAACTTTTTATTAGGTGAACCGATTTTGATGAGTCTTTTTTAATTGAAAGCTAGTGTTTGTAATTTATATATCCCATATAAATTTGATCAAGATCTGACCAGTAGTTTTGGAGTTATCCTTAATAATGCGTATTATAACGTGTATTAATATTGAAGTTGGTGGTACAAAACTTTTTAATTTCATTACTTGTCTCTCTTCCTCACTTTTTAAAAAACGTTACCTCCACTCTAGGATTTTCTCCTGTATCGCAGGGGCAGTTTATTCACAAGGACAAACATCCAGACTCAGAACAGTTATTTGTAGGCCATACAAATGGCGCTGCAACTCATTGTAAAGCCACTGCGCCACGGAGCCGTCAATTGTCTGTTTCATAATTTTTGCTATTTACAAACGGCATTATTAATGAAAGAGTGGCAATGAGAACTGCTGTCTCTTTCTTTTATTGACCAAGTGTTACACTAATAACCAGTATATGCTTGCATTAGTAGGCAGTCACTAGTACTGGGTCTACTTACACTGAACGAATTTTAAGATCATTGGCATTATACGCAAAAAAATCGAAAACTGCGAATATGTGCTCGGGTCGCTAATCAAATAATTAATCTGTAACTATGGCACCAGTAACTAAGTCTGTATTTATCTAGACCTACCTATAAATAATAATATCTTACCTTTCGCTATCCTCAGGAACAGTAAATAATGAAAAGCCGACATTCCTACAAAGACGTATTAAAAAAGATAGACAGGTTACCCACTAACATTATTGCATTTTAAAGTGGCGCAGGTAGTACTATATCTACGCACAGTTATTTATTAGGACACGTTGCGCTAACAAAAAGAGACAAATAATACGGCATATCTATCGTTAGAAAAAATGAACATACATCATTAGTTGCGTATTGATTGCTGCTGAGCGCTCATTGGCGCAAGCGCGTGACATACCGATATGGAAATGAACACACTAGCTAGCGTCAAAGTTTACACTAACGGTTAGTGTTGAAATAATAAAACCAATTATGAACAAAACATCTACTTATATGTATTCAAAATATTAATGAGACGTTTTTCTTGGCTCTAACGGTTGCCGTGTAATTTGTGCACCACCTAAAAACACAGGAAGGCATTTTCACCACGAATAACTAGAAGATTTACGCGCTGAAGCGAAGGTATAGCCGCTACGCGAGAGCGTGCCCGACTGAATGTGAGTCGGGCAATTACCTTACTTTCGTATTGCCATTTTAGAGCGAGTATGACGTATCTATACTTTAAAAACATCTTAGCATTCCTATAGTTATTTAAGCACTCGCATGCTATGCAGTATCGATTGGCTTGTGGAGAGGCTACACTTGAATAAAAACACAAAAATAAATATCAAAAGTGGCTAAATAATTATAAGAGAAAAATACTATTCCGTTAACGTAAGTCACGCGTCAGCTCGTTCGCGCGCGTGACAATCTCACGGAATTAGCTGCTTGTTGGGGACCGCGCAGCGTAGGTATATTTTCATGCCTAAAGCGCAGAATGAGGCAGCCCTGGCCATAGAAAGTATGCATTTTTCCGGGATAAAAAGTTTGTTCCTCCGATCCATGCGAAAACACATGTCGTTCAGCTCCTTCGTTGCTGCAAGAAAGAAGGACAAATCATCAAACCCACTTTCGCATTAATTTATAATATTAGCAGGGATTTATTTATTTAACGTACTTAGTATCGTCATTAATAGAAGTAAATGTTACGCGTCTTTACTTAAGGCCCTCATTCAGATTCATAATATGTTGCCACGGAGGTGCGTAGCCGTTTGTGCGCCGCGGTAGCTTACGCAAATACTTAATATTGGCAGTAAACATAGAGTTTGTTTACAAAACACTGTGCGTACGTTTAATTAGTATATGGCTCATAAAATATAGACTTTTCACTACTCGCAAGACTTGTCTACTGTCGACTTAAGGTTGATATTGCCGCTTATTTTGTTTTAGTTACAACACTCACTCGCTAGCTAAAACCATGACCTGTTTACTTACTCATCAGTTCAGTTTATTGCCCATTTAGTTTAAGTTAATACACGATATCACAGAATTTGTTATATAAAAATTGTTTTCTTCATTTTCACTATTTTTAACCTCCGACGAATAAAAGGGGTGTTATATTGTTCAACGTGTGTATCTGTGTATCAGTGTGTCTATCTGTGGCACCGTAGCTCCCAAACGGATAAATTGATTTATATTTTTTTAAAGTTTTAATTTCAGTATTTTGTGCTATTATAACTTAAAATATTTAATTACAAAGACGAGTATAGGTATGTAAGTAGGTACTTGGGTAGTGAAGTAAATTTCAACTAAGTTTTATAATAAATTACTTAGGTATTACTTCTGTAGTTATATTATAATTTAATTATTTTTTCGCTATAAGTACCTATCTAACAAAAAAATGAAATAAATTTACCTTTCATTATCCTTCGGTGACTCAAAAAATGATATATCTGAATCCTTTTCATTGCTCATTAAGCATCCATCCCCGCAACAATTATAGTAGGAATGACGTTTTGCCATTATAATTTATCAAATAGGGTAATATACATATATATTATTCTTAAATTACATTAAAACTTTGTCAACTATTTTATCCTACAATTAAATATACTAAACACTAAACAATAACTATTTCGACGAGTATTTAAAAAAATATTTACGTAAACAGCGTTAAAAAAAACTTTAACATATAATCGCCTAGAACGCGCTAGCCCCGACTGCAATCTACCCCTGGGGCAGCTCGCGATTGTAGGTAATTATTTCACGCAGGTAGCAATAGTGACAGAGGCCTGGTTATACTTAATAATTTGTATTTAAGTCGGTTGTACAAAATTTTTAATTTGAAAATATCTGCACAGAAGTCCATCTGGATAGATACTATTCTCTTACCTATTTCTGCCGCCTAACAGCAGTGCTTGCAAAGCTATCTAGCACAGCTCAGACTTAACATAGAGACAGTATTATTACAGGATGTGAGGCATTCCATCTTAGCCCTTAGAAGTGTCAACGCATCTGTGTAGCCTTATTTAACTTGGTGCAGGTGTCCATGGACTGCAGTAACCATTCCATCACGTGGAATGTACGTTCGTTTGTCTTTTCAGTTTTATAAAATGAATAGTTTTTTTACCTGGTAGAGCCATGCTGCAACTATATTACTGGTGTAGTTGTAGCACGAATGGGTCGGCTCAACCGGGGAAGGACCACGCTTTCACAGAATAGCAGCGTAAAATAGCAGCTTAACGCTGCTGTGTTTCGTATGGTGAGTGTAGAGAACCAAATACCCTTTTTAATAGAAACAAGGCATTCCATCTTAATCCTCACGGGTGACAACACATCTGCATTTTGATTGGTAATCGAGGATAGCTGTAGAAGTCTATGGGCGACAGCAACCACTTACAATTAGGTGAACTGTATGCTCGTTTATCATCCATATTTTATAATAATAAATGTAACTACTCTAAGTGAATATCATATCCCATCTTCCTGAGTCCCTCCCTCATTGCAATCCTATTTATTGTGAAGAGCAGTTATTATGTAATTTAATGTAATGTAAAATAATCTTAGTAATAAAATCAATTAAATTTCTGAGCATATTACGTTCTAAGGCCCCTTACACAGAAATATCAGGTGGACTGTGTGCTCGTTTGTTACCCTTATCATATCAAAAAAGTCACGTGCCGGTGAGATTGACATCTTCCCTCTCCTCAAATAGCCCTTGTCTGGCATTAAAAAAAACGGCCAATAATGTATGTCAGTTTGCTTTATTTATGTGCATGCCAAAGTGTAAATACAAGAGATAATTTTTATCTGTGTGTCTTCTGAAATTATATTACCAACAGTATTACAATTAACACCCGAAAGTGAGGACTTCACTGCTTTTTGGTGCATTAGAAAGTTCTGCTTGAATACCAAAATAATAACGACAGAATCGGACGTAAATTATACGAAGTTTAAATGACATAAGTTCATATATAATAGTCTAAGGGCAACATTTGAAAGTACGCAACAGATTCTCTCAAGACCAGAAGTACCAAATGAACGAGTTCTTATAAGCACCTACCAGATTTCCCGGTACAATTATATATATATTACATAATGCATTCACTCATTTCTGCTCTGGTTCCGGTAGCAAGAAGCGTGCAAGAAGCGCACCCAAATTTCTCATAACGTTATGAACTTATACTCAACTACTAAATTTAAATCAGATATAAATCCATAATATTCTATACATATGGACATATAAATAACATAAAGTGCCTGTATGTAATATAGAAATAATTGACTTGTATTAAGTTCAAGGAAAAATATTCAGAACTTTTGCCGTCGGTCTATTCATACGATTACGATCAAACTTTCCTGAGTTGAGTGAGCCTCCGTGAAGATTTCTTATAAAAAGTCATTGCATGCCGAGCACAATTATTATAATTTTTTTTATTATTAGTTTTTGTATTCTAACACAAAATATTAAGAATATGTACACTTAAGAAGTATGCAATGGGTGGTCTTATTTCTGACAACAATTTTCCCCAAACAACACAGGATTGCAAGATGAATGAGAGTACTATACTGGGTTATCTTTCAAAGAGTAGCCGAATTTATACTTAAGTTCAAATACATAAATAATGATATACAGTTATTCAGTGGAGTAGCGTGCCTTAGACGGGCTCTGTATCAAAATTTGTCGAGGGGCCCAAATGAAGGGTAAAGATTTTTCACAAAAGGAACAAAAACTCTCGCATTGAATTAAAATAATTATATATTGATTATAAGTTATTACTCACAATTAATGCTCCTAGGAACTAAGCTATCCAAGCAATTCAAACCAAAATCCTGTCCCATAGAAGTCTGCCGCTGCCGGCATGCTTCGATAAGCTATCTTTCTCGCACTTATGGCTACGCATAAGACTTTTTTGTCGTATTAGTTGGTAAACTTTATTCATGTCTGGGAATTGTTTAAAACCGCTAAATTCGTCTGGCGATTTGCAGGTGTTATTGAAAATTACTCAATAAACACGTGATTAAAATTTGAGATTGCCAAAAGTACTTATATTTTTTGGGAACAAAAAAAAATATTTTTGGAGAGGTCTGGTAATACTTTATAACCGACAAAAACGTCTGGGATTATTTATTTTTTTAATTATATAAAAACTAAATTAAAATATGAAAAAGAAATCAAGTTGCCAAAAGAACAATTTTTTGGAATTTTTTTTGCAAATGTTATATACTGCGCAGTAACAAAATAACCGCAATCGCTCAGCCAGACTCACGGGACTGGATTCGCAAATTGACGAAATTATATTTTTTCACAATTTCAACTTGCCCAAAGGACCTTCCCAAAATTCGTCGCCAGCTCTCAGGCTAATAGTTTTATCCCAATAATTAACCCTCAATATTTATTATTTCGAATTTAAAGATTATTTTAAAAGAAAGAGGGTCGTCGGAAAGGACAGAACAATGTCTGCCTGGCCAGTGACTATAATCTTCTTCTTAATATATAAAAATTAATATTTGTTAGTTCGTATTTTATGCGCTGCCTTACCGTTCATCAGATTGCGGTAAAACTTTGTCAACTCATTGCTGGCACTTGCGCGAAGGTTATAGGCATAGTACAATTAACAGTACAATTAAGTGGCGCGAGTATCGTACCCACAAATTCATTTGAAAGTTATATATCATTCAACATCAATGAATGTAGGTATTATCATTTCAAATTAAACAATATAACTCTTTCAAAATTTAAATGGATATTACTGCAATTATTTCTTCTGTGGCAGCAACGCGCTGGGTACCATCTAGTATATCAAAAAATATACCTACTACGGTGCAAGCCTAAATAAAATCGTAATGAAAGCTAGAAATTATTATATCCTGAATGGGTTGGCTCGATCGGGGAAGGACCACGCTCTCACAGAAAACCAGCGTAAAATAGCAGCTTAACGCTGCTGTGTTTCGTATGGTGAGTGTAGAGAACCGGAGACCCTTTTTACTGGAAAAGAGGCATTCCTTCTTAGTCCTCACGGGTGACAACGCATCTGCATCTTGAGTCTTTATTGAGGATAGATGTAGATGTATATGGGTCACAGTAACCACTTACCATCAGGTGGACTGTGTGGTCGTTTGTCACCCGATCCTATAAAAAAAACCACTATTAGCTAATCAAAAGCTCATTGGTGCCTCTTTTGTCATTAAAAGCAATTAGCGGTAATTATCATTTAAACTTCTTAGCAGAGTATGTTATGCGGTGTCGTAAATATTTGCAATAAATATTGTGTATGTTATCATCGTCTCTCTTTCTAATGAATTTTAATGTCAATGACGGCAAAGTAGTGGTAAGTTGATTCTTTAGGAGCTTAGTAACAAAACGTATATAATAACTATGTTTTACTATTAAGGCTTTATGCTATTGGACGTACTATCTAATCTAATATAAAGCATTTTTAAACGAAGTTTTTTTTTATATCTGAGGAAAGAAATGCAATTAGGACATAAAATAGAATACAATTTTTCTATATTGTATTTCAACATGGTATGTGGTAGAACCATGCTGCAGCTATATTATCGTAGTATGGTAGTATATAACGGTTCTACACAACTAGGGAAGGGTCGCGGTCTCGAAAAATACCAGTGAAATGAAATATGTAGTTATTTGACATTGCAAGTGAATTTCTAGGCAATTCGAACTTCGACCGAGAGGTCAATCGACGGATTCTTCTCGGCTGGGCAGCGTTGGTGAGATTACGGATCATGTTCTTGTCAGTTATAGCTCAAAACTTCAAAAAAGATTGTCCAACCAGTGCGTGTTGCAAATGATGACATATGGATCTGAGAAATGGTCCTTCACTGCTGGCCGTATGAGGAAGCTCAAGGTAGCTCAGCGAGTTATGGAGAGGCCTATGTTCGATGTTTTTCTGCGTGTTAGACTTAAAAATGAGCATATTCGCAGTAGAACTAGAATAACCGACATAGCCCAACAGATTATTAGCTGAAGTGGCAAGGGGCCAGCCATATAGCACGAAGAACCAACAACCGAGGGAGAAGAAACTGGTAGACGAAGTGTAGGGCGGACCCCCACTAGATGTGTGTCGCACCTGGAGTGGATGATGTTACCGGGAGAACATAATATCTTATTAGCCTTTCCCATAATCGTATTTTACGAACCCTGCGATTCGAAAGTTGTTTTTTTTTCTATTCACTTTTCGTATCTATTCAGTAAAGTTATATAAAACTGTTAATCGTGAACAAGCAAACTCACTTATAGTAGAAGTCAAAAGCTTAATGTAAAAAAAACTTTGGGATCTAATTTTTTTATAATTATAATAAATCACAAAAGTCACTTCGCTTGAGCTCCAATTCTGCGAGCCAAATTCCACTTTATTCTCACAAAAACAGCAGTATTTTCAAAAAATTTAATATTTTAAAATCTTAAAAATGTTGAAATAATATGTGTTCGATTTTTAAATTTAACACTTAATTAGCCGTGCTCCGCGGTTTCACCTGCGTATATCACGCGTCTGAGCCGAGCGACATGACTGATCAGAGCGGTTAGCTTTTTAGGGATCGGATGCACGAAAGCTGTCTTCCATGAACTCGGGGCCACGAATGTGTTTTAAAACATTCAGTCTCCACATTACTGAAGCATGTTATATAACAACGTTTTATAACATATTATGTTATATAATGTGTACGCACCGTTAACTATCTGTTTCATCCGTTAACAATCTGAAACAGATAGCTTTGTAACAAATTATTTATTACGAAGATATTTTTTTCATTATTTAAAAAAAAAAATATTGGTAATTAGCTTATAATATAAGATAGATAGCGTGTGGCCTTCTGTCACAAGTATTTTAAATACTTAAAAGGAGGTCTCAACTATAACACTGTATCAATTTACTTATTACCTAATAACGCTTCGCTTAATGAAACCTCAAAATACTAATTACGATGCGATGTTACTTATGAAACCAGACGATTGTCGTATGTGTAATATACCTACAAGGAGTCGCTCGACAACTGACGCTGGAGTTGAGCTTATTAAACATATTTTTTGTAAATGGGAGAATTCAGAGGATGCTTTGGGTATATTTTGTGACCTTTCTAAGGCCTTCGACTGCGTTCACCATGAGATATTAATCAGGAAGCTACAGTACTATGGTGTCAAGAACACAGCGCTTAAACTTATTATTTCATATTTAAGTAATAGAATGCAGAAAGTTATTATCAATGGTAAAAAATCTTCCGGGTCACCTGTACTAATGGGTGTCCCTCAGGGCTCCATTCTCGGCCCATTCCTATTTATAGTGTATATTAATGACTTACCTTCTCTAATATCTCGATAATCATGATATACAGTTATTTACTGATGATACTTCCTTGATTTTAAAACTTAAACGTCATTCATTTAAATGTGACGAAGTGAATAATGCTATATGAAAATTTGTGCATTGATTTAACTTTAATAATCTACATTTAAACGGAAATAAAACTAAATATATTAAATTTACAACAACGAATGTTAAAATCGGAGTACCAATGGATTTTTAAATGGGAAAGAACTGCGCCCTGTTGAATCCACTGTTTTTCTTGGCATCACTCTCGACGCAAAGCTTCAGTGGGGCCCCCATATGTCCAAACTAGAAGCAGACTAAGTTCTGCAGCCTTAAAACCAAAAAAGATTAGAGGTCTCACTAGTGTCGAGACAGCTAGATTAGTTTATTTCAGTTATTTTCATAGCATAATGTCTTTTGGGATTTTGTTATGGGGAAATGCGGCTGATACAGAAACTATTTATGTTTTACAGAAGAGGGCCATTAGAGCTACTTACAACCTAAAACCGAGAGTCTCTTAGAGATAAATTTAAAGAAATAAATATATTAACTTTGGCCTCTCAGTATATTTACGAAAATTTAATAAATAAAAATTAATTTTAGTAAAAAAGTGATATACCTAGTCAGGTCATAAGTATTGACACACAGTAAAAACTTTTCTTTTAGAATGCTGGCCACAAAAAAGATTATTGAATTTGAATTTCGAATTGTTCATGAAAATAAAACTGTACAGTTTTTAGAATTTTACTCATTTTTAAATTTAACTAATTTACCTACTTACCATTTTAAGCGACTTCAAAAAAGGAACAGGTATTCAATTCGACTGTATTTTTTATGTTTGTTACCTCAGAACTTTTTATTAGGTGAACCGATTTTGATGAGTCTTTTTTAATTGAAAGCTAGTGTTTGTAATTTATATATCCCATATAAATTTGATCAAGATCTGACCAGTAGTTTTGGGGTTATCCTTAATAATGCGTATTATAACGTGTATTAATATTGAAGTTGGTGGTACAAAACTTTTTAATTTCATTACTTGTCTCTCTTCCTCACTTTTTAAAAAACGTTACCTCCACTCTAGGATTTTCTCCTGTATCGCAGGGGCAGTTTATTCACAAGGACAAACATCCAGACTCAGAACAGTTATTTGTAGGCCATACAAATGGCGCTGCAACTCATTGTAAAGCCACTGCGCCACGGAGCCGTCAATTGTCTGTTTCATAATTTTTGCTATTTACAAACGGCATTATTAATGAAAGAGTGGCAATGAGAACTGCTGTCTCTTTCTTTTATTGACCAAGTGTTACACTAATAACCAGTATATGCTTGCATTAGTAGGCAGTCACTAGTACTGGGTCTACTTACACTGAACGAATTTTAAGATCATTGGCATTATACGCAAAAAAATCGAAAACTGCGAATATGTGCTCGGGTCGCTAATCAAATAATTAATCTGTAACTATGGCACCAGTAACTAAGTCTGTATTTATCTAGACCTACCTATAAATAATAATATCTTACCTTTCGCTATCCTCAGGAACAGTAAATAATGAAAAGCCGACATTCCTACAAAGACGTATTAAAAAAGATAGACAGGTTACCCACTAACATTATTGCATTTTAAAGTGGCGCAGGTAGTACTATATCTACGCACAGTTATTTATTAGGACACGTTGCGCTAACAAAAAGAGACAAATAATACGGCATATCTATCGTTAGAAAAAATGAACATACATCATTAGTTGCGTATTGATTGCTGCTGAGCGCTCATTGGCGCAAGCGCGTGACATACCGATATGGAAATGAACACACTAGCTAGCGTCAAAGTTTACACTAACGGTTAGTGTTGAAATAATAAAACCAATTATGAACAAAACATCTACTTATATGTATTCAAAATATTAATGAGACGTTTTTCTTGGCTCTAACGGTTGCCGTGTAATTTGTGCACCACCTAAAAACACAGGAAGGCATTTTCACCACGAATAACTAGAAGATTTACGCGCTGAAGCGAAGGTATAGCCGCTACGCGAGAGCGTGCCCGACTGAATGTGAGTCGGGCAATTACCTTACTTTCGTATTGCCATTTTAGAGCGAGTATGACGTATCTATACTTTAAAAACATCTTAGCATTCCTATAGTTATTTAAGCACTCGCATGCTATGCAGTATCGATTGGCTTGTGGAGAGGCTACACTTGAATAAAAACACAAAAATAAATATCAAAAGTGGCTAAATAATTATAAGAGAAAAATACTATTCCGTTAACGTAAGTCACGCGTCAGCTCGTTCGCGCGCGTGACAATCTCACGGAATTAGCTGCTTGTTGGGGACCGCGCAGCGTAGGTATATTTTCATGCCTAAAGCGCAGAATGAGGCAGCCCTGGCCATAGAAAGTATGCATTTTTCCGGGATAAAAAGTTTGTTCCTCCGATCCATGCGAAAACACATGTCGTTCAGCTCCTTCGTTGCTGCAAGAAAGAAGGACAAATCATCAAACCCACTTTCGCATTAATTTATAATATTAGCAGGGATTTATTTATTTAACGTACTTAGTATCGTCATTAATAGAAGTAAATGTTACGCGTCTTTACTTAAGGCCCTCATTCAGATTCATAATATGTTGCCACGGAGGTGCGTAGCCGTTTGTGCGCCGCGGTAGCTTACGCAAATACTTAATATTGGCAGTAAACATAGAGTTTGTTTACAAAACACTGTGCGTACGTTTAATTAGTATATGGCTCATAAAATATAGACTTTTCACTACTCGCAAGACTTGTCTACTGTCGACTTAAGGTTGATATTGCCGCTTATTTTGTTTTAGTTACAACACTCACTCGCTAGCTAAAACCATGACCTGTTTACTTACTCATCAGTTCAGTTTATTGCCCATTTAGTTTAAGTTAATACACGATATCACAGAATTTGTTATATAAAAATTGTTTTCTTCATTTTCACTATTTTTAACCTCCGACGAATAAAAGGGGTGTTATATTGTTCAACGTGTGTATCTGTGTATCAGTGTGTCTATCTGTGGCACCGTAGCTCCCAAACGGATAAATTGATTTATATTTTTTTAAAGTTTTAATTTCAGTATTTTGTGCTATTATAACTTAAAATATTTAATTACAAAGACGAGTATAGGTATGTAAGTAGGTACTTGGGTAGTGAAGTAAATTTCAACTAAGTTTTATAATAAATTACTTAGGTATTACTTCTGTAGTTATATTATAATTTAATTATTTTTTCGCTATAAGTACCTATCTAACAAAAAAATGAAATAAATTTACCTTTCATTATCCTTCGGTGACTCAAAAAATGATATATCTGAATCCTTTTCATTGCTCATTAAGCATCCATCCCCGCAACAATTATAGTAGGAATGACGTTTTGCCATTATAATTTATCAAATAGGGTAATATACATATATATTATTCTTAAATTACATTAAAACTTTGTCAACTATTTTATCCTACAATTAAATATACTAAACACTAAACAATAACTATTTCGACGAGTATTTAAAAAAATATTTACGTAAACAGCGTTAAAAAAAACTTTAACATATAATCGCCTAGAACGCGCTAGCCCCGACTGCAATCTACCCCTGGGGCAGCTCGCGATTGTAGGTAATTATTTCACGCAGGTAGCAATAGTGACAGAGGCCTGGTTATACTTAATAATTTGTATTTAAGTCGGTTGTACAAAATTTTTAATTTGAAAATATCTGCACAGAAGTCCATCTGGATAGATACTATTCTCTTACCTATTTCTGCCGCCTAACAGCAGTGCTTGCAAAGCTATCTAGCACAGCTCAGACTTAACATAGAGACAGTATTATTACAGGATGTGAGGCATTCCATCTTAGCCCTTAGAAGTGTCAACGCATCTGTGTAGCCTTATTTAACTTGGTGCAGGTGTCCATGGACTGCAGTAACCATTCCATCACGTGGAATGTACGTTCGTTTGTCTTTTCAGTTTTATAAAATGAATAGTTTTTTTACCTGGTAGAGCCATGCTGCAACTATATTACTGGTGTAGTTGTAGCACGAATGGGTCGGCTCAACCGGGGAAGGACCACGCTTTCACAGAATAGCAGCGTAAAATAGCAGCTTAACGCTGCTGTGTTTCGTATGGTGAGTGTAGAGAACCAAATACCCTTTTTAATAGAAACAAGGCATTCCATCTTAATCCTCACGGGTGACAACACATCTGCATTTTGATTGGTAATCGAGGATAGCTGTAGAAGTCTATGGGCGACAGCAACCACTTACAATTAGGTGAACTGTATGCTCGTTTATCATCCATATTTTATAATAATAAATGTAACTACTCTAAGTGAATATCATATCCCATCTTCCTGAGTCCCTCCCTCATTGCAATCCTATTTATTGTGAAGAGCAGTTATTATGTAATTTAATGTAATGTAAAATAATCTTAGTAATAAAATCAATTAAATTTCTGAGCATATTACGTTCTAAGGCCCCTTACACAGAAATATCAGGTGGACTGTGTGCTCGTTTGTTACCCTTATCATATCAAAAAAGTCACGTGCCGGTGAGATTGACATCTTCCCTCTCCTCAAATAGCCCTTGTCTGGCATTAAAAAAAACGGCCAATAATGTATGTCAGTTTGCTTTATTTATGTGCATGCCAAAGTGTAAATACAAGAGATAATTTTTATCTGTGTGTCTTCTGAAATTATATTACCAACAGTATTACAATTAACACCCGAAAGTGAGGACTTCACTGCTTTTTGGTGCATTAGAAAGTTCTGCTTGAATACCAAAATAATAACGACAGAATCGGACGTAAATTATACGAAGTTTAAATGACATAAGTTCATATATAATAGTCTAAGGGCAACATTTGAAAGTACGCAACAGATTCTCTCAAGACCAGAAGTACCAAATGAACGAGTTCTTATAAGCACCTACCAGATTTCCCGGTACAATTATATATATATTACATAATGCATTCACTCATTTCTGCTCTGGTTCCGGTAGCAAGAAGCGTGCAAGAAGCGCACCCAAATTTCTCATAACGTTATGAACTTATACTCAACTACTAAATTTAAATCAGATATAAATCCATAATATTCTATACATATGGACATATAAATAACATAAAGTGCCTGTATGTAATATAGAAATAATTGACTTGTATTAAGTTCAAGGAAAAATATTCAGAACTTTTGCCGTCGGTCTATTCATACGATTACGATCAAACTTTCCTGAGTTGAGTGAGCCTCCGTGAAGATTTCTTATAAAAAGTCATTGCATGCCGAGCACAATTATTATAATTTTTTTTATTATTAGTTTTTGTATTCTAACACAAAATATTAAGAATATGTACACTTAAGAAGTATGCAATGGGTGGTCTTATTTCTGACAACAATTTTCCCCAAACAACACAGGATTGCAAGATGAATGAGAGTACTATACTGGGTTATCTTTCAAAGAGTAGCCGAATTTATACTTAAGTTCAAATACATAAATAATGATATACAGTTATTCAGTGGAGTAGCGTGCCTTAGACGGGCTCTGTATCAAAATTTGTCGAGGGGCCCAAATGAAGGGTAAAGATTTTTCACAAAAGGAACAAAAACTCTCGCATTGAATTAAAATAATTATATATTGATTATAAGTTATTACTCACAATTAATGCTCCTAGGAACTAAGCTATCCAAGCAATTCAAACCAAAATCCTGTCCCATAGAAGTCTGCCGCTGCCGGCATGCTTCGATAAGCTATCTTTCTCGCACTTATGGCTACGCATAAGACTTTTTTGTCGTATTAGTTGGTAAACTTTATTCATGTCTGGGAATTGTTTAAAACCGCTAAATTCGTCTGGCGATTTGCAGGTGTTATTGAAAATTACTCAATAAACACGTGATTAAAATTTGAGATTGCCAAAAGTACTTATATTTTTTGGGAACAAAAAAAAATATTTTTGGAGAGGTCTGGTAATACTTTATAACCGACAAAAACGTCTGGGATTATTTATTTTTTTAATTATATAAAAACTAAATTAAAATATGAAAAAGAAATCAAGTTGCCAAAAGAACAATTTTTTGGAATTTTTTTTGCAAATGTTATATACTGCGCAGTAACAAAATAACCGCAATCGCTCAGCCAGACTCACGGGACTGGATTCGCAAATTGACGAAATTATATTTTTTCACAATTTCAACTTGCCCAAAGGACCTTCCCAAAATTCGTCGCCAGCTCTCAGGCTAATAGTTTTATCCCAATAATTAACCCTCAATATTTATTATTTCGAATTTAAAGATTATTTTAAAAGAAAGAGGGTCGTCGGAAAGGACAGAACAATGTCTGCCTGGCCAGTGACTATAATCTTCTTCTTAATATATAAAAATTAATATTTGTTAGTTCGTATTTTATGCGCTGCCTTACCGTTCATCAGATTGCGGTAAAACTTTGTCAACTCATTGCTGGCACTTGCGCGAAGGTTATAGGCATAGTACAATTAACAGTACAATTAAGTGGCGCGAGTATCGTACCCACAAATTCATTTGAAAGTTATATATCATTCAACATCAATGAATGTAGGTATTATCATTTCAAATTAAACAATATAACTCTTTCAAAATTTAAATGGATATTACTGCAATTATTTCTTCTGTGGCAGCAACGCGCCGGGTACCATCTAGTATATCAAAAAATATACCTACTACGGTGCAAGCCTAAATAAAATCGTAATGAAAGCTAGAAATTATTATATCCTGAATGGGTTGGCTCGATCGGGGAAGGACCACGCTCTCACAGAAAACCAGCGTAAAATAGCAGCTTAACGCTGCTGTGTTTCGTATGGTGAGTGTAGAGAACCGGAGACCCTTTTTACTGGAAAAGAGGCATTCCTTCTTAGTCCTCACGGGTGACAACGCATCTGCATCTTGAGTCTTTATTGAGGATAGATGTAGATGTATATGGGTCACAGTAACCACTTACCATCAGGTGGACTGTGTGGTCGTTTGTCACCCGATCCTATAAAAAAAACCACTATTAGCTAATCAAAAGCTCATTGGTGCCTCTTTTGTCATTAAAAGCAATTAGCGGTAATTATCATTTAAACTTCTTAGCAGAGTATGTTATGCGGTGTCGTAAATATTTGCAATAAATATTGTGTATGTTATCATCGTCTCTCTTTCTAATGAATTTTAATGTCAATGACGGCAAAGTAGTGGTAAGTTGATTCTTTAGGAGCTTAGTAACAAAACGTATATAATAACTATGTTTTACTATTAAGGCTTTATGCTATTGGACGTACTATCTAATCTAATATAAAGCATTTTTAAACGAAGTTTTTTTTTATATCTGAGGAAAGAAATGCAATTAGGACATAAAATAGAATACAATTTTTCTATATTGTATTTCAACATGGTATGTGGTAGAACCATGCTGCAGCTATATTATCGTAGTATGGTAGTATACATATAATGGTTCTACACAACTAGGGAAGGGTCGCGATCTCGAAAAATACCAGTGAAATGAAAATGTAGTTATTTAAAATTGCAAGTGAATTTCTGCTGTGCTCCGTATGGTGAGTGTTGGAGACCGGAGAGTCTTTTCCTGGTAATGAAGTATAGCTTAGTCTTCACGGCCGACAATATATTTGCATTTCGATTGAGTCGCAGTATCCATTTACCATTGGGTGCACAGTGCGCTCGTTTACCTTATTCTATAAAAAAATAAGAAGTAAACTGCTGTACATTGTACTGCACAATAAATTGCTACACATGGGGAATATGTACCATACCTGCCACGCTTAGCAGACTGGTTGTATTGTTATATTTTTATAACATTTTTGTTGTAACATTACATCAGAGAACGTTTCTTAAGGTCATGTTGGTGATGAATGGCGTAGGAACGAAGGTATACGCGTTAAGCAAAAGGAAACATCCATTTTATAAAGGTATATAAATCCGTACTCAACGCACTGAATACACGGGTTGGTAAGCAGAGCCTATCCCTGTCAGTGGTAATGATACTCCTCATTGACATAGTTGTTGTGTATGGTGACATACTTGATGTTGGTTTCGACATTTTTGATGTACTGACGTGTGTCTTTCGCCTCGAAACTAGAACCTGCTTTGTTAATTAGCAGCGTGCTGTGTAGGTATACTGTACACATTTGGTATTGTCCTTTTCCACATGACTGCATCCAGTGGAAATTTTGAGGCCGACTTAAATCATAGGGGATTGAGTTCTTTTTGACTGCCTTGATCAACTGGCCTCGTGAAGCAACGAATCATAGATGAAGGAGTTGCTCGGATTCATTCCAGCCGTTTCCTTATCATATTTTCATCACTGAGATTGCTTGGTGGTCTACTATCGCGCAATTTTTGCGAAGTTTGAGATTTTCGAAAATTTTTCTGTCCTGCAAGACTAATTGACATAGTATACATGTAAATATACACAGAGTTATCGCTTATTTCTCCCTTCTTGAAAGACTAGCGTATCTTGCCTACAAAAATAATATCTTACTCTTTTAATTCCTACAAGATATTTTTATAAAGTTACAAGCTCGCCAGGCAGACGTTGTTCTGCCCTTTCCAACGACCCTTCCTATAAAAATCCTTACATTGGCAATAAAAAATTTTAGGGTCATTTATCAGGATAAAAACTATCCTATCTCATAAGTTGGACCAAAATGCACATAGTGTGAAAAATTTCATTGAAATCAGTTCAGTAGTTTAGGAGTCCATCGCGGACAAACAACGTGACACGTAATTTTTATATATAAAGATAACAAACGACGAAGCTAAACGAAGGTATAAAAAATATTTTAAAGATTTACGAAACCGCTGCATTCGTCGGTGTCGGGATGCTAAAAGACGCTACTTTTATAACTCTCTCTATAATAGAAATTCTAATGAGATGTGGGAATTCCTTCGTTCTGTTTGTGTCGACAGATCTCCGATCTTAGAATGTAGAGACGTTAAAGTAAATAATCTAAACAACATTTTGCTACTCCTCCTATGACTTTATGATCCTTGCATCAAATCAAACACATTACTTACATTGTCGAGTATACAGTTGGTCCTATATTTTAGGTAATGGAACTCACTACTGCCTAAAATAAAGAGGTTCTGAAATTTTGGCAAAAGTTATAGCATTTAAGAAACATGTACTTGACAATTACTTTACAAAACTATATATATATATATATATATATATATATATATATATATATATATATATATATATATATATATCTGTGTGTATATATATAGTTGATATATATTATATCTAATTATCATATATTATATCATTATTATTTATCGAATTATTTAATGTAATTTACATAACATTATGTATGTGTAGAGTACGCACTAAGTTTGCCTTTTTTAAATATATTTTCCTTTATTATGAGACTATATTTATGTGACTACTAGAAGATATTTCAGTATATTATGGAATAATTAGAACCTTTGTACGTACTCACTGTATGACTCTTTCTGTATCTTATTGTATGTAAATAAATAAATGATCGTTTATATTATGTACGTAAATAAATTTTCATCAAGTTTACTCTTATAATATCTAATTCCTAGAGATAGCTACAGAGATTGTGTTACGTAAGATGGGCTTATTATCTTTTTCATTTATTGTGGCATTGACTACAAGGTCTTTAGTCAAAAATAATACATCAAAATATATAGTTAAATTTTAATAATATAAAATGTTATCAAATTTCTCTTCTGATGGTTATATTGCACAGTTTTTGAGAAAATTTGCGGCATCTAAACCAGCAGATAGTCGATAATGATAGCATTCCAAATTCTCAATGCACCTAAGCAGCTAAAATAACTTGAGGCTTATATCACCATTCTAGCACTTGGTTTATCTCTTTTCCAATTAGCACTTGGTTGATAATTCATATGGGTAAACATGTAAAACAATCGCATCACTTACGTATCAAAATCTATTTTAAACCAATATTTACGCATTCCTCTATTAGTGACAAAGCAATGTGGACTAGACACCGGGTCGCTACCAGTGGCTGCGTTGCTTCAAGATTAGTGATGAAAATAGTATTTATTATATTTGATCGAGTGACTCGAGTCATAGCTCAAGCTAAGTCAACTTATACGTAATATAGACTGAAATAGAGATCGACAAGGGCTTAGTCCGATACTAGATTATCTCCAGTTGAATTATATCACGAGTTCACGAGTTGTTACAATGTATTTTTTTTTAAATCGTGACCACAACTTGAAACATGTTTAACGCAAGAGATTCCAATTTCTTTGTCATATATAATACGAAAATAATCTATACTGGAAAATATAAAAATTATTGACTGATTGAGTATTCCATAATAAGTCAATCACAAAGACACAGAAAATCAAAATACCTATTTCAATATTAATATTTGCGGTTAGTCAGATCATTATGAAATAGAAAACACGATGTAAACAAACTTAAATACAGCCAGCTACAGACTGATCGGTATCAAAGAATATATACACTACGTCGGTATTGAGTTTCGCAAGCAAGATATTTCCAACTTCTACAGTCTTCCCTAAATTCGACTTACGTCAATTGAAACCATTACACGACGTTCTTATAATTTATCATTTTATATTTACCAACCACATTGCGTTATTTTACATTCAAATACAATTATTATTACATATTAAGTGGTATAACTGGAAACAGTTAATTACTCAATCGCGCAGGTCAGAAGTGCGGATGTTTAACCTATCTGATTTAATTACTGGTTACTTCGGGCTGGGAAATCGGTGAAGTAACTTACATCACGAGCCTATGTTGTCATTGTTCAGAAAACTAGTAGTTTGAGCTAACACTCATTGTTTATCGTTTGTCTAATCTGTAACATGCGTAATTTTAAATATTGCCCTCTACTCGTAATGTGCTCTATGACCGGCCCCAGTACTCCAAAACTTTTTACAAATTACAAAACATGTTAATTATCTAGGTAAATAAATAATAAGTGCCAAGTGACTGAGCTTCATTCGGCTTTATTTTTTTTATATAGTAAGTGTTACAAGCGAGCACAATATACATCTACCTGTTTTCAATTAAGAATCAAAATGAAAACGCGTTTTCACCCTTGAGGATTATAAAAAAAACTTTTCTATTCAAAATATAAATTTAACAAAATCAACGGGTTCGGTTCAAAACAAGTTAAATAATTTAGTTTTTATCAAAACCCCGAGACTTCTTAGAGCATTTGCGCTAATGTCCATACATTCGGATTGGCCCAGTTGAAAAATTCAACCTATTCTATAGAAAGATATCGGCATATATAGCGGCGATAGCAATTCGATAAGGAACGCAGCCAGCGTTCTTACCGCATATACCGCAAGGAGTTCTGTGAAGTTTGTATATCCTCTTTCGCATTTGGGATATAACTGTAGCGAACAATTTTCTCGTTATATAACATATTATAAGTCGATATCTTGTTTTAACGCTCTAGGCCTAGTATCTTAATTGCAAAGATGTTCTTTAAGTAGCGTGAAATATGACTTGGAAATATTCGCCTTTAGAATTGCGTAAATGACGTACCTACATACGTCATATTATGTAAATTTCATAAATATAGTCAATAACGTAGGTACACTCGAACCGTGATGGTCACTTTTGTAGTAATTGTATTAAAGTGAGTTGGTGGATTATATTTGAATAACATACACGGGTTCTTCATAATATGACGGCGCCATGGCGCAGTGGCTTAGCAAATGAGTTGCAGGGCTAAGGGCCGCGGGTTCGAATCTCGCACGGAACAAATAGTTTTGTATGGCCTACAAATAATTGTTCCGGGTCTGGATGTTTGTCCTTGTGCAATTTATGTTTAATAACTGCCTCCACAATACAGGATAAAATCCTAGTGTGTCGATTGCGTTTATTTAACAAAAGAAAATATAAAAGAAATGGAATAATTATTTAAACAAGTGATGATACGAATACGAATGCGGTAATCATCTATCGATGGTTCACAGTTTATTTTGTTTCTTAAAACACACGGATAAAATAATAGGCTGAAGGGCGAGAACTTAAAAAAAATATGTTTTTAAATAAAAACTTTCCAAGGATAAATAATAAATATCAAATTAAATTGATTAAAAATAAATAAATCAACTCCTTTTTTACATTAATTTAATAGGCGTATTAAATTAATGTAAAAATGTATTGTAATAGGCGTATAGTTTATCACTGATATAAACTTTATGATTTATTAAGAAAATTCATAAACTATACAAAAAATGCTTGAGTGTTATGGAACACTCCGTTGGAACGAAGTTCCTTATTATTGATAAACGTATTATATTATTGATTAACAAATACAGATAAATGTATTACTAGCGTCTATTAAAATGAAGCGTCATTTAAAATAAAATACACTATGACAGAAGGGGTAGTGACGAAAAAATTTACACTTTTTGTCGCCTAGCTCCCATCCGCCAAACCTGTACCGTCAGATAAGGAACTTCGTATAAGGGGTAGTGACGAAAAAATCTTACACTTTTTGTCGCCTAGCTCTCATCCGCCAAACCCGTACCGTCCGATAAGATTCTTCCGATAAGGAACTTCGTACCAAAAATAAAAGGTCCGTACTACTGCAACAATTATAAAATCGTTGTTTAGACGAGCTACGTACTTGCAACAATTTCATGACGATTAAAGTGTTTGTCCAAGGTGGTGCGCATACATTCTATACAATTGTTATCGATTTACTAGTTTTCTAGTTTACTAGTAGTACTAGTAGTAGTAGTAGTATTAGTAGTAGTAGTAGTAGTTAGTTTACTAGTTTTTAGTTATATCGAGTGGTTTAATTTTAATTTACATGATAAATTATTAGGAACAAACTCATTATTTGAGTTATAGAGTGCATTATACACAAAATAAAGAAGTTTACCTCGCTAGTGCACTGTTTAGCTAAGCGAATACATTATATGGTAATATAATTCGAGCTATTCGATCAATAGTTGTACGATTAATTTTTCAAAAAGCAAGGGGTGATGTGGTTCTCAGAGTTGATAATATGCGGACCATACTCGTACATTCCCTTGACTTTTCTTATACAACTAAATAGTTGAAAGTTGAGTAGTTGAAGAAAAGAAAATAGTTCACACCATTCTAAAACGCACATGAAATTCCCCTGGTGTTGCAGTTGTTCATGGGCGGCGGTAGACACTTACCATCAGGTGAGCCGCATGCTCGTTTGCCCCTCTTCTATAAAAAATAAATAAAAGTTCTATGAATGAACTGATGTAAAGCTTCTGTTTTGTTATGAGTAACTCATCTATCAATGCACAGCCTAAACCGCTTCGCGTAATATTTGGACAGTAGCTGCCTTTTATGACCTATGCATCTGCAATAAATTTTGAAAATTATTTGCAATGATTTTGGAAAATTCAATACCTTCGAGGGTGAAATAGGGTAGAGCAATATGAATGAAAATTTTTATTTGACTATTTATATTGACTCAAAACTCACTGAAAGACTTTGGATGAAAAAGCACTTTAAACGGCTCGGAGGAGGATATACATAACTAACTCAATTAAGTTAAAATTAAATAAAAAATAAAAACACAACATTATGACGGTTGAGGAAAGTAGAAGAAATACAGAAATTATAGAAAGTAGAGATATTTTAACAACACATGAATTCCAAAGAGTGTATCGATATTTTCATAAGACGTATAAAATGCAAGAAAACTTTATTTAACAATATACCATTTTTTTATATAATTTTTCACTTTAAATGAGATTCTAGATTTGTATGCAGAAAAAAACGTTGTGAAAACTGTACATCATGAAAGTCTAATTTTTAAATTAAAAAAGTAAAGTAAAAACCTTTTAAGGGCGACAATTAATTGAGTGTTAATAATTAGTAAAAGCAGCGGTGACATTCATAACACATCTTACTTACTTACTTTTTCTTTTGTAAAAAAAAACGTTACCCCCACACTAGGATTTTCTCCTGTGTCGTGGAGGCAGTTTACAAACATAAATTGCACAAGGACAAACATCCAGACCTGGAACAATCATTTGTAGGCCATACAAATACTTGTTCCGTGCGTGATTCGAACCCGCGGCCCCAAGCGCATAAACTGATTGCTAAGCCACTGCGCCACGGAGCTGTCAAATCTGCATTGGCTGGGCATACTAGATACATAAAAAGTTATTCTTCTCTTACTAGATGCTTAGGGGAATCCCTCAGAGCTCTTCTTTGAAGCATATCCCAAGCACGCTCAATGGGGTTTAAATCTGGGGTTTACGTTGGCCATTCTAGGGCTGTGACAACATGTTCGTGCAACCAGGCTGTTACGACCCTGGCCGCATGTGAACGGGCACTGCCGTGCATAAGCAGAAAATTTTGACCTATTTGTATTCGATGTGGTGAGACTTGTTCTAGCACCTTATTGGGGTATTTGTCAGTCATCACACTGCTCTTTATCCAAACGAGGTCCGTTCTTCCGCCAAAAAGAATTCCTGTTACTTTGGTATACCTCGGTATGGATGCCCTTCTTGAAGGTGTTAAAGTGGGCTTGTATGACCAGGAACTCCTCACACACGCATTCTCATCGAATCAGGATAAAAACCAAATCGGGATTCATAAGTGAAAAGCACAAACGACTGTTGATAAGGTTCTCAGTTCACATGTTCTTTAACCTATTGCAGTCTTCGTCCATGATTTCCTCTTCTGCAACCCGAAGTGGTCTACGAGCATAAAGGCTAGCTTCATGCAATCTCCTTCTCACAGTTTGTTCAGTCACAAGCACCTGGTGTTCAGACCTAACCTTTGGACCAATTGCATCGCCGTAATATTTGTTTGCCTTCTCGCAGCATTTTGAAGAAAAAACGGTTTTGTCTGGGTGCAGCTACAATGTCTAACCGCCATCACCCCCGTGGCACGACATTATGACCAAAACCTCTAAATTACATTTTCCTTGGTGCCTATTCCCGTAGCGACGTCACATGGAAAAGCATTCCCACTGCTCTCAACATCCCATCTCCAGTTAAATGTCGACGATGAGTTGCAATAAAATGTCTGAATAAATGAATTGTATATGCAAGTAGGTACTACTTGTCTTATCTTTTTAACTGATAAAAGATATGAATTTATCTTATTAGTCAGAGCTTCCACGCGGACAAAGTCAGATTTAAATAAATAAATTCAAGGGGGACAGGAAACACTTGTGATCGAAGAGAGAATTAGATGGCCTCTAGAATCATTGACTGCAGAAAAAGTGTAGAATTTAAAAAATTGATTCTATAGCTCAATAAATTTCTTAACACACATTGGCTTTTAAAATTTGTGCAGACATAAAATTTATAAATGTATTTATTAATTTAATTCAATGGTGCAATAAATGGTAAAATTGCAAAATATGCCGTAAAAAAACTAATTGAGATTAAATCGATGGTGTGTTCACAGAAGTAAAACCTTGGACGATTTTATTGGCTATTATAGTTTGCATATTTATTACTTAAATTGCAAAGCCGTACGCTCAGCCACATTTTTTTATTTTATTAAAAATAATTCATAAACCACAGTAAAGAGTTCATTTTTAGTTTCTGCAGCCCATTAAGCTGGACACGGGCCTTTCCAATAACATGTCTATATTTCTTGGAAGGGTTGACTATACTCTAAGACGCTTGGCAGGCGTATTTGTGATCATCATTACAATTCTTTCAAATCCTCTGCTGAATTTAGGCCTCCCCAAGGAATGCCGCAAGGCACGGTCCTAAGCCACTTCCTTCTTGCATGTCTCACCAGGTCTGTTCATATAAATATACATGCATTATATAATTTTGATATAATCCTACTGAATATTTTTAATGTGAAAGTTTTTTGGATATTTGGCTCAATCACGCAAAAACTACTAAACAGATTTTTAATGAAACCTGGCAATATTATAAATAACAAATCAGAATAGGACATAGGCTATAATTTTTGGAATAAAGTTTGCGTCTAGAATAGAATAGAATAGAATAGAATGATTTTTATTCAATATGGATTATTACATAATACTTATTGAAAGTCATTATTTTATTTACCACTGGTTCGGAAAATACCTCTGTCCTGGGAAGAACCAGCAAGAAACCCAGCGGGACTTTTTTTTTTAAACATAATTTCACTTAACAATAATTTTGATTATACAATTTTAAATGAATTTTCATAGAACCAGCATGGTGGCGATCACCTTATTCCCAGGGGTTATTTTCACTCATGTATTCCTTGATATTATAATAACCCTTTTTGTACAGTTTTTCTTTAATAAAACTTTTAAACTTGTTTATTGACAAACTTTGAACATGTTCTGGGATTCTGTTGTAAAAGCGTATACATTTCCCCATAAATGAATTACTAATTCTGTGGAGTCTTGTAAGTGGCATTACAAGCTTATGTTTGTTCCTAGTGTTTAAGGTATGAACATCCTTATTCTTATTAAAGCTATTTATGTTTTTATGTACATACATTACATTTTCATAAATATATTGCGATGCCAAAGTTAATATGTTTATTTCTTTAAATTTTTCTCTAAGGGACTCTTTACAATTTAGATTATAAATCGCCCGTACGGCTCTCTTTTGCAAAACAAATATAGCTTCAATATCAGTCGCATTACCCCATAGCAAAATTCCATAAGACATTACGCTATGAAAGTAACTAAAATACACTAACCTAGCTGTCTCAACATCTGTGAGACTTCTAATCTTTCTTACAGCATATGCTGCAGAACTAAGTCTGCTTGCTAATTTAGATATATGGGGGCCCCATTGAAGTTTCGCGTCAATAGTAATACCGAGTAAAACAGTGGTATCCACAAGACTCAACTCCTCCCCATTTAAGAGCACATTGGTTTTCGAATGTTTTACATTAGGTATTGTAAATTTAATACATTTTGTCTTATTGCCGTTTAAGAGCAAATTGTTGGCGTTAAACCAATGTACTAGTTTCGATAGAGCATTATTTACATCGTCATATTTAATTGACTGCCGTTTCAGTTTGAAAATTAAAGAGGTATCGTCAGCAAATAATACTATATCGTGATTGTCCCCTACAAGATAAGGTAAGTCATTAATATAGATTAAGAACAGGAATGGGCCAAGAATCGAGCCCTGAGGAACGCCCATTGATACTACCGATCCGGAGGAACATTTACCATTAATGACGACTTTTTGAGTTCTGTTACTTAAATATGAAGTAATAAGTTTAAGCGCCAAATTTTTTACACCGTAATGTTGTAGTTTCCTGATTAATGTATCATGATGAACACAATCGAAAGCCTTGGAAAGGTCACAGAAAATACCTAAGGCATCTTGTGAATTCTCCCAGGCATTAAAAATATATTTCATAAGCTCAACACCGGCGTCAGACGTCGAGCGACCCCTTGTAAAACCAAATTGATTTTTATGAAGTAATTTATTTGTATTAAAAAAAATTAACAATTGATCCAAAATTATTTTTTCAAAAATTTTACTGAGAGTTGGTAGTACAGAAATAGGTCTATAATTAGCGGGGTCCAATGTACTACCAGATTTAAATAAAGGTATTACTTTACTATACTTCATTAAATCAGGAAACACACCAGAATCGATACAAGTATTAAAAATAATAGCAAGATGAGGTGCAATTAAATCTATTATGGACGTAATCACTGTAACGGAAATCCCCCACAAATCTGCGGTTTTCTTTACATCAATGGTTTTGAAGTATTTTACAATATTATGCGGTAATACTTTTTCAAATCTAAATTCTTTTAAACAGGTATTAACATTCTGTTTAAGTAATGATTCGGCGACAGTTGGAGAAGCATTCAATGACTCTGTTGTCAAGATAGGAACATCAGTGAAATATTTCTCAAACACCGCTGCAACTTCTTGATTTGATTTAGTCAATTCATTATTAAATTTTAATTGATAGTTTGAATTACGAGGTTTCTCATTACCGGTTTCGCTGTTAATTATACTCCACGTCATTTTAATTTTATTCTTAGCTGTCTTAATTTTGTTACTAATATGTAATGATTTGGCTGTGGAGCAAACTCTTTTAAACATTTTAGAATAATTTTTTACATATTCTTTAAAAGCATCGGAAAGATTATACGATCTTTCATGGTAAAGGTCATATAACCTTCGTCTGCTTTTATGAATTCCTACTGTCGCCCACTCATTAAATGCCTTGCGACTGTTTCTGGAGAATGTTTTAGAAGTGAATATTTTATTAAATTCATTGTTTATAAAGGTAAATAATTCTCTATATAAATAGTCTGCATTGTTCTTATAAGAAAGGGATGGAAGGATTTTTAACATATTACTTCTAAATCTCTCCAGGCGTTTTGCATTAATAGGAACAAACACAATTTTCTCATTTACCTGTTTTTTGTGCATATAAGGTAACGAAACCAGTTGTCCACAGTGATCTGAACTAAGTTTTTGAATTATTGATTTGTTGATTGGTACAACACCTGTAAAAATATTATCAATACAAGTTGCACTACACCCTGCAATACGTGTAGCTTCAAAGAATAAATTATTAAGATTATAGGATTTGAACAAAGAACAGAATTTAATACTGATGGAAGAAGTTTCCAGGAGATTGATATTAAAGTCTCCACACACTACAAGAGATTTATTCTGTTTATTAAGCTTAACTACAATAGAGAGAACAGAGAGAACTATAAAATAATTGGACTTCTTAATCTCCAAAGGGACCACGATACACTATATATTATATTTATTATAGATTATTCAAAATAACTGCGTATTAGTTTAAAAAATCTAGTAGTTTGGGCGCATTTTATGATACATGATAAAACACCTTATTAAATGTATATCTATAAAATTACGAGTATTTAATTAAGTTAATATTTGATATTTATTTATTCAAATTGGATATACCGTGAAGTTTAAATAGTTAGATAAAGGTTCGGTTAAATTACCTCTTAAAATAAAATTTCAAAAAGATCGATTTGTTCTTGGCGTAGACCGTGTAATGACTGTGAAAGCATATGCATATTCATTACCCCATATCATTTCATAGTTGTCGTAAGAGGTGACACAGGTAAACAAACCTGGAGATGGACAGCAGCGTTTTCCTATATATTAATAATAACTTAAAAATTTATAACTATCAAGCGTGGCAACTATGGCAAATATCCCCCCTATGACGTAATCTTTGAGGGAGGCTGAGTGGACTTTTGATAGAATTACAATTAAAATTGCAATTACCCTGGTGTTGCGGTTGTTCATGGGCGGCGGTAGTCACTTACCATCAGGTGAACCGCATGCTCGTTTGCCCCCTCTCCTATAAAAAAAGACTGCAACAGTAATCTTCCATATGTTGCATTATTAATAATATATAGATATATGCTACACCAATAAATGAGCTCGACGTATTGCAATTTAGATGCATTGCATAAAAGGCCAAAACTTTATCAGAAGTAGCCAAGGGAAATACTGAGCTTATACTATGTATTTTTCTTATATCAAAACTTAACAAATAAATCATTTGATTTGAAGCGATAGCAATTCCCATAAAGGTGTATTTTCAATACAATTAACAAAAATCAAACTTTAAAAGTAGCGGGATTACATTTGGGTACGCCATATAAATTATATTTTTCCGTATTTTTCAGATAGCTCTGCGTAGCTGTTTCTGGGGATCGAAATCTGCATTATATCTATAGTGTAGAAAAGTGTATTGCAGTATAATGTTCTGCAACTCTTTAATACTTAAAATAATTTCAGTAATCAAAAATTTGTCTGGTTTTAACTAAACGGGAGCGCCGTCGTAGGCAAAAGCTAGTTTCGTATATTTTTGACTGAATTGTTGCGCTTCGTGAGCCGAATATATTATTGTAATGGCGCGATAGGATGCGAATTATTGGTCGTTTTTCCTTACCATTTTTCAAGACACTGGGCAAACAAATGGCTTTGTCCTACTCAGTAGCTATTACCTGTATTTTGCTCACCCAGAGCGATCGTACAGACGCCCCAATTTTGTTGGTTTGCTGTTGCCATTGAACACCCATACAAAAGAGTGCTGCTTTTTTTCCGAAATTTAATGATATCCATCGCTCATTACCAGTATCATACACAGCATTTTAACGTCCGTGATCATACTTTAACAACATTTTTTTACACCAGTTTTTTATAGCCGCTTTTGTTCTGGAGTGAATTCTTGAGAAATCCAGCGGCAACAAAGACTAGAGAAATACGACTACGATTAAATACTGCATACCAATGCTTTGTGGTGCTCAAATGAAGTGCTTCCCTCACAAAAGCATTTTAAAAACGACCAGTTAAATTTTGCGGAAGGAGTGAACTTCTAAAATCATAAAAAATCATCACCCCAAATTTTTTTCGAGTTAATTGCAACGGATGAAGAACTTCTACTTGTAATGAAAAACTATCGACACGCGACTCCCAGCCAAAAATTAATTTGATAATTATTTAAGAAGATGTTTATGTTTTAAAGATTAAATATTCGAAATTCAAATATTTATGAGCGGCTTTTAGATTTCCCTCTGTGTCTTAGTCCTCAGAGGCTTCTAAGTATCTGTAGCCTTCTTCTTGTTGGTTCAGATCCTGTGAACTTTGGAAAACAATACAAATTTAATTGATAAAATACACTATTACGAGTAATTAGAGTAAACAAAATCTTTTTTCTTAATTTAAAGAGAGAAGGAGAAGAATTATCTAAACTGTTGCTACATATTAAAGCAACTATTAAATTAGGAGGATTATATAGCACCTTTTTTATAGAATAAGAGTGACAAACGAGCACACAATCCACCTTATGATAAGTGGTTGGTGCAGCCAATAGACATCTACATCTATCTTCGTTTGCGAATTAAAATGCAGATGCGTTGTCAGCCGTCAGGATTAAATAGAATGCCTCTTTTCCAGTAAAATGGGTCTCCAGTTCTCTACACTCACCATACGAAACACTGGTATTCTGTGAGAGCGTGGTCCTTCCCCAGTCGAGCCGACCCATTCGTGCTACAACTATACTGTTAATATAGCTGCAGCATGGTTCTACCACGTATAAAACCTGTTGGATAATATAGTGCATATCGATTATATGTACCCACATTATTAAATTTGTATATAAAATATACCAGACAACATGCAGTTAGGCAGCGCGATGTACTCTTTCCCGTTCAAAAACAACTGTATCGGAGACGCGATAATCCCTATGTGGGACACAAATGTCCCATTGTTGGGTATAGGTACAAAGATTGTCACTTAAATTTTTGATTGAACATCTTACTTTTTTACTTTTAACAGACAGGCGTTATTTAAAAAAAAAAACAACTTTCTACATATTTAATTCTTCGACGCGCATCCTATCCTAGCTCTAAATCACAACGGTTGTACGATTACAGTTAATGTACTTAAGTAATATGTACATAATAAAGATTTTATTGTTATATGGTTATTGCGATTGCTATATGTATAACGATCAGCAGTAATTATTACAAGACAGAATTATTAAATTACAGATAAAGAAAATAGATATAGCATGCATTTAAACTGACCCAAATTTTTGTGTCCATATGGATATGCCAATTGGTAAATCCAATTGTGCATACCATAAGCGTATTAAAAATTAATTATAACATGATTATACGTAAATTTTTAAAGTACCTAGTCTAATTAGACACAAGTTTTCACTAAAAACCTTATAATTATTATTATACTTCCAATTTTCCGGTAATTTTATGTCAATTTCAGTTTAAAAAAAGTTTGGAAAATCCCAAAGTGCACGACTCATAATGATAGTGAAAAATTAAAAAAAATTTAAATTGTAGTTCTATTCGTCAAAGAGTCCCAGTAGCAGTCACCGAAGTTCTCCTCCAAGTCACTCCATCAAGGCCGGAGGTAAGGACTATCATAACTAACAAAACAAGGAAAAACTCAGAACACCTAGTTCCACTTTTAGAGGATTTCCAGTAGCATTCACCGAAGTACACCTTCAGGTCACTCTATCAATTCCGGAGGTAAGGTATCATCATAACTAACATAACGAGGTTAACTCGTCACATCTAGTTCTACTCTTCGAGGAATTCTAGTAGCATTCACTAAAGTACACCTTCAGGTTATTCTAAAAAATCCTGGGGTTAGGTCTCATCATAACTAACATAACTTGCACAATCTCGGCACACCTAGTTTTACTCGCCGAGGAGTTCCAGTAGTAGATACCGAAAACACCTTAAGATCACTCCATAAAGTCCAAGACATATCATCATCATCATCATTACAGCCCTTCACAAGTGCACTGCTGAACATAGGTCTCCCCCAAGTAGAGCCACCTGCATCCATTGACTTTCTGCATGTCTTTCCAGACCGTTACTCCATCTAGAGGAGAGGACGCCCTGCACTTCGCCTGCCGGTACGTATAAGTATAATTATATATAAATCTTACGTAATTTAAGCGAAACCGAAACAAAATATTGTAATAAAAAACACTGTGATTATAAAAATAATAACCTTGGTCAAGTATGTATCAAAATTGGTTTTTGAAATATTTTGTATTTTTACAGCGATGGATATTTTTGCTACCTATTATTGCTGCTATAAGCAAACGATACAGTAATCCAAGGCAAAGCAAAGTGCATTTAGTAAAATAAATTATTGCTGATTTCACAGCCGAAAGAAAATTAATTATAACAAAACAAAACAAAATTTAACTGCCATTTACATTCCATGGCTTCCCACATGACAGATGAAGGGATTAAAAAATAGATTGTGTTAAACAATTGATATTTTCAAAAAAGTTATCATGTTTACCCCTCCATGCGGACTTGATAAATCCACACCATACGCCACAAAAACCACAATATACATATAATAAGTTCAACAATCATTTATCTTTGCGAAAATGTGCTTTTTATATCATTCTTATGTTCAATGTTAGATACGATTTCATGCGACAAAACGTTGGAATCTTGATTTTTAGGCGCTAGTAGAACATACCTACGCGCTTTGCGCATGCGAAAATCAAAACCTTTTTCCATCGCTGTAGCTATAATTTCCATTATCCCAAAGTAACATGATATTGTGTGACGCACGTTCCTACGGAAAAACATACAGACCATATTTCTAAAATATCATAATTTAAAAGAAAAACAACAGAAATCGTTTTGTTTTTATGTAAACGACATAATTAGGTTGAAACACTTTTCTATCCACAGCATGATGACCATTTTTACTGGTAACGATGCATTCGATCCCATCTTAGTCCCTAGGGGGTAACATTGCATCTGCATTTCAATGCTTAATCCAGGATAGATTATGTTTAGTGGGCAGCGATAAAATTGTGAGAACCTCAATCAAAAAGATAAATATGGATAAATAATCAAAAAGATATCCCGAAAACAGATATTCAAAAAATAGATTTCTAATCTACAAGTATACATTACTTGCTGAAGAGCACACTATGTACCTACACCTTTTAAAGCTTAAAGAATTTCAAAATTAACGGTGGAATGTTTAATGTTTATATGGATGAGGCATGCAGAAAGCAAAATTTTTTATATAATATGTGTTACAAATACATCAACTTAAATAAATAAAACATAAATTGTTTACATATAATAGTTTAATTATAATTGTCGTTTGGACAAGTTATTTCTAATTCATATCAAAGAGGATATACTTAGTGAATATATTCTCTCAGAGTGGAGATATCTGTTTGTGTGGTTCAAAGTGTAGTACAATCTAAACCTAAAAAATTTATGAATTATGGCCGACCACTAGGTGACCACTTGTAAAAATTAAAACTGACACCGCTCTTGGTAGTCTGGTGCATAAAAGGATATGACTAAAATGACGAAAAATTTAAATGATTTAAAAAATAAATTGTTTTTATAATTAAGGATTTTGTCGTATTCTCCTATGAATAATTGTATTTCGATGTCGTAATTCTAGAAGTATCGAAATATTTTAAGAATTGCTAAATACATTCCTACTTATTTCAAAATGATAACATTTTTCGAGATGGCTTCAATGTTTCTACATGTTTCTAATTAAGTTCAAGCAAGGTGAGTGGTAAATAGGCGGTACAAAGGTCTTTCTATGTGGTAAGAGTTGCGTTCAAAGTGCACTTTTGCACGCACGATAATTGGAAATCCATGCTTACAAAACCGAAAACACGTTGATTGCCACAATTCTTATGAAACAGGCTGTTAAGATATACTTACACCGGTCTTCGTAGTAGATTCCTTTCCATACTTTCTAGGAAGATATTCACTGTCTCTCTTTTTTATTTTCTTAAGCGTACATTACATGAGTAGTTGCCATTCTCGTAAATTCTGTTCGCTATATTTGGACTAAAGCCAAATTTGGGTACAAGCACGCTTAAATTATACATATAACTAAAACTATGATTTTGCTATATTCATGCGACACACATAAACGTGCAGCTTATGCATAATCACAAAGTTTATATTTTTTATATTAAATAGTATTATTTACCCAGCTTCCTTATGAGTGCATATCTAATTTTAATTCTTACTGTTGTTAAGTTTCTTACTACACTGTTATGAGTTTACATCATACTCTGCACAGCACTGACGTTGTGTCTTTAGTTCTTCCCATTTTAGAAGCTTTTTCAAACAGATCATCAGTGAGATGTCTAAATACATAAGGATTTTTTATATTTCGTATGCGCAGAAGAACAAGAGTAACTGACATAGCCCAACGAATCAGTAAGCTGATGTGGCATAAATACAGCCCTTCACAATTCCCCCTAAATGTTACTTTATTTTGTTCATTGATATTGATGCTTTGTCCAATTCTAAAAATTTTAATTGTCACCCTGTTGGAAAAATTGGTGAAATTAACGCAGTATTTGAATTCAGCCGGTAAAGAACATACACCATATTTTAATAATCTATACTATCTATACTTAATATAATAAAGCAGAAGAGTTTGTTTGTTTTTTTGTTTGGTTAAACGCGCTAATCTCTGAAACTACCATTCCGATTTGAAAAATTCTTTTTGTATATTATAGCCAGATTCATGTGGAATATTATAGTCTATCTAGCATTAAGCTATATTACTCAGCTAGCCTTAAATATGGATATTTGTTAAGCAAGTCAGAAGAAAAAGCACTCCTGAAATGATTTATCCGCGTACGCTGGTGTTATAGTTAGGGATACGTAAATACAATGTTCTAGAAAAATATAGATCTTTATTCCGTCTAAAAAAAAGTCCGGGATACCATATGTCTATTTCTTATACATAAGCCATAATTAGGTATTTTGTGACAAAAATATTGAAAATAAAAAGTGATTTATAAGCGTTATTATTAGGCATGGGCTATTTATGCTTACGAACGAAAGTTACTTCATCATCAAGACAATTTAATGAAGATTAACTTTGTTCTTTATACCATGTTATTTGGACGCATAGTTTAAGAGACAATGTAAAATTAAAATAATTCAATACTTGGCTGGGCGCGCGAACGGCGCATAGACCCTAGCCGCCCGGTGAGAACTGCGAGAAGCCAGTATTGAAAGCTTCTATGAGCGAGGTTAGTTCAATAATTATAGCTAAAATAAATTGAAAATTAATTGAGTACTTTTATGACAATGATTAGTTACATCTTTATTTCTGAACTCTTTCATTTCACGTTGCCATGGTCACTTTCTGGGACGTGTGGGGGGGGAGGACGTTCAACCGGGAGGGGGAAGAAAGGTGGATAAAACTTAACTTCGCTCTACATCATACATAATATGCCAACATATAAAAGTACTTCATTAATTATGCCAATTTATCCATACATTGCTATCAAATAAAATATTTAATTGCAATTATAAAATGCTTGAACTAGGTGTCATGTCATGTCGCGCACCTCGAACACGTGATGACGCGGGTGAAACCGCGGGGCACAGCTAGTGTTAAATATAATTTTAGTTCTTATTATCAAACTAAAAACAAAATGCAATAGAAGTAAGTTATATATTAAAAACTAATCAAATGACACGACTTATTAAGGTGTAAGTACACCTCAATAAAGTATAAACAACTAAGTATAAATATTAAAAACGAAATTTAAAAATTACGTGCTAATTTAATTTTGTCTTGAATAAAATGTGTAAGTCATAAAAATAAATTTATGACTTACACATTTTACTAAATAAAAACTAAATGAAACATCACCCTAACGCATTAATATATAAAGAAACACATTTATTGCATCAGGGAAGTGCGGTGTAATCCACGTAACGACTTTCACTAATCAACGGCCTCCGACCTCGTCACATATTTGAGATAAACGAGTACACCATGCTAGGTCAAACGTGACCGATACTGACTAATCTACATAAAAATAAGCTAAGTACTCTCATCCAAAAGTTACGAATCAAGAAAAACTTTGAAATGACGGAATCTTATGAAATTTTCTTTATTATTAAACCCACGTAACGCACGCACGCACTCACGCGCACATGTACATATACGAAGACGTACGTAAGCACTCGAAAGCACGCTCGCACACACGCACCACGCATTCAAATATACACCTAGGATATGAGCGAACAGGACCCTTTTCTCCGCGGCGACGCCATCTCTTAACCTATGTACCTATTCACTCGTGTCTAACATAGAATGACTTTTATTTTATTCATTTTTTGTGCAATTTCGCAAATAATTAGTGCTGCACTTATACCGTCTAGAGGCGGTCATCAAGTACCCCATTTCATCATGTGGGTGTCGTTATAGGCGGCAGAGGGATACAAATCGGGAGATGGCCAGCCGTGTCTTCCTAATAACGGCTATAAATAAAAAACCTGCGTGGGTGTCGTGGAACACTCCGTTGGAACGACGTTCCTTATTATTGATAAACGTATTATATTATTGATTAACAAATACAAATAAATGTATTACTAGCGTCTATTAAAATGAAGCGTCATTTAAAATAAAATACACTATGACAGAAGGGGTAGTGACGAAAAAATTTACACTTTTTGTCGCCTAGCTCCCATCCGCCAAACCTGTACCGTCAGATAAGGAACTTCGTTCCAAAATCTACGGTTCTTAACCTACTTGCCAAGCGTGCCAACTATGGCAAATATCCGAGGCAATTTATGGGGGAGGCCTCTGGTCAGCAGTGAACTAAACTTAACTTTGCTGTAACGGTAACGGTAACGGTGCTACATTAACCCTAGAGATATTTTAACATTTTACATAGTATTGGTAATGCGCGTATTTACTTGATTATACTGCCATAGAACTAAGAACGTTAACATTCTTTGATCCCTAGCATCACAGTGGTAATATGACACATAAACTGGAAAAAAGGCGTTCGTTTTTCTGTAGTTCGCGCTGTGTTACATTTTGTTGGAGTTAAATCATCTTTAAGGCACCGTACAGACGACTATCGTTTATTTTTTAAAAACTAGTAATATAGCTAATATTGCAACTTTTAAATTTGCTATATAGCTATATTTCACCGCCAGTCAGTTTACGTAAATGTTTTTCTTGTCGATACAGAATTTCTCTATCATGAATGGGCATTGGGCACCACTCCGATCATAGGCCTCCAACTCGAACAACGCTTACGGAAATAATGTTGTTAGGAAATAATGACTTGCATTCCTTCTGGTCCAACGACCAGTTTCCACTGACCTCTATATATACAAGTACGCTGCACTGGCTATGCCATACAAAATGCTTATGCCGATTTGAAGCGCCCCCATTGTCCGTACCGAGAAATAAAATTGACATGATATGCCAAAGTCTGTTGTATTATTTAAATCGTATCTCTGTATTTTGAAACTAAAAAATGAAAGTATTTTACATATGTGGTTTGATTATGTTTGATTTTAGTTACATAATTAGAATTATTTTTAGTAATTAGGAGTGTGCGTAATATGTAAAACTCGTTAGCAAAAGGAAAGTGGGATAACATTCCACACGTAAGTTAATTTTCAGCTTTAATATTACGCAATATTAAGTAGGGATATTCGATATACATCGATGCATCGAATTCACTCGATGTTTACAATACGATGCATTGAATCGATCCGATGTTTTGGAAAGTTATTGATATACTCGATGTATCGATGTATTTTCATAAAACATCGAATCAACGATAACCATCCAATGGTTAAAAGGGTATACTTATCTATCACTATTAATATTATAACTTCTAAATCAGAAAAACAGCGCTCTTATTTAGAAGTTATAATATTAAAACTGTTGGTGGCGCTACTTGGCAGGTGTCAGTCCTTAGCGGAATCAAGAAATTGGCTGGCTGGCAACACTGTGCTAAATAGAATAAAAAAAAAATCGTCTGGTCTGTCTCGGTTTTAAGGCGGCTACTCACTTGCATGCCGCAGGGCAATCTAGGATGAACGGCGATCGGGACAATTTTTAGACACCCATATTTCTGATAAAACAACTAATTAATTAATAATTACAACCATAACACAGTCCTTAAAAACTGCAGCATGACTCTACCACTTTTAAAAACGTTACAACGTTTAAATAACGTTCCTTCTGCGGTGCTGCTGTAAAAAAAAAACAAAAAGGAGATAATGGGTGAAGAAGCCGCTGTTTATACACTTCTATCACCAGTGTCCAAATTTCACATTTTTTATTGATATCTATTGTGAAGTGTGCTGCACGCGAAAGTCATTAACGAACTGATTTAAATTGTTCCAATGGCGCTACACACGTGGCAGCGGTAGCTATGATCTAGAGAGCAAGGAAGTTCTTGCGCCCCTGCCGCCCAGCCACAGGGCCGACTTAGGAAATTACCCCTGCTTACATACACAAATCACAATTAAGGAGGAAATTAAGGGTAATCCCCACTTCTACACCCTAGAATGCCCCTGCGGCAGGCAAGTGAGTTAACGCCTTTAGACCATTTAACACAGTGGACTCGCCTCGCAAGATTATTGCCCTCTGCCAAGGTATTGGATTTAAAAATCTTATGCGTTGATTAAACCTGCTTACGGAATCGTTTTTATAAACGCACTTGATTTTTATCCTTATGAGAATCATTTCCGCCGAAGTAGGTGTTTTTTGAAAAATGCCAATCGGTGCGGTTAACGTGTTTATAAAGCAGTCAAATACTTAAAGTTTACGAAAAGATGGAGTTGTATTCCATATGTAAGTATTTTTATTGTGAATGTATCAATTTTTATCATTTAAAATAATATCATAAACATCGACCTACTACTAAATGGACCTCGGTTATGCGCTTAAAAGTGTCCGAGCCAAAAGAGTTCCAAAATGCAAAAAGAGCTCGAATTGAACGCCAGTCTTCGTTTTGTCGCCCGATAATACACTCCAAATTACCGTACAGTATCACAAAACGAGCAAAACTATTTATATATTTTTTTGATACTATTTATATTAGACTATTAATATTTAATAATTTAAAAATAATATTTTGTTTAGATACAAGATACGTAGTATTTAATTTAAATTCACATTAATTGTAAAAACAAAAAACCATACCGATAATTTTCGCTAGAAGCTTCATAAGGCGAAAAGAATGCAGCCTCTGGTTGAAGTTAAAAGGCTGATAAATTGTCCCAAGTAAAATCATATATATAATACGTTTGTATAGGTTGACTCGGGACACATTTTTCGTGAATTTTGTTCTAGATCCGCCGTCTATTTAGTAGTAGGTGAATGATCACAAATAATAATTTATTTATTCTTTATTGCATTCCTTAATATAAATAAGGATGAATATTTAGGTCTGTTAACAATATATTAGTTCTTACGAATAAGACACTTTGTGTGTCATGCAATTAAGAATATCTAACTAACATCCTAGAACACACATACACACTCACAAAAGGCGTGCGGGCAGACAGTACTGATGTAAGAGTAGTAGATCTTTCAAAATTGTCGGTTGTTTGAAGTCAGAAAAAGTACTCGATGTTGAAAAAACATCGATGTTTTTAACCGATGCATCGGAATATATCGATGCACAGTTTCGATGCATCACATCGAAAAAAAACATCGATGTATTTTCAAAGTGGACACCCCTAATATTAAGCAAATTAAAACAATTTGATAATATAGGTACTTAAAATTTTTTTACTAATCTCAATAGGGTAATTACCCAACATGTTTGACTTTATATTACTGAGTTTTGATAAACAATAAAATTCAATAGGGTTGTCGAGTTCCTTGTCTATAATACTTATCGATGTTCTTTCTACCCATATAATATGTTCACAACCAAAGTCGACGACAACAGATAGTTATCAAATGTTTAGTAATTAACAGCTTTCCAACTGAACCTAGACTAAAATTATGGCTAGTAAGCACAAAAATTGTGAATTGGCGTCCGAAACAAAATTATTATCTTTATTCTAAAACTTCACAGACGCCTGTTTTATTGGACATGCGAAACGCACGACTTTGAAAAAGTGCGGTATATCCACAATATTTTCTGGTAGTACCAGTGCCAGTAATTAATTAGTATAAAAGTATTAGATTATTATTTCTAATCTTTTTTATTTCTTCTCTCCTTATTTTCCCCCAGACTCAAGGGCCATAGTCAATTGTAGAAAGGTCGCCTGATGATGACTTTGTGTTTACAAGACATAAGTTTGTTAAATCTGTATATCTATTATGACCAATTTATTGTATCAAGGGAATAATATTGGAACTTTTTGGAAAATGTATGTGTGTTAGTGAGCTGCGGCTAGAGGAGAGTCCTCTCTCTATATCGCTGCAGCCAAGGTGGAGTCGCAAGGGAAAAGGATTGCTGGTATAGTAATGTGCCACTCGACTATCCTCCGCAACTTTGGTGGAACTGTACCACTTGGTGTATGCGTGGGCATTTTCTCATTTGAAACCCTGAACAAATCCCTTCGGTAGAAAACGTAGATTGGTTTTATATTAGGTATAAAGCTTGCGTCTAAGGCCTAGGTATTAATTGATACATTTATTTATTGTATGGCATTATATTAATATGATACATAAATTGAATGGCCGTTACGGGTAGGCCTGGGTATAAAAATTTTTATCGATATATTTTTTCATACTGTCTTATCTCTATTATTAGTTCCGTGGTAGTTCACTTCTGCTGTAAGCGCCAAAATGGCGAAAATCAAATCGCCTCATTATGTCACGGTGTATAGCCAGTCCATATGTAGAGGTCAGTGCCAGATTTGATCAAGACATAATATAAAATTAGTTTGTTTTTTCACCTAAGAGTGTCGACTGCACCAACATTTTCTTGACTAACTGCGGCTGGCGGCAGACCTTTCTTCACTTCATCTTCAAAGCTTCCCTTTTCCCTTTTGAGTTCAGGAGCCAATTAAAAACTCTTGCTCGTGAACTTAGAAGAGGCTTACCATAATTAGTAGTTAAAAGTTCAAAACATTCTTGTGGCTTGAAACCCTTTTTATAGTCGAAGTAGGTATATGATACTTTTAGAGGGACCTTTAAATCGTTCTATTCTATATCATATAGTGTTTTACGTTTATATTGGAGAATTAAAAATAAAGAACCGATTTCGGAAGTATGTTGAAGATTGCTGCTATTAGAGCTCAACTCGCATTATAATATTGATAGTTAGGTCAGAAGAACCGCAAAAGGTGGACAAATCAGTTCTCGGATGAGTATATTCTAAAGTGTGGCATTAGGCAGAGTAGATTGAATTCACTAATGTTTGCCGCCTGTACGTGGACGAGTTGAATGAGGGACTCACCATTAGGTCGCAACGTAGGCTGTGTCTTACGAGTCATACGGTGCAATGCATTGTCTACAATACACTATTTCTAACATACGTTCCACCTACAAAACTCAATGGAGTAGCACTTAATAGAGTTTACAATTTAAAATACTTTAGATACTGATAACTGAAGTCTTTGGAGATGATATCAATATGAAGGGGGAACGCGAGGCATTGTGAATCCCAGAGACTAGGGTAGTTCGCAGGTTTTCCTGGTGTGCTTGAATGGTGAATTTTGCAGTCCCCTATACAAAGAGTTACGGCGACAACCGCAGTTCTCAAGTGCATTGGCTATGTTTACCACAGGGAAAAGCAGATTTCTTGCGACTATCTGGCGCAAGAATACAAACCAGAGTCAGCATTTTGCGCCTTAAAGCCAAGAAGATGAATGTTCCTCTGATAGGGAAACTTATATATATTGATATATACTAATTCCTGTGGACCCTTTTAGAACTTCACTCAAGAACTGCCTATTTCCTATTATCCCAGTCTCCTCTGTATGTGTTACTTAATGATGGTTAATATAACTTTTAACTGTTAAAAAAAACTAAATTATAAAACAAATACATTTAATTATATTGAATAAAATTATCATATCCAAACCATTCTCATTCACTCTGGGAGTCAATCAATTTTTTTTCGATAAAATGATTTTACCTATAAAATGAGGTTACAAAGTTTTTTTTTATAGGAGAGGGGTCAAACGAGCATGCGGCTCACTTGATGGTAAGTGTCTACCACTGCCCATGAACAAAACACCAGGGGAACCAGGGGACTTGTAGATGCGTTGCCGGCCATGTATCGGTCCGGAAAAATCGCTGGTGGTAATCGATTCCACAAGGAAGTTGTGCGAGGAAAAATCATCTTCTAAATCGCACAGTGGTGGACTACCAATCATCCAGATGTGATTGATGGTATCGCGAGTTTTGTCGCGATGTGCGAAATTGAGCGGCTGGAATTAGTCCGAACAATTCCTCACAGCACATCCCGTGGTAAATGCGATGAAGTACACAAAGAGATGCAACATCTCTTCGTAGTGCCAGTGTGTCAAGCCGATCGGAAAGAGTTCGGTCACCGACGATTCGAACAGCTCTGCGCTGGATACGATCAAATGGAAGGAGCTTACACTTGGGGAGCCCCAGCCCAGAGATGGGAACAGTATTCCATGTGCGGCCGAACCTACGCCTTGTAAAGATGCATGCGGTGTGCCGGCATGAAATACTGTCCCGCCCTGCTGAGCATGCCAAGCTTATTAGAGGCCAATTTGGCCTTCTCTTCCAAGTTACCACGAAACTGCACGTCACTCGATATGTCGACGCCGAGGATTTCGTTACTGGCTAAGGCAACAAGGGGAGCACCTTGAAACTGAGGAGATACGACAAAGGGATTTTTTTTAGCGGTAAACGCGCAAACGGTAGTCGCCCCCAATCTGAGCATTTGTTTAGTCTCCCTCATTCTTGGCCATCAGCCGCCCCCTTCAACACCCTCTACGAAAACCTTCTCTAATTGGAAGGGCTTCAAGGAGTCCCTAGCTAAAGCTCTGGACTCACAGGTCTCTCCCATCTCCCTATCGGCGGACTTAGACCGTCCCGAAAAAATCAACACCGCGGTCGATTCACTCTTCTCCCTTATTAAATCCTCCCTTAAGGAGAATGAAACGGTCGTCCCGGTTGCTAATAATAGTGGGCTTCCCCTACATATTAGCAACCTATTAAAAGCCAAAAGAGCTGCTTTACGGAGAGCAGCAAAATATCCCACGCCCGAATATAGGCGCACGGCCAATCGTCTTCAACGAGAACTCCGTTTCCGCCTCTCTGAATTTCGAGACCTCGAAAAGAGTAAGCTCATTGAGAATACCTCTCCTTCTCATACAGCGTACTATCAGATGGCAAGAGCCCTCCACATAGACGCTATCACCCACACTCCCCCTCTCTCCCGTCCCGACGGTACGGTAGCCTTCGAGGACGAGGAAAAGGCTGAGTGCTTTGCAGACAGCATTGCCGCCCAATGCTCTCCAAGCTCTCAACCCGTCGACCCCTCACACGTCCAGGCAGTGGAGGATTAAGGTCCGCCGCCGGAACTCACCCCCTACAGCCTCCGAACCTATCTCTGTGTCCAATGATGAGATTTCATGCCTCATCAAAGGACTTAAGCCTAAAAAGGCTCCGGGCGCGGATGGCATCTCCAACCGAGCCCTAAAACACTTTCCTGAGCAGGTGCTAACCCTTTTATCTATCATCTTCAATACCTGCTTCAACCTTAGTTACTTTCCCACTACGTGGAAAGAGGCAACTGTGATTGGTATTCCCAAGCCAGGCAAGCCTCTCAACCTCCCCTTCAGTCATCGATCCATTAGCCTCCTCAAGGCCATGGACAAGCCCTTCGAAAGAGTCATCCAAACTCGCATAAGACGCCATCTGTTTCCCACAGACGGTGACCCTCATATCATCCCCCATCAATTCGGTTTCCGAGCGAAACACTCTTGTCCCCAACAAGTTCACCGTATTGTGGAATATATCCTCAGCGGTTTTTATGTATTTTATTTTATTTTCTCTTCGCAGACGACACTGCCCTGTACTGTAAAGGTATCTCGCTACCTTTCATACGGAACAAGATCCAAAAGTCAGTTGATGACCTAAGAGCTTGGTTCCAAAAGTGGTGCATCGATGTGAACCCGAAGAAGAGCTCCGCCGTTCATTTCGATTATAAACGACGCCGTCTCAAAACCACTCCACCAATACGTATGCTAGGGACCCCTGTCCCCTGGCATAAGTCTGCCAAATATTTAGGCGTCACCCTTGACGGCTTGGCTCACTTTCAGGCACCATGTCAAAAGAGTAACCCGTCACGCACGTTTTTACCTGAGTAGGCTCAACAGTATGTTGGGCCGACACAGTAAAATGTCCCTCAGAAACAAGCGTACCCTTTATAAGGTCTGTATACGACCAGTCATGTCCTACTCGGGCCCCATTTTTGCCCACGCTGACCCTAAAACTATTCTCTCTTAACTCCAAGTAGTTCAAAACCTCTTCTGTCGTCGAGCTGCGAACGCACCTTGGTACGTCCGTAATGTCGACCTTCATCGGGACATAGAGCTCCCTACAATCCAACAATTCCTAAAAAAACTCTCGGAGAACTTCTTCAAAGCCTCAGAATCGCATTCCAATCATTTTATTCGTGAGGCAGCTACTTATGCAGCCCCACCCCCGCTCTCGCTATCGAGTCCGCAGGCCGAGAAACTCTCTCTCGGACCCGCCAAATATAATGTCAACCGAACTGAACTGCCTCCTGGCGGCTCAGGCCGATTCTTCTCAAATTTGCCTAAGTAGGCTCTTCCTCAGCGGCTCTTTGTAGCCGCCTGCACCTTCTTCTCCTAAAAGAGGGTCGCCTCCGATCTGACAAAGCGGCTTAATCGGCCAATTGTCAGTCCCACAGGCGGTTTTTAGTGGGTAGCACCTAGGCTCCAATTTAGGTTAGATACAGTGAGTCCCACATAACCACGATAGACCGGCTGTCGTAGTATGCATAAAGCATTTACCGCCTCCCTGCGTATCGGGGTAGCCCATTTTCCAATTTCTTCAAGGCGCAAAAAAAATTTGTTTAGCAAAGACTCGACTTCAGACACGAGTTTGTTCCGGTGCTCGGCGATGTTTTCCCGAGAAATATTGGCACGGCCGGTGTATAGAGCATCACCAGTGCTGTCATCCGCATAGCAATTAATGTTATCGTTTTGTAACATATCATTGATATGCAAAAGAAACAGCGTTGGTGATAGCACGCAGCCTTGTGGAAAATCAGCGTTAATAGGCTTGTAGTCATGTACCGTCTATAACGACCTTGATGCTCCGATCTGCAAGAAAGCTGGTGATGCAATTGCACAATTTTTCGGAAAGCCCATAGGAAGGCAGCTTCGAAAGAAGCGCTTTGTGCCAAACCTGATCGAAAGCCTTCGCAATGTCCAAACTAACGGCCAATGCCTCCCCCTTGGACTCTACTGCCTCCACCCATCTATGAGTCAGGTAGACCAGAAGATCACCAGCTGATCGACCCCGACGAAAACGGTATTAGCGGTCACGAATCAGCTGGTGATCCTCAAGGTACCGCACGAGATGGCAGTTTATAATGGATTCCATTATTTTGGAGAACAATTAGGAGGTGATGGCGATCGGCCTATAGTTGGACGGGTCTGAGCGGTCGCCGTTTTAGATATCGGGTGGACAAAAGCTGTCTTCCATGATTTCGGGACTACGGCTAGGGAGTAGGAGTACCGGAAAAGACGTGTTAGAACCGGTGCTAACTCCGGAGCACACGTCCTCAACACAATTAGAGGGATACCGTCAGGCCCACTCGACTTGTGGATATCCAGGGAGAGGAGTGCTTTGCAAACCGAGCGCTGTGAGAACCGCACATCTGGCATGGAGCACTCACGTCGGCAGTGTGTTCCCCCCGTCATCAAGAGTCGAGTTGGACGCAAAAAGGGAGCTAAAAGGTCAGCATTCTCTTTTGCACCGTGGGCCAGTGAGTCGTCTTCCTTGTGCAGAGATGGTAGTGATGGCTTGCAGAAATTCCCTTGGACGGCCTTGGCGAGAGACCAGGGTTCCTAAAGGAAGGCGAACTAGTTTATCGCCAATTCTGCCTATGTGCTCTGACTTTGCCGTGGCAATATTTCTTTTGAAGGAACTGGAAGCGAAGTTATACTTCTTTTTAAGCATGCTGGTGTTTATGTCCCGAGTCGCCGAAGCCTCAGCCCAGGCCTGATAACACTCCTGCTTACTGGGTAATGCAGTCTTACAGGAACGACCAAACCAAGGCTGAGATCTGCCTCCGATGGGTACCATAGATGATGGAATAAATAGTTCCATTCCCTGTAGCACCACATCAGTGACTTAGTCCGCAACAGCTCTGGGATCATCCGACGAGAAGCTAACCCGCCCCCATTGGTAGGATGCAAAGAAAGACCGCATTCCGTCCCAATCTGCCGACCTATAATGCCAAACACGGCGGCAACCTGCAGAACGCAACCGCGAGGGGAGAGCCGAGAGACCTGATATCCGTCCGGATGAGAGGTCAGCAGAAGATCCAACAGGGAAGGTGTATGATCGTCCACATCGTAGTCGAAGAGAGGGCCAAAGTGGCTCGTCTTAGAAGAAGCGTATGTCCAGCTGTGGTCTACCGCAGGGTGATGATTATGTAGATTGAAAAATATATCTAAAACAATAATCGCACTGGCTTTCTTGCTAGTTCTTTTCACGACAGAGGTATTAAAATAATTTAAAAAATGACTGTCAATAAATAATGTAATAATGGCTTATTTATTATTCGTATTCGTATTATATTCTCTTTTAATGTGTTCATTTAATTTTCTTGCTGTGTGACGTGTTAATAAACTGCAAGAGAAAGAAATGCAGCTTATTAACACGTTACGATATGGCTAAAAATGAATAAACAAAGGTCATTATAACAACAACAAAACATACAAACAATAAAAATGTACTATTTTTATTGTGCTTACCATAATTTGTTATTTTATTGTGTGTGAAATAATGTGAGTGTATTTAATCTGAATTAAACGGTCAGATAGAGATCATATCGTGCGCTCATTACGTCTAGGAACCTCTCGGGTACGCAACACACGTTTGAACACCTCCGTTACACAACGATGCGGATTACACTTCTGTACTTGAATTGTTAGCTTCTTCCTTACTTACGATTCGATCTCGTAACTTTCATCACTGCATCTCAAAATTGGTAACTATATTTTTATTTTTATTTAAAGAACATTCTAATTACTCAAACGAGTCACAATATAGTATTATTAATACGAGTATAATTGTGAGCTTGGTGGAGACCCTGATCAGCTGTATTATTTCTTTATCCTTTATTGCAAACATTTTCTTCTTTGGAATAATGTTGGCAAGTGCAAATTAAGTACAAAAACTTAAAATATAAAACAAACAATCTTTTAAAGGAATCAATGTCATAGGGTAAGGCATTCCAGAATAGTGAAGAAAGTTTTGAAGAATCCAGTTCCATATTCTACGTTGTTTAAATTTTATTATAGCTGCGTTACAAATGGGTCGGCTTGACAGGGGAAGGACCAAAATAAAAATACAGCACAACGCAGTTTCGTGTTGTGTGTGATTAAGCCTCAGCAACATCCTATAATCACAGGTGGATGGTGAGCTCGTTCGTCAAGGCTACTTCTATAATAAAAAATATTACCTTAAGGTAGAAGCGGCGTAATGGAACTCATAACCTCATTACGTCCCATGGTCTGACTCCTTCGTTGGTCTAGTGGTCCTAAAGGCGTCCGCTGATCACTTGGCTCCGGGATCAAATATCAGTTTATGGGGTTTTCTATCAAGAAATTCTCCGAAGCCCGGAGTCGGCAAATTGGCGACAATCCACGCCCGTGTCTCAGAAAGTACGTAAAGCCGTTAGTCCTGTGCCTAACCTCTCGCAGTTCGTTGTCGTCCCATCGGACTATGATATGACTATGGTGTGGAGGACATACGCCCCGAAAGTCGTAAGTGGCAACTATGAAAACAGAACTGCAAGTTGCTATTAAGGCAAGTCCTCGCAACAGCGGGAATGTTCAACCACAGATTAGATAATAGTTACTACGTAAGAGATCAAGTGAATTACACTATGAGCCCATAAAAAGAAAAAAGATGCAATTCTATGAAAAAATACAAAGGATTTGAAGCTATTCATCAAGCTATCACCACAACCGATGTGAGGTCGATATTACTTGAATGATATATTTAGTACTTGCGACCCGCCCCGACTTTACCTGATTAGAATCTATTAGAAGTAAAGTAATTGAAGATTTTATCAATTTTACGTCTATTTTTTTTTCAAAAATGAAATCGAAGTTTTTCGGATAAAATATAGCCTAGATCACTCCCGGAATCGCTCTTTACTTGTTCATGGAGTTTTATTACAATCGGTTCAACCATTCCGATAATTAGCCCGGACAGAAAGACAATTTTTTTTAAATGCCCTCAGATCAATATAAGGCAATTATTTCGATATTACAGACAGATGCATCTATTATTCCAATTTTACTAGAATGTATAGATTTATTATTTTCACTTACTTCTAAATAACTAACATAAAATAAACCTTTAGTAGGTAGTGGTACAAACTGCTAAAGTAATTTACAAAAAGGGTCCAAGCTCGGTCCTACTTTCGGGGATGTTGGCTAAGCGGATAAAAGAGTTCAAAGATTAAAAAGAAAATTCGTTACTTTTTTTATATCAATATTATAACGCCCGCTTGCATTTATTACATGCTTATGGGTCAATTACTGAGTTTGTCACCCCCGATCACGTTATAAATGAACATAAAATATATAAATAGTACTACTTACATAGACCACACAATGTGTATTAAATATGCGTATAAATCTTTATATACAAAAATTACGTGTCGCTTTGTTTGTCGGCAATGAACTCCTAAACTACAGAAATGATTTCAATTAAATTTTGCACACTGTATGCAGTTTGGTCCAACTTGAGAGATAGGATAGTTTTTATCCCAATAAGTGACCCTCAAAATTATTTTATTAAGAATTGAAGGATATTTTATAGGACCAAGGGTCGTTACAGAGAGCGCAACGTCTGCATGGCCAGCTAGTACCTAGTATTTACAAAAAATGAACTAATAAACTAAATTTACAAGAATAAGTTGCGCTATATGAATGTGAACAAAAATATTTCGTTACGATAGTATATTACAAAGGTTGTGAAGTCATGACCCACAGCTAGCCTATAATTTAACACGCCTATTGATCACGATCATCACGTTTTAAATAATCAAATAATCGATGTAACATCAAAATAGTCGACGACACCCTTTTATTTTTTCATCCGTTAACCAATCTTATAATTTGTTAAGCTTTCACTTCCTATGTGGTGATTCAAAAATTGTATTTAATTCAATTAAATAATTTGCTAAGCTAGTGTGCACGTAAGATTTGCATACACATAGCAACACGAGCCAGCGGCGCCGCGGACCGGAGGGGAGTAGAAAATGGTTTTTCCCCGATACAGAACTGTCTGTCATTTTTTGCGTAGGGAAATCTGCGCACACAAGAACAATTGTCTGTCACTATGAAACTCACACATACCAATTAAATAGAATTTTAGATTTATTTATTCTATATTTTTAAAATAATTTATATTGTTTTTTATATTATTTTTGATGGTAGTTTTTGTTTTATAGTGTTTTCTAGCTCACCCGGCCCCACAACTCATCATCATCGTCACTGCAGTCATTCACAAGTCCACCGCTGAACATAGGCCTCAAGAATGCCACAAAGCACGGTCCTGTGCCACCTGCATCGATCGACTTTCGGCCCCACACCTGGACAAAAATAAATTATTATTGACTAATAAAATATTTAGTTTGCGGAGTTACGTACATTTTTATGGCACTACGCGTACGACAAGATTTGGTCGAATAATGTTTTTACGATTAAGCGTATTTAATACTTTTTAATCCAATATATAAAAATTAGTTTTTCTTTATTTGTATTTTATGCACTGCCATACCGTTCATCAGATTGCGGTAAAACTTTGAAACTTAATTCTTACACTTCCGCGAAGATTATAGGCATAGTACAATTAACTTACCTTTACCTGGTGGTGCGCCTATCGTACCGTCAAATTTATTTGAAAGTTATATCACATATTATAATGAAAATGAATGTATTGCCTAATTGCTTTCCTTTCCTAATCAAATTCTTTTGAAAGTTATATTACATGTAATGAATGTCTATCTTTCCTAATTAAACAATAACACCCTTCCAAATTTAAAACTATTTTTGCTTCTGCGGCAGTAACGCACCGGACATCGACTGGTTTGAAAAAAACATAATATAATATGTAAGTTATTGAGTTATAATATGTACTACGTACTTGAGAAGCTATTCCAAACAAAAATTGTGCGCTACTCTGTCTTCGCGCATGCGTGGGATTTATTATAAAATAAAATATTAATATAAAATAAACATAAGAATTTAATATAAAATACTCTTATTTTAATCTAATATTTCTAAATAAAATGTAATAATAATTATCTAATGGAATTCACAAATCTTCAATTTACGCAATATTTAGTTTAGTAAGTATACGGATTGCAGTACAGTTTAGTTCAACATTGTCTATGTTCGGAATGGGAAATCTAGTACGTAGTACATATATATCGATGGTGTAAGTATATTTTAATATGTATATACATTTAAATTTACATACATTGTTTCTCGGGAATGGTTGTAATAATTTGGATGAAATTTTGTACTTACATATTATTTTACTTTACAATTTATTTTAATACGAGTAGCAGTAATCCCGGAGAATTTTCGTAACGCCGAGCAAAGCTGGCTCGTCCACGTTCTGTTATATTATAAGCTGTGTGTTAATACTTTCTTGAGTATAAGAAATTATAAAAGAATAGTTTGTAATAACTATGTCAGCACTCATTTATAATCGTAACATCTACAATTGGGTGCAAGTAGCGCACCATTTATAGGTTGTAGTGACAAAACATTGCTTATGTATGCGGTTCGCAAACAACAATTTACGGGTGTAGACAAAGAATAGCAAAGTCTTCGTTGTTTCTTACGTAACACTTTGATAAAATAGAAGTCAGTTGTATCGGTAGTTCGGTATATACAAAAGTAAATAACCGGTCAAGTGCGAGTCAGACTCGCGCATGAAGGGTTCCGTACCATCGTAAATACGTTTCTAGTTTGCGAACCCCCTTTAATTTTTAATTTATTTTTATGTTGTAATAACGGCAACAGAAATACACATTCTGTGAAAATTTCAACTGTCTACCTATTACGAATCATGAGATACAGCCCACTGACAGACAGACGGATGGACGTACAGCGGAGGCTTAGAAATAGGGTCCCGTTAGTTATCCCTCGGGTTACAGAACCCTAAAAAGGCGTATGGGGCGATGGAATGTTCGATTAATATGAAATGACATAAGCTTCATCGAGTTCTCCCACGAACAGGACATTGTATCTTCCTTATCTGTAACATTTTTAAAATAAATAAGGGAGTACATAAATTTGTGAGTAATGGGATATTCCAAACCATCCTGTGCTAGGGAACTCCCGGCTCCTTCACTTGAATGAATATCTATTTGAGATAAATTTGATTTTTTTTAGTGACGACTGACTGGTCAAAATGTTTGTCGTACGCGCCTGTATGCTAAAAGACCTGCTGAACGGTCTCTACTCAGACTTAGAGATCACAGTTTTTGCGCCCAATTACATGTTATTTGAAAGTAAACAAAAAAAAACACCTAGTGCCTTCTAAGGGCAGATCATAAAATAAAAATGGACAAGACGAAGATAATAATTTCCTCCAGGCAAACTTTCGTTCACGGCAGGTAGTCTTAAAGATGGCTAGCTATCTGCGCAATACAGGATTATAGTGCATGAGTGTGTGCGCAAGCTCAATTGTACTCTGTATTCCCTCGCTCACTTAGTCCAATACGACGGTAATACGACACGACCGGAGAAATCTCAGGCGCGGGATCAACGGCTTCGTAACGGCGACGGATGGAAACACCGCCAACTTCCTGACTCCGGGCTGCAAATGAGAATATCTTGGCAGCTTAGCCTGACCTGTGCTAGTTAATGTATTTTTTTTTCAAAGGATAGGGTGAAAAACGAGCACACAGTCCACCTGATGGTAAGTGGTTGCCGTGACCCATAGACATCTATATCTATCCTCAATAAAGAATCCAAACGCAGATGCGTCCTCATCCGTAAGGGCTAGGGTATAATGCATCTTTTCAAGCAAAGTGGGTCTCCGGTCCGCTACACTCACCATACGAAACACAGCAGTGTCGAGCTGCAATATTACGCTGGTATTCTGTGAGAGCGTGGTCGTTCCCCGGTCTAGGCGACCCATTCGTGCTACAACGATACTTCTAATATATGTAGCTGTAGCATGACTCTATCACGTACATATAAAAATAGTAATAACTATAATTTCCAGGATGGATAAATTATTTTTATTAGGCATAATAAAATTTATACGGGATTTTAATTACACTAGTCCTACTCGCTATTGTCAGGTTTTGTTTAAAATTACTACTATAAGAGTGAGGGAATAGACCTGTGAAGTGTAGAATGCACCTGTGGTCGCGCACACACTTGAGCACTATAATCCTGACCAGCACAGATGGCTCGTCTCCGTTGAGACTGGCCGCCGTGACTGGAATTCGCACTGGAGGACATTGTTAGCATTGCTAGTTTACTTTCTAATTAATAAAAAATTAATATTTCAATGTAAATAAGTATTTAACTTATTCTTATTTTCAACGGTTTTACGATATTTACGGCAAACGTGGCAAAATGTAAGTAACACATGCAATGTCATTTTAGTCTACGGAATTTAAAAAAAAACGACGTTATTAAATACTGAAATAGACAGAACAGTTGTATTTACAATGAAGTTTATACCGTCCAGGAGGAATGGGCGCCTGAGTAACGAAAACTATTCCACCTCAATTTTTTATGCGATTTCCTTCAAATTGTTCTACTGATGATATAAATGAAAAAAATAGAATAGCATAATTTTGTTCAATATAGATTATTACATAGGTAATTATTGAAAGTCATTTTTTTACTTACCACGGGTTCGGAAAATACCTCTGTCCTGGGAAGAACTAGCAAGAAGCCCAGCAAGACTTGTTTTAAACATATTCCACTTCAAAATAATTTTGTTTTTTGATTGTACAAATTTTAAATGAGCTTTAATAGAATCAACATGGTGGCGATAACCTCATTCCCAGGGAGGTTTTTCACTTGCTTATTTTTGATATTATAATAACTCTTTTTGTACAATTTTTCTTTAATAAAACATTTAAACTTGTTTAGTGACAAATTTTGTACATTTTCTGGGATTTTGTTGTAAAATCATATACCACTGCCCCATAAGTGAATTACTAATTCTGTGGAGTCTAGTAATTGATATTACAAGCTTATGTTTGTTCCTAGTGTTTAAAGTATGACCATCTTTATTCTTATCAAAGCTATTTTTGTTTTTATGTACATACATTACAATTTCATAAATATAATGCGATGCCAAAGTTATTATCTTTATTTCTTTAAAATTTTATCTAAGGGAATCATTACAATTTCAGTTATAAATCGCCCGTATGGCTTTCTTTTGCAAAACAAAAATAGCTTGGATGTCAGTCGCATCAACCCATAGTAAAATTCTACAAGACATCACGCTATGAAAGTAACTAAAATAAACTAATCTAGCTGTCTCATCATTGGTGATATTTCTAATCTTTCTTAGAGCACATGATGCAAAACTAAGTCTGCTTGCTAATTTAGATATATGGAGACCCCATTGAAGCTTCGTATCAATAGTAATACCAAGAAAAACAATGGTATCCACAAGACTCAACTCCTCCCCATTTAAGAGCAAATTGTTGGTATTTGAATGTTTAATATTAGGTATTGTAAATTTAATACATTTTGCCTTATTGTCGTTTAAGAGCAAATTGTTGGCGTTAAACCAATGTACTGATTTCGATAGAGCATTATTTACATTGTCAAAATTAATTGACTGTTGTTTGCGTTTGAAAATTAAAGAGGTGTATTATCAGCAAATAATACTATATCCTGATTGTCCCCTACAAAATAAGGTAAGTCATTAATATAGACTAACAACAAGAATGGGCCAAGAATCGAGACCGGAGGAAAGCCTTGGAAAGATCACAAAAATACCTAAGGCATCTTATGAACTCTCCCAGGCATTAAAAATATATTTCATAAGCTCGACACCTGCGTTAGTCGTCGAGCGATCCCCTGTGAAACCAAATTCATTTTTATGAAGTAATTTATATTGCTTAAAAAATTAAAAATTGATCTAAAATTATCTTTTCAAAAATTTTACTGAGAGTTGGTAGTACAGAAATATTTCTAAAACTAGCTGGGTCCAATGTACACTTACTACCAGATTTAAATAAACGAAACACACCAGATTCGATACTAGTATTAAAAATAATAGCAAGATGAGGTGCAATTAAATCTATTATGCATGTTGCCATGGGGCAACTCGGTGCAATATTGTTTAAAGCGATATTTTTTTCAATTGCTAGGAATCATTATTTGCAAACGGGACAGTTTTTTCATATTCTTTGATGAATTACGAACATAAAAAATCCTATGACTTTTTACGATAAAAGTTAATATTTTCGGAATTATGAATTTTTAAATGTTTGAAAAAGCCCAAATTCGAATACGTTTGACCCATTAAAAATACACAACGGAAAAGAAAAAGATATAAAAGTTTTTTTTGTATTATTTGATGAAATACGAACATAAAAGACCCTATGACATTTTACGATAAAGTTAATATTTTCGAAGTTATGAATTTTCAAGTTTGAAAAAATCTAAATTCAAATTCTGATCGATTGAAATACATAAAGAAAAATAGTAAAGTATAAAAGATATTTTTTTGATATTCTTTGATGAAATACGAATTCTTTCTGTAGGTATATCTTTAAGCCTTTTAGATTTTTACTAACGATGAATAAAGCAAAATCAAACCTACTACGTTTATAACTATGTATAAAAATATAATTAGTTAAAATTAGTTATTTGTTGTCTATAAATTAAAATTGAACAGCTATTGGTACATTGATATTTTTCTAAAAGTTTTCAACAATCACGCCCATTTCTGAAATTTGTTTAAAGACGCGTCCCTTTTTAAGCCTTTTGATCCAGGATTTATGTTACGAATAGAGTTCATCTTCTTATATAACCGATTAGAAAATATTTTAAAATTGTTTTCTCACACACTTAACTTCCAATCATTGAACATAGCACGAGCGATGGAATTTTACAACAGCATATTTTCTTTTTTAATTCGTTTCGTACGGTTGGCATCTTTAGGAATTTATTCGATCGATTTTTTCGATTAAAAAAAATATGTATACTATCGTAAACAGTCGATGTATACATAATTGCTGTTTTAGTCTCTTAGAATACGAATTTATCAACAAACTAATTCACTATACTGTAATTGAGGTATACTGGGCGATGCACTGTCAAGTGCGGATTCATTTTAGTTTTACTTTACATGACAAATGTTATTGGTCGTCCACTGTTATCATTTAACATTAAATGTATTTGTGACAAATAATACTTTAAAAATTATAAAAAGAAACTCTAAAACTAAAAAGAATGAAATAATTTTAACATAATTTATAATTTTTGAAAGAAACCTCACATCACATTACGTGTGTATCATAAACTCGTCGTACTTTATTTGGAAATTATATAATGATTTAATAATTTATTATGCAATAAATAACACAAGGTTAATTGATATTATTTATTTCTCTTATTATTTTCGTTGACGTCATCTGTCGGTAAACGCTGGCTTTGTCGATTTGTTAACCCTTAATTAATCTTGTGGTTTGTTCATAACGTTTATAGTTGCTACAATATAAACAAATCATTCCAGGCGGGTATTTATTGAAATCCATTAACGGCGTAAGTAATCAGACATGCTTAAAGCATTTCGATAAAACAATGCGTTTTAAATAATAGCAGTTATCTGTGTCATTTATGTGATCGCTGCAATCCGCGGCAACAGATGGTGATGTCGGTCAAATATTTCGCAAAGATTCCCTAAAAAAAAAAGAGTTAGTTGAAAAACAAATCTGCCTTTATTACGCTAACGATATTAGAGATCAGCCTAAAATTTTTCAACTTTGTCTTTTTTAACATGCTTTTATTAGCTTCGCGTGTTTATCTATCTATGTAACGGAATCTTTTAATATTATTTACACCAATTTATAAACGATTGATTGACTTGAAAACACTCGTATCAAGGACCGATGACAATAATTGAATACCTTTATCCTAGTATCATGATCAGGATCACCACCAGGTTTAGGATAATTCTCTCTAGATTCGATCAATGCGTGTATTTTAAGTTTTCTTAAATTTTAATATTATTATTTATTTGCAAGCTTGTTTTATTATTTAAAATTTTCTTGTTATCAGTAACAAATATAAACTTTAATTAAACATAATAAAAGCTATATCTTTACAAATCGCTTTTTACGATTGCGTTTTTACTACACACTATCAATAATTATTTAATCGAAATCTTAACCCTGTCGGTGTCTATAAAGTCCAACTACGCAAGGGTGTTGCGAAACGTTTCTCACTGTGAATAAATTGGTTAAAATATGCGACGAGGATATTCGTGGCGTGGTTCTATGTGAACATGTGAACTTGACCTAATTCATCACGTGGTCGACTCAAGTAGATAGTTAAGAGTCAAAACATAGTCTAATTTATAGTACGTTTGGTGACTCTTAAGTAAAATTGAATTATATTTAAAAAAAAAATGATAATTTTCTGTCGACTACAGATAACCATTCTTTGTACATACAAATTAGTCAAAAATTACAGCCTATATACGACTACGTCCCACTTCACCGGACACAGGCCGCTCATTTATTTTCTGAGGGTTTTAGGGCGAGGAAGTGTCCTCCGCGCCGCGCTGTCCCAATGCGTGTTGGCGAACTTCACATGTCTTCGAAATATTTTTTTTCTTATTTCTCAGGCATGCAGGTTCACGATGTTTTCCTTCACAGTCGAGGACGTGGTAAATCAGCACATAAAATTGCAATTAACAATTTCATTGGTGCCGGCAGGGATCGAACTTGGGGTGCTCGTGTACTGTGGCACATATAGTGAGAATATTATATATATATATATCAGAAATATTACTAATATAAATTTTCTGTTGAGAATGTAATGCGTTCTCACGGAGAAAAGCACAAAAAGCTTAACGTACGCTACGCAGTATACCCTTCTTGTTTCATCTTTAGATACGTCCGAGAAAACCGCGTCACGAACGTCAATCCTTAGCGCAGGAGTTGAACCTCTACACGCGAGAGAGGGGCTGCTTAATAAATACACAAGCGCGAGGCTATCAGAGGCAGTCGCAACGGCGGTCACCTCGGTACCAAAATGAGGACGCTGGCGATCACGGTGGGTGTAACTAGTGACGTGTTGTGATGTTTTATTTTCATACGATAGTGCATGACGACTGCAATTTTATTTTTAATTTTCTAATTACATTTTTTCAAGTGCATAGTTTATGTTTGCCCAAAATAAGTTTAGAATTCATTCACAATTTAAAGTAAATAAAGATAAGTAGAGTGAAATAAAAAATAAAATGAATGCGTATAAATAAGTAATTAAATTCCAAACATTAATAATAAAAAATTAGAGAAATATTATTCGTGCAACAAACGGCTACAGAAATTGCAGATCAGATGTAGGGAGTTTATTATGTACTCCGGTTATATATCTCCATTAGCTATAAATAGTGATGTCAATAAAATTGGTTAACTCACAATAGTGAGATTGTTATACAATTGAAAAACTGTTAGTCAAATATAATTGCGAAAATGGCATAATTTAAATATTATAATTTTTTCTTATCTTTCTATGTCCTTTTAAAGAAAATATTATGAGTAGGTATAGTCATTATTTTTGAACTCCCTATCTGATATTATGTTATAAATATTTTTTTTTCATAATGAAAGCAGGATGAGCTCCGCATACACTGTTTATAAAGTTGGTTTTTCGGTATGATGAAAGAGTCCCTAGAACAAGCGGAATTAATATTATTTTTTACTAAGTGTTCATTTGAATCTAAATATTTTTTCTCTTTTCAGATATGTTTGGTGTTTGCACTTGCAGCTACGATAGCCGTACCTATTAAAGATGTCGGTAACGACCCTAAATCAACCAGGGAGAAGCGCTCACCGAGCGGCTGGCATTCAGAACCGGAAGGAGTTTGGAAGAAAAAGCTTGTCTGGAAGGAAGAGTGGAAACAAATTTGGAAAACTGAAAAGAAATTAATTTGGAAAACAGAATGGAAAAAAGAAAAGGTGCCTGCTTGGAAGACGGAGCAGATACAACAATGGAAAGAAGAACAAGTACCAGATTGGAAAATAGTACAAAAGCCGATTTGGAAGGAAGTTCAAGTACCCATTTGGAAAGAAGTCCAAGTACCTGATTGGAAAAAAATATGGAAACCAGTCTGGAAAGAAATAGAAGTCCCGATTACAAAAGATGTTCAGGTGCCCGAATGGAAACAGACATATGTGCCTGAGTGGGTTAAAGAAGGCATTCCTGGTGAAAAGTTTTTGGGTAAAGATGACCATGGTTGGGAATATACCAGCCACGACTTGTGGAGGAAAAAGATGATTTGGAAACCAGTATGGAAAAAAATTTGGAAAACAGTACAAAAACAAGAATGGGTTAAGGACAAAAAGCTGGAATGGAAAGAGGAATGGAAACAAATTTGGAGAACTGAAAAGAAACAAGAATGGGTTACAGAGAAGAAACAAGAATGGGTTGAGGAAAAGGTTCAAGTATGGAAAACAATTAAAAAAGAAATATGGGTACCCGTACAAAAGAAAATCTGGGTAGAAAAATGGAAACAAATTCAAGTACCTGTTTGGAAAACGATTGAGGTGCCAGCATGGAAAAAAGTGTGGAAACCAGTTTGGGAGAAGGTTTGGGTACCAATCCACCATGAACATCACGGATGGGATTAAAAGTACAAATGAAACCCAATTTTCTGTACATATAGAAATATTTAAAACATAGTCATTTGTTAACTAATTGTTACCACAAGAACCCAAGATATTTTTGTTTGATAATTTTGTAAATATATTAAAATACTCGATAATATCTGTGGTGCTGGTAAGTAAACATTCAAATAACTTTATCGATGGGCGTACGCGAAGGCGAATTCCTTTGTTTTGCTTTAAGCGAATTTTTGTGCATCTAAGTTTTCGCCAGCGAATGCGAAATATATTATTTTGGCTTTGCGTGCGCCTAGAAAGTGAACACAGGACGTTATTAAAACATGTAATATTTGTTTATTTTTATAAATACTGTGTATTGTAATTGTGTTCATTTTCTAAAGACAGAGTTAAAGAGATGTAGGTATATGTTATGTTTTAATTCCGACTGTCATTGTTCAAATTTTAACTATGAAGGGCCTCTTTCAGAACCAAGTTTTATGTTTTAAATTCATTTGATTTTACTCACTAGGAACATAACTCTATTTATATTTTATATAATTACCAAACAGCTTTTTATTGTCTTAAGATCAAAGCTGCGATATGTGTACTTTGTACCATGTCGCAATTATGAGAGGCTAAAAAATTAAAACTCGTTTCAGTATATTGAAATATTATACTATGATTTGGGTACGTATCCGTCACATGTAAGTTTTAGTTACAGGTACGAATATTTGCTTTATCGGCAATTTAATTTTTGCAATTCTGGTACTCTTTTATTATTTAAAACCATTTTTATTTTGACATAGTAACCATACTTACATAGGGACCTCGAATTTTATTTGTTATAGAATGCGATCGACTTAAAAGTAAGCGACCATCGATCTTTAACTTAAATTAACATATTCTTTTTATTGTGAAAATAAAAAGAAATAATTATGTCTTAAAGATTACGTTTTTATTATATTCTACAAAATTTTAGTCAAAGGCATCAATAGTGAAAAGCAAATCATACCTTGATTTGCTTTTTTTTAATAAAGAATATAATTTATGATAAAAGAGAAATGGAAAAATTGTTTTCAAGAAACACTAAATACAAGCACAACTCTTGCAGTTGGGGTACTACTTAGAACTTGAATGTTCTAAGAGTTTATAAATAGAAGAGGCTCTTAATTGTTTTGAGTTACCAAATATTTTTAATGGTTTATTTTTTATTTTTATAAATAATGATTTACAAGTGTAAAAGTTGCGAACAGTGTAAGAGATGTTGTGTTGATTTTTTTTATGTTTTACATAATATATTTCTATGTTTTTTCATGTTTAAGAAAATATACATTTTCACATTAAAATGATTTTTAATTATCCCTCATACCATACTAAATTTTCGGTATACTCTTACATTTAAAGACTTTATTTCTTATTGATTTTTTTAACGCTCTATATATACATATTTAATTTTCTATAAAACTGAAGTGAAAAAAAACTTCCAGTCCATCTGATGGTGAATGGCTATTGCAGTACATGGACATCTGCAGCCAACTTCAAACAAAGAAGGCTGCAGATGTGTCATCACTTCTGCAGCAAAAAAACGTTACCTCCACACTAGGATTTTCTCCTGTATCGTGGAGGCATTTTACATACATACATTTCACTAGGACAAACATCCAGACCCGGAACAATTATTTGTAGGTTATACTTGTTCCGTGCGGGATTCGAACCCCCGGCCCTTAGTGCAGCAACTCATTGCTAAGCCACGGCGCCACGGAGCCGTCATTTAGAAAAAATCAATACCTCTTAGCCTATAAATATTCCTTTCAGGCCAGAGTACAGCCATACCGGCAGTGCTATTTGGTGATAGAAATAGTTACCTCTTAATCGGGCTCCTAGCAAAAAAAGGAGTTCTGACACCTAGTTAATTGAATTAATTGGATATGTTATTGTATTCAATACGATAAAAAATACATTTATTTGTTATTTTTTAAATATAGTAATAAATTAAGTAATACCTAAGCCAAATGGTTTAAAAATATTTAGTTTTTTCTTGATAAGCTTAACATTAATTAAAAGGAAAGTCACTAACGTATGTAGTTATAGCAACAAAGTACTTCGTTTAGCAAATCAATTTCATTTAATTTAAAGAAAGAAGTTAGTTTTTACTTCAATAAGTGACTCCGAGGCGCCATTAATAATCGGATATAAAAGGGATGGCACCATTGAGTTATATGTAATACGTACTAAAGAAGCCTTTCTAAACAAAAAATGTGTACTACTCTATGTCTTCGTGCGCGGCAGATAGTAAAGTCGCGCATGCGCAGTTGATTTAAGCGCGATGCGACTGCGCGGTTAGTTTATATAAAGAAATATATTATTTCATGATTTTTTTCTTTTGTAATATTACGATATTATTACCTATTTATTCACTTGAACAACAAATAATTTAACTTACTTGACTACTGAATTATTATTTACGTCCAGGTTTAAACTTTAATTTGAAATCTTGTATTATTGGCGCCGCTCCACGCAGCATGAATATTGAAACCACAGACTAATTAGTACATTGAAACCACACTAAATGACACTGTGCGTATTGCAGTACAGTTCAGTTGAACATAGTGTATGTTCGAAATGCGCAATCTAGTACGTAGTACATATATATCGATGGATGACACAAAAATTCCGTGTAAATATATTTTTTTTATTTGACAGATCTAAATAAATAATATAAATATAGGAACATTATATAACAAAGTATTAGAACTATAATTGCACAGTGCTTCTATTTCAGCTTAAACTTGTTACCAATATATAAAATAAGTGTGGTATGTATACTAATTATCTTAAGTTTGATCATTTAAAAGCCTCAGTTTCTGGAAATATATAAAAGTTTAGGTATAGTTTCACTTTACTATACGAACACGGCTCCGTGGCGCAGTGGCTAAGCAATGAGTTGCAGTACTGGGGGCTGCAGCTTAAAAATAATTGTTCCGGATTAAGATCTTTGTCCTTATAAAATTTATGTATGCAAACTGCCTTCAACTGTGTTGAAAACACAGGAGAAAATCCTAAAAAATTGGAGATCAACCTCGATTATCTCTAGGGAATCTATCCCTAAAGATAACGAATTAATCGAGGTTGATTTTTTTATAGGATACGGGTGACAAATGAGCATACAGTCCACCCGATGGTTGCTGTGGCCCATAGACATCTACATCTATCCTTGATTACATATCAAAATGCAGATGCGTTGTCACCCGTGAGGACTAACATGGAATGCCTCTATTCCAGTAAAAAGGGTCTCCGGATCTCTACACGCACCATACGAAACACAGCAGTGTTAGGCTGCCATTTTACGCTGGTATTCTGTGAGAGCGTGGTCCTTCCCCGGTCGAGCCGACCCATTCGTACTACAACTATACTACTAATATAGTTGCAGCATGGCTCTACCACGTAAAGATGATTAAAACCGGTTTAAGGGAAAATAGATCTTAAATAGTAGTCTTATGTACTTGTGCTATTTGCTGAAGAGACTAAGGGTCCACGCGCTACTAATCTTCACCGCTGGTAATAAGAAGAGAGTTTCTCTTTTCGCCTAGAGGCTAAGTAAGCTATTGAGAGGCGAGATGCATCATATTTATACAATATATTTCTTTTGTCTTGACAATGGTTTACAGCTGTGCTAGGAATCGATAGGTGGATAGGTTAGGTTATTAACACATTCTATATTTATGAACCAATAAGACCCGTATTCACCATACATGCATAGATTTGGAATGAAACTCGTCGCGAGATTGTTTTGTCTAGATGATGTGTTTCATAGCTGCGCAAGAATCCAATTAGGTGGTGCTGTAGTCAAGTTTTTAACAATTTATATATTTAGGGATCAGAGTGAGTCATATTCACAATAAGTTTTGTTTTCGTTGTAATAAAAATTTTATAACTTTTATTTACATTGTAAACACTTACCGAGTGAACGCAGATTAAAAACCGGAAAGGGCAACATAAATAAAGTCTGTAAATATTATAGACTAGCTGCTCCCCGCGGCTTCGTTCGCCGCAAAAATATTAAAATATATTACGATATATTTTAATGTTTTTGCGCGGAACCCTGATTATTTTTTTAATATAAAAGTTACTCCTTATAATATCACCTACATTATGCTAGTCGGTAATTTTATAGGGCACGCGCTGAGACACAACCATCCGCAATATCCTTTGTAATAATGTCTTTCGGTGCGGCCATGGCGACGACATTCGCGTGGGGCGCGCGCGGTACTGGGCATTATTACATCTTATTATTATATTATTATTATACTCAGTGCTTACATTGGATTATTTTGAATGTATATTATTATTATACTTCCCTTTATTAATTACCTTTGAATTGGACTTTGTTCACAATTTCAAGGGCTTTAATTTTTTTTCGCGGCACTCTAATTCGTTTTCTAAAATAAAAGTAGCCTAAGTTACTCCTTATAGTATCAGTGAAAGTCCCGTCAGAATTGGTCCAGCCGTTTCGGAGATTAGCCGGAACAAACAGACAGACAGAAAAAAATTTTAAAATTGTAAAAATGTCTTTTTTGTTATAAGTACCGTATATACTTTCCTATGCATTAAGTAAAATGCTGTTATTTTGATATTACAAACAGACACTCCAATTTCATTTATTTGTATAGATATACTCTACCTGTCGGCTCTATGGCGCAGTGACTTAGCAATGAGTTGCGATGCTGAGGGCCGTGGGTTAGAATCCCGTACAAAACAAGTATTTTGTGTGACGATACCAATAATTGAGGATGTTTGTCCTAGTGCAATTTATTTATGTCAATTTACTCTATTACAAGAGAAAATTCTATTAAAATAATATAATAATAAAAAGAAGAAATATACTAAATAATACAGGAAGTATCACGCTTTCACAGAATACCAGTATAAAATAGCAACATAACGCTGCTGTTTTGTATAGTTGGTGTATGGTGTACCGGAGAAATCTTTAGCTGGTAATGCAGCATTCTATCATAGTCCTCGGCGGTGACAACTATTTTGATTCTTAATAGTATACTTAATATAATATATCCTATATTACATAGGTGTCTGAACAACAGCATCCACTTGCCATCAGGGTCTTACCATGTTTAATAAAAGTTTGTTTACAATTTCTAATTACGATTTACAATATACATTTATATATATTTCTATTCTATAAAAATTAAAAATTACGAAATTGTTATTGGCAAAACAATACAAACTTTTAGAGTTGTAGCTACAATTTTTCATATTTTTGTTCAATAAAGGTTTTAATTTTACAAATTTGTCAGAAACACTGTTTTACTAAACGCCGAATTGTAGGTAATAACAAGTTTTAGTTACTCTAGAATTGTATCGTTAAAAATTAAAATACACTTTTGTAAACTACAATAATAAAACTACAGGCTTTTTTTTAGAATTTTAAAGGTTTGATTTATAAAAATATTTAAGAGTGGTTACGTTTATAACTCTGTAGCTTTATGAAACGGTTTTTATCGTACAATTCGATAAATACGTGAATTTTTAACTCGTCGGAACTTGTCGGATGATAAAAGTTACCACTTAGTTATTAGATAGGGCCCAGTTGGTCTGTTCATTCTTCTGTTGGTCTATAAGTGACTAACAACTTTTTTTATAGAAGAGGGGGCAAAAAAGCGTGCAGCTCACCTGATGGTAAGTGTTGACCGCCACCCACGTACAAGAACAACTACAACACCAAAAGATTTGCAGGCGCGTTGCCGGTTCGTATGGGTCCGGAAAAATCTCAGGTGGTAAATAGTTCCGCAAAGAAGTAGTGCGAGGAAGAAAACTCCTAGTAAATCGCACAGTACTGAACTGCCAAACATCCAGATATTTTTTTAATACGATAAGGGTGACAAACGAGCACACAGTCTACCTGATGGTAAGTGGTTGCTGTGGCCCATAGACATCTACATCTATCTTCGATTACGAATCAAAATGCAGATGCGTTGTCACACGTGAGGACTAAGATGGAATGCCTCATTTCCAGTAAAAAGGGTCTCCGGTACACTCACCATACGAAACACAGCAGCGTTAAGCATATATAAAAGCGTGGTAGAGCCGTGCTGCAGCTATATAAGCATATAGCTGCAGCATGGCTCTACCACGTATAGATCATCGTCACGATGTGCGTTAGTGAAATTTGGCGGCTGGAATTAATCCGAACAATTACTCAGAGTACTCTCCGTGGTAAATGCGATAAAAAATTCAAAGGGATGTAATATCTCTTCGCAGCGCCAGTAAATTGAGCCGATCAGAGAAAACTCGGTCGTCGACGATTACATCCGCTCAGCGCTGGATGCAGTCAAGTGGAGTCTCGGCTCATAGATGAGAACAGTATTCCACGTGAGGCTGAATCTGCGACTTGTAAAGTTGCAAGCAGTGTGCTGGCATGAAATACTGTCCCGCTCTGCTGAGCACGCCAAGCTATTTAAGTTTTTTTTTTATCCTGTTTGCTTCTACTCTTTAGGTTACCGAAATATATTTCGATTGTACGAGTACACTGGATGTTGTAATTTAACTATTTTAAGTAGGTAACGTATATATAATAATAATATTTAATAATATGTAATCAAAAAATGAAGTGTAGTGTTATAAGTATTTGGAAAAATCAAGTTATTATAAACACTCGATACAAAATATAACTTACAAAACCAGAAGAAGAAAACGTTGCCTTTGTTTAACTTATTGTTCAATGTCACGTGTATTTTTTATGTACCTACATTTAAATATAATAATTTGTTTAGCTCCGCAATTAGCGTTAATGTATTATAATGTGCTAGAAGGCATTATGAACTCATGCAAGTAGTTCGCGCCTATATTCTACCAAGTCCTTGCATAATAGCACAGACTCATCAGGCAAGTTCTCCGCGTTGTATAAATATTAATGTCACGTTTAGTGCTTAAATAAAACCTAGATACGTCAATGTCCGTATCTTGTGCTCCACAGATTATCTCACAGCAGAACTTTCTTTTGCAAATGTTGGTAATCCGGTCATTTTACCACGTTTAATATCAACTCGCTTTGTATGTTTGTTCGGGAGGAATTTAGAAATTGACTTTAAACTAACTTGCCGATGAGCTAGAGACTTGAAATTATGTACATAGATCGGAATCTGATGACAATATAAGGGTATGAAAAAAAAACGTAGTATATTAAACAATTTTTAATACTTACACTGTCTTTAAAATTTTCACTAGTTTCAAGTTTACTCATTGGGTTAGGAAATGATAAATTATTGTAGTAATAATTTGATTGATATGCAAACATTTTTAATCTTGTGCTGAGCAATTTTTAATTTATCAGGCACTACTTATTTGAACGAAGATTCTTCGAATTTTATCTGACCGAAGGGGTATATTACGAGATTTGCGAGTAACTAAGTTTAACTTTAAATTAAGGCACAACAGTGGCTACTATATTTCACTAAATTGTTTAACGGTGGTAGAGCCACGCAGCAGTTTTTTCTGTTGCACGTATGGGCCGGCTCGAGCCGGGTTGGTACCACGACCTCACAGAATATCGGCGTGAAGTAGAGGCTCTGCTTCTGCGTTTCGTCTGGTGAGTGCAGGTGGCCAGAGGCCCTATTCCCTCCTCCCCCCATCAACATGGTGGCGGAATTAAATGACAGACTACCCCAGGAGGGTACCAGTACCCCTGGAGAATCCCTCGCTGAGCATCCACGACCATGTTATTCCAATCCTGAGCGTGGGTGCTCAGGCTGCCCCGCGTATTCTGGGGGGAGGAGGGGGGGGGGCAAAATTCCGCTCAAAAACATAACTGCTCGGGGCAAACTGAGCAACAATACCAAGGCGACCCCTGCCACGCTATCCGTGAATTTCTGCAACATCAGGGGACTTCACTCTAACCTAAACGCCGTCCACTACCATCTCGAGACGGCGAAGCCGGCCTTGTTCTTTCTGACCGAGACGCAGGTTTCCTCTCCGGCTGATATTTCGTATCTCTCCTGCCCGGGGTACAAATTGGAGCACTCCTTTGTGCCTCGGGCTGGAGTTTACGTGTATGTCAGAGAGGACATCTGTTCTCGACGCCTCGGCAGTCTTGAAGGTTCAAACCGCGACGACCATCCGCGCGTCTACGGGTGCCTCTATAGGTCCCATAGCGGTAATGCCGAAACAGACCGACTCATCGACCACGTCCAAATGGCTACAGATTCCTTGCTACAACAGGTCCCATCCGCAGAGATCGTGATCCTTGGCGATTTTAACGCCCACTATGCCGAATGGCTCGGTTCACGTTTAACCGATCATGCGGGGAGATCTGTTTATGACTTTGCCTTGACATATGGTCTGACACAACTGGTTACTTCGCCTACGCGGATTCCAGATGTGGAGGATCATACACCTTCTATGTTGGACCTTCTGCTGACCTCACATCCGGACGGATATCAGGTTTCCGTCGATGCCCCTCTCAGCTCTTCGGACCATTGTCTGATCCGGAGTGTGGTGCCACTCACGCTCCCTTCGCGGTTGCGTTCTGCAGGTTGCCGCCGTTTTTGGCATTACAGGTCGGCGGATTGGGACGGAATGCGGTCTTTCTTTGCATCCTACCCATGGGGACGGGTTTGCTTCTCGCCGGATGGTCCCAGCGCTGTTACTGACTCTGTCACTGATGTGGTGCTACAGGGAATGGAAACTATTTATTCCATCATCTGTGGTACCCATCGGAGGCAGATCTCAGCCTTGGTTTGGTCGCTCCTGTAAGACTGCATTACGCAGTAAGCAGGAGTGTTATCAAGCCTGGGCTGCGGCTTCGGCGACTCGGGATGTAAACACCAACACACTTAAAAAGAAGTATAACTTCGCCTCTAGGTCCTTCAAAAGAGTTATTGCCAAGGCAAAGTCAGAGCACATAAGCAGAATTGGCGAGAAACTAGTTCGCCTTCCTTCGGGAACCTGTGCATTCTGGTCTCTCGCCAAGGCTGTCCAAGGGAATTTCTGTAAGCCATCACTACCATCTCTGCACAGGGAGGACGACTCACTGGCCCAAGACGCAAAAGACAAAGCTGACCTTTTAGGCTCCCTTTTTGCGTCCAACTCGACTCTTGATGACGGGGGGAAAACACCGCCGACCATCCTGCGGTGTGAGTGCTCCATGCCGGATGTGCTGTTCTCACAGCGCTCGGTTCGCAAAGCACTTCTCTCCCTGGACATCCAGAAGTCGAGTGGGCCTGACGGAATCCCCCCAATTGTGCTGAGGACGTGTGCTCCGGATTTGGCACCGGTCCTAACGCGTCTATTCCGGTACTCCTACTCCCAAGGCGTAGTCCCGAATTATACCTTATGTTCTACTGCGGATATCCTCATTTCTAAGTTTATCATGCAGAGAAACCCCAAGCATAGCCCTCTCCATAGCTTGCTGAGCGACCTTGAGCTTCCTCATACGGCCAATCCAAAAGTCATCACTGGCAATACGCACTAGTTGTACAATCTTATTTTTAAGAGTTCGTTGTTTCAGGTATACGTGATGAGAAGATGTGTCATAATTTCCCGAATGCTGCCCAGCCGAGTTGAATCCGTCGATTGACCTCTCGGTCGAAATTGGACTTGGCTAGTCGAACTATTTGTTCCAGGTAAATACACTCGTCATTAACTTCGAGCTTAGTGCTTCCATCAACTACCGGCATAGGAGTGACATGGACATGATGCACTCGTTTTTCACCCGATTACAATGTGGGTGCCTCCAAAACAGGAGTGAGTAGGCTTTTGTTAAGTCAGTACACTTTTTTATTTAGTCAAGCACTGGCTTAGAATAGTAAAATAAATATAAATATTTACTTTAGGAGCAATATCACAAAACATCTGTAGGATTGTAATTCTTAATGTTATATCATTCTTTTAAAAACAATACAAGTACACAAAAGAAATCCGTGAGGCTTATTAGCACCACAAGTTTTTACATAAAATAATAGGTACTATTATTGCTCAAGATAAGGATAACCATACTTCCTTAATGAAATGACGTGTCATATTTAAATATTATACAAATTTTCTACAGCATATTATGATAAGATAATAAGTCAAAGAACAATGCAAACATATAAATGATGTTTCGATAGACGGAATTTAAATATTAAATCTCTGGTCAAGGAGGAAGTAATTGTCCATTAAAAACGCAGGAAGCAAGCGTAATTTACCTTGTTATTATCTATGAGGTGGCAAAGCATTCGCGCTTGTATTGTGGAGCATTGTAGACTAATTTAGCTTGAAAGCGATTTTATTACGTCGAGTTGCACTACCACTTCTCTAAATATTCTGCCTTCCTAAACAATAGACTGCCAAAAAATCGTAAATGTTGTGTATTTATGACAAAATATTTTTTTTATAGAATATGAGTGACAAACGAGCACACAGTCCCCCCGATAGTAAGAGAATGCTATGGTTTATTAAAGCTGTAGCAAACCGTATGTATTCGGTACTAAGTAACGGGTGCGCCATCTAGTACCGAGTAACGAAACGTTACACATGAACGTCTTTCGTTACTCGCATTTTTCGTACTATGGGTACCTACACTGTTTCAGTTCACGCAAGTACCGTTGATACGTGATGCGTGTATTGAAACATTTGCTGATCGTATGTTTTACGCATGCGCACACTTATTCGGTGAACTTAAAAACGTACGTTACAAAGAGCGATGTTTGCTTAATAGGTAAAGTATAATTTGGAAATTCGTCGTCCAAGTCTTTTACTACTTATTGAAGGTATTGTGTGTGTACACGAAGTTTTAGATTGGAACATAAGATAAGAAAGTATTTTTTACAAATTAGAAATATGTTTTTGTTTTTTATTAACGCGTATTTTCACGTTTTTTTGTATTTATCTTAAATTAAACTAAATTTAGAATAACTTAAACACAAGTCTGGTTCAATATACACCGCGACGTCACACTGTACGCGTACGCAATACGACCCGATTCGATGCTCTAACATAACATGCATGTTGTGAGGTATCAGAAGTAACGAGTAACGTAACGATACGATAGTAACGAGTACTAATTGTTAAAGTAACGAATACATACGGGAACGCTTGTTTTCGTTACTTTTACTCCTCTATGGTTTATAGACACTATGCTTAATTCTGTTTACATCATTCGAATTCGAATTTAAATGTCGATGTGTTGTCACCTCTGAGCACTAAAGTACACAGAATACTTTTACTCCTAGCGGAGAGCCTAGTTCGATCGTATTAGTAGGTAAATAGGGTCACCGGCTCTCTACACTCATCATACGAAACACAGTTAAGCAGCTATTTTACGCTCGTATTCTATGCAAGCGTGGGATTTCCTCGATCGAGCTGATCCATTCGTAGTGCACCTTAAAAGAAGAGTAGTACAGTAGATTTCTATTCTAATTCGGTATAATTTACTGCAATTTTTAAAAGTCAATTTTTAAAGGTCATCAGTATGAAAGAGATTGAACGTGCGATTCGAAGTTTGAAATGTGGTAAGGCTGCGGGACTAGACAGAGTTACTGCTGAAATGGTCAAGTATGGTGGGCCTCGCGTCTGGGACAGCTTTCATCTGCTGTGCAATTTGTGCTGGCGGACGGGGGATGTCCCGGATGATTGGCGATCCGCAGTCATTGTGCCTTTATATAAAGGTAAAGGTTCACATTTTGACTGCGGGTGCTATCGGGCGATCAGCTTGACCAGTTTAGCAAGTAAAGTTTACTCGAAGGTTTTGACACGTAGGATGCAAGAGAAATCGGAAAGATTTCTATGGGAGGCACAATGCGGATTTAGACCTGGAAGAGGATGCACGGATCAAATGTTTTCTCTCCGCATGATCACGGAAAAGCTTCTGGCTGCTAACCAGAAGATTTTCTGTGCTTTTGTGGATCTTGAGAAAGCATTTGATAAGGTTGTAAGGAAGAAAATGTGGGAACTGTTGCCGGGGTATGGTGTGGATGGTCGATTGCTAAGGGCTGTGCAGTCTCTTTACTGTGACTGTAAAGCCTGTGTGCGGGTAGGGCATGACCTGTCACCCATGTTTGACGTCCAAACGGGCGTAAAGCAGGGTTGTGTCATGTCTTCCTGGCTGTTCATACTGTATCTCGACAGCTGTTTACAGAAGCTGAAAGATAGTTGTTTGGGTGTGAAATTGGGTGACATTAAAGTAAATTGTCTGCTGTATGCTGATGATGCAGTGCTTATTGCACCATCAGAGGCAGAACTGCAGGCATTAGTCACGTGTATGAAAGAGGAATGTGAAATTAAAGGTCTCCGTTTGAATGCTAATAAAACTAAGGTTCTGGTATTTGAAAGGGACGAAGAGAGAACGAAGTGTGAAATATGGGTAAATCAGGAATGTCTAGAACAGGTAAATGAAATTGTATACTTGGGGAGTGCTTTTAGCCGGGATGGAAGATGTGATTTAGATGTGGACAGGCGTGTCGCTGCCGGGAACAAAGTCAATGGTGCCCTGACTGCGTTAGTCAAAAGGCAAGGCGTAGCGAAGAGTGCACGCCTTGCAATACATAACGCAGTGTTGGTACCGACTTTGTTATATGGCAGCGAAACCTGGGTATGCCAGAAGAAGCATAAAAGTAAGTTGAATGCAGTGGAGATGCGATCTCTTCGTAAAATGTGCGGCGTTACCATGGCCGACCGAAAGCGAAACGAAGAGATTCGCAATATGGCAGGTTTGAAAGATGACCTTATCACAAAAATTGGTAAGGGCGTGCTTCGGTGGTTTGGGCACGTTGAGCGAATGAGTGAAGACCGAATGGTGAAGAAAATATATAGCGCGAAAGTTAATATTAAAAGGTGTCGAGGTAGACCGAGACTAACTTTCGAAGACCATGTGAGCAAATTGCTCGAAGAGGGTAGGGTTAAAAGTACTCGGATACCTAGACGTGCATGCATGAAGAAGATAATGAATCTGAAAGAAGCGAAAGAGGTTTGTAAGGATCGTGACACTTGGCGATCTGTTCTCTCTGGCTACCCCGTCAGGGATTGTGCGTGAAGATAAGTAAGTAAGTAATTTTTAAAAGTCTAAATTTTCTCAAAAAAATTACAGTACCTACTTATTTTAAAAAAAACTTCAGATATTTTAGAGAAACAGAAACAGAAACTTTTTTATTCAATATAGATTATAAATAATACTTATCGAAAGTCATTCTTTTGTTTAATTAGCACTAGTTCGACAAAAACCTCTGTCCTGGGAAGAACCAGCAAGAAACCCAGTGAGACTTTTTTTTTAAATAATAGCTTACATTCTTGTATGCTACACGATTAACCACACAAAATAAATTAGAAATAGCTTGATAGCGATTACCTCATTCCCAGGGGTTATTATCATCCATAAATTCCTTAACGTTCAACCATAAAGGGCTATAATAGCCGTTTTTATACAAACTTTGTTTAATAAAGGTTTTGACCTTTGGCCAGGTCAAATTTTGTATATTTTCTGGAATTTTGTTGTAAAAGCGTATACATCGCCCCAAGAATGAATTACTGACTCGATGAAGTCGAGTAACTGGTACTACTAGCTTGTTTCTGTTCCTAGTATTTACAGAATGAATATTACTTATTTTTGTACCTTTGTTTTTGTGTACGTGAATTACATGTTCATAAATGTATTGAGATGCCAAAGTTCTAAGTAGTCTTTAGGTTTTAAATCATAGATTACTCTTACTCTTCTGTAAAACAAATATAATTTCAGTGTCAGTCGCGTGTCCCAATAGCAAAATACCATACGACAATATGCTATGGAAATAGCTAAAGTAAACAAGTCTAGATGTTTCTACACTGGTAAGATTTCTAATCTTTTTTACAGCATATGCTGCAGAGCTAAGTCTGCTTGCTAATTTCGATATATGGCGGCTCCATTGAAGCTTCGCGTCTAGTGTTATTCCAAGAAAAGTGGTGGTATCGACAAGACTCAGTTCCTCTGCATTAAAATTACATTAGTATTTAATTGTTTGATATTTGGAGTCATGAATTTAATATATTTCGTTTTAGTTCCATTTAAATGTAAGTTATTATTAAACCAATTCACTAATTTAGATATAGCATTATTTACTTCGTCACGCTTTAATAATTGTCGTTTTAATTTGATAATTAATGAAGTGTCATCAGCAAATAATACTATATTATGGTTATACTATGTAAGGTAAGTCATTAATATATCCAAGAAACAGAAAGGGGCCGAGAATTGAGCCTTGAGCCCATTGATACTATCGACCCGGAAGAACTGATACTATTAATGACAACTTTTTGCGTTCTGTTACTTAAATATGAAACAATTAATTTAAAAGCATTACTTCTTAAACGGTAGTGTAATAGGTTCGTAATGAACACAATCGAAGTCTTTGGATAGGTCACAGAATATACCCAAAGCATCCTGTAAATTTTCCCATGTATTGAAAATATATTTAATCAGCTCAACAGCAGTATCAGTTGTCGAACGACCCCTTGTAAAACCGAATTGATTTTTGTGAAGTAAATTAATTACATTAAAAAATGTAACATTTGATCAAGAATAATTTTTTCAACAATTTTACTAAGTGTTGGCAGTACAAAAATTGGTCTAAAATTGGTGGGGTCTAATGCACTACCGGATTTAAATAAAGGCATTACTTTACTATGCTTCATTAAATCAGAAAACACACCATATACGATATTAGTATTAAATATAATAGCTAGTTGAGGCGCGATTATATCTATTATATAACCCCTTTTATAATATGTAAAATTCTTTGTACACGTATATAAATTTTGTTTAAGTAATGATTCGGCGATGACAGGAGAAGAATTCAGTGACTTAGTGGTTAAGATGGGAATATCAGTAAAATATTTCTCGAAAACCATTACAACATCCTGATCTGATTCAGTTAATTTGTTGTTAAAACTTAACCGGTAGTTTGAATTGCGAGAGTTGACCTTACCAGTTTCAATATTAATTATACTCCACGTCATTTTAATTTTATTAGAAGCCGTCATAATTTTGTTGCTCAAATGCAAAGACTTGGCTGTGGAGCACATTCTTTTAAATATTTTTGAATATTTTTTTATATATTCCCTAAATTTGACGCTAGAGTTATATGACCTTTCATGGTAAAGTTCATATAACCTTTGTCTGCTCTTATGGACTTCTACTGTCGCCCATTCATTGAATGCCTTCCGACTGTTCAAGGAGAACGTTTTAAAAGGAAAAATATTATTAAATTCATTGCAAATAAGCTTAAACAATGTTCCATACAAAAAATTTGGATTATTTTGGTATTTATGTGATGGAAGTTTCTTCACTATGTTACTTCTAAACTTCTCCAAGCGACGTGCATTTACTGGAACAAACAATTTTATCATCTACTTGTTTTTTGTAAATATTTTTGTGGATATTTGTAATATAATGGCACTAATTTTACTAATATCCACAAAAATATTTACAACAAATGACATCAAACACGCTTTTTATACAATATTTTTTTATGTTTATCACTATTTTCTTATTTTAAACTTATTAAAAATTATTTTCTACTTTTTAGTTCGGTTATCTACAAAAGCGTGTTTTTTTAAACTATTATTTATTTATCAACTGGCAGAAATGGTAGTTGTTTTAAGAATTATTCGCAAATCCTGAGGATCCTGGCAAAGATAATGGGACAAACTCAAAGAGATTTAAATATATAGGTATACTATAGAGCGGACATTGGGAACATTTATATACAAAAACTTTGAGCTAGTGCGCGTGTGGCATCCTCTAGCTAAAGATAGCAAAACAACGTTAAGCATTTATTAAGACAACATTTTAGCTATTCCCCAGTAGGTGGTACTAATAAATATAACCTCGTATTAGAGTTACCGTTTCGATATCAAAGTATCGATAATATCGTTGAAGATTACTAAGTCTGAAATGCTTTTGGATATAATAATAGGGAACAAACATGATTGTTTTATTGTATAAATCTATTTATCACGTCTTCCATCACACGAAAAAAATCATATTAACTTTTTACGACCCTTTAGTGTCATGAAATAAAATATTTAATTTCCAATAACTAAGAATCAATTCAAATAGCAGTAACTTTGGTGGCCCCTTTGGTGGCATGGCGTCACTCGGTCCATTAGCTGCTATAATAATACCATATGATTGATCGGTCGGCGTTAAAGACACATCGAGAAACGCCAAATCCAATAAGAGAGCGCGTCTATGTTTTTAAATTCGTTTCTATTACAAAAATGCACTTCAAATCTAATATATTTTAGGAGAACACTGAACTTAAAAGCCGTTTCACGATTTTTCACGTTTTATCAGCTGCAGTACTTACACAAAGACACTACCCACATCAAAAAAAAATGTTATTTTAAGTTTTTACCTTATTTTCTAACTCAGGCTTAACCTACAACTTCTTGCATCTAATATCTATAACAGTACAAATTGTTTTTAATGTAAGAAATATATTGCCCTCTCCTATCACTATAAGCGAGGATCTATAATGGTTTTGTCCTTGAAAACCACCAGACAGTAAAGCCCGTTGTAAAACCACCAGGCAATGAAGCCTGGTATGTAAAAGAGAAGACTATGTATTGCTAAACACCAACACAGCAAGTACCTCAGCATGCTCATAAGCAAAATAGAAAATCCCATCAGTATGCCTAAAAAAATCCCACCCTTGCTCCACGTGAAGTAGGGTACTTATGCCCACTTTCACCAACGACCCATAATTAGTATAGTTGGTATATGCTACTCATTTTTTGTTGGTATGGGTACAGTATCGTTGACTGGTTTACCTCCTTAAATATTGTGAAGGATTAAATCGGCATCCTGTATAATTTTTTATCAATAATCCCAATCGATAAACGTCGTCAATCACCAACTTTAAAATTGGTAAGTGTAACTGTGAAAAAAAAAACTTTTTAAAAAATTACACATAATTGTATGTAAGAACAATAAATCCTGATGACACCTCTGAAAACATAGATATTAGCAGTTATCATAGAGATTTTGAGGTTATGATTTATTTTTATGAAATATTACTGTGTTATTGCTAATGTAAGCAGTTCAGTCTTAGCCTAGCACTTAGACGGTAAATAAAACTCAGGTTGTGATTAGGTAAACTTACCGCATAACAAACCAGCTGCACAGTGCACTTAGGTTCCGAAAACATTAGCAGAAATGTATTTTTTCAAACGAAACGAAAACGGTCGCACGTCTGACGTCTATCTATTTTAACGTCTTGTCATCTGTCAACGTTATTGACTTTTTTTGCGTGGCACAATGCTGATTTGGCCAATGAGAGTACAATAGTATTGTTATTTTAAATGAAAACAGATGATGTTACTGTGTTCCTTGTGGCATATATTAACCTGAGGTATATTTTAAAACGTTTTCATAATATATTTCAGTTTATGACAACTTTTGAAATATGTCAGTGAAGGTATTGTGCGATTGGCCAAATCACAGGAGCCCATAAACGCAGCAGATTAGTATTAAAAAATAGGTACAAAGTTCAAAATCTAAAAAGTCATTTTTATTTTGATTTCACAATTGAGAAGTGTCTATTACTCTCTATTGAATGTTATCTAATGCATAATTAGGGATAACAATTTTGGTAATTGTCAAATATATGTTGGTTTTTAGGCTAGTTTTACTTTTGTCCTTTAAGTGTTTATTTTATTCTAAATGAGAAACTGACATCAAATTTATGAAAAAAAAAACTAAGTAAACTAAAGTGCCTATGGTCCCTGATGATAGTAAAATAAAAGAGAGACCAAGAAAGATTTTTGATAGAGTCCCACTAAATTGAGCAACGGCTTAATGACGCAAGGAGGAAGTCTATGAATGCAGTTGTATTAAGGTACTTTGTAGCTATCCATTAGAAAGGCTTATGTTTACAAGTGAATATGAGATGGACTGTCGTTATAACAGTGGAATTACGAAATTCATGCCGAGCTAATACACCGGAATGCCGACTATGTTATATATTTTTATTAGGTGAGAATAATTTTCAATTCAACTTAATGGTCCGACAATTTCGTACGATGACGGTATGAGAGAACAAACTTATCGCCATAAGTCATTCCGTTTGTAGCGTGGGAGGCGGCTTTGGTAAATGTCCGGAAGTTTTTGTTGCTTTTAGTGGTATAACAATTTTGTACTAAAATTGGACGTAAAATAACCAGAACGGCAAAGAAAACAGCGTCAAAGGTGCAACACAAACTTCTACGAATGCTAATTCCTCTGCAGAACGTGTTTATAAAGTCTTCGTAAGGTTGGCTAAAGAACAAACTTGACTAACAAAAATCGCAGCAAATACTTGTATTTACACAAAACAAAAATGTATGTAATATATAAGGCAAATTTCATGAAAGTTCACCACCATCATAATAATAACAGCCCTTCACAAGTCCACTGCTAAACATAGGCCTACCCCAAGGAATGCTACAAAGCACAGTCCTGAGCCACTTGCATCCATCGACTTCCTGCTTGTATTACAAGGTCGTCACTCCATCTAGTGGGGGGACGCCCTACAATTTGTCCGCCGGTACGAGGCCGCCACTCGAGAACCTTCTTTTCCCATCGGTTGTCGGTTCTTCGGCCTATATGGCCGGCCCATTGCCACTTCAGCTTACTAATCTGTTGGGCTATGTCGGTCACTCTGGTTCTACTGCGGATATCCTCATTTCTAAGTTTATCACGCAGAGAAACCTCTCCATAGCTCACTGAGCGACCTTGAGCTTCCTCATACGCTCAGCAGTGAAGAACCAAGTCTCAGTTCCATAGGTCATCACTGGTTACACGCACTGGTTGTAGTCTCATTTTCAAGTTTTGATGTATACCTGATGACAAGATGTGTCGTAATTATCGAAGGCTGCCCAGCCGAGTTGAATCCGTCGATTAACTTCTCGGTCGAAGGTGGACTTACCTAGTCGGACTATTTGTCCCTGGTAAACATACTCGTCAACAACTTCGAGCTTAGTGTTCCCAACAACTACCGGCATAGGACGTTATACATGATCATGATATTCCTATTAAAGATAAAACATCAAAATTTAGATTTAACATTTTCACAATTATTATGATTATAAAAACTTTTTTCATGCACAATATTTAAGAGCAATGTAAATGTCAAAAGCAATGGAAATGCGTTTTTGACATTTGATTGCATAACTGAAAAGGACATCTATGATAATATAGGAAGACTCTTGCATGAACTTAACCCCGGGAAGTTACCGCGGAAACGATTCAAAGTGAGAGGTCACGCAAAGTGATGACGTAACTAAGCTAGGGACCTGGCGGTATAACCACCGTGATTAAACCGCTCGTATGTGGTACTGTCAAGCGCATAACAGGTTGTGTGTTCACACGAAAATTAAACAAAAATCAACCCTGAACTTAAGCTATCAACGCTGTGTTCCAATGTAAATACAAGATTTATTTTTTACGCAACATAATATTTAATAAAATGTTAAGTTAGTATTTTATTCTATGTTGCTCTGGGATTTATAGATCCCATGTTTATGTGGGACCTATATCAAAAGAATGTGCCAACTGTGCTACTTGCATGGCATGCCGTAAAGGCCGTCTAGTAGGTTATAATTAGGTTTATGATTGTGTGAGGGGCTAGACAACTATGACTACTTCCACAAATTTCCATTTAAATTTTAAGCGAATATTTTTAGCTAAACATTGTCTGAAATACTTATTGCTGTTTGGAACTCTTCCTGACAGGCGTAACGCTTTGTAGTATGTAAAGATTGCAACAATTGCAGAAAAAAATGCTATTTGTAACGTCAAAAGACCATGAATAAAACATTTGATAGAGCACGTTATAAAAAAACTCAGTAGCTTAATGGTTATTGATATGACTGCGGGACTAAAAAGTTATAGGTTTGTATCCACCATTCGGCTACTGTCGTAAATAGGGTTGCCAAACATACTGTTAAAATAGTATTATAATTTAATTCACTCTTTACTACAGTTTACTGTAACCATAAAACTTGAAATGGAACTTTTATCTCAACTCAAATTTTGGTTAAGCTAACAAATATTTTAAAAATGATAATAAATTGTTGAATTGCGGAAAAAGCTTTAACAATATTTAAACTTTAGACTTTAAAAAAAACGCTCTTTAATTTTGTAAAATACTTTTTATTTTAAGTTCTTTTACTTTAATATACTTTATTTTAGAGCAAAGCTAAAGCTAAGCGTGTGACTGTGGCACTACAGTACCACAGGTTCAAGTCCCGCTCGAAACAAGTGTTTGTATAGCATACAAATTATTGTTTCGAGTTTAGATCTTTATCCCTGTTTTTATATGTATAAGTAAAGCGCTTTCACAATATAGGAGTACATTCTGGTGTTGAGGTAACTTTTTTTTTAATTTTAAAGAAACAAATAAATCAATTAATATAATATATTATATATTATATTAAGGTTGTAAAAAGCTAAAAAAGAAATAAACTCTATTGTTCAACAAGTCTTCTCTACACACAACCCAGAAAGTCAAATGTGTCTCTAGATTGCATTATGCTATGTCATTTGATATCACGTTGATATGCAAAATGTCGTTCAAACGTATGTCTTATTCGCTTAAGATATGTCGGCTGAGTTAAAAATCAGTGTTGCGGGTCGGTTATAAATTACACTTTGCTCAAAAGTATTTACTGGTTTTGTTAATTATAGTTTTACATTTATTCTAGTCACATAAATCTATCTGTACTGCTTGTAGCCTACAATATATTTTATTTGTCAAACGTTTCGTCTCTTTTGTGCCGTGTTTGTAATTTGAAAAATAAAGACTTTGTTTACAAAATGTCGTTTTGGCTTGAAAATCGAATACAAAGCATTAAACAGATAAGCTGGTATAATAAAGCAATAAAAAATTTAAATTAGAATTCTTTTGTCTTAGCGTAATATTCATTTACGTAACTTTCGTAATTTCACTCCCACGACGCATAATCTAACAGGTTACACGTTACACGCATAACAAATGTTTCGGCGTTTTAATGATCTGCAATGTTAGTGAAAGTTATTTTTATAACGAGCCACAGATTATACTAAGAAGAGATATTGTTAAAGAAAATTAACTTGTGTCGACGAATACACCTTTGTGACCCGCCAATTGCTGTGGAGAAATTGTGTGAATACGGCGTGAATAGAATCACCATTACATGTCTTATAACCTTACGCGAACGTTATAGGTGAGAGATAGCGATGCTTACAGCGGTAGTAATATTTTATTGTCAATACAAGATCGGAATATTTAATGTAACACAAATACCACGACAGCTTAAGTATTTTATACATCCCACACTGGGTGGAGTTCTATTCTCAGTTAAGAGGATTATGGAGTAGTTATTCCTACGCGCTGTACTAGTGCATGCTTGCAAACTTCAAAAAGAAATATTTTTTTATAGTATAAGGAGCAAACGAGCCTGCGGCTCACCTGATGGTAGGTGACTACCACCGCTCATGAACAACTGCAACACCAGGGGGATTGCAGGTGCGTTGCCGGCCTTTTAGAAAGGAAGAAGGTATTTTCTTGAAAGTCCCTAAGTCGTATCGGTCCAGAAAAATCGCCGGTGGTAAACGATTCCACAAAGCAATTGTGCGAGGAAGACAACACCTAGTAAAACGCATACTGCTGGACCGCTAAGAATCCAGATGGTGTGGATGGTATCATGAGTTGTGACGCGATATGCTTTCGTGAAATTTGGCGTGTGAAATAGTAAATGCGATATAAAATGAAAAGGGACGCAACATCTCTTCGCAGCGCCAGTGCATCGAGCCGATCAGAAAGAACTCGGTCGTCGACAATTCAAGTCGCTCTGCGCTGGATGCAATCAAGTTGAAGAAGCTAGAACTGGGGTGCCTCAGCCCGGAGATGAGAACAGTATTCCATGCGATGTCAAACTTGCCGCGTCGTGAAGTTGCGCTTGTAGTTTCTCTGATTTGTAGTTCTTCGAAATTGATGCTAAAAATGCAATTTACAATTTCAGTGGTGCCAACATGGATCGACCTGGGGTTGTTCAAGTACTATGCAATTTACGGTGAACACGTTGCCCCTCATTTACCACCGCTCATAATGTAATACGCATAATATTAATTTCAAAAATAAACTAACAGTGATGTATTAATCATTCAGCTGAATCCCACAAGGAATGTCATAAAACAATGTTTCTGAGCGATTTCCTACGTTTCTTAACTGGTGGCAGAATTGCTGGAGGACCTTGACACAATGATAAATTACTTCAATAGCATCTCACAAAGGATAGGTCTCAAAATGAACACATAGAAGATAAAAATAATGTATAACGTAAAAATCACACATGCCGAGAGTTGTTGAAACAACTTCGAGAGGAGACAGAGAAGGCATCGGTAATTAAACTTCTGATAAAAATTTATGTTTTTTATTTTGAATAAATGTATGTCAAAAAAACGAAATGTAAGAAGTACTGGTAATAAAAATCTCACTATAACAAATGCGCTAAACGGATTTATTGAAATTCGCTGAAATAGTGTCAGCAGTCTCAATACATTAAAATTGTAACTAGTTTATTCCAAATAATGAACCAATATCAAATGAAGAGGGCACCATTTGCTATAAAAACCCAAAAAATACCCGGCGCTGTAAAGTCCATAAAGCAATAATTCGGTAAGTAATGTATTGTCAATTACCAAATGACCTCTAAGTCAAAGATATGATTGCAATAAAAAAATTGTAAATGCGTCCATTGGTATCATCAGCATAAAATGTAGCCTGAAAATCCAGAAAAGAAGACGAATCGCAAGCCTATTAAGACTACCTAGCCTTTAAGATTACAGGAGTTAACAAAACGAACAGACACCGAACGAACAGAACGAACGTACATACCCGAATTATATATACACGAAACATACATCATCATACTTCATAATATGTTAAAATTATACCTTATGTTATAATTTTAAATGAAAATGTGAAAAAAAATACGTTTAAGTAAAAATACGATAACGTTCATTTTACGGTTTTTTTCATTATAATTCTCTAAGTGAATCTTGAACTTTTAATAATTACAACGCCTATTTGTAAGGCACCATAAGTGGCAAATTTTCATTGTGGATTTTAATTTTAAATGATGTTAACGATTTTATAGGAGGATTTTTATGCAGTAGAGTTACGCTGCAGCTATATTATGGATGCAGCATGAATGGGTCGGCTCGGGAAGGACCAGGCTCTCACAGAATACCAGCGTAAAATAGCAGCTTATGGCTGCTGAGTTTCGTATGGTGAGTTTATAGATCTGGATACCTTTTTCATAATAAATATTAACGATGAGTATTGATAACTCATCATTACAAAAAATGTGCTTAGCAAGAAAGTGTTACATTTATTTTATAATTTTATAACGTTTATTTATAATTATATTTGATCGTATAAGTTAAATGAGAAACATGAATAATATCAAAATTGGTAAAAGTTTATTTGTTTGAGTTGTAATTATATCGTTCTTTCTTTGATTTTTGAGCAACAACTCTGCAAAATACCGGTTTTTATGTGCAGACAATTGAGGAGGCCATGTGGGCCAACCGTGTTGATGATATTTTTTTTTAGTTGTGCGTGAATTCGATTCTGTGATATCTTATACGAATAAAGTATTCATTTAAATTATATAATGTTTAGGATAACTTTAATTTACATTCAATGAAAAAGTAACTGACATATTTATCTGGATAAATATGAATATAGTGAATCGGAGAAAACTTTGACCCTATGAGGGGTTGTTTTGAAAAATCTAAAAATACGTATTCATTTATTTTATTAACAGTACTTTCAGTAAGTTTCTAGCCCAGCCAAATTACCTCGTAAATTATAAAATTTCATACTAACTGTAACACCCTATTTCACCCTCTTTTTATAGAATTAGGGTGACAAGCGAGCACACAGTTCACCTGATGGTAAGTGGATGTGCTGGGGCCCAACATTTATTCTCAATTAAAAATTAAAATACAGATGCGTTGTTACCCAGAGGACTCGAATTATCTCCAGTTTTCTACACTCACCATATGAAACAACAGCTTTAAGCTGCTGTTTTACGCTAGTACTCTATGAGAGTGTGGTTATACCCCGATCGAAACGACCCATTCGTGATACAAGTAATATAACTCTACCACGTAATTTAGTACTCTATTTTTAAATTTCGTAATTTATATAGCTGCAGCCTGGCTCTACCACGTAATTTAGTACTTTATTTTTAAATATAGGAATTTATATAGCTGCATCCTAGCTCTACCTCGGAGTTTAGTACTCTATTTTTAAATATCGGAATTTATATAGCTGCAACCTAGCTCTACCTCGGAGTTTAGTACTCTATTTTTAAATATTGGAATTTATATAGCTGCAACCTGGTTCTACCACGTAAGTTAGTACTCTATTTTTAAATATCGGAATTTATATAGCTGCAACCTGGCTTTACCACGTAATTTAGTACACTATTTTTAAATTTCGTAATTTATATAACTGCAGCCTGGCTCTACCACGTAATTTAGTACTCTATTCTTTATATCGGAATTTATATAACTGCAACCTGGCTTTACCAAGTAATTTAGTACTCTATTTTTAAATTTCGTAAATTATATAGCTGCAGCCTGGCTCTACCACGTATTCCACATTCCTCCATAGCTCCCAGAAGTACCTCATGGTCAAGAGTATCAAATGCCTTCTTATAGTCTATTAAAAGAGCCACAACCTGTTTACCATTATTAAGACTGTAGTTAATTGCTTCCGAAAACTTAGTTAACGCAGTACTAGTATTCCGTCCTCTCCTAAAACTATGTTAACAATCAGTAATAATGTTAAATTTCTCTAAGAATCTATTCACTCTTTGTATGACTACCTTTTCTACAATTTTATTTATTTCTGGAAAAATAGCAATTGGCCTGTAATTTGTGTATTCATAATGGATGCCACCTTTATAAATAAGTCTTATTATGAATTTTTTTAATTCATCTGAATAAATACGTTTTTAAAACATAAATTGACAAAATTTGCTAATATTAAATTGACTTATTTCATTTTTTATATACTTCAAATCTTTAACTCTAATTGTATCTACCCCTGGTGACTTTCGTTCTGAAAATTTATAATTTCTTTTATTTCTATATATACGAGTTTACTTTTACAAACCTGAAAGATACTTCGCTCGATTTAACATCACTAGTGCTATTTAGAAAATTAATGTTACATCTATGTTTTATATATTCTATTTCTTTAGTGAAGGTTTTTGAAAATTCACTACATATATTATATATATTATCCTTTTTACCGAGATCTAGATTAGGTTTAGGGCGTCCTATCCACCTATTGATATTTTCCCATATTTTTCTAAAATCCCCGTTACAACTGTTTATTTCCTTTTGTCTATACCTATTCTTAGCACTATTAATCAATTTATTCAGCTTATTCCTAAACTAGCTGTTCTCCGCGACTTCGCTCGCGTGTTAGCGTTTTTATGTTTCGGAGATTAGTCGGAACAAACAGACAGACAGACAGACAGACAAAAATTAAAAAAGTGTATTTTTGTTATAAGTACCGTTATACTTTCATATGCATTTAGTAAAACGCTCTAATTTTGACATAACAAACAGACACTTCAATTTTATTTATTTGTATAGATGAAGTGTACTCTAACCTTTTGGTCATATTGTTAGGCGATGCTTTCCACTCCCGAAATAGCATATCACGCTTTAATAATTTACCATATAGTTCCTTATTGACCCATGGCTGACTAATTCTTTTATTCTTTAAATTTATTTTAATTTTACTTTCCTCATAAATCTTAGAGAATGTAGAACATATTGATTCATATAACAATATTGGGCATGATATAGAAAAAAATTGTGACTGTTAATCTTAATTTTTCCTTTACTAACTTATTTTCTATTACAAATCTGGGGGCACGGCAATGCCCCCGCCAAGTCGAGCAAAAAAGCGGCACGGCCGTACTATCATTTTCTCGAAGCAGTTCAGGCCATTTTCGAAATCCTATAACTTCGTTGTGGATTAAACCAGCAGCCTGAATTTTCAGTAACCAAGTAAGCATTGGAAAAACTCGGTATATTTCAAATTGCATTAAATTTGAACCACTAGTTTAAGAATTATAACTAGTCAAACTTTCTTAATTTTGTCACTCACTGACTGACCGATCATCAAAACTCTAAGGCACTTCTAGTAGACATAGAAGCTTCAAATTTGGAATAAAATTATTTTTTAGTATATAAATCAAGTAAAAACTGAATTTTTTTTCAATTTTGGTCCAGTTTTCTAGATACACCAACTGCATAAATAACTTTGTAATCCTATATAAATATATAGGATTACAAAGTTACATTTGCAATGAATAAATCAGTGTATTTATATATGTATAATATAATGGAATAATAGGTGTAGATAGGTACCTAGATATAACTATCTGCAAAAAGAAATGAGATGCCATCAAAAAAAACTTTTAAAAAAAACCAAGTCTCGCAACTCAGTTCTTCCACCGTAAAAAGTTGTGAGATCCATGTAATACCAAGTCGGTTAATTTATTCAATCCCTACTTAATGGTCCTTCTGTCTTAAGTTATTACGTAATTAGCTAACCTAACGACATCTTATAGTGACCATATCAATATTAAAAATCTTTTGTTTTAAATAAATATATTGACTTGGCAATCGCACTAAACAAGCTAATTTAATATAATAATATGTATTACTTGAGAGATACGTTGTGTTTTCATGCGATGGCCAAGTCAATTTATTTATTTAAAATATAAAAGATGTTTAGTTTTGATGTGGACACTATAAGATGTTGTTAGGTTAGCTAACAGGTTAGCAACTTAAGACAGAAGGACCCTTAAGTAGGGATTTATAGTTATTGCACACTGTATGCTTACGGTCAATATCAAGGGTAATATCTACTGCACTGTGATCTGAGATGTTGCACTCGAGTATAAATGAAGCAGTCGGCCCGCAGCCGGAGCGCGTCGTCCGTACCCATACATGGTCGATGCAGCTCTGGTCGAATCGGCCGTCGACGATCGTCTCGCGCGTTCTCCCTTGCAGGTATAGCACACATGGGCCGTTTTCACACAGGGTGCTTTTATAACGGTTAATTGTCGGGTTTATTCTATTTCTTGAGATATCTCTATTTGTGTCTCCGATTATAATTAGATCATCCTGTGACGGTATATTCCTTATTAATAATCCTAGTTGATCTATAAATAGCTTTTCTTTTTTACTCGGTGCTCGGTAATATGCTATAAGATGTAAAGTTCTTGTTGAGATGGCGAAACTATAAGGGTTCCTTAATGATTTCTTATATTTACGCGAACACTACACATTTAAATAAAACTAATTTTACGGATTTTATCGCGTATATTAACTTATTTTACTTTCCCGACGTTTCAAGCACTTTACAGCACCCATGTCCCCCCCGTGACCATGGGTGCTGTAAAGTGCTTGAAACGTCAGGAAAGTAAAATAAGTTAATATACGCGATAAAATCCGTAAAATTAGTTTTATTTAAATATAAGGGTTCCTTGTTGTGTAACTACGGAACCCTAAAAAGGGCCATGCTCATAGAGTTCCAGTGTAAAATAGCAGTATATATTCCTGGTATATATGCTGTATTATCTGATATGTAGAGAAGCGGAGAACCTTTTTAATGCTAATGAGGCGTTCTGTTACATTTCATCACCGTCCTCCAGAGTGAAATGAAAACACTATTTTTAATATAATAAATTTAAAGTATCGTTTGTCAATTATTATCATGTTTATTAGGATTCCGTATCGGAAAAGCAAAAAACTAAACTCGTTTTCCTCAGGAAGGGGTAGAAGTATCGAGTTAAAATTAATATTAAATCTATCCCTTGAAGGTATAAAATATTCAAGCAACGCAAATTAAAGATACAGACCGACACAAATACCCGTACCAAAAATTTTACATATTTTGATAGTCACAATCTCACACATCAAAATCTAAGCATATTGATCTAGATTCATGAAATATGACATAAATCAAGGTTTCACGGCAGATGTAAAGGAAAAAAATTTAAAATCATAAATTTATAGTTATAGCATATTAATAATATTTTTTTAAAACAAAATTATTCATCAAACCCTATAAGGTACACTAACCATTGACCGTAATAGTAATAGATACCTATACACGAAATCAACAGGCAAAAATCTACCTGACTCTCGATACCGGGATGGATGGACTACGACATAGTATACTCGTATAATTAAGATATCTATCCAGAACCCTCAGGGCGCGAGTTCTTACTTGCTCTTGTCCGGCCTCTGTCTTATTTAAAGTTCAATAAAAAATGCTAAATTAAAAAGGAATAAACCATATGTATTAATTATCGCATCCGCCCTAAAAAATCGTAATCTAAACTCTACACTTATAAAAAGTACTGCCCTATTACACTGTTAAGACGAGGAACACATTTCATACTTTGTATTTTAAAAACAAAACAATAGCTAAGAGCGATTTCACCATCCACTGTGGTAAGTGACTACTGCAGACCATAGACACCTGCAAACAACTTGAAATAATGAAGATTACATTATTTCAAGTTGCCTACACACCTGTAATTATGCTGACTCTATATCTTTCAGACGAGAAAGCATCAGTAAACGCAATACTGTTTGACGTCAGAAGTAGATAGCTAGATGGTACTTACATAGACGGACCCCTACGCTGAAAAAGCCACCTTAAAAAAGTAAGAGTTTAAAAAACCTACGGTATGACACTTACCTGTCAATCACTCCGATTGTGTCAATTAGCATAACATATTATAGCCCCCCACTAGATTAACGACCTGGCAAGATATGCAGGAAGTCGATGAAACCAAGTGGCTCAGGACCGTGCTTTGTGGCATTTCTTGGGGGAGGCCTATGTTCAGCAGTAGACTTGTGAAGGGCTGTAATGATGATGATGATTGTAGCGTGACTATAAAAAGAAATTATATTTGAGTGAAATATCGAGATGTTTTTTTTATTATATTTTAGATTTGAATATAAAAATACTATATGCTTGCAGTTTAGTTGAATTTGCGCTTATAAAAAATAACAACTATTGCATAGTAAATTCAGATAACAGCATTTACAACGTCGGCTAGGTTCGATCAACATTTAGAAGTGCTTGGCGTGCGAAGCACTTCCTTATTTTCATAAGTACTTGAACTTTCCTCGCTGTGAGGTTTGTGGTGTCATCAGACTCATTGAGGTGAAGTGCACAGTTAGATGTGTGCTACTACTGTATTACCATACCATTGCTCGAGTGGACTTTACCCACACCATTCGTGTTCCGTAACAAAACTCACAAAACGAAGCACTTTTGAGATCACCTCTTTAAAGGCAGTCAAATTGACAAATAGTGTAGTGTTTTCTCAAAGACTTTTTTCATGTAGATGATTAAAATTTAACATAGTTATAATATGCAGTTACCTAAATACGAAAATATTAAAATACGAATTTGTAAATTAAGGGATAAGTTTGGGGGGGGGGGGGGGGGTGAAAATGCAGTAAAATATTTTGATGATAATCATAGGCTGTGTCAAAAAATAGAAGCTTAATAGTAAAATAAAGAACTGTATTGATGTTAAAGCTATTTACATTTTGCCGAAAAATACTTATACATATTTAACTAAAACTAACAAGTAAAAGTTAAAAGTTTAATAAGATTTTTTTTTTATTTGCAGGGTAGAGATTACGTGCATAACCTGAAATATAATAATATGTAGTTTTACAAATAGCATGCACAAAACCGTATTACATTTTTTTTGAAAAAAAAATAATTCGTTACCACCTTTACCCTGAGATTTTCTCCTATATCGCAGAGGTATTTTGCAGACATAAATTTAACAAGGACCATCCAGACCCGGAACAATTATTTGCAGGTCATACAAATACTAGTTTTGTACGGGATGCGGACCCACGACATTCAGTGTCACCACTCAATTCTGAGTATAATATATATAAAAGATACTCTATTAAACATTATTTTTTGCTCGTGCGCGTAGAATCACATTAAGTATATATTTATTGACTAAAATTACTCTATTTGCACTACATGATGTTTTAGTGTCAAAAAAGAAAACCACAAAATCTGGACCGACAGGTTGCGATGTAGTTGCGTTATGAATAAATTTTATATTCTCACTATATGTACCGTGGGAGCTCAGATGGTTAGCGCTCGCCGTAAATTTCACAGTACGCGAGCAACCCGAGTTCGATCCCCGCCGGCACCGAAGAAATTGTTAACATCGCGAGGAAAGTTGCATGTCCCATAAATAAGAAAAAAAAATTCAAAGCCATGTGATGTTCGCCTTCACGCATTGGGGCTGCGCGGCGGACATTTCCTTGCCCTAAAACCCTCTCAGAAATGAAGGTAGGCCTGTGCTGACTTATGTAGGCTACTTTAACTTAACTTTAACTACACGAAGTTCAAAATTAATTCAAATTGAAACTCATCGCGCCATCTACAACATCAGCCAAGTGAGCAGTAAACTATCACACTAAATTTCATCTTACACATTTAATATGTCTATATATTATACATATATGTATGTAGAGAGTCATATACCAGCTCAATGCTGTTATGTTTCGTCGTATGGTGAATGTAGCTAACCGGAAACCCTTTTACTGGAAAAGAGGGATTCCATTTTAGACCTTAGGGGTGAAATCTGCATTTTGATTATTAATTAGGATAGATGTAGATGTCTATGGGCCACAGCATCCATTAACCATCAGGTGGGCTTTGTCCTCGCTTGTCAGCCTTATTCTATAAAAAATTATGGATACTTAATGCGCATATACTATATTATTTAAATTCCTTAGCTTATTTTGTAAAATGTCTATATTTTTGCACTTTGCCCCCAATTGGTCTTCTCTGTTCAACCTAAAGTAACACTAGGAGAAAACCCCCATCTATAAAGTTTATATAAAAATAAAAATATTTATTTTCTTTTTACTTTTATAAGCCATTGCTTGTCTACTTTTCCACCTGATAGTAAGTAGTCATACAGCTTAACTTCGACGTAGCCTTAAAAGCCTATTCACTCTTGCCTTGAAGACACCCATACTGTAATTGGATGGAAAGATAGATGCTGGCAAATTATTCCAGTCTCCTGTTGTACGCAGGACTAACGACGAAGCAAACCCTTGGCTTGTAATGCGTCCTATTTCAACAACAAAGCGGTGGACTAGTTATTTGACAATGTAATGTATTTTACGAATGTGTGGTCGGAAAACACCGAAAGGCTGGGTGTCCTGAGCTTGAAACGAGTCAGATTGGCTGGTCCTCCACGTGAACTGTCACTTCATCGTGGTTGGTCACCAATAAGTTTCAAGGCAAGTCGCTCGGTTGCATTTTGCCGCACCAGCTTGTATGTGGTAGCAATACTTCATGCACGGCCGGACTTGCTCTTTATATAGTGTAAAGCATGAGCAACTGTTCCGACGTTAATTATCACCGCACCGTGCAAATACAATTTCCTTGCAGCTCCTTGGAACGGATCTCAATGAACCGCCCTAATGTCAGGTTCGAGGAAATCTCAATTTCAATGATAGACAGAGGGTAGGAGCCAAGGTGTTTACCAAAGTGACTCCTTTAATATTTCTGTATTACTAGTTACTACAACTAAATTAAGGCTTAACAACATGAACTTAATAATGATTGGTTTAAATCCTACAGTAACCACCAAATATATAAAACTAATATATAGAGCTGAAGGTAGCGCGGGTTAATTAAGCTAAAACTAAACTTGATTAAATTCGGATAATTAGTTTTCCACTCATGCAGTCGTCTTATTTCTTACGAAAACTATTGCACACAGCTCGATTACAGATTGCAATCAAATGAACTATAGTAAAAACTCACGAAGCATACGCTTAAATCCGACTTCATTGTGATTTAGTGCAGTTCCGGTTTCGCAATCGGCGCTACTCTGGTGTCAATGCAGTCTCACGCATGCAAGAAATTATAAAACGTAGGTGTTTTGAACTATTTATATCAGATGTTTCTTTAGATTTCAAAATCGTGTATCATATATCTCCACATTATAATTAATGTATTTTTAGCGCTATTGTATTATTGCTATTGCCGGAAAGTTTACAGTACGAAAGCAATCAAGGTTCGATCCTCGCCGGCAATACCGAAATTGTTACCTATTCGCATTATTTAATAACAGGTCTTAGTGGGTCTGCCAACACTAGGGCAGAGCTGCAAACTAGTCAATCTGTAAAAGTTGCTGTATTCCTCTTAAAAATTAGATGAGGCCTAAGCCCAGTAGTAAGATGTATATATGCTGTCAATATACTTAACGTTTTAATATTTCAAGGTTCTTGATTTCACAGTTACAACGATTGCAATGCTGAGTAAAGACATCTTTAGGATTTCACATTTCTTTTTTTATCTACAATCCAAGGTCAATACAATATATATTACATCATCATCACCATCATTACAGCTCTTCACAAAACCACTGATGAACAAAGGCCTCCGCAAGGAATGCCAAACAATGTATCCGTCCATTGATCCCTCGGTTGAACTTACCTGGTAGGACTATTTGTTACAGGTCATGCTCCCAACAGACAAACGATTCGTAATGGCTCAAGAAAGCTGCATGTAGACGCTACTCGGAAGGGAAATCGGTCTGTAGTTCTTCAACAGACCGCTGTCGCCTTTTTTGAAGAAGAAGTTCACCGCACTTCTGCTACACGCCTCTGGAGTAGTGCCACTATCGAAGATGGAATTGAAAAGCTTCTGAAGGATTTTACTACTAGATTCCATCCTCGTCCGGGGGCTAGCCGTTTTTGAGGTGCTGAAGAGCCATTCTAATCTCGCTCAGAAAGACATCCGGGAAATCATCGGAATAGTGTCGGATAGGACTTGCTCTTGGATTGTTACTCACACTTGCGTGTGGCTCCAATGATGACGTGTACAGCTACGCGTAGAACCTCTCAAACTAACTCAAACTCTCAGGTGCCCTGGAAACGTTGCTTCCATATTCGGTCTTCAAGTTAAAGAGTTGGATCTATCTGACAGACAGATCTTTGGCAAAGACTTTAGAGCCTTGGTTCCGCTCAATTGCTTCTCCAATACAAGTTGTATTTAAGTTGCGTAAGTCTCGCCGCATGAATTTGGAGATCTGTGTGTTCAGTTGTCTGCTTGCTATATCCGTTGACGATTGCAGCTTCATTTCCCGTTTAACACTCACGAGATTAAAAGTGTGATCGGAGAGTTTACATTTATACGAGTATTAGCATACTGTACATTTTTAAATACATTCGGTAATAAAATATTACGCCGTTTGTGGCCATATTTTTGTGGATCGAGTAAATGTATTAAAATAAGAATAAATCATTTTAAAGTAAGTAACCTGTAAATAAATAAAGTAATTTTTTATTTTTATTATTTTTTTCTAGTTACTTCATAAAATTTCATTTGAACTTTTGCCCAAAATCAATTATTTCAAAAAGTTAAGAAAAAGTAGTTACAGAAAATTTTGACATTCTATGAGTATATCTGCGTAGCCAGTAGAATATAGTACCTGTGGTTGTACGAATCTGGGTTGTAAATGAAAGAATGAATTGATTGATTGACATTCTTATTTATAATAAATTTTATTCTAAACGTAAAACCTACGTTCGTGACGTATACCTTCACCACTGGCCGTATGAGAATGTTTAGGGTCGCACAGGATGATTTGGAGAATCATATCGATTAGTCGTGCCGTAGAGGGCTACGTTCGGAGTGTCCCTGCGTGTTAGACTTCGTTTTTATAGAATAAGGGTGACAGTTAGGATATCTGGAGTAGAACCACAGTAATTAACATAGCGCAAGGGATCAGAGAGCTGAAGTAGCAATTAGCCGGCATATAGCTCGAAAAACCAACGACCGATGGGTAAAAAAAGTATTTCGGGTGGCAGTCTCGTATTACTAAGAAGAGTGTAGGGCGCCTCTAACCCCACTAGAACGAGTGACGATCTGGTGAGACATGAAGGATAGGATGCAGGTGGAATAAGGCCGTGTTTTGTGGCACAATACTTAAACTAAATTAGATACAAGTAGTAAAATCAAAAAATTTATACTACTGACCTGAATATAAATTATTAAGGATAACTCAAAAACTACTGGTCAGACCTTGATCAACTTATATGGAACCACGGAGCTTTCAAATAAAAAATCGGTTGTCTGTAAAGTCGGTTTACTGACGATAGTTGAACGTGACAACGTCATAAGAAATATTTAATATCGAAAGAATCATTACCTTTATCGCCGAAATTATCGTTGCTATAAACAATTGACACCACATTCACTTTTCACTGCATTTCATACTTGACGAAAATATGTAAATGTATTATTGTATAGCAGCTGTCCATGCGGACATGCCGAACGCGGAGGCCGATTGTGCCTCTTTATCGCTCGTTCCGCGCTCTCGCTTCCACTTTAAATGGAACGCCTCAGAGCGAGGTAACGCCGCATGAGTTTTTTCGTGCGTGCAGCCAGCTTCATCGAATTATAAGACGTTGTCACATCAAAATAATCATCAAAATCGATTCACCTAGAAAAAAGTTATGATGTATATACACACATAAAAAAAATACAACCGAATTGTGTACCTCCTCCTTTTTGAAGTCGGTTAAAATGGATTATTCTGTATTCACCCTATGACGTCTCATCCCACGATATCTTATTTTATTTTATGAGCATTCCTAACTCAACCGATTGCGAATCTATAATAAAAATACCAAGGCTTTATGTGCACGGTGTGCTTAAATACATCGTAAGAAATAAATTTAAAAATAATATATTCCGTTGTGAAATAAAACGTCTTAAGTTTGAAAAATTCTTATTATATGGGAATCCCCTAGCGCCGGACAGCACATAGTACCGGACAAATCACGTCGAAACATGAAATAACGTTCTTGTTAACATTTCTTTTAACTATTATTTATTCTGTGTTAACACTCGATTATAGAAATAAGTCCAACTCAACTGACAATACCTCCCGCGGCGCGGGAGGCGTAAGTGTCACCCGATACGGTTAGGGTTACCATATCTCAGGATTTGTCCTGAGATCTCAGGATTTTTGGACTCATCTCAGGATTGCGGCTGGATTTTGCAAATCTCAGGATTTTTAGAATTTTCAATAAAATACTGTTTACATTTTAAAGATTTCTGTAGTAAAAAATTAACAAATTAAAAATAATCTTCCTTTGGTAATAATTGCACAATTAAAATCAATACTTATCTATCCAAGTAGGTACTTATTCAGTTTTATCGTACTTAATGTGTGAAGATACCTTTTCAAATAAGGTTTTTTCTCTAATAATTGATTTATAAAATGCCTCACATGTTAAACTCTTCAAATTATATTTAATTAAAAGTATAGCTCGAACTGAAGATACCGTTAGTCGGTTTCTTTCATTTGACCATTGAGCCGCCATGATAGAAAAAACTCTTTCTAAGTTTGCATTCTGAGCTGTAATTGCAAATATATATTGACAAATACGCATTATTTTTGGTAATCGTGAAATACCTATTGTCTTGAAAATGGTTGCCCACGACGCATGAAGCATTACGTCAAAAAATGTTTCTTCTTGTTTTGTTAAAAAACTATTGAGAACTGCAATTTCATCGAATAATTTTACATCATCGATGTGTACTCCTTTTCCATTCAGATAATAAATTGATAACGCAATCTGATCAAAGTCGATCATTTCGCCCCTTTTCAGCATCAACCAATTAAAGACTTTGAAATCATCTAAAGGCTTCATCCACTTGATCAGATATTCTATGCAAGTCTTATACATATTTTTAAGGTCTTGTTTGAAAACTTGTTGATTTTCCGCAGTGCACTTAGCCAGCAATTCTTGCACTTTTAGTGACATGACGTTTGTGTTCGCTCGTGCAACTAAAATTTCATGTGTGGATCCGAGGATTCTTTAATATCTAGAACAGAATTACCTTCTCTTTCGATGTCTTTAATTCTTGTCTGAAAGATTGACTTCAATGAGTGAGAAATAAATAAATTTCGCTGAGTTCATTTTTAAAAAAGTTGTTCAAAGTTATTGGTACACCAGGAGTAGACAAAAAGTACTGCTTCAACGGCTCATACATCTTCAATATTCTTTCGATCGCTGGAAAGAGACTAAGCCATCGTGTCTTGCTATGAAACAAAAGTTTCTGATAATTAACATCTATATACTCGCTGATATCCTTCAACGCCTCCGTGCGTACGGTGTATACGGAAAAATAATTAAACAGCTTCATTACTACAGATTCTATATCAATATGAAGATACACAGTGCACAGTGTGTAGTATACGGTTTCCAATAAGATTAATTAAGGTGTAAACGCTTAAACCATATATATAAAGCTATAGAGCGCGCGTTGAGAGTATAAAGTATGAACAGTAAGCACTGGTATGAACAGTCTCGAAATTACAAGGAAGAAGTCATTGTTTCGTTCGCTGGTATTTACTACAATTTGAATTCACCATGGTGAAATGTACAGTAACAAAATGTAAAAACGATTCACGCAAACAAACTTAGAAAAATAATGATATTTCTTTTCAACAGTAAGTAATATTTTGATAAGACTACACTGATTTTAACAAAATTACTTCTTAGGTTGTTGCGGGAGGCGCGCGGCTGGGACAACACAGCTCGTGCTCCCGAGCCAGTGTTGCCAGATGTGCGATTTAAATCGTATTCATATGATTTTTGACGTGACAACGTCTTTTAATTCGATAAAGCTGGCTGCACGCACGTAAAAATGACTCATGCGGCGTTACCTCGCTCTGAGGCGTTCCATTTAAGGCTTGTAGTGACAGCGAGAGCTCGGAACGAGCGACAAAGAGGCACAATCGGCGTTGTCACGTTCAACTATCGTCAGTAAACCGACATTACAGACAATCGTTTTTTTAAGAGTTTATATGCGTGTACGATCGAAACATAAAAATCGTACGCAATTCATACGACTTTTTACATTTTCTAAAAATATAACCGTATTAACTACTTAACCATTACCTACATCACTATATTTTTATGTGATAAGAACCCCATCACTAGTAGGGGATTTCCTCGACGTTAAAATATTAATCAAATCAAACTCGACCAATTTACGAATCGCTTAGGTACATCACTATATTTTGTATGTGACAGTGCCTTGTTGAATACAATTGTGTAGAATGTGCGCTGGGCACCCAACTCCTACGATATCTTTGTTCTAATATGTTTTTTAAATTAGTCAACACATTTTGCCCCGGTCGCCGATTAATTCCGCCAAAATTAACATTAGCGTTGTCTGCTGTAAATGATACACATTTTGTCAACAAGTCGTGCTTATGCAAGCTTGTTTTAATTATCTCTGTTATAGTGTCAGCAGTTCCATCGGATGTGCTCAGCACATCCAGCAGTTTTGTTTTAATACCTTCTTGCCAGTCAAAAAAGTGTATCATAATTGGAAATATTTTTTCTGCGACGTGATTACTTGCATCTGTGGAAACGCCCAGGTAGTTAACGTTTTGGAATGAGACTTTTACCTGTTCAATTACCCACGGAGATATGACGCCCGTAACAATGGCCTCAGTCTTCGTTCTTGCACAAGCAATACTGTTCGCAGTGTTGGAATCGGCAAATATAGCCTTCACCAGTTGGCTGGTGCCATCCATAGATTTAAATGATTGGTGATGTTTCACTGTGTGAAAAGCTAAGTGGCCTCAGCGGCGGATTTTTTGTCTGTCAATCCAGAACTTTGCGGATGAAATAAAGAGTCAATTTTAGTGTAAATTGAAACAGTTAAAACATTTTTCTTATGTTTTTCCGTTAGTATATGTTTTTCATTATCGGCAGCTCCCTTGAACTTAATTGAAACATAATTGTTACATATTGAACAAAACACTTCGGTAGGTTCTCTACCATCTTTCATAATCGGAAATTTTTCTTTTAAAACATCTGTGAATGTACAGCTGTACCGTGGTCGCTTGGTATTTGAAGACATTTTTAACTCGTATCCGGTTGCGATTCTCGCTCGACCGTGGCGACACTCAAAGCAGCGCAGTCCAATCTTCGCAATGGCGTGGAAATAAGTGAGCGAGAGAGCGAGCGTCACTGCACTGTTGCGGTACCCGCGTTGCGCGACGAGGGGCGGTGAGTGGGAGGGGTTTGCCGCTGCCCCCCCCCCCCCCGCGCTTTGAGTGCGATGTGCAACGCGTGAGCGAGATTCGCAGTGTATAAAAATGATAATATTACGACTTTTTTAAATTGTTAAGTACGTTTGAGAAAATATTCACAAACTAAAAAAATTTAGGATTTTTCAATGGAACTCTGATTTTTTGAGGGACTTTTGATTTTTTCATCTGGTAACCCTACTTACAGGTGACATTTTAGTCATTTTGCGCGTGAATCCGATGCATTGAGTAACATTTACTAAGTCATAAACTACCATTTCGAGTGAATAAATTGCGTGGTGTTTTTGTTTCTATCATTGGTAAGTAAACTTTACATTGCTATTGTTTCTCTGGAGGATTTATTTAAAAAAAATTATTACAATTGAAATTATACTACTGTAATGTTATTCCCGTAAATCTGGACTGTAACAGATTCCCTAGTACTGGACATGTATAATTTAACAAAATAGTGTGCTTGTTCTATTCCATATAATTTTGTATTTCTATTATTTATCTTTTCAGATCATTTGATATAATGGAGACGAATAAAAAAGGTACATTTAGAAGAGAACGAAAATGAAAAAAAAAGAAAAGAGGAAGGCATACGTAAATTAAAAAAAAAAACAAATGACAAAGGAAAAAACTAAAGTAAAACCTACTAAAAAGAAGCTGAAGAAGTACTATTGTGTTGTTTGTTGCGAAGACTAACTACATCGAGGACTGGATCCAGTGTGGAGCATACAAAGGATGGTTTCATGAATTATGCGGATATAACAATGTTTGTTGTAAATATTTTGAAAGTTTTCTTATTCTGGTAATATTATGTTGAAACGTCAAGTGTTAGAAAATATTCAATAATTTCTTGTCCGTAGTTAACAATTTAACATTTGTACATTTATTTGGATCTTTATAGTGATTAGTGGCTCTGGGCATTTTTTCAATGATTGATTCTATTTTGAGTTTTTATAAGTATATAATATTTGCCTTTGTTGATTTATCATAATGTCTTATATGATTGTTTAAATAGAAATGTTAATTATTCAAATAAAACATAATTTTTCAATTTTGTATTTACTAAAAACCTTAAGCGACCGGTACTGGGGGGACTCACCCTAAATCTATACAAATAAATAAAATTGAAGCGTCTGTTTGTAATGATAAAATAACAGCTTTTTACTAAATGCATATGAAGGTATATATGGTACTTATAACAAAAATACAATTTTTAAAATTTTTGTCTGTCTGTCGGTCTGTCTGTCTGTCCGTCTGTTGTTCCGGCTAATCTCCGAAACGGCTGGACCGATTTCGACGGGACTTTCACTGGCAGATAGCTGATTTTCTAAGGAGTAACTTAGGCTACTTTTATTTTGGAAACATAATGAGGGTTCCGCGCAAAAAAATTAAAACCCGTAATAACACGCGGGCGAAGTCGCGGGGAACAGCTAGTCAACACTATAAATAAATGACACCATTAAAATTAATAATTAAAATAATGAAATAAGTAAACGATTAATAAACTGGTGACCTCGATACACTGGAGCTGTTTTAGAAAAGAGACTGGAAACTGTTTCTTTTAGTGCTCGCCACCTATAATAAGTAAGTGGTAAAATAACCAACTGCTGGCCCCTAAGCAAAACGCTTGGGCGAAGCCCCTACATGGGTAAAGTAGCACCTAAACAGGTGGCCACACGCATCGGCTCCAGTGGCTACCCTCGTCCCGCGAAGTCTAGTTTCTGTGATGTTAATGCTGTTAGCCAATGCGGCTCTTACAGCTTCATCGGACTCAGGGCTCGCGGCCTCCGTCCAAACAGGGGCTGGCGGGCCCCGGCTCTGATGGCTAACTCGTATCGTTCGATATTCTGGGCGGTGAGTCCCATCTGTTACTCTCCTATCAGTGTTTATGGCACTAGATGAATGTGTAGTGTTTGGGTGTGACTGGTCGGCGAAATTTTGGTCGTACCGGCCAGTCACAAACCGGCTTCATAGATTGTGTCCTCCCCGGCCCTGGAAGACTTGGCCGAAGATTACAATCTTTTCCGTGACTTCGTAGACAGTATCGATATTAACGATTTGCGCACTCTAGCACACAAAATTAGAATGGCGCGTTTTGCTTAAGAGTGCCGTTTGAATTTTGTGCGCGGATCAGAATGCTTTTGAAAAGCATCTAATATTTGTCGGTTTTTCACCACAAAATCTTAAAAGTTTTACATGAAAAATCGAAAATTGTTAGTACTAGTAATTCTGCTTTTATTATAGAAATACTTATTCGGTTTCTTTCCTTGCTCCATGCTTATTCCATCATGCTAAATACGCGCTCGCAAGAAGCTTTAAAGACAGGAATGGAAAGAAAAATAGTGACCATTTTTTTCAATTCAGGAGAGGGAATTTCTGTTTTTCGATTTCGTAAAGAAGTCAACCCAACGTAAATCCACTCGATTTTCTTCAACGAGCTGCGGTTGGATCTCACGCAAAAGTCCGACCTTATCGTACAGTTTGTCACTATCTAAGTCTAAGTATTTAATAATTCCTGGAGTAATGCCTGTTCATGTGATTGGTTCTTTTAGAGATAAAATGTTCATTGCTTTGTATTCCGAATCTTCACCAAATAGGACAGACACCGCCGAATCGACAACGTCGACGGCGAGATGCACATATTACACCCGCAGCGGGGCACGATGTTGTGTGTGACCGCAAAGCGAGTGAGTAGCGACACTTGCGAGCGAAGGATGCTAATAATTTTTAGAAAAACCGGAGAAATTATTACACCCTATAACGGTGGTAGAGCCACGCAGCAGTTTTTGCTGTTGCATGTATGGGCCGGCTCGAGCCGGGTTGGTACCACGACCTCACAGAATACCGGCGTGAAGTAGAAGCTTTGCTTCTGCGTTTCGTCTGGTGAGTGCAGGTGGCCGGAGGCCCAATTCCCCCCCCCATCAACATGGTAGCGGAATTACACGAAGAACTACCCCAGGAGGGTACCAGCACCCCTGGAGAATCCCTCGCTGAGCATCCACGACCATGTTATTCCGATCCTGAGCGTGGATGCTCAGGCTGCCCCGCGTATTCTGGGGGGGGGGGGGGGGGCAAAATTCCGCTCAAAAGCATTACTGCTAGGGGCAAACTGAGCAAGAACACCAAGGCGACCCCTGCCACGCTATCCGTGAATTTCTGCAACATCAGGGGACTTCACTCTAACCTAAACGCCGTCCACTACCATCTCGAGACGGCGAAGCCGGCCTTGCTCTTTCTGACCGAGACGCAGGTTTCCTCTCCGGCTGATATTTCGTATCTCTCCTACCCGGGGTACAAATTGGAGCATTCCTTTGTGCCTCGGGCTGGAGTTTGCGTGTATGTCAGAAGGGACATCTGTTCTCGACGCCTCGGCAGTCTTGAAGGTTCGGACCTGTCCATCCTTTGGCTACGCGTAGACAGCGACGACCATCCGCGCGTCTACGGGTGCCTCTATAGGTCCCATAGCGGTAATGCCGAAACAGACCGACTCATCGACCACGTCCAAATGGCTACAGATTTCTTGCTACAACAGGTCCCATCCGCAGAGATCGTGATCCTTGGCGATTTTAACGCCCACCATGCCGAATGGCTCGGTTCACGTCTAACCGATCATGTGGGGAGATCTGTTTATGACTTTGCCTTGGCATATGGTCTGACACAACTGGTTACTTCGCCTACGCGGATTCCAGATGTGGAGGATCATACACCTTCCCTGTTGGACCTTCTGCTGACCTCTCATCCGGACGGATATCAGGTTTCCGTCGATGCCCCTCTCGGCTCTTCGGACCATTGTCTGATCCGGAGTGTGGTGCCACTCACGCTCCCTTCGCGGTTGCGTTCTGCAGGTTGCCGCCGTGTTTGGCATTACAGGTCGGCGGATTGGGACGGAATGCGGTCCTTCTTTGCATCCTACCCATGGGGGCGGGTTTGCTTCTCGCCGGATGATCCCAGCGCTGTTGCTGACTCTGTCTCTGGTGTCTGTGGTGCTACAGGGAATGGAACTATTTATTCCATCATCTGTGGTACCCATCGGAGGCAGATCTCAGCCTTGGTTTGGTCGCTCCTGTAAGACTGCATTACGCAGTAAGCAGGAGTGTTATCAAGCCTGGGCTGCGGCTTCGGCGACTCGGGATGTAAATACCAGCACACTTAAAAAGAAGTATAACTTCGCCTCCAGGTCCTTCAAAAGAGTTATTGCCAAGGCAAAGTCAGAGCACATAGGCAGAATTGGCGAGAAAGTAGTTCGCCTTCCTTCGGGAACCCGTGCATTCTGGTCTCTCGCCAAGGCTGTCCAAGGGAATTTCTGTAAGCCATCACTACCATCTCTGCACAGGAAGGATGACTCACTGGCCCATGACGCAAAAGACAAAGCCGACCTTTTAGGCTCCCTTCTTGCGTCCAACTCGACTCTTGATGACGGGGGGAAAACACCGCCGACCATCCCGCGGTGTGATTGCTCCATGCCGGATGTGCTGTTCTCACAGCGCTCGGTTCGCAAAGCACTGCTCTCCCTGGACATCCAGAAGTCGAGTGGGCCTGACGGAATCCCCCCAATTGTGCTGAGGACGTGTGCTCCGGAGTTGGCACTGGTCCTAACGCGTCTTTTCCGGTACTCCTACTCCCAAGGCGTAGTCCCGAATTCATGGAAGACAGCTTTTGTCCACCCGATCCCTAAAAAAGGCGACCGCTCAGACCCATCCAACTATAGGCCTATCGCGATCACCTCCTTGTTCTCCAAAATAATGGAATCCATTATTAACTGCCAGCTCATCCGGTACCTTGAGGATCACCAGCTGATTAGTGACCGCCAATACGGTTTTCGTCGGGGTCGATCAGCTGGTGATCTTCTGGTCTACCTGACCCATAGATGGGCGGAGGCAGTAGAGTCCAAGGGGGAGGCGTTGGCCGTTAGTCTGGACATTGCGAAGGCCTTCGATCGGGTTTGGCACAAAGCGCTTCTTTCGAAGCTCCCTTCCTATGGGCTTCCCGAGAAATTGTGCAATTGGATCACCAGCTTCCTTGCAGATCGGAGCATCAAGGTCGTTGTAGACGGTGCATGCTCTGACTACAAGCCTATTAACGCTGGTGTTCCACAAGGCTGTGTGCTATCACCAACGCTGTTTCTTCTGCATATCAATGATATGTTGCTAACTGGTAACATTCATTGCTATGCGGATGACAGCACTGGTGATGCTCTATACACCGGCCGTGCCAATATTTCTCGGGAAAACGTCGCTGAGTACCGGAACAAACTTGTGTCTGAAGTCGAGTCTTTGCTGAACAAAGTCTCGGATTGGGGGCGACTAAATCTAGTCCAATTTAATCCTCAGAAGACACAAGTTTGCGCGTTTACCGCTAAAAAGAATCCCTTTGTCGTATCTCCTCAGTTTCAAGGCACTCCCCTTCTTGCCTCAGCCAGTATCGGTATCCTCGGAGTCGACATATCGAGTGACGTGCAGTTTCGTGGTCACTTGGAAGGGAAGGCCAAATTGGCCTCTAAAAAGCTTGGCGTGCTCAGCAGAGCGGGACAGTATTTCATGCCGGCACACCGCCTGCTACTTTACAAGACGCAAGTTCGGCCTCACATGGAATACTGTTCCCATCTCTGGGCAGGGGCTCCCCAGTGCCAGCTCCTTCCACTTGACCGCATCCAACGCAGAGCGGCTCGAATTGTCGACGACCGAGCCCTTTCCGATCGGCTCGATTCATTGGCACTGCGAAGAGATGTTGCATCCCTTTGCATTTTCTTTCGCATCTACCATGGGGAGTGCTCTGAGGAATTGTTCGGATTAATCCCAGCCGCCAAATTTCACGAACGTACATCGCGGCAGAACTCCCGATACCATCCACACCATCTGGATGATTGGCGGTCCACCACTGTGCGATTTAGAAGATATTTTCTTCCTCGCACGACCTCCTTGTGGAATCGATTACCATCAGCGATTTTTCCGGACCGATACGACTTAGGGACCTTCAAGAAAAGAGCGTACTCCTTTTTAAAAGGCCGGCAACGCATCTGCGATTCCCCTGGTGTTGCAGTTGTTCATGGGCGTCGGTAGTCACTTACCATCAGGTGAGCCGCATGCTCGTTTGCCCCCTCTCCTATAAAAAAAAAACCCTGGGAGGTCGGGAGATTAACCATCATTACTGGAGTCTCCCGAGCAATCCGGGAGAGTTGGGAACCCCAGATGAGACGGATAAGATAAGTACGGAACAATGTCTACATATTATTTTACACATCTGCACATAACATGATACCGTTTTACGTAATACCGTAGTTAATTGAGCTAAGTGATTGACTGGAAATTCTCTTCGTGAAATCGCGTTTCATTTGTCAATGACCATGGGTTTATATAAGTTTGCATTTACTTGTAAATTTGCAAACATTGAAGGACCCATAAATGGTCTAAACATAAACAACTTTAATAGGGTACTCAAAGTGGACAGGCAACATGACACGCGTAACTCTTTATTCAATCCGTGTAGCAACAATCCGTAATACTCAGACCCATATTACAACACCGGCTATTGTTTTCCAAAGTAGTTTCGGACTAATTTAGGTTCATTCTATGTCGTTGTACCTACACGTATCTGTTTCTATATAAGCAAAATGCTCAAAACTTTCATCCTCAGAGTTTCTATTTTAATCAATTTTTTCTTATTTCTACAGCTAACATCTAATATTTGTCTAATATTTGTATGTTACTTTACCTTAGATTGTTTTTTCTAAGGTCTTTAGCATAAAATAAATATAAACAAATAAAGTTCCAACCTACGCCCTACTGCCCGGGCTTCTCATTTCTAAGACGTTATGGAGCTATTAGTCTGCCACGACACTTCAGACCGTGTTGCCAGATATTACATGTACTTGATCTATATATTCCCCAGATATGCAGGTTCCTTCAAGATACCTATAGCGCCGAGAGTGTGGTAAGTCAGTACTTAAAATTACTCGTCAGCCTCGGGCACAGTCACAAATGAGTAATGTAGACGACGGTCCTCCGCAATACACTTTTCGCCCCTCCGGGAGACAGGACGTGACGGCTGGCGAACCTCGTCGCCGGTTTTTCTCCCGGAGATTCTTCGCACCCCTGCCCCATTAAAGGGGTGCCGGGAACTCGGGGCCATTTCCTTTAATTGTTGGCTCATGGTGCGAACTAATGGGTTGTAGATTTTACGCCGCTACCATACGGTGAGGAGCCGAGTCTATCCTTTCGCTCGTTTAGCACCACCCGGGGGACACGTGTAGGGTGGTCTAGGTGGTCGAAGCCTACGGACGCGAGCGACTAAACCCCCAGACAGGTATTAAACACATTATAAAGAGTATAATATACACAACTTTGATAGTTGTTGTACTTGTTGCAATGGTATTTTGGTACAAGCTACTAAAAACACTTTAAAGTAACAGCAGGTGGAACAAGTTACAAAACTAAATCTGATTAAACCACTCCTAACTTTTACTTTTCACAAAATATTACACTGTTTTTAACGAATGATGCAATTTGTACTTGTGGAAAAGACTTTCTTCTAAGTAATTTAGCAATTGAGGTTGTTGTAACGAAGTTAAAACGTTTGGAAGGAAGATTGACGATCTTAGCCTCAGAAAGTAATGTTTGTGGTTTTGCATATGATTCTACTTGCATTTCCTTTAGCTCAAGCTTACAACATTAATAACGAGTAACATGAATATAATATACATTCCGTGTAGTGGTGGGTATATGCACTACCTCATATCTTCCCGTGGGTGTCGTAAGAGGCGACAGAGGGAAACTAAGGCAGAAGATGGGCAGCAGCATCTTTCTGATAACAGCAAAATAACAATAAAAAATGTATGTTGCAACCCGCTCGCCAAGCGTGGCAACTATGTCAATATATCCCCATGATTAAAGTTCTGTAGAACAGCCCCCAGTCCCCGGCGGCCCCGCTGTTCCTGGCTACGGTGGCGAGCATGGTAACGGCGGGGAGGGTGTGCTAAGAATCTCCGGTGGAGGTTCGGTTGCCATCTAAGACGACTCGACCTGGCAACTTATAATGTAAGCACCCTGAGAACTGACGAGAATATCCTGGAGCTGGAAGAAGAGATAGATAAGTTACGCTGGAATGTTATAGGATTATCCGTGGTCCGAAGAGAGGAGAAGGACATAGTAATCCTCGAATCCGGCAACTTGTTCTAACACTGGGAGGGTGACCATCTGTCCCAAGGAGGTGTCGGTTTTATCGTCCACAAGTCTCTCGTTAACAACGTTGTAAAGATTGAGAGTGTGTCGACGAGGCTTGCGTACCTTATACTCAGAATCACCAAACGGTATTTGCTAAAGATCATACATGTTTACGAACCAACCTCAGCATATCCCGATGGGGAGGTGGAGGAAATGTATGAGGATATATCTAGAGCGATGCATTTCTACAAAACCCACTATACGGTGTTAATGGGAGACTTCAACGCAAAACTAGGCAAAAGAGAGAACGTTGAACTGAAGATAGGGAAAGTTAGAGAAAGAGGGACTCTTTATGATAAACTCTTTCTTCCAGTAATGGCAACACGGGAAGTGGATCTGGAGCCCCGACGGTTCGACAAAAAATGAGATTGACTTCATTATGACAACCAGGCGACAACTGTTCCGTGAAGTCTCAGTGATCGCGAGGGTGAAAACCGGCAGCGAACACCGAATGATGAGAGGCACACTGAACCTAAACGTTAAGTTGGAGAGGTCACGTCTAATGAATTCAACGCTCCATACCCCTCGTGCTCTAATCAAAAGTCCCAAAACCTTTCATCTCAAGCTACAAAATGATTTTCAGTGCCTAGAAGATTGACCTGAAGTGTACTATAAGAATGACAAACTCGTGAAAACTGTCCATGCGTTCGGAGCTAAGTTTTGCAAGACCCGCCGCAGAAGAACATAAAAACTCTCCGATCACACTCCTAATCTCATGGCTGTTTGTGAAGCTGCAGTCTTCAGTAGATTTGACAGCATACAGGCAACTGAACAGACATATCTCCAAATGCATGCGGCGGGACTTACTCAACTTTAATACTGCTTGTATTGAAGAAGCGTTCGAGCGGAACCAGGGCTCTAAAGTCTTTTCTAGAGATCTGTCTGCCAGAAAGAGCCAACTGTCGAAGCTGAAGATCGAATATGGTAGCATCGTTTCCGGGACACCTGCGATTTTGAGTGAAAATGAGTCGTTCTATGGACAGCTGTACACATCATCGTTGGAGCCACACGCAAGTGTGAATAACGATATTCTGGACGTCAGTCTGAGCGAGATTAGAATGGCTCTCCTGTAACTTAAAAACGCCAAGGCCCCAGGCAAGGATGGAATTACAGCGGAGCTTCTGAAAGCGGGTGGAAAACCGGTACTTGAAGTCATTCAGAAGCTCTTTAATTCCTTCTTCCATGGTGGCACTACACCGGAGGCGTGGAGCAGAATTGAAAACGCTGGTGTTCCACAAGGCTGCGTGCTATCACCAACGCTGTTTCTTCTGCATATTAATGATATGTTGCAAGCCGGTAGCATTCATTGCTATGCGGATGACAGCACTGGTGATGCTCTATACACCGGCCGTGCCAATATTTCTCGGGAAAACGTCACCGAGTACCGGAACAAACTTGTGTCTGAAGTCGAGTCTTTGCTGGACAAAGTCTCGGATTGGGGGCGACTAAATCTAGTCCAGTTTAATCCTCAGAAGACGCAAGTTTGCGCGTTTACCGCTAAAAAGAACCCCTTTGTCGTATCTCCTCAGTTTCAAGGCACTCAACTTGCTGCCTCAGCCAGTATCGGAATCCTCGGCGTCGACATATCGAGTGACGTGCAGTTTCGTGGTCACTTGGAAGAGAAGGCCAAATTGGCCTCTAAAAAGCTTGGCGGCTCAGCAGAGCGGGACAGTATTTCATGCCAGCTCAACGCCTGCAACTTTACAAGGCGCAGGTTCGGCCTCACATGGAATACTGTTCCCATCTCTGGGCTGGAGCTCCCCAGTGCCAGCTCCTTCCACTTGACCGCATCCAGCGCAGAGCGGCTCGAATCGTCGACGACCGAGTCCTTTCCGATCGGCTCGACTCATTGGCACTGCGAAGAGATGTTGCATCTCTTTGCATTTTTTTTCGCATCTACCATGGGGAGTGCTCTGAGGAATTGTTCGGATTAATCCCAGCCGCCAAATTTCACGAACGCACATCGCGGCAGAACTCCCGATACCATCCACACCATCTGGATGATTGGCGGTCCACCACTGTGCGATTTAGAAGATGTTTTCTTCCTCGCACAACTCCCTTGTGGAATAGTTTACCATCAGCGATTTTTTTTAGGGACCTTCAAGAAAAGAGCCTATTCCTTTTTAAAAGGCCGGCAACGCATCTGCGATTCCCCTGGTGTTGCGGTTGTTCATGGGCGGCGGTAGTCACTTACCATCAGGTGAACCGCATGCTCGTTTGCCCCGTCTCCTATAAAAAAAAAGAATTGCGGTGGTCTTGTTCTTCAAAAAAGGCGACAACGCTCTCTTGAAGAACTACAAACCGATTTCCCTTCTGAGCCGCGTCTACGTGCTGTTTTTGAGAGTCATTACGAATCGTCTCGCATGCAGACTCGACGACTTCCATCCTCCTGGTTTCCGAAAAGGCACCATAGACCACATACATACCCTTCGGCAAATCGTACAGAAGTCCGAGGAGTACAATTTGCCACTATGTCTGGCGTATGTGGACTATGAAAAAGCCTTTGATTCCGTTGAAATTTGGGCGGTGCTACAGTCCCTTCAGCGATGCCAAGTTGACTGTCAGTATATCGATGTGCTGAAGTGTTTGTACAACTAAGGCTACGATGGCTATCCGAGTACAGAATCAGCGTACGAAACCTATACAACTGCAGAGAGGTATAAGACAGGGTGACAATATATCCCCGAAACTCTTCAAAGTTGCATTGGAAGACGTTTTTAAACTTCTGGACTGGAAAGGATACGGTATTAACATCACGGCGAGTACGTCACTCACCTTCGATTTACCTACGATATAGTCCTCCTTATAGCAGAATCACTGGAGGACCTAAGCATTATGCTCAATGGTCTCAATAGTGCTTCCCAACGGATAGGTCTTAAGATGAACATGGACAAAACAAAGATCTTGTATTACGTCCATGTCACACATATGCCGGTAGTTGTTGGGAGCACTGAGCTCGAAGTTGTTGACGGGTATGTTTACCCGGGACAAATAGTCAGACTAGGTAAGTCCAACCTCGACCGAGAGGTCAATTGACGGATTCAATTGGACTGACGATCGCAGTAATGGACTTCTTGCATCATTTACGCTACTGGCTTACTTTATGCAAAGATGACGATGATAAACATTTTGATTACAACTTAGGTGTGTCCCATGACGGTAATCGTAAAAGTTTTGTAATATATTTCACGTAGATTTTTATATTATTTATAGTTACTTAATCAATATTATGAGGTCAAAATAGTAAAGCTGTGACATGATGTGCAAGGTAACGATGACTTTGCAATTTGACGTATTTTAATGTTGAAAGCGCATCTGTTGTGGCTTACGACATTCTCAATGTATAGGTACCTATCTTCTTCCTCTGACGAGAAGGTTTTACCGCTATGTATTGCAATCAAAAGCCATAACATCATTCTGACCCTTTCACAGACGTGGGACTAATTGCGGTGATGATTTGCCTTCATTGTCATTGCCATCACACGACTATCGAAATCAATCGAATTATTTCAAATTATATAAGCATGTATTACAATGTCTTATTAAGACTAAAAGGTAAGTACTATTATTTTATTCTGTACTAAGAGCTCGTAACACAAATAAATCGCAATGTTTATTTAACTGCACCATACGACAAAGTTTCATTTATTTGTTTGTTTGTTTATACGTGGTAGAGCCATGCTGCAGCTATATTAATAGTATGGTTGTAGCACGAATGGGTCGGCGCGACCGGGGAAGGACCACGCTCTCACAGAATACCAGCGTAAAATAGCAACTTAAGCTTGCTTTGTTTCGTATGGTGAGTGTAGAGAACCGGAGACCCTTTTTACTGGAAACAAGGCATTCCATCTTAGTCCTCACGGGTGACAACGCATCTGCATTTTGATTCACAAACGTGGACAGATGTAGCTATGTCTATGGGCCACAGCAACTGGACTGTGTGCTCGTTTTTCACCCTTATACTATTAAAAAAAATGTAGATTTCATTGCTTACGAGCAGAGTATAAAACATAATTATTATGTACATAATCTTATGAAATACGAAACAGATCTGCATTAAAAGCCCAGTATCGCTCAATTATGCTCTATTTCTTCTTTCGTTAGCCTTTAACAGTAAATCGAATCGTCCATAAAATGGGTAGTCCATTTTATGGACGATTCGAACCCATTAAGTCCCGTAAGTATCGTATTGGCCTCCAATCGATTATAGCACAAAAAGTCATACAACCGCTGATGAAGTTAAAGAGAGATAACGTGTTAATGGGCTGACTATATAGTTCGAAAAACTGATAACTGATGGAGAAGAAAGGTTCTTAAGTGGCAGCCTCGTACCAGTAAGCGAAGTGTAGGGCAGTCCCTCACTAAATGGAGTTGCTGTTGCAACCTAGTAAGAAATGCATGAAGTCGATGGATTGACGGGTGCATCAGGACCATGCTTTGTCGCATTCTTTGAGGGAGGCCTATGATCAGCAGTGGACTTGTAGTAGTGGACTGTAATGAAAATGATGATATAAGTTAGTCTGAACCGCAACGTCAAAAGTGCGAGACGTCTTAAATTTCAACTCTTCACGATGGATGGTGCGTGCCTTTTTGTGTTATCATCTATTGGAGGCCAAAAGATTGGGCATAATATATGATAATCGTTATTAATGTTATGTTTCTTGTCGGTCGCCGGTTTCGGTACAAAGAGCCGATTCTGTGGTCGTTACTGGATATTTAACTGTCCTGTAGGAGATGGCAGACGCCATCTATCGGTACCATAAGAACTTTTCTTTGAGAATTTTTTCTAGTATTTCCCCATAGTTGCCTGTTACGGTACTCACAGAGATGTCGTGACATCGTGGCTTAAAAAATTTGGTCCAGAATAAATTATGAGCACCTAACGATTCCTTCAAATAATAAATGAAAACTTCTGTTTATGGTATCGAGGTTTCGGTTCAGACCTTTTAAATAATTACCAAAGCTATGATTTTTTTAGAACGTTTTTCCATAACGAACAAAATTTAATTTTCATAGCCCACCACACTATTCTTCATCAGAATTAAGCAGATTTTGTTTCAGGTTTTCTTAAAGGTCAATAAGTTGTTTAACATCATCACAAGATGGCGATGCCTGTGTCGTTTTATTACACCTCCAAAATTCTCATCTAAACGAGAGGTCCTTAATTTAAAACAACTATTTACCTTATTTTTTTATTTTATTTATTTATTTATAAGGAGTAGGCATTATAACTACTTCCAACATAGCATATCATAAAACTAATATCTGTATTGTATTATTCCCAATAAAATTTAAACCTGCCATCTTTTGCTGCATTCTAAATATTTTCATAAAGTTATTTACTCGGCTGCTCGAAACTTTATGGCGGCTTGATGCCAGATGGCGCTAAAAGTATAATACGAAATCCGAATAAACTGTATAACATCCTAGTATAATTACGAAAACTAGTCATTGAATTTTAGAAATATAGTTTTTATAAATTCATAGTTGCCTACAACTATGAATTTTATAAAGCAGTAAAATATTACGTTCATGTTTAACTTGTTTACTTAAATTACAGCCAATTTTAATTTTCTTTTGAAGTGCATACAAAATATGAATCAATTAAAACCTTAAAGAAAAAATAAGCTTCTTAATGACGTTATCCAGTTATCGTTATAGTAATCACAGACTAATTAAATAAAATCACCTAAGTTCGTGCGCCCTCGCCCTCTGTATAGGATTTTGAATCTTACGCCAATAAGTGATTTTTTTGTGTTGCCAGTTATAGATGCTATTAGTGCAATTTGGATAAATTACACAACATGGATATTTTTTATGCAATCTATAAACAACAATTTTTCAAATTTTATTGGCTTCAGACATGTTTATTTTATAGGAAATACCTAAGGAAAAGCAAGTACACAGTGAGTAATTAACGCTTTAAAGATAGTTCTAAGTTTACGTTTTTGTAATAAGAATTTACCCATAAATCAGAGTGAAAATTTTAATTTTACTGAATTATTAATACAAAAGAAAATGTCTCCAATTTGACGAAAATTTTCTATATGAAATAGAAAACTTCATTTCCTTTTAAAAGGAAGTTAAATGTATGGTATGTAGTGCGGCAACACGACATGAAGGAAGGAGAGCCTATTAGCATTTATCGGTAAAGCAGTACACCACTAGACATAGCGGGGGATTGTTGCTTGTCTTACAATTTTCATTTTTAACAAAAATAAACACAGTTGTTTTTTTTATTTTTGAACAACGTATTTTAATTTTGTAAACAAGTGTTTTTGAATTAAACTATGAAATCGTTGTAAAGTGTTTGAACAAAGCTTAATATGTTAAAATTTTTGAAAAATATGTGATTTGTAGTTTTTCATCGTAGGTACCTATTGGTAAGTTTAATAATTTATGAATAAAAATTATTTTTTTCTTTGCTGCATTTTTTAGTTACAAAATATTTTTCTTTTAATTTATTTTCTTTTGATGTAAGCTAGTCGATGCGTGTAGCGATTGTTTTTTCTTAAGGAATACATTTATGATTACGATGCATAGTATGTTATTACTTATTAGTTTTACTCCACTATTATAAAAAGTTATTTTGTTGTATATATCTTAAACTAGCGATCCGCCCCGGCTTCGCACGGCTGATTTTTGGACAAAAGCGCCACCTACGGGGTTCCATTGTGAAATTAAACCATCCAGGGACCCCACTCAAAAACAAAAAAATATATACCTAAAAATAATAAGGGCTATAGTTTGAAAATGATTTTTTTTATTAACGCCCCCGCAACCCCACTTGTGGGTGAGATTTCGTAAAAATCTCACACATAAAGGGGGTTGCGGGGTTAGCTGACCTCTACTCGGCAAAAGGAATATTCCTACCAAATTTCAAGTCTCTAGGCCTTATGTTTCCAGAGATATCATGATGAGTCAGCACATAGGTGGAAATCTCTTATAGTACAGGGTTATTTTGCAATAACCGGCCAAATTTGCAGAGGTGGTTCAGAATAGGTAATATAAGCGAATGGTGAAAAAAATTAACAAGGAAAAAAAACAGAAACATTTTATCCTCTTTATCCTTTATATTCAAAATGTGTGGAAAGGCATTGATTTTCGTTCATAAATATGAAGCGCCTACTATTTTACACGCACACAACACATTCGTAAGGGAGTATTGAGTTCGGAAGCATTCGGAGCTCTTACTCTGTTCAGATTTAGCTATCTAAAAGCTGTTGTTTTGACTTAGTAATGACAAACGCATCTTCCTGGCTCCCCGCCCTTTCCCTTCCGCACCGCTGGGTACGTTCACCTGGCCGAACGACAGCGTTAACTTGACCGTGACCTCATTGCATACCGAGTGTCCTATTTTTAAACGTTCGTAGGTAAGTTATAGGAAAGTGAGTCTACCCCGTTTGCATAGACAACGAAATAACGCGCGGGCATCACCCTATTGGAGTGTGTACCAAACCAAATGCTGCTAGACTTCACCACTCCGTCACATGGAAGTGCTTGAGGTGGTCATTCAGTAATAAGCCCGGCTGTTGAAAACACAGTGATCGAGTTTTTCGAGCGAAACCCCCGCGCTAGGACCAATGACTGGCCAGTGTTACGTGTGGAAACTACTGAATTCTTCTAGATATCACTCATTTCATTATCAACGTGTGCAAGCACTGAATAATAAATATAATGATAATTTTGTGAATGTTTGATGTCAAAGTCCAACATTGATAATGCTAATATTATGTGGACTGACAAAGCCCTATTTACGCGTGTAGGACTTTAATATAGTCGTAACGAACATTGCTCTACTGTATGCAACCCATATACTATAAAAGACAGTTATCATCAAGTGCGATTTTTTTGATGCCGTTCTTCATTTTAAGACTATTACTGGGTGGTAATTATTTGGACATGTTACAAGGTGTTATTTAAGATTTCCTGGACGATATACCCCTAGTGTTACGGAATAAAATTTATTTAACAACACGACGGTACTCCGCCTCGTTAGTCAGTGCGTTATTATACGAAGATAGGCGCAGGTTTTGCAGATCCTATACCATGGCCTGCAAAGTCACCGGCCGAATTCGCGTCGTAGTTATCAACTTAGTAGCGAGCGTGTCATTAAAGAAGTAAATAGTAGGCAAAAAGCTCCGAGCATTGACTCGTACTCACACGAGGGCGCGTTGTTGTTGCCCATAAATCACATTCAATTTCGGATATTTCCAAATAAATGTAGAAACCTTATTTATGCGTATTTATAAAAACTGCAAAAAGTGTATGTATATCAGTATTTCTATTTAGAACTTAATTATTAAATCTGGCTAGTCTTTGAAAAATAACCCTGTATAGAAGATTTGATAATTATATATCTTTTATTGTTTTAAGTAAGCCACTTGAGAAAATTCTATAAAGTTATAAAGGATAATAATGTTATAAAGGAGCTGGTAATGAGTATGTTTAGTATATTTTTCTCGCGCAATAAATTACAAGTAGGTACCTAACAAACGCTCAGCGAGCTATGGAGAGGGCTATGCTCGGGGTTTCTCTTCGTGATAAACTTAGAAATGAGGATATCCGCTGTAGAATCAGAGTAACCGACGTAGCCCAACGGATTAGTAAGCTGAAGTGGCAATGGGCCGGCCATAAGGCTCGAAGAACCGACGACCGATGGGGAAGAAAGGTTCTCGAGTGGCAGCCTCGTACCAGTAGGCGAAGTGTAGGGCGACCCCCACTAGATGGAGTTACGACTTGGTAAGGCATGCAGAAAGTCGATGGATGCAGGTGGCTCAGAACCGTGCTTTGTGGCATTCCTTGGGGGAGGCCTATGTTCAGCAGTGGACTTATGAAGGGCTGTAATGATGATAATGATGAGGTATCTAATATGTACGGTTTCGCTACTTCGCTCATCTATAGTTTATCGCGATTGTAACAATGTTAATTTCTGTATAAGGCAAACAGTTGTTACTTTGCATTCTACTAAGAAAATCTATATGAAATTGTTTATATTGAATTAGGCAAAATTATTACAAAGCGAAAATTTCATGAAAATCAGTCTGTATAGATGCCAATTCTTAGACATGTTTGATTTGTCATAAACGTAGCTTATACGTTAACAAGGATTTTAAAAATCAATGCTTTTGTATAACCCCCGTACAAATTTATAAATGTACTTAAAATCCCTTCCTCCCATAGGCCTCCCAAATAGATTACCTCATAGAGGAGAAAGAATCTGCCATTGTTGTCTCGATCGATTGGCGGATTGACAGATTTTTTATTATGTGGCTACCCCACCTAATAAAAAATCTGTCAACAGGATATTCTTACGCCTACACATTTAGTTAGTTAATTTCTAATTTTATTCGTATTTGTTTTGGGTGTGCGATGAAATTCATCAATCATCACTGTCGAAGGTGTAGAAGTGAAACATATTTTTAATATGGTATGATAGATGCAGCATTTTCGATTAAATGCATATGGTTTTCGTAGTTTTTATTTATTTATACTTTATTGACGATTAGAACTGGTATAGAAAGCATTCTATATTAGATAACCTTTAGGATTAACGGTAACCTTTAAAGCGGTACACAAACATGAATGATAAAACTTGTGAAACAAGTTTAATACTCATGACGATAGTTTTATAAAATATGTATGCATGAGTGGTTTATGAAAAGTAAATACACAAAAATACAACATCCATACGATATAGATATAATAAAGTCTTTTAAGATCTATCTATGTATATTGCATATAAATACATATTACATAATACATAAATCAATTTCTCAAGAATACTAAGAAATATACGACGACTTTGTAACGAAATATTGGCGAACTCGGCAAATTCGTGCCATGTATAAGGAAATTGCGCCTTATGAAGAAAAATTCAAACAGTTTTATTTGTACATGAGTTTTCATATTAAATTAATCTCATTAGTCAGCCATTATTGATGTGATGCAGATTTTTTATGCCTTTGTTATAGAAATCCTTGGGACGGAATTGATTAATTGTGTAACGGTGTTTCTCACCGCATTAATAGAGTTAAAACATTTCCCTGTAAAAAGTTATCCGAAATTTAAAAAAAAAAGGGAAATCCGTGGGAGCAAGTTTTAGCGATTAAGATGAAGGGAAATTCTCAGTCAAAGTTCTTGTAGAGTACACGAGGGTAATATGGTCATCCGGTTAATATGGTCACTTTCTTATAACTCAAAAACTACATCCTAATTAGCATAGATGGCTTTGTGATACGATAGCTCTTCATCAGTCATTCAAATAATAAAGGGTCAAAAGGCCACCGCTTTATCGACACCATTTTGACAGTTGATATTATAAGTACGTGAGGGTAATATGGTCACCTTAAGCTTTATCGCCCTATAAAACCAAAATTAGGAGGAGAACAGAGACAAAAACACAAAGTCGTATAATAGGTACTATAACTAATATAATAAGAAAAAAATAGCAAACAAGCTTTGGAAATAATTAGAAACACTTACTTACACACACTACATAAAAAAACTAACTACACTACACAATACAAAAATGGAGTAAAATATTTACAATAATATCAACTGTCAAAATGGCGTCGATAAAGGAGCACCTTTTTGACCCTTTATTATTTGATAGACTGATCAAGAGCTATCGTATCACAGAACGTTCTATGCAAACGACACTGTAGTTTTTGAGTTATAAGAAAGTGACCATATTAACCGAATGACCATATTACCCTCACGTACTATAGTTAGTTTTTTTTAAGTTGATTTTTCGAAGTGTTGCTAATTATTGCCAAAGCTTGTTTGTTATTCTTTTCTATATTAGTTATAGTATACGACATTGTGTATTTGTCTCTGTCCTCTTCCTAGTTTTGGTTTTATAGGGCGGCAAATCTTAAGGTGAGCATATTACCCTCACGTACCTTACTATTATTTACTCTGTGGTCAAAGCTTATACGAGTTATGATTTTTTGTCGCGTCGTGCATTATGTGGTCAAGTAACTTGTTGTGGATAAGAGAATAAGAACAATTGATAAGTATGACAAATGTTGGTTGTTTGACGACTACATTGTCTATTATAGTTTTCACTTCTAGTAGGTACGTATTATATCACTGCAGTAATTGTTAAGCCAGATCTTAAGAAGCTGTGATAAAAATTACGGGACTTATTTATTTTTAATTCGCGTTTGGATTATAGTTGATCTACCTCCTAAGTCTAACCATTTCGACGTTCTCGATTATAGAACAAATATAAGCATATATACTACTGATAATATACATTGCTCTTACATTTTAATTCACAATGACGACCAAGCATTAAATGTTAATTGACAACTGTCACTGATCGCGAACGTGAACACCGTCATCGATCTCCGAATGATTAGAAGCATAAGCACTAAATCTTAAAGACAAGTAGCAGAAGTAACTTAACGGTCCGTGTGCTGCAGACTCCAATCTAAAATCCTAAAAACTTTCAGCTCGAATTACATAATCGCTTTCTGTGCAAAAATACTACATTTTATCGGACAATATAAATAACAAGATCGTGACAACTATCCATACGGAGGGAGATAAATTTTGCTAGGTCCGTCGAAAATATCACAAACACTCCGATTTCATCAGCCATCACCGAATGATTAGAAGCATACTGAATCTTATCGTTATCTAGTAATTTGTTGAAGTGAACTTATCGTGTCCTGTTCTCTTCAATCTATAATCCTGAAAGTTTCAGCTTGAATTACAAAATCGCTTTCTGACAACATAAATAACAAGATCGTGAGAGCTATCCATACGGTGAGAGATAAATTTTGCTTGGCTCGTCTTTCATGGCTGATAGATTGGAATTGAAACTTTAATCTTCATTTACTGATTGAGAGTATACAGACATTATCCCTTTTGTACTTCGAGATTTAAACAACTTCAATACTGTTATAATTAAAAAAAAAGATTGATCTGAATCAAGGTTTAGTCAGATATGTGTCTTTTAGAAGAAGTGTAACTATCAAAAGTGAAGAACCACTGCGGCAGTCTTTATTCTGGGCAGCCGGAGGCTTAAAATAAGATTTAGAGGTTCTAAGGACAGGTGTTTAATTCACGGTTGGAGCCACGGGCAAGCGTGAATAACGGCCCTAATCAAATATTTACTACCAGTCTAGTGATGTTCTCGACGACGGCTGTTTAACATTTTGAAAACGATACGCTGTAGGGTAGGAATGGACTTGTAGCTTCTGCAAGGAATAGGTAGGTTAATTTAAGTCTTTCAGAAGTTATCTAATCTTTATATTAAAGAACTTCAACACAACGTCGGAGGTGCGCCATGTGTTGGATCTTGTTTTGGAATCAATGACGAATCATTCTTGCACGCATATTTATGATTTCCCGCTCCCCGAATAAAAAACTTAAAAAGGCATTAGTACCATAGACACAATAATATATACCCTTTACTCGGTATCGGTCTGATGAGTAAGAGAGGTTGCATTAATGACAAGTAGTGAGGCATTTCTTCTCAGTTCTCAGGAGTAACGGCTGTGGCCTTTTTGTTTGAAGTTGCAGATATTCACAGACTCCAGTCGCCACGTACCATTAAGTAGAGTGTCACTTTTATACACTTTATACTTAAAAAACAAAAATATTTTCTCCTTCTATTTCTTCATTCGTGGTAGCTCAGTAGATAAGCGCTCGCTGTAAATTGTACGCGAGCAACCCGGGTTCGATCCTTGCCGGCGCCAATGAAATTGTTAATTACAATTTTAAGTGCTGATTTACCACGTGCTCGGTGGTGGAGGAAAATATCGTGAGGAAACCTGCATGTTTGAGAAATAAGAAAAATATTTGGAAGACGTGAAGTTCGTCAACACGCATTGGAACAGCGCGGACATTTCCGCGCTCTAAAACCCTCTGAGAAATAAGAAGAGGTCTGTGTCCCGTGCAGTGGGACGTATATAGACTGTAACTTTACTTTAATTTTAATTCTATTTTCAGGTAATCGTGATCAAACTGTAGACGTCTACTTCAATAACGAATGTAAAAATAATTAAATTTGATGATATCTTTATTTTATTAATTTAAACTCTTTAATTCCCGACGGTATACAGCACCCATGTCATAGATACATTATTTGACGTCACGATTTTATAGTTAAAAAAACTATCTTTACATTTTTAAAAATTAATTTTTCATCAATCTACGCCGAACGAGCTTAAAATATCTTGAAGACTTGCAGCGCTATGCTTAAACTTGTACTTAAATTTTATTAATTATGAGATTCCATGTAAAATGGAGGTGGTGGATTTGTGGTTTATTAAATCTGATGTAATTCGGTAGTTGATTTACCACAAATCATTACTGATACCATGAATGCATTGAATCAGTGATTCGCGAGACTATTAGGTACAAATTAGAGCATGCAATGCCGCAGCATATTTTCAATACCGCAATATTGCGGTATCGGAACTTGTAATATCGCATAATTTGCGATAATGCGAAATTAAAAACCCTTCAATGGCGGTTTAACTAAAACAATAACACGAGTAAAAAATTTTTAACGGGGGTTAAATTAAAACACTAACATGAGATAACTACAATTAATCACACATACAACCCTAATCTTAATTTTTACCTTGGAAATGTTTATATATAAAAAGCATATCCACTGTCTCATCATTTAAAGAACTTCTAATTTTATTACATATGTATCCAGCAGCCGAAAATGCTCTCTCAGCTTCTACACTTGTTGGTGGAATGCTTAGCAGATAGTTATATACAGTCTCCAGATTACCCATTGTTAATCCGGTTTCATACCGGGTTCGTTTTTAATACTGCGAAATACTGAAATACTGCGCGAAATTCGCGAAATTGTGGTGACGATATAACGGTATTGCAAGCTCTAGGTACAATTAAAAAGCCTCCTAATTTCATTTCGTGACCATGGGTGTTTAAGCACCTTAAACATCGGAAACGTCGTCAAACCTTAAAAATAAATGCGATATAATCTTAAAACATTCTATTAAAAACTATTTTAATAGAATGACATTTTCTTTTACTAAGAATTTCTTTTTCAATCCGACTCGATTTTAAATTGTACGATGTTGACCCAAACCGAACAGTTTTCGTTACGATACGGGATCTATCTCAAAAACAAATTACTGAGAAATTTGAAACTCTGTATATTATTATATGTACTGAAAACAGCCATTCATAACGCATTTTGCTGCTGTGACCGAAACAAAGAGACATTATTTTATCTCATTAGAGATCTAGTTTTAAATAAGTTAATTTGTCATATTATATAATATGTTTCCTTTTAAATCATATTACTATAAATATCATAATACTAGAGTGAGGCCCGACTCGACTTGGCTGATTTTTCATGATCAAAATACGTAATAATAATGTCAGAGTTAAGGTGGTTCATAAGAACAATAAACAGATTTTTGGGTCTGGTTATGTAGTTCATGTGATTGCCCCTACCTCTAACACCCTATTTAGCTTATATATCAAATCTAATTGCATAAATGGCAGTCCATAAAGCCGAGGTGAAAATCAGCTAAAGACATTACTAGAACATACTAGGGTTTGGATCTCGGGACGTCTCGTGTCGCGAAGTCCCGGAACTTTTCGTAATTTTAGGTGTCTCGAGTCCCGGGACTTTCGGGTCGAGACTCGAGACGAGACAAGATTGTCGAAATTGTTATGTATTCATTTTTATTTTCAATTAATTGAGGGAGCTACTTGATCTACTACGTAACTACTGAATACGCAACACAATAAATTAAACAAATAGGTGATTATGAGAATTAACAACGACATTATGAACAATGATTAGATACTAGAATTACTAGATAATAGTAAAGTTATTAAGAATTAGTATGATTTTTAACTAAGTTCGTTTCATAACTATAAGATTTAACTGTTCAGAAGTGCATCTGTGTTTGACTAAAAGAAATAAACAAAGCAATTATTAAGACTGAAATTAATGTTAAAGTTATTTAATTTTCTGTTTAATTGTTTATTATTATTATAAATGTTGATTTTTACAAACAATTGTCTCGTTTTAATACGTTTCACCAGAAATTAACTCAATTAAAATTCTTCAAAAAAGTTTTATCTTAAAAGTCTCGAATTCCGGGAATTCCCGGGACTTTGATTAAAGGCAATCCCGTGGCCTGAGTCTTTGAAATTGTCGGGAATTACTACTGTAGTACCGTAAAAGTTCCGCATGGCCCTTACAAGTTCTGAAATCAAGATCTATGACATAGCACTGTAATCGTTATGTACATAAAAGTTTACTCGCAATGATGATGATGAAGATTTAATGACAATTTTTATGAGTATGGACTCGAAACGACCAATAGAGAGACTTCATAAAGTTAGTCGCCTGGCTAATGAGAGTTATAGTTATTCAACGTCGTAAAACTATTTTAAGGGAATTTCATGACCGCTAATGCTCGACAGAGTCAAGATATTTTTAATTCTTCTGTTCTGTTATATAACGTCCCGTTTTGAGTAACCAGGTCCCATTGAAACTATTAAGTTAACCAATTAGGATATTATAATTATTTCACGACAGGCAACGCCAACGACATATTTTATTATGTTATTGAATCTACGAAAATAATATAAACTAGTGTTCGTTTAGTGATCGAAATTCGGCCGTAATACATTAAAGTTTTTGTTCAACTTTCAACTGCTCGTCTTTATATATGAAAATTACGTGTCACATTGTTTGACGGCGATGAACTCCTAAACTACTGAACTGATTTCAATAAAATTTGAACACTCTGTGCCGGATGGTCCAACTTGAGAGATAGGATAGTTTTTATTCTGATAAGTCACACTCCTCGTGTAGTGGTGGGTAAGAATACTTACTACCCCATATCTTCCCGTGGGTGTCGTAAGTCGTAAACTCGGGCAGAGGATGGGCAGCAGCATCTTTCTGATCTTGAACAGCAAAACAACAATAAAAAACTGTGCTTGCCAACCCGCTCGCCAAGCGTGGCAACTATGGCAATATACCCCCATGATAAAAGTTACAAAAAGACGGCCTCCAGTCCCCGGCGCTCCGCTATTCCTTCTACGGTGGCGACTATGGTAACTGCTGGGCAGGGGGAGCTAAGAATCTCCGGTGGAGGTTCGGTTGCCACCTACGACGATTCGACCTGGCAACTTATAACGCACGCACCCTGAGGACTGATGAGAAGATCCTGGAGCTGGAAGAAGAGATAGACAAGTTGCGCTGGAATATCATAGGATTATCCGAGGTCCGAAGAGAGGGGGAGGACACGGTAATCCTCGAATCCGGCAACTTGTTCTATCACCGGGAAGGCAACCATCTGTCCTAAGGAGGTGTCGGATTTATCGTCCACAAGTGTCTCGTTGTTACGTTGTAAAGATTGGGAGTGTGTCGGCGAGGGTTGCATACCTTATACTCAGAATCACCAAACGGTATTTGCTGAAGGTCATACAGGTTTACGCACCAACCTCGGCACACCCCGATGAGGAGGTGGAGGAAATGTATGAGGATATCTCTAGAGCCATGCATTCCTCCAAAACCCATTATACGGTGTTAATGGGAGACTTCAACGCAAAACTAGGCACAAGAGAGAACGGTGAGCTCAAAGTAGGGAAATTCGGAATACGGCAACAGAACCTAAGGGGCCGGCAGCTGGCTGACTTCATGGAGAAAGAGGGACTTTGTATGATGAACTCTTTCTTTCAGAAGCGGCCTCACAGGAAGTTAACCTGGTCGAGCCCCGATGGTTCGACAAAAAATGAGATTGACTTCATTATGATGACCAGACGACAACTGTTCAGTGATCTCTCCGTTATCGCGAGGGTAAAAACCGGCAGCGATCACCGAATGGTGAGAGGCACATTGAACCTAAACGTTAAGTTGGAGAGGTCACGTCTAATGAAGTCAACGCTCTGTCCCCTTCGTGCTCTAATCCAAAGTCCCGAAACCTTTCAACTCGAGCTACGAAACCGTTTTCAGTGCCTAGAAGATTGCAATGCAGTGGACGATATGAATGACAAGCTCGTGGAAACTGTCCATGCGGTCGGAGCTAAGTTTTGCAAGACCCACCGCAGAAGAACACAAAAACTCCGATCACAGTCTTAATCTCATGGCTGTTAGACGGGATATGAAGCTGCAGTCTTCAGTAGATTTGACAGCATACAGGCAACTGAACAGACAGATCTCCCAATGCATGCGGCAGGACTTACGCAACTTTAATACTGCTCATATTGAAGAAGCCATCGAGCGGAACCAGGGCTCCAAAGTCTTTGCTTGAGATCTGTCTGCCAGAAAGAGCCAACTGTCGAAGCTGAAACAGCGTCGTTTCCGGGACACCTGAGATTTCGAGTGAGATTGAGAGGTTCTATGGGCAGCTGTACACATCATCGTTGGAGCCACACGTAAGTGTGAGTAACGATCCAAGAGCGAGTCTTATACGACACTATTCCGAAGATATCCCGGACGTCAGTCTGAGCGAGATTAGAATGGCTCTCCAGCACCTTAAAAACGGCAAGGCCCCAGGAAAGGATGGAATTACAGCGGAGCTTCTGAAAGCGGGTAGAAAACCGGTAATTGAAGTCCTTCAGAAGCTCTTTAATTCCGTCCTCAATGGTGGCATTACACCGGAGGCGTGGAATAGTAGTGCGGTGGTCTTGTTCTTCAAGAAAGGTGACAACGCTCTCTTGAAGAACTTCAGACCGATTTCCCTTCTGAGCCGCGACTACTTGCTGTTTTCGAGAGTCATTACGAATTGTCTCGCGCGCAGACTTGACGACTTCCTACCTCCCGAACAAGCCGGTTTCCGAAAAGCCTTTAGCACCATAGACCACATACATACCCTTCGGCAAATTGTACTGAAGTCCGAGGAGTATAAATTGCCACTATGTCTGGCGTATGTGGACTATGAAAAAGCCTTTGACTCCGTCGAAATTTGGGCGGTGCTACAGTCCCTTCAGCGATGCCAAGTTGACTGTCGGTATATCGATTCGCTGAAGTGTTCGTACAACTAAGACAACGATGGCTATCCGAGTACAGAATCAGCGTACAAAACCTATACAACTGCAGAGAGGTGTATGACAGGGTGACAATATATCCCCGAAACTCTTCAAAGTTGCATTGGAAGACGTTTTCAAACTTAGCAGAATCACTGGAGGACCTAAGCACTATGCTCAATGGCCTCAATAGTGCTTCCCAACGGATAGGTCATAAGATGATCATGGACAAAACAAAGATCATGTTCAATGTCCATGTCACACTCACACCTATGCCGGTAGTTGTTGGGAGCACTAAGCTCGAAGTTGTTGACGAGTATGTTTATCTGGGACAAATAGTCCGATTAGGTAAGTCCAACTTCGACCGAGAGGTCAATCGGCGGTTTCAACTCGGTTGGGCAGCGTTCGGGAAATTACGGCACATCTTCTCGTCAGACATTCCTCAAAACCTTAAAACGAAATTATACAACCAGTGCGTGTTGCCAGTGATGACTTACGGATCTGAGACGTGGTCCTTCACTGCTGGCCGTATGAGGAAGCTCAAGGTCGCTCAGCGAGCTATGGAGAGGGCTATGCTCGGAGTTTCTCTGCGTGATAAACTTAGAAATGAGGATATCCGCAGTAGAACCGGAGTGACTGACAGCCCAACGAATTAGTAAGCTGAAGTGGCAATGGGCCGACCATATAGCTCGAAGAATCGACAACCGATGGGGAAAAAAGGTTCTCGAGTGGCGGCCTCGTACCGGCGGACGAAGTGTAGGGCGTCTCCCCACTAGATGGAGTGACGACCTGGTAAGATATGCAGGAAGTCGATGGATGCAGGTGGCTCAGGACCGTGCTTTGTGGCCTTCCTTGGGGGAGGCCTATGTTCAGCAGTGGACTTGTGAAGGGCTGTAATGATGATAATGATGAAGTCACACTCGATATTTTTTTTATTACGAATTTAAGGATTTTTATATGAAGGGTCGTCGAAAAGGGCAGAACAACGTCTGCCTGGCCATCTAGTTAATGTATCTAATATACAAGTACGCTATAATTTATTACGTGTTAGAGCCATGCTGCAACTATATTAGTAGTATAGTTGTAGAACGAATGGGTCGGCTCGACCGGGGAAGGACCACGCTCTCACAGAATACCAGCGTAAACTAGCAGCTTAAGGCCCCCCGCGCACTAGGCAGCCTCGCTGCGCAGCGAGGCTGCGGCGGTCGAAATATTTGAGCAGCCACTTCAAACAGCCAATGGATGGGCAGACGATCACTATATTCTTCTGAAGATATATCCCATATTGCTTTACGGGTTTCAATTTCGCGAATAAATTTCTCCGTATCGAAAGTCATTTTGTGGTTTCGGAACACAAAATACACAAGTGACAAGTGCGCGGTGACTGACGGTAGCCACAAACATTCGCCTATCCGCTCTGGCTGCGCGCAGCCAACGGGCTGCCGTGCAATCAGGCGCGCTTTTATGGCTGTGGCAGCCGGGTGTTCCTGGCTGCTTAGATGCGCGGGCTCCCACACACTGCCATATGTTCGACTGGCAGCCGCAGCCAGGCTGCCTAGTGCGCATGGGGCCGAACGCGGCTGTGTTGCGTATGGTGGATTCTGTCATCTTCGTCCTCACGGATGACAACGCATCTGCATTTTGATTTGTAATCGAGGCAAGATGTAGAAGTCTATGGGTCGGAGCAACCACTTACCATCTGGTGTACTGCGTACTCATTTGTCACCCTTATCCTATATAAAAAAATACAAGTCTATTGAAAAAGGAAAATTTTAAATCACAGCGTATTCTGTCTATCTGTCAATGATTATTTCTTGGCAACAATTAAACATTATTGGCAATAATGTCTACTCCACAGAACACTAATACCCTTAGGCGGGAAGAATGTCAACTTCAAACAAAGAAAATGGCACCCATAATGCACGCCATCTCTGTCGTGCCCCCTAAAACTTTTTGCGCGGGAATTTTGACACGTGATTTTTTTTTAGTTGTCGTCTTGGTTGTTTCGTTTCAAAAATGGCTTAAGAATGTAAAATACCATATAGATAGATATAGCTTGTAGTTTTTCGTTTCAATGATATATATTGCTAAATTAAAACGAAAACAAAAGCACAAAGTTATTTGTAAATTATGGTACTTTACATTCATAAACCACTTTTGAAACGATTAGCAATCATTTTAATATAAAAAAGGAACTATTTTTCAAATAAAAGTGGTTTTTGAAATACATAATTTTTATTTACATTACATACTTGTCTACATTGGTACATAGAAAAACCGTTGGTATATTGATGGACGTAAGTGACGGAGTAATTAACTAATTTTTAACATGGCATATGTAACATGACATTTAAGCAAAATGGAAAGTAAAGGTACATTGGTTTTATATAAAAAAGATTAGACAATCTAATATAAACACTTTTTTCTAACAAGAAAACATTATTTACCTTCACATTCTACAAACAAGGCAATAGCTTTGCAATATTATGTCTAAACTCCAATAACCTGATTATATTATAGATGCCACCAATAATATTACATTTGTAGAAATTATTTTCGTTATGTTATTGTTATTGACTGCATTAAAAACTAATAAGTCAACATTTTCATGTCATTAATTAGCACTACCTGCTGCAAATCCATCCACGAAAAACAAAAAGGATAAAGATATGTTGATAAAAATGAAATATCATCTGAGAAAAATTAACAGGCTTCAAAAAACTGTAAAGCATCTAAAGAATGAAGAATTTCTCAAAGTATTGAGCAAAAATAACTCCGTAAATGAAATATTAAAATGTAAAATATCCCCCTCTTTTGCAAACTGCTCTTCAAAGAAAAACTGATATCCTGCAGAATAAATAAGATGTTACATGGATATATACGTAATTAACTAATTTTTAACTTTATGCATGTAAACAGTTCTGAACAGCTCTTAACTAAATATCGATTTAATAGTTAAGTAGTTATTATTATTTTTCGATAATACAGGTAGATGTCCAAGTGTCACAGCATTTACTTGCTAAATTCTATAAAAATACAAATGTATGTGATATCCATATCCCACAGTAAACTTAAAAGTTAGTTGCATAGCAATACGATTGTTTGTAGGGTGACTAATAAACTATCCGACATTAAACGATAAAAAGACTGTAAGGTATGATTCGCACCAGTAAAGTGATAGTTTCGAAAATACTATATTCGAAATCCAAAAGTGGCTCTATATGGCAAATATTTTAAAAAAAAACTTAAATTTAAATCCTACCTGCCTCACGGAAGCAAGGAATATCTGACCCACTCCGACTAAAACTCTCAGATGTTTCATCTTCACCACTTATCGGCAGGACTACGGGTACACTTTTACACACATCCATAGCCTCATCAGCGCTAGTCACTCCTTGGCAGCCTCTCTCGAGAGAGGACAAATCCTCCCTCTCCTTTTATCTCCTTATATAATGTCACCACTGAAGTGATTATGACTGTACATATAGAAAAAGTAGTTCCATGTAATATCTTATTTATTCTGCAGGATATCAATTTTTCTTTTAAGAGCAGATGCAGAGTACTCTTCTGCAAATTGCCGATTTTTCAAAATACAAAATCTCTTCATACAAATGTGAAATACGCTATTAAATAAGTAATCTATATTCATATCTTTATGTTCTGGACATTCATCGAGAAACTCCCAATTTATTGAGTTTTTGAACAAAACTTTAATTGTCCCTTTTAATTTTTTTTATATGCTTCTGCCTCTAAAAAATCATAAATCATCGTAGCACTACTTTCAATACAGTTAATGAGGTTTTTAGAGGCGTATTTAAGGGACTTTTTTAGATCACTATATTCTTTAAAGTCAATAAAAGTATGTGATCTCTCTTGTGTCTCAGATACAAAAATTTTTTTACAAATTTCACATTTGTTGAGATTATTTTTTACTATAAACCCACAGACATAGGCACATGCTTGTATTTCGCCACTGCTTTCTTCCAAGCTACATTCAAATGTAGAATTTACACTTTCTTCTAACTCATCGGTTAAAATTGTGGCATAAGCAGTGTGTGTGTCTGTGGGTGGAGACAATAAAGATTTAAAATTTGTCAATATAACTTGATTTTGGTCTTCTTCACAATTTCCTGTCCCAATAAAAGATAAGTTGCTAAGGACAGCCGTTTTAAGACCCGCAACAAACTGCCCAGCAGCGGGATTTGAATTGCAGCCGCAATTGACCCGAATGCATCCAAAAAGATTTTCTAACGGGTCCTGCTGGAGCCTTCTTGTTTCCAAACTTTTTATTGATTTATGTTTGGAACTGAGATTTCTCCAAATTCGTTCTATTCCATTGATAGACCATATCCAACCTTCTTGGGATGGAGGAGCTCGTAATGCATCCCAAAAACGTCATTTCTTTAAAAAAATTCTTCATTAAAGTGAAATGTGTGAGATGTGGTGTATTATTTGTCATGTTTGTCGAATATGGTTTCCCCCTTCTTAGGTCTGGTGAGCATGCGTTGACACAATCAAACAGCTTGTCCATATTTGCAATAACATTAGCTGTAGTGACAGCCTCTGAAGAGAGTTCCCCTGTAAACAACACATAATTTAAGATCTTACTATTAGGATTAAAGAAACATGATTTAAAGTATGTTACAAGACAACTCAAAAATAATATCACATATTAGTATCACACAATAAACAATAATTTGTACTTGGGAGAGCCTAGTTCCTTTTTAAGTTAATAATTATTTTAATGGGTGGACATATGTTTAAATATTATACTTTAAATTATAAATTTAATTTACCTTGTGAAATTTTAGCATACATTCCTGCAGCAACTGAGTGGCTTAACACTTGTGCAGCTAGCTTCACCTTCATCTTCTGCTTCATATTTGGATTTAAATGTTCTTGTTTTAAGCAAGGTGCAAACACAAAATTGGGATTGGTGTTATCTGTTTCATAAAACTCCTTTATATGGCTCCATTTAGCAACACCTGTAAAAAAAATTTGTGTAAATATCCAGTAAATTGGAAATATGTATAATATTATGATTGTAATAAAACAAAATATCTTACCAAATCCAATTTGATCATTTGATGTTATATTTGTTGGATATTTAATGTCATATTTTAAAAACATATTTCTAAAGCATTTGAGCAAATGCGGAGTATCAAAAATGGTAACCACTTCTCGATTATTTAGCAGAATATATGGCTGTTCTACAGATGCTCCCAAGATACTTAAAGCTCTCTTATTCACACCATCCATATCACACACTGTAGCTGAAATATTAATTCCAGCATCAAAACAATGTTGCAGGACCTAGAATGATAAAAGGGTAAATTAATATGGTAAAAAAGTACTACTACATATATTGACATAATAACAAATAAAAGACCATAATGCTCACCTCCTTAGAATAATAATAAGCAATTGGTTGTTTCAGCTTTTTACGGATTCCGCCAATCATGAACACGAGGGCATGTGTTGCCATTTGTGGTGACCTGCTCTGCAGTGCATGGTCTTGATAACCCTCAATTATGTCCTCCTTTTTGTTGTAAAACAAATACTTTTTTATTGACATCTCATCAAACATAAGGATATACTCATTGTCTGAGGGAGTCTGTTGCTTTATTGTTTTTTTAAAAACATTAAAAATTTGGTCATTAATACCAACTTTCATGTGAAACTTGCTTAATAACGCTTTTAATGAACTAGGTGTTGGCAGGCAAATCATCCTACTTAATAATTTGTAACACCTAGGTGACCTTTTATACAGTCTTAGTGCTATTATTTTGGAGTCCATGTTCCATCTTCGACCTTATGATTTTTTTTTATAGTTTTGCCATTCTCCTTGCAAAAATAATGCAAAAGAGGGGGATATTTTACATTTTAATATTTCATTTACGGAATCATTTTTGCTCAATACTTTGAGAAATGCTTCATTCTTTAGATGCTTTACAGTTTTTTGAAGCCTGTTAATTTTTCTCAGATGATATTTCATTTTTATCAACATATCTTTATCCTTTTTGTTTTTCGTGGATGGATTTGCAGCAGCAACAGGGTTGATATTCTCAGTTACTTGAGGAATATCACTAGTTATGTCAGGAATGGTTTTATAATTTACACTCTCACACAAGGGTTGTATAAATTTTGACGGACCCGCAACAGGCTCAAATACATTTGAAACAGTTATAGTCTTCTGAATATTTTCAGACAGTGGTTGTTTATTAGTTGATGCAATATGTTGAATGACATTCCTTTGTTCCAAATTAAGGTCAGCTAATGTGATCTGAAAATTAGAGATTATCAAATCATTATTTATATCATGTATCCCAGCATTGGTCAACCAATCCCTAAATTTCAAACAGCCTTATAAATTTATAAACATTAAATACAACTTGTTTTTTTTAATGAACCACCACCATCCTATTTTTAAGACACTATTTTAACAATTTCTTTTATTTGTAAATATATTCTGTAAGTAACTAAATTATAATCATGTCATTTAAACAACATTGACAGCTCGCGGAGCAGTGGCTAGCATTGAGTTGCGGCACTAAAGGTCACAGGTTCGAATGCTGCACGGAATAAGTATTTGTAAGGGGGTCAATTTAAAATTGGTTGCAGATAAAGTCGTCCCTGAGCAAAAATATTTTCTTCTCGGTGATATTAATTAAATTGTTATAATGTTATTGAATTTGTCAAATATGGGGCGAATTACTAAGCTTATTCTCAAGGAAATGAATTTTATTATTGATTTATCACCACTTTTATCAAGTAACCACTTTTATCATTCTTGGTAACATAGTTGTTTTCCATACAAAAAAATTCTGTCCCATATGCAGTGCATCATGCGAAAATCATAATATCTTTTTATCAATTCAATGTAATTGTTATGTTTGAAAGCTAGTGTAATAAAGCAATCATAACACATTTAAAAACATACTTCATCCATATTAAATAAATTAATTGAAGCTTGTACGATTATTTTAAATTTTGTCCCAAGGTCTTCAAAATATTAGAGCTACATTCTGTTACTATAGTAAACCGGATAAATACCAAGAGATGGCGCTATCCATTCTTTGGCAATTGTTTCATCATAAATATCTACTGTTCTATCCGTACGGTTTGCGGCGGTTGGGGCGCGGGTACACGATTCATTTATCCGATGGCTGCGGTGTGAGGCTCGTGGTTTTATTCTGTATGTACTCTGTTACCGGTGTTTTCGCGTAAGTATTCAGATATTTGCGTATAGTTTTATATTATTGAAGTAGCTCTAGTGTAAGATATATCGAATGTGCTTTTCTTTGTACATAATAATCTTTCATTTCTAAAAAAAATGTCACTAAAGTTAAATTTACCATTCTGTTACTGCACAACTATGTTACTAGCTACTGGTAATAGAGTTGTAGAGAGGTAACAGAGTTGTTATTACTAAGCTGTTACAAGCCATCGTTGGCGTCTGTATATCCGTATCTCTGCTTCTATGTTAGTAGGAATCAATATTATATAATAGCTATCTAATAAATTACATCATTTGTTCTAGATAATACATAGTACTTCGCTATGGCTCTCACCGCTGCTGAAAAGCAGCGGCGCTATAAAGAAAAGTGCAAATAAAACCCTGAAGAGGTAGCGGAAACTAAGAAAAAGGATTTAGAGAGATATCATAAAAAGAAACGCTTAATAAAAGACATGACTCAACTCAGTATAGAAACTACAGATCTTGTATAGATGGATTGACAGAAGAAAAAATAGCGTTACAAGTAGATTTCAGCGAAAATTACAATTGCAAGTTCCATGAAGTGATACAATCACACCACTTTCGTGATACTCGTAACCAGGTATCCTTACATACTGGCGTATTGTATAAGCGAAGCTTGGAAAATCGAAACATAGAGGTGAAGTCTTTTTGTACAGTATCAGGTAACCTCTCTCACGGCCCTTCGGCAATCTGGAGTCACCTTCATCCTATACTTTCCTCAATTCAAGACCAATCCCCTAAGATAAAAGTGATACACATATTTTCAGATGACCCGCTACTCAGTACCGCCAGAATCAAAACTTCTGCTTAATATGGACAAAACTTTACTCAAAGTACAACCTCACCAAGCCTACATGGAATTTTTTCGAGTGGGGACACGGCAAAGGAGCAGCTGTTGGTGTTGGTGGCTTTCTAAAACGGACTGCTGACCAGCTTGTTGCTGTTGGGAAAGACATTCTGATAGCGTCTTCGTTCTATCAGTCTCTGAAAGATAGTAGTAGAGTTAAGGTCAATCTTGAACTGATTATGATATTGAAAGAATCGCAAATGAAATTCCAGCAGAAATTGTTCCTTTCTATGGTATAATGAAAGTACATCAAGTGTACTACTAGTGTATTACAGAAGAAGTGGGAGCGCTGAAATATCGAGAGTTGAGCTGTTTCTGCTAGCTTGGTTTCTCCTCATGAATGAATCCAAAAAACTATTGTCCACTAAAGGATACAGTCGAAGAATCAAAGGAGTAATTCTACTAATCTAGCGGATATAAGTAATTTGATTGAACAGAAAAGGAAATCTTTTTGCAATGTAATTTACAGTTCGAGTTCGGAATCAGATGATGATAATCCTTTGCTACGATTAAAAGATAAGGCATCAGATCAACCCTGCTTGTCTAAAGAAAAAAATGATGAGAATCACTTGACTCATAAAGAAAATATTCATCCAAGTAAAATCAAAGAAGGAGTCTAGGTCTTAGTTAAAGTTTACAATTCTGAAAGTAAGTGTTTATCTAGGCAAAGCATTAAGCGAAGTAGACGATGATGGTGAAGTAAAAATTGTCTTTTTAAATTCTGTTGACGGTACTAGAAAAACATACAAATTAGTTTAAAATGATATATCATATGAACAATATGAGAGTTTCATAAGAGTTGTTTCAGTACCTAAAAAGTAAATAAAGGCAAAAGGGTATATTACCAGTTCCATACTCCACTAGAGATATTTGAAAAATAAGTTATCAGCTTAGGTTTAATTTGATCTCAATAAGATTTTTTAGCTTTTTACCCTTAAGTTTTATAATCTAATTAAGTTTCTAAAGTTCATAAAACAATTCATAGCCAAAAATATTGTTTTTTGTGATAGTAGTTCATAAATTTGTTGCGAATAGTACAACTATGTTATTGTTCCTACAACTTTGTTACTTTTGTGTCCCTAAATATATAAGAGTAATGTCTCGAATTTTATGAAAAGCTGACACCTGACTCTATGCATTGTTTATTAATTATTTAATATTCTCATTTATACACAACATCATCATTATATTTTAATAATTTAATTCAATTTACATAGTTTATAGTGAAAATTTGATCATTAAAACAAAGGAAGTAACAGAGTATATTTAACTTCCATTACTGTTCCTACTTAAGAAGAACTATTGTGTAATTTTGCATGTTGAACATGACTGTAAAGACTTAATTAATGTTCATAACAAAGAATGTTTCTAAAAATAATTGTTTGTTGTTTAAATATGAATAAATATATGATGGTAACAGAGTTGTAATTTTTTTTACCCTGCACTAGTAAATTCCTTGAAAATCTAAAAATAGTGGCAAGACATCGCGCCCAACCAGGATATTGCATTTAACAATGATATCTACATAGCATAAATACCTATACAACTAAGTTAAACAGAATTTTATTTTCTTTTGTTTTCGAAATTTAGTCACATTTTCTGCCACCGATTTTAAATTGACCCAAGGCCTATAAATAATTGTGCTGGGGGTTGTTTGTCCTCATCCAATTTATGTTTGTAAACTGCCTCCACAAAGAGGAGAAAATCCTAGTATGGATAAGGTTTTTTTTTTAAATAAAAGATAACTTTTTTTTAAAGTTTATATCTTTTGTTTTTTATGGTTGAGAAGTAATGGTAGGTTACGTCGCATACCCTTATAAATCACCACTCAATCTGCTACCACCGTTTGTTAACTAGATAATATTTTCACTGTAGTATAAGAAAAGCCACACAAAAGTAAAAAATGTAGATAGTAACAAAAGAAAGATTTAACTAACCTTATCACATTCCTCATCAGGTACTGCAGATTTGACTAGCCTCTTTCCAAAATTATCAATGAATGATGATTTCTTAAAATGTTTAGTGCACAACATTAAATGCCTAGAATGAAGATTGTTTTGAAATTCTGGTGACCACCAAGATTCATGAGGAAAACAGTACTTCGCCCATAATTCACATCTGAAAAAATACAATTAGATAGTAATATACTACTGAGGTGCTAAAAACGTGCTTGGAAGAAGAGTGCAATACAAGAAGATTGTTCCTTTCAAACAATGTGATTGTATTGTATACATATATAAATATTATTCCACAAGTTATTTCTATGTGTACCAATACATCTAGAACTTTTTATTATATTATGATTTCTATGTGATAAACCTCATGCTGTTCTGCATAATTTCTCTAATTTTCAGATTTATTTGCACACGTTTTTAAATCGCTTAATATGTATCTTAGGTTTTATTAGCCGATGCGGCCCATAATAATTTTTATTTCTGCTACTTTATTAATTCAGTGGTTCAAATTTAAACATTTTAAAACTGTTTTAATCAGTAATCAAAAAGCTATTTAGCATACGTACCGTACGCTATTTGTTCTCCCAGGCTTAGGAAAACGATGCAAGGTGATGTTACGATCATGAGCAGGAGAACATCCACACTTGTAACATTTCCTTTCGTTTTCTTTCATGATGAAAGATAAAATTGAGTCTCTGTCTCTTTAGCACAATGCACAGCACTTGTTTTTGAGTCTCTTTCTCACTGTAAACACTAAAACAGAGGAACGGGATGTTCAACTCAACGTTATTACTAACGTAAGAAATAAGTTTATATCGAAATATAAACTTAATTTGCAATACAAATAAACAAGAACGCAACAGCAAGCGCAAAGGATCTGCCATTTGTAATTTTGTTTATTTGCTGTTGCCATAACTTGCCTTTTTATTATAGTATTCAGTTTCATATTTATACATTTTGTTACTTCAATAAAGACGTAATAAATATATGTTTAACGAAATATATTATATAATAAAGTATTATAATTATTAAATAAAAAAATGATTAAAATGATGTGTCATTTAAAATAATATTTCTTTCATGGCAATATAACATAACGTGCGAGGGAGATAGATATTTTTCCATCTCGCTTCTTTAAAGCCCCCCAAGGTCATCTCCCAGTGCCAATCTGCTATTAGGAAGTTGACCGGCCCTGGTCTACTCTATGCGAATGTTTGACCGTAGAATTAATTGCTTGACATTGGTCTTAGAGTAATAACATACATATTTTTAACCTACTTTCAGTCATTGGCAGTATGAACGTCAACATAGCTTCGATATAGTTTGTCCAAATATTATGTATAAAAGACATTGGCAATATGAACGTAAAAAATATTTGATTTAATATGTTTGTATATATTTGTATGAGATATATCAATATATCAATATATATATATATATATATATATATATATATATATATATATATATATATATAATTTAAGCTTTGTGCATTCCTTCTACAGTCTGCAGTCCTCCGTGCGAGCAATATGCTTATAAAGGCTTACAAAGTTATCACTCTCGTATCATTTTTACAAATAAATAAAATTGATGTGTCTGTTTGTAACGTCAAAATAACAGCTTTTTACTAAATGTACATGAAATTATATACGGTTTAACAAAAAAAATTTGTTTTTTTGTTCCGGCTAATATCCGAAATGGCTGGATCGATTGTGATGGAACTTTCACTGGCAGATAGCTGATGTTATAAGGAGTAACTTAGGCTATATTTATTTAAGAAAAACTGTACGGGTTACGTACAAAAAAAAAAACGCCAAATTACACGCGGGCGAAGTCGCGGGGAACAGCTAGCTTTGTATAATTTTTGTGATCAGTAGTGTCTGCCTATCGGTCGGTATGAAGAGATTTTATAATCCTAGTTACTTTTTTCTTATTTTCTTTTAAGTTGGAAGTCCTACTATCGATTTGGAATAGAATTCTTTACTTCGAGGGGATTCCCAATTGAAATAAGTGCCATGTTAAAGCAATTAGGTGTTAATGCTTTTACATTTGTCACTTTGTTTTTCCACCATTGTTTTTGCGGCAAACAAATGAACTCATTCTGAATAGAATAATAACTGGTGATTAAAAGATGATTTATGTATGAAAATTACGGCACGAGATGCACGATCATCGAGCACGCTACTAGATAGGTAAAGAAAATATCTTTGTTCAGCGGCGATCTTACGATGGGCTATAATAATAATAAGATATTGATGTTATTATTAAATAAAAGGTATAACCTTCATGTACACAAATAACTGTATTTATTAACTTTAGATTGTTGAGATATATAAGGATTACACACAGCGGTGATAGCGGACATTACTAGTTACCAATAAAAAAGAAGAAATAAGGTACACAGTGTTAACAACTTAACAAATAAAAATTCAGTACAGCCAACCTTCAACAAATATTATAAATGAATACATATAATAAGAATAAGGCAGTACTGTTATAGACTTCCTCAGGCATTGTATGGGGTGGTGGAGTACAATCCTTTGTCATCTAGGCGAGCGGATGATGGCTGCGGAAATTACTCCTGTGTTTCGTATGGTGGTGTTCGTCCTATTACTGCGCGCCTAGCATGGGCTGGGGACAAAAAAATTATCCCCCGATCATATCCACTGACAAGAGATAAAATTATCTTGTCCTTATGCCAAAGCACAGCAACGGGGAGTCCCCCCGTCCGCAGCATGGAGCCAAATGAAAGGTAAAAAATTATCCTTTTTGACATTTGAAAGGGACAATTTTATGCTAGTTCATTGAACGTGAGTTTAAGTTTATATTCATACAAAAAATCTGTTTATCTCCTATTTTATCTTCTGTGGATATTATATCCACCAGTGTGCCCATGCTTAGGGTGGATAAAACTAAGCGAGGGGATAAACATTTTCTCCTATATCCGAGGATAAAATAGTGTCCTGCCCTACGTAGCATTCCATCTTAGCCTCAGGGATGAAAAAGCATCTGCATTTTTATTCTTAGTCGAAGATAGATGTAAATCTCTATGGGACATCGCATCCACTTACCATCAGGTGGACTATGTAATGAATTGTCAGCCTTATTCAAACAAAAAACCTTTTATATATCTAATCTATACAATTCTCGTGTCGCGGTGTTTGTTACCAAACTTCTCCAAAACGGCTGGACTGATTTGTATGAAATTTTGTGTGCATATCGGGTAGGTCTAAGAATCGGCCAACATCTATTTTTCATACCCCTAAATGATAAGGGTGAGACACCCTTTAATATTTTTTTATTTTTTTGACAAAAAATTTTATTTTATTTCATTGCAAGAAAATAAATCCTTGGTTTGCGTTCTAAAATGTAATTTTATTTTGCCGTTTGTCATACAGATTCCCTCCGGATTTTATAATCACAAAAAATGGTTAAGGTTAATTGGACGGGTTGGTTGGAATCCAAAGAAGAACTCAACAATTTGCAGTAAACATTTTTTTTGGGAAGTATAAAAGAAAAATTAGTCGTGGTATGCTTAGAGCATTCACCACCTCCCTCCTCGCTTTCCGGGGGTAGCCCTTTTCAATTGCTTCTGGGCGCAAAAAAAATAGTCATTCGCCTCCAGCCGTTTATTATGGAATGGCTAAGATGTGGTTTTAGCCATTCTATCAGAATGGAGCTTAGAACGGATCAGTGTACGGTACTCCTTGTTTAAAGGGTTTGGGTTGCTAACTCAGAAGACAAAGACTTAGCTCAGCAGCTCAGCTGTAGCATCAACATAAGAAATATTTCCGAGGCTGAAACAAAACATGGCGTCACAGAACATAGATATCGATGCGGTGGAGATGAATCAGTCAATTCGTGAACTGATTCTTATACGCTTTAACAGCCTCTTGTCCAGTGTGAATGAATTAGGCGCATATAACGATTATGTTATGCCGGGCTATTCTTGTAAATAAGCCTGTTATTGTGTTGGTGGATCGGGTACAGTCTAGGATATATTTGCATTCCATATGACGAGAACATAGTGATAGCTGAAACATGGTTAACGATGTGAATTTCGACGGCTCCGTGGCGCAGTGGCTTAGCAATGAGTTGTTGAGCTGGGGGCCGCGGGTTCGAATCCCGGACGGAAAAAGTATTTGTATGGCCTACAAATAATTGTTCCGGGTCTGGATGTTTGTCCTCGTGCAATTTATGTTTGTAAATTGCCTCCACGATATAGAACAAAATATTAGTGTGGTGGTAACCTTGTTTTTTTTTTTTAAATAAAAAGAAAAAAAGAATTTTAAATTGGTTTAATTATATTATATTATAATATAAAAAATCATACAAATTGAAACACCCTGAGCCACAGTGTGTGGCTCAGGACCGTGCTTTGTGGCATTCTTTGGGGGAGGCCTATGTTCAGCAGTGGACTTGTGAAGTGCTGTAATGATGATAATGATGATGAAACACCCTATTTCAACCTCTTAGGGGTTGAATTTTCCAAAACACCCTATTTCAACCTCTTAGGGGTTGAATTTTCCAAATGCTTTCCAAATTTCAGATTTCTATGTGAAGCGATTAGAGGGCTAAGCGTTGATAGATGAGGCAAACACTCAGGACATCCTCTTTTATATATATATATACTAGCTGTGCCCCGCGGTTTCATCCGCGTCATCACGTGTCCGAGGTACGCGATATGACCTAGTTCAAGCATTCTATAACGGCTAGGGTTTAAGCGTCGTTCGCGCGCCCAGCCAAGTATTCAATTATTTTTATTTTACATTATCTCTTAAACTATGTGCCCAAATAACATGGTATAAAGAACAAAGTTTATCTTCATAAAATTGTCTTCATGATGAAGTAACTTTCGTTCGTAAGGATAAATAAGCCATGCCTAATAATAACGCTCATAAATCACTTTTAAATTTTCAATATTTTTTTGTCACAAAATACCAAATTATGGCTTATGTATAAGAAATAGACATATGGCATCGCGGAATTTTTTTTTAGACGGAGTAAAGGTCTATATTTTTCTAGAACATTTTATTTACGTATCCCTAACGATAACACCAGCGTACGCGGATAAATCATTTCGGGAGTGCTTTTTCTTCTCACTTGCTTAACAAATATCCATATTTAAGGCTAGCTGAGTAATATAGCTTAATGCTAGATAGCCTATACTATTCCACATGAATCAGGCTATAATATACAAAAATAATTTTTCAAATCGGACTGGTAGTTCCAGAGATTAGCGTGTTTAAACAAACAAAATAACAAAAAATCTCTTCAGCTTTATTATATATAAAAAAATTTAATATGTAATAATACGCTCTATTTGTGAATTGTGCATGCGTTAATAAGGGGCTAAAATAGGTCAGCTTGAATAATCTAAAAAAAAAATGTCGGAGTAGTATGATGATCATATCCGATTGTTTTGATATATGTTGGTTGCGCCTAATTCCGAATCAGCTATAATCAAATCTAATTCGGAAACATTTATTGGGTCAGTATTAAAAAGTATTTTGGGATTGTGTATTTTAGACTTTTGCATTCAAAGCGTCCTCCATCTGTTTCATTACTTCCATCGCGTAACAGTATCCGGTACCGGTACTCATTATAATAGAAACCTGAATTCGCATTTTTATTGATCTATTAGTTTTAATGAGGGCTAATAATTATCTGCTCACCAGATGTCGCTAGTTGACACTGAGGTAAAGTTTTTTTGTTACACAATGAAGTTTAATTAAGAAGTTGGTTTTTAATAAAAGTTAATCAGTTTCTAGAGTATTATATTAATACATAAAAAATACGTCTGTGGTTTACTTTTAAATTTTTTGCACATTTTTAAATTTTTTTTTTAATATTTCTACTTTTATGAATATCTGTGCTTCGGTTTATTTATTTTTAATCTTATTATTATAAAATATAGCCAATAGTACAGAAAGAAACAATTACCTTTACATTTTCCGAACAAATTAACTTCCCCGCTATGAAATCTGTCAAATATTATACCTCAAGTTCTAGTGGCGCCGCCCTGGTGGCAGAAAAAGTCGTGGATGCCCTCATTATATCCATCTTCGATACGACTATATGTGGATATGTGTATACCTATCATGAAATGAAACATGAGATGGACAGAAACATCCTCTTGATAACACCGCCGCCAAGCCTGGCAACTATGGTAAATATTCCCCAATATGAGGCAATCTTTAGGCGAGACCAATGTTCTGCAATGAAGTTTTGATAGGTTGTTTTGTATGTAATGATATGTCCTTAATAATAATTAAAAATACGTACGAAATATAAACTAACAAAATTAATAAAATTTACCTATCTATCTGCATATATAACGCGTCGCACGTATCAACTTTCTCTTTTTTAAGCTTATATAGGTATACCTATATATTTGAATGAAACTCCCGCCGCGCCGGGAGTTATACCACTCAGGCAGGAGTATAATATTACATTTTCCACAAATTATTACCTATTATAATTTCGTCTGAAATATTATGGTTATTTGTTCCTCAATACATGAAATCTCAACATAATAGCAATAGCGTTTAGAAACATCATTATATTTTTTTTTATAGGATAACGGTGACAAACGAGCACACAGTCCACCTGATGGTAAGTGGTTGCTGCGGCCCATAGACATCTACATCTATCCTCTGTTACAAATCAAAATGTAGATGCGTTGTCACCCGTGAGGACTAAGATGGAATGCCTCATTTCCAGTAAAAAGGGCCTCCGGCCACCTGCACTCACCAAGCGAAACGCAGAGGTAATCCTCTACTTCACGCTGGTTTTCTGTGAGGTCGTGGTACTACCCCGGTTCGAGCCGGCCCATCCGTGCGACAGCAAAAGCTGCCGCGTGGCTCTACCACTGTTGAAAATACAATTTTCTCACATTATATTAAACACATCAACACGGTATAGGGATACTTTAACAACACCTGAATTGCAAAGAGTATATCCTTTTTTTTTCTATAACATTGACTATAAATGTCCTTTGAGATTTAGATGCAGAAAGAAACGCAAGTGTAAAAAACTGTACATCATGAAAGTTTAATTTTTAAATTTCAAAATAGAGTAAAGTTCAAACCTTTTTGGCGCGGCTTTTAATTAAGACTTTATAATAATTTATCAGTAAAAACACCCATGATATTGATAATGCATCTACATCGGTTGGGCATACTCAGAATGATGTTAAGGAATATTATGCCAGGTCTTACTGAGATGGATAAAAGGTTGTTATTATGTAATCAGATTTTCAGGAATTTCCCTCAGAGCACTTCATTGGAGCATACCCCAACCATGCTCAATGAGCTTTAAATCTGATTGAGATTGCGCTAGCAATTCTAGAGCCGTGACATCATGTTCGTATGGCTAGTGTGGTAGCAGCGTATGAAAACAGGCACTGTCGTGCATTAGCAGGAAATTTTGACCTATTTGTGTTCGACGCGGCAAGACTACTGGTTCTAGCACTTCATTACGGTATTGTTCAGCCGTCATTGTGCGAGCGTGGTTCGTTCTTCCACCAAAATGAATTCCGGCCGACAACATAATTCTACTACCTTGGTGTGGATGAACTTCTTGAGGGTGTTGAAACCGGTTTATATGACCAGGAACTCTCCAAACACGTACTCTTCTCGGATCAGGATGAAAGCCAAACCGGGATTTATCGGTAAAAAGCACCAACGATCATTGATGAGATTCCCATTTCACATGTTCTCTAGCCCATTGTAGATTTCTTCTTCTTAGAGCTGAAACCCGAAGTGGTCTACGAGCATGAAGTTTGGCTTCGTGTTGTCTCTTCCTTACAGATTGCTCACTGACAAGCACCTGGTGTTCAGATTGTACGTAGCCTTTTAACCAATTGCATTGCCGTAACATTTGGTTGCCTTTTCGTAGCAATTTGCAAAAAAAAGTCTTGTCTGGGTGTAGTAATGCGGCTTGGTCCTGGATGTGTCTCCCCACCTCCCCGTGGCACGATGGCATATGACCATAACCTCGAATGACATTTTGCTTGGTGCCTATTGCCGCAGCGACGCACATCACGTTGTAAAGCACCAGCCTGTAGCATTCCCACTGCTCTTAACAGTAAATGACGACGTTGCATCGCAATAAATACAAAATACTCTTAGTCTGGAGTACAAAAATACTCTTGAGTACAAAATTCGCTCCCTCTAGTTCAACTCAATTTATACCATCAACACCTTTTTAGTCAGAGCGCGCGATGACTTATTAATAATCTAAGACATTTTATTTTTTCGATTTGATATATGTAGACGAAAGAGTATGACCCTTAGATGCACTCATGATGGATGGGGCCAATATGCGTGCCTTACAACATTATATCTAGAAGAAAATACAAGGTACCCCAGCGCAGTGTGACCGCCGGTCGTCTGTTGATTATTTGGACAAAACTATCAACAAATACCATTAAAGTACAGGTCTCGGTTTAGTTTTTTTATTAGGGGTTTTATCTTTTTCGTAGAGCAAACTGACTTGCTCCACTATTTTCAAGATATGTTATTTACTTTCCATTTTTTTATTTTGTTTTTTTTTTCTCTTTACCATTTGTTATAACAGTTTATCAATTCGAGGTAAAAATGTATCCAAAATTATACAAGACACCTAAAACAAATTAATAACCTCAATTACCTCAGTAAAAATTTGATATTGAGTAAAAAATGAGAAAAAAATGAAAATGGATTACACAATAAAAGGTGGCAATTTTAAGCAGCGTTAGTGATTTTAGTAGTAATGTACAATTTTTCTTAGAGTTAATTATCATTTCTTATATTGGGTGGTTTATTGAACTGTTTAAGGGCTGGACTATTGAACTGATTTTTCAATCGTCAGTAAGTTATCTATGAAATAAAGTACAACCTAATTGAATATAAAAGTGAAACAATTGAACATTTGATGATTGAAAAATAACCCTAAGATTTTTATTTAATGGAAGTACAGAGAAATCTATGTAGACAGTACACGATAACTCCTTTGTTATGACTTCTACCATATTGTATGGAGACACCATTATACAGACAGAACGGGAACGCGAGCTATTCTTCTAGGAGATGTTCCAGGGTTTTGCGGTTTGAAATAATCGTCACATGTACACTTACCGTGCTTAGCGATTTTAAATCTATGCAAGTGAGAATCTGTGTGAAATGTAAATTAATGTTCTGGAGTGTCATTATTTGAGTGTTTATGTGAGCACAAGCTTGTAGCACTTTTTTCGAGCCTGGAGAGTAGCTCGATTGTTTATCGTGATTATTTGTTACGCATAAGACGTGTTGGAATGGGAATAATCAGGAGATTTATGGAGCCTTCGGGAGGGATATTGTAGCCGCAGGTAGCCTCAGTGCCCACTTTGACCACTTGGCTTTTCATCCATGCTATTATAATGGTTCCAGAGGTTTTGTGTTCGTGAATTATTTTGTGTGAGTCGGAGACTAACGGTTGAGTGTTGCTGCTATTCTGAATAGTTTTAATGTAGACAGTGGTTCGGAGGAAATGAGTGAGCATTTTTATATTTAGAGATGGCTTGAAATACTGAACATGAGTTGTGTAGCAGCGGGTGAATGTTGGTTGAAGGGTGATGTAAATGCGGGTGAAGGTTATGTTGTCGATCATGTGATGTTGCCAGTAAACTACATAGTCATATCCAAGGTAGAGTAGACTTCCTTTAGCTATTCAGCAGCTATTATGATAATAAATATCTAAAGGAAAGAAAGACATAACCCTCCTTTTTAGCACCCATACAGTGGGATAAAATGCCTATTGCAACATTTAATGTTTCATGATCATGGGTGAATCATGAAAACACACTCATACTACAAAAATTGTAAAACCCTTTAATCTGACTTTGGAAACCTTTATTTAACTCCTATTTAGATTTGTTTTTTTTTTCAGAAAATACAGACATGAATTTTCTATAGGTTTGTTACTGTGGGGCTATTATTTATAATGAAATAGAGAATGATTTTTCGTGATAACGTGAATACGTGATAACGTATATATAACGTGATAACGTAAATTGTCGTGGTAGCTCATATTATCTCGTTATAAATCCAATTCCAAGATTATCGTTAGGTGGGTAGGTGTCGTACTTCTAGAAAAGAATTCATGTTGTGACTTGTGGTAATCCCAGCATACAAGGTCATCATATTATTCAAGGTAATCGTAATCTATACATGTGAATAAAATTGAAGTGTGAGTCTGTAAGTAACGCCGAAATAACTGCTTTATATTGAGGTGAGTGGGTTATTTGTATGCCAATAAGAACATCAACAGAAACAGACATATTTTTATTCAATATAGACTATAAATAATTTTTATTGATAGTCACTCTTTTGTTTAATTACCACTGGTTCGAAAAAAAACCTCTGTCCTGGAAAGAACCAGCGAGAAACCCAGCGAACCTGTTTTTTTAAATAACAAACAGCAACCATTTTAAATAAAAAATCTCTGTCCTAGCTAATCTTCGGAATGGCTGACTGATTATAATGAAAGTAAACATATATATAGAGCAATGTCAGTATTTATCTATTCTATAATTTTATCAAAAAAACTTGAAGATGTGTTTTTTTTAAAAAAGCCAAAAATTTTGAAGGAGAAAAGCTCTCTCATTATCTTTAAATAACGATACATTAAAAGATACCTACTCATGCGAAGCCGGGGTATATATTTGGTTTTAAATAATTACGTAACAAAATCTCCTGTAAGTTTCCCGTTACTTTAATGCAAAGACAATATAATCACTACGCTTTAATGATTGGCACTTGATTACAACTGCACTTATACGAGTATTTAAATATGATTTTTTGCAAACGTCAACGCACATTTATCAGCACCGTACGCGATGCACGCAAATCTTTAGAAAGAGAGAATAATTATTATTAGTATTAAACTATATTAAAAAGGTAGAGAATTAAATTTAAGTGTAGGTACGTAGGTCAATCAATAAGTTTTGAGATATACAAAAAGTATTCTAGATACTATTAATATTTATTTTAAATATATTCAAAATATTCTCCATCATGTTCTAATACAAAGTTCCATTCGCCTAAACCAACTCTGACAGCACTTTTGCCAGTCTTGTTCTGACAGGTTTGAAATCGCTTCTTCGTAGGCAGCCACGGCTTCTTCGGCGCTTGAAAAAAACTTGCCCTTTATTTTTTCTTTGACTCTTGGGAACAAAAAGAAATCACAAGGAGCTAAGTCAGGGCTGTAGGGTGGGTGACTTTCAACATGACTTTCAACGTGAGTTTCAACATCAGATTACTCAATAAATGCTTTTGTTCTAAGGGAGGTATGTGAAGTGGCGTCATCGGGATGCAGCGTGATTCCCCGAAGCCCGGGAATCATGGTCTTTGGTCTTCTCTCCCGCACAGCTTGAAAAGCTTTGGATAATGCAACTGTAGTATACCAGTCAGAGTTGATTGACCTACAATTTTACAGCATTGACGTGGACAAATGTCCGCTCCGCGAAAAAAAACTAGCCACCATTTTTTTGCCGATGTTGCGAGGTCTTTGCAGTTTTGTCGGTAACTGTCCTTCTGAGTAGACACATACCGATGATTGCCTTTTATTTTCCGGATCATATTGATAGATCCATGTTTCGTCACCAGTAACGATTTCTGAAACACGCCTAGATACCCCGTTTTCAAAACGTAGACGCTTTTCATGGCACCAATCCACACGAGTCTGTTTTTCGCTTTTGGAGTCCTATACTAGACATTTCACAGAACATTACTTCCGGACAAAGATCTGTGCTACCCCCAAAAAACTCTTACTTTAATATGGGTAATAATAATCTCTACTTATCATACACCCGCAGAGGTAATAAAAATACTTGGCATACTTGTGATAGGTAAATGTAATTTAAGATAACTATATTTATATTGCATGGATAATCCTTAATAAGTAGAAGCAATTTACACTGATTACTCAAAGGCCTTTGGTCAGAAGATGCTTTTATCTCTTAAATGCACAAAATCTTTAATTTAATTGAAAAAAAGTATTGTTGCATAAAATAATGTCTAGATGCTGGGAAAAAAAATCAAAATCTACTTCAGTTTTTCTCTAAGCTCTACTGTGTAATTATCTTTCTTCTTCTTTTCTACTTCTTTTTTATCCTTTTCGACCTTGTATATTTGAAATAAAATATCAAAATAGTATATTTTTATTTTAATAAATGTGAAAATCAATCAAAGAAGAATAAAGTATGTTTGAGCACAAACATACCTTACTCTTTAGACACATAATGTTACTCAGAAGCTTAAAATACAGGACAGGCAGGACTAAAAGTCGGCTAAAACTCTCGTGTTGCGGGGGCGGCACTGATAGCGGTAGCGCCGGTACCATCGGTCGTGGGGTTATACCGTTATACTGCCTTCCGATTGGGACAACTGACGACTGGCACTGCTTAGACTCTTGGGCTCCTTTAACTCCGCGTCCTTCCCACAAGAACTGTGAGTACGTTGTACTGTGGTCCTTAGGTGTTCCTTTCGTATCCGTGTTTCCGCCTACTAGGATGACAGTTGGATGCTGTTTAACGACCGTGTAGATGTGCGTGCCGCTCTAGTACCGTGAGTGCGAGGTTCATGTTGTGAGCGGAGTCACGCGACGGAAGCTCTGGTAGGCTCTTACGCTGGGATAGTGATAAACAGACGAATACTGGAATTCTCAAGTATTTGCGTAGTTCGATAAGGCTTAGAGTATCAGGCCAGTCAGGATTGGAATGCACAGAATACTGTGTGGTTTCTTCAACAATTTTCTGTAATAAGTCTTCTGAAAAGTAATGAGAAAAGAACTGAAATGGGGTTTCTAATTTCATGAGGCCTGGGCCGAATTCAGTACTACCCACAAACGTAATTGAGTCTTCTTTATACTCTAAAGAGATTTTTTTCCAAACCAAATTCCGTGTATTTAATCGACGAAACTCATTAAGCTGAAAAGTTGAAGGTTGCCGAAGCTCTTCATGATCTTGAATCAATGGAGGATCTGAACAGAAAAGGAAAAGAAGCATAGGCACAAAATGAAGAACACGTTTTGTGTCTGCTCTTCTTTTTCTTTTTTTTCTTTTGTGTCCTCAAGTGCAGCTTGTAAATCTTTGCGAGTTGGGTAATCTTCGTCAGATTCTGCTTCATCTTCAGAAACATCTCCAGACTCTAACCGACCGACTAAGGATGGTTGACATTGTCAGACAATTTATTTCTTGCATTCCTGAAAAAAATGCGCTTTTCAAATAAGAATCGAAATAAAAAAGACAAGTGATCACAGTACCAAACCGTGCTTATAGTAAGTGTGCATATATTTGTATACCAAAGTGCACGTTATATCATTTTTGAATCTAACTTAAAACAGCTGTAAAATGTATTTTATCCTGATCAAAAATAAATCTACAATGAATTCAAACACTTACTTTGACAGAGTATTTTTTGTAAGATTTATCATCTCGGAAAAACACGTATGAAATCCAAACTTTGAAAACACTTTAAAAAGTTGTACCGCGAAAACTTTTTACAGCTGTTTTTCAGAAAATGTGGCCAAAAAAAGAGAAACAGTTATTTTTTAGATTTATATATAGCCTAGTCTACATAATACGTCTGAAACACAACTATCGTACAGAAATTTCAGGTTTCGTTTTTGATACCATGTACATTTAGGGGTTAAATAAATGAGTGTTCAATGGAATATGAGAAAATCTTCTGAGATGGTTTTAATTATGTTTTTTAACATATAGAAAATGTTTGTGATTAATGGTTTCTCATCTAATGTTATAAAGGTAAGCTGCGGCGTATCACAAGGTCGAAAGTTTCAGAGATTGTGATAAAATACAGGGTTGTTCATTTAGAGCGCCCGAACTTTGAAATTAAATAAAACAACCTGTGTAAGTTATATTGCCACAATTTTTATTTTATTTATAGGATATTTGATGAAATTATGTACGGAATATAATTTCACCCAATTGGCTGCCACGACTGTCCGTCTGTACCGTCCTGTTTTAATCACATGTTTGCGAGTGCCATACCATCTATCCTAGGCCATCTTCGAAGAAATAAGGGCCGATGATACGCCGGACCAAAATTCACATCAAATAGTGACTTTTTCGGAGTGTGACCGTGATCGTGCACCTTGTTCGCGACGGTTTAAAGACTTTAAGCAAAAAGTGATTAAAGAATATTAAATTGTTTTAAAAAGTGAAATTAGCAACAAAATCGAACAAATTGTGTTTTAATATAGTTTTACAGTATGTTTACAACTCGTAATATATTTGTATAAAGTATCGTTTTAATAATAAGTTGATATAAACGACTTTAAACATTAAATAAAATTTCCACCAATCACAGCGCAGCATATCGTGGAACTTTCTAGAAGTTAATTAACTGCGCAATAGTTTATATGAAAATAATAAGGATATTTTTGTGTTCTGAAAGAATTGTAAATATGATATTTAGTTAGCATATGGTGTATAGATTGAAATAAGTAAATAGATAATTTGTGTAAATAAACGCATTTGAGAAATATAGTAAAATTAAAGATTTAATGTGCACATTTGTTATGTAAATTTGGTACATTTTGATTAATAACTTTTTTGAATGTAAATATATTAAGTAACCCTTATCACATAATGATAAAGGACCAAAATGCCTATTTTATAGTGTATAGCGTGTTAGTGTAAAAATTAGCATTATATAGAAAAATTGCGATTTGTGCAAATTACATAATGAAAATGTTTGATAATAAAAGGGCAAAACCGGAAATTGGCAAGCGGCTCTCTATAGAGTATAGCCGAAGTCTACCTTATGGGGGCAAATCACAGTAACATTGTAGTAGGAAGAACTACCAGTAACAAGCAGTAGTATCCGGTAGTAGCTGAAGTGACTAGTAGCAGAACACAGTGAAAAGTTATAGTGAAATAGAAAAAGTTTAGCTAGCCGAAAAAGGTCGTAACTGAAAAATCGCAGTTACACATAGTCGAAAAAAGTGGCAACTGAAAATTCTCAGTTGCATATAGTAAAATAGTGTCAGCTAGCCAAAAATAGTGGTAACTGAAAATTCGCAGTTACATATCGTGAAAAAGTGTTGGCTAGCTGAAAAAAGTGGTAACGGAAATTTCGCCGTTACATATAGTGAAAAGTGTTAGCTAGACGGAAAAAGTGGTAACTGATATTCGCAGTTACAAAAGTGTTAAATTCAACTAATTTTAGTTGATTAATAGCTGCTAGTCAGTAGTGTTAGAAAACCAGCTACTACCAATAGATAATTTTGATACTACCAATAGAAATTTGTTACTTCCAATAGATATTCAAAATTACCAATAGATATAGTAGAAAATACCAATAGAAACTTGTTACTGCCAATAGAAATTTGATATTACCTACAGATATTTTGAAAATACGAATAGAAATTTTAAAAACCAATAGAAATTTTTATATTACTGTGTGTTTAATTAAATCTGTGTTTTGAAATATATAAGTGAACAACCATAGTTGAACAACAGTGTTAAATAAATAAGTTATAATATTTCGCAACTAATTAATCAGTCGAACCGCTGGCCACTCCCTTGCTATTTTAATTTATAAATCGTGCATTTTTAATTCTGAACCTCAGTCCACAGTTCTCCAACAGCATACACAAAGGCGGTAGTGAAAGTATCCTCCTGAACCTATAGGTGTAGGACGTGAGCGGCTCGCGGAGTATCTTCGACAACATTTACTCCGGAGAGTTACGCCCGTCCGGCACATTTGTTGGTCCTTCGAGCCGGATACTTCCGTTTATACATCGAGCCGAGTCCAGCATTAGCTGGTCGTACGAGCTGAATCCTTCCGGTTATACTTCGAGCCGAGTCCAGCATTAGCTGGTCGTACGAGCTGAATCCCTCATCCGTTTGTATTTCGGAACCGGATACATAGACACTACCGTATTAAAGTCAGCAGAATTTTCAGAATCAAGATGCCGATCACTCGTTCGCAAGGAAGGGGAGCCATGGCGTGGACCGTCGGTCTGGAAGGAGGCCCGTCGGACAATACCGACGCCGTCCGCCACCAGATGCCACCACGCTCACCATCGACCACAGAGGGCGCTGAGGCGCCACCTTTCCCCTGCGATGGGGGGGTACTCCTGCCCGTGCCGGCCGCTACAACCGGTACACCGAAGCAGATGAAACATATAGAGGGCAACGATGACATTCGATGTTCATCACCGCCAACAGTCCGGGAAGACTCCCGCACCGAAGAGCCACCAAGGGGCCACCGAAATAAAAGTATAAAGTCAAAGAGGACTATTCAGCCCAATAAAAAAGTTTTGAAGGCTCGTGAAGAAGTGCTGAGAATTAAATTGGAACTCGCACAAATTTCCTTGCAAATGGCTGAGGAAGAAGATGATTCGGACGACTATGATGAAGGTGGTCACTCCAAAAGAGAGTACGTCCGATCTTGGCTCGAAAATTCCGTAGCCAAGCAAAAGCCAACTCATGGCGTCGCCACCAGAGGGGAGGCCTCACTAAACAAAACCGTCACAAGGCCACCCCCGGAGGTTGTCGAGCTCAGTGAGCCGCAAAAGAAGCTCACAAACCATGGTTCGAAGGTTGTTGAAGACAGGGGGCTCCTACCAATCGTATCAGAGCCCACCTACCAGGACCACGATCCGGAAGAAGTACCCAAGAATCCTGTGCCACTAAAAATTAGCCAGGGCTCGAAGGTTGAAGACAGGGAGCTCCTACCAGCTGTATCAGAGCTCACCTACCAGGATCCCTATCCGGCAGATGTAACGAAGAATCCCCTGCCAACGAAGCCTAACCAGGCATCTGTCATAAATGAAGACAGAGGGCTCCGACCATTTATATCGGAGCTCACATCCGCTATAGCCGCACTCGCTGACAAACCAAAACCAGAGAGTGCATCGTCGCATACTTTCGCAGCGTCGAAAGCTATAATGACACTGCCGTGCTTTAGCGGAGCACATACCGAATGGCTATCGTTCCGTGCCATTTATGAAACAACCCGAGGCTACTTCAACGATATCGAAAATACGGCAAGACTACGAAGAAGTCTACAGGGAAGAGCCTTGGAGACAGTAAGTTCGGAACTCATCGGGCATGCTAAGCCGGATGAGATCATGCGAGAACTGGAGATACAATTTGGGCGTCCAGACTCAATTGCACAAGCTGAAACCGAAAAGTTACGAGGATTGCCACGCTGTACAGAAGCGCCTAGAGATATTTGCACATTCGCAAGCAAAGTGAGGGGAAGCGTCGTCACTCTACGGGCACTCAAACGAGACCATTATCTCATCAACGCAGAGCTGCTACGACACCTCACAGACAAATAGCCCAATTCTATACGGGCACAGTGGTATAAAGTTTATACCGAAAAATACGACTCTAGGCCAGACCTCGGTTCTTTCAGCGAGTTTATCACCGAACAAGCTCGCTACTGTAGTGCATTTGCGCCTCCTGAAATTATAAACGGAGCGCAAAGCAATCGTCCAGTACATAGGACACACACGGCTACCACTAACCCGTCTCCGAAGTGCAGAGTGTGCCAAAAGGAAGGCCACTACGGATCCGACTGTAACAAATTTAAAGAAGCGGATACCGACAAAAGATGGGAACTCGCAAAACAAAATAATTTATGTTTCCGGTGTTTGCGATACAAAAACCAAACACACCAATGTAAAACCACGAAGTGTGGAATAAAAGGATGCACCGCGACACACAATAGACTTCTCCACCATTATAAAAAGGAGAAAACGGAGGTCACACAAATAGAACCTCAGGAAACAGTTGCAAATTCATTCGCCGTGTCAAAACATCACGCTTATTTAAAAATAATACCAGTCCGAGTAATTGGACCGGCGGGAGCTGTAAATACACACGCCCTGCTGGATGATGGGTCAACAGTCTCATTAATGGATGAGGAAATAGCCAAACAAATTGGAGCAACAGGGCGGTTGGACCCCTTTAAGATCACCGCCATCGGGAACAATACCCTTGATTCGCCGAACTCCCGACGAGTCAAAGTTTCGCTCAAGAGTCTCCACAGGAAAAGGGTGCAATTCAGAGCACGCACGGTCGCCAGCCTAAACTTGGGGCCACAGACTGTGTGTGCAACAGACATAGAAAATTGTAAACACTTAAAAGACCTGAAGGAGCAACTAACATATGACTCCGGCAACCCAAGGATCCTAATAGGACAAGACAACTGGAGACTCTTGATAGCCACTAAAATCCGCAGAGGTCCACCGCACCAACCAATCGCCTCGCTCACAGAATTAGGATGGGTGCTACACGGGGCACACACTAAAGCCCCGTATCAGCGCGTCCACGCGGCCAATGAGCTGCACACGAGCGAAGAAACCATAAAGGACCATACTAAAGTAGATGACTGGCGCTGGGTACCTACCAAATTGAACATAGCTGACATCGCTACGAGGGACGTACCACCTAACTTCGACTCGAACCACGAGTGGTACAACGGCCCATCGTTTTTATACAAAGAACCGTCAGCATGGCCGACCGAAAGGCCCACGTCATCCGAACCCACCGGTGAGGAAAAATGCCTCACCATTACAGAATCACATAGAGCTCCGGTAATAAAAGAAGCCATCCCAAATCCAGCAAAGTTTTCGAAATGGGAACGCTTGTTGCGAGCGACGGCCAGAGTGCTTCAATTCATTACACTCTGCCGTAAAACAACAGACAGAACCTTCTACAAAAGGACCAGAAGGAATGAAGAAAAAGATCCCGACTGGAGAAAATCGAGAAATGATCCGCAACACCGCACACAGTCCTCCAGTCTAAGAAAAACCGCAGATATCAAAAGGCACATCGCACTCGAGGCCGAATTCATCAGAGAGGCCGAAAAGATCCTAATACGTGTCATACAAGGGGACTCCTTCAGCCAAGAAATAGCCGATCTCCGTAACGATAAAAAGGTCGCCCATGATAGCCGCCTGAGACCGCTCCAGATAGAATTAAAAGACGGGATCATCGCGCTGCGAAGTCGCATTGCCGCCGCGAAGGGAGTCTCGAAAGATATGAAAGGTCCGGCTATATTGGATGGTGATCATTACATCACCCAGTTGTACATAGACTGGACGCATCGTAGCCTACATCATTGCGGAACCGAACCTACAATTAACGAGGTTCGACAACATTACTGGGTTATAAGACTTAGACCCACAACGAAACGAATAGTGAGCCAATGCGTACCATGTCGCATCAGAAAGGCACAACCATCCGTGCCAGCCACCGGTGATCATCCTAGCACACGTCTCGCTCATCACCAGAGACCGTTCACTTTCACCGGTCTGGACTATTTCGGGCTACTCTCCGTCACAGTGGGACGGCAACATCAGAAAAGATACGTGGCTCTATTCACCTGCCTCACATCTAGAGCTGTCCATCTGGAAATTGTTGCAAATCTCAGCGCAGACTCCGCAATATTAGCTTTGAGAAGATTTGCAGCGCGCCGAGGGTGCCCCACCGAAATTCATTCAGATAACGGCACTAACATGCACGGCGCAGATAAGGAACTGCGGGAGGCTTTTAAAGAAGAAGCCAGCCGACGAGGCATAGTGTGGCGTTTTATAACCCCCTCCGCGCCTTTCATGGGAGGGGTATGGGAACGTCTCGTACGATGCGTGAAGACGGCACTATACACCGTCCTTCACGAAAGACATCCACATGAAGAGGTCTTAGCCACGCTGCTCTGCGAGGTAGAATATACAGTAAACAGTAGACCATTAACTCACATCTCCGTGGACAGCAACGATTACGAGTCCATCACTCCAAATCACTTCCTATTGGGAGGATCAGCAAGACTGCCGACACCTGGGGTATTCAATGAAAAAGATATAAATAGTAAACGGCACTGGCGACGCTCCCAGATACTCGCAAACATGTTCTGGCAGCGTTGGGTGCGAGAGTATCTACCGACTCCAAAACCGGCGGGAGGCCCATGGTCGAGGCCCCGATCTCCAGGTGGGCGGTCCAGTCCTCATAGCCGACGGCCAGTTATCTCGTAACACCTGGCCACGAGGAAGAATTGAAGCAGTATACCCCGGTGCGGACGGACAGATCCGCACTGTGGAGGTACGAACCGCGAACGGCCTAATCAAAAGGCCAACCAAGAAACTCGTGCCGCTGCCGAAGTAGAAGCAACGTCGCTCACCGAAATGGATGCAGCGCCACTACGATGAGATCTTCGCGACGCTGCACGGCGGGAGAGATGTTCGCGACGGTTTAAAGACTTTAAGCAAAAAGTGATTAAAGAATATTAAATTGTTTTAAAAAGTGAAATTAGCAACAAAATCGAACAAATTGTGTTTTAATATAGTTTTACAGTATGTTTACAACTCGTAATATATTTGTATAAAGTATCGTTTTAATAATAAGTTGATATAAACGACTTTAAACATTAAATAAAATTTCGACCAATCACAGCGCAGCATATCGTGGAACTTTCTAGAAGTTAATTAACTGCGCAATAGTTTATATGAAAATAATAAGGATATTTTTGTGTTCTGAAAGAATTGTAAATATGATATTTAGTTAGCATATGGTGTATAGATTGAAATAAGTAAATAGATAATTTGTGTAAATAAACGCATTTGAGAAATATAGTAAAATTAAAGATTTAATGTGCACATTTGTTATGTAAATTTGGTACATTTTGATTAATAACTTTTTTGAATGTAAATATATTAAGTAACCCTTATCACATAATGATAAAGGACCAAAATGCCTATTTTATAGTGTATAGCGTGTTAGTGTAAAAATTAGCATTATATAGAAAAATTGCGATTTGTGCAAATTACATAATGAAAATGTTTGATAATAAAAGGGCAAAACCGGAAATTGCCAAGCGGCTCTCTATAGAGTATAGCCGAAGTCTACCTTATGGGGGCAAATCACAGTAACATTGTAGTAGGAAGAACTACCAGTAACAAGCAGTAGTATCCGGTAGTAGCTGAAGTGACTAGTAGCAGAACACAGTGAAAAGTTATAGTGAAATAGAAAAAGTTTAGCTAGCCGAAAAAGGTCGTAACTGAAAAATCGCAGTTACACATAGTCGAAAAAGTGGCAACTGAAAATTCTCAGTTGCATATAGTAAAATAGTGTCAAAAATAGTGGTAACTGAAAATTCGCAGTTACATATCGTGAAAAAGTGTTGGCTAGCTGAAAAAAGTGGTAACGGAAATTTCGCCGTTACATATAGTGAAAAGTGTTAGCTAGACGGAAAAAGTGGTAACTGATATTCGCAGTTACAAAAGTGTTAAATTCAACTAATTTTAGTTGATTAATAGCTGCTAGTCAGTAGTGTTAGAAAACCAGCTACTACCAATAGATAATTTTGATACTACCAATAGAAATTTGTTACTTCCAATAGATATTCAAAATTACCAATAGATATAGTAGAAAATACCAATAGAAACTTGTTACTGCCAATAGAAATTTGATATTACCAACAGATATTTTGAAAATACGAATAGAAATTTTAAAAACCAATAGAAATTTTTATATTACTGTGTGTTTAATTAAATCTGTGTTTTGAAATATATAAGTGAACAACCATAGTTGAACAACAGTGTTAAATAAATAAATAAGTTATAATATTTCGCAACTAATTAATCAGTCGAACCGCTGGCCACTCCCTTGCTATTTTAATTTATAAATCGTGCATTTTTAATTTTGAACCTCAGTCCACAGTTCTCCAACAGCATACACAAAGGCGGTAGTGAAAGTATCCTCCTGAACCTATAGGTGTAGGACGTGAGCGGCTCGCGGAGTATCTTCGACAACATTTACTCCGGAGAGTTACGCCCGTCCGGCACACACCTGATAAATCTCCCGTGGACTTTCCAATAATTTTGTTGTTTAACAAAGCCACTCAACCAGAAATGAACCTCATCACTGAAGATGATTTTTACCGAAAGCAGGATCAGCCGCCAAATGCACTAAAGCCAAATCAGAGAATACACTGCGCTGTCTGTGGTCGTTGGGTTTTAGCTCTTGTGTTAATTGAACTTTGTATGGATGAAAACCCAAGTCTTGACTCAAAAACCGCCAAAATGATGTCGCAGAAAGACTCAGCTTTTGCGCACAATGTGGACTGGATTGTCTGGGGTTTTCTCGCACACTGTCCCGAACTACAACAATATTCTCCAATGATCTTGAGTTTCCCCAGTTGTCTCAAATTTATTAAACGACGGATTGTGGACTCTGCAAGACGGCCATGAATGCCATAAATTGGACGTAACGCACTGAACGTTAGGCAACCAGAGTACTGATTTTGATAATAAACGCATTATTGAAGCGTGTAGCGTTTCATGGTGAAATTCCAAAACTAAATAAGTATTATCGTCATATTTGATAGCTATCGCTCTACCAAGATGGCCACTATACCCTTTCAAAGTTCGAGCGTCCCTATTGAAAAAGCCTTTACAACACGATTTGAATGGATTGATATACTGTCAAGATAATAAAATTAACTTAGACATAACATAATTAAATATACCTACAAACTAAACTATGTTTTATAAAGTCATATTCTATAAGAGATCCGTGATTGCCTCTTGATTCTAAACTACACTTTGATGTATAATAAAACTACTTTTACGGATTTTATCGCGTTTAATTGTTCTTATTTTTAATTCCCGACGTTTCGGGTGCTTTTCAGCACATAACCAATAAAACTGAGCCGCGCGACATGACACCTCGCTAATAAGGCTAGGCGTAGTTCGCGCGCCAGGCCGAGTGTTGAATTATTTTAATTTTTCATTATCCCTTAAACTATACGTCCAAATAACATGGTATAAAGAGCAAAGTTTATCTTCATAAAATTGTCTTGATGATGAAGTAACTTCTATTCGTAAGGATTAATATGACATGACTAATAATAACGCTCATATATCACTTTTTAAATATCAATATTTTTTGTCACAAAATGCCAACAAATGAAAAATAAAAATGAAATAATAATAGTGACTTGTGTATAAGAAATAAGCCTATAGTATCGCTGACCTTGTTTTAGACGGAGGAAAGATCTACATGTTCGTTAAACATAGTATCTACCCCTAATAGAAACGTAATTTTTACATACATAGTATTAAATCTTGTACGATGGTACGGAACCCTTCATGCCGGTTTTTTATTTATTAAAATTAATATAGTACGCCTAAGTGCCTGCGTGGGATTTGTCTTTTGCGTGCATACAACTTGTAGCAATCATCTTTCTTGCCGCTGTTGGATCTAATTGGGCCTATTGTCAATCATTTTGTCAATTAATTTTGTCATTTGTCTCTGGCATTGAAATCAATTCGGTAATTTGGGTTTCATCATTTTGCGGAGAAACGTATGCACCCGTTTTTCTAGTAGTGGGCAGCACACACAAACTTTTTTGCTTGCACTATGTTTGAGCGCGCTAGCAGAGCGAGGATATGAGGCTATGATTCAAAAAGCGTCTTTGTTTGTCAGGTTAATGGCGTTTCAGGGTGTACCGTGAATGGATCCAGCTTGTTTGATGATTATTTCCATTCATTCGAAACAACACTATAAGCCTTTTTAACATTCCCATAGCCAACATTAAACCAAACTATTTCAGTTAACAAAAAATTATTATAGTCCTTGGTGATGCATGCACAACATTTGAAATAGCTGTCCTCATCGCTGAGTGTGACCAGCGGAAAACAAATTAAACGTTGTAAAGACATGTCACTGTCTTATACTACTACAAGGACAGTTGTATAAAACGGAATCTTTTCCTAGATTCCATTTATATATTTGGCACTATAGTGAGTTTCAGGGTTTACAATGATCATACTGGAGAGTGACGTAAGTAGTGAGGAAACTGAGTAAATCCATTCTGCTGATGAATTAAAGAATACAGGAACTTCAAACGTATCATTGCTACCGGCATCTGCCGTGTTAGAGATACAGATACATCTACTCCAGAATTAGATTCAAACGCATCTGATCCATACCTGCCAAATTCAGTACAAAGTATGAAAGGTTACAAGGTTTATGAAAGTTATTCTTTCTTAATGTCAATGGCAAAAAATGGTGAATATGTGTATCAAAAAGTTCACATTATCATGGATACTCTCAGGAACAACAAGCTCAAGCTGAATACCAAGAGCCGTAATATTATACATATATTTTAAAGCCCCTTGTACCTATGTCATAACATGTTTATTATTATATGACTTGGTGCCAAGGCTTGACAACACTAAAATCGAAACTAAAATACTATATAGTTTCTGTAATAATTTTAATTTTCTTTCGAGTTTTAAGATCAACGTGAATAGTTTCACAAAATTGAAATACAAGGAAACATAATGGACGCATACGTACAGCAATGACATTCTGATTTTATTAATTGCTAGCAAACTAGCTAGGATTTATGAATGTAGCGTTTGTTAGATTTAAGATGTTATCAATTTTTCGATTTTTAGATCCCTCATGGTATTATTTTTTATCTGTTCGTAAAGCTTCTTCACAATCGGTTCAACCATTCCAAAGATTAGCTCGAACACGCAGACAAACAGACAGACAGAATTTAAAAATATGTACAATCTATAAATAAATAGGGATACGGTCGTTTGCTCATTGAACTAGCTCCAAAGTTTGTTTGCTTTTATTTAAATGCTATATTTTTCCCGCGACTTCGCCCGCGCAGAAGTTGGTTTTAGTCACTTTTCCCCTCCCATGGGAATTTTATTTATCGGGATAAAAAGTAGCTTAGCCTATGTTTTAATCTGAATTAAGGCGTATAAGCTATCTTCATTCCAAATTTCAGTCAAATCCGTTCAGCGGTTGTAGATACACACATAATCACCAACTTTCGCATATATAATATTATTGGGATACTCTTTTAACTTTCACACAACCTTTTTGTATTCCTGACTGTTATTTTTTACAGACGTAATATTATATCCAGAACCCACCTTACAGAAAAAAATCTACAAATTTCATGTTTTTTAAATAAAAAATTGCCTGTTGTAAATTTGAATTATTAGTACAATAGAAAATATTCAAATAATTTTTATTACCATGGCGAAATATTCGTATTCGTATTCTGAAGTTAATTATTTGAGTGTAACGACCAAAAACTAACGTGGAACTCTCACCATAGCAACGTATGTCATAAGCATTCATAAGGCGAAAATTGTTTTAGGTCCGTGCATTCGTATGGTTGGAAACAACTGGGCTTGCGTCCCAGTATGATCTTACAGCAGCATAGTGAGGCCAAATATTACCTACGCCTTCACTTTTTGACGTAATAAGGCTACCAAGCCTTATTACGTAGCCTGTCTAAAGGCTAAATAGTCTACAAAGGACTGCCTGCTTAATGCTAACTGGAGCGATGCGATCATCGCCTAGAGCGGCTCTTAATACACTAATACGTCTAACGCCCCTTGATCTATATTAAGACAAGGAGGCGAGGGCTAGTTTGTATAAGATTAACGCCCAGGTCGATTAGAGCTTGCTTTCCTATAGATTGAGATGAGATTTTATGCATGATGAAAAGTACATAGTGGAACTACCCACCATAGAAGACTGGCTGAATGGATAAGTTATCTGTGACGGTGAGGTCGGTAGCCTCATGTTTCATACCGATGGGTCGAAAGTGGGCCTCGGCGCAGGCTTTCGAATTTATGAGGAACGCCCCAAATTCAAGTTTAGTATGAATTTGAAAAAATTCACCTCTATCTTCTATTCAGAAATTTTCACCATACTCCGGTGTGCGGAAATCAACCTGCAAAAACACTACGTTAAGCATACTATCTATATAAACTCTGATAGTCAAGCAGCACCGCTGAGATCAAACTTAGTGACCTCGAAGTTAGTTTGAGACGGCGCGAACCGTCTAGACACCCTGGGGTATATAACAACAGGGTCGTTGGTTGGGTTCCGGGTCATGCGGGTCAAGAAGGCTAAGTCATTGTCACCTCTAAGGACTGAGATAGTATGCCTCACAGCCTGTATTTATACTAGTACTAGGTAAGTGGATGATATCTACCCACACAAACTACCAGACAGAAATGGAGTCCCTACCACTTAGTTCATGCATAAACTTCAAAAACTATTTATATAAAGCCGCTGAAAGAAACGCTGTTTTAAAAAAAAATTATATGCGTGTAGTGTGAATGTGTATATAAATTAAAAGTTAGTAACTAAAACCAAACTACGATAGGAAACGTGTTCTAAAAACGTATTAAACTAGACTACGATGTGAATATTTAAAATATTGCGAAACATTCAGATACCTAATTGCTATTCAGGTACTAATTGCTATAATTTATTGTTAAAATAAAAATGAATTTGTAGTATGTAGCTGTAGTCACACGTTATTACTAACATGTGACTTAATTTTGAATTTTTCATTATGCCTTAGGGAACATAAAAAGTACAAAGTAAAGTTGTCACAATCACATTTTTCTTCAAAGAGAACTAATTTAATGTAATAATGTCGTGAGCTCTCCTTAAACACATTTTGCAATATTGCTACATTCTTTATTGTAATAATAGAATAAAGTTCAATAAGTAATTTTATTATTTAATGTAACGGTTGGATATGTTGTAGATTTTCCATTAGTGCACCTCTATTGAAAAATATTCACTTACATCATGTGCGACAAATCAGTAGACACGAATGTACTGCAACCGATACTCAAGGACTCCTGTCCTTTTGTACTTAGTGCTAGGCTAGAAAATAGATCAAGCGATTTATCATTAATAATAATTTATAGAATTTATATATTCTGTTTTTACTTTTTTTTATACAAATAAATAAAATTGAAGTGTCTGTTTGTAATGTCAAAATAACAGCTTTTTACTAAATGCAAATGAAATAATATACGATACTTATAACAAAAACAAAACTTAAAAATTTTGTCTGCCTGTCTGTCTGCCTGTCGATCTGTCTGTCTGTTTGTTCCGGCTAATCTCCGAAATGGCTGGGCTGATTTTGAAGGGTCTTTGACCGACAGATACCTCAGGTTAGAAGAAGTAACTTTTGTGTTTTTGTTATATGCAAGTACCGTTTGTTATAAGTACTATCATATGCATTTAGTGAAAAGCTGTTCTTTTGAAATTACAAACAGACACTCTAATTTTATTTATTTGTATAGATCTGTCGCATGTGCCTTTGATATAATTATTTACATTTATATCTTTTATACTTTGTCTGTATCATTACAATACATAGTCTATAGATAATCTCAGGCTTAAATTTTTTTCTTAAACCATATTATAAACCTAGGGCTATCAATAAACGACGCATCTTATAAGACAACTTGTTTATAAAGTAATATTAAAATATTTTTCTAATTTAAATAATAAAGAGTTATAGTTACGATTTTACTGTGTTATGTTATTTTAAAATTATAATTTTTCTTTAGTTTGGATGAAGAATAATAAAAAACATAACATTTACACATAATATTTTATTTTATTATCTATATATCATTATAATGTTTTATATTACAAATTATGATTCTCGAGTCACAATTTACAAATAATATAAATATTTTTTTTGTATGATGGCGGTGTAAGAATATTCACTACCCCACGTCGTACCGTGGGTGCCGTAAGGGGCAGGAGAAGTAAATTGAAACAGGAGATGGGCAGCAACATCTGCCTGATAACGACTCAAAACAACATTGAAATCTGTGGTTGTCAACCCGCCTGCCAAGCGTAGCAACTACGGCAACATACCCCCTATGAGTTAATCTATGGGGGAGGCTTATGTTCAGCCGTGGACTTACATTGGCTGTAAAGGTTGGATGGATGGATATTTTTTGGGAACGGAATCGTTTGTTTAAACGTGGTAGAGCTATGCTGCAGCTATATTACTGGTATAGTTGTAGCACAAATGGGTCGGCTCGACCGGGGAAGGATCACGCTCTCACAGAATACCAGCGTAAAATAGCAGCTTCATGCTGCTGTGTTTCGTATGGTTAGTGTAGAGAACCGGAGACCCTTTTTACTGGAAAAGAGGCATTCCATCTTAGTTCTCACGGGTGACAACGTATCTGCATTTTGATTCGCAAAACGAGGATAAATATAGATGTCTATGGGCCACAGCAACCACTTACCATCAGGTGGACTGTGTGCTCGTTTGTCACCCTATCATATAAAAAAAAACTTTAACAGATATTGATTATCGTCGAAGATGTTTTAGAAGGGGCCATTATTTATAGATAATAATTAGCCAAGTAAGTTGTTATTCTATTCACTCCTGTAAGTGGCTATGTTGTTCCATGCAGTCTTGACCTGAAAATTATCTAACGCGAGTGATGAAAAATATCTTATAAAATTGCATTTCTTTTGCTTATTTCGTATCGTATAATTTACTTTTCAAATATAGCCAAAAATGAAAGTAGTGCTACTGCGTTCATCATTCTCAATAGACTTTTGACGGAACGTGTTTTACAATGGCACAAAGGCGAAGAAGCCATGTTAATATATAATATAAAAAAATAATGAAATGATGAAAAAAAATAATGAATGACAGGCTGTCATTTGTATGAAGTTTTGCAGTCGTTCGTTTGCTCTTGCTACGTATCTGTGCGATTTTGGATTTTCCGATACCCTTACATCTTTTGCATTTTCCACGGACTCCGAAACCTTCCACTTAAGATTAATTTATCCTGTGTTATACAGTAATACGGATACCGATTTAGTGCTTTTTGTTTGGACCTAAGACGTTATCGTTCTTGTTGGAAAGCGTTATGGACTACGAGATTGCTTTATAAACTGTAATTTAAGTGTTAATACGTTCAGCGTTATCGGCTTGACCAAGCGTGGTGATTAATGCTCATGCCTTCTCTGTATGAGAAGAGGCCTTGGCCCAGCAGTGGGGCATTATTATGCTGGTATTAAGTATTATTTACTCGTCCTTGTCTGTTCATCAGACTTAGAATTCGATGGCAGAAAGCGTCGTCTGTCAAGCCGACTTCTGCAGTCTGATCCCTTTCGACGACAGCTTTTATCCGATAATTCAATGAACTATACCTATATTGCTCTAACTTGCACAGTGTAGTGTAGAAATCAAAGATGAGCATGATCACGCGTGTAGTCTTTAAAACTCAGCATCGGCGGGATATTACGAGAATATGACCGCTGTTTGCGACTGCGCGCCGATTTGATGATGATATTACAGGGAAGAGGGATTTATTTCTGAGTGATTGTAACTGTCTCAGGGATTAAGAAACAATTTTAATTATCGTATAGTCTTTGAGGTTACGACAGCTGTCAGACATTCATCATCATTACAGCCCTTTACAAGTCCACTGCTGAACATAGGCCTCCCCCAAAGAATGCCACAAAGCACGGTCCTGAGCCACCTGCATCCATCGACTTCCTGCATATCTTACCAGGTCGTCACTCCATCTAGTGGGGGGACGCCCTACACTTCGCCTGCCGGTACGAGGCTGCCACTCGAGAACCTTTCTTCCCCATCGGTTGTCGGTTCTTCGAGCTATATGGCCGGCCCATTGCCACTTCAGCTTACTAATCCGTTGGGCTATGTCGGTCACTCTGGTTCTACTGCGGATATCCTCATTTCTGAGTTTATCACGTAGAGAAACTCCGAGCATAGCCCTCTCCATAGCTCGCTGAGCGACCTTGAGCTTCCTCATCCGGCCAGCAGTGAAGGACCACGTCTCAGTTCCGTATGTCATCACTGGCAACACGCACTGGGTGTACAGTCTCGTTTTCAAGTTTTGAGGTATACCTGACGAGAAGATGTGCCGTAATTTCCCGAACGCTGCCCAACCGAGTTGAATCCGTCGATTGACCTCTCGGTCGAAGTTGGACTTACCTAGTCGGACTATTTGTCCCAGGTAAACATACTCCTCAACAACTTCGAGCTTAGTATTCCCAACAACTACCGGCATAGGTGTGATATGGACATTAAACATGATCTTTGTTTTGTCCATGTTCATCTTAAGACCGTTGCACGTTGGGAAACACTATTGAGGTCATTGAGCATAGTGCTTAGGTCCTCCAGCGATTCTGCCATAAGGACTATATCGTCGGCAAATCGAAGGTGAGTGATGTACTCGCCATTGATGTTGATACCGTATCCTTTCCAGTCCAGAAGCTTGAAAACATCTTCCAATGCAGCGGTAAAGAGTTTCGGGGATATGACGTCACCCTGTCTTACACCTCTCTGCAATTGGATAGGTTTCGTACTCTGGTTCTGTACTCGGATAGCCATCGTAGCCCTACTGTACAAGCACTTCAACACTTCGATATACCGACAGTCAACTTGGCATCGCTGAAGGGACTGCAGCACCGCCCAAATTTCGACGGAATCAAAGGCTTTCTCATAGTCCACATACACCAGACATAGTGGCAAATTGTACTCTTCGGACTTCTGTACAATTTGCCGAAGGGTATGTATGTGGTCTATGGTGCTAAAGCCTTTTCGGAAACCGGCTTGTTCGGGAGGCTGGAAGTCGTCAAGTCTGCGCGCGAGACGATTCGTAATGACTCTCGAAAACAGCACGTAGACGCGGCTCAGAAGGGAAATCGGTCTGTAGTTCTTCAAGAGAGCGTTGTCGCCTTTCTTGAAGAACAAGACCACCACACTTCTGCTCCACGCCTCCGGTGTAATGCCACCATGGAGGACGGAATTAAAGAGCTTCTGAAGGACTTCAAGTACCGGTTTTCCACCCGCTTTCAGAAGCTCCGCTGTAATTCCATCCTGGCCTGGGGCCTTGCCGTTTTTAAGGTGCTGGAGAGCCATTCTAATCTCGCTCAGACTGACGTCCGGGATATCATCGGAATAATGTCGGATAAGACTCACTCTTGGATCGTTACTCACACTTGCGTGTGGCTCCAACGATGACGTGTACAGCTGCCCATAGAACCTCTCAATCTCACTCAAAATCTCAGGTGCCCCGGAAACGATGCTGCCACATTCGGTCTTCAGCTTTGACAGTTAGCTCTTTCTGGCAGACAGATCTCTGGCAAAGACTTTGGAGCCTTGGTTCCGCTCGATCGCTTCTTCAATACGAGCTGTATTGAAGTTGCGTAAGTCCCGCCGCATGCATTTGGAGATCTGTCTGTTCAGTTGCCTGTATGCTGTCAAATCTGTTAAAGAATGTAGCTTCATCTCCCGTCTAACAGCCATGAGATTAAGAGTGTGATCGGAGAGTTTTTGTGTTCTTCTGCGGCGGGTCTTGCAGAACTTAGCTCCGACCGCATGGACAGTTTCCACGAGCTTGTCATTCAAATCGTCCACTTCATTGCAGTCTTCTAGGCACTGAAAACGGTTTTGCAACTCGAGCTGAAAGGTTTCGGGACGTTGGATTAGAGCACGAGGGGGACGGAGCGTTGACTTCATTAGACGAGACCTCTCCAACTTAACGTTTAGGTTCAGTGTGCCTCTAACCATTCGGTGATCGCTGCCGGTTTTCACCCTCGCGATCACTGAGACATCACTGAACAGTTGTCGTCTGGTCGTCATAATGAAGTCAATCTCATTTTTTGTCGAACCGTCGGGGCTCGACCAGGTCCACTTCCTGTGGGGCTGCTTCTGGAAGAAAGAGTTCATCATAAAGAGTCCCTCTTTCTCCATGAAGTCGGCCAACTGCTGGCCCCTTGGGTTCCGTTGCCCTATTCCAAATTTCCCCACTTTCAGCTCACCGTTCTCTCTTGTGCCTAGTTTTGCATTGAAGTCTCCCATTAACACCGTATATTGGGTTTTGGAGGAATGCATGGCTCTAGAGATATCCTCATACATTTCCTCCACCTCCTGATCGGGGTGTGCCGAGGTTGGTGCGTAAACCTGTATGACCTTCAGCGAATACCGTTTGGTGATTCTGAGTATAAGGTACGCAACCCTCGTCGACACACTCTCAATCTTTACAACGTTGTTAACGAGAGACTTGTGGACGATAAATCCGACACCTCCTTGGGACAGATGGTCGCCCTCCCGGTGATAGAGCAAGTTGCCGGATTCGAGGATTACCGTGTCCTCCCCCTCTCTTCGGACTTCGGATAATCCTATAATATGCCAGCGTAACTTGTCTATCTCTTCTTCCAGCTCCACAATCTTCTCGTCAGTCCTCAGGGTGCGTGCGTTGTATGTTGCCAGGTCGAGTCGTTGTAGGTGGCAACCGAACCTCCACCGGAGATTCTTAGCACCCCCTGCCCCGCCGTTACCATGGTCGCCACCGTAGCCAGGAATAGCGGGGCCGCCGGGGACTGGGGGCCGCCTCTTCGTAACTTTCATTATGGGGGGTATATTGCCATAGTTGCCACGCTTGGCGAGCGGGTTGGCAACCGCAGTTTTTTATTGTATTTTTGCCGTTCCCAGGAAGATGCTGCTGCCCATCTCCTGCCTGTTTCCCTTTGTCGCCTTTTACGACACCCACGGGAAGATATGGGGTAGTGGATATTCTTAACCGCCACTACACGGGAGATGTCAGACATTATCTTATGTCTATTATAACCTCAAAAACTTATTTGCTTAATAGCATGTTTTCTGACCTCTAAGTGAAAAGATGATAAGTTATTATATTATTATAAACAATAATTGTTTTTCTCCATCACTAGTCGTAGACAGACGCGATTTATAAAACGAATCAAGTGACAGGTCAATCAATGTATGGAGAGTGGGCATGATACTTTGAGAAATTTTCTATTACCGAATACGAACAACAAGAATGTTATTTTATTTCTTTTATTATCTTTTAATCGCTATGTAGGCGACTGCTATTTTTAAATCTCTATAAAATACCTACAGATAGTCTCTGCGGCAAATGGCACAAATATGTATTCATCTTTCAGAGACACATACCTGCGCCGCTTACTCAGTTCAGCCGCTTCTGATGCCGCCCCGGCTGTAAACTAGGTTCCCTTAAGACGAAAGGTTGCCAAAGACACTTTGGCGACTTACTACATGCGTAGTAACTTACCAATACTTTTCTTAATTGAAACTCCGTGGCTCGCCTTTTATATCCGGGACCCGAAGTCGACTCTTCATCTTTTTTATGTGCCCAGTACTTATTATCTTGATCAATCTCACGAAGTGTCAGGCTTAGGAAGCAAATACTTTCTAAAATAAAAAATATCAAACTTTGTTAAATTAACCTTAAATTTTTTACTACTTTATTGTTTTTGGCGTAATTTTGACAAGCAGGTGTTGCTTTGCTGTTAAGGAGTTGTAATAATGCGTTTTGATTATGCATATAAGAAGGTGACACACACTTTTCTATATCACATTATTTTTTTGTTATTTTATTCGGGTTGAACAATTTGACAGTGATTTGAGGTTTTTGAGTGAATAATTACGAAAATTTAGTTTTTAAAAAAAATACGGATTACTGAGTCTACTACCGATTAATTAACATGGCACAGAGAACTTAGGATGCAAGAGCAAGAGAAGCGAGCTTGGGGACTTGGAGCACCCCGACAGGTTAGGTTCGATGGGGTTGAACTAAGACCGCGCCATCCCCTTCGTGTTAGGTTGCTTTAAACCCTGCAAAGAGAAAGGAGCCCCGCATAAACCTCGGTTCAGCGAATACTCGCTGTGATTAGCTATTTATGACAGGCTATTCGCTGCGATTAGATTCATTCGCCGCGAGTTGAATTCGCTGCGAATTGAATTAAACATGTTCAATTTAACTCTCTGCGAGTGAGCACTCGCTTCGAGAATTCGCTGTGTGTGATAGGGTACTCGCTGCGAGTAGCCATTCCGCTCCAGACTACACGCCTGTGCATAGGTAATTTCGTTGCTGCATGATACGTGTGTGTAGGTCAATCAAATGTGTTAACCGATAAACCATTCTCTAAAATGGGGAAATTACGATATAATTTGTTTCTTGGGTGTGTATAGAAAGAATATGGAGCTTTTTGACACAAATAACTGTAATTAAAAAAAAACGCAAAGGCAGACGCCTTCACTGTTTAACAAATTAGTTGAGCTGGGATTCGAAATGGAATTAAATTGGATCTCTACCCACGTATATACATATATTTACATCTAACAAATCCTTCCCTAAATTTGTCGACGCGGCTAATTTTTCGGCCGTCATCTTTTTTAATATAAACTACTAACGCAGACATTACGGACTTCCATTTGGCACGATTATGACACACTCTTTCTTCTTTCACATTTTTATATCCACGAATCGATCGTTGGTTAAGGGTACTTTTAACAACTTGGTCCATCTCTTATATACGTTTAATTTTGTAGATATTTTTTTTAATATAAGTGTCATTGAAAAATTTTTGACATAGGATTTTTGATTAATTGACACCGTCCATAGATATAAAATGTAATGTAAAATTGTAATACCATTGACTTACACGCCAGTATTTTCTAGGTCTATGATACATAATATCATAGCCTTAAAATATGCTGGCGTATAAATCATAGTCATTATCAAACACAAACAGTACATACATATACTCTTTGTACAATATCTATCTATAAAAATCAATTGCTCTCCGTTAGTCTCGCTAAAACTCCAAGTTGGCAGGACTGATTTTGATGATTTTGGGAACGAAGTTCTTTATCGGACGGTACGGATTTGGCGGATAGGGGCTAGGTGACAAAAGTAAGAAAATGTAAGATTTTTCCGTCTCGACCCCTTCTGACGTAGTGTAGATGGCCTTGGCGGCTATAAGGAAGCGAGATGGAATAATATCCATCTCCCTCGCACTTTTTCTTATCTTGCCATGAAAGAAATATTATTTTATTTTGAGTGACTCTTCATTTTAATAGACGCTAGTAATTCATTTATTTGTATTTGGTGATCAATAATATAATACGGTTATCTATAATAATATACAACGAAAGGAACTTCGTTCCAACCGAGGGTTTCACGACACTCACGCATGTTTTTGTGTGTGTATTTGTGTGTGTGCGTGCGTGCGTGCGTTTGTGCGTTTGTGCGTGCGTGCGTGCGTGCGTGCGTGCGTGCGTTTGTGCGTTTGTGCGTGCGTGCGTGCGTGCGTGCGTGTGTGCGTGCGTGCGTGCGTGTGTGTGTGTATGTGTGTTTGAGTGGGTCCCTGCATGGTATAGATACACAATTTGTGTTTGTTGTATCGCTACAGTCTGTTGAGCTTCTCTTTGAGCATGATATTTTTCGCACGTTCTTGTCGTGCGAAAATTATTGGTGGCGGTCGGTGATCCGCTTTTTATCACCAGTGATCAATCTTTTCAAAAATGGTTCGGTTACGATTCATCTGAGATCATTACGATTCAATTGCGAATAGCAAATGAGTATACGATTCATTAGATTTCTTTCAGTGAGCTCGTGTGGTACCCAAATATCGAGCTTTTTTGTATAGCCAGATTTTCAAATGGGTCAAAACTGTTTAGTGGTCAATTCTCTATTCCTCAGCTATGCCGTAAGTACTGATAGGCCGCACTTGTTCCACTTTTTCAAAAATGGCATAGACTTTATCCGTATGAGGGCGACCAGAGCAAACGGCATCTTTGGCATCAAATTTTCGGACTGAAAACGCTTGAACAAACTTTGTGCTACTCTTACTGATTCTGAATTAAGTCCATAAACGTCACAAACTTTTTTCGCGTCTTGAGTCGTATTATTCCCGTTTTTGTAATAAAACTTTAGAATGTATCGAATTTGTTCCTTAGATTCACTCATTCTGGCGGTCAGAAAAACAATTGAAAAATGGCGGTAAATTGTTTATTACTTTTTATTTTTCTTTTTCATAATGTCCTATATGTTTTGATATTAAAACCAGCCAGATGCAAACAGTACAACTAAAGAGATTTTTCTTCAATTTTATACAAACAATAAACGAAGAAACTTTTTGTCCGACCTATTATATGTATATGCAAATAAAATAAAATAAAAAGTCAATTGTCCAATCATTATTTCTCTTTACTCATTTGACATTATGTTTTCGCTGATTGCAAACAGTTGTATTATTTATCACTACGTTTTGTCCGATCAAATGTTTGCTTTGTCATTTTGTGATGAGAAGAGCGTCGCGTAGATTGGGTATTTTCTTCACTTTAGGATTCACCGATTAAAATTTGCTGGCTGTGTAAAAATATTGCTATTTCTCTTATAAATTAAATAATAATGATCTGAGTCGGCTTCACACGGGTAATTTCTGGATCGCGACAACAGCGCCGCCTACCGGATTCAAATGTGACTAAATTATCTATGGATCCATTCAAACACACATAAGAAATTTCATCGCAATCGGTCGGGCCGTTTTTGAGTTTTAGCGAGACTTTTTTTATACATAGAGATTTTTATACATAGAGATATTCAGTATTTTATTTTGTATATAAGGATGAAGTGATTTTATATTTTGAGATTTGTAATCTTTTGTATTTTTGCAGTCATTGGACTGTAAGTTAATTGATCACTTGACCTCGTAGGGCGTATAACGTATTATTGAAACGACTTAAATTGCTCATTGATTAAAACCATTGTTTCTACATTTGTAATTTTATTTATAATATAAAAAATCAATCACACTCTTAAACAATTTCTGTCTTATTTATAAACATACATTCATACAATTGAAGCTAGTAACCAACCGTAAATACCCTACATAATTGCTGTGTTAATGTTAAAATTTCTTGTTACGTTTTCGCGTCTTCTTATGTAGTGGATAAAATGAAAACTTTCCTGACAAATTTTTAAACAGGGCTTTGTTATAAAACATTAAATAAAACAATATAAAATATTTTCATTAAAATTAAACTTATTTGATATTTGTTCAGTAATAACTCGAAGTTTTACAACTTCACAAAGGAAATCCCTCAAAATGTTGACTTGGATAGATTGGAAATCTTTGTAAATGTTAGAAGAAATATTATTTCATCTGATTTCTAAATAGAAAAAAAATCAATTAAATTTATCCATTTGTATGCTGTCAATCACAATAAGAATTAATGTAAGAGTATAAAGTACAAACTAATTTGCCTCTCTTTAGACTGTTCTAAATAGAACACTGTAATTCATTACATCGCATTGATAATTCAAGCACTAAGCAGCGACACAGTATACATATATAATACGGCAAGGGCAGTAAATATTTTAGTTACACGCTTTTTTCGAAGTATTTATCTACGTTCCATTAAAGCTCTGGAGTAGTTACTCTTTATATTCGTAAAATGGAAAAGCTTTTTTTTAAATTTAAATCATTGATTTAGGTTCTTGGAAACAATAACCTTCTTGGAATCAACGACCACGGTCGCCAGCGGTTTTTTGCGGACCGTAATTTTTTTTTATATATGTATAAGAGAAGGCGAACGAGCATCCGGTGAATACCGCTGCCCATGAACAACTGCAACACCAGGAAAATTTTCGGCCTTTAAAAAAAAGTAGGCTCTTTTATTGATGGTTTCTAAGTCCTAAGTGAAGTTGTGCGAGGAAGAAATTTTCTTGAAAGAAAGAAATGATGAAATTAAGCGGCTGGAGTTAGTCCGAACAATTCCTCTAAGAACTCCCCATGGTATGCGATCAAGCGACCTATCACTCGGTCCTTACCTGGCACTGGGGTGCACCGGCCCAGAGATGAGAACAGAATTACATGTGAGGCCGAACTAGCGCCTTGTAAAATTGAGAGCCGGCATGAAATACTGTCCTGTTCTACAAAGCACGCCAAGCTTTTTAGCGGCCAATTTGGCCTTCTCTTTTAAGTGACCGTTCGACTTAATGTCATTCGATGTGTCGACGCCGAGGATTCCGATGCCAGCTGAGGCAACGCGGGAAGTACCTTAAAATTGAGGAGATACGACAAAGGCATTATTTTTAATGGCAACGCTCAAACTTGTGTCGTCTGGGTATTGAACTGGACTAGATTTAGTCGAACCCAATCTGAGACTCGACGTCAGACACAAGTTTATTCCAGGACTCGACGACGTGTTCCCAAGAATTATTATGGCCTGTGTATTAGGCATCACCAGTGTTGTCATCTGCATAACAATGAATGCTACTGGTTTGTAACGTATCGTTGATCGTACATGGAACAGGGTAGGTAGCACGTAGCCTTGTGAAACACTAGCATTCACAAGTTTGGAGTCGGAGCATGCACCGTCGACTACGATCTTAATGGTCTGACCTGTGAGAAAAGTAGTCATCCAATTGCATAATTTCTTGGGAAGACCATAGGATGGAAGCTTCGAAAGAAACGCTTTGTGTTAAAACCGATTGAAGGCCTTCGCCATGTTCAAACTAACCGCGAAGGCGTCCTTTGGACTAGACCGCCTACGCCCATAGGTAAACAAGAAGATGCTGAGCGACACCGACGGAAACCGTACTGGCGGTCACTAATAAGTTGGTGCTCTTCAAGGTACCTCTATTTGCCCCAGTATTAGCAGTGAGTGGGATTTTCATCATTAATTTAGACATTGAACTTGAAGACTTTGGCAGGGCGTAATAGTTTCACAGTAAACGAAAATCGATTTAATTTCTTAGAAATAAAATTGATTAAAATGTATGTGGGGTTTGCAATTAATATGAGATGTATTTGTGGCGCTCAAGCAGGACTAGTGTGATCACTTAATGTATTACATATGCTCCATTATCAGTGATAACATATTTGCTTGGATAAATTAAATAACTCTTAAGAATAATATATTTATTTATGTATAATGTCTACCAATGTCTGTCATGTATTTTATTATTATTTTTTATCTGACAGAGTCATTGTGTTACGATACGGCTTATTTTTAAATGTGTTGACGTAATATTGCACTGCGGTTAGCTGCGGCCCGACTCAACGTGATCGTAATGTGTACGGACCTTTAGTGCACTTTTTTATTGCTTTTGCTTTATGAAATGTATATTACATTCTTAAACTGCGTGAATCTATTGCTACCTATATGTTATTTTATGTCAAAGTGTTTATTTACACAACAACAACCCATTCGGGCCACCGGCGGACCGAAAGAGTAGCACGCATACCATAGCGTTTTTTTTCCGATACAGACTGTGTCATTTCAATTTCAATTCATCGCTCGGGTGATAGCGACAACTCGGATTTGTCAAAAATCTTGGCTTACATATAGACCATAACTTAAGCTGGGGCAATCAAGTTGCTGAAATAAGCTGTAAAGTTACTGCCACCTTACGTTTTCTTTGTCATCTCAAAATGTTTCTGCCTTAAAACTAAACCTCTACCTATCCAGACTTTGATATTGCTCATTATGCGGATGTGTGTTACCCAGATCTATCTCAATATCTTCTCGATAAGTTGGAGCGCCTTCTTAACAATTGCATTAGTTTCATTTTCGGCTGACGCAAGTTTGACCATGTTTTCCAGTGCCGATCTTAGCTTAAATGGCTTTCTATTCGTCAAAGGCGTAGCTCCCGAATTTTACAAGTACTATATTAAATTTTAAATAACCTAAATTCTCCTTCTTATCTTAATGATAAATTTTATTATCTGTATTCTGCTCACGTTAGTGCTCCCCGTTCCCAAAATAGTTTTAAATTTCGTAGTCCACCACGTATTAGTAGTTTCTTTAATTACATTATTACAGTACAGTCCATACTGCTTTGCAATGCCTTGCCTGTTGATATTAAGAAAACTAATAATAAGAATAATACCACCTACCTTATCAGCTTATTGTTTTTTTTTCTCTTTCATTTTGTATTATAGATTAAGTATATAAGTACTCGTTTATATATTTAGTATTTATTCTATACAATATAGTAATAGCCCTCTCCATAGTCGCTCAGCAAGCTGTGGAGAGGGCTATGCACGGGGTTTTACTTTGACAGAGGGGAATGCCTGCGTATGGCTACTGCCCTCCGGTGCGCCGGTGGGTCGTATTGCAGAATGGCGTTGAAGCTCCGACTAATAAGATAAATTGATGTTAAATTTTGTTCCATTAGTCAAAAAGATAAGACAATTCGCTATAAACGAATATTACAAAACAATATAGTTACTTGTTAAGTACCGGTATGATGATGTTTAGTACCTACAAAGTTGATGAAACAATTGGAACTTATGTAAGCAAAAAGTATATAACACTGACATCTGCGTATACATAGGGGTCAGTGGTATTTAATCACTACTTTTTAGTGTGTTTGACAAGGCAAGCATAGAAGCCTAGAGAAGTACAGCATAATAATCTTACAATAATGCTTTCTACCGTAGAATATACCACTCTACCGAGCATAGAGCACAGAGCAACACGGGCGGTTCGTATTGCTCTGTGCTACCGAGTGACAAGTTGAGAAGCTATGAGACAAAACGTAGTTCTGTGGTATATACTCTTAGCTATGAGTGAGATTGTTGAATTTTATTGTTTTGAAAATATTGCTTTTTCAACCTAATAGATGTATATTAGTGCAATAAAAACGCGCGAAATGTGTATTAGCGGGATGGAAACCTATAATTATAAAAATACAATGTTTATGAAAATATTTTTATAAAATTTTTGCAATTAATTTCAAGGTTTCTTTTGCACTTTTGTGTTTTAAGAAAACGAAGACTATTAGATAGTTAAAATGTTTAGTTTAGTGGAAATGGAAAACCAATGATCATTACAAAAATAAAATTTGTTGCTGGTTAAAAATGCCAGCGTTACAGAAAATACATGTTAGACGAAATATTAATTTTACTTACCTCATGAACTTTGGAGAATCTTCTTTCTATCATGCTAAATCCTATTTTTGAGAACAAGATTGATGTAAGTATTTGTTACAATAAATAATATTTTTGGAAGTTAACAAAGATTTGTTTTTGTGATTTGGATAAGCACTTGTAAGTACTAGTTTCTTAGTTATGTTAACAGAGATCTTTTCGAGTAACTTGAAAACATCTTACTACTATAGTAACATTACTGACCAAAGTTTAAGTTTTTGTTACATATTAATTTAAAGGTTTAGGTAGTCAAAATTTATTTAACTTAATTATCTAATCTAATTGTATTTTAAAAATGTCTTAATATAATAATTAATGAATTTATAGAAGAGTTTGCAGTTGAGTTAATTATATATATAATAATAAATAGAATTATATATAATAATAATATTATAATAAGTATCGATGCATCGTCACCCGACTAATAGAATAGAATCATTTTTATTCAAGTCAGATTACAGTACATAATACTTATTGAAAGTCATTTTTTTAGTTTTACCACTGATTCGCAAAAAAACCTCTGTCCTGGGAAGAACCAGCAAGAAACAACTAATTTTAAAAAAAAACACAATTTACAATATAATATTTTATATAATTGTTATGAAAACATTTAGAAACTGCATGGCTCACCTCATTCCCAGGGGTTATGTACTCTTCAGTGGTATAATCTATATTATTCGTATAAAATATTTATACGAATGGGTTGACTTTATTCATATGGACTGGAAATGATACGGTATTAACATCAACGGCGAGTACATCACTCACCTTCGATTTACCTACGATATAGTTCTTATGGCGGAATCGCTGGAGGACCTAAGCATTATGCTCAATGACCTCAATAGTGCCTCCCAAAATAGGTCTTAAGATGAACATGGACAAAACAAAGATCATGTATAACGTCCATGTCACACCTATGCCGGTAGTTGTTGGGAGCACTAAGCTTGAAGTTGTTGACGAGTATGTTTACCTGGGACAAATAGTTCGACTAGGTAAGTCCAACTACGAGGGGTCAATCGACGAATTCAACTGGGCTGGGCAACGTTCGGAAAATTACGGCACATCTTCTCGTCAGGTATATCTGAAAACTTGAAAACGAGACTGTACAACCAGTGCTTGTTGCCAGTGATGACCTATGGAACTGAGCCGAGGTCCTTCACTGCTGGTCGTATGAGGAAGCTCAAAGTCGCTCAGCGAGTTATGGAGGGGATTATACTCTTGATATTAACTTAGAAATGAGGATATCCTCAGTATGATCGACATAGCCCAACGGATTAGTAAGTTGAAGTGGCAATGGGCCGGTTATATAGCTCGAAGAACCGACAACCGATGGGGAAAAAGCCTTTCGAGTGGCAGCCTCGTATCGGCGGACGAAGTGTAGGGCGTCCCCCCACTAAATGGAGTGACTACCTGCTAAGACATACAGGAAGTCGATGGATGCAAGTGGCACAGGACCGTGCTTTGTAGCATACCTTGGGGAGGTCTATGTTCAGCAGTGGACTTGTGAAGAGTTGTAATGATGATGATGGTAGAGAATGCCTCAAGGCATTAAGTCCGCCCTTTGTATTCTTTTAGATTAAGGAATGCAATAAAGAATAAATAAATAAAATAAACCTTATTAGACAATTATTGACTAGTAAATAATTTAAACCTTTTGATAGAAAAGGTCTGCATATTATAAAAAAATGTTTTTTTTTTTTTAGAAATATTCCAAAGTATTACACATATTTCACAATATCGCCGCCACACATTACTTTTAAGCATCACATGAATAAAAAAACGTATTATGCGATATAAATTAGAAACTTTATAATATCACATATTATAATGGTGTAGATAATTTAAGTTAAAATCCTATTAAATACGTTAAAACAGGTTGTCATTTCGACAAGTTATATAAATTTGAATAAATGAGCGTTGGCTTATAAATTTTTGCGCTTTTAAATCCCCTCTAGCGGACACATACGAGTAGAATGGGTTCTAGAAAACTTTGTCGTACGAGTAGTTAGTTAAATGGAGAGTTTCACAGGAGAACGTACTGTCTTTATATACAATCGCATGCATTATTTACTATCACAATATATATATATATATATATATATATATATATATATTTAAAAATATAATATCGCAAACCAATTCTGTGCTACCTGCATCCATCGACTTCCTTTTTGACGTACCAGGTCATCAATTCATTTTGTGGGGGGCTGCGCTACACTTCGCTGACGAGCGTGGCAACTGGCAACTATGGAAAACATCCGTAAAGGCTCACACGTAAACTTAGTTAAATAACATATCAATAGGTTCGAGAAAACCGGTTCAACTGGTTCAACGAAAAACTAATAGTATGGCCACGGAGTAAGGGAACGAAGAGAAGGGAACGTCGTGCAAGTTAATGCGTCTGTAAGAGACGATTCAAGTTTGTTGACGCGCAAGCGTTCCGATCATTTGGCGATACCTAGATCATCTTTGCGCCCAATAAAGAGATTACATTTTAAACTGAATCCATATAAGTTGACTGATCCATACAGTTGGTGCGAGATTTAAAACCGAATGACTTAACTCAAAAAAACATCCGTTGACAATCGGCGGTTCAAAGATATAATTCAATAAGTAAAATTGTAATTGTATATATAATAAGCAAAAATTGTTGCTTCCGGAGCAGAAAAGATATCAAATTCAAACATAAAAACCTTTATATTCCCAATAGGTGGTGTGAGTGACTATGGGCTATCATCAAAGTGTATCGTCGCATAGTTCTTAAAAGATAAAAACATAATATGTCTTCATTAATTCCACCGAATATGTGAAGAAGCTGAGAAAAACCGCAGTATTATCGGTTTAATGGTTTCAGCAATCTGACTTGGATGCAGGAAGATGAAACAAACCGCCAAATACCCAATGTCAGTATACCCGTGATAAAGGAAATGTTTCTGACTGATTACACAGAAGACATCACATGGCTCCCTCGTAGCACAGATTTAACCTCTTCTGATTTTATGAGGTAATTCCAAAATTGTATCACTCTTGTGATATTCCTTAGACCATTTAAAAGGATAAAATATTAGAAATTAATAAGAGAAAATCGGACTTAAAAAACAAAAAACAAGTAATAATAAAATAATTTTCATGTAATATTTTTTTTGTAGTAAGTGTACTCAAAAAGTGAAACAAAAAGATTGCTACTATAAAACTCATCCGAATATGGTCGGATACAAACATTCAAAAATTTCAAAAAACCTTATAATACATTCTGCAACTAATACTTTATCCCGTCAACTATTATTTTTACTAAAACAAGCAAAAATTATATGTACACATTCATATGTTTAAAACGTTGGTTTTGAATGCATGTCAACGATCTACTACAATGCGTGTCTACCACACTGTTATCCGATTTTATTAAGCAACAATACAACTTTGATTGATAGTTAATTTGATATATGAATGGCTATAATAACACAATACTGACGGTTTTCTATCAAATTTTATCGAAATTGAACTTTCATTTAGTGGTGACGATTATAGGCGTTGTTTTTGTTTGTGTAATTTGCTTATCTATGAAGTTAACAACTGTTGATGTTCCTTGTTTCTATTTCATTATGCTTATTTGACTTCTAACCAGCTTCTAACTGATTTGTTTCCTTTAACTCGACTCAGAGCAATTAATTGCGTTTATTAATATTTCCAAAACATGAAATTTAACTTGTACAAATAGATACGGTCTTGTTTTCTTCTACCTGTAAGATTCTAATTATAATGTAAGAACCATATCATATTGCAATATATATTAAATTTGAAATAGTCATTCATTTAGCAAGCTGGCTGTAGATGCGAAAAATACGAGGGTCTTATTACGTTTTATAAGTTCACAGTGAACAATTTTAAGAACACTTATTATATTAATAAGCTTTAGGCATTTCATTCCATACCAACTATTGTGTAACAATTTTCCTTTACTTTTGCTATTTTCAAAGCACAGCACATATTATAAAGGCGCAAGTGTATATCGACACCCACATGCCCACGGTTATTTATACGTCCTAACTTACCGCTATATTGTATTGAATACAAAATTTGTAGCTCATACGAGTATGTAATAATGTCTAGGGGAGTCTTTAACGCAGTACATATTAGTTTTAGCATTTCACAGTATGACTTCTCAACTCCATGACTGAGCGCGCATTTTGCTACAAGCCATCTTAGCTCCTCAAGAAATCCTAACAACTTGTTAATGCCGCTAATGATTTCGGGAAGCGACACCTTCACCCCGAGGTAATTAGCCCTGTAGTAAGCGATCGCAGTGTATCTTCTTTACTACATCCAGGGTTTATAAAGAGCACTATCCGTGACACCTGTGTTAAACAGATGCTTATTAAACGATCCGTGCCCAGTTTGAACGCTTTTACACTGGAATTTTAGTCACGATATAGACAGAGGCTCACCCGGGAGACGATTCAGGTGCAATGTGTCGAATTCAACCTTTTTATCATATCATTGCCGAAAAAAATCCAATTTGACATATTTCAGGGTTTGATTGTCCGAATTCCGTCATCGAAACAATCCCCTAGCTTAACCTTAATTCCATGTCATGAAACGTACTTTACAAGAATTGTAGAAAAAACAACAAATAATATAATACAAGAGTTAAAAGAACTTAACAACACACATCGATCATGAATTGTGATGCCTCTGATAATTATTTTATTTTATCCTGGTGATCCTGATGAGGATACTAGAATAAAATTATTAAATTACTAGCTGACCCGGTGAACTTCGTACCGCAATATTACTATCGCGTCGTGTAAATATTGACTAATATTAATACGATAAGATACGATACGATATAATATTTATACGATACTAACGTCACTCAATTGTTTTGCCTTCCCGGAACCCCTCCACTAAACTTTATGGTATGGTATTAAAATTCAAATTGACTTTTAAGTATTATTACGAATCTTTTGTATGGGAATATAGAAAAGTGTTGTTTTTAGACTTTTCAGGTAATTTTTTAAATTTTTCTCTCCGTAAGAACCATCTTCGTACTTCAAGGAATATTATAAAAAAAGAATTAGCGAATTCGGTTCAGCTGCTCTTGAGATTTGCGCTTAGCAACACATTCAGCGATTCATTTTTATATTATAGATAGTATTGTCATCGGTCCTTTATACGAGCAAATTTTTAACCGAATAGACGACGCAACCGACCGTCTGGAAGTTAGTGAAAATTGCAATAAATATTCCGTTACATAGATGGATAGAAACACGCGAAGCTAATAAAAGTGTGTTATTAAGTTATATTAGCTTTAAAATTGCTATTTTTGATTATCCGATTTTCTTCTGTAGAAAATCTCTTTTTTTGTTGCCGTAAAATATAATCAATAATTCTTACAAATTTGTGATACTGTTGAATAAATAGGTGCAACATTGTTAGGTCTTGCTTAGCCCTCATGACTGCCGTACAACCATTCTCATAGCTTCTGTGGCGACCATGCAAGCCATTCTTTTACATCGTAGAAGTTTGTTTTTGTGGTGACTAGGTTGGTTTCTTCTCTACCAAACTAGTGCATTGTATGAGTCACAGTGAGATCACCGTTCTGTACAGCCATATGACGATTTTCAATGTCAGGCCCCAACGTCTGTCAGTCATCATCATCATTTGTTTGCAATTTTACTTCCTGTTACAGTTGTAACTCTGGGCTCAACTGTTTTGGTAAATCATAGTTTTCCCTCACTTTACACCGCACCCAGAAAGTGAACGTTGATCATATTCGGATTCGGTTTTGTGAGGAATTTACCTTTAGGTCGTAGTCAATTCATCATTCCACTTATTAGTAGTATTTGTTGCAGATTATAGACCTTGCTTGTCGATTCATTTGCGATAAGCATCGCCTGGTCGCCAGCATACCGAATTATAGCACAGTATTAAATAGATCAAACAAACTTGAAAATTTTTGCAAAAGTTTACTGGGAGATTCGAGCGTTAGATCCACTGTTCTCAGTCACATATTGCTTCTTAATAAAGCGACAGACCTGTAATCATCATCATCATCATTACAGCCCTTCATAAGTCCATTGCTGAAAATAGGGGGAAGCCTAAGGTCAAAGAATGCCACAAAGCACGATCCTGAGCCATCTGCATCCATCGACTTCCTGCATGTCTTACCAGGTCATCATTTCATCTAGTGGGGGGTCGCCCTACACTTCGCCTACCGGTACGGGGCTGCCACTTGAGAACCTTTCTTCCCCATCGGTTGTCGGTTCTTCAAGCTATATGACCGGCCCATTGCCCCTTCAGCTTACTAATCCGTTGGGCTATGTCGTTCACTCTGGTTCTTCTGCGGATATGCTCATTTCTAAGTTTATCACGCAGAGACACCCCGAGCATAGCCCTCGCCGTAGCCCGCTGAGCGACCTTGAGCGTCCTCATACGGCCAGCAGTGAAGGAAAAGAAAAACCACGTCTCAGATCCATAAGTCATCACTGGTAACACGCACTGGTTGTAAAATCTCGTTTTCAGGTTTTGAGGTATACCCGATGAGAAAATGTGTCATAGTTTCCCGAACGCTGCCCAGCCGAGTAGAATCCGTTGATTGACCTCTCGGTCGAAGTTACCTAGTTGGACTATTTGTCCCAGGTAAACATACTCGTCAGCAACTTCGAGCTTAGTGGCTTCCAACAAGTACCGGCATAGATGTGACATGGACGTTATACATGATCTTCGCTTTGTCCATGTTCATATTAAGACCTCCGTTATGAGACACTATTGAGGTCATTAAGCATAGTGCTTTGGTCTTCCAGCGATTTTGCCATAAGAACTATATCGTCGGCAAATCGAAGGTGAGTGATGTACTCGCCATTGATGTTAATACCGTATCTTTTCCAGTCCAGTACCTTGAAAACGTCTTCCAATGGAGCGGTGAAGAATTTCGGGGATATAACGTCACCCTGTCTTACAGCTCTCTGCAGTTGGATAGGTTTCATACTCTGATTATGTACTCTGATAGCCATCGTTGCCCTACTGTACAAATACTTCAGCACTTCGATATACCGACAGTCAACTTGGCACCGCTGAAGGTACTGTAGCACCGCCCAAATTTCGACGGAACCAACGGCTTTCTCATAGTCCACATACGCAAGGCAAAGTGGCAGATTGTACTCTTCTGTCTTCTGTACAATTTGCCTAAGGGTGTGTATGTGGTCTATGGTACTAAAGCCTTTTTGGAAACCGGCTTGTTCGGGAAGGCTGGAAGTCGTCGAGTCTGCGTGCGAGACGATTCGTAATGACTCTCGAAAACAGCTCGTAGACGCGGCTCAGAAGGGAAATCAGTCTGTAGTTCTTCAAGAGAGCAGACAACAATGCCTTTCTTGAAGAACAAGACCACCGCACTTCTGCTACACGCCCCCGGGTAGGTCCACCATGGAGGACGGAATAAAGAGCTTCTGAAGGTTTTCAAGTACCGGTTTTCCATCCTCTTTCAGAAGCTTCGCCATAATTCCATCCTGATCTGGAGCCTTGCCGTTTTTAAGATGCTGGAGAGCCATTCTAATCTCGCTCAGATTGACGTCCGGGATATCTTCGGAATAGTGTCGGATAAGACTCGCTGTTGTATTGTTACTCACACTTGCGTGTGGCTCCAACGATGACGTGTACAGCTGCCAATAGAACCTCTCAATATCACTCAACTTAACGTTTAGGTTCAGTGTGATCGCGATCACTGAGACATCACTGAACAGTGTCGTCTGGTCGTCATAATGAAGTTAATGTCATTTTTTGTCGAACCATCAGGGCTTGACCAGTTCCACTTCTTGTGGGGCCACTTCTGGAACAAAGTGTTCATCATAAAGAGTCCCTCTTTCTCCATGAAGTCGGCCAGCTGCTGGCACCTTGAGTTCCGTTGCCCTATTTCAAATATCACTACCTTCAGCTCACCGTTCTCTCTTGTGCCTAGTTTTGCATTGAAGTCTCCCATTAACACCGTATAGTGGGTTTTGCAGGAATGCATGGTTTTAGAGATATCCTCATACATTTCTCCACCTCCTCTTTGATATGTGCCGAGTTAGGTGCGTAAACTTGTATGACCTTCAACGAATACCATTTGGTGATTCTGAGTATTAGGTACGCAACCCTCGTTGACCCACTCACAATCTTTACAACGTTGTTAACAACAGAATTGTGGACGATAAATCCGACACCTTTTTGAGACAGATGGTCGTCCTCCTGGTGATAGAACAAGTTGCCCGATTCGAGGATTACCGTGTCCTCCCCCTCTCTTCGGACCTCGGATAATCCTATAATATGTCAGCGTAACGTGTCTATCTCTTCTTCCAGATCCAGGATCTTCTCGTAAGTCCTCAGGGTGCGCGTTGTATGTTGCAAGGTCGAGACGTCTTAGGTGTCATCCGAACCTCCACCGGAGATTCTTAGCACCTCGTGTCCCGTCGTTACCACGGTCGCCATCGTAGCCAGGAATAGCGGGGCCGCCGTGGACTGCGGGCCGTCTCTTCGTAACTTTCATCATGGGGGGATATTTGCCATAGTTGCCACGCTTGGCGAGCGGGTTGGCAACCTTAATTTTTTATTGTAATATTGCTGTTATCAGATAGATGCTGCCTCACATCTCCTGCCTGTTTCCTACTGTAGACTCTTACGACACGCACGGGAAGACTGGGGTAGTGGATATTTTTAACCGCCACTACACGGCATATACATTTATAAATCCACAACTACAGTTTGTTAAAATTATTTAAGTTGAACTTAAATAACAAGCTGATTTTTATGTTTACGCGAACACTACACATTTAAATAAAACTAATTTTACGGATTTTATCGCGTAAGTTAACTTATTTTATATTCCTGACGTTTCGAGCACTTTACAGTACTCATGGTCACGGGGGGGACTGAGGTGTATGACGTCCCAATGTCATAGTTAACCATGCCTAACACCAAATTAAAAAAAAATTGGGACCCGTGACCATGGCTGCTGTAAAGTGCTCGAAACGTCGGGAATATAAAATAAGTTAATACACGCGATAAAATTCATAAAATTAGTTTTATTTAAATATCATGCGTTTAAATCTAAGCATTCGCCAGGAAATATTGCATTTGCAAAGCAAGATATGGAGAATAATACCTTTTCAGCTTTTAAAGCTAAGGGCCGTTATGGACTGATGTAAAAGTAGAATCAATTTTTAAAGTGTGTTATATAAACAAGTTATTTATGTCAAGGACTGTTCGCCAGTGCTTGCCATGAATAAAGTATTTTATTTTAATATTATCTACTTTTAATTTATATATATATATATATATATATATATATATATATATATATATATATATATAACATAGATAAAATGTATGTAACACTTATACGTATATTCGTCATAGAAAATATAAAAACGTTGAATTTTACGTCTGTCTTTGACTTCCTAAAAACTAATTTGACTCTCACTCGCACTCTTGTGTGTACATACATCTTATTTGTTTCAAGATTTTTAATAAAATCAGTTTATAATCTGACTATAAGTCCACTTTTAAAAGAACTTTTAAATATCTACGTCATCTTCAGCTCGTAAAAGTCCATGGACCTCTCTCGTTGTAGGGGCGATGATACACCGCCATCTCTTAGAAGCCTTTAGATTTTTGTGATATTTCCCATAGCCTGCTTACGACACCTACGAGACGAAATGGGCTGATAGATGCTCGTACGCAGTTACTACACAGCAATTTTAAATACCTTTAAAATATTTCTTTATTACGGGTATAAAGCGTTGAATTTATTTTGCAATCCTTAAATTTGCATACGAGGGTGACACTGAAAGTTTTTAGAACTGGCCACTTGTATAAGATATAATAAAAGAATAATTTTTTTTTGAAAATGGAACTCTGCCAATATTATTGTGTATGTATTTTATTAGTTTATTGGCGTTGTATATTGATTTGGCGACAAATTGAAAATTGTCTGTGTTACGTCAGCATGATTTTAACGCCAGAAAATTTTCCTACAATGATTTTTTGACTTTCGATGTCATTTAAGTCCACAACTTTATTGTTGACTTAATTTTTTGATTTTCCTTTCACGATGAAGCCCCATCTCGTGCCACTGTTTACAATTGGTTTAATGAGTTTATGTCGCACTAATCTCACCGATTATTTGCGTGAGGGACGGCCTTCTACGGCGACGACTGAAGATAACATCAATGTTGTGCGGCGTATGACAGAGACTGACAAAAAACGAGTGACTTATCAGCAGATTCGGACAAGCTTAGATATCGATATGAGTCAAGTGCACAAATTCCTCCATGAACATTTAGCGGTCAGGAAGCTTTGTGCCCGGTGAATACCTCATAATTTGACAGAGGCCCAAAAACTTCGTCGTGTTGATTGGTGTCGTGAAATAGTTCAAAGATTTAACGGAGGTAACTCAAATGCTGTGTTCGACATACTTACGGGTGACGAAAGCTGGATTTATTGTTATTATCCTGAAACTAAGAGACAGTCTGCTGTCTGGGTGTTTCCTTCCAAGGAGTTGCCAACTAAAGTGAAAAGAGTTCGAAGCGTGGGAAAAAAGATGGTGGCCTCGTTCTTCGGAAGGATAGGTCATTATGCAACAATTGTTTTAGAGAATCAAAAAATAGTTACTGCAGAGTGTACACTAACAATTGTTCGCCACTTGTCTTGGAAACAGTTCCTCGCAGTAGGATCCTCCTTCACCATGACAACGCCTCGTCGCACACCGCCAAGCAAATAATCGACTACTTGGCGATGTCAGACGTGGAATTACTGGGTCACCCGCCCTATAGTCCCGACCTGACACCTTGCGATTTTTATTTATTTCCGAAAATAAAAGAAAAACTTCGAGAAAAACGTTTTATGGACGCCGAGGAAGCAGTGGCTGCGTTTGAAAATGCCGTCGAAGAGACCCCAAAATTGAGTAGGCAAAGTGCTTTTCTCAGTGGTTCCATCGGATGCAGCGATGTATTGATGTAAATCGACACTATTTTGAAAAGATATAATAAAACTAATAACTTGCTAGTTTGTTCAGTTTTTGATTTTCTAAGAACTTTCCGTGTCACCCTCGTATTTAATACATTTTGTGTGTTTGTTTCAGATTTACAATGACCCATAGTGGGGTTGGTATTGCCAGAGCTTTCGTGGGCTGTGCTTCGGCTCCTCGGAAGCGCATCACCGTGTTATTTCTATTATTTAGCTTCGGAGTATTCACTATAGCGATCTTCGGTAGTAGTGGTTGTGAGTATCCGTTTCTTTTTATTTAATATTTGATATAATTCTTTCTGCAGAGGACTTAAGTCTACCTTGATCGTTGTGAATTCTGTGTGTATTCAACAAGAAGTCGATGAAACACTGCTACAATGTTGCTTAAAATGAGCAATTTATGCATTTGTAATTCTAAGGTTGTCTGTTTGGGGAAATTATTGAAATTAAAATGGGAACATTGCAATAAAGTTTAAGGATACCTTTAGCAGTGTCCGTTTTGTAGGCGATTTTATAAACAACCTGTGAGTTTGTCACTATGTTGAAGAATATGCTAACATACGGTCGTTTTTTATTTACACATTTATTTCCAAGTGCTATCGTGACAGTCCTTTTGTAACTTGCGACTTAGACGGTGCCCATGTGCTTCGCCGAACGTTCCTTACTAACTAGTGGTTGAAGCACGAATTGTGTATAAGGGAATGCGGTTCAGTGAGATTGGTTAGATCTCTTTTGCGAAATTTATTTTCACAGTTCATATATTATTGTATTTTTATGTTTGGCCTGATTTTGCATCTAATGTTAATACATGTTATTATGAAATAATGAAAGGTTTGCAAAATGTAAATAGAATAAAAAATCTGTAGAATATTGGCATTTAATTGTCACTATAAATTCGATAACTGTCCAAATTATAAAGTATGATGTGTGCAAAGTTCTGAGACATACAGGTTATCTACGATATTTTCCTTCGCCGCCAAGCACATGGTAAAAATCAACATATGAAAATGTCATTATAGTTTGAGTGGTGCCAACTGGGATCGAACTCCGGCTCGCTCGCATCTATAATATAAAAATGAATCGCTGAACTGAATGTGTTTCTAAACGCAAATCTCGAGAGCAGCTGAACCGATTTCGCTAATTCTTTTTTTATAATATTCCTTAAAGTACGAAGATGGTTCTTAGGGAGAGAAAAATTAAAAAAATTGCCTGAAAAAGTCTAAAAACAACACGTTTCTATATTCCCATACAAAAGATTCTTAATAATACTTAAAAGTCAATTTGAACTTTAATACCATACCATAAAGTTTAAGTGTTAGTGGAGGGATTCCGGGAAGGCAAAACAATTGAATGACGTTAGTATAGTATAAATAATATGTATTACCTAATTTAATAATATTGTCAATAGTGTTTTATAATTTTTATTTTTTGACATAATGTAATTGTTAGTGTTGCCCAAATGCAAGAACAAGACGAGACTTAGCAAGTCTTGGTCTTGGTCTTGCGCCAATACACCTGGTCTTGTTCTTGGTCTTGGTATTGCGCTCCGAGTCTTGGTCTTGGTCTTGGTCTTGCAGCAAGAGTCTCGCAAGTCTCGCAATGACCTATTAGCCTATTACTATTTATTAAACGTTACTTTAGATCTTAGAACAACTTAACAGAGTAGGTACATATTGAGCTTGAATTAACATAACCATAGTAAAGACCAACCATATTAATAAATGTCTAAACATTTAATGAGAAATTCGAAAAATCAACTGACACCGGGTGGGGTTTGAACCCACGACCTAAGCGATCCGTGCCGATGCTCCAACCAACTGAGTGTCCCACGGCCACGGGCGTCAGTTTCTTAATAAACGTTTACATTTAATAAGCTTACATGTGCTAAAACATGGTTAGACATACATATAAAAACAAATTAATGGCAATAACTACACTGTATTTTAAATAACATTATCCCTCTAGAAAGAGATTGATGGACCCTCCCCATATATGAAATGGAATAAGAGAGTTATACAATATACTAATTAATTTAAATAAAAAATTAAATACGATGCAAATTAAATTACTTCACAGTATGTACACAACAGCTTTGACATTACTGTTACTTTATATTTATTCTTTTGACAAAGCATTAATACAAAGTAACCATCTGGCTGACTCATAACTTAACCTATTTCTATGTTTTCTAATTACTAATGATGCTTTAGAAAACAATCTCTCAGCAGGTACTGAAGTTGCAGGTATTAAAAGAAAATCACGGGCCATCTTCGATAAAATCGGATATTTTGTCTCATGCGTCCTCCAACAGTCTAAAATGTCTTCCGAGATGACGGCTCTGGGTTTACCTAGGTACCCCTCCAACTCCTTAATAACTAAGCCTTGAAGACAAGATCCAGATCCATTTTTACACATTTCAAGTGTTTTAAAAGTGCTATGGTGTCAACCATATTTATCAAATGTGTGACGACATATTCGAGCACTTTGTGTTTCAAAAACACACACTTGCAAAAGTCGAGATTTGCAGTGAACTTACTGAACATGTTTATCTTTTAGGTAATAATAATAACAATAATATTAAGTAATTATTATAAATCCATATAATTAATTTTATAATAATTACTTACTAGAATAAATTATTATGATACCTACCTATTATCTAATTACAAGATTTCTTGCGAGATCAGGATAATGTATTCGTGTCCATTCTGAGCACCCGGAAACTTATTTTATTCTTTGAAACATGTACTCTGTGGCGGCAATCAAACAGTGTCAAATGTAGTGCGTGTGGCGCGGCGGCGACGATTATGCGATATCAATAGTAGCCGCCGACACGTGTATCTTTACCTTGGACTTTCGAATAGCTGCACAACTTCTTTGACAGGTCAGTATCCGACCTTTGATGACGCCGACAACAAGACGCCGCGCACCATCAAAGTGCCGATGGTCAAAACTAGGGATGCACTCTTTTTTCTTTTAATGGATATTTTCATTCGCTATGTATATTTATGGTATTGTTCGTAATGCGCATAAGTCCAATGTTCCAATTTATTTTTCATTATATTTTTTGCGTCTCATAGAGTCCCTAAGCGTATACCCGAACTCCTATACTCCCTGAAACGACACTTAGTCCTAACTGCAAGACGCAAGAGTCTCGCAAGCTAAGTCTTGTTCTTGCGCAAATCTTGCACGGTCAGTCTTGGTCTTGGTTTTGC